>OX336368.1:35837987-37235487 GCA_946902895.1 Fragum fragum | reverse complement strand
GATTAAAAAATTATAATGGTTATACTACAGCTTGAATAATCTGTAGTCACGACTTTTAAGTCGCCAAATCAACAAAAAAGCTCCATATAAATGGCGACCAATGGTGGGGTTCAAAATTCACTCCCGATCTAAATGAATGATTTTGATTGACAGTCGCGATTGGTCAATGGAGCTGCCACATGGCAGAAATTAGTGACATGACGAGCGATCTGTAAATTTGCGTAAGTCTAAAATACAACTTTTGGTACAATATATAAGTGGGTACCAATCAAAAACGTTCTTTGTGTTTGTGGCAGCCCCCATACCCAACTTCGTGAAAAGGAAGTGTTCTTTTAGGGAGAAAATATTCAAATGATACAGAATTAAGTGTTTGAGTGTTCCTGGAACTACGAAAATTTGTATCTTTAAATTCGGAGTAGGCTCAAAAGAAATCGACTTGTTATAGATAGATAACACACACAAGGCTAGTTCCAGACAACGGAATCTAATTATTACGGCCGTCTTGTTTTCTATTCACGCGTATCGAATTCATCACTCTCCAATGGAAACTAACTAACGCCAAATTTCACCCAATTACCAGACAAAATGGCTATCGGTCAGAGTTAACCTCTTGTACTTTATTACTCGGAAAAGCGTCGTCTTTAGCTCAGAAAGAGGAATTGGAGACATTGGAAAGATTCCTATTCTGGCAGGGGACAATGCCTATTAAACATTAATATAGTTGGCGGGGGACCAAACTATCGTTAATACAACTTTATTTAAGTTGCATTTGCCACACTTCAGTCGCCCACTTACTATTATCTATTTCTTCCTTGTAATTATATACAGCGCTACTAACTTAGGCTTTAGCGTGCATTCTTTGTTAAAACAATGCATGTATAACAAATCAATACTGTAAGCTAGCAAAGCATTGTTTTATTCATTTTACTATTTGTGAAACATTATTATAATAAGGAACGAGGTAAAAGTAACTCAGGACTTAACACATTCCCACACAATCCCTCCTTTTAACGTCTCTTAAAAAAAAAGTGGTTAAAAACAATGTGGAAAATGAAGAAATTGCTTATTAAAAGTAATTTCTTCATCTTCCTCATTGTTTTCTACCTAGGGAGATGAATATTTTAGAATTTTCAACTATTTGAAATTGTCGTCTGCAACTTCTTTGAAGACTCTGATCAGAGTCATTTGAGCACGGTGTGCTCAAGAGAGCGAAAAATACCCAGGAGATGAACTTGCAGGCAGAGTGTGCGATATTCCTTAAATACATAAGAGCTACTTTTTATGGCGTAGTTATTGAAAGGATTTAGTGGTCAAGCCTCTAGTGGCAGTTTGCACTCGTTGAACTTTGAGACGGCCTCAAAATTGTATCTGTTAACTTAAGCTATCAAAACTGACGCTTGACTAGCTAAAAATCTATACACGAATGAGTTATTTTACTACGGTGGCATAGAGATGACATGCGCGTTTTTTCCCCTCGTTTTTTTTCTATGGTTTGTTGTTGTTGTCGCTTTGATAAGACCTATCTCACAAAAAATCTCGAAAAAATAGAAAAGAAATCGTTTTAAGAGCTGTTAGAATACGTGTTTCTTTTCTTTAAGAAAACGAATTGCTATCTGGTGGAAACGAGATACACAGTCAATCACTATTGTTCTAGAGTGCGAACAGACAATTGTTTTATATTTTTATGAAAAGTTACCTAGCGGCTATTAGCCCCTATTAAAAACAGTATAACGATAAATGGATTTTAATAACAGGAATTTCACATAACAAATCGCCTGTGGTCGTGTGCCCGTTAAAGTAGGTCGATCATCGAACCCCGATACTTCTCTAACGCGGCATCCGTTTTAAACTTATAAATAGCTCAAATAAACCGTTCTTTTAAACGATTCTCTTAACGAATTGCTATCTTGTTTCCTTTTTTAAGAGAAAACTATAAAACGTATTTTTTTTCGAGATTTTTACGAGATAGGTCTAAAAAAGCACATTTAATCTCTATAACACCGTATTTTACCTTTGTATAAGATATGTTTTTAATACAAAATTGTGGGAAAGATTAAACAAATCGGTCATTAACGGCGACACAATCCTGATTATGTTGGCTAAACAAGTGACCAGTGACCAAGTGAATATGTTCCTGCTCGATTTGACGTGTAAGAATGAACCAGGAAAAGAATTGGCCTCGAAATCAAAAATCTATTTGGAATCGACATGGATATTTTTCTTTGAGATTAGAGGAAATAACTAATTTTTTTGAAAAATGTAAAAAAAAAAAATGATGAGTTTTTCTTTTACAATTATACGTCATTTTTTTCTTGAGTTATATGACATTATTCAGCATGTGCAGGTCTAGACGATTCGTAGTAGGATAACTCGACTCGGCTGTAGTAGTTTGAATAGATTGAACAGTTATTTGGGCTTTTTATGGTATTGGCTCGTCATCTGAAAGTTAGACCAACAAATTCTAAAAAAAAAATGCGTTTATAAGAACACTAATTGACGGGTCGCTGGTCCTGCTCACTGACTCAGACAGGAAGTTCCACTTCGACATTAACGGCATCATTTTGTAAAATTTATGGCCAGTAATATGTAACAACAAAAAAAATAATTAAGAAATGAAGAGTATAATTTTTGTTTTCATGGAGGTATGAACCGAAAAAACTAATCACACTGTATGAATACGCGAAGCGGATTCATACATTGTGAGGATAGGTTTTTCGGTTCATACCTCCATGAAAACAAAAAATATTCTCTTCATTTCTTATAATTTAATAGTATCGAGCGAAAAAAGCAAAAAACCTACATCTTTTGATACCTTTTTGTATGGGATTTTTTTGTGAGGAAGCATACAAAATCACTGCGTGCTCAAAATTTTGTTCATGGAGGTATGAATGAAATTTTTCGACCAATCAGAACGCTCGTTTTTGATAGACGAAACAAACAATTAAATTATTAATAGATGGTAGGTAACCATAACGTTGTTACCACAACTTGAGTCGTTTTAGTCGTCAGACCAACAAAAATGCTTCTAATAAAAGAAAGCCAATTTTGGAGTTCAAAGTTCATTTCCTATCTAAATGAACAATCTTGACCGGTTGATTCTTTGATTGACAATCGCGATCCGTCAATATGAGCATTCGTCGTGAAATCCACATTTGTCCCAAGTGCGTTAGAAAAACATTTAAGAAATGAAGAGAGTATTTTTTGTTTCCATGGAGGTATGAACCGAACAAACTAATCACACTGTATGAATACGCGAAGCGTGTTCATTCATACGTGTGTTTAGTTTTTTTCAGTTCATACCTCCATGAAAACGAAAAACGTTCTTTTCATTTCTTATGATTTAATAGCACCGAGCGAAAAATAAATTACAATTTGATACTTTTTTGTATGATACTATTTTTTGTAAGCATACAAAATCACTGCGTGCTCAAAATTTTGTTCATGGAGATATGAATTATTTTTTTGATAGACGAAACTAAAAATTGAATTATTTATGAATCGATAGAAAGCTATTTTCCAATATGTTTGACAGCTGTATAACTCATCCGAAGTCAGTTTCTTATCAATGATTATGATTACCACAGGAAATATATCTCTTGCGTAAAGTTTCAGGACTGGCCAGTCTGCACGGGTGATAATATCACCGTCAAGAAAAAATAGACACATTATCAAATGATCATCATCGCGAATTCGTATTATCGCCGTCGTACTACAGAAATATATTCATCGTAATATCGTGTCGTACATACAGTCAGGAAAATCGATCATTTTATCATTAGGTAATCTTCCAACAATTGTCACAACATACGCAGGAATACAAGTGCTCTTTTAAAGAAGAGAGCTATAGAGGTATAAGTATTAGAACTTTGCATAAACCATAAAGAACAACTCATTTGCACGAAGTCCCCTGTGTTGTTTTTTTTTGGGGGGGGGGATGTAGTTGTTGTTGTTGTTTTGTGACATAGCCTGAAATGAAAAAAATATACACAAGGCCATGTCACTAGAAAACTTCTGTAAAAAAAATCATATTCGTCTAAAAATAAAGGAGGAGATGTGTAAACAACATATGGACGGATAGACGGACGAGGACGAGGAAGATGATAGCAATATACGTCCACCTTCGGCGGCGCATAAAATGAGAAACTTTCAAACCTGGAGAGCCCGAGCAGTTTTCCCTGTCGAATCAAGACTATACTTCTCGCACGAGTTAAACAAAATTAGATTGGACGGTTGCCAAAGACAGGAGATCAAAAAAAAGACAAGCTGCAAGCAGAACAGATATATCGAAGAAAAAACATAATTTACAGTACGTCGCTGTCAGTTAAAAACCAGATTGACAAATAAAATAATTCATTAAGACCTGAAATGAAAGTAAAATTTCGACAAATATGTCGAACATTTTTTGTTGGTTGAGCGACATAAAAGTTGTAACTACAGCATATTTAAGCTGACGTTGCGATGTTTAGGTGGCTAATCAACCATTTTTACAATTAATTACTGACCATTAATTTTGCAAAGTAATGCAGTTCTACCCATTACCACACAATCCTCCCTCGGGATTCGGTTAGCATAAAATTTTAAACTCTAAGGGGATTCGAACCTACACGGAGACAGTATAGTAGTTGAGTACTAGTACTAGTACTGTGAATAGAATTACTAAGGTTTTATAGTCTGTTGCAAACCAGGATTTTTCTTTCATATGATTTTTTTATTATTATTATTTTTTTTTTAATTTTGAGGATAGTAAATTCTGAAATTTGAAAAAGAAATTTAGAAAATAAAAATGTTGTCTTATAGGAAGTTTTTTCGGGACAAACTATCTTACGTTATGGATATCAAGTTGTCATGTTGTATATGTACATGTACAATGTATTGAAATCTCCATGTGAAATGAGGAGAGTCGCGTACTCAAACTTTGAAACAACAAAAGTTTTAAAATAACTTCTATATATGCTGGATTCATACCAAACTCAAAGACTACATTTTCCAGAGAAATATCAGTAAGAATCGAAATCGCCCTAGTAAACTTGTGGTTACGATCGTTGAAGTTTTGAAGTGAACCAATGAAATATTAAAAAAAGAAAAATAATACAAGCAAGCTTCCTTATAGCTGTAATTTGATATTCTAAAGCTTTTTAAATAACTTTAAGAATTGGTATTACTTTTCTAGATTTTTCAAACTTGGCTGAGGAGGTAAGACTTTATAAGTGTATGCCCTATGGAGAATAACATGGCCATTTCTTTTTGTTACTATTTTGTTTGTAGACAATGTGAAATAATTTGAAATAGAAGAAATCTATAATCCAGTGCTTGGATCTTCCACTTCGACTAGAAGCTCTTCTTCTAGCAGATTATCAGTTTCTTCATTACCCGTTCCTGATAAATACACAACCATTTGTTTAGCATCAGAAGTCTCGGATATTGGGGATACATCACGTGATCTGACCATAGTGATGTCATGTTCGCTTCCGTTTTGATAACTGACATGTCCAAAATTGTTCAAAGTTCCGGATACGATATTGTCATCTTCCATCTCCGCGACATCAGCATCGTCGTCAGTGTTATCTTCCGAGTTGTAAGTTTTGTTCATGATTTCGTAAGTTTCTGTTTCATCGAAATCTTGATCAACAAGACATTGTTCGTTTGTGTAATACTGGTCCGTAGTCTTGGTAACGGTGACGTCTGGTACGGCAGTTACCATTTGAGTTTCTATATATATAAAGAGAATGGTTGGTCCGTTGTTATAGATTCAACCACTATTCAAACACAATGACGCTTTTTGACGACCCCTTAAGAAACACGATTTGAAAAACATTCTGTGAAATGAAGAACTTACTTACAACAAGCAATTTCTTTATTACATAATGTTCTACTCAGAAAGTTGAAATAATCTAAAATTTATTAACTTTGCATTGAGTTCTGCAACTGCTTTCATTTTGGAGCAGTGTAAAATTTTGTCGTATGGTAATGACTTAACTTTCCATATTTAAATGAGAGCATTTCAACCACAAACACCAAAAAAGTATTAATAAACATTCGGTCGACGAATTAGGACCTTTTTTTTGCAAATTGTGGACTTTTAAGTATACTATCACTATATATATAGAGATCAATATAAGGCAGAGATTAAAATTAACAACATGCAACAAAGCGAAAAACTACTCGTACCTGTGACAATATTTGAATATTTACAACATCGACACACGTTCACCACCTTCCTCAATGCTCTACTGTATCCCCGTCTGTAGGATTTATCGAAGAAGGCGTATACAAGAGGGTTGATAAGTCCGGTCATGATAGTTCCGAGCATGGCGTAGACAATGGCCTTGTCACTGATCTTTGTCCCTGCCATTACCAAAGTTAGCATCACCTGAAAGTGCACGAAGATTAGGGAAAAGATATTTTTTAAGTTGACAAATTTTACAACGTCGTAAGTATGAATACTGTACTTAAAATAAGTGAAATACCTGATCCAAAATTTACAACATGCGTATTGTTTGCTATAAACCGCCAGCCAGTTTTGCCGGGAATACTGTATGCACAAGAAACGTCCAAATATTAAGCAAAAAAATTGACCGAAAACGTGTATATACACTGGTGGTATGGAAAACTCTTGAATTCTTGAAGAAATGAACAAAATATTGTGGGTTTTTGTTTTATTTTGTTTTATTGTTTTATTGGGGAATTTACAAAAAAAAAAACTTAAGCGGATTCATACCTTAGTCTTTTTAAGCTTTGGGGTAACACCTCAGTGAAAAACAAAAAATATATATTCTCTTCGTTTATATTTTAGCAAAATATGTAAACATCTAGTTTTGAGTAAAACTTTTTGGATCCACTTTGTATGCAATCATACAAAATAGTTGCACTCCAGAAATTGTGTTCATAGAAGTATAAAAAAGAATCAACCAATCAAAACGCTTAGATCTTGATATATGAACCACAGAGTTAAATTATTATAACACGCTTCTGTATTTCAGATATTGGTGTAGGTACGTATCTTTACTGGTCAATGGCATATGAATGCAAATGTGAACTTGAAATTAAAAGCGATTAATTTGCGATAAATTTGTCACTAAATTTTCTCTCCAAAAATCAAAAGATCGTTTTCTGTTATCATAAGTATTATAGCAAATTTATTTAGCGCCCTTTTCAAGTTAAAAAAAAATATCAGAGGCGCTATACAAAGCATATACTATGCTTAAGTATGTACAAAATGATTAAATGTGGATTTAAGTATACAAATTTAAAAGAGATCTAAAAGAGAAAAACTATATCATAAAAACAATGATCAAAGGTATAAAACGACTTTTTGCTAGAAAAAGAAAACAAAGATAATAAGGACACAGTAATTGATTAGATTTTTTCTCTTAGAAATCATTTATAACATAAAAAAAACACCACAGAAGAAATCAGTTAGAATAGTAAAATATTGGTTCTTAGGAAGCTATGTCTATACAAATAGAATGACACTCAGAGACTTAAATGACAGCTTATTATAATAGAAACGTTGGAAAAGGTGTGTTTTCGGCCTATTGCTTTTTTTGTTGTTGTTATTGTTGTTGTTGTGGTTTTTTTTTTTTTTTTTTTTTTTTTTAAACTGAGCAAATTTTTTAACTACGGATATCGTCCGATAGAGCACTGCAGCTTGAAAATTTTACCGTCCGGTAATGGGATAAATCTTCAAAATTCATTTTTATGTTGCCAGAATTTATTTCGATTGTAACTTTAACAGTTTATTCCTTTTTATTTTAATTTGAAACATTTGTTAGTAACAATTACAACGTGATGAGAAGAAAATATAAATATTGATCGCTATTCCTTTTCTACAAAATTCTACGCTAGGAATCTAATACTTTGTTAAAGACAAGTCCAAATTACTTTATGGCTATAGGCCTTATGACGTACAAAACATGACACCATCAACCAAATGCTATCGATATGTATGTACACATGTACATGTATATTTGCAGTCCATGATTCAAGGAATACCTGCTCTCAGTTATATCTTAATCATGAGATGCATCTAGCTTGATTAGATATACTCAGAACAATTCAAATCGACAAAGGAAATCTGTTCGTGTTAGTCCGACATGTTCAAGTGAATAACAATATCTATTCTTTATTATGGTAGCTTTTATGGGATACTGTTCAATTATACATTTGAATCTTTAAAAATTTTAACTCCGAAATCGACCGACATTAATGCCAAACATTTAATAGGTTACTTAAACTTCATAATCTACTTACAGTTACGACTTTAAGTTCGCCAACCAACCATTTTACTTAACTTGCCAGAAAATTTGCAAAATCACACTGTTTAATATCGAAGTGGAACTTCCTGTCAGACCTTAGTGGGCGTGGCTAGCGATCCGTCGATTAAATGGGAGAGTGTCTTATAACGTACAGTACATCTTAAGGGCTTATTTAAGCCCGACTTCACATTTTCTAAGCATGATATTTGTTTTACCATTTTTTCACTATGTAAAAATATTTTGTCTCACTTTGTTAGATTAATCACTGATACGGAAGAAAAGGCGTACAAGGGGTGCAAATTCTGAAAAGAAAAAAAGGCGTTTCTCCACCAAATGGCTATACCTTTCGAGATATCACTATCTACATTACCTAAGTGTTTCTATCAGATGTCATGAAACAATTCTCGAACGTACACCTGTGATGTACTACCATACTGTAGTTATATTGATGTTTTATACTCTAAACTACATTATGAAGATTGACCATTATTAGACATTAGAAAATCAAGATTCCTGACATAACTGACAGATCGCCGTTGTCAATCAAAGAAATCAATAGATCAATCAAATATTCATGTAGACCGGAAGTGAACTTCGAACTACGACCTTTACCTATATTGTTTTAATCGAGGTCAGGTGAAACCTGATTTTAATTATAGCGTTCGCCGGAGTCCCTTCTTTGCTTCTAGGAACCTCACAACGACTTTATCATTGCGCGAATTGATTAATAGTTTCTCGTAGTACTAGTTGAAAAAGCAAATACATTAATGATACAAAGGGCGGGAGACGATGCACGTAGTTATAAAGGACGAGGTCGACTTACTCAAATATTCTTACCAAGAATTGAATCAATGATGCTGGACTGTTAAAGTCCCATATTTTCTTACTAATTGGATATAATTGAAAATTTTGATGGAATGACAAAAATTGAATCATTGATGCCTATATCTGAAGCATCGGGGTACAAAAATTGCTATTCATAGCATTTGTATTACATTATCTTTTATTTTTAGTACTTTGGTAAAATCCGCTCAGATGATCATGTGATAACCTTCATGAAATGAATAATTATTCTACTTCCTGTCAATGCTTGTCCAACTATATAAAGACCAATAAATTATACATGGATTAGTTTCTTCTTAAGAATTTCTTATCAAAACGGCCAAAATCGCGAGCGTAATTTGATAGATTTGGTAGATTTCATGACAGGGCTCAATAACAACAACAATAACAACTATTGTGAACTCTCGGAGAAAACAAACTTAAAAATCATTTTACTTGCCTAATTTGTCATGTTTCAATTGTGTCAAAATATTCAAATGAGAATGGAACTGTCTTTTTTTATTACAGTAGTACCCTATAGTGTAAGTCAGGAATAGTTTAGAAGAAGCAAGGCAGTCTGGAAAGTCGCTTCTTCCAATAGAGGCGAGATATATTCAAAGGCGGCAAGATAATTTAAAACAATCAAACATAGGCTTATAGGAGCTTTTGATCAATAGAAATAAGGATAAATAGGTTATGAGAGGCATACTGGTATGAATTGAACAATGGATTCTTTCGAAAATTGTTTTTAAATTGTAAACCAAATCTAAACCTGTCAAATGTTAAAGTTTTTTTTTTCATCAGGCCCCATTAGTCAGTCCTTTTAGCGCAGTCGGTAGCGCATCAGACTCCTCAACTTCAACAATGGGATGTCATTGGTTTGATCCCCGGTGCGGCACATATCCTTTCCGACATTTGTCTCTAACCAATGACTGGATAATAGCAAACCTCAGTGGAATAGCAGCTAGAGGCTAGGAAAGGATGTAGTGGTAGTACTGGTGTCAGAAATACCAGGAATCTATTGTTAGGTGCTCCGACCGCCGCGATATGACTGTATTACTGGTTAGAGCTCTTGACTTAAGTCTTTAATTCTCTAGTTTGTTGGTTTGATCCTTGTGCTGGCGCACAGATGCTTGGTTTCTAGAACTTAATAACTAGAATTTTACATTTCTACATGTAACAGTGTGTAAAGATTTTAGCTTTAGTTCACCAGATCAAGAAGTTTTTGGGGTTAGCTATTGTGATCAATGTTCTGTGCCAGTCAATCCATCTGCCAGTCTTTCCATCCACAATTACCAAAAAATCTTCTATCTAATCTGACCATAAGGTTTCAACCAAATTTCAAAGAGAAAAGCCTTTCAAAACGTTTCACAGAATTGAAATTCATATAAATCTTTAAATGCCGTGGCAACCACGTGAAAAACCTAAAAATTCCTCTCCTCTAAAATCATAAGATATAGCATCTTGATGTTTGGCATGTGACATTTCCTGATGGTTCTCTATCAAAATACTTCAAATTATTGCTATAACATGACAATAAGCCCTATGTTGAGGGATCTGGCTTTAAGTAGAAATAAAGAAGGAAAACCATTAAAATCTTATACTCCCAAACCATTTGATCTAGAAATTAGGTAAAATGCATTCTACATTGTCTAAAGACCCTTTATCAAGACACTTAAAGTTAGTGCTCCAAATCAAAAAATGGGAGTATGTATGTTACAAAGAAATAAAGAAGAAAGCACCAACAATCTACCATCTCCGAACAACATTGCCTACAGCTTTCAATTTTTTTCTATAGAAATGCCATATGGCCTCTGCCATAACACTGTGAATAGCTTTCAGATCAAAATTGGGTTGGATTTCTTTACTACATAATCAAAGCAATACAGAAATTTTGAAAAAGGGTGTCCTCTTAAACAGTTAGACCTTATACTTTCATTATTTTAAATGTAGCATTGACTGATTTCTTTTTACCAGAATGATTCAAACAAGCATTCTGAGATCAAAATAACTATTTATTGTGGGTCTCAGAATCAGCATTTTCAAAGGATAATGGGACAATCTTTAAAAATGTTCTCAACCTAGACCTTTAGACTTAAAGTTTTAAAAAAAGGTGGTATCCTTTCTCTGTGATCTAACAAAATGATTAAATCGTGGTCCTCTTGTTTGTAAGTACAGTTAGTCTGTATATGTAGAGTCAAGCAGGTTCTTTGTCATAAACAGCTCCCTTGTCAGAATAACCTGAGGCATTCCAAACATTGTAAAGAAAAGCATAGTAGTCTTCAGCTGTGATTTTATGATAATGAACACTTAAAAGGCTAATCAGAGAATGGCTTGATTATCATTCCAGTTACTAATATTCAATCGTGAATTCAGTTGAGGCCATTCATGCCTTTGATTGTTGATTTCGCGAGTTCACCCCGTTAGTAAACAACGTCGTTTAATATCGCAGTCGAACTGCCATGAGTGTGGCCAGTAAGTCGTCATATAACCAATCGCTGGTACCGCCCACTTACCCCGTTGACCACGCCTAATAAGTCCAAAAGGAAGTAACGCTTTAATACCGAATCAAATATAAGGTTTTATATCACTTATACTATTCCATTTATTATATACTTTAAAAGGTAAAGGAAGCACGTGAAACTTATATAACAACCCAAAAACGTATTTCTCTGTGTAAAGTCACGAGAAATATAACCCCAACCGTATCAATAAATATCCCTTTTTTTTTGGGGGGGGGGGGGTACTCTTGAACGAGTGAGATTTTATCCGCGTTAAGTGATAACTTTTTATGGGAAATTGATTGGTATATATAAAAATACATACTATAAGTAAATATTTTGTGGAAACAAAATGTTTCTACATGAGTCTACCGATTGCTAGGTGTAGCGTATTGATGCTGCTTTTCAGTCCTTTGACTTATTCATAATTATTAATTACACGCAAAAGAAAAAAAATGATATGCAAAAGGAAAGAATGAAAAAAGAGGATTTTACGATCATTTTCCGCCTGGGCTAAATACTTGGGACTGCCAAAATCAATTCATTGAGCAGACCGTTTATCGAGCTATGAATATAGAGGGTTGAATATAAATAAGTTATAACAAACAATTACTGAATACTGGGGAAATTAGGAAATATTTCTTGAAAACAGGGGTTATATATCAATGTATTATTCATTACTACTTGGCTCATTTAGGCTAAGCAATTTATTATTTAGTGCGTCTCCATATAAGAGATTTTATGTCAGCCTCATCTATAACCAGACGGACTTTGGAAATATTGTAAAAATAATGATAGACAAGAGCTTGCCCTGTTGGCCCCGCCCATTGACTCCTACAGGTAGTTCCAAATTTGATCTTAAACGGCATAATTTCGCAATTTCTTTGGCCAGAGGTATATAACAGAAAAAACCTGAATGGTTGGTTGGCGACCTAAACGTCGTAACTACAGCTTGATAAAGCTGTAGTTACGACGTTTAAGTTACTCAACCAACAAAAAAGCTTAACAAAAATGGCGGCTAATGTTGGAGTTCAAAACTCTCATTTGATCTAAATGAATGATTTCATTGGTCGACTGATTACTTGATTAACTAATTCCCTGGATGCTAAAGGAAAGATTGTAAAGAAAAAAGAAAACTTGCGATTTTTTTTTTCAAAGCTTACAAAAGTTTGCCCGGTCCTGTCTGTCCATGCTTTTCTGCATATAACACATTCAAACAATTTTTCATATTGGGTTCTTGGCCGACAACTTAACACAATTTTTCCAGTTACGTTTCGGTGACGCTGGACAAACCTCATACAAATCGTTTAATCCATTCTCACACAATGACCCTTGGAAACGCGCCTCAATACGAAAGCTTTAAACAACATTGTGGAAAATGAAGAAACTGCTTGTCACTGCAATTTCTTCATAATCCAAAATGTTTTCTATCTCAAAAGACAGAGACTTTAAAGATTTCATCAATTGAAGATTGTCGTCTGCAACTTCTTTGAATTCGGACTGGTCTAAAATTTCATTGTGTGGGAATTGGTTTATAGAACGTCATCGATATTGATGTCTCTCGTGATAAAACAGATTTATAAATTATTTGGCAACCGAAAGGGGATATATGGTTGCACGTATATCATTGAAATCTTCCCCGATCTTTTTATTTAATTCCCGATATTTACACTTATAAAAAAAATCTAGCATTAACAATTTTACACAGACAGATTATGAAAGGAAAATACTCAGAAACCTGCATCCAGTCAGTCCGATTAGCTCAGTTGGTAGAGCACTTGGCTTCAAATATAAAGATCACTGGTTCGAGCCCTGGGCTGACCATATAAACTAACAAACTAATTGTCTTACTGATGGGACGTAAAACCGATGCCCCATGTGCCGGTGCTATCAATCGAGCACGTTAAAGAAAAAGCGGAGCTCTCTGCAGTTTCATCCAGTATCCTTGCACTATCCCCGGTAACAACTAACTGTCTTCTGGAGGCGTCGCTCATATGGGAATGCGATACGGTAGCGACAATAAATCAAAGTACTGAAAAGTACTGTAAGCTAGTAAAGCAAATTTTCTTTGTCAAACTTTATCATGATGAAGAAACAAGGTTATATTAACTAAGGAGTTAACCCATTCTTACACCATCCCTCTTTCTTCAATCCAAGAAAATAGTTGTAGAAAACAATGTGGGAAATGAAGAAATTGCTTGTTACAAGCAATTTCTATATTTTCTACATTGTTTTCTACATAAAGAGATATTTATTTAAGAATTTTACAACAATCTGAAACTTTCGTCTGCATCTTCTTTGAAGACTCTGTTCAGAGTATTTTGTAACATGATGTGCTGAAGTGAGCTAAAATACCAAAGAACTACTTTTTACGGCGTAGGCATTTAACGAATTTAGTGGTTAAGCCTCAAGTGGCAGTTTGTACTCGTTGAACTTTGAGACGACCTCAAAATTGTGTCTGTTAACTAAAGCTATCAAAGCTGACGCAAGTTAATAAACGAAATCACAAACAAACCTGCATTCACAGAACAGTTTGATTATCTTTCAGCCAGTGCATAGTTAAGAGTCAAGACTCTGATCAGACTGCTCAGAAGTGCGAGCTGATATGAGTCTTTACTTTACTCACAGGTGTAATTGACCTATTTCGGCTGTCAATCAAATAATCAGTTAACCAATGAAATCATTCATTGAGACCAGAAATGAGTTTTGATCTCCAAAATTTTCGTTAACAATTTTTGATGGTTTAGCAACTTAATCGTCGTAACTAGAGTTTTTTATAGCTGTAGTTACGACATTTAGGTCGCCAACCAACTATTCTACCTTTTTGTTACATGCTACTTGCCATAAGTTTAGCAAAATAACATCGTTTAAAAACGAAGCGGGACTTCCTGTCGGAGTCGGTGGGCGTGGCAAATAGATTAAGTGAGCGGGGCCAGCGATTGGTCAATTGTTGGAAATGCCATGCACATATGAAATGTTGAGTGCAAGGGGTTATCATTAAATCTACGCAGCCAGAAAGGGTTCAGAAATGGGAACTTATTTAGACCTAGCAAGACAAATAAATAACCAAATGTTCTGATAATGAAGTAGATACAATTTAGGATTGTTTCCTCGGGAGAAACTCAAGTAATTGATTTGATAGAGCACCATCTTGAGACAATATTTCGTTTGATGCATCCTTAACCTCATACTATATAAATGGAAACTTCAAGCGCAAAAAAATAAATGAGATTTGAGCGTAAATAGTTCACTTTTCACAAAATCTAATTTCAACATTTTGGAATTTCTTTATGCTCATTTGAGGGGAAGGGGGGAGGTATTTATCGCATGTATGAAACTATGTGAAATATCGTAAAAATTGAAAAGAAAAAAAAACTTTATGAAGACTAAGTCTCAAAACTAGAACCGACAAATCGGCTGTCAGTCAAAGAAATCAATCGACAGGTCAAATTATTCATTTAGACCGGGAGTGAAGTTTGAATTCCGACTTTGGCTGCCATTTATGTGAAGCATTTCTGTGGATTTGCCGACCTAAACGTCACAACTACAAGTAATTCAAGCTGTAGTAATGACGCTTAGAAAGCCAACCAACCTCTCTACCTTTGCTAGGTGCTTCCAGCTATAAATTTTGCAAAATAGCACTGTTCCTTCCTGTCAGAGTATTTGGTGGGACAAACGGAGTAAGTGGGCGGGATCAGGGTTTGGTCTATTTCTCCGTACCCCAAAGTTGTTTTCCTTTACCAATTGTTTCTTTGTTTATCTTTCTACGTGTGCATCAAAACAATAGGATGTGTGATATGTACATACCAGATTTGGAATCCAAAAGAAGTAGAAGAATGCAGCTACGGTCTGTACGAGCCTGGAGGTTCCTAAGTACGAGATCACAACAAAATCATTGTCAACCAAAAGCTCGTCTTCTTGATTGGAAACACGCAGCAGCACGTGAAGCTTTATCTTCTGGCGTAGATATGACGTCACAAATATACACGTCATTACACAGGTAAGATTCAATAAACCTATAACTAGATATACGAAAAGGGCAATTGTGTTCAAACTTGTCGTAACAGATTTGATTTCGGGATAAATATGGCACGACGTTACATTTGCCTGGTAACTTCCATTGATAAACAAATAACTACTTGATATTCTGGAAAATATTAATGGCGTAAAAGAAATTCCAAAGCAAGAAACGCATATTAAGACTACAATCACAACAGTAACTTTTCGACTCCACTTCCGATGATAGTTGGAATGCTCTTGTTTCACAAAATGGTACCCTTGATACGACACGAAAACACACATTACGGAAATAAGAAACGCCGAAAAGACTTGGAACCAAACGACGGCGCATTGATACATGTTACACGTCAACGTAAATACGTCACTTGCGTTGTTTGAGTAGGGTATCAGAGCAAAAGGCATCGAAAATAAGATGAGTGACACAGTTCCACAACTGAGAATGAATATAATCTCATCTACTGTTGTCTTTTCTCTCGGTACTTTGTAAAAAGATATCACATAGATTGGTAAAACGTTTATAAAGATCATGATCACTTCTATAATAGTCGTAAAAACCTCTGTGACGTCTAACACGGCCATCTTAAATATTCATCGAGGTTAAAATACTGCTCTGGTGTTAGCGAAAGATGTTATTCTGTTTGTTCCAGAAAAGAATACATAACTTTTATCTGCAATTACAATATTTGTAAAATTATAGAAACTGGGAAACGAAGTTTGAATTCCGACATTATATTTTGAGCAATTCCTTGAGTTGGTGAATCAAAGATTGATATGGGAAATTAAAGCTTTTTCAAGCTTATTTAAGTTACGACGCTTAGATTGCCAACTAACGATTACATGTTACTGACCATAAATTATGCAAAATAACGCCGTTTAAAATCCAAGTCGAATTTCTGTAGGAGTCTATCGGCGGGACCGGCGATTCGTCAGTTGTCGCAAAAGAGCTTCGATATTTCTTATGTGACTCTTCACGGGAAATAGGACAATATTAAAAGTACAAGAAGTGTCGATTCTGGTCAGACGGCTCGTCTTATAAAATGTTTTTCTATTCTAAGTTCTGAACAAATTTCTTTCCCATTGCCAACAATAACGCTTTTGACGCTCCCGAGAAAAGAAGCTTCGAAAAATATTGTGCCCAACGGAGAAATTGCCTAAAACAAGCAATTTCTTCATTATCCACAATGTTTTAAAAATCAAAAGACAAAAAAATTAAGATGTCATCAGTTAAAAATTGTCATCTGCAACTTCTTTAAATTTGGAGTAGTCTTTCCTTTTCTCTTCTGGATTTTTTTTAAAAAGATTGACCTCTGATCTTTCTGATGCCCTTTTTCAAATAACAGTGGTACACGATTCCTATTTGGTCTCCAGTAATCGGGTCACATATATCTATCCGCAAAAAGTGTTGAAGGCATCAACTATTAAGAATACTAAATAAGCGGTATAAGATAGTCGAGCATATCTAAATACAACAAGCATTAGGAAGAACATAAACGATCTCATAAGCTGTATAAAATGTCTCGTATCAGATAATGAATCCATTAGCCTGTTAATTCATTAAGTTCGTTTGTTCTTATTAAAATAAAATGTTTCTACCGTCATAGCCGGAAAAGCAGGTATTAGCATGGCCAATCTTTTCCAATCATTACTCCATTGCATTATGTTTCCCCGTACATGCACACGAAACGAGACTACCCTTTGTCCGTCCTAGGCGTTTCAGATATAATCCATTTAGTCCAAAAATAAATCACCCAAATATAATGTATATGAACAGAGCTTGAAGGCTGTCCTTACTTAATACTCTTGTGGTATGACAAGTGTCTGAGAAGGCTCTTGTTCTGAAGTATCGAAGACAAAAATCTGAAAACCAATATCAGACAAGCAAGGCTCTATGACGCCACGTTCTTAATCATTGATATTGACATTTGTTGCGTTGTGTTTTAGGAGATTTTAAACACTGACATCTCTATTTGCAAGATTATTTAATATGACAGATTGGCCAGTTTAGAGGCCTGTTGATTGAAGTATCAGATTTATATTAACTCATTCCCACACAATGACGCTTTTAAACGCCCCTAAATATAAAGGCTTTGGAAACATTGAGGGCAATGAAGAAATTGCATGTTACAAGCATTTTTTTCATTATCCACAATGTTTTCTACGCTAAAAGACAAAGATTTTAAAAATTCATCAACTTAAAATTGTCGTCTGCAACTTTTTTGATTTTAGGCTGGTCTAAAATTTTGTCGTGCGGGAATGGATTAACCAGTTCTAGGATGATTATCTTTGGTGAATATATGTGTGACTGGGTTAACTTAGGGAATATATGTGTGACTGGGTTAATTTGGGGAATATATGTGTGACTGGATTAATTTGGTGAATATATGTTTGATTTGGTTAAATAATCGAGAAAGGGTAAATAATGTAAATGATATAGCCGCTAGCGAACCTATTTGGGCAGTATATCTTGGGCAGTGACTATAAGTTAGAACCATTTCCTGTAGTAAGTGCCAGGCAGCTGGTGGCCTGGATGAAATGATGTGTTGGTACTGGTGAGAAAAACAACAGGAAAACATGGTTTGGTCCACCAGCTGCCATGACAAACTTGCAATAAAATTGTGATATTGTTGAAAGTAGTATAAATCCCAATATGAATTGAAATATGTTATACTATTAATAAACAAGGTATAATACCCGCGTACAGATGCACATCTACTTCCCACATGCTTCTACCTTGCTGTTTCGTTTTGAACAAGGTGAAACTCAATATGGGATACCATTAACTTCAAAGTATCCAACATTATAATTTGTCATCTGCAATATCAAAATCACTTACTTATACAATGGAAGAAAGATAATAACAACGACAATATACTTTGAATTAGGGCTATCTCCCCTACACAATATCCTCTACGCTGATTCGGAATAGGAGCAGGCGAACGACTTGAGTTACAAAAGAACTCATGGCAGACTCCTGATCACATTTTGATTAGCCGTCAAATTATATATCAATTGCTAGTTGATTTCCTGGTATTAAATACATTAGATACTCAATATTTATAAGAAAAAATGATAACTAAAACTTTGTAGCCCAAATCAATTTTAAATCAAACAGTCCTTCTCTCGTATATTTGTGAATATAAATGTGAGCAAATTATCGTGTAGAATTAATCAACCATCGACTATTTGTTGTAAAAAAAAATATATATATTATTATGTAAACATGTGGTTTGATAGGCAATGTGCCTTTATTTCCTGAAGTAAAGATATATACATCTTACTGGAACGACCATCTCTATTAAGCGACCACTTCCGATAAGCGACCACAATCGAATTCACATTTTCAGAACCTGGTCAAAAGCTCTCATAAAGATGTGATCCTATTTGCCTAACCCCTTCCTGTTTTTCAAAATTTTATACATGTCCAAATTCAATGAATTTGCAGACGACAATTCTAAGTGGATTTTATTTGAAAAATAATCATGTACAAGCAATTTCTTCTTTTTCCACAATGCTTTCTCAAATATGAAACAACAGGGACGTAATAACAAGGGATTATACAGGAAAGGGCTAAGACATATAATATCTTAACCCTTGTCATGCTGAACCCGGAATATTCCGGTTTTGGCAGGAGATGTAGACTAAGATCAGACTGCACTTTTGTGTAGGCTGGTCGTAACTACACCTCCTGCTCATACCTTTCCTTCCTGAGTTGTTTATGTTGTTGATTTCCAAAAGAAATATTGATTTTTGAACAACAAGTTCTATTGGTGCTTTCAGTCCTTTGATTTGACAGCAATTCAGTAAGGTAATTTATACAGCATGCGCAGGGTTAATCCAATCTTGTTAGAACTCTTTAGAATTGTTTCAGTGAGACGATTCTATTTAGTCCCACCAACATAGGATTGAAAGAGAATTCTGTAATTATTTATGCATGCAATCGAATCAGTTCTTCATATATTTCACAAAAACAAATTGGTGGTCCTATGAGATGTACTTAAAATGGCGTGTAATTGATACTAAGAAACCAGGTTTACAGGTCAAGAAAACTGAAATTCGCCGTTGGGCATGGAAAATGTCGTAACTACAGCTTGAATAATGCTATATACGACATTTTTCTCGTCGGACAACGAAATACTGTAAACATTTTGAACCCATACTCCATACACCTCAGTTTACAAACCACATAGGAATACTGGTTAATCAGCACGCGTTTACAACTGACGGATCGCCGAAGTCAATCAAAAGGTCAATTGACTATTCGAATCATTCGAAATGAGAGTCAATGTTGACCTCCGACATTTATTATAAACATTTTTGTGCGGTTTTGCAACACAAATTCCGTGATTAGAGTTTATACAATCTGTAGTTACGATGTTTAGGTCACCAACCAACCTGAGCTTACCTGAGCATGAAGCTTTTAGATGACCTATTTTGATTCGCTCATCGTTTGCCAGTGTGTCCGTCCATCTGTCCTTAAACGATTACAAACAGTCTTCTACATATCTTACAATCAGGAATAAACTAAACTTCAAAAGAACTTGTTCCAAGATCACACTCTTTTAAAATATCTCATAGAGTTGGATCAAGTAAATATCAGTTCGCGTTCTCCTTCTCAACCACAAGTCCTAGAGCTTTCATTTTTCCACAGAATCACATTCTATACTGTACACAAATACTTTAAATTATACAATCATATGGCATAATTTGTAGACTTTTAAAGTTTGAAAACAGAATTACCTTATCTATTCTACCAAAATACTCTGAATTATCACTCTGGGATTACCCTAAGCCCTAAGTTGTTGGTTCCTGGATTTGACAAAGACCCAAAGCAGAAAATCTCTCAAGATTTCTTCCCCAACAGAACGAATTGGCCGAGAGCTGTCAAACTTTGAATTCAGAAAAACCTTTTGGTATTCTATGAAATACTTAAAATGGTTACTCTGAAATTTACATAAACGCCTTGTTGCGGGTTCCTTGCTTTTGAACTGAGATAAAGATAGGTTTTTTAAAAAAAAAAGCTTTTCTTCCTTAGTGTCTATGAATTTTGCGTATAAAACAATTTACGGTACTCTGCTTAAAATTTGCGAATTCTGTGATTTTTCGACCGACATAAGCCCTGTGTTATGGGCTTCCGGATTTTTATAAAAATATTTTTTGTAATTAACTCCTCCCGAACGACTAGGCCTGGAGCTTTAAAATTTGCATGCACTGTTGTGATCCGCCAATTAACAAACATTTGTGAGTATAGCGAAAAGGCCGTGAAGTGTACCAGTTGGTCGAAAAGAGAACGTACATTGTGTATGGAAGTGGACTAGTTCGTCGACCGTATAACGTACTTTGTGTATGGAAATGGACCAGTTGGTCAACCGGAGACCTTACGTATTGTATGGAAGTGGACCAGTTGGTCGATCGGAGACCGTACGTATTGTATGGAAGTGGACCAGTTGGTCGACCGGAGACCGTACGTATTGTATGGAAGTGGACCAGTTAGTCGACCGGAGACCGTACGTATTGTATGGAAGGGGACCAGTTGGTCGACCGGAGACCTTACGTATTGTATTGAAGTGGACCAGTTGGTCGACCGGAGACCGTACGTATTGTATGGAAGTGGACTGGTTTGTCGATTGGAGATCGAACATTTTGTTTGGAAGTGGACTAGTAGGTCCACCGGAGAGCGTACATTGTGTATGTAAGCGGACTACTTGGTCAACAGAAAATTGTACGTATTGAATGAAAGTAGTTTGCTTGGTCGACCGGCGTTATGAAAATGGACCAGTTGGTCGACGGAGATAGTACATTGAGTATGGAAGTGAACTAGTTCGTCGACCGTCGATGTAAGTGGACTAGTTGGTCGACCGCAGATCGTATTTCGTGTATGAAAGCGGACTAGTTGGTCGACCGGAGATCGTACATTGTACATTGGGTATGGAAGTGGACCAGTTGGTCGACCGCAGAGCATACATTGTGTATGTAAGCGGCCTAGTTCGTCTACCGGAGATCGTACGTATTGTATGAAGAGGACTAGTTGGTCGACCAGAGATCGTACATAGTACATTGGGTATGGAAGTGGACCAGTTGGTCGAATGGAGATCGTACATTGTGTGTGAAAATTGACCAGTAAATCGACCGTATTAGTAGTCGATCGTATGTATTGTATGAAATTGGACTTGTTGGTCGAGCGGAGATCGCACATTTTGTATGGAAGTGGACTAGTTGGTCGAACTGGGATTGTACATTGTGTATTGAAGCGGACGAGTTGGTCGACCGGAGATCGTACATTATACAATGTGTATGGAAGTGGATTAGCTGGTCGACCGGCGAGCGTACATTGTGTATGTTAGCGGAATTGTTGATCGACCGGAGATCGTACTTATCTTATGGAAGAGGGCCAGTTGGTCGACCGGAGATCGTATATTGTGCATGGACCAGAAGGTCGAACGGAAATCGTACATTGTATCTGAAAGTGGACTAGTTAGTCGGATGAAGATTGTGCATTTTTAATGGAAGCGGACTAGTTGGTCGACCAGAGATGCTACATTGTATATGAAAGTGGACCAAAGATCGTAAGTATTAAATAGAAATGAAATTTTTTGTCGAACGAAGATCGTACATTGTGTGTGGGCTAGTCTGTACATTTTATATGGAAGTGGACTTGTTGGTCGAACGGAGATCGTGCGTATTTCATGAAAGCGGACCATTTGGTCGACCAGATATCGTAAATTGTGTATGGAGGTTGACCTGTTGGTCGACCGGAGATGGTACATTTTGGATGGAATCGCACTAGCTGGTCGACCGGAGATCGTACGTATTGTATGGAAGTGGACCAGTTGGTCGACCGGAGATCGAACATTGTGCATGAAAGTGGATCAGTTGGTCGACCGGAAATAATATGTTGTCTGTGAAAGTGGACTAGTTGGTCTGATGTAGATTGAACGCTTTATATGGAATGGACAAGTCGCTCGAATGGAGATCGTCATTATTGTATGAACGTGGACCATTTGGTCGACCGGAGATCGTACATAAGTATGGAAGCTGTTCGACTGCATGTTGTACATTATGTATGGAAGCGGACTTTTTGGTCGACCGGGGGGGTCGTACATTGTGTATGAAAGTGGTCGACGGGAGAACGTTAAGTATGTATAGATGTGGATTACCTAGTAGAAATCGTATTGGTATAAGTTGAGTTGACTCTGCCTTTCCAATAAACTGGAATATTGCGACTTGAGTTATTCGCCCAGAAACTCGGTCAACACAGCTCATTCATATAACCAGTCCCTACAACTTTTGCACAATAGGTACATATGACATCTGTCTGATCCGATGGAACTCTGAAGGCCTCTCCCCTCCGATCTTCATATGATCAGGGATAGAGATGATTGTTTATATTTATTCGTGGACGTTATTGGGTTTCATGCATTCACACAATATTCTGGTTTACCACCACCACTTCCTCACAAACGACATAAAACAGATGCATAGGAAAACATTGTGGAAAATTAAGGGAATGAAAAGGTTGTCACCGACATTTTTTCCATTTCCCTCGACCGTTTCGATCCATAAGACCCTTTTTTCTAGATTCCATCAACATCTTCACTGAATTTGAACAAGTCTATGATGTTGTCGTATTATAATTGGATTATGCCACTTTAATCTCAATTTTTTTTTTTTTTTTTTTTGACATATTTTGGATTCTGGTGACCTAACCATAGCTACTTGTATTTTCCATACCAGAACAAAGACAATCTTATTTAGATCGATTGAATTGATTGGATGGGGTTTAACGCCACTTTTAACAGTACTTCAGTCATATCGCGGCGGCTTGAGCACCTTACAATGGATCCCTGGTATTTATCACACCAGTACAAACACTTTATCCTTTCCTAGCCTCCAGCTGTTATCCAACATGGGTTTACGATGATCCAGCCATTTCTAAGGGACAAAAGTCGGAAAGGATATGTACCGTTGCCGCGGATCGAACCCATGTCGTCCCATGATTGAAGATTGGGAGTCTGATGCACTACCGACTGCGCTTTAGACGCACTCATATATATTTTTTCAAGATACACGAACGTGCATGTTGCTATGACTTCCTTCAAATGTAGAAAAAATTGTTTTGTCGAGATGGATTTCTAACTCCGGATCGAATGATTCAGAACACGGTGCGATACCAACAAAATAAGAGATTCACACAAATAATTTAATTTTTAGTTTCGTGTATCAAAAAAGGGTGATCTGGTTGGTCAAAATAAAATATTTCTAACTCCATGAATAAATTTTGATCGCGCAGCGATTTTATGTGCTTCCGCAAAAAATAGTCCTATATAAAACGGACTGCCTCGATGGGCGAGTGGTATAGGTACTTGACTCGTGATCTGAAGGTCACTGGTTCGAGCCCCACCGTCACCGAGGATTGTTCATGGGCAACACACTTAATAACCAGCATGAGTCTACCCAGCTGTAGGAACGGGTAGCAGTGGGGTTAAACCACTGCCTCTCTTTCAGGGACGCGAAAACATCTGGTTTGTGTGTTCGAGAGCGACTCTATAAGCTTAAAGCTTTCGTCGCAATCGAACTAAAATAAATTAGTATAAACTAAAGGTATCAAAGTTTGTAAAGTTTTTTTTTTTTTTTTTTTCTTTTTTCACTCGATGCGCTTAAATTATAAGAAATGAATAGAATATATTTTGTTTTCATGGCGGTATGGACCGAAAACCTAATCACACTGTATGAATACGCGAATTTCTTAATTGCTTCACGACCAACTCGACATTCTAGTCGATGCCGACCAAGATGGATCATTCCGCTCTCTTTTGCTAATTAAATCATCCAGGTGCTTGTTTAGTCGATTAACTCTTTGATTTAATTTAAACCCACCCTAACCCAAACATCGCCGATGTTTATGCCCCTCAACAAAAATGTTAAGGAAAACATTGTGGAAAAGGAAGAAATTGCTTTTGACAACCAATTCCTTCATTTCTCACGATGTAACTTACCCAGAAAGGTCGAGAATTTTTAAACATCATCACGTGTATAATTTCTTTGAATTCAGACAGGGGTCTGAAAATACGTGGTCTGGTAATTGGATAGATAATTCCTCTTTGGTATACGAATTTTATTTTATTATGAATGTACGTGTCTTTCATCGTCGTCTAGCTAATTAACCATGGCTTCCTGTCATTTCTCCTACCAGTACAAACGTAATATTAACTCCTAGCCACGAGACTTCACATCTCGTTCACGCTCAATAATATCGAGGTCGAGGCTATTGCGCGTTGGACTCTCAATCATGAGGTCAAGGGTTCGATCTCCGGTCGCGGCAAATATCCCCTGCAACACTTTTCTATCAACAATGGATAATCAACCGTAATATTTAGTGGAATGTGCAGCTTGGGGCTCGGAAAGGACGCAGTGGTAGCACTAGTGTGCATAATATCTGGAATCTATGGTAAGATGTTCCTGCCGCCCCGATATGACTAAAATACTGTAAACAAACTAACTCAATGATATATATCGTCGGTGCGCAATGAAAATGTCGTGACTTCACCGGCGATATATAAAAAGCAAACAACGTATTTTGCTATGACTTATATCGAAATCATTTTGGTTGAACTGGAACCCAATTATTAGAAGTACAGTTTAACTTGTATTAAGCGCCCACCCATGGGACAGCAAAAATGTGGTCTTTTAAGAGAATGGTCGCTCAGTACACTTTTTATGGCATATATTTGGTTCGACTGCATACATAAATAATGATAGGATTCTCACTTAATTCTGTGTTAACGGAACTCATTAGAATCGTTTCATTGAGACGTTTTTGGAAGGGGAATTCTGATGCTGGTCGTTTATTAAATGCGGTCGCTAAATATAGAGCGAGATTGACAGTAGACAGAGATCCCCATTATACGATTGCTTCATGACCTACTCGACAATCAGCTGTTGTCAGCTGGTGTCGATCAAGGTAGACCACTCCGACAGCTCTAACCGACTAAACAAATAAATCATCCCAGTTGTCATTCTTGTTTGGTCGGACCTATACATATTCCCCTAAACAAAAATCATGGAAAAACATTGTTGGAATTAAAGAAATTCCCTGTACGAAAATTCGTCAGTTCTAAAGTTCTTTTATAAAACTGCAACAACACATATACAATTTACGTATTGTATATTTTATTCTCCGTCAACGTTTCGGCAAGTGCGTTCTTCAGGAGTTCATGATAAAATAAACTTAAACAAACAAACATGACGTCATAAACATTTTTTTTATATTTCCTGTGACACATTCGCGTTTTTTTTTTTTTTTATTTTTCTATGCCCTTCCACTGTTGATGCAAAAGAGTTACCCTTCTTCGTCATGGCTGGGTTTGTGAGTAAACCCCTCCCGCGACATTTAATTTAATCCATTTCCACACGAGCCCTCCTTTTTACGCGTCTAGAGAAAAAAGCATAGGAAAACATCGTGGAAATTAAGAAAATGCTAGTGTCAAGCAATTTCTTCATTATCGACAATTTTTGTATCAAAAAAGACGGGAAAAAACAAACAAACAAACAAACGTCAATTTTAAATGGGCGTCTGAAGCTTCTTATAACTTGGACCAGTCAATTTGGACCAGTCTAAAACTTCTTGTGTGGGAATGGCTTAACCCATTACCACTCAATCCCTCCTTTTTACTCCCCTCAAGATTTCTTCATTTTCCACAATGTTTTCTATAAAAAAAAGAAAAAAAAAATCAAATTCCATCAACTTAAAATTGTCGTCTGCAACTGCTTTCAATTTGGACCAGTCTAAATTTCTTCAATGGGAATGGCTTAAGAACGATTTAAAACTAAAGCTGATTCAAGCTGAAGTTGCGACGTTAAGTTCGGTTTGCCTCCTATCGTATGTCGGTTGATATCTAGATCGCTCTACCAAGTCGGAGGTCAGTGTAGATTACCGGAAGTGAACTTTAAACTCCCACATATATATCAAACGTTTTCGTTCTAACTGTAGTTACGACGTGTAGGTCGCCGACCAACTGTTCTTCTTTTTCGTAAATCTGTTTTATACCTAAGACGAACTTCCTGTTGGAGGTCAGTGATCGTGAGAAGCGATCCTTCATTTACTTGATAGTCATGGGACTTCAAAAATTTAAGAAATTCCTTAACCCATTCCCACCCAATCCCTCCCTTTTTACGCCCATCAAGAAAAAGTTGTGGAAAAAATTGTGGACATAGAAGAAATTGCTTGGTTCAAGCAATTTCTTCAATGTCCACATTGTTTTCTATCCCTGAAGACAAAGAATTTTATCTACCTAAAAATGTCGTCTGCATATTCTTTTACTTTGTACCAGTCTAAAAATTCCTTAAATTTGAATGCGTTAAAATGAATACATGAAAGGTAGATTGTTTCTAGAATAGGGCCAATGGCAGGACTTATGAAGAAATAAATGTTTTATAAGATAGAATGACCATTTCAGCAGCCATAAAATTGGTTAATTGTGGAAGATGCCGATCCTTGAAATGAAAACTAATGTAGGCCTATGGTAATTGGGTTTAGAAAACAGACAAAAAATGCGACAAGATGAGTTACGTTTTGTATAAGTGAGGAATATCTTCTTTTCAACATGTCTTCCTGCATAATTGTATTCCGATCCAAGCCCAGCATTTGACGAGGAGAATAATCCATTCCCACACAACAGCATTTAAGACTGGTCCAAACTGAAAGAAGCTGTAGACGACAATTTCAAGTCAGTGAAATTTTCAATCGTCTACTCTTTTTGGATAGAAAACAGCGTGAATAATGACGAAATTGCTCGATACAAGCAATACTTGTGACATGGTCCAAATATATATTTTCAGAAAACACTGTTCTGATTTGTCAACTTGCGGAAAAATTCGATACAGGTAATGTATGTAAAGTAGTTAAGGTTCAACGAATAGTGATTCATAACACTTTACTCAATTGATCGATAGTGGTTGTCAATAAAAATTCATTCGACCATCAAATGATTCATCTAGACCGGAAGTGAGCCTTCAACTCCAAGATTTATGTAAAGCATTTGTTCGTTTTGCGTCTTAAACGTCGTTACTACAGCTTATTCAAGCTGTAGTTGCGACGTTACAATCGCCAAACAACAACTATAATGTTTGGTTAAATGTAACTTACCATAAATTTTGCAAAATAACGCCGTTCGGTGACGCAGTTGAACTTTTTGTTGAAGACAGTTGGTGTGGTCAGCGGAGTCAGTGGGCGTGACCAGCGTGACCAGCTGTTAGACAATAAGTGGGTATCTAAGATTGGAATAAGGCGACCTTGACCTTGACCAGACGGGGCAGATTAGACAGACTGAAGGGATTGTGGCTTCCTTTTGACAGAACTGTAGACATTCTTCTAGCTCTAACTGTAAAAGGGTCGAATCAAACGTCTATTCTACCATATTTTTTGTCCTTTCTATATACAGGTTCTAGTTATTAGTCGTGTGAAATTTCGTCAAAATCAAAGACAGTTATGCTTATAGTGATATGGCCAGCCCGGGGGGGGAGGGGGGGGGGGGGGTAATTGACCAATCGCAGCTGTCAATCCAATAAACAGTCGACCTATGAAATCATTTTTTGAGACCAGAGATAAGTTTTGATCTCCGACATTGGCCGCCATTTTGTTTACATTTGTATTGGTTTGGCGACTAAACGTCGTAACTCGGCTTATTCAGGCTGTAGTTTAGGCGTTTAGGCTGCCAACCAAGTATTTTACTTTTTTGTTACATACACATACTACTTGCCATAAATTTTACAAAATAACGCCGTTTAAAATTAAAGCGGGACTTCCTGTTGGAGTCTGTGGGCGTGGCCAACGGAGTAAGTGGGTGGGGCCAGCGATTAGTCAATTATCATGGGTTCCTTGTAATCCTTGCATAGAAAAGCTAGATTGGATCACTGCTCTTAGATCCGTTTATCTAATAGCGAGCTACCAATTTATACCAAAGTGTCAAAGTTTAGTAAAAGCCTTAGTTGGAATCAAAAAATCGATTGACCAATCAAATTATTCATTTAGACCGGGAATGAAAGATATACTTCGACATTTATGTCAAACAACTGTGTTGGTAGGCGACTTAAACGTCTTAATTACAGCTTGTGCAAGCTGTAATAATGAAGCTTAAATCGCGAGCCTTCGATTTGCTCTTTGTTTTATGTTTCTGACAATATATTTTGCAAAAAAACGTTATTTGACCCATTAGCAGGCGGTAAAATTTTAGACTGGTCCAAATTTATAGAAGTGGCAGACAGCAGATTAAAGCACATGAAAGTTAAGGTTTTTTTTTTTTTTTATTAAAACTTCCCTTCTAGAAAACATTGTGGAATATGAAGAAATTGCTTATTACAAGCAATTTCTTCATTTTACACAATGTCCTTCCGATTGTTAATGGTTGTTGTTGTTGTTGTTTGAGAGGGCGTCAAAATGCGTCATTATATGGGAATGTGTTAACAAGTCAGTCGACCTGTTATATCGGGGGGCAAGTATGACCTTAGCTTGGTGCAGTCTCATTATTCTCTTGTTATCGTGCAGTCATGCGGAGCTGGCCAGAATTGAAACGTTTTCATTGTCGTCTGCAACTCCTTTCAATTTGGACTAGTCTAAAATTTTGTTGTTTGGGAAAGGGTTAATCACACAGCATATCGGTAGATTTAAAAGGAATGATGGTATCTCGATTGTTTTATCACTTTCTGTCTCGTTATACCGCCATCTTGTTTCGGCGCAATAAATGGGCCTATAGTCCACTTTCAGCCGTACACGCTAAAAAAGATGCATACACGCGTAAAGGATGTAGGTGTCCCCATACAATCAAAACTGAGCCCGCATGTGTGTGAAATGCTTTAGCGCATAAAATCATGATAGTACTCATGCAATGAAGGTACTTATTTTTTTAGCATGCACGTCTACATTTAACAGATGTACTTGTATTATTTACGCGTGTGCGCGTTCTTTTTAGCGTTGATTTCTCATCCAAACGGCGCACCGTATCTTTTTGTTTACTATAGACACTGCTTCTTTTTTCTATCTTTCTTTCTTGTAAGAACAATTCTTGCAAAGTATCTTTCCTCGACTCTCGCATTCAACATCCAGTTTGAAATAATGGTTGTTTTTAAATGATGAGTTTTCTTCAGACCTGCGGTGGGAGGGAGGAGAGCTGAAAGCGCTGAAAGCCTGAGATATGTATACATGAGATATATAACATGGGCAAAAAAGTTCGATGGTCGGTTTATCGGAGGTGCCACATTCTACCAAAATCTACTGTCGAGTATGCGCATATCTGCCAATGTGTGCGCTAAGGGACACACCTGCCCACAATAATTTCCCGCTTTTGAGGTATTGTAACGATATATTTTACATGTATTTATCGTTACAAATTTTTCTACCGATAAAAATGCTTTGAAGGGATCTGATAAAGGCCACCGAAGGTTCTTTCCTGTGAATTTTGGTTGAATTATGTTCAGGACTTTCTGAGAAGATGATTAAAAAGTAAAAGTTGACGGACGGACGGACGCCGGACACCACATCATTACAAAAGTCCGTTGGCTTTCAGCCAGTGGAGCTAGAGAGAGAGAGCAAGAGAGTGAGAGAGATGGGGGTTGGAGCGTGTAGCCAGATTCGAACTAGGAGGCTTTTGCGTGCGTTGGGAGTATTCCACCACACAGACCAATTTCGTTATGTAAATATGTGCTTTATTATTTCTAGATAAAGAGAACGAAAGAGGGCGGGCACTCGTTTCCCAGGTTAACATGATTATGTACACCTCTCAAAAGCGACATGTAGACGTTGCATCCTTTGGGTAGAATTCGGAGGTAAAAATATATAGACACAAAGTCCGAGCACGAGTAAACTGTATTCAGACAGAGCGAATATAATCCTATGAATTACCAATTAATTTGTTAAACTAAACATTCCAATCGTGCGTAAAACCGACAGCTTCACTTATCAGTTTTATACAGCAACTTCGGACCGATCTAACATTGTTACTCTAGAATAAGTAATATTATTTTTGGTATGAAACAAACACTATATTTTTCTTAACAATATGATATGATTATGTATGTTTAATAATTTCCAATACATTATATATCTCCTTTCTTTCTTTCCATTCACTTGTCAAGTTTAGATAATTTTGCCAAATTCAAAACACTCACACGAAAGTACTGTACATGAAGCCGGCAGCTTTCAATGAGTCATATCTCGCTTTCGTCCTTCTCGTCTCAATTGGGCGTATTAATTTATACTCGCAGTCATGTAATTCGCCCGGATCCGATCTACTTTCCGTGTGGCCAGATATTATATAGACTGCGTTGGATGTTTTACATTTTTACATTAAACTCTGCACGGGTTGAAATTTTACCGTGGTAACTTTAGCCTCAGTTTGCTACGCAATCTCAGGCTAAAAACTATGGTTACGAGATTTAATTCTGAAAACGAACAAAAATGCTGATCGCAAAATTAATGTTGGAGTTAAAATTTCACTTCCAGTCTAATGAACAAATTGATTCGTCACTTACTGTTTTCTAAACTGTTGTCTTTCTGATTGACTGCCACCATTTGCCAATTATAATGAAGGAGAATCTGCTTTTTCATAGCAATTTATGCTCATGGCCTAAAAATGACCGAAGATTATCTTGATTTCTCCTAACAGAATGAATTGGCAGATGAGTTAATTTTCTTCTGTCAAACACTAAAAATGTCGGTCGTGTACTGTTAAATGCGGGTGACATATTTCTTGTATATATCGTCGGTGCCCGGGGAAATGTCGTAACTATAACTTTATTAAAATCGGTACTTTTTTGCAGTTCTGCCATTTACCGTTAACTATCTTTATGAAAATAAATTACAACACCATTTGTAATATCATTTTCTGTAACATTTGGTTTTTTTTTTCGAAATATCACGTCAATTTATAAGTGAAATGTAAGCATAAACTCCACCGAGAGTAGAATAGATTGATCGACCAAATTATTCATTTAGACAGGAAGTGAATTATGAAGACTGACATTCATATCAATAATTTTTGTTAGTTTGGCGACGTAAACGCTTTAACTACAGCTTATTCAACATGTATTTATGACGTTTATGTCCCTACCCATCGACTCGCCCTTTTTTTCTGCCTTTGTCAATACATTTTGAAAATAAAGTCGTATATCTCAGTCGAACTGCTGTGTCGCAGGTCTGCGGGAGTGGCAACCGATCCGTGAAAGAAAACGCGAAAGGGTTAAGTTGTTCTCAGATATCCAAGATTTCGACCCAACCCGCAAAAAAGACCTTCCAGGAACTGCGTATAAAGAATGAGTCCTTGTGTGACGTTTCCAATATATTTAACCCATTCAAACACAATGACGCATTTTGACACCCGGAGAAAAAAGTTTTGGAAAATATTGTAGAAAATGAAGAAATTGCTTGTTACAAACAATTTCTTAATTATCCACAATATTTTCTATCCTAAAGGTCCACAATTCAAAGATTTCATCGACTAAAATTTGACGCATGCACTTGTGGTGTTTGCTTATGGTTTAAGGGTAAACAAAAGAACCCTTGTGTGACAATGTCACTATATTTTAGAGTGCTTTAAATGCAAACATTGTGGAACCCCGACACCCACTCACGGCATTTATAATATATTAAGGTTTGAGACTGCAGTTATCTGGAGAGCGCATAGTAAAGACTTTGATCACAATGGCTAACGCAAAGGCTGATCTGAGCTTTACTTGATATACATGTGCAACCGCTGAAAATGCCACGCACAGGCTCAAATATTTGGAAAGTAGACCGGATACCAGCATATGTCTTGATATTTAAAAACGTAGTATCCATTTAGCTAGAGCTACCATCATACATGTACTTGCAAAATACTTTTTAATCTATAACCAAACGACAAAATTACAGACTGGTCCAAGTTGCAGGGAGTTGCAGACGGAAATTCATAAAATTTCGGATTTGTTCAACTTTCTAGTCGTAAAACATTGTGGAAAATGAAGAAATTGCTTGTTACAAACACGTTTTCCATTTGTATTCTATTTTCCCACTTGTAGTTCTTTAGGGGCGTCACAGAGCATCATTGTGTGAGAATGGGTTATTGCGAAAACTTCCTCCGAATATGGTGTAGTCTGCCCAGTTTCAATTCTTCATAGCCCCTTTTTGCATTACAAGTCAACCATATACTAGGTAACTGTAGTTAAAGCACTAGCGTCTCGGTGCGTTTTCTCCATTAGACGACACAATTGTAACAGAGCAGACAAAAATTGGATGTAAATTGAAATTCACTTACGAAGTGAAGAGAATTATCCAAAAAGTAAATCATAACTAAAACCTATGTTGTTGGAACTTATTAGAATTCTGAATGAGACGATTCTAATGAGTTCCAACAACATAGGATTAAGCGAGAACTTTGTAATAGTTTATGTATGTAATCGAACCAGTCCTTCAAATCTTTCGCTAAAAAGTGTATAAAGCGACCATTCTTTTAAACGACCACTTTTTTGTGGTCTCTGGAATGGACGTTTACTAAGATACTGTACCTGTTAAATGAGCATGAAATTACTTTTTGAAGATGCTTTCTCTTAATTCTTAATTTCGTAGCTTAGAAATCATCAATTGTCTTGGTAAGTGTCGAATAAAAATATTAAAGTTTGGCTTCAACTGAATATTTAAATCTGTCGCATTATGTACATTGTTACGATTCATTAATTCCTTACATTTGATTACCGAAAATGTCAATAGAATAGATAAAGAATCTTGACTAAACATTCCTGTTGCTCCATGACGCAAAGAAACGCATTTGTTTAATTTTAAACGCAAGCAGGCGCATATTTTTAACTATACAACGCACATGGACGCATTTTTAACAATAAATCACAAATAGACGCATTTCCCTTACTATAAAACTCAAACAGACGATTTTTATCTATAAAACGCAAAATGGCGCATTTTTTTACTATAAGATCTTTGAATCTGACCAGATCGTCTAAACATATAGAATAGGATGGCAAGGGTGGGAACTTCAGAACAACATAGACGTAAAATTTCGGTTTTTATGGGCGTTTTCGAAAAAACATTTAACAGCCTTATAAGCAAGCTATCCACCAAGCGAAAAATATGACAACCATCTAGGACCAACAAGAGAACTTTCTGTCTGTCCACCCGTTTGCATTTTTTGAGTACGCAACTCCTCTTACAGTTTCAATTTGAATGAACTGAAACTTGCAACAATGAAAATCTATCATGCCTATCTATTGGACAAAAATATTTTGACCCCTCAAGAAGCGGTTTCATACATTAGTGTGATTAGGTTTTTCGTTTCATACCTCCATGAAAACAAAAATATTTCATTCATTTCTAGTAATTTAAAGACATTGAGCGAAAAAAGGCGAATATTTGACAGTCTTTTATACATTGTGCGCAGGCAAACAAAATATAGGTGCGTGCTCATTCTTTTTTTTTTTTTTTCTTTTTTCAAATGAGTTAAGAATCATCTTTTCGGCCAACTAGAACGTTCGTATTTGATAGACGAAACTAAAAATCGAATTATAGTTGGATATTTTAGAGTTATTAGGTGTGGTCAGCGATCCGTCAAATGTTATCGCAAGATGAATCACGCTGATTATTGCCAAATACACCTTCAAAAATAACTTACCAGGAAGCTAGTTTCGATTTGATCGTGATTCATGTATGTATATATTATATCATTTTAAAACCGACAAATTTTGAAACACTAAAAGAAGAAAAAATCTCTTCATACATGCAGACCATAGATTGGATCAAAAGACGAGATGTTAATCCTATAAAAATGTTACTGAAAAGGACGAAAGCACTATTATAGATGAGGGAAAGGATAAATGAGGGAATGGGTGGATGGATGGATGGATTGGTGGATGGATTTTGGTATGGTTAATTGATCTAATCAACCATCTGGGATTATAATTTTATGGAAGGAAAAAATACAACATTTAATTACTTACGACTTTGGTCAGCGTGCGAAAATCGGCACAGTCTGATCAAGTCGATTTTCTCTCACATGGTCTTTAGTCCAAAAAATGTAGTCTGTTCTCACTGTTGTTGTTTCCGATCTTTCTGGTTTTATTTGTTACTGGAGGGTTTTATAACTTTATCTTTTTCATTTTCATTGTGTGTGCGTGTGTGTGTGTGTGTGTGTGTGTGTGTGTGTGTGTGTGTGTGTGTGTGTGTGTGTGTGTGTGTGTGTGTGTGTGCGTGTGTGTGTGTGTGTGTGTAATCGTTTTTCGCTTTCAATCATAATTGACCAATCGCTGGCCCCGCCAACTAACTCCGTAGGCGCCGCCTATTGATTCCAACAGAAAGTTCCGCTTCGAAGTATCTTGAGTAAGCTGTAGTTACGATGTTTAAGTCACTAAACCAACAAAAATGCTTTACAAAATGGTGGCCAGCTATAGAGTTCAAAGTTAAATTCCAGTCTCTTTTGTTATCTCTTTACACACATAAACTCCGTTAAATACTAAAAGTTAGGTCCCTGGTGAATCTGCGTAATTTACGTAGTCTGGCCATGGTTGATAACTTTCGCAATCCAAGATAGCCCTTTGCTTGAAAGATAACATATTCATTCTAGCAGAATTCACAGTGATCCAAGCCCTCCTTAGATTTTCCCAAATGTTAAGATATAGTTTAGTCCAAATTGAAAAAGTTACAATAAATAGAAATGGCCTATTTACACTATAAATGACCCGTTATCTAGGCAACCCTGCCCAAATAACTTTTTTTCGCAATTCAAAACAAACTATTTTTCTGATTCACTAATAAAAAAACAACTTCTTAAAAAATGACAAAGTTATAACCGTTTTTGTACATTAATCACTTACCAGACGACAACACTTTAGGCTAGTCGAAATTAAAAAAAAAGGAGGCCTATCAATCGACAACTTATAGTGGACCTTTCTTTAAATCCTTATTTTGGGCTAGATTGTATGTCAATGAGAAATGTCCGCAATGCTTCCAGACCTTTTTTTTTTGGGGGGGGTGGTGGTTAAATAGCTAGGCAGACCATTGTGAGCTAAAAAAATTAATTGATTTTCCAACGACATAAAGTAACGTCATACAGCTTTATTCAAGATGTAGCTTAGACATTTTGCACGCCCAACGACGGAATAGAGGTATCAGGTAAGAAATGCTGAATCGGTCCAAAGATATAGGTGTTAACCCGAGGCTACTCACTATATAAATCATTAGTGGAGATTGTGGGACGCTTTATGAGCGACGAGGCGTTTAGTTATTTTTAGCTGTTTTAGCTGTTAACAGGAATTTGATTTCATTTTCGGAAAAAAGTTGCATATATAAAGTGTCACGGATTCATTTACCTCTAGGTTGTAAAATAGTTACACGTAAAAGAAGATCAGCCTTCATTTTCTGAAAAGAATTAACTATATAACGATTTCAGTTCATTTGGAATTGTTTAAAATGCGTCTGAAACCGTCTAATATTTTCTACAGTCAGCGTGATATTACTGACACATTTGGTCGAACAACACCACATAGAAAATGCAAAATCGGCCAAACTTTAGACGCAATCTACTACAGGAGGACATCTATTGATTCTATACCAACAATAACTGTTGCTAAAAAGGACGGTAAATGGTTTACACTAGACAATCGTAGACTTTGGATATTTCACCATCTTGAGGCAGCCGGGAAGTGCGATACCATTCCTGTCGAGGTGACCGATGAGATAAGTCCAAGAAAGTTCACTACCCAAAACGGAGGAGTTTCAGTGACTATATTAATGGACCGCGATCCCGGGGGTGAATGTCTTAAGTTTATAACCCCTGTCACGCCAAGGATAGAGGAAAACGTAAACTTCGATACACCGGGTGAGGCTTTGGTAAATGAAAGTTTTGAATCAACCTTAAATTCAGACATGATGGGGGAAAATAGATGGTCTAGTACAGCCCCTGATTCGGACGAAACAACGGACCTTGAAAGTGCCAATGCTGTATCACAATCAAATAATCCATCGAGTGTCGAGGAAAAATCTGTATTTGAAAATGAAAGTGAGAAACAAGTGACACTGAAAATTGAAACAGAGAACGTTTCGTTAGGCTCCTCCGACATTTGTTCGAATAATTCGGATCTAGATATGGCCGAAAAGAAAGCAACTCGAAAACCTGACAATATAAATATTGAAGAACAACATGATGGTAATGCCGATAACAATACAAAGTTATCTAATGACACCTGTTTAGATGAACTTCCGAACAGAGAAGACATAGTTGATAATCCTGCTATATCTATCCAGCGACGACAAAATCATCAAACCGACGAATTTCCCGAAACAAGGATAGATAAGACCTCGCAAGATTATCAGAATTGTCTCCAACAAGGAGAAACTGGTACAGACGGGGATGAATGTAGATTGGCAAAACAACCTAGACTGAAAAGGCACAGAACTGTGGAGCCTGGCGAGCAAGAAAACGTTCCTCTATCAAAAAGGGCAAAGAATTCAGACAGTCCTTCAAAACAATCATGAATACTTGACCATGATTTTCATCTAATTTGGATATTCAAATGCCTCGCCTCTAAATGTTGTCTTTACTTAAATATGTTTTATTGGTATTCATTTCATCCTTTTATTTTTATCAATGGTAATTTATTATTTTATGCTTGTTGGTGTTGCTGTTGTTTTGCTGTTGATGTTGTTTCATTACTTTAGACAGATGTTTCCTTTCCCTTTTTTAGCAAAATGTTGTCTTTGAGTTTATAAATGATTTATTTATAAATGTAGTTTGGTTTCATTTGTTTTATTATTCAGTACAATATCCAAGCAGAGTTGTCGTTCGTTACTCTCACCATTCGCTCCTTGTTTAAGGTCAGAGTCGAATGTAAAAGTTAATCAAAGGACTGAAAGTACTGAGAAGTTGGAATGCGCTGAAAGGGTCATAACTGTGGAATTCGGTTCAAATTTATTTATTGCTTTCCGAGTAAGCCTCCCTCCTTTAAAACTAAACCAGCATTACTATTCGTGTACGCGAGAATAACGCACAAAAACATAAGTCCACATACAGAAATAAAAAAAACTAGCATTGTCTTAACCCATTCCTAGACATTGACGCTTTTAAATGACCCTAATTATGAAAGCTTTGGAAAACATTGTGGAAAATGAAGAAATTGCTTGTTACAAGCAATTTCTTCATTATCCACATTGTTTTCTGTCCAAAAAGACCAGGATATTAAAGATTTCATCAACTTACAATTGTCGTCTGCTACTTCTTTGAATTTGGACTGGTCTAAAATTTTATCGTATTGGAATGGGTTATAAGCTCGTGTCACGCACAGCAAAATTAGAATTTTCAAGCATAACATTCTCCTTTTGATCAACTGTAATACGTGAACTCCTTTTAGAATCTTGAAAACAGAGAATAACAGCTTCTACAATAAGAAATCAATAACCTCGATGATTATTTGACCCTCAACTCGGCCAATTCTGTAACGATCAAACTAAACTCACGTAGATTTTCACTTTAAGTTTATGAGTATACGTGGAAATTTGCGGAAATGCGCGGAAACTTGTTTCAGGATGATCGATTTGAAATACCGGGTTAAACTTAGGAAAATAGAACATTTAAAGCGTTGTGAGTACAATTCAAAAGAAAAAAGACGTTAACGTTATTGTAACGTTATTGTTTGCACATGGTAGTTTTGCCCTTTTCCTAAAAAATCCTATAATATGATGAAGATAGTATCAAATTATCTTCGGCGCCCTGAAAGCTAGAAAACACTTGTTAAAGGTTTGATGTGTTATTGATTTAAACTTGTAAATAACGACATAATAAAGCGTAATTATTTAGTAAATAAGTAGAAACCGGAACTTGATATGTTTACATTCTAATTTCCAAATTCTTCTGCTTCCGTTTTGCATCTATTTGATTTTTATTGGGTAAAAGCTGTATTCACACAATCGCGTTTGCTTGATGCCTACGACCCCCCTTAATCACTCTAGAATGTTTTAAAGCACTGGGCGGCGTGATTATTGTAAAAATGCATTTGCGACCTGAGCCATATTTGTGAACATTGCCTATCTATGGTCACATGACTATCACATGTCACTTGAGATAACGTGATTACCAAACACGGGACGGCGAATCACAAAAAACAAATTACTGCGCTGAGTATTACCTTACTTTTCAATAATTCAAAGCAAACTAAAGCATGTTTAGAAGTCTCTAAACGATTTTTATATCACCCTTTACATGTGCAATATTATTGTCTTCGGCTACAACTAACTGATTATCCGTTGCAAGTTGAGATGAGAAGTAACCCGAGGGGAATTCATATATAAGAGATCACGTGATATGTTTTATCAAGAAACCCGAAATGAAATTGTCTTGTGTTCATTTTGCGGTTTTGTTAAATCTAAGTTGGAATTGCTCCGCATTCCAACTTAAAAATCAGATCTGATGTTTGTCGGAATAAAATCTGACTATTTATTGTATCGAATTTAGTATATTCCCCATGTTTTTTTGTTTTTTTTTTTCAGTTTAAATTGCGTCATTCCAGGACACAGTTCAATGTCAAACACCAAATTCCACCAACATGTATCAACTTATCAGATTTTTGAAAATATTTCTGAAAAGGTAAGGCAGATTTGCTTTAAATTTCGCACATGTTTGAGAAAAATAACAACTACTGAATTCGCTCAAAAGTGACAGCTCAAGCTCTAAATTCAACCTTCACTTACTTCTCTGTCAAAATTTCCTTGTAACTATAAAGCAGCTTTACATGTATTTTCACACACCTGTTCAGTTTCAGCCCCAGCTATGCAAGGTGATTTTTTTATTTGCTAACAATTATAGACTGGTCCAATTCGATAGATTTTGCAGACAACAATTTTAATTTAATAGAATTTAAAACTCCTTACCTTTCTAGGAAGACAATATTGAGGAAAAGGGAGAGGTTTCTTGTTACAAGCAATGTCTTCCCTTTCCACATTGTCTCCCCAAGCATTTTTCTTGTGGGGCGTAAAAAACGGTTATATGCTGGAATATATTATATTTAACCCTTGTCATGCTAAATAAAAATCTTGTTAAAATTTCACCACAATCAAAGGACTGAAATCACTAGAAACACTAGTTGCAGGTCAATATTTAAATTGAAAACTGATTTTATAAACAATTCTGGTTTGAATAGAACAAACAGGTGGTGAAGACTAAGATAAGACTGCACATATGAATATTTCAGGTTCAGCATGACAAGGGTTAGATTTCAAAATACTACCTTTAGTAATTTGTACAATATGAATCGTTTGCTGAAAATTAGTTTTAAGGCTGGAAAATAATTTATTACTACGATTTATGATTTCCTCTGACTTCACCATAATTGGGAAAGGGTGTGAGGTTTTGTTGAAAACAATTTTCTTGTTTCACTTGCTCTGTTAAGATTTTTCTGTTATGGGGTACCTGTAATAAATCTAGAAAATCAAGTGATATCGCGCACCATTTGCGCCCACCCTCTTTTTCTGGTCAATGAGATAACCAAACACGTCAGTTAGACTTGCCGTCGCCGCTGTCAATTAATTCGTACATTTAAACAGGAAGTACAATTGTGCCCTCCTACATTTACGTTAATTAATTTCGTTTTCGTACGACTTAAATGTTATTCAAGTTGTAGTTTCGACGTTTATGTCGCACACAAACGATTTCCAAACTAACGTCGTTTGATACTTTAGTCAAACTACCATGTTATTGGGCTTGCTCAGTGATACCAAATTTGAAGACAATAACAGGAAGGCCAAAAGGAACTTGAAATGGACTTGAATCGCTTACCTAAGAATTGTTTCACGATTTCTCTAATTTTGATAAGCACAGTCCTACGCCAACAATTTTTCACCACTTAAGGCTTTTGAAATATTGAAAAATTTGAAAATCCTGCCAAGTTTGGAACAAATTGGCCTAGTGGTTGAGGAGGAGAAGATTTTTAAATAATTATTTAATGATTTCTCCATGTCTGACAAGCCTGTCCTGTTATACCCCATTTTTCAAAGCACAAATTTCCAATAACTAGTTTTGAAAGGGGTCCCAAATTATTATTACCTTTAGGTTCTGAACGTTCTAGGAGAAGAAAAAAAATAATATTTCTCCAAGTCTGATAAGTCCCGCCCTTGTCGTTTCACGGTCTTTTCATTAATCAAAATTCCGCGAACAAGTTTTAAAAAGGATTACACAAGGAACATTTCTGCTAAGTTTGGTCCAAATTTACAAAGTGGTTTAGAGTGAAAAGGTGCTAAAAGAATATGATGACGAACACTGTGTGATCCGACAAGCTCCCATTGAACACGTTGTGCTCAGATAAGCTAGAAGGAATGCATTTCATTTCGACAACGGCCTTTCGACAAGGCCATTCATACAGAAAACATTTAATTCAAGATAGAAACGGTCATTGCAGGGACTGAATGCATTTGGGTTTGGCTTTATTATGACAATTCTTTTTCGTATATATTTAGTGAGAGGACACTTTCCCGAAATTGATTCTCTTGCCCTTGATGCACATCCGCAATCTCTAACATAAATGAAAAATATTGTATGGTGATTTAATGTTTTCGTATTATTTTAGCACTTCAAAACTCAATATGAATTTCATATTGATGGCTAAGTGCGAAACACTTGTAACTGCGTATAAACATATAGGCAGTTATAATTGTTTCGAGCTGCACCATCGATGTGCTTCTGCTTGTATTAGGGTCATTGTCAAACACCAAGTACGTGTACTCACCTCCGAAATTTGTCTATTAACGAAAAGAATGCAATCCATCTCAAATATTTGGGAAGGGGTGTAGTGCCTTTTCCTTTTCTGTTTATTTAAGAGGGATTATAAACATCTAAATCTAGTAAGTGAGTAAAAAAATGCTATAGACATTCTTCTCTGTATATCTATACATGTAATGCATTTATAAAGAATATGCCTTTGGCTTTTCAAGTTCAACCCTTTTGGCCACTGAAACTTAAAATCCAATAATTAATGATATCAAATTAAGGATGTGGAACGTCACATTATAAATGATTGTATATGACCGGTCAGGCGAAAAAGTACCTTTTCACAAGTGCAAAAAGTTTCGAACAGATCGGACCACCGCGCAGACTTACCATCAAGGATGAACATTTTTCGCGCTCTTTGTGTTTGTCAAACCTTGAACGGTTAATCTACATTTATCATACCAACCCTACACAAAATGTTTTGGTGGATGCATATGAGTCAGTAAGTCGGTCAGTCCGTCGGTCCGTTCGTCTGAAGCCTTTTCTTTCTTCGTCCGATTTCTCAGCAACTGATTCCGAGCGTAACAAAAAGACTCAGTTGCAGTTTGGTTGCAGCCCATTATCTTTTAACAGGTATTGTCATTTTTTATGAAAAATCTTATCCGCTCATGTTCTCTTCAACTGTTAGTATTGAATGGATTTGACTCAAGTTTTACAGGTGCACTCAGTCGGTATCAACCATTGATGTAAATGTACCATTTTTGTTACGGTCCATTAACTTTTCTATAAGTTATAGAGCTTTGTTAAAAGGATCTATTCCAGTGGCATAACGTTTTGTTTTTTTTTTTGTCATTTAGTTTGTTTTGTTTCATTTTTTTTTTTCACATGGAGCCGTTGGGGGTATTAAATACAATCACATTCAGAGTAATAGTCTAGTTTATTCTCATTATGAAAAGGCGATTTCTTGGTGACCTATTCTCAGGTTTACTTCAGAAACTGTCCCGTCACGCGAAAAACTCCTATCCGTTATTTAAATATGAAATATAGAAGACTGGAATCGGATGCAAATGGCCATCATGTTAGGCTAGAAGGATCCCACATGTTTTAAAATAATTGCATCGAGAATTATATAGCCTAACGACACATCTAGAAACCAGGGGGTCATTGGCCAAGATCTACAATTGAGGACGTAATTTTTTAAGAATATGATTCTTCAATCAGCGTGGATCGGATAGCCCAAACGGCTCCAATCATTGCGGAACTGTGACCCCAACTCAAATGAACAGGCTTACAATTTACCATTCATCTGAATCAATTCAGCGTGCATTTATATTTTGTTTATTGATAAACATTTTGGTTTCTCTACTCTTCTCACCAGTTTGATAATACGTCACTTGGGGAGCATTGGTGAGCTTAAAATCACGGGTTGTTTACGTGTAGCAATATTAAATATGTTTCTGGTTTTAGGCCAAATAAGTTAAAAACGAATATGATTTTAAAAAAAATCTGAAATAGTTCACATTCACATCTTTCTGGAAATTGAAAAATAAAAAAACAAAATAGACAATGTCTTGACTGGCGAGCCTGTCCTAATCTAACGATCATATATCGGAGAGCAGCGTAGATGGGACAGATTCCCCAGTCTAGACAATGTCGAATATTTACAGTCTATGGTGTTCTTCAAAATAAGTTAAAAATCTCGATACCGGTTGTTTGCGGGAAGTTTGATCGAGAACTAGAAATTAAAACCATCAAAAACTCAGTTTTGAAGTAAACGATGGAAACCGCGGGATCAGTTTCTAAGGTTTTATGTTAATTTTTAGTGCGACAAGTCTGTTATGGTTTGTTTTATAAATGAAATTTGAAAGGAATCAAATTTCGCTATCTCATGTCCGTCGGGGATCGTAGCCTGGTTTATTCTTAGTTACCCATGAACAAACTCAGCCCGGTTAAATCGGCCCCACTATATAGAACAGTTTAACCTGTCGAATGCAGCCAGCCAAGGGCCAGATCAAAACTGGCCACATACGGCAGTTGGCTGCTTAACACGGATCATTATTATTTTTTTTACAACCCTGTCGACATAGGGTAGTCATGAAACAAGGATATGTCTTCTTGGTGTTGGCATACAATATACCAAATATCAAAGCTTTAGGCATTATGGTTTTGAAGAATTTTTGATAATTTATTATACTGCTGCTTCGAAGAAGGGAGGTGTATAATTGTCTACCCTTGTCTGTTTGTTCTGTAACTATCATTTTCTGTCCTATTTTCTCAGCAGTAATTCATAGCAATGATTTGAAATTTGGTGTGATGGTTCATCTAAGGGTCTTACATGACACTTACCTAATTTAGGTCGGCAAAATAACTACACATGTATTTCCTGTTTTGTGACTTAGTTTATTTTAGTCATTGCTTGGACAGTGGTATATTTTGGTCGCTTTTTTCTTAGCAATTGTTCTTAGCGCAATGACCTGAAATTTGGTGTGGAGGTTGATCTATTGGTCTTACATTTTGCTTAGGTCTGCAAGTTATCTACTTTCTGTCAAAAACTAAACTTAGTTTATATTCAGACATTGCCTGGTATAGTGGTAAATTTTCGTCGCATTTTACTCAGCAACTATTTATAGCATCAACTTGAAACTTGATGCGGAGGTTCATCTACGGGTCTATTGAATTTAAGTCCGCAAGTTAACTACTTCCTGTTTTACAAATTAGTTTATTTCCAACATTGACTTGTATAATGGAATATTTTTGTCGCATTTTCTAAGCGTCTGCTGATAGCATCATCTTGAAACTTGATTTAGCGGTTCATCTAGGGGTTCTAAAATGCGCTTACCGACTTTAGGTCTGCAAGTTATCCACTTCCTGTTTTAGGATTTGTTAACAATTTAAACCAATGAAGTCCCCATATCTGATAGGATTCACTTTAAACTTTCACAGAATGATTGTACCATCATTAGGACGGTACTATTAGAAATTGAGTCTGATCAATCAAGAATCATGGGAAAATGAACCTTATGGAAATGTTACCACAAAATCTTTGTTTACACAATTAAATCAACAGTTTTCATCGAATTCTCTTCAAACTTTCAGGAATGGTTGTATAATCCTAAGAAATGATTTTTTTAAGTGAGTAAGGTTAATACAGTATCACAGGAAAGGGGCCTTATGAGAGCTTGATTAAATTATCCTCCTTAACACAATAAAGTTCTCTTTTTTTCGGATTCTATTTAAAGATGCAAGAAATAATTTCGGAACTGGCGACACCGGAAAAAAGGGTCTTATAGATTATAATTCAAAACATTCTTGTTTATGCGATGAAGTCCACAATTTTCACCAGATAATCTTTAAAATTTCACAGGATGATTGTAGGTTTCCTTTCTGAAATGAAATAGGTCTATAGAAAAAAAAAGGGAAAAAAGAGACCTTATCGATTGCTGCTCAAAATAATAAAAGGGGATAAAGCCCAATTTCATTTTATGCATTCTTCTTTAACCCTTGTCATGCTGAGCCCGTAATATTCCTGTTTGGGCAGGAGATATAGACAAAAATCAGCCTGGACATACATCTACATCTCCTGTTTGTCCAGTTCAAGCCAGAACTGTTTATGAAATCAATTTGTAAAAAAAATGTAGACCAACAATTAGTTCTTACAGTGATTTCAACTCTTTGATTTCAATGCGATTCTGAACAAGGATTGAGTTCAGCGTGAGAAGGGTTGAGCTATTAGCTTCCTTAAATATTAGATTACTTGAACACTTGATAGCCAACAGAGCGTCACAGGCCCTCATGGGTCTCTTGTTATGAAGAGGGCCTGAACATTTCTGAAGAGAAGGGTTTGTCATAGCTATGTTTCACATTAAGGTTGCATAATGAGATTTTTTCAATTATTAAGGACATTGAAATGTACCAAAGATATGATTGTTAACCCATTCCCACACAATGACACTTTTTGATGCTCACCAAGAAAAACAATTTGTTAAACATTGTGTAAATTGCTGAAATTGCTTGTTGCATGCATCCTCTCCATTTTAAACCCATAAAGTTAAAAAAACACACTAAAATTTCATAAATTTTAAATTTTCATTAAATTGCAACTCCTTTTAATTTTGACTAGTCTAAGATTTTTCCGTCTGGTAACGACGGTAAAGAAGTACTTACTAATTTCCCAACAATACTGGATATAGATATGAATAAATTTAATATGAGTGACCCAGTACACTTAAAAGAACCATGGTAAGATTACAACAAGCAGTTGGAGCAAAGATAGTCTTTACTTGTCAAGGTTGGTCAATGTAAACACACAAACACATTGTACAGTAAAGTAGAATGACCATGTGTAATGAAGGAAATCCCTCTGGAGGATAAATATAAGTATGATCTTGGCCAATATTATTCAATATGGTTTCTGACATTTCATAAGTTGAGTAAATATTTTTTGAAAAGCATTTTAGTAAGAATTATGGGCTCGCTATTATTAAAACTATGGCAGGTTACATACATGTACCTTTGTATTTTAAATGAAATATCATTTAATCAGGTTGTTAACTTTTTAACAAATATACATTCAATAGTACAAAATCACTTGATACAGTACAAGTGTGGTTGAAATGGAAATCAATTTTTTCCTTTTCCACAGTATTTCTACCCTGCTGAATAGTTTTTTTGTTTTTTTTTTAATTTATTGTTTTACATATCATTTCATGTATTTAAGTATTTGAGAAAAAGTGAGAAATAAAAAAGTGGAAATATAAAAGAGACGACCGTAAGAAGTTTTACAAAGATCAAACTAAGACAATCTTTTTGAAAGTTTTAATCCATTTAGTTGATACCTAATTCTTATTACTATATTGAGATATATCATGCAATGACATATATGATACAATGTATATTACTAAATATTCAAATCTTTTTGTTGTAAAAAAGTGATCTTAAACATGCTTTTTTTTTCAGATTTTTCTTACTTTAACATTTTTCCAAATTTTTCTAAATGAGAAACGTTTTACAATAGATTTCCTTTACCTCTTGCATTTATAATCCTATTTAAAATGTGCAAACTTGTAATTTCCTTAGAATTAGAGGGAATAGCAAATGACTTCCTTTGTTACTTGTAATAAGGGAATATTGGGTGAAAATCAAAAGCAAATAACCGATCATTATGAGATATATCCAGTGTATATCCAAACTACCACCCGTGGTCTATTACGCAATCAGAGATACCGATCAGAAGCATGTAAGTTACTTGTATTAAAACAGCAGTTTATGAGAGGACATCGTTAACTTTTAGATTTGATTTACCATTTAACCCTTTACAGAAAAAAAATCTCTGAACGAAAGAGGATACGAACGAAATTTTAATAGCCATGTGTACTGAGAATGGATCTTTCAGATGTGGAGAAAATCGGCGTAAAAAGTACTCTTTATCGAAGTATTGTTATTCTTGGTTGTTGTTGTGTGGTTTCCTTGTTTTAATAAGTCTTTTCAAGCTAAAGAAGTAAACGCAATGATTTCCTACAAAGGACGCCTTTGCTATTTTTTTTCGAAAATGAGAAGTAAAATATGAAAACTGGACGAGAATGAAATTGGTTCCTAAGTCGCGAGAGAAAAACGTGTCAACGTTAATATAAACTACCACAACAATTCCATATTCTATGAGTATTTTAAGAATACTCAACATTTCTCTGTATCAAATTCTGAAAAATATATGATTCCACGCAAAATAGGAGCATTTAACCTCTGATAGTGTACTTTTACTTAGGGACCCAAACACATCATTTTGCATATAATATATGGACAGAAAGATAAAACATTAATCAATCTTTAGAACTAGATAAATTCCAAATAATATAAGCCAACCGACTCCCTTGTTAATTAGTCAAAAGAAGGACATCTGGGCAGTCGTGTGAAAATCAAAGCAAATAGCTGATCGATATATGAGATATATCCGCATACCACCCGTGGAATATTGCGTAATCAAAGATACCGATTCAAAACGTGTAAGTTACTTGGATTAAAACAGGTGTTTATGGACGGGCATCGATAATTCTTAAGATTAACCTTTGTAGATGAAAAAAAAAAACTCAGAACGAAATAGGATACAGATGAAATATTAAAATCCATTTGTATCAAAAATAACGGATCGCTCAGATTTGGAGAAATTCCTTGTAAAAATACTCCTTTTATCGCAATACTTTTGCCCCCCTTGTTGTTGTTGTTTTGTCTGTTTACATGTTTCAATAGATATTCTGAAGCCAAGCAAATAAAAGCAACAATTCACCATGAATGACACTTTTGCTAATTTCGTTTAGAAAATGAGAAGTAGAATATGAAAACTGGATGAAACTCGGACGGGAAGACGATTATAACGTGTCAACGTAAATAAAAACTACCAAAACATTTTCATAATCTATAAGTATTACAAAAGTACTCAATATTGTTATGTGTGAAATACCGAAAAAATAATTAATTCTTTCCAAAACAGACGCTTTTAGTCTAAGCCCTTTATACTCTTTGTTGAAATTTAAACCGGAACTACCCAGTAGAATCAAGGGAGTTAATTAAAGGGCAATTTTAGGGAGAACTCCGTATATCGGTAGGGGCCCATTGTGAGAGTCATGGGTACCATCACCGGCAGCGGCACATATCCTTTCCGAGATTTGTCTCTCACAAATTGGTGGATAATAGTAAACCTAAGTGGGATAGCAGCAAAGGGCAAAGGATGTAGTGGTAGTTCTGGTGTGCAAAATACAAGGAATACAAGGAAAACTGGCTCAGTCCAAAAAGGCCCAGACCAGAAAGGCCAACTATTTAAATTGACCAAAAAGGCTCACTACCTATCTTAAGCATTTGAATAACTTTGACTATGACAATATGTATTTCTTTTGTTTAATTTTTAAACTGGTTTAAAAGTGATCAGCGTAGAATAAAACACTTTTCAGTATTAATTAGAGAATGACACTTTTATGTTTATTACCTGTATCAGGGCTCTGCAGACTCTCAGAATTTGGGGAGAAGTGACTTCTCCCTAGGCTGAGAATTGGGAGAAGTTTTTCAAAATAGGGAGAAGTGGTGAGACTTTTAGGAGAAGTGGATCCGCTAAAAGGCAAATTTTTGCTCGTATTCCTTATTTCTATAGGAATATAAACAGCTTTGCAACCTAGTAGCTGCATATTTTGTTTAATATACAGTAGAACCTCGTTAATATGAACGTCACTGGTTCGTAGGTATGTGTTGGTCCGTATAATTTACGCGGTCAAGGTCTTTTTCCTTCTTTAGCTTTATAAGAAAACTCCGTCTAATTCAAACGTCAGTTGTTCGTAGTTCGTAGGCCATTTCAAGTCCCGAAAGTATAATTATAGCACAAACTCCTATGTTTAATTCGTAGATGTGATAAACTAATTGTCACCAATCTCCACTTACCTTGGTTTTCACACCTGCTGATCTATATGACAAATTATGTGTTATCATGTACCTTTAGTTAAAAGGGGCTGTTTGGTTTGTAAGGTGGGTAATTAATCGAATAAAGATTCCGTAATTATTGCGAAAATTTACTTAAAATTGATGCACCCCCATTAGTATCAGTGTTATTGTTCTTTTAGAAATTCAAACCACTTTATTTGATTCTGGGATTGTTTTTTTCACAATCGTTGGTCCTTAATTTTATGATTTGATAATAGAAAATTCAGAGTGATTTGATTGTAAAGGGAAATCACTCTGATGGAGTCTACCATTTGATACAAAAACTGTGTTTCAAAAATGCCAAAAATTAATACAGAGGTAAAATCATAAAAATACAGGATGAGTTATTTTAATTTATGTTTTCCTCAATTAATATCTGCGGGTCTTGTTTAGAAAAATTAACCAATTTAGAATCAATTCCTGAATGGGGGACAGAACAGACCATGTCAAATTCCGTGTATCTCAAACAGCCGACCTCTGGCCCTCTGTTTTGTTCGTACTACGCTTAGTTCGTATAAATATCCCCGGTCCCTTGCCTACAAACTACCGAGGTTTTACTGTAGTATGCAGTTAATATTAAAGTTTGTTTTTCTTATCTTTCCTTTGAGTCCTTATGATAGAGATCTTATTCCTATGAACACATATTTTTGTCTTCTTTCTTTGGGTTCTAGAATATAGGAATCTGATTCTGAAATTATTTCTTGATATTTTATATATAGATGGTATTATAATCTCAATTATCAAAAGATATGATAATTTATAATTTGAAAAGAGTTTAGGCGGTCTGAACTTACGAAAATGATCAGAGTTGAATTTGAAGCAGAAAATAAGAAAACAGTATTATTATTACTATTTTACCTAATTTCTTCATTTTACACGATGTTTTCCTAATTGTTTTCTTGAGAGTCATCAAAAAGTGTGGGAATGGTTTAGATATAAAATGTAATGTGTGGGGGGGAACCCAATGAGTCAAAATTTCCTTGATCCCTGTCAATATATTACCTATACTTATTTCAGGGATGTTTTGCCTTTAAAGGAAAGAAGAAGAGAATCAAAGCCGGTTTGTAACTATTAAAGTAAATTGTAGCTAGATTAACACATATCAGTGTCAAATTTACCAATTAGTTTACTATTTTAATCCATTACCAGACGGCAAAATTTAAGACTGGTCAAATTTGAAAGGAGTTGCAGATGACAATTTAGTTTATGAAATTTTAGATTTTTGAACCTCTTTGGATAGACGATATTGTGTAAAATGAAGGAATTGCTTGTAACAAACAATTTCTTCATTTTACACAATTTTTTCCTAATTGTTTATCTGGAAAGGTGTCCAAAAGCGTCGCTGTGTTGGAATGGGTTAATCCACAGATGTAGATTATGCCTGATATCTAGAAAGTCGATACTTATCATGATGATAAAAACCAGAATTTTGGTAATGATTTTTTTAGTCCAACTACTTAAAGTGGGAGGGTTTCTACCATGATCAATGTGTGTCAGTCTGTTAATCTGTCGGTCCTCTCTCTCTGAAACCCCCTAAAGAAATTCACCAAATCTTGCAGAAATATTAATCTCATTCAGCAGTGCTCAAGAACCAGAACTGTAGCTTAAATGTTTTGGGAGTTACAGCCTATCAAATAATATCAAATTTGTGTGCATTGGAGGAATGGTAGCTGTGGAAAAAATTGTGGCAAAGGGCAAAATGGCTTGGTTCATTATACCCGCAACCTACAAAGTAGAGCACGTATATTGATTTCACCATGTCTGTCTGTCTGTCTGTCCTGTCCATCTGCAAACTTTTTCATTTCCATGCCCTAACTTAACCCTTTACCGTACAATCACTGGTTTTTACGTCCTTGTGATTTTATACTTGAGAAAACATTGTGGGAAAAGAAGAAATTGCTTGTCACAAGCAATTTCTTCTTTTTCCACAATATTTTCTACCATACTGAATGGTTATTTTTCAAATTAAATCCAATATAAATTGTCGTCTTCAAAAACCTTTGAAATTGGACAGGTCTAAAAAATATTAAAACAGGAAAGGGTTAAGAAACAATTGACCTACAACCTTGAAACGTCACATAATTGTTGCCAATGAGCCAAGGAAGTGGCCTATTGTTTTTAGGTCACAATGATCAAAGGTCAAGGTCACAACCATTTCTGTACCCTAACTTAAGAACCAATACACCATAAATCTTGGAACTTTATACAATTATTGTCAATTACCTGAGAAAGTGCCTGTTTTTTTAGCTCTACTGGCTGAAGGCCACTGGAGCTAAAGCGATGGCTTTTTCCTGTCCGGCATCTGTCCCTGCGTCGGCCCGTTAAACTTTTCCTTGTTTACGCGATAAAGTCCACAGTTTTCATAAGATTCCCTCTAAACTTTCACAGAATGCTTGTACCATTATAAGGATCATTACTTTCGAAATTGGGTCAGATCCGTCAAGAAACATGGGAAAAGGGGCCTTATGAAAATTTAATTAAAAATTCAATTAAAAATCCTCGTTAACGCGATAGAGTCCACAGTTTTAGCTCTAATGGCCGAAGGCCACTAGAGCTAAAGCGATGGCTTTTTCCCGTCCGTGCGTCCGTCCGTCAGTCTGCCACCTGTCAAACCGTCGTCCGTTCGGTAAACTTTTCCTTGTTTACGCGATAAAGTCCAGAGTTTTCATCGGATTCTCTTCAAACTTTCACAGAATGATTGTACCATCATAAGGATTGTTCCTTTCGAAATTGGGTCAGATCCATCAAGAAAGACGTGAAAAGGGGCCTAATTAAAACTTAATAAAAAATCTTCGTTTACGCGATAAAATTCACAGTTTTCATCAGATTCTCTTCAAACTTTCACAGAATGATTGTACCATCATAAGGATTGTTCCTTGCGAAATTTCGTATGATCCGTCAAGAAACATGGGAAAAGGGGACTAATGAAAATTTAATTAAAATTCCATTAAAAATCCTTGTTTACGCGATAGAGTCCACAGTTTTCATTGGATTCTCTTCAAACTTTCACAGAATGATTGTACCAACATAAGGATTGGTCCTTTCATAATTTGGTCTGATCCGTCAAGAAACATGGGAAAAGGGGCCTTATGAAAATTCAATTAAAAACTCCATTAAAAATCCTCGTTTACACGAAAAAGTCCACAGTTTTCTTCGGATTATCTTCAAACTTTCTAAGAATGATTGTACAATCATAAGGATCGTTCTTTTCGAAAATGGGTCTAATCTGTCATGAAACAGGGGAAAAGGGGCCTTATGAAAATTTAATTAAAAAATTCTCGTTAACAATCTAGAGTTCACAGTTTTCATCAGATTGTATTTAAACTTTCACAGAATGATTGTACCATCATAAGGATTGTTCCTTTGGGAATTTGGTCAGATCCATCAGGAAACACGGGAAAAGGGGCCTTATAAAAATTAATCGAAAAATCTTTTCATCAGATTGTATTTAAACTTTCACAGAATGATTGTACCATCATAAGGATTGTTCCTTTGGGAATTTGGTCAGATCCATCAGGAAACACGGGAAAAGGGGCCTTATGAAAATTAATCGAAAAATCTTTTAAGAAATACTCTTTAACACTCTGGAGTCAATAGTTTTTAATTCAGTTGACTTCAAACTTTCTCAGAATGATTGTACCATCATTAGAATTGTTCCTTTCAAAATTTGGTATGATCAGTCAAGGACCACAGGAAAAAGGGGCCCGATAAAAACTGGATTGAAAAAGTCCTTGTAAACACAATAGAGTCCATAGTTTTCAACAAATTCTCTTCAAACATTCCCAGAATGATTATTACATTAAATGGATTGGTCCTTTCGGAAGTAGGTTTGATCCATCAAGTTTCATGGGAAAAGGGGCCCTATGAAAATTCAATAAAAAAAAATCTTAGTTAACACGTAATGGCCCTAGATTTCACCTGATTGACTTCAAACTTTCATATAATGATTGTACCATCATAAGGATTGTTCCTTTCAAATTGGGTCTGATCCATTGAGAAACATAGGAGAAGGGGCCTTAGGAAATTATGTTAAAAAAATCTTAATTAATGCTTGTAAGTCCACAGATGAGATGGGGTTGTCTTTATACTCAAACAGAATAATTATACTTTTGTAAGAAGAGTTCCCTTTGGAATTGGTTCAGATCCACCAAGTAACATGGGAAAAGGGGCTATATGAAAAATTCAGTTAATAAAACCCTGTTAACACAATGAAGCCCACAGCTTTGATCAGATTTTGTTGAAACTTTCACAGAATCATTGGAAGGTCATAACTATCATTCTTTTCATAACAGGGTTTGAGCTGTCAAGAAACACAGGAAAAGGGGCCTTATGAAAATTTCATTTATAAATCCTTGTTACCCAGTCCATAGCTTTCATCGGATTTTCTTCAAACACTCACAGAATAATTGTACAATAATAATGATTGTTGATGTTTGCATTATACCTGATCCGTCAAGTATCACAAGAAAAGGAGCATTATGAAATTTAATTTAAAAATCATTGTACCACAATAAAGTCAACAGTTTTCATCAGATTCTGTTAAAACTTTCACAGAATGATTATTCCATCATGAGGATTCTTTCTTTTCAAATTAGGCGTGATCTGTCTAGTATCATGGGAAAAGGGGCCTTTAGAGAATTTTATCTATAATCCTTGTAACCAAGTCCAGAGTTTTCATTGGATTTTATTTAAACCTTCACAGAACCATTGTACAATAATCACGATTGTTGATGCTGACATGAGACCTGATCCTTCAAGTATCACAGGAAAAGGAGCCTTATGAAAATTTTATTTTAAAAATTTTACACCAAGATAAAGTGTGCAGTTTTCATCAGATTCTGTTCAAACTTTCACAGAATGTTTGTACCATCATTAGGATTGTTTCTTTCCCAATTGGGCCTGATCTGTCTAGTATCATAGGAAAAGGGGCTGTATGAAAAATTATTACCAAATCCTCATAAACACAACAATGCCCTCAGTCTTTATCAGAATCTCTTCAAACTTTAATAGAATGAATGTACCATCATTTGGATTGTTCCTTTGTAAATTAGGTCTGATTGCTTAAGTGACACAAGAAAAGGGACCTTATAAAAATTTTATTACAAAACATCATTATTACAATAAAGTCCTCAGTCTTTATCATTTTCTTCAAACTATCATTAGCATTGTTCCTTTGTACATTGAGTCTGATTTGTTATGTTTCATGGAAAAAGGGGCCTTATGAAAATTTTGTTACAAAAATTCTTGACACAATTCAGTCCACTGTTTTCATTGATTCTCTTTAACTTTTAAAGAATGATTGTACCTTCATTAGAATTGTTCCTTTTGAAATTTGGTTTGTTCTGTATCATGAGAAAAGAAGCCCTATGAAGATTTCACTATAAACTCATTAACACAATAAATTCCACAGATTAAACAGATTGATTGTACCATCATTCCAATTGTTGATTTTAACAGTGGATCTGACTATGGCAAGGGTCACATAAAAAGGGGCCTTATGAAAAACTCTCTTAAATATTCTGGTTAACACAATGATGTCCCTTGATTTTACCGGATTCACTTCAAAATTTCACAGAATGATTGTACAAATACTTAGATGGTTCTTTTCAGAACTGGGTACAATCCATCATGTATCATGTAAAAAGGGGACATATGATTTTTTTTTTAAATATTCTAGTAAACATAATGAATTCCCAATATTTCATCGGATTCACTTTTAACTTTCACAGAATGATAAAACCAACAGTAAAATATCACTGGAAAAGGGGCCTTATGAGAACTTGAATTTAATATCTTTGTTAACACAATAAAGTCAACAGTTTTATTGGATTCTCTTCAAAGATGCATGGAATAATTGTGGCATTTGAAACACAGGAAAAGGGGCCTTACAGATTATCATTCAAAACATTCTTGTGTATGTGATGAAGATCACAATCATTATCAAGTTGTCTTTTAAATTTCACAGGACAATTGTCAGGTTGTAAGGAAAGTTCCTTTTGGAGTGAAATTGATCCATCAGAAAACACAGGAAAAGGGGCCTTATTGATTTCATTCAAAACAATCCTGTTTATGTGATAAAGTCCACAATTATTGTCAGATTCTGATGAAATATTCACAGAATGATTGTAGGGTCGTAAGGTAACTTTCTTTTGGAAATGGAGTGGATCCGTCATGAAACATGGGAAAAGGGGCCTTGAAGATTGTTGCTTAAATTGATAAAGGGGATAAAGCCCCCCTTTTTTAGCTCACCTGAGCACAAAGTGTGAGGTGAGCTATTGTGATCGGTCGTTGTCCGTCGTCCGTCTGTCCGTCTGTCCGTCCGTCCACAATTTTTTTAAAAATCTTCTCCTCCTAAACCAGTAGGCCAATCAAGCTGAAACTTTGCAGGGATGTTCCTTGGGTGAAGTTCTTCAAAAGTTGTTAAAAGAATTTAATTCCGTCAAAAACTCTGGTTGCCGCGGCATTTGAAAATGGGAATCTTTAGTGATTCTTTAAATATCTTTAAAAATCTTCTCCTCCTAAACCAGTAGGCCAATCAAGCTGAAACTTTGCAGGGATGTTCCTTGGGTGAAGCTCTTCAAAAGTTGTTAAAAGAATTTAATTCCGTCAAAAAATCTGGTTTCCGCGGCATTTGAAAATGGGAATCTTTAGTAATTCTTTAAATATCTTTAAAAATCTTCTCCTCCTAAACCAGTAGGCCAATCAAGCTGAAACATTGCAGGGATGTTCATTGGGTGAAGTTCTTCAAAAGTTGTTAAAAGAATTTAATTCCTTCAAAAACTCTTGTAACCGCGGCATATGAAAATGGGAATCTTTAGTAATTCTTTAAATATCTTTAAAAATCTTCTTCTCCTAAACCAGTAGGCCAATCAAGCTGAAACTTTGCAGGGATGTTCCTTGGGTGAAGCTCTTCAAAAGTTGTTAAAAGAATTTAATTCTGTCAGAAACTCTTGTAACCGCGGCATATGAGAATTGGAAATTTTAGTAAATCTTTGATGTTGTTTTTTTCATAGACTACAAGGCCAAAGGCCTTTATATTTTGTAAAGAGCTTAATCTTATGGTTCTCTACCAAGTTTTTAAATATTTAATCTCTGGGGTCAAAAATGGCCCCGCCCCTGAGGTCCGAAGTTTGGAAAAATGTTTAATAAGAGCAATTTCAAAAGACTTCTCCTCTTAAACTATAAGGTCTAGTATATTCATATTTGGTATGTAGCATAAATAGATGGTTTTGTACTATATCACAAAAAGTTTTCATCCAAGGGTCAAAAACGGCCCTGACTAGGGGTCCAAAAATTTGGAAAAATGCAAAATTTGAGTATGTTGAAAAAAAATTCTTCATTTTAAGGCAGAGGGCATTTACATTTTGAGTGTAGCATAGCCTGGCTGTTATCTATCAATTTTGATTAAATTATGCCTGTAAGTTAAAAAACACCCCTTCCCTGGGTGTCCAAAGTCCGTAAAAATGCTAAATTAGACCATGTTCAAAAGTCTTCTCCTCCCAATCTACAAAGTCTAAGGCATTCATATTTGATTTATAGCATAACCAGATGGTTCTCTACCATGTTAGCTAAAATCTTAGCCCTGGGATAAAACATGGCACTGCCTCAGAGGTCCAAGATTTTGGAAAACACCCAATTAGAGCAAAAGTCTTCTCCTTCTGAAATATAAGATGAAGGGCATTCATATTTGGTATGTAGCATGACTATATAATTTTGTCCTATGTTACAGGAAAATTTGCTCTTAGGATAAAAAATGTCTCTGCTCCTTGGATTGAAAATTGCATAAATTGCATTGAAAGGATTCTTCTTTAATAGAAATGGAGAAATTGCTTGCTTTCTCACAATGCTTTTTTAAACCTTTTCCCCTGAGGGTGACAAATTCTGGGATAGTTTGGTAATCAATTAAACTATGAAGCCAAAGGCATTCATTTTCATTTTAAAGCATTACTGGATTGTTTTGTACAAAGCCCAAAATCTTATATTTGTTTTATTTATTTTGCTCAAGTTGTGTCTTTTTTATACAAAAAAGTACTGTAATTTGCAGATGCCTCAGGTGAGCGATTTAGGACCATCATGGTCCTCTTGTTTTCTTTATGCATTCTTCTTTGAGCAATTAACTTCTTTAAATATCAGATTTCTTTAACGGAAAACTTGATAACCAGTAGAGCGTCTCAGGCCCTCATGGGCCTCTTGTTTTTAATTGGGGGGTCATAAAGTAAAGTACAAATGTACTATCAAGCACCAAGAATTGTCAAGTGTTTCTGTCCCCTGGCAGCTGTTGTTCCAAGTCTGTCTGTCTATCTACATTTTGAATATATTTAATATTTTGCTCTTATTCAAAGAGCATTGAAAAAACACGGCCCATATTTGGGATATAAGTTTCTTGCATTGATAGTAGTGGTGGGATGTCAAAATACTGAAATCATTACTCTGAGATAATGTAAGCCCTATGTGGCTGGTGATCATTTAACAAGAGTAAAAGAGGGAAAATACTTCAAATTATTGCTCTGAGAATAGCATTAGCCCTATATTGTGGGTTCCCAGATTTTACTAAGAACTAAAGAGGGAATTTCTTCTCTCTTACAAAATGGCCTAAAGCTTTCAAATTTTGCATGCAGAATCACCTGATGGTATTCTACAAAAAATCCATCAAACTATTATTCTGTAATGAATTTAAGCCCTTAGTTGTAGGTTCCAAGATTTTACATAGAATTAAATAAGGAAATCTTTAACATCTTTTTCAATCAATAAGGCTTAGAGCTTTCAAATTTTGCATGCAGAATTTACCCTTTGACACTCTACATCAGAAAAATTTCAGACTTTTAGTCTTGGATCAACAAAAGCCCTATGCTGTGGGTTTCTGGATTTTTGTAGAGCTGAAGAAGGCAAATCTTCTTCCTTGGCTTAGAGCTTGCAGAATTATCTAAATATTATTATTGTGTATGAACCCCAATAAAAAACCAGTTTTGTGGATTTGCAGACTTTTCAAAGAGATTAAAAAGGTAATTTTTTTTAAAAATCTTCTCCCGAACCAAGTTCTGATTGGAAATCTGCAAAAAAGTTATTATTTTAAGATTTTAAGCCCCAATGTTGTCTGTTTCCAATTTTACATCCTAAAGCACAAGTCCTAGATTGATTCAATGGGGTTTAACACCACTTTTAACAGTATTTCAGTCATATTGCCACTGCTGGAGTACCTAACCATGGATTCCTTTATATATAAGTCCTATAGCTTGTAAATTCTTCTTTTGACTTTCCGTGTTAATTCCTAAATTATATTGCTTGGAAAACAATATGAACCCTATGTTGTGTTTTCCTCAGATTCAAAGGGAAACCTCTAAAAAGCTTCTCTCTAAAACAATAAGGCCTTTATCTTTCAAATATTGCATGCAATGTTGCCTTATGATGAATTACTACAATATTATAAATTATCACTCTTTGATCAATGTAAGCCCTTTGTCATTAGTCCTTAGGTATAAGATATAGAAAGAAATATGAAAAAAAATCTTGGACTACAAACTATCAGTAAAACCTAGAGCTATCGTGATCGAGTAATATTGGACTATCATCCTCGATCTTTTGTTTGATTTATGGTGGGCCATGGCCATAGCACAGTGGTAGTGGGTAAAACGCTTTATCATAGGGTTCTGGGATTGATCCCAGGCCATTGCGAATATCTTTTCCAAAATTTGTCTCTCACAAATGGATAGAAATATGGTTAAAAGTGCGTTTAACCTCATTCAATCAATTTTTATGATGGGAATTGTGATACCAGGAAAAAAAGTACAGTAGATACTCATTATCTCAAAATCTAAAATATCTACTTTTGGGACAATTCGAGTATATTTTAAAGTCACACCTTTGTCCATTCTTGATTTCATATAAAAAAATGTTTATCGTAAACTAGAAGAATTGGCAATTCCTGTAGAGTCGAATTGTTTTTCCAACAGAATTTCAATTTTCATCTTAAAAATAACCTATTTAGCAGACAATATGACAAACACAAGGAAATTCTGATTAACCAGTATTTGACACTTATCAAATGAAATTGATTATCAATGTCAGCCCTGTCTGAAAAACCAGCAAAGAAGGATTTCCAAACAACATCTCCTCCCAAACTATCAGGTCAATTTGAACCAAATTTGGCAGAAATGTTATTTAGGCAGGTGAAAAAATTAAAATCCAGTGAAAACTTTTGTTGCCATTGCAACAAAAGTTAAATTTTAAAGAATCTTTAAACTCTTCTCCTAACCCAGAAGGTGTAGAGCCTTGATATTTTGCAAGAAACTGTGTATATTTACCTCTTTGAAATTAGCTAATGTCATTACCCTCAGGTCCCAAGGGGTGAAGCCTTGTGGAGTCTATATAGAAATAAAGAAGGATTTTCAAATGACATCTGCTCCTGAACCATCAGGCCAAATTGAAACAAATAGTGCAGATATGTTTCTTAGGTGGTCCTCTTTCACAAGCGCTAAAAAATAAAAATCCTTTGAAAACTTTTGTGTCATGGTGACAGAAGTTCAATTTTTAAAAGATTTTTAATTATCTTCTCCTTCTGAGCCAGAAGACATAGAGCTTGATATTTTGCTTGAAACATCAGTATATTAACCTCTTTATAAATTGTTAAAATCATTATGTCCCTAGGGGTGTGTGCGTGTGTGGGGGAGGGGGGTAGCAGCCGATATGGAAACAAAGAGGGATCTTAAAAAGACATCTCCTCCCAAAAAACTAGACCAACTTCAACTGAATTTGGCAGAAATGTTCACTATGTGGTCCTCTTTCACAATAGGTAAATGAACATTGCTAAAATCTTGACTGTCGGATCGCAAGGTACAAAGCCAATATATATATAAAGTATGGTAAAGCCCACTTGTATCAGAATCCTAGCCTCAGATTTGACTGTTGAAGGAAAAAGAACCTTTATTTCAGATGAGTGCACCAGGGCCAATGGCCCTCTTGATTGATGAAAAATCTTTTTCTTTTCTGCAGAGGACTACCTTCCGGATGATAAAGTGGGTGGAGCTACGAAGCGTCATGATAGTTTTATTCTCATGTGGGAGGAGTTAGACACCGAAGTACAGGTCAGTTTTACAACCTGTCTTTTGAAGAGCATCAAAGCTACTAGTCATTTGTAAGTTATGCCATCTGCAGAGTTACATACCAGACCTATTCTCAGTATGTCCCACCTTATGTGACACTTTACAAATCAAAAACTTGATTAGCCAATCAAATCACACTTTACTTAAGGAACCAACATCTTTATCTACAGGAATTGTATAAAACCATTTTGTGGTTAGACATCTGATAGAGAATTTCAGATCGATAAGCTTGATTGGTAGATGTCTTGATTTGCAATGTGATATTGCTTTGTTTCTCAGACATACAGGATCTGTCATGAGATTGTTTTTGAGATAAGATTACACAATGATTTCTGATGCCCAGAAGAACTACAATCTAGGGTTCTGCCCAGGATGCACCCTTGCTGGTGGCACAGAAAAAAATCAAGTGGGTTAGCCAGAGGGTGTGCCAAAAAATATGACGTCAGCGAGAATCTGACATTCATTACATTTTAGTAAGCAGTACAGCCTTATCATAAATAAAAATCAATATGGTTTCCCATGTTACACTTTGTAAATAAAGAAGTAAAGAAATGGGCAGTTTTAATAGCTAGTATTAATAGCTAGTCAAATATAGCTTGTTGAAGTTTGCTTAGAAATTTAAACCATAATCTCCAACTAAGACCAATTGAGACTTAAGCACTACAATTGCGTATACTGAAATTTTAAGATTGCACTTGAAAAACAAAAGAAAATGGATAGATAGTGAAATGATGCTTTTTGATGCCCCTTACAAGAAAAACGATTGGGAAAACATCTTGGGAAAGGAAGAAATTGCTTGAATCAACTTTAAATTGTTGTCTGCAACGACTTTCAATTTGTCTGAAATTTTACTGTCTGGTAATGTATTAAAAGAAAATATTCTGTCTAAACCAATAAGCCTAGAGCTTTAAAATTTTGCATGTAGCATTGCTGTATACTTGTTTAACTCTTCTCTGAACCTTTTCCTGTACAGTCCCTGTTTTTTTTTACGCCCTTGTGATTTTATAACAAGTAATTTCTTCTTTCTCACATTATTTTCTACCACATAGGATGGTTTCTTTCAAATTGCACTTAATTTTCACTGTAAACTGCAACATCTTTCAAATTGAACCATTCTCAAAAATATCGAAAAACAGACATTAAAAAATAATAGAGAAGGTAATCATAAAAAGAAATATTCTCCTATGCCAATAAGCCGAAAGCTTTTAAATTCTAGATGCATAATTACTGCCTGATCCTCTACCAAAACATTAATAGAAAGATAAGCCCTATGTTAATGAATACCAGATTCAACCATTACCATCCATGGGTGGCTCCTGGTCTAGAGAGAGCTTACATATACAATATTATTAGCCAATATAATTCTATCGCTCTAATTTTACCTAAGCTACAATTCTTTAAGAGTTTTTTGTGCACTAAATGACCTCAGCTGTCAATGCGAACTAAAACCTCAGTTTTTCATTCTTTTACCCATTACCAGATGACCAAACTGGTCCGAATTGAAAGAATTGGCAGGTGACATTAAAGTTTATGAAATTTTAGATTTTTTCCGTGTAAAACCCAATGTGAAAATTAAGAAATTGCTTGTTGCAAGCAATTTCTTCACATACACAATATTTTCCCAATTGTTTTTAGCTCTACTGGCAAAAGGCCAAAAGAGCTATTGCAATGTTTTTTTCCCATCCAGGGTCTGTGTGTCCATCTGTCTGTCTGCTAAATTTTCATTATTTACGCGATAGAGTCCACAGTTTTCATCGGATTCTCTTTAGACTTTTCAGAATGGTTGTACTATCATAAGGATCTTTCCTTTGGAAATTGGGTCAGATCCATCAAGAAACACTGGAAGAGGAGCCTAATTAAAATTTAATCAATTAATACTGTATCATCATAAGGAAAGTTCCTTTAGAAAATGGGTCAGATCCATCAAGAAATACTGGAAAAGGGGCCTTGTGAAAATTATAAAATTTATTAGAAATCCTTGTTTATACGCTAGAGTCCACAGTTTTCATGGGATTCTCTTCAAGCTTTCACAGAATGATTATACCATCATAAGGATAGTTGTTTCTAAATTGGGTCAGATCCCTCAAGAAACACTTGAAAAGGGGCCTTATGAATATTTGATTAGGAAATCAGTTAAAAATCTTCGTTTACACACGAGAGTCCACAGTTTTCATTGAATTCTCTTCAAACCTTCTCAGAAAGATTGTACTATTATAAGGATTGTTCCTTTTGAGATTGTGTATGATCTGTCAAGCAACATGAGAAAAGGGGCCTTTTAAAAAAAATCCTCATTAGCACTCTGGAGTGCACAGGTCACATTGGTTTCTCTTCAAACTTTCGCAGAATGATTGCACCATCATAAAGATAGTTCCTTTTGAAATTGGGTCAGATCCGTCAAGAAACGCAGGAAAAGGGGCCCTGATGAAAATTTAAATGAAAAATCTTAAATAATGCTATAAAGTCCACAGTTTTCATATGTTTGTCTTCATACTCAAACAGATTGATTATACTTGTAAGTGTAGTTCCCCTTCGGAAATTGGGTCAGATCCATCAAGTAACAGGGAAAAAGAGGCTGTATGAAAACTTATTAAAAAAATCCCTGTTAACACAATGAAGCCCACAGCTTTAATCAGACTTTGTTGAAACTTTCACAGAATGATTGTATTGATTATTTTTAGATCTACTGGCCGAAGGATAGAGTCCAAAGTTTTCATCAGATTCTCTTCAAACTTTCTCAGAATGACTGTACCATCATAAGGATCGTTCCTTTCAAAAATTTCAAGAAATACGGGAAAAGGGGCCTTATAAAAAATTTAATTAAAAAATCCTCGTTAACACTTTAGAGCCCACAGTTTTCATCAGATTGTATTGAAACTTTCACAGAAAGAGTGTTCCATCATAAGGATTGTTCCTTTGGGAATTTGGTCAGATCCAATCAGAAACATGGGAAAAGGGGCCTTTTGAAAATTTAATCGAAAAATCTTTTAAGAAATCCTCTTTAACACCCTGGAGTCAACAGTTTTCATTGGATTCCCTTCAAACTTTTACAGAATGATTGTACTATCGTAAGGATTGTTCCTTTAGAAATTGGGTATGATAGGTCAAGAAACACAGAAAAAAGGGGCCTTATGAAAATTTTAATAAAAAATTCTCATAAATTATCTAGAGCCAACAATTTTCAACGGATTCTCTTCAAACTTTCACAGAATGATTGTACTATCATAAGGATTGTTCCTTTCTGAATCAGATATGATTCCTCAAGAAACATAGGAAAAGGGGCTTTATTAAAATTTAATTCAAAGATCTTTGTTATCACTCTAGAGTCCACAGTTTTCATCTGATTGACTTCAAACTTTCACAGAATGATTGTACCATCATAAGAATTGTTCCTTTCAAAATTTGGTATGATCAGTCAAGGACAACAGGAAAAAGGGGCCTGATAAAAACTGGAATGAAAAAGTCCTCGTAAACACAATAGGGTCCATAGTTTTCAACAAATTCTCTTCAAACATTCCCAGAATGATTATTACATTAAATGGATTGTTCCTTTCGGAAGTAGGTTTGATCCATCAAGTTTCATTGGAAAAGGGGGCCTATGAAAATTTAATAAGAAAATCTTAGTCAACACATCATGGCCCTAGTTTTCACCTGATTGATTTCAAACTTTCACATGATGATTGTACCATCATAAGGATTGTTCCTTTCAAATTGGGTCTGATCCATTGAGAAACATAGGAAAAGGGGCCCTAGGAAAATTATATTTAAAATATCTTAATAAATGCTTGTAAGTCCACAGATGAGATGGGGTTGTCTTTATACTCAAACAGAATAATTATACTTTTATAAGAAGAGTTCCCTTTGGAATTGGTAGAGATCCATCAAGTAACATGGGAAAAGGGGCTAAATGAAAACTCAATTAATAAAACCCTGATAATACAATGAAGCCCACAGCTTTGATCAGATTTTGTTGAAACTTTCACAGAATGATTGGAAGGTCATAACTATCATTCTTTTCATAACAGGGTTCGAACTGTCAAGAAACACAGGAAAAGGGGCCTTATGAAAATTTCATTCATAAATCCTTGTTACCAAGTCCAGAGCTTTTATCGGATTTTCTTCAATCATTCACAGAATAATTGTACAATAATAATGATTGCTGATTTTTGCATTAGACCTGATCCGTCAAGTATCACAGGAAAAGGAGCATTATGAAATTTGATTTTAAAATCATTGTACCACAATAAAGTCAACAGTTCTCATCAGATTCTGTTTCACAGAATGGTTATTTCATCATGAAAAGGGGCCTTTTGAGAATCTTATCTATAATCCTTGTAACCAAGTCCAGAGCTTTCATTGGATTTTATTCAAACCTTCACAGAATCATTGTACAATAATCACGATTGCTGATGCTGACATGAGACCTGATCCTTCAAGTATCACAGGAAAAGGAGCCTTATGAAAATTTTATTTCAAAAATTTTACACCAAGATAAAGCCTGCAGTTTTTATCAGATTCTGTTCAAACTTTTACAGAATGTTTGTACCATCATTAGGATTGTTTCTTTCCGAATTGGGCCTGATCTGTCTAGTATCATAGGAAAAGGGGCTGTATGAAAAATTATTACCAAATCCTCATAAACACAACAATGTCCTCAGTCTTTATCAGAATCTCTTCAAACTTTAATAGAATGATTGTACCATCATTTGGATTGTTCCTTTGTAAATTAGGCATTGTTACAATAAAGTCCTCAGTCTTTATCATTTTCTTCAAACTATCACTAGGATTGTTCCTTTGTACATTGAGTCTGATTTGTTAAGTTTCATGGAAAAAGGGGCCTTAAGAAAATTTTGTTACAAAAATTCTTGACACAATTCAGTCCACTGTTTTCATTGATTCTCTTTAACTTTTAAAAGGATGATTGTACCCAGCATGCCCACTGGGTTTTCATTTTGGGGGTACATTTACCCCTTAGGTTTTGACATGGGGGTACAAAGAAAAATTTGAGGGTACACTTTCAGAGTTAAGGGTACACCATACGGCATACGAATCTGAACCCTTTACCAAATGACAATGTTATAGTTATATCTACTTTTTAATAATCAGTAAATAAGTGCCACATGTCATCTGCCAGTTTCAGATAAATTTAGAGCAAAGGATAGCAAAGTCAATTTTTTTAAACTCAGTTTTTTCTTAGTTATTGGATTTGGGAAGGGCTGAATGGGATTTGAGAGTGATGGCTAAACAACTATAACAGGTGAATTACTAGGGCGGGGAAAGCGGCGTAAAACCCCAATTCAAATAAATAAACACAAGGACGGGGAAGGCATTTTGGAGCAGACCATACCAGGCATGTCAGCTCATTGTTAGCTCAAACTCTGGTATTGAACAATTCTGGTACAAAATTATCAACTGGCCTTATCACTGTCCAAAAGTCACCATATGTAGAGAAAAAGAGTAGGTTTTGTTGTGACGTTTTGCAGACAGTATATTACGTAGCTTAAACAAAACTACAACGTTAAATAAATGGCTCCATTTTGTCACGTATGACTTATATATACAACGGAACTCGCGAGAGAAACTCATTTCAAAATCAAATCCTATAGTGCGAATTATTGTCAGTGTCTTGCCCAAAACACATAAATATCTTGCATTTTGTTTGAAAAAAAGCGCAACTTTGGACTTATTTCAAAACAAACTGGTCAGGCCATCAAGATCCACATTATACGAACTTTTCCAACTGCTGGTTCCACTATTCTCTATGTAGAAAACAGGCCAGAAAGAAGTGACGGTTTCCGTTGAATGAAAGGGAAACCACTTGCTCCCGATGTGATTTTGTCTTCTTTGCTTGCAATCTTTTGGGTTTTTCGGGAAAAATATGCATATAGAGTTTCTCGTTTTGTACGCTAATAATTTCAAATGCACACACACGTAATGGATTTTTTTTTCTACGTCCATTTACTTTTCTGTACGTTCATGCACGTCTTGGTGAAAGATTTGTACATGAACCAACGTAATTGTACTTGAATTACGTACTGCAGTACGTGAATGGGCACCCTGATACCTTCATTAGAATTGTTCCTTTTGAAATTTGGTTTGTTCTGTAAAGTATCATGAGAAAAGGGGCCCTATGAAGATTTCACTATAAACTCATTACCACAATAAATTCCACAGAATACACAGATTGATTGTACCATCATTCCAATTGTTGATTTTGATAGTGGATCTGATTATGGCAAGTGTCACATAAAAAGGGGCCTTATGAAGAACTTTTTTAAATATTCTAGTTAACACAATGATGTCCCTTGATTTAACCGGATTCACTTCAAAATTTCACAGAATGATTGTACAATCACTTAAATGGTTCTTTTCAGTACTGGGTACAATCCATCAAGTATCATGTAAAAAGGGGCCATATGATTTTTAGCTCACCTAAGCACATCGTGCTCAAGGTGAGCTTTTGGTATCACCTTTTGTCTGTTGTGCGTTGTGAGTCGGAAGGCGTCAACAAATCTTTAAACATCTTCTCCTCAGTAACCACTGGGCGGAATTCAACCAAACTTGGTAGGAATGTTCCTTGGGTGACCCTTCTCAAAAGTTGTTTGCGGATTTTTGATTGACCCCCAAATATGGGCGTGGCAGTTTTTGACTTAGAAATCTTTAAACATCTTCTTCTCAGTAACCATTGGGCCAATTTCAACCAAACTTGGCATGGATGTTCCTTGGGTGACCTTTTTCAAAAGTTGTTTGCGGAACTTTGATTTATGCCAAAATATGGGCGTGAAAGGGCGTGGCAGTTTTTGACTTAGAAATCTTTAAATATCTTCTCCTCAGTAACCATTGGGGCCAATTTTAACCAAACTTGGCATGAATGTTCCTTGTGTGACCCTTTTCGAAAGTTGTTAGCGGATCTTTGATTTATGCCCAAAGATGGGCGTGAAAGGGCTTGGCAGTTTTTGACTTAGAAATCTTTAAACATGTTCTCCTCAGTAACCATTTGGCCGATTTCAACCAAACTTGGCATGAATGTTCCTTGGTTGACCCATTTCAAAAATTATTAGTGGAAATTTGATTGACACCCAAATATGGGCGTGGCAGGGTGTGGCAGTTTTTGATATTGAAATCTTTAAACATCTTCTCCTCAGTAACCATTTGGCCAATTTCAACCAAACTTGGCATGAATGTTCCTTGGTTGACCCTTTTCAAAAGTTGTTTGTGGAATTTTGATTGATCCACAATATGGGCGTGGCAGGGCGAAGCAGTTTTTGTCTTTGAAATCTTTAAACATCTTCTCCTAAGTAACCATTGGGCCAATTTCAACCAAACTTTGCATGAATGTTCCTTGGGTGACTCTTTTCAAAAGTTTTTCCTGGAAATTTGATTGATGCCGAAATATGGGCTTGGCAGGGTGGGGCAGTTTTTGACTTTGAAACCTTTAAAAAGTTGTTCGCAGAAAACTGTTTTGCGCCCAAATATGGGCGTGGCAGTTTTTGACTTTGAAATCCTTATACATCTTCTCCTAAGTAACTATTGGGCCAATTTCAACCAATTTATTTGGTATGAATGTTCCTTGGGTGACCCTTTTAAAAGTTTTTCCCGAAATTTTGATTTATGCCCAAATATGGGCGTGGCAGTTTTTAAATTTGAAATCTTTTAACATCTTCTCCTCAGTAACCATTGGGCCAATTTCAACCAAACTTGGCATGAATGTTCCTTGGGTGACCCTTTTCAAAAGTTGTTTGCGGAACTTTGATTTATGCCTTAATATGGGCATGAAAGGGCGTGGCAGTTTTTGACTTAGAAATCTTTAAACATCTTCTCCTCAGTAACCATTTGGCCGATTTCAACCAAACTTGGCATGAATGTTCCTTGGTTGACCCATTTCAAAAATTATTAGTGGAAATTTGATTGACACCCAAATATGGGCTTGGCAGGGTGTGGCAGTTTTTGATATTGACATCTTTAAACATCTTCTCCTCAGTAACCATTTGGCCAATTTCAACCAAACTTGGCATGAATGTTCCTTGGTTGACCCATTTCAAAAGTTGTTTGTGGAATTTTGATTGATCCACAAATATGGGCGTGGCAGGGCGTAGCAGTTTTTGTCTTTGAAATCTTTAAACATCTTCTCCTAAGTAACCATTGGGCCAATTTCAACCAAACTTTGCATGAATGTTCCTTGGGTGACTCTTTTCAAAAGTTTTGCCTGGAAATTTGATTGATGCCAAAATATGGGCTTGGCAGGGTGGGGCAGTTTTTGACTTTGAAACCTTTAAAAAGTTGTTCGCAGAAAACTGTTTTGCGCCCAAATATGGGCGTGGCAGTTTTTGACTTTGAAATCTTTATACATCTTCTCCTAAGTAACTATTGGGCCAATTTCAACCAATTTATTTGGTATGAATGTTCCTTGGGTGACCCTTTTAAAAGTTTTTCCCGAAATTTTGATTTATGCCCAAATATGGGCGTGGCAGTTTTTAAATTTGAAATCTTTTAACATCTTCTCCTCAGTAACCATTGGGCCAATTTCAACCAAACTTGGCATGAATGTTCCTTGGGTGACCCTTTTCAAAAGTTGTTTGCGGAACTTTGATTTATGCCTTAATATGGGCATGAAAGGGCGTGGCAGTTTTTGACTTAGAAATCTTTAAACATCTTCTCCTCAGTAACCATTGGGGCCAATTTTAACCAAACTTGGCATGAATGTTCCTTGTGTGACCCTTTTCGAAAGTTGTTAGCGGATCTTTGATTTATGCCCAAAGATGGGCGTGAAAGGGCGTGGCAGTTTTTGACTTAGAAATCTTTAAACATCTTCTCCTCAGTAACCATTTGGCCGATTTCAACCAAACTTGGCATGAATGTTCCTTGGTTGACCCATTTCAAAAATTATTAGTGGAAATTTGATTGACTCCCAAATATGGGCGTGGCAGGGTGTGGCAGTTTTTGATATTGAAATCTTTAAACATCTTCTCCTCAGTAACCATTTGGCCAATTTCAACCAAACTTGGCATGAATGTTCCTTGGTTGACCCTTTTCAAAAGTTGTTTGTGGAATTTTGATTGATCCACAAATATGGGCGTGGCAGGGCGTAGCAGTTTTTGTCTTTGAAATCTTTAAACATCTTCTCCTAAGTAACCATTGGGCCAATTTCAACCAAACTTTGCATGAATGTTCCTTGGGTGACTCTTTTCAAAAGTTTTGCCTGGAAATTTGATTGATGCCAAAATATGGGCTTGGCAGGGTGTGGCAGTTTTTGACTTTGAAACCTTTAAAAAGTTGTTCGCAGAAAACTGTTTTGCGCCCAAATATGGGCGTGGCAGTTTTTGACTTTGAAATCTTTATACATCTTCTCCTAAGTAACTATTGGGCCAATTTCAACCAATTTATTTGGTATGAATGTTCCTTGGGTGACCCTTTTAAAAGTTTTTCCCGAAATTTTGATTTATGCCCAAATATGGGCGTGGCAGTTTTTAAATTTGAAATCTTTTAACATCTTCTCCTCAGTAACCATTGGGCCAATTTCAACCAAACTTGGCATGAATGTTCCTTGGGTGACCCTTTTCAAAAGTTGTTTGCGGAACTTTGATTTATGCCTTAATATGGGCATGAAAGGGCGTGGCAGTTTTTGACTTAGAAATCTTTAAACATCTTCTCCTCAGTAACCATTGGGGCCAATTTTAACCAAACTTGGCATGAATGTTCCTTGTGTGACCCTTTTCGAAAGTTGTTAGCGGATCTTTGATTTATGCCCAAAGATGGGCGTGAAAGGGCGTGGCAGTTTTTGACTTAGAAATCTTTAAACATCTTCTCCTCAGTAACCATTTGGCCGATTTCAACCAAACTTGGCATGAATGTTCCTTGGTTGACCCATTTCAAAAATTATTAGTGGAAATTTGATTGACTCCCAAATATGGGCGTGGCAGGGTGTGGCAGTTTTTGATATTGAAATCTTTAAACATCTTCTCCTCAGTAACCATTTGGCCAATTTCAACCAAACTTGGCATGAATGTTCCTTGGTTGACCCTTTTCAAAAGTTGTTTGTGGAATTTTGATTGATCCACAAATATGGGCGTGGCAGGGCGTAGCAGTTTTTGTCTTTGAAATCTTTAAACATCTTCTCCTAAGTAACCATTGGGCCAATTTCAACCAAACTTTGCATGAATGTTCCTTGGGTGACTCTTTTCAAAAGTTTTGCCTGGAAATTTGATTGATGCCAAAATATGGGCTTGGCAGGGTGGGGCAGTTTTTGACTTTGAAACCTTTAAAAAGTTGTTCGCAGAAAACTGTTTTGCGCCCAAATATGGGCGTGGCAGTTTTTGACTTTGAAATCTTTATACATCTTCTCCTAAGTAACTATTGGGCCAATTTCAACCAATTTATTATACGCCCGTCGAAGACGGGACGTATTATGGGATCACCCGTGATGTCCGGGCGTCCGGTCGTCCGGGCGTCCGGGCGTCCGGTCGTCCGGGCGTCCGGGCGTCCGGTTGTCCGGCGGTGTCCACTTCTTTGTCCGGGGCATAACTCTGTCACCGTAAGTCCGATTGACTTTAAACTTGGCAGTTATATTCTTCTCATCAATACGGAGTGCAGTGCACAATAACCATAACTCTACCTGGCTTATTTTTTGAGTTATTGCCCTTTGTTGTTTTTCATACTTGAATCTTGTCCGGAGTATATCTCTGAAAGTATTATAGCTAGGATCATGAAACTTCATGGGTGTATAGATCTCACCAAGGGTGAGTGCAGTGCACAAGAACCATAACTCTACCTGGTCTATTTTTTGAGTTATTGCCCTTTGTTGTTTTTCATACTTGAATCTTGTCCGGAGTATATCTCTAAAAGTATAATAGCTAGAATCATGAAATTTCATGGATGGATAGAGCTCACCAAGGGGGAGTGCAGTGTACAAGAACCACAACTCTACCTGGCATATTTTTTGAGTTATTGCCCTTTGTTGTTTTTCATACTTGAATCTTGTCCAAAGTATATCTCTAAAAGTATTATAGCTAGGATAATGAAACACCATGGGTGTATAGATCTCACGAAGGGGGGGTGCAGTGCACAAGAACCATAACTCTACCTGGCCTATTTTTTGAGTTATTGCCCTTTGTTGTTTTTCATTCTTGAATCTTGTCCGGAATATATCTCTAAAAGTATAATAGCTAGAATCATGAAATTTCATGGATGGATAGAGCTCACCGAGTGGGAGTGCAGTGTACAAGAACCATAACTCTACCTGGCCTATTTTTTTAGTTATTGCCCTTTGTTGTTTTTCATACTTGAATCTTGTCCGGAGTATATCTCTAAAAGTATAATAGCTAGAATCATGAAATTTCATGGATGGATAGAGCTCACCAAGTGGGAGTGCAGTTTTCAAGAACCATAACTCTACCTAGCATATTTTTTGAGTTATTGCCCTTTGTTGTTTTTCATGCTTGAATCTTGTCCGGAGTATATCTCTAAAAGTATAATAGCTAGAATCATGAAATTTTATGGATGGATAGAACTCACCAAGTGGAAGTGCAGTGTACAAAAACCATAACTCTACCTGGCCTATTTTTTGAGTTATTGCCCTTTGTTGTTTTTCAGACTTGAATCTTGTCCAGAGTATATCTCTAAAAGTATTATAGCTAGAATCATGAAATTTCATGGATGGATATAGCTCACCAAGTAGGAATGCAGGGCACAAGAACCATAACTCTACCTGGCCTATTTTTTTAGTTATTGCCCTTTGTTGTTTTTCATACTTGAATCTTGTCCGGAATATATCTCTAAAAGTATAATAGCTAGAATCATGAAATTTCATGGATGGATAGAGCTCACCAAGTGGGAGTGCAGTGTGAAGAACCTTAACTCTACCTAGCCTATTTTTTGAGTTATTGCCTTTTGTTGTTTTTCATACTTTGTTTGACAAAAAATATTTATTCAAAATAACCTGTTCTATTCAAATCCCCAGTTAATATTAAACAGTGTGACGGGCGTATCTTGTGACAGTTTGGCACCTTGTTTGGTATGAATGTTCCTTGGGTGACCCTTTTAAAAGTTTTTCCCGAAATTTTGATTTATGCCCAAATATGGGCGTGGCAGTTTTTAAATTTGAAATCTTTTAACATCTTCTCCTCAGTAACCATTGGGCCAATTTCAACCAAACTTGGCATGAATATTCCTTGGGTGACCCTTTTCAAAAGTTGTTTGCGGAACTTTGATTTATGCCTTAATATGGGCATGAAAGGGCGTGGCAGTTTTTGACTTAGAAATCTTTAAACATCTTCTCCTCAGTAACCATTGGGGCCAATTTTAACCAAACTTGGCATGAATGTTCCTTGTGTGACCCTTTTCGAAAGTTGTTAGCGGATCTTTGATTTATGCCCAAAGATGGGCGTGAAAGGGCGTGGCAGTTTTTGACTTAGAAATCTTTAAACATCTTCTCCTCAGTAACCATTTGGCCGATTTCAACCAAACTTGGCATGAATGTTCCTTGGTTGACCCATTTCGAAAATTATTAGTGGAAATTTGATTGACACCCAAATATGGGCGTGGCAGGGTGTGGCAGTTTTTGATATTGAAATCTTTAAACATCTTCTCCTCAGTAACCATTTGGCCAATTTCAACCAAACTTGGCATGAATGTTCCTTGGTTGACCCTTTTCAAAAGTTGTTTGTGGAATTTTGATTGATCCACAAATATGGGTGTGGCAGGGCGTAGCAGTTTTTGTTTTTGAAATCTTTAAACATCTTCTCCTAAGTAACCATTGGGCCAATTTCAACCAAACTTTGCATGAATGTTCCTTGGGTGACTCTTTTCAAAAGTTTTGCCTGGAAATTTGATTGATGCCGAAATATGGGCTTGGCAGGGTGGGGCAGTTTTTGACTTTGAAACCTTTAAAAAGTTGTTCGCAGAAAACTGTTTCGCGCCCAAATATGGGCGTGGCAGTTTTTGACTTTGAAATCTTTATACATCTTCTCCTAAGTAACTATTGGGCCAATTTCAACCAATTTATTTGGTATGAATGTTCCTTGGGTGACCCTTTTAAAAGTTTTTCCCGAAATTTTGATTTATGCCCAAATATGGGCGTGGCAGTTTTTAAATTTGAAATCTTTTAACATCTTCTCCTCAGTAACCATTGGGCCAATTTCAACCAAACTTTGCATGAATGTTCCTTGGGTGACCCTTTTCAAAATTGTTCGTGGAATTTTGATCTATTCCCAAATATGGGCTTGGCAGGGTCAGACACTCTTTTGACTTTGAAATCTTCAAACATCTTCTTCTCAGTAACCATTTGGCCAATTTCAACCAAAAATGTTCCTTGGGTGACCCTTTTCAAAAGTTGTTCGCAGAATTTTGTTTCATGCCCAAATATGGGCGTGGCAGTTTTTGACTTTGAAATCTTTAAACATCCTCTCCTCAGTAACTATTGGGCCAATTAATCAAATTTGGTATGAATGTTCCTTGGGTGACCCTTTTTAAAGTTGTTTGCGAAATTTTGATTTATGCCAAAATAAGGGCGTGGGAGGGTGGGGCAGTTTTCGACTTTTTCAAAAGTTGTTAGTGAAATTTGATTGACACCCAAATATGGGCGTGGCAGGTTGGGGCAGTTTTTTATTTAGAAATATTAAAATATCTTCTCCTCAGTAATCATTGGGCCAATTTCAACAAAACTTGGTATGAATGTTCCTTTGATGACCCTATTCAAAAGGTTTTGGCAGAATTTCAATTTACGCCCAAATATGGGCGTGGCAGGGGGGGGGGCAGTTGTTTTACTTTGAAATCTTTAAACATCTCCTCAGTAACCATTGGGCCAATTTCAACTAAACTTAAATGAATATGCCGTGGGTGACCCTTTTCAAAAGTGTTGGCAAAATTTCGAATCATCTTACATTAGTCAGGTGAGCGATTTTAGGGCCATTCTGGCCCTCTTGTTTTTTAAAATATTCTAGTAAACATAATGAATTCCCAATATTTCATCGGATTCACTTTTAACTTTCACAGAATGATAAAACCAACAGTAAAATATCACGGGAAAGGGGGCCTTATGAGAACTTGAATTTGATATCTTTGTTAACACAATAAAGTAAACATTTTTATTCGGATTCTCTTCAAAGATGCATGGAATAATTGTGGCATTCGAAACACAGGAAAAGGGGGCTTACAGATCATCATTCAAAACGTTCTTGTGTATGTGATGAAGATCACTATCATTATCAAATTGTCTTTTAAATTTCACAGGACAATTGTAGGGTTGTAAGGAAAGTTCCTTTTGGAATGAAATTGATCCATCAGAAAACACGGGAAAAGGGGCCTTATTGATTTTCATTCAAAACAATCCTGTTTATGTGATAAAGTCCACAATTATTGTCAGATTCTGATGAAATATTCACAGAATGATTGTAGGGTCATAAGGTAACTTTCTTTTGGAAATGGAGTGGATCCGTCATGAAACATGGGAAAAGGGGCCTTGATGATTGTTGCTTAAAATGATAAAGGGGATAAAGCCCTTTTTTCTTTCTTTATTTATTCTTCTTTGAGCAATTAACTTCCTTAAATATCAGATTTCTTTAACGGAAAACTTGATAACCAGTAGAGCGTCTCAGGCCCTCATGGGCCTTTTGTTTTCAAAATTTGGTTTGAACTGTCAAGAAACTGGAGAAAAGGAGCCTGATGAAATTTTCATTTAGAAATTCTTGTTACCATGTCTAAGAGATTTCATTGGATTTTGTTCAAACTTTCACAAAACCATGGTACAATAATAATGATTGTTGATATTGACATTAGACCTGATCCATCAAGAATCACAGGAAAAGGAGCTTTATGAAATTGGTTTTGATTTGTTAAGTTTCACAGGAAAAGGGGCTTTATGAAAATTTTGTTACAAAAAATTCGGGACACAATGCAGTCCACTGTTTTCATTGATTCTCTAATTCTACCCAGTAAGTCTACAATTTATGAAAGCCATGGACTTCTCTGGGTTGAATTTTCTTTACACCATCACTTTCGCCAAATTGAAAAACTAGAACCAAATCTGTGGCCAAGAAGCCAAATTGTTTGCCCAGTTTTATGCCTCTGAAATTTTAGCTAGAAGCTATCAAATGCAAAAAGACCCCCCCCCCCCCGAAAAAAAGAAAGATAATTTAATAATTCAATTTGTGATCCATCTTTTTTATCTGAATTCATCGAGACAAGCCATGATTTTGTAAAGCAGTTTCTGGGTACTGGCCTAAAATTTCGGGGCCCTATTTTCCCCAAACCCCACACTGGAATACCCCACCCACCCACAGAGGATCACAAGCAAGTTTTTCTTATTCTTTTCTGAACCCTATCAATCGTCAAATTGTTTATTCGGTCTGTCCATTCTACCCTGCAGGAGTGGAGAGGGTTGCGACGTACATCAAATAGACAGACGAGACAAAAGCAATTTGGTTCAGTTGTATAGGTATTGAAACTACTTACATTTCAGGTTCTGCAGGCAGATTTAAACACAAAAATATTTGATGATCTTCTAAAATTTGCCTCCGAGTCTCACAGCACTTTTGATATTAAAGGGAAATCCAACATTGTTACGAAGGAGATACCAACTGCTGCTCTAGTAACAGGTATTCTTACTGGATTCTGATACGGTTTATAAACAATTAACATATTGTGCCACATTAAAATCTTAACTCATTCCCAGACAATCCTGCCTTTTTATACCACTAAAGAAAAAAAGCTGTAGAATGATATTTTGAATAATGAAGAATAATGAAGAAATTGCTTGTCACAAACAGTTTCTTAATTTTCCACAATTTTTTCTACTGCAAAAGAAAAAGATTGTAAGTTTGTGGGGGTTCATCTAGGGGTCCTACATGGCTCTTATCCAATTTAGGTCCATAATTTAAATGCTTCTTGTTTAACGACTTGGTATAGCAATATATTTTGTTGCATTTTTATGCTCCCTGAAAATTTTTTCGGGGTAGCATATAGTCGCTGGCTTGTGCCTGGGCCTATTTTGATGAAACTTCATATATAATCTTCCTAGCAAATTTCCAAGAGACGTTTTTTGAGTTTTCTCAATTCAAGGCTGCATCATGGAAAAAGGGGGTCAAAATGTAAAAATTAGTTTTTGACAATTTCTTCCTGTCAAATATTCAGAATTTTATGAAATTTCATATTTGAGTAGCAAATCAGATCCTCTTGACCTTACACTATCAAAAATTTAGGTTTGAAAAAAACTGTCATGGAAATTTGGGCTTTAATGTTATAAGCTTTACTTAAGCTCTCATTTTGTCCTGCAAAAACTTATATTGGCCATAACCTTTGATTAGTTAGAGATATAGTCTTTATATTTCACATGTGCATTGCTTGTGACAGAGCCTCTATGTTGGTATTAAGGTCAAGGTCATCAGTCAAGGTCAAGGTCATGTGTCAAGGCCAGAATTTCGAAAATCTTAACTTTAACCTTGTCTATAAGTTTACAATGGTAAGGGATATAGCCTTTATATTTCACATGTGCATTGTTTATGACAAAACCTTTCTGTTGGTATTAATTTCAAGGTCATCTGATTAGGTCAAGGTCATTTCTCAAGGTCAAATTTCAAAATTTTTAACTTTAACCTTGTTTATAAGTTTACAATGGTAAGTGATATAGCCTTTATATTTCACATGGCTTAATGCCATGTAGCTTTACATTTTGTATATATCCTACTCTAAAATAAATCAGTCTATTGTTTCTGCAAGACTACTCAAGTTAGAGTTTTCACTTTTTGTATGGAGACATTTTTTCATTGATAACTTTGATAGTCAAGGTAAAATATTTAACCCTTTACCATATAATGATATTGAATTTTACTAGAATCAGGCCTGTGAAGCCAAACAGATTCCTTCAATGTTTGTCAAACTTCCAAATTTCTTGTGAACTGAACTCTCAAACTACAGTTGCATTCAATTAAAAGTTTTTTTGTCCAATAATGGCATACAGTTTTTTGACAAAAGCATTATTCGGGGAGCATAATCCGTCTCAAATGGCTCTTGTTCTCAAAATCTATTCATAGGATTGAATTGAAACTTGGTTTGGAGGTTCATCTGGGGATCCTGCATGGCCCTTACCAAATTTGGTTCTGCAAGTTAACTACTTCTTGAATTTATGTCTTTGTTGTTAGTCAGATATTGCCTTGTATAGTGGTATGTTTTCATTTCACTTTTCTCAGTAACTATTCATAGGATTGACTTGATACTGGATAGGATGTTTATCTAAGGTTTCTACATGGGGCCAACCGAATTTTTGTTTTCATTTCACTTTTCTCAGTAACTATTCATAGGATTGCAGGGCTCTGCAGACTCCCAGAATTTGGGGAGAAGTCACTTCTCACTAGTTTGAGAATTGGGAGAAGTTTTTCAAAATGGGGAGAAGTGGTGAGACTTTCAGGAGAAGTGGATCGCGTTAAAATTAAGTTTTTGCATGTATTCCCCATTTCTATCAGAAAATAAAATAGCATTACAACCAAGTAGTTGCATTTTATATTATGTATTATGCAATAAACATAGAAAATACTGCTTATCCTTTCAGTACTCAAGAAAGATCTTATTCCTGTGAACAAATACTTTTATTTTTTTTATTTTTTTAGGTTTGAGAATTCAAGAGTTTGATTCTGAATTTTTTTTTAAATGTTTCATAATAGATTCATATATGATAAAAAAGTCAACAGATAAAAAATGCAAATAGTGTATAGGCGGTCTGAATAAAATGAGTAGTGTTCCTACTTGAAGCAGAAAATGAGAAAAGATTTTATTGTATCAACATGTATTCAATCAAACCATTACCAGAAGAAAAAATTCAGACTGGTACAAATTGAGAGAAGCTAAATAAGATATTTCAAAGTGAGCTTAGATAAGAAAGAAGGTGCCAAAGAGGGTAGAAATATGTGGGGAAAGGATAAATTGCTTCCTGCAATCATTTCCTCCTTTTTCCACAGTTTCCCATAAAAACATTTCAAGATATCAAAATGGGGGATTGTGTGGTAATGAGTTAAAGTCTGTCCACTTTACCTGATAACATATAAATGGATAAAAATTGTCATTAATTGGTCAAAAATGGTCATCTGTGATCAAGTCAGTAATTATAGTGTGTTTAAAGGGTAAGGGTTACTGCTGAGTACACAAAACCAGACTGTGTACATGCAGAGGCTTAAAGTTAACACAGGATAATTTGCTCCATTTTATAGAATTACATGTTATTTAAAGGAATTAATACCAACGCAAGTAAGTGAAATTTAGTTTTTGGAAAGAAAGTATCATAACAAGAAACACAGGAAAAGATCGTAGCAGCCTTTATATTGTTTGCCATAATTTTCTTCACTTGTTACAACTAAGGCAGATAATTCAAATTGAAGGATTGTAATGAAAAATGGATTTACTCTTTGTAGATTTTCGGCAGAATTATTTTTCATCAAGATTTCAAATTGTTAACAAAAATTTGACTTCTGGTAAATGACACGACTGTAAATGTCGGACATTATTTTCATTATGTGAAATTAAGCAACAAATCTCGTAGAATGATGATAACTTAATTTACAGAAATAATTAAAACTTAAGAAGGGAAAGGATTTTAAATAAAGATTTCTGGTCCCGATAGTATACAAAGCATTGCCGAAACCAATCAGCGTAGGTGTGAAGCAAGCATGTCGACTATTAGCTGCCAGAACATACCCCTCTTTCTGATAATCTGCTGGCCTTGCGACTATCGATACACGCTTGAATTACGATCAAAGGGCTTCCGACAGGCAGTTGTATAATTGCACACTGTCCCCTACTTTTATAGCCACTGGGCCAGATTTGGTTATCACCTATCGTATCCAGGCGACTTCCCGAAAATTCCAGGCGACTTCGACTTCGCTTTGATCAGCAAATCAGGCGAAGTTTTATGAAACCTGGCGACGTTTTCGCCTGAGTCGCCCACTCTGCAGAGCCCTGGATTGACTTGATACTAGATAGGATTTTTATCTAAGGTTTATTTGGGGCCTACCAAATTTTTGTTGCCAATGTATCTACTTCCTGTTTAACATATTTGTTTGTATTCAGACATTGATAGTATAGTGGTATATTTTCGTCGCACTTTTCTCAGCAACTGCTCATAGCATAGACATGAAACTGTGTGGAGCCCAAACATCTAGGTGTCCTACATAAAACTTACCAAATTTATGTCCGCAAGTTAACTTCTTCCTGTTTTACAACTTTGTTTATATTCAGACATTGCATGGTATAGTGGTATGTTTGCATCTCACTTTTCTCAGCAAATATTGATGGCATTAATTGGAAACTTGATGTGGAGGTTAATCTAGGGGTCTTACATAGTTCTTACCAAATTTAGGTCTGCAAGTTAACTACTTCCTGTTTTACAACTTTGTTAATATTTGGACATTGATGGTATAGTGTTATATAATTGTCACACTTTTCTGAGCAACTATTCATAGCATTGATTTGAGACCAGGTTTTGAGGTTCATCAAGGGATCCTAGATGGCACTTAGTTTATTCTTTGACATTGCATGGTATACTGGTATATTTTCATTGCATTTTCCTCAGCAACCATTCATAGCTTGACTTAAAACTTGATGTGGAGCTTCGTCTTTTGTCCCTCAATTGCGCTTCTTTCTGTTTTCTGACTTACTTTATTTTCAGCAAATAATTTTTTGGACATTGCCAGGTATAGTGGTATGCTTTCAATGTTTTATGTAAAGGTAAAGATAGGTGTCCTACATGGTGCTTTCTGATTATTTTAGATGGCCAATGAAAAGCCAGCATGGTAATGAATAAAGTTCTAACGAACGACAAGGCAAAGCAACTTTACAATTATGTTATTCTACATCTTGGGTGTAATTACGCGATCTATATAACAACTCAAGCCAAATATCTGCCATTACTATTATTATTTATTTTAGCGCAAAATTGCCATGGCTTTGAACATTAGAAATTCACAAATCGAACATCAATACCTGAGAGGCGGATGAGTCCTGGGAGCCAGTCACCCATAGCCTCATTATTGGCAATCAAATGGACTCCGCCATCCAGCACACCTGCCAGTGCAGGGCAAAGTGCAGCACTGCCATTAAATTGTAGAAAGTCCTGGAAAAGTGGGCCATCTGAAAGACCAGAAAGGTCCTCAAACTGAGGTGTGGTCGACGGACTTCCATCTGAAGTAACTTGTCTGACCACCAAAAACCAAATAAAAATCATACCAATACTTTCAAAGCAAATGCACAAAAAAAGGTCTACTATATATATATCCTTTTTTTTTTTTTTTAATGCCACTAGGTAAAATATAAATATGTAACAGACTGTAGCCTTACAAAATGTTATCAATTAAGCTTTCAAGAATGCCTAATATAAGCCAAACGAGCTATCAAATATTTACAGTTATGCAATATCTACAATAAGTTCTAAAAGGCTGCCATGTTCCTATCTCTGTTCTACATGGGGAAACCCGAGCATCTGAGGTTACAAAGGTTTCAATTGCTTGTGCTAGTCGTTACAAAAATATTTCGTTGCCCATAAAAGACAAATGAACGCCATCTGCACAAAATAACCTTGTTTCAGATTCGATCAATTCCCGGTACTTGATATAAGCACCACCCTGCCTGAGCAATTCAGTTGCAATTTTACTGTTCAAGCAAACTCTACATTTTTGAAGGGTTTTATGAGATCTTTCACCCCTTCATTTTAGGCACAGCAAAACTTGTGACAATACTATCAAGGTACCTGGCATCAACTGTTTGAGTTTACTTAAACCATCAAGAATTTCAATACGCAATTTAGCAGCCTTAGTTCAACCCAGGTCATTACCAGATGCATGCAACACTAACATTTTGGGAGGTTCCTCAAAGTAAAATAGAGTATCAATATGTTTAGAGACTTGGTACCATTTAAGTCCAATTTTTGCCCTGCTACCAAATGCTCACTCCCTGTCATCCAAGATCAATATTGACTCCATCCCCATAACGCTTTGCATGGGTGAAGGCATTTTAACTTTTGACAAACCAACGATCCATACTCTGGGATTCTTGGCTGTAAAAGACTTAAACAAGTATTTAGCACCTGCCATTTTTAGCTCACCTGAGCACAAAGTGGGAGGTGAGCTATTGTGATCGGTCGTTGTCCGTCGTCCGTCCGTCTGTCTGTCCGTCTGTCCGTCCGTCCACAATTTCTTTAAAAATCTTCTCCTCCTAAACCAGTAGGCCAATCAAGCTGAAACTTTGCAGGGATGTTCCTTGGGTGAAGTTCTACAAAAGTTGTTAAAAGAATTTAATTCCTTCAAAAACTCTGGTTGCAGCGGCATGTGAAAATGGGAATCTTTAGTAAATCTGGAAAAATCTTTAAAAATCTTCTCCTCCTAAACCAGTAGGCCAATCAAGTTGAAACTTTGCAGGGATGTTCCTTGGGTGAAGTTCTACAAAAGTTGTTAAAAGAACTTAATTCCGTCAAAAACTCTGGTTGCCACGGCATGTGAAAATGGGAATCTTAAGTAAAGCTGTAAAAATCTTTAAAAATCTTCTCCTCTTAAACCAGTAGGCCAATCAAGCTGAAACTTTGCAGGGATGTTCCTTGGGTGAAGTTCTACAAAAGTTGTTAAAAGAATTTAATTCAAGCAAAAACTTTGATTGCCGCGGCATGTGAAAATGGGAATCTTAAGTAAACCTTCAAAAATCTTTAAAAATCTTCTCCTCCTAAACCAGTACGCCAATCAAGCTGAAACTTAGCAGGGATGTTCCTTGGGTGAAGTTCTACAAAAGTTGTTAAAAGAATTTAATTCCGTCAAAAACTCTGGTTGCCACGGCATGTGAAAATGGGAATCTTTAGTAAACCTGTAAAAATCTTTAAAAATTTTTTCCTCCTAAACCAGTAGGCCAATCAAGCTAAAACTTTGCAGGGATGTTTTTTAGGTGAAGCTCTTCAAAAGTTGTTAAAAGAATTTAATTCCGTTTTATCTTGTTACTGCGGCATATGAAAATGCGAAATTTTAAAAAATCTTTGTTGTCTTTTTTTTCACAGATTACAAGGCCAAAGGCATTTTTATTTTATATAGAGCTTAATCATATGGTTCTCAACCAAGTTTTTTTAAATATTTAATCTCTGGGGTCAAAAATTGCCCCACCCCTGAGGTCCGAAGTTTGGAAAATGCTTAATTAGAGCAATTTCAAAAGACTTCTCCTCTTAAACTATAAGGTCTAGGAATTTCATATTTGGTATGGAATATAACTAGATGGTTTTGCACCATATCACTAAAAGTTCTCTTCCTCAGGTCAAAAACGGCTCTGCACTAGGGGTCCAAAATTTGGAAAAACGCAAAATTTGAATAAGTTAAAAAGAAAATTCTTCATTTTAAGGAGGAGGGCATTTATATTTTGAGTGTAGCATAGCCTGGCTGTTATCTATCTGTTTTGATCAAATTATGCTTGTAGGTTAATAAACACCCCTTCCCTGGGTGTCTAAAGTTTTTAAAAATGCTCAATTAGACAATGTCCAATAGTCTTTTCCTCCCAATATACAAAGTCTAAGGCATTCATATTTTGTAGATGGTTCTCTACCATGTTAGCTAAAATTTTAGCCCTGGAATAAAACATGGCACTGCCCCAGAGGTCAAAATTTTTTGAAAACGCCCAATTAGAGCAACATCAAAAGTCTTCTCCTTCTGAAAATAAGGTGAAGGGCATACATATTTGGTATGACGCATGGCTAAATAATTTTGTACTACGTAACAGTAAAATATGCTCTTAGGATAAGATATGTCTCTGTTCCTGGGGTCGAAAATTGCGTAAATTGCATTGAAAGAATTCTTCTTCTTAAAATAGGTTCCAGACCATTTACATTAAAAACAAAGGATAACATTATTGTTATCTACCATGTTTATATCCTTTTGACAAACATGGCCCTTCCCAAGGCATCCAAAGATATGAAAAATGCTCAATAAGAGCATGTTCAAATATCTTCCACTCCTCATGTATAAGTTTTAATGCATTCATATTTTGATTTATAGTACATCCAGATTGTTCTCTACCAAGGTTGCTAAAATTACACCCATTGAAGTTGCAGACAGTAATTAGAGTTTGATTGAAGTCTAAATACAAAGAATTTCAGGTAGAAAACACTCTGTGAAATGGATAAATTGCTTGTCACCCCCTTTCTCACTATGTATTTTTCAAACCTGTTTTCCCTGGGGGTGACAAATTCTGGGATAGTTTGGTAATGGATTAAACTATAAAGCCAAAGGCATTCATTATCATTGTAAAGCATTACTGGATTGTTTGGTACAAAGCCCAAAATCTTACATATCTTTTATTTATTTCGCTCAAGTTGTGTCTTTTTTATACTAAAAAGGACTGTAATTTGGAGATGCCTCAGGTGAGCGATTTAGGACCATCATGGTCCTCTTGTTTAGCTCTACTGGCCAAAAGGCCACTAGAGCTATAGCAATGGCTTTTTCCCGTCCCTCGTCCGTGCGTCAGTTAAATTTTTCCTTGTTTACCCGATAGAGTCCACAGTTTTCATCAGATTGCCTTCAAACTTTCACAGAATGATTGTACCATCATAAGGATCGTTCCTTTCGAACTCGGGTCAGATCCGTCAAGAAACACTGGAAAAGGGGCCTAATTAAATCTTAATTAAAAAATCCTCGTTTACGCAATAGAGTCCACAGTTTTCATCAGATTCTCTTCAAACTTTCTCAGAATGATTGTACCATCATAAGGATCGTTCCTTTCGTAAATGGGTATGATCCGTCAAGAAACATGGGAAAAGGGGCCTTATGAAAATTTAATTAAAAAATCCTCATTTACGCAATAGAGTCCTCAGTTCTCATCAGATTCTCTTCAAACTTTCACAGAATGATTGTACCAACATAAGGATCGTTCCCTTTGAAATTGGGTATGATCCGTCAAGAAACATGGGAAAAGGGGCCTTATGAAAATTTCATTAAAAATTCCATTAAAAATCCTCGTTTACGCGACAGAGTCCACAGTTCTCATCGGATTCTCTTCAAACTTTCTCAGAATGATTGTACCATCATAAGGATTGTTCCTTTTGAAAATTGGTATGATCCGTTTAGAAACACGAGGAAAGTGGCCTTATGAAAATTTAATTAAAAAATCCTCTTTAACACTCTAGAGTCCAAAGTTTACATCAGATTCAATCTAAACTTTTACAGAATTATTGTACCAACATAAGGATTGTTTATTTTAAAATTGGGTCAGATCCATAAAGAAACATGGGAAAGGGGCCTTATTAAAACTTTATTAAAAAATCCTCGTTTTCGCGATAGAGTCCACAGTTTTCATCAGATTCTCTTCAAACTTTCACAGAATGATTTTACCATCATAAGGATCGTTCTTTTCGAAAATGGGTATGATCCGTCAAGAAACATGGGAAAAGGCGCCTTATGAAAATTCAATTAAAAACTCCATTAAAAATCCTTGTTTACCCGATAGAGTACGAAGTTTTCATCAAATTCTCTTCAAACTTTCTCAGAATGAATCTACCATCATAAGGATCGTTCCTTTCGAAAATGGGTCTAATCTGTCTACAAACATGGGAAAAGGGGCCTTATGAAAATTTAATTAAAAAATCCTCGTTAACACTCTAATGTCCAAAGGTTTCATCAGATTGTATTTAATCTTTCACAGAATGATTAAACCATCATAAGGATTGTTCCTATGGGAATTTGGTCAGATCCATCAGGAAACAAGGGAAATGGGGCCTTATGAAAATATAATCGAAAAATCTTTTAAGAAATACTCTTTAACACTCTGGAGTCAATAGTTTTCATCAGATTCTCTTCAAACTTTCACAGAATGATTGTACTATCATAAGGATTGATCCTTTATGAAATTTGGGATGAACTGTCAAGAAACACAGGAAAAACGGGCCTTATGAAATTTTACTAAAAAATTCTCATTAATAATCTAGAGTCAACAATTTTCAACGGATTCTCTTCAAACTTTCACAGAATGATTGTACCATCATAAGGATTGTTCCTTTTGGAATCGGATATGATTCCTCAAGAAACATAGGAAAAGGGGCTTTATTAAAATTTAATTCAAAGATCTTTGTTAACACATTAGAGTCCACAGTTTTCATCTGATTGACTTCAAACTTTCACAGAATGATTGTACCATCGTAAGAATTGTTCCTTTCAAAATTTGGTATGATCAGTTAAGGACCACGGGAAAAAGGGGCCCGATAAAAACTGGATTGAAAAAGTCCTCGTAAACACAATAGAGTCCATAGTTTTCAACAAATTCTCTTGAATCATTCCCAGAATGATTATTACATTAAATGGATTGTTCCTTTGGAAGTAGGTTTGATCCATCAAGTTTCATGGGATAGGGGCCCCATGAAAATTTAATAAAAAAATCTTAGTTAACACATAATGGCCCTAGATTTCACCTGATTGACTTCAAACTTTCACATAATGATTGTACCATCATAAGGATTGTTCCTTTCAAATTGGGTCTGATCCATTGAGAAACATAGGAAAAGGGGCCTTAGGAAAATTATATTACAAAAATCTTAATTAATGCTTGTAAGTCCACAGATGAGATGGGGTTGTCTTTATACTCAAACAGAATAATTATACTTTTGTAAGAAGAGTTCCCTTTGGAATTGGTTCATATCTATCAAGTAACATGGGAAAAGGGGCTATATGAAAATTCAATTCATAAAACCCTGTTAACACAATGAAGCCCACAGCTTTGATCAGATTTTGTTGAAACTTTCAAAGGGGCCTTATGAAAATTTCATTTATAAATCCTTGTTACCAAGTCCAGAGCTTTCATCGGATTTTCTTCAAACATTCACAGAATAATTATACCATAATAATGATTGCTGATTTTTGCATTAGACCTGATCCGTCAAGTATCACAGGAAAAGGAGCATTATGAAATTTAATTTTAAAATCATTGTACCACAATAAAGTCAACAGTTTTCATCAGATTCTGTTTAAACTTTCACAAAATGATTATTCCATCATGAGGATTCTTTCTTTTCAAATTAGGCGTGATCTGTCTAGTATCATGGAAAAAGGGGCCTTTTGAGAATTTTATCTATAATCCTTGTAACCAAGTCCAGAGCTTTCATTGGATTTTATTCAAACCTTCACAGAATCATTGTACAATAATCACGATTGTTGATGCTGACATGAGACCTGATCCTTCAAGTATCACAAGAAAAGGAGCCTTATGAAAATTTTATTTTAAAAATTTTACACCAAGATAAAGTCTGCAGTTTTTATCAGATTCTGTTCAAACTTTCACAGAATGTTTGTACCATCATAAGGATTGTTTCTTTCCAAATTGGGACTGATCTTTCTAGTATCATAGGAAAAGGGGCTGTATGAAAAATTTTTACCAAATCCCCATAAACACAACAATGCCCTCAGTCTTTATCAGAATCTCTTCAAACTTTAATAGAATGATTGTACCATCATTTGGATTGTTCCTTTGTAAATTAGGTCTGATTGGTTAAGTGACACAAGAAAAGGGACCTTAAAACCTTGTTACAAAACATCATTATTACAATTAAGTCCTCAGTCTTTATCATTTTCTTCAAACTATCATTAAGATTGTTCCTTTGTACATTGGGTCTGATTTGTTTAGTTTCACAGAAAAAGGGGCCTTATGAAAATTTTGTTACAAAAATTCTTGACACAATTCAGTCCACTGTTTTCATTGATTCTCTTTAACTTTTAAAGAATGATTGTACCTTCATAAGAATTTTTCCTTTTGAAATTTGGTTTGTTCTTTAAAGTATCATGAGAAAAGGGGCCCTCTGAAGATTTCAGTATGAACTCATTAACACAATAAATTCCACAGATTAAACAGATTGATTGTACCATTATTCCAATTGTTGATTTTGACAGTGGATCTGACTATGGCAAGTGTCACATAAAAAGGGGTCTTATGAAAAACTCTCTTAAATATTCTGATTAACACAATGATGTCCCTTGATTTCACAGGATTCACTTCAAAATTTCACAGAATGATTGTACAAATACTTAAATGGTTCTTTTCAGAACTGGGTACAATCCATCAAGTATCATGTAAAAAGGGGCCATATGATTTTTTTTTAACCCTTGTCATGCTGGACCCGGAATATTCCGGTTTTGGCAGGAGGTGTAGACTAAGATCAGACTGCACGTTTGTGCAGGCTGATCTTAGTCTATAGCTCCTGCTCATACTTTTCCTTCCCGAGTTGTTTATGAGGTTGATTTCTAAAAGAAATATTGATTTTTCAACAACATGTTCTGTCAGTGCTTTCAGACCTTTGATTTGACAGCAACTCAGTAAGGTAATTTACACAGCATGACAAGGGTTAAAATATCCTAGTAAACATAATGAATTCCTAATATTTCATCGGATTCACTTTTAACTTTCACAGAATGATAAAACCAACAGTAAAATATCACGGGAAAAGGGGCCTTATGAGAACTTGAATTTGATATCTTTGTTAACACAATAAAGTCAACAGTTTTATTGAATTCTCTTCAAAGATGCATGGAATAATTGTGGCATTCGAAACACAGGAAAAGGGGCCTTACAGATTATCATTCAAGACATTCTTGTGTATGTGATGAAGATCACAATCATTATCAAATTGTCTTTTAAATTTCACAGGACAATTGTAGGGTTGTAATGGAATGAAATGGGCCCCTACCGATATCCAGAGTTACTCCGCTTAGTTTTAGCATCAGAGTGACCTCCCTTAAATCTTTGGGTAGTTCCGGTGAAAAAAAACGCTGATATCGGTATCGAAAACATTAACAGGTTGGTGCCAGCTCTCACTATGTGTCATCAATGTTGAGACCCTAGATGGTCTAGAGACTACTTTATTGTAACCGCTGAGCTTTGTTTTTAAAGCTAAGTGACGTTTTACGTGTTTGTAATCGTAAATGAGACGGTATGAAAGTGTATTTTTCGGATATACCCTAATTCCGGATATACGTATTAATTACCATAAAAAGAGCTTTTTTGATCGAAATAAATACAATGATACTCACGGAAATACATTCCGTTATTTCCTTTTACAAAAAATGGTTTCACATGTCAAGCGGGGCTTTGAGTTTATAAGTTATCTGTCATTTTACAAACGGGAATGTTACAATTTTTCCTAATTATTTTTCTTAAGGGGCGCCTAAAAGCGTCATTGTGTGGGAATGGGTAAACCAATTTAATTCAATCATCCTGGACAAGCTTTAGCATCTGATACTAGATGTGTGCACAAATTTATATTTTTCATATAAAATTTATTCTGGTTAACCCTGGTTTATACGTCCCTGTGGCTTTCAAATTGAGAATGCATTGCAGAAAAAGAATATGCTTGTTGCAATTTTTTCCTTTTCCACAGTATTTTTACCCTGCTGAATGTTTTTTTAATTTATTGTTCTATATATTATTTCAAGTATTTAATTATTTGAGAAAAAGTGAGAAATAAAAAAGTGGAAATATAAAAGAGATGACCGTAAGAAGTGTTACAAAGATCAAACTAAGACAATATTATTGAACGTTTTAATCCAATTAGTTGATACCAAATTCTTATTACTATATTGAGATATATCATGCAATGACCAAAATGATACAATGTATATATACTAAATATACAAATCTTTTTTTTTGTAAAAAAGTGATCTTAAACATGTTTTTTTTTTTCAGATTTTTCTTACTTAAACATTTTTTCCAAAATTTTCTAAATGAGAAATTTCCTTTACCTCTTGCATTTATAATCCTATTTAAAATGTACAGATTCGTAATTTCCTTAGAATTAGAGGGAATAGCAAACGACTTCCTTTGTCACTTGTAATAAGGGGATATCGGGTGAAAATCAAAAGCAAAATAACCGATCATTATGAGATATCCAGTGTATATCAAAAATACCACCCGTAGTCTAGTACGCAATCAGAGATACCGATCAGAAGCATGTAAGTTACTTGGATTAAAACAGAAGTTTATAAGAGGACATCGTTTACTTTTAAACTTGATTTACCATTTAACCCTTTACAGAAAAAAAAAATCTCTCAGAACGAAAGAGGATACGAACGAATTTTTAATAGCCATGTGTACCGAAAATAATGGATCTTTCAGATGTGGAGAAAATCAGCGTAAAAAGTACTCTTTGTCGCAACATTGTTATTCTTGTTTGTTGTTGTGTGGTTTCCTTGTTTTAATAAGTCTTTTCAAGTTAAAGAAGTAAACGCAATGATTTCCTACATAGGACGCATTTGCTATTTTTTTTTTCGAAAATGAGAAGTAAAATATGAAAACTGGACGAGAATGAAATTGGTTCCTAGGTCGGGAGAGAAAAACGATTAAAACGTGTCAACGTTAATGTAAACTACCACAACAATTCCATATTCTAAGAGTAACTACGAGTACTCAACATTCCTCTGTATCAAATTCTGAAAAATATCTGATTCTACGCAAAATAGGAGCATTTATTTCTGATAGTGTACTTTAACTTAGGGACCCAGCCACATCATTTTGCATATAATATATGGACAGAAAGATAAAACATTAATCAATCTTTAGAACTAGATAAATTCCAAATAATATAAGTCAACCGACTCCCTTGTTAATTAGTCAAAAGAAGGACATCTGGGCAGTCGTGTGAAAATCAAAGCAAATAGCCAATCGTTATGAAATATACCGGATACCACCCGTGGACTATTGCGTAATCAAAGATACCGATTCAAAACGTGTAAGTTACTTGGATTAAAACAGGAGTTTATGGACGGACATCGATAATTCTTAAGAATAACTTACTATTTGAACCTTTGTAGATAAAAAAATCACAGAACGAAATAGGATACAGACGAATTATTAAAATTCATTTGTATAAAAAATAACGGATCGCTCAGATTTGGAGAAATACTCCTTTTATCGCAATACTTTTGTTTCCCCCATTGTTGTTTTGTCTGTTTGCATGTTTCAATAGATATTCTCAAGCCAAGGAAATAAAAGCAACAATTCACCATGAAGGACACTTTTTCTAATTTTGTTTCGAAAATGAGAAGTAGAATATATAAACTTGAAGAAACTCCTACGGGAAGACAATTATAACGTGTCAACGTTAATAAAACCTACCAAAACATTTTCATTATCTATAAGTATTACAAAAGTACTCAATATTCTTATGTGTGAAATACCGAAAGAATAATTAATTATCTCCAAAACAGACGCTTTTAGTCTCAGCCCTTCTTTACTCTTTGTTGAAATTTAAACCGGAACTACCCAGTAGAATCAAGGGAGTTAATTAAAGGGCAACTTTCGCGAGAACTCTGTATATCGGTAGGGGCCCATTGATCCATCAGAAAACATAGGAAAAGGGGCCTTATTGATTTTCATTTAAAACAATCCTGTTTATGTGATAAAGGGCACAATTATTGTCAGATTCTGATGAAATATTCACAGCATGATTGTAGGGTCATAAGGTAACTTTCTTTTGGAAATGGAGTGGATCCGTCATGAAACATGGGAAAAGGGGCCTTGAGGATTGTTGCTTAAAATGATAAAGGGGATAAAGCCCCTTTTTTCTTTCTTTATGCATTCTTCTTTGAGTAATTAACTTCCTTAAATATCAGATTTCTTTAACAGAAAACTTGATAACCAGTAGAGCGTCTCAGGCCCTCATGGGCCTCTTGTTTAATTGAAAAGAAAGGATTATAAATTAACACATGACTACATTAGGTTAACACCAGATAACATCTCCCGAGTTGGAATACCTATGTAAGATATATAGGCATTAGACTCCTATCTTCCGAGTTCTTTTATTTTCCCTTCACACATGCCCAGACAGGCAGCATTTGTAGCTGCCCCAATTTGGAATGAATGAGATGCATAATTAGACGCATTAGCTCCGTAAGCTTGAATGGCCCTTTTCAAAACAGCATTGAATTGATAGCGAGTAACTAAAGTGGTATCAAAATGAACAAAGAGCTGACCAGACACCTTTGGCCTGAGATTTAAATAAACTTTCACTGAACAAACAGGACATAAGAAAGAGCCTGTTGACTTCAGGGCCAAAGTAGCACCTTTACCTAGCTGGTCAGTCTTGGAATGACGGATTCGTACAACTTGAATGTAATATCACATATATCAATAGCCTAAGTCTTATTGTCCGCAAAAAGTTTGCCAACGCGAAATAGTCCGAAAAAGGCCAATGAAAAAAGTGCCTCAAACAAAACAGTTTCAAAATGATCGAAACATATTGATGGGAGCTTCTTAATAATGCCACCTAAAAGAGGAGCAGTTAATGGTAATCTAAAATCTTTCTTTTTCGCAGATATTGCCATTCCTGTTAACATCTTTTTGATGACAAAACTTTGTGTTACATCTGTCACAAAAGAAATTTTACATTTGAAACCTATGACAGAAAGATAGGATTTGACCGTGCCAGTCAAACAGCCCATTAAAGACAAGTGTGAGACAAATTTAGTCAGGTGGTGAACCTGTGGCAACCATGTCTTCTCCAGGTCATAATTCTGTCTGAAATCTTCAAATGTTTTTAAGCCCTTGGCGTAAGCCTCCTTTGTATTAACTGCCAATGACGCATTGATTAAATGTTGGTTCTAAGCTGAATATCAACCGTAGGAAAGATCTTGGAATTGTTGTTGGGTGACTTTCTGCTTGAGGAGCGAGATGCTGAAAGCGTAACCATTGCTTCCTTGATAGCGCGTCAGCTATCTGATTCATTTTACTACCAACATGGGGCACTTTGTATGTAATATTGAGCGACATACATTGCAACATTAGTGGCCTTATCAACTGCATAACAGACTAAGAATGTGAAGATTTTCCGTTCAAAATTGGTACCAGGGCTAAGTTGTCAGTATGGAGGATCAACATTTTACCTCTTAAATGGTTACCCAAGGCATGAAAAGCTACTTCAATTGGTACAAGCTCGAGAAAAGTCAATTCTTTCATAATGCGTTTATGTGCCCAAGACCTTGGCCACTGAAAGTAAATCCATTGGGGGTGAAAATAAGCTGCACCACCTAAGGAGATATACCTGACTCATCTGTATAAAGTTCCAGTTCAGCGTCCTGAACCCAAACAGATTCGGAGAAGATGCAAATACCATTAAAGTTTCCTAAAAAGCATAGTATTGTACTTAAATCTTTCTTAAGAGGTCATGTCAAAAAAATCTTTCTTAAGAGGTCATGTCAAACGGATATGGTGATAGGACTTGGACACTTTAGACAATTTGGCATAAAATCTACTACAAAATGTCCTGAGGATTGGAATTGCTCTAGCACAAAAATTGAATGATCCAGTTAGTGATTGGAGAAAGCTGAGGGTAAATTTTTTTCGACTAAGTGCTTGAATTATCAACTCCTTTAAGCAAGATACTTTTTCATTAGGAATTCTAATTTCCATCCTGATAGTGTCCAAAACTAGTCCCAAGAAAATAAGAACTTCAGTAGGACCCTCAGTTTTGTCATCTGCCAAGGTTACCCCAAGCTCAAAGCCCAACTGTTGAAATCCCTCATGGCACAGTGGCATTCATTAGAATCTTTAGGACCACCAAAGAGGAAGTCATCTAGATAGTGCATGATTTGTTTAGAATTAACTCTCTGGAGTAGTGCCCACTGCAAAAAGGTGGAAAAATTTTCAAATGTGGAGCAAGAAATTGCACAGCCAAGGGGCATTGATTTATTGAAAAAATAGAAATTTTGCAACTTTATGCCTAATAATTCAAAATCCTTGGGGCTGACAGGCAATAATCTGAAGGCTGATTTAATTTCCGTCTTACCCAACAATGCACCCTTACCAAGAGAGCAGATCATGGAAATTGCCTTATCAAAAGTGGAATACTGGACTGAACATACTGAATGATCAATAAAGTCATTTATACTAGAACCTAGTGAGTGTGAGAGGTGTTGAATTAGTCTGAAAGATTTATCTTTATTTAACACTAAACCAATTGGAGAAACTTTCAAATTCAAGACTGTTTTTTTTTTTTAAAGTGGCCAGCCAGTCGACCAAGAGAAACTTGCTTAAGAAGTAGCTTCAGGGCTTCAAGTTCATTTTCCCTTAAAGAGGTTAAGTTACATGATTCCCTACGAACCCTTGGACCAGTATATTGCAGTCAAAATCCCTCACTAAAACCACTCATGAGCTGCTTTGCAACATCAACAACAGGATATGTTTGAAGCAATTCAACAAGGTGCTCCACATTAATAGGTGTTCTGCCTAGGCCCGTAGTAATTGCCTCTATATCTGCCACCCTGAGCAACTTGTGGAATTCTGCTTCCAAAATTCCTTGCACCTGGCTGTGCTGGTCTACCAAAACTGGAAGATGGATTTAGGAAGCGCAATCCATTTGGTGCAAAATTCCTAGAAGAAGATGGCCTCATAGTAGTACTACTGCATGCAATTAAAGTGTGAGCCTCTGAGCATCATAAACAAACATGCCTATAAACACAAGCTGATCGAATGCACCAGCCATTATTATAATCATAGCATTTACCAGGCTTACTGACTTGACTACTAGGCAGCCCTGACCCTTGAGGCCCAGAGCTAACCATGTACAATAGCCAGAGTTCATTGACAATGATACACCAAGATAAAGTCTTATCAATAGATTTTTTAAGTCTAAAGTTTTCGTCGTAACAGCGCCAACCTGCACCCCCATTCCTGTAAGCGCCTAAGCAAATCAGACTCATGTATTTTAAGATGCTCTGCAATTGGTCCGGGTAGCGTGCACAAATAATAATGAAAATCATGCATGCATCAGTCCACTGCTCAACATTACTGAGCTTTTGGACAAGTGAATGCTTCTTAAAAATAATTTGCCTGCTACTAAGATCTACTTTAGTTTCTTCCTCAGCTTTTTAGCTCACCTGTGCACAACATGCTCAAGGTGAGCTATTGTGATTGGTAATTGTCCGGCGTCTGTCTGTCCATCAGTCTGTCTGTCTGTCCATCCGTCTGTCCGGCCGTAAACAATTATTAAAAAATCTTCTCCTCCTAAACCATAAGGCCTAGAGCTTTGATATTTAGTACATATCATCACCTATTGACCCTCTACCAAAATACTTCAAAGAATTACTGTACTCTTAAAATTAACCCTTTTCTGTGCCATCCCAGATTTTACAAAGGAAATCTTAAAAATCTTCTCCTCCTAAACCGTAAGGCCTAGGGCTTTGATATTTGGTCTGTATCACCACCTTTTGACCCTCTACAAAAATACTTCAAAGAATTACTGTATTCAATCGCTCAATTCCTGGATAAAGCGGCTACCTACAGCAAATAAACTCAAACATTTAAAAATACTAAAATTTGACCAATACACAATTAACTGAAGCTGTCTAGGTCAGAAAGTAGGATTAATGGTGTAAACTTTATGCAAAGTTTACCGATATAAACGCTATAAATAGCATTGGCTTGAATAAAATTAGCACATTCGTGCATTCTGGTGAACGCTAATAAAATCCATTCAATCCTGCCTTAAATCGAGATTCTGTGTAAAAACAATTAGCAAAGATAAGAGATATTAATTCATAAATTAAGAAGGGTTATCAATTTTTATCGACCCCGTCTCATAGAGCAATTTTATGGAGATTAAAATGAGCTTGAAAAACAAGCCAACTTACTTGTGTTCAATCTGATGCAACAAGGATGGTGCACTGTTTAATTACCAAACTGTTACCAATATTCAAATCAGAAATGACAGTATATTTTAACACCATGTAACATACATTTCAAAGACATCAACATTCAAATGGCTAACTTGAGTTTCAAAATAATAGTAATAGCCAAGCAAATTACAAAAAACATCAAGATGTTACTCTCATTTTCCAAACTTAAACCATGTCTCAGTTTTGGGGTATATTTTTCACAATCAAGAGGAAATATATTAGAAAATGAAGTCATATAAAACAGAAATATTGAGGGAAAAGGAGAAAAGGTCTATTGATTTTTCAATTTATTTGGTTAAAAGAGTTAAACAATATGTAGTATTTCAACTAATTTAAATCAGGCTGAGGTTACAATGCTTTGATCCAATGAAAAAAAATATTGTACTTATTTGTTTTGGTAAAATATTTCTCTGAAGTGGTTGATCTATTAAGGTTATTATTGTTTCACTTACAGGGTGGGTCTAATTAAAGATTAATTCGTAAAATAAGCAATTTCTCCTTTTGCCTTTTGTTTAATTTGGTGAAAGTGATGCCGACAACTTTTTTGTAAGCCAGAGTTAGCCATGTATAAAATGAAAGGGACATAGAAATCAGGGATTGTGCAGGAAATGGTCAATTTTCATGCATCTGTATATTTTTTGAACAGTAAATGTGTGGACTTTCATGCCAATATGCATTCCTTGTAGAAGAACCTTTCAAAGTCACATTTAAAAAAACAAACTTTTGGTTTGAGAATTAATATTATGTGAAATCGTCTTTTTTCTTTTTAGGTGTTAACACGCCAGATCACAGTGTGATGTTTAAAAATATGGTTGGAATGCTACAGGATAGGATCACCCCTCTTGTGGCTACACTCAAGTCCAAAGATTGTCAAAATGTCAAAAATATACTGGCAAAGACTCTAGGACAACTTTTAGATAACCCCTACCTGGTAAGGATTATTGTTTAAGTGTTTTATACTTGGACTGAAAAAAATATGTTTGGGAAGCATTGGCCGACAATCTATCAATTTCACATTTTCGTAAATCAAAGACACTTTACAGCCTAAGCATCTGCACATTGCATTTAGAATATCTGATGATTATTTTATGCAATATGTGTAGCCTGATCTTAGTCTTTACAGGACATATGAATTATAATACCCCTGTCTATGAAGTAGAGGGTGGTATATTGGTTTCACCATATCTTTCTGTGTGCTAGTTTGTCTAACTGTCCATCCTTAGACATTTTTGTTTTCGTTCCCCTACTGTAAAACAAGTTGACCTACAACCATGAAACCTATAGATTTATCAATAATCATGCAGCTGCCCTTTTGTTTTTGGGTCATCTAGGTCAAAGGACAAGGTCACAATTGGACTTTGTTGAAAACTGTGTTTGTGCTGTAGCTTATTAACCATTTGAACCAGGACTTTGAAACTTTATACAAATGTTATCCATGACCTAAGAAGATGCCCTATTGTTTTGGGGTACATAGTTCAAAGGTCAGGTGTACTACTTGAGTGAAAAATGCTGCTTGGGGGTACAAGTCTGCTTTGCGACAATTCTAGTGATGAAATTATTTTTGCATAGGTTAGGTTTAGTAAAATTCATATCCAGACATGTCACTTCCTCTCTTTGTCAAAACTGATACAGCATTATGGAATTGGTAAGGAGAAATAGTTTTATTTCAAGTGCCTACATCGTTAAATAGGTTTGAGACTACAATATCATTTGTGTTGCATTTTTGGGAAAGGATTATTGAAGGAACACAGGCCACACCCACTGCCTCCGACAGGAAAATCGACTTGGATATTAAACAGCTTTATTTTGAAGATATTATGGCCGAAAATATGTCACAAACAAGTGTAATGGTTGGTTGGTGACCTTAACATAACATCAGAACTACAGCTTAGATAAGCTGTAGCTACGATGTTTCAGTCACCAAAGCAACAAAAATGCTTCATATAAATGTGGACCAATGTTAGAGTTCAAAGTTCTATTCTGGTCTAATTGTTTGATTTGATTGGTCTTTTGAGCCATTGTGATCAGTCATAGTCTGGCGTCCTACCATCCATCTTGGTGGCCATATTGCAGTTGGTGGCGCATCAAACTTTCATTCATGAGATCAAGGGTTTGATCCCTGGTAGTAGCAAATATCCTTTCTGACGTTTGTCTCCCACCAATTAGTAAATACTCTTAAACTTAAGTTGTATATGCAGCTGTTGGCTCGGAAAGGATATAGTGGTAGTACTGGTAATAGGAATCCATGGTTAGGTGCTCTAGCCATGGCAATGTCACTGAAATATTGTCAAATTCCATTCAAACAAACCATCTGGGCTTATGAGAGGTACATAATAGGGCTGAGGTATTGTGTACAGTTTTACTTTGTGAGGTTCATTCTGTAGCAAATTACAGTATGGGGCTTTTAAGAGGGGGGCTTATTGAAATCCATGAAGAACTGTGGCTTCCATGGCAACCGAGTGAATTTTTTTAAAAAAAATCTTCTGCTTCCAAAACATAAGGCCTAGAGCTTTGATATTCGGTATAAATCATTGCTTATTGACCCTCTACCAAAATACTTATAAAAATTACCATACTCTGAAAATGAAACTTGGCTGTCTTATGTGTGATCATTGATTTTATATTAAAAAATATATATACAAGGAAATTTTTGAAAATCTTCTCCCCAACCATAAGGCCTAGAGCTTTGACATTTGGTATACATGGTGGCCTATTGACCCTTTATATATACAGTAAAACCTCGGTAGTTCGTAGCGCAAGGGACCGAGGAAATTTCTACAAACTAGGCATAGTATGAACAAAAAAAGGAGGGCAAGTTGTTGGCTGTTTGAGATCCTCGGAATTGGGCACGGCCTTGTTCTTTCCCCTTAAGGAATTGATTTTAAATTTGTTATTTTTTCTTTAACAAGACCCGCAGATATTAATTGAGGAGAACATAAATTATAGATTACTCATCTTGATTTTTAGGATTTTATCTCCTTGTTTAAAGAGGCATTTTTAAAAACAGTTCTAAAAACATTTCTACCTCCACCAGAGTGATTTCCCTTTGCTATGCATTGGATCAAATCACTGAGAGTATTCCATTATCTAATTAAGAAATTAAGGACCGACAATTGTGAAGAAAGCAACTTCAGATTAAAATAAAATGGTTAGATTAAGGACCGACAATTGTGAAGATATCACCTAATGACCCACTACTGTAATACTCAAAAAAATTATCATACTGAAAAATAAGCTCTTTTATTTGTGATCTCTGACTTTGCAAAGGAGTAAATTAAGAAATCTTTAAAAATCTTCTTCTCGAAAACCAAAAGACCTGGCAGTTTGATATTTGGTATATATTAACACCTAATGATCTACCTAATCACTTCAAAGAATGAGTGGAATCTGAAAATCAGCCCTATGTTGTGGGACCTCAGATTTTCATAGGAGTAAAGGAGGAAATTAAAAATCATAAAACTACATGACCTATAGCTTTGCTATTTGGTATGTTTCATTTTCTTTTACCTTTCTTCCAAAAGACTTTAAGAAAGACTCCACTCTGAATATTACACTGGGATTTTGATTTGTATAGGAATAAAGAAAATAATCTTAAAAAGTCTTCTTCTCCCAAACTAATGGTCTAGAGCTTTGATATTTGGTATAAATCATCATGCCTTGTGCTATGATACTGTGATGAGTGATATAGGACCAAACCATCATGGTCCTCTTGGTTGACAACGGCGATTGCTTAACCCATTCCCACACATTGATGCCTTTGGTCGCCCCTCCAAGAAAAACAATTAGGAAAATGTTGTTTAAAATGAAGAAATTGCGTGTCACAAGCAATTTCTTCATTTTACACAATGTTTTCTATTGAGAAAGTTGAAAAAATCTTAAATTTCATAAACTTTCAATTATCGTCTGCAACTCCTTTCGATTTGGACCAGTCTAAATTTTTGTTGTGTGGGAATGGATCGAATCAAGTAAAGGGATGTTTATCCAGGAATGTAGGTTCAATTCATTTACAGGATCATGAAGATGATATTGAAGAAGAAGAATTAAACACTAAACAACTCCCATTAACACTGTCTACACTAGCTAAATGGTATAGAAATAAATTTGTGGTAAGTTGATATAGGGTGATGGATACTTACTGACTGGGGTTTGAGCCCCCTTCCCCCCCCCCCCCACACACACACACACCACCATGAACTATTTTTCAAACGCCTATGACCAATGCACTTAACCCCTTCTTGTTTTAGAAATTTTAGACTGGTCCAATATAAAAGAGGTTTCTCACATCAATGAAAATAGGGTGCAATTTTAAATGAAACCATCCTATCAGGTAGAAAATATGGTGGAAAAACAAAACACAATGGTGAAATTAACTTCTTAATAGAGAAAATCTTCATAAAATTTTTCAAATTATGCTCATTTTTCTCCAACCAATGAGTGGACAAATGTAACCTTAAATGGAATGAGCAGCTGGAGACTCGGACAGGATGTAGTGTTAGTACTGGTGTGAGAAATACCTGCAATGTACCAGTAATATTTTGTCAAACTCTTCAATCAGTTTTTCTGCAATTGCATTGAACTGTATTAATCAATTTATCTTATAGTGAAGTTTTGCAAGATACAATTTCTGAAGACAGGGATGTGGATTTCCCATGCCGCACTTTTCTGACATGGGCTTTTCTACTTACCGACAAGTACATTTTTCAAGGCCACTTGTCTGGGGCAATTCAATACCAGAGCAAATCTTGGAATAGTACAAAATAGATCTCAAAGATTTCAAAGATTTATTATAATTATGATACTGAAGGGTAGAAAATATTGTTGTGAAAGAAGAAAATGCTGGGTTTCGGCATTTTCTTCATTAACATTTTCTCAAAGTTTATCAACTTTTTTTGTGGACAAGTTTATTTTGATTCTAGACAAGAAGAAAATCATCTCTTACTAGTCCACAGGGGACACAGGAGAAAATCCAAATTTCCACACCCCCGCTTAAGAATTTTTTTCTTTTGATATTTTTATGCCTGATGATGTAATCATGGAAGGGTATTTAGAGATTTTCTTTGTTAGCTCAACTGGCTGAAAGCCAGCAAGCTATTGTCATGGCGTTGTGTCTGTCGTCCATCCATAAACTTTTACTTTAAAAATTTTCTCCTCAGAAAGTACTCACCAGAATTCAACCAAATTTCACAGAAATGATCCTTGGGTGACCCTTTATCAGATTCCTTCAAAGATTTTTAATCGGATGAAAAACATGGCTTTAATGGGCAGGGCTAATTCCATATATGGTGATTTTTAACAATTGTCTTAGTAGGGTGAATCGTTAAAGGGTTCAAAGTTTACAGTGAGTTTCTGAGACTTCTAGGTTTTTGTGTATATAAATATGAATGGACTGATTAACACCCAATTTTGTAACTCAGATTACACCAGTTAGCTCTGGATGTCTTAACCCATTCCAACACTGTGGAATTTTAGACCGGACCAAATTGAAAGGATGTGCAGGCGACAATTTCAAGTTGATGGAATTTTAAATTTTTTCGTCAGTTCATTTTCCACAATGTTTTCCCAAGCTTTTTTGTTGAGGGGCGTAAAAAGGAGGGACTGAATGGGAATTGGTTAACACACATAGAAAAGGTATTCCACTTTGCAGTTCTAAAAATAGATCAAGGAGATGCAAGGATGTTAGAAAGTGGTTAAAAGTAGGGTTTTGTCTTTTTGGTTACTGCGCTTGGATATGGAAGATAAAATCTTATCATTATCAAGGAAAATGTGGATTATATATTTTAACCCATTACCAGACAACACATTATTAGACTGGTTCAGATTGAAAGCAATTGCAGGTAACATTCTCAAATTGTTGGAATGAAGAAAATATTTGCCTTTTAGGATGAAAACATTTTGGACAATGAAGAAATTGCTCGTAACAAGTTGAAATTGACCCTTTAACCCATTACATCACAACAAAATTTTAGACTGGTTCAAATTGAATGAATTTGCATATCACAATTTCAAGTTGCTGGTATTCAGAAAAATTTTATCTTGTTGGGTAGAAAACACAATTTCTTCATTGTCTACAATGTTTTCCAAAGCTTTTTTCTTGAGATGCTTAAAAATCTCGGATTCAGTGGGAACGGGTTAAATGCAAATGCAGATACTTGTATTTAATTTGACTTACTTACTTTCAAGTTCCTTAACCTTTCAATCAAACCTGACATTGTAGCAATTGTGTTTTTTAAGCTTATAGCTTAGCCCATTCCCACACAGTGACACTTTTTGACACCCCTTCAGAAAAACAATATGAGTAACAATTGTGTAAAATGAAGCAATTTTTATACGCCCGTCGAAGACGGGACGTATTATGGGATCACCCGTGGTGTCCGGTCGTCCGGGCGTCTGGGCGGTGTCCACTTCTTTGTCCGGAGCATAACTCTGTCACCGTAAGTCCGATTGACTTTAAACTTGGCAGTTATATTCTTCACATCAATACGGAGTGCAGTGCACAAGAACCATAACTCTACCTGGCCTATTTTTTGAGTTATTGCCCTTTGTTGTTTTTCATACTTGAATCTTGTCCGGAGTATATCTCTAAAAGTATTATAGCTAGGATCATGAAACTTTATGGGTGTATAGATCTCACCAAGGGGGAGTGCAGTGCACAAGAACCATAACTCTACCTGGCCTATTTTTTGAGTTATTGCCCTTTGTTGTTTTTCATACTTGAATCTTGTCCGGAGTATATCTCTAAAAGTATAATAGCTAGGATCATGAAACTTTATGGGTGTATAGATCTCACCAAGGGGGAGTGCAGTGCACAAGAACCATAACTCTACCTGGCCTATTTTTTGAGTTATTGTCCTTTGTTGTTTTTCATACTTGAATCTTGTCCGGAGTATATCTCTAAAAGTATTATAGCTAGGATCATGAAACTTTATGGGTGTATAGATCTCACCAAGGGGGAGTGCAGTGCACAAGAACCATAACTCTACCTGGTCTATTTTTTGAGTTATTGCCCTTTGTTGTTTTTCATACTTGAATCTTGTCCGGAGTATATCTCTAAAAGTATAATAGCTAGGATCATGAAACTTTATGGGTGTATAGATCTCACCAAGGGGGAGTGCAGTGCACAAGAACCATAACTCTACCTGGCCTATTTTTTGAGTTATTGCCCTTTGTTGTTTTTCATACTTGAATCTTGTCCGGAGTATATCTCTAAAAGTATTATAGCTAGGATCATGAAACTTTATGGGTGTATAGATCTCACCAAGGGGGAGTGCAGTGCACAAGAACCATAACTCTACCTGGTCTATTTTTGAGTTATTGCCCTTTGTTGTTTTTCATACTTGAATCTTGTCCGGAGTATATCTCTAAAAGTATAATAGCTAGGATCATGAAACTTTATGGGTGTATAGATCTCACCAAGGGGGAGTGCAGTGCACAAGAACCATAACTCTACCTGGCCTATTTTTTGAGTTATTGCCCTTTGTTGTTTTTCATACTTGAATCTTGTCCGGAGTATATCTCTAAAAGTATTATAGCTAGGATCATGAAACTTTATGGGTGTATAGATCTCACCAAGGGGGAGTGCAGTGCACAAGAATCATAACTCTTCCTGGTCTATTTTTTTAGTTATTGCCCTTTGTTGTTTTTCATACTTGAATCTTGTCCGGAGTATATCTCTAAAAGTATAATAGCTAGAATCATGAAACTTTATGGGTGTATAGATCTCACCAAGGGGGAGTGCAGTGCACAAGAACCATAACTCTACCTGGCCTATTTTTTGAGTTATTGCCCTTTGTTGTTTTTCATACTTGAATCTTGTCCGGAGTATATCTCTAAAAGTATTATAGCTAGGATCATGAAACTTTATGGGTGTATAGATCTCACGAAGGGGGAGTGCAGTGCACAAGAACCATAACTCTACCTGGTCTATTTTTTGAGTTATTGCCCTTTGTTGTTTTTCATACTTGAATCTTGTCCGGAGTATATCTCTAAAAGTATAATAGCTAGGATCATGAAACTTTATGGGTGTATAGATCTCACCAAGGGGGAGTGCAGTGCACAAGAACCATAACTCTACCTGGCCTATTTTTTGAGTTATTGCCCTTTGTTGTTTTTCATACTTGAATCTTGTCCGGAGTATGTCTCTAAAAGTATTATAGCTAGGATCATGAAACTTTATGGGTGTATAGATCTCACCAAGGGGGAGTGCAGTACACAAGAACCATAACTCCACCTGACCTATTTTTTGAGTTATTGCCCTTTGTTGTTTTTCATACTTGAATCTTGTCCGGAGTATATCTCTAAAAGTATAATAGCTAGAATCATGAAATTTCATGGATGGAAAGAGCTCACCAAGTGGGAGTGCAGTGCACAAGAACCATAACTCTACCTGGTCTATTTTTTAAGTTATTGCCCTTTTTCGTTTTTCATACTTGAATCTTGTCCGGAGTATATCTCTAAAAGTATAATAGCTAGAATCATGAAATTGCATGGATGGATAGAGCTCACCAAGTTGGAGTGCAGTGTACAAGAACCATAACTCTACCTTACCTATTTTTTGAGTTATTTCCCTTTGTTGTTTTTCATACTTGAATCTTGTCCGGAGTATATCTCTAAAAGTATAATAGCTAGAATCATGAAATTTCATGGATGTATAGAGCTCACCAAGGGGAAGTGCAGTTCACAAAAACCATAACTCTACCTGGCCTATTTTTGAGTAATTGCCCTTTGTTGTTTTTCATACTTGAATCTTGTCCGGAGTATATCTCTAAAAGTATTATAGCTAGGATCATGAAACTTCATCGATGTATAGATCTCACCAAGGGGCTGGGTGCAGTACACAAGAACCATAACTCTACCTGGCCTACTTTTTGAGTTATTGCCCTTTGTTGTTTTTCATACTTGAATCGCGTCCAGAGTATATCTCTAAAAGTATAATAGCTAGAATCATGAAACTTCATAGATGGATAGAGCTCACCAAGTAGGAATGCAGGGCATAAGAACCATAACTCTATCTGGCCTATTTTTTTAGTTATTGCCCTTTGTTGTTTTTCATACTTGAATCTTGTCCGGAGTATATCTCTAAAAGTATAATAGCTAGAATCATGAAATTTCATGGATGGATAGATCTCACCAAGTGGGAGTGCAGTGTAAAGAACCATAACTCTACCTAGCCTATTTTTTGAGTTATTGCCCTTTTTTGTTTTTCATACTTAGTTTGACAAAAAAAATTCATTCAAAATAACCTCAGTTCTATTCAAACCCCCAGTTAATATTAAGCAGTGTGACGGGCGTATCTTGTGACAATTTGGCACCTTGTCTCATTTTCCACAATTTTTTTACCCGGAAAGTTGAAAAATCAACTTTTAGACTTCTGAGACTCTTTCAATTTGAGCCAGTCTAAAATTTGGTTAAAACTATAAAATCAAGGATGATAACTCTAAATTCATTTTCATAGGAACTGACCTTTTCATCTGAGTTTTAATACTAACCTGGATCAGTTAAAACATTACAGCACAGGTTCAGGCATCTGCATACAAAATAAGTTTTAGAAAACCAAAAGATAGTTATTGCAATAGTACTCTTCTATTTACAATTCAAACAACTGAATTAACTCAACACTTAAAGTTAAACCCATTCCCACACAATAAATTTTAGACCAATTTCAAAACTTTACTTCCCATGGTGTATATGATTCGGACTATATTGAATTCATGAAAACATCATTGCTTAACCAGTACAATCAGGCCTGTGGAGCAATACAGGCGCTCAAGCCCCTCTAGTTTGAGTGGGTACATGGATGCTTGTTTGTCCTGTAGTTGACCAATTGCAGCTGTCAATCAAAGAATCTAACGACCAATAAAATCATTCATTCAGACCGCAAGTGATCTTTGAACTTTTACATTTGCCAACATTTATGTAAAACATTTTTCTTAGCTCAGCTTATTCTAGTTGTAGTTACGATGTTTAGGTTACTGGGCATAACCTTGCAAAATTACGATGTTAAATAACATAACATAACATTTATTCAGTAATTATAAGGCCACCGGCCAAAAATACAAAATACATTACATACATATTACGACAAGAGTAACATATCTACATTATGACTTAATCAAGAGAAGAATGTGTATGTTCTATGATTTATATGTCTGGTTACTATTCTATAATTCGGAGGATTTTTGAATAATGGACATGACATTCCTTCACAAAATAAATGAAAAAAAAAATGTAAAAGTGGTATTTCGATTTAACGACAAAAACTCATTGCGATTGTTTATCTGTTTGCAGATAGATATTAATCTTTAAAAGGGAAAGAGAAGCTTGCATACAGAATGTCTTCCTAAATCAATATAGAAGCAACAAATGATAAACTCAATAAGTTTCCATTCGCCTATATAACTGCTATTTGCAAACACGTGCAAATACAGCGTGAATAAGAAAAAAATAGGTACAGTAAATTTGAAATTAACTAGTGTTATACCTTTTCTGAAATACATTCTTTAGATTTGTGAAGTTCCAAAAAAAGGCCATATTCTCCAGCTTATCATAGGCAACAAAAGTACATTTACATACATGTGCTATACACCATCTTTAAGTAATTCTGTTCGACACTTAAAAGCGTTATACAGAAAGTAAGCAATACGGGTAATACGATAATTAGACTGTGTTGCCATAATTTGACAAAATGATTCTTTATTTCGATTACGAAGCCAGCATGGTTCAAAGTACAATATACGGATGTTTTCATATGAAGGACAAAAAAAGAATAAGTGCACTTCATCTTCTACTACATTGGTATTTGAAATCAAACATAGGGGACAATAACGCAAATCTCTATCAATATTAGTGTGCCTGCCCTTTTCTATCATTAGATCATGTGTAGAACATCGGAAATTAGAAAGTACTTTTAGTATTTTATAACTTAAATCTATTGACAAGTATTGTTCAACTGTTAATAAGGATTTATAGTGTTGGTAAAAAATTGCTTTTGGAGACGATGCTATATCACTATTTAGTTTTTGTGAGAAACAGTCAATAAGTCGTTGCTTAAAAGTTTTTATGAAAAGGGTATCGTTACCTACATCCTGAACAATCCATGTGTAGCCAAAACCAAATCGAAATAATAGCTCCTTAACTTTTGTGGCCCATGTCTGTCTACCGGCTTCATCTAACTGGTATAATAGATTGTAGCATTGTTTTGGATATCTTGATGCATCTAGACACAGAATTCGAGTCCAATATTTAATACAGTTGGTCATATAGTAAACACATAGGGGAAGACGTCCACATTCACTTAACGCGAATGCGTCCATACAGTTGCTACTAAGAAGACAATACCTTTTACAAAAAGATGTGTGAACTGATTCTACCTTTTTGTTATATGTGTGCCCCCATATACCTGAGCTTTAACACAAAATCGGTTTAACCATAGAGTCAAATATTTGAAACATGTCGTTAGGGGATAATTTACCAAACTTTTTCCCGTACCTAATAACTCATGAAAAAGCTTTTTTTGCCTGGAGAGAGAGTTTATCAATGGTGAAAGACCAAGCCATTTTTGGTGTGAAATACACTCCTAAATATTTATAAAATGGGACAACTTCAATTGGCTTTCCATTTAGATACCACTTTTCTGTGCTTTTTAGGGTTCCCCCTCTTTGGAAAACAATTATTTTTGTTTTTTCAATGTTAATTTTCATTCCTATTTTATCAGAGAAGTATGCAATATTATTAATTTGTTTTTGTAGGCGTACTACCGTGTCAGAGAAGCTTGAAACGTCGTCTGCAAATAGGAGTGCAAATAGGTCACTAACCGAATCAGAAACGAATATTCCGCCATCGGATTTATGTTTTAAATACTTTATTAGATCATTTATAAAGATGCTAAAAATTTTCGGACTCGCAATACAGCCTTGTCTGGTTCCAATCATGCACTTGAAACTGTCTGTTAGGCCTTCGCCTGTTTTAACACATGCTTTGGTATTACTATAGATTGATTTGAGAATCTTTAGAAATTTTCTGTTTACATTTATTCTATCAAAGGATTTCCAAAGTTCATGATGATTAATTCTATCAAATGCTTTTTCATAATCTATGAAGATGCAATAAAAGCGGCTTTTTTGTTTTGAAAGATACTTTTGGACCATTGACATCAAAATAAATATATTGTCCGTTGTCGAATAACCTTTTCTAAATCCAGCTTGAGATTCCTCTATTACATTATTATCGTCGCACCATGTGCTCAGTCTGGTGTTCAGTATTGACACAAAAATTTTGCAAATATGATCAATTAGCGAAATGGCTCGATAATTATTTGGATCAGTAGGAGAGCCCTTTTTGTGAACTGGGTTTATTACACTTTTGGCCCATTCGTTTGGGAATTTACCGGAATTAAAAATTTCATTAAATAGTCTATGAAGATATGGAAGTATTAGATGTAAAGTGTGCTTATACATTTCTATTACAATACCGTCGGGACCTGGTGATCGATCATTTTTAATTGATTTTACACTATTGATAATTTCTTGCTCGGTAATTGGAATATTCAAACAGCTAGAATCGTAATCGTTTTGGATAAAAGTGAGAAAGTTGTTATCGTCTGTTCTATGATATCCTTCATTTGTAAACAGATTGCTAAAATAATCGTGCCATGTTGATGCGTTTATTCTATTATTAGAGGATTCGAGAGAGTTTAATTTCATTTCGTCCTGTTTCAAAACTTTCCAAAAAGTTTGAGGATTTTTTCGTGCAGCCATCAGAGAAGAACGTTGTTCACTTTGATATTGTTTTTTCTTTTTTGTTAAGTTTGCATAAATAATTTAGGTGTGACTCATTTTTATCAGAATTTCGAAATTTTCTTAATGCGATATATTTTTCTTTTTTAGCTATGTTGCAGTCATTATCCCACCACTTTGGTTGATGGGGTATATTTTGATTAGGGAAATAAGTTTTAACTCGCATATTGTCGCCTGCTGTTTGAAAGAGGTTGATAAATGAGGGTGCAGTTTGAACAACATTTCTATAATTATTAGATTCTAAATCTTGAATGAATGTTTGGTATAAATATGTGAATTTCTCAATAAACTGCTCTTTTAGATCTGGTTTCCATTTCATTTTGAACCAATCTTTTAGCTCTATTTTGTTAAACCAATCATGAGTTGGCTGCGGTTTTTCTACAGTATTCAATTGTATCGTACAGTATAATGGAAAGTGATCCGAGAGATCTTCAAATCTGACTCCGAAATTTCTTATGTTTTTAAACAGATCTGTAGAACAGATAATATAATCAACAACACTTGACCCATTATTCGAGAAACATGTAAAGATGCCATCTTTATCGTTAAAAAGTTGACCGTTTAATATATGTAGATCACGCGTGCAGCACATATCCAGTAGTGATAAACCGAACTTATTAGATTTTTTGTCCTTCGAAAATCTATCGAGGTTAAAATTGTCGGAAGGATAATTGAGCATAGAGTCATTAAATACAAAGGAAATATCATCATGAGGTATATAATCTAGAATGTTCCCAGTTCGAGCATTGAAATCGCCTGCTAACAAAATATTAGAGTTTGGATATTGAGATATTACATCGTCAATAGTAAGCTGCAGTATCTCAATACCATTGGATTCTCCGGATGTATATATACAAGAACTCTCTGGTGCTACATACGTATAGATTATGATAATATCCCTTTCATTTTTTGAGGGAGATGAAATATGAATCAAAACACTTTCTTTGACACGTGGGAAAATTCTTGATATCTTGAGTGAATCAAACAAACATTTTCGTACAAATACAGTCACCCCTCCTGAGCAACGAAGAGCACTTGACTTTTTAGTTCTAAAGTAGCTGTATTGATGATATTCTGGAAACATATTTTCAAAATCTTCAACACAAGTACCCCACGTTTCTATTAATCCTATGAAATCATACTGTTCACAGTATTTATGGAATAAATTGTCAGTCTCAAATTTTTTTAGTCCAGCAATGTTCCAAGTAGCCAAGTGAAGGTTGATATTTGAATTATCTCCCTTTATCTTTTGATGTGGATATTTTGCATTTTTATTTTGTAGGCCTTGGCCTGTTCCCTATTTAGATAGTTCTACAGGACGTTTCTTCTCGTTGTCATAAACAAAGCGCTTTCCATTTACAACCAACTTGTCATATTGCAGATGAGCCTTTCGACCATTTTCAATAGCATCTTGCATAAAGGGAGCTAAGCACTGTCGCATTCTACTTACTCGTTGGGGAAAATCTTCACTCACGCCTATCTTGGGTGTTTCTCCACTTCCCTCATTGTTAGTTGAATTTAATCTATCAGATTTCCTTTTTTCACGATAAGCCTGTAATATACTATCTTTATCTTTATAGAACGAGAATTTGACAATGATAGGCCGTGGTTTATTATTGCTATGTAATCTGTGAGCTCGTTCTATACTTATCCTAGTTTCATCAATTTTTAGGTCATCTTTGATATATTTTCTTATCTTATTTTCAGTCCACGACTCTCGATCTGACTCAGGCACATTGAAAAATTTAAGGTTCTCTCGTCTTGATTGCGCTTCCAAATGTTCAACTTTTAGTTCCAGCACTTTGACTTGTTTTTTCATTTCAGCATTTTCCAGTTTAAGTGTGTTATTTTCTTTCTGGAGATTTGCAATCGATTTTTCCATTCTACCGAATTTTGAGGTTAAGACCTTTACATTTCGTTGTATATCAAGAAGTATATGTATTAGTACTGTATTTAAGTCTGCTGTCTGATCTGGGTTACCACTGACACTTTGAAAGTCTTCTTCATTATCAGAATCAAGAATTTGGTTTCTCTGAGATTGGTTATTAAGCCATTCATTTATTCTAGGTTGGTCGGATCTATAAGAAGTAGAAGTACTCACTGACTGTTGGGCTCCAGCAGGTTGTTCAATCGCTGGATCATTTCCCTTACCCTTTTCGTTTATAGACCCTCTTTCTGTACAACTCGGTCGAGTTTTTTCTCTTGTATTATCTCCCTTTACTCCTCTTGGCCCTGGGTTAGGTTCAATACACTGGGCTATCAGTAAGGCAAATAGAGCTAATCTGAGGGAAAATGATATAAATGTTAGTGTACAACTAAGATTTATTTTGTTGAGACCGGATTTATGCCTAGCTGGTTGAGAAAAGCACCCAATTCTGCTTCGCCACAACTCTATTCCAATACCCATTATTATTGTTTATATTTTATGGATGGTTGATTCTAATGAATGTCGATAAGCCGGTTTTTGTTTACTGACTCGTGGGTTAAAGGTCAAACTATTTTTCAATATAATAAATCGTCAAATCGTCTCGTGTAGTTTCATACCGACTTCTAACTTGGATAGTCCAATAAACAAACTATTCTTCCTACTCTGTAACCATCTTCTCGTCCATTTTCAGTCTATTTATCTATAAATCTTGAAAAATCTTCATCGAGGTTGGTCAGTTAAAAATAAACCGCCATGACCAGGACCGGCCACTCTTCACTAATCACTAAATTCACTAAATGTCAATATGTTAGAGTCAGTGGGTAAGGGATTTGTTAACTGTTGACAAATGCATATCTTCTTTATTTATTGATATATTTCAATGATATATTTCAAAATAACTAGGCATAGTTGCAGTGTTCAATCTAGAGGGAGTCATTGACCAATGACTTTCTACTCTTACAAAATAGCCCCTTTTTACAGCATGTCTTGGCCCATATGGTGCACACAATTCTCATTATCAAGACAAGTCTTGATGGAAACAGGCTACAAATCAATACATGTTAACCAATTTATGTTTTAATTCAATCATTCAAAATGCTTGATGTGTTACTCATAAGGCCAAAATCAAATTACAATAGTTTCCTTGTTCAGGGGTCACTGTGAAAACTGACCTAGCAGGTAATGTAATGTATTTGGTCACTTCACATACATTAGACTTAGTGAGGGCATCTCTAGCCAAGACACATTTTTAGTTTCTCAAAGTAAAGTTATGAAAAATTCTTGCCTTTTAGGGTAGAAAACTTTGTGGACAATAAAGAAAACGCTTGTAACAAGCAATTTCTTCATTATTTACAATGTTATGGAAAACTTTGTGGACAATGAATAAATTGCTTGTATCAATCAATTTCTTCAATGTCCACAATGTTTTCCATAGCTTTTTCTTGAGGGGCACAACAAAAACGGGATTTTGAGGGAATGGGTTAAGCTGTGGATATGCTGTTTTGGTCCACCACCTACAATTTACTTTGCATTCTGCCCTTAGAGACCAATAAACTCATGGCATCTTTTGTCTCAGTGTGACAAAATTGCATATTGGAGTGACATCTGCAGTGGGCGTATTTAACATTCTGTCAAATATTTCTTTTATCTAGACTGGTTTGTCGTCTCCTAAGAAGAGGAAGTCCTCTGATGGCCAAGCAACTTTTCTGAATAAGCTCCCACCAGTTGTTATTGTATTTGAAGATTTTGAAAGTTTTCAACCCAAAGTTGTCCAGGATTTTGTTACAATAGCAAGGTATATAAAAATAATAACAAATATTATCTGTAGTTCTGTCAAACCATTACCAGACCACAAAATTTTAGAATGATCAATATTGAAAGAAGTTGCAGACAGCAATTTAAACAGTGCAAAAGTGGGGGGAAAAATGCCAAATATGGTTAAAAACATTGTGAGAAAGAAGAAATAGCTTTAAAAGCAATTTCTCCTTTTCCACCAAAGTTTTCCATAATGATATTTCTGAAGGGAATCATAAAGTACCATTGGGTAGTATTGGTTTAATACATACGAAAGTAATACCAAGTAATGGTTCAGGGTGCCCAGTGGTTATGGAAGGTCAGTAAAATTACTTCTTTAAGGTCAACGGAAATTTAGGTGGTTTCATGAAATGGTAAGAGAAAATGAAAAATCATAGAAAATCAGAAAAAAGCAAGGGAAGTTTTTGTTTCAAAGGATTTATACAATCTGTAATTTATTTGAAATGTATCAAGCAAGAAATAATAATTTCTTTTACTAATGTATTAGTCCATTTCCACAAAATCCCCCTTTTTACACACCTCTAGAAAAAATCTTTGAAAAACATTGCAGAAAAGAAAGAAATGCTTGAAACAAAAAAACTCTTCATTTTCAACAATGTTTTCTACACCAAAAGACAAAAGATATTTAAGTCTTCATATACCAACAGTGTTGTCTGCAACTTATTTGAATTTGGGCCAGTCCACAGTGTTTTGCCATGCTGTTTTATAAGCTCACCTGAGCACAAAGTGCGAGGTGAGCTGGCTATTGTGATCGGTCATTGTCCGTCGTCCGCCTGTCCGTCCGTCCACAATTTCTTTAAAAATCTTCTCCTCCTAAACCAGTGGGCCAATCAGGCTTAAACTTTGCAGGGATGTTCCTTGGGTGAAGTTCTTCAAAAGTTGTTAAAAGAATTGAATTCCGTCAAAAACTCTGGTTGCCGCAGCATTTGAAAATGGGAATCTTTAGTAATTCTTTAAATATCTTTAAAAATCTTCTCCTCCTAAACCAGTGGGCCAATCAAGCTGAAACTATGCAGGGATGTTCCTTGGGTGAAGCTCTTCAAAAGTTGTTAAAAGAATTTCATTCCGTGAAAAAATGTTGTAACCGCGGCATATGAAAATGGGAATCTTTAGTAATTCTTTAAATATCTTTAAAAATCTTCTCCTCCTAAACTAGTAGGCCAATCAAGCTTAAACTTTGCAGGGATGTTCCTTGGGTGAATTTCTTCAAAAGTTGTTAAAAGAATTAAAATCCATCAAAAACTCTGGTTGCCGCGGCATTTGAAAATGGGAATCTTTAGTAATTCTTTAAATATCTTTAAAAATCTTCTCCTCCTAAACCAGTAGGCCAATCAAGCTGAAACTTTGCAGGGATGTTCCTTGGGTGAAGCTCTTCAAAAGTTGTTAAAAAAATTTCATTCCGTGAAAAAATGTTGTAACAGCGGCATATGAAAATGGGAATCTTTAGTAAATCTTTGTTGTTGTTTTTTTTCATAGACTTCAAGGCCATAGACCATTTATATTTTGTATAGAGCTTTATCATATGGTTCTCTACAAAGTTTTTAAATATTCAATCTCTGGGGTCAAAAATGGCCCCACCCCTAAAGTCCTAAGTTTGGAAAAATGCTTGATTAGAACAATTTCAAAGGAATTCTCCTCTTAAACTATAAAGTCTAGGATATTCATATTGGGTATGTAGCATAACTAGATTGTTTTGTACTATATCACTTAAAGTTGTCTTTCCAGGGTCAAAAACGGCCCTGCACTAGAGGTCCAAAAATTGGGAAAAACGCAAAATTTGAGTATGTTAAAAAAAAAATTCATTTTAAGGCGGAGGGCATTTATATTTTGAGTGTAGCATAGCCTGGCTGTTATCTATCAATTTTGATTAAAATTATGCCTGTAGGTTACCCCTTCCCTGGGTGTCCAAAGTTCGTAAAAATGCTCAATTAGACCATGTTCAACAGTCTTCTCCTCCCAATCTACAAAGGCATTCATATTTGGTATATAGCATGAACAGATGGTTCTTTATCATGTTAGCTAAAATCTTAGCCCTGGGATAAAACATGGCACTGCCCTATAGGTCCAAAATTTTGGAAGACATCCAATTAGAGCAACTTCCAAAGACTTCTTCTTCTGAAATATATGGTGAAGGGCATTTATATTTGGTATGTAGCATGACTAGATAATTTTGTACTATGTTATAGGAAAAAATGCTCGTAGGATAAAAAACGTCTCTGCTCCTGGGGTCAAAATTTGCATCATTCCCATTGAAAGAATTCTTACATAGAAATGGAGAAATAGCTTGTCACTCCCTTTCTCACAATGCTTTTTTAAACCTTTTTTTCCTGAGGGTGACAAATTCTGGGATAGTTTGGTAAATTTTAAACAATTTAACAATAAAGCCAAAGGCATTCATTTTTTTTGAAAGCATTACTGGATTGTTTTGTACAAAGCCCAAAATCTCATATTTTGTTTAATTTATTTTGCTCAAGTTAAGTCTTTTTTATACAAAAAAGGACTGTAATATGCGGTTTCCTCAGGTGAGCGATTTAGGACCATCATGGTCCTCTTGTTGATGGTTAACTCCTATACAACCACCATTTTCATGACTGAGATAAATTCATAATCTGTTACGCAAAAAATGACAGTCCTGACTTCAAAGTAGAGTCAAGGAAATATAAGTTCAGCCACTGAACAAGAATCAATATGTCAAACAGATTTGTTTATCGTTATTATGTTAATCTGTTTATGGCTCATGCTTGTTTATGGCTCATGCTTTATGCCTTGTTTGCACTGTAACTAACAAACACTGCAAGACATGGTTAATTGCGCTAGTCATCGAAACTCAACTGAAGTATTATAAATGGCCATTATTAGTATAATATAGAAAAATCAGCCAATATTGGGGTATAGTTTGATGTTAGGGTCTTACTATTAAGTATTTTTCATTTTGGTGGGAAAACAATGTATGATAAGTAGAAATGCATGTATGTTAGAGTTGCTTAAGATAAAAACTTGTAATTTTTATACGCCCGTCGAAGACGGGACGTATTATGGGATCACCCGTGGTGTCCGGGCGTCCGGCGTCTGGTTGTCCGGGCGGTGTCCACTTCTTTGTACGGAGCATAACTCTGTCACCGTTAGTCTGATTGACTTTAAACTTGGCAGTTATATTCTTCTCATCAATACAGAGTGCAGTGCTCAATAACCATAACTCTATCTGGCCTATTTTTTGAGTTATTGCCCTTTGCTGTTTTTCATACTTGAATCTTGTCCAGTAATATCTCTAAAAGTATTATAGCTAGGATCATGATACTTCATGGGTGTATAGATCTCACCAAGGGGGAGTGCAGTGCACAAGAACCATAACTCTACCTGGCCTATGTTTTGAGTTATTGCCCTTTGTTGTTTTTCATACTTGAATCTTGTCCGAAGTATATCTCTAAAAGTATAATAGCTAGAATAATGAAATTTTATGGATGGATAGAGCTCACCAAATGGGAGTGCAGTGTACAAGAACCATAACTCTACCTATCCTATTTTTTGAGTTATTGCCCTTTGTTGTTTTTTATACTTTAATCTTGTCCGAAGTAAGTAAAATAGCTAGAATCATGAAATTACATGGATGGAAAGAGCTCACCAAGTGGGAGTGCAGTGAACAAGAACCATTACTCTACCTAACCAAATTTTTGAGTTATTGCCCTTTGTTGTTTTTTATACTTGAATCTTGTCCGGAGCATATCTCTAAAAGTATAATAGCTAGAATCATGAAATTACATGGATAAATAGAGCTCACCAAGGGGGAGTGCAGTGTACAAGAACCATAACTATACCTAGCCAATTTTTTGAGTTATTGCCCTTTGTTGTTTTTTCATACTTGAATCTTGTCCAGAGTATATCTCTAAAAATATAATAGCTAGGATCATGAAATTTCATGGGTGTATAGATCTCACCTAGGGGGAGTGCAGTGCACAAGAACCATAACTCTACCTTGCCTATTTATTGAGTTATTGCCCTATGCTGTTTTTCATACTTGAACCTTGTCGGGAGTATATCTCTAAAAGTATAATAGCTATAATCATGAAATTTAATGGATGGATAGAGCTCACCAAGTGGGAGTGCAGTGTACAAGAACCATAACTCTACCTAGCCAATTTTTTGAGTTATTGCCCTTTGTTGTTTTTCATACTTGAATCTTGTCCGGAGTATATCTCTAAAAGTATAATAGCTAGAATCATGAAATTTCATGGATGGATAAAGCTCACCAAGTGGGAGTGCAGTGTACAAGTACCATAACTCTACCTGGCCTATTTTTTGAGTTATTGCCCTTTGTTGTTTTTTCATACTTGAATCTATCCGGAGTATATCTCTAAAAGTATAATAGCTAGAATCATGAAATTACATGGATGGATAGAGCTCACCAAGTGGGAGTGCAGTGTACAAGAACCATAACTCTACCTAGCCTATTTTTTGAGTTATTTCCCTTTGTTGTTTTTTTATACTTGAATCTATCCGGAGTATATCTCTAAAAGTATAATAGCTAGAATCATGAAATTACATGGATGGATAGAGCTCACCAATTGAGAGTGCAGTGCATAGGAACCATAGCTCTTCCTCACCTATTTATTGAGTTATCGCCTTTGGTGTTTTTCATACTTGAATCTTGTTCGGAGTATATCTCTAAAAGTATAATAGCTAGAATCATGAAATTTCATGGATGGATAGAGCTCACCAAGTGGGAATGCAGTGTACAAGAACCATAGCTCTACCTAGCCAATTTTTTGAGTTATTGCCCTTTGTTGTTTTTTCATACTTGAATCTATCCGGAGTATATCTCTAAAAGTATAATAGCTAGAATCATGAAATTACATGGATGGATAGAGCTCACCAAGTGAGAGTGCAGTGCATAGGAACCATAGCTCTTCCTCACCTATTTATTGAGTTATTGCCCTTTGGTGTTTTTCATACTTGAATCTTGTTCGGAGTATATCTCTAAAAGTATAATAGCTAGAATCATGAAATTACATGGATGGATAGAGCTCACCAAGTGGGAGTGCAGTGTACAAGAACCATAACTCTACCTAGCCTATTTTTTGAGTTATTGCCCTTTGTTGTTTTTTTTATACTTGAATCTATCCGGAGTATATCTCTAAAAGTATAATAGCTAGAATCATGAAATTACATGGATGGATAGAGCTCACCAAGTGAGAGTGCAGTGCATAGGAACCATAGCTCTTCCTCACCTATTTATTGAGTTATTGCCCTTTGGTGTTTTTCATACTTGAATCTTGTTCGGAGTATATCTCTAAAAGTATAATAGCTAGAATCATGAAATTTCATGGATGGATAGAGCTCACCAAGTGGGAATGCAGTGTACAAGAACCATAACTCTACCTAGCCAATTTTTTGAGTTATTGCCCTTTGTTGTTTTTTCATACTTGAATCTATCCGGAGTATATCTCTAAAAGTATAATAGCTAGAATCATGAAATTACATGGATGGATAGAGCTCACCAAGTGAGAGTGCAGTGCATAGGAACCATAGCTCTTCCTCACCTATTTATTGAGTTATTGCCCTTTGGTGTTTTTCATACTTTAATCTTGTCCGGAGTATATCTCTAAAAGTATAATAGCTAGAATCATGAAATTTCATGGATGGATAGAGCTCACCAAGTGGGAATGCAGTGTACAAGAACCATAACTATACCTAGCCTATTTTTTGAGTTATTGCCCTTTGTTGTTTTTCATACTTGAATCTTGTCCGGAGTATACCTCTTAAAGTAAAATAGCTAGAAACATGAAACTTCATGGATGAATAGATCTCACCAAGGGGCAGTGCAGTGTACAAGAACCATAACTCTACCTAGCATATAATTTGAGTTATTGTCCTTTGTTGTTTTCCATACTTTGTTTGAGAAAAAATATTCATTCAAACTAACCTCAGTTCTATTCAAACCTCCAGTTAATATTACGCAGTGTGACGGACGTATCTTGTGACAATTTGGCACCTTGTTTTGCAATATTTACATCTTACTAATTACTATCATTCAACCTTTATCAGACAACAGAATTTAAGACTGATCCAAATTGAAGACAACAACTGAAATTGGTCAGGCTTTGAAAAGTAAGTAGCTTTTAGGGTAGAAAACATTTAAGAAGTGGAGAAATTACTTGTTACAAGCAATTTCTTCTTTCTTACAATGTTTTCCAGACCTATTTTTCTTGAGGTATTAAAATGCGAGACTGTTGTGATTGGTTAAAGAGCATCAATGGGTGGTATGGTTATTGGTTAAATGATATCACGGCAAAAAAATCATTTAATATTTTCATTCTTTTTTTGTAGTAATTATCTGGATCAGTTACCTTTAGTGTTTGTGTTTGGAATAGCCACATCAGTGTCAGCTGTTCACAGATTATTACCAAATGAAGTATCCTCATTACTATGTATGGAGAAGTTCCAAGCCCCCCCTTCTACTGAATATTTAACACTGGTCATCAATCAGGTAATAGTTGCATTTAGTTTCGGAAAATGTATTTATATCCCCCCAACTTTGTTTGTTGGTCCGCTGGTCCATCTAGCATTTTCCTTGCCTGCTCAAATTCTCAGTAACTACTGCATAGCAAACTTTACAGATAGACTTGGTATCAAGTAGAAATGTGTGTATTGTATTTGGTTGTGGTCCATTTACTTTAGAGTTTCTGCCCTTTGAAGAAATTTCTTGTCAGCTCATTTTCTCTTCAACTACTGAATGGATTTTACTCGAATTTCATATGTGCACTCAGTAACTACCAAAGATATGCATGCAGCTCTCTTCTAAACACAATATATTTTTTTGTGACATGGAGCCATTGGCTGGTCCAATTAGTAGGAAATTAATATGAGATTTAAGAAGGAACAAATATGATTTTGTGAAACAGAGAGTCGAGAGGTTAGCAATAAGCTTGGCAGGTTTTATTAAAGCCTTGGCATCATTATCATCTCTAGTTATTGATTTGAAACTTGGGATGTATGTTCACCGTCAAAAAATCTTTCTATACTGTCAAGGGGGATAACCAAAGGCATTTTGATAAACATTATGCCATATCTCAGACCTCAATCTTTTGTTCACTGTTAAGAATTTGAAAGCTGAACGTCTGCCATCCTCATGCGTAGCACTTTTTCTCCTGAACCCATCACTAGAAGACAAAATTTTAAACTGGTCTAAACTGAAAGACGTAGCAAATGCCATTTCAAAATCTGTTTAAATTGATAAAATTGTGTCTTTAAGGTTAGAAAATATTGTTCAAGCAATTTCTCCTTTTTATACGCCCGTCGAAGATGGGACGTATTATGGGATCACCCGTGGCGTCCAGTTGTCCAGGCGGTGCCCACTTCTTTGTCCGGAGCATAACTCTATCACCATAAGTCCGATTGACTTTAAACTTGGCAGTTATATTCTTCTCATCAATATGGAGTGCAGTGCTCAATAACCATAACTCTACCTGGCCTATTTTTAGCTCACCTGAGCACGTAGTGCTCAAGTGAGTTATTGTGATCCCCTTTTGTCCGGTGTCCGTCCTTCGTGCGTCATCCGTCAACAATTTCTTTAAACAACATCTCCTCCTAAACCACTGGGCCAATTTGAACCAAATTTGGCAGAAATGTTCTTTAGGTGGTCCCCTTCAAAAGTAGCTACAAGAATTGAAATCTGTTAAAAACTCTGGTTGCCATGGCAACAAAAGTGAAATTTTAAAATAATCTTTGAAATTTTCTCCTCCTGACCCAGAAGGCGTAGAGCCTTGATATTTTGCATGAAGCATCAGTATATTGACCTCTTTCAAAATAGCTAAAATCATGATCCTCGGGTCCCCAGAGGCGAAGCCCCAGGGGGGTGGGGTTTATATAGAAATAAAGAACGATTTTTTTTAAATGACATTTCCTCTCAAACCACTGGGCTGATTCGAACCAAATTTGGCAGAAATGTTCCTCAGGTGGTCCCCTTCAAAAGTAGCTAAAAGAATTGAAATCCATTAAAAATTCTGGTTGCCATGGCAACAAAAGTGAAATTTTAAAATAATCTTTAAAAATCTTCTCCTCCTTACCCAGAAGGTGTAGAGCCTTGATATTTTGCATGAAGCATCAGTTTATTGACCTCTTTCAAAATAGCTAAAATCATGATCCTCTGGTCCCCAGGGGCAGAGCCCCAGGGGGGTGGGGTTTATATAGAAATAAAGAACAATTTTTTAAATGACATCTCCTCTCAAACCACTGGGCTGATTTGAACCAAATTTGTCAGAAATGTTGCTTAGGTGGTCCCCTTCAAAAATAGCTAAAAGATTTGAAATCCGTTTAAAACTATTGTTGCCATGGCAACAAAAGTGAAATTTAAAAATAATCTTTAAAAATCTTCTCCTCCTGACCCAGAAGGCATAGAGCCTTGATATTTTGCATGAAGCATCAGTATATTGACCTCTTTCAAAATAGCTAAAATCATGATCCTCGGGTCTCCAGGGGCAGAGCCGCAGGGGTGTGGGGGGTGGGGCGAGGTTATATAGAAATAAAGAACGATATTTTAAATAACATCTCCTCCCAATTCACAGGGCCAATTTGAACCAAATTTTGAAGAAATGTTCCTTAGGTGGTCCCCCTTAAATTTAGCTAAAAAAATTGAAATCTGTTAAAAACTCTGCTTGCCATCGCAACAAAAGTGAAATTTCAAAATAATCTTTAAGAATCTTCTCCTCCTGACCCAGAAGGTGTAGAGCCTTGATATTTTGCATGAAGCATCAGTATATTGATCTCTTACAAAATAGCTAAAATCATGATCCTAGGGTTTCCGGGGACGGACCCAGGGGGGGGGGGGGGATGTATAGGCATGAAGCATCAGTTCACAGACTTCTTTCTTATTTTTGAAATTATAACCCATGGAAAAAGTTTTTTCCTTCTTTCAAATCAGCACTAAAGCCTTTGAATTTGTAATTTAGACTTTTGGATCCCCAGGTTCATAGTCTTTATATGTAATTGTGGCCGACTTGTTTCATAATCCTAACCTTAACATGAAATTAGACTGTTGAAAGAAAAAGAGCCTTTATCTCAGGTGAGCGCCCCAGGGCCAACGGCCCTCTTGTTTGAGTTATTGCCCTTTGTTGTTTTTCATACCTGAATCTTGTCCGGAGTATATCTCTAAAAGTATAATAGCTAGAATCATGAAATCTCATGGATGGATAGAGCTCACCAAGTGGGAGTGCAGTGTACAAGAACCATAACTCTACCTAGCCTATTTTTTCAGTTATTGCCCTTTGTTGTTTTTCATACATGAATCTTGTCCGGAGTATATCTCTAAAAGTATTATAGCTAGGATCATGAAACTTCATGGGTGTATAGATCTCACCAAGGGGGAGTGCAGTGCACAAGAACCATAACTCTACCTGGCCTATTTTTTGAGTTATTGCCCTTTGTTGTTTTTCGTACTTGAATCTTGTCCGGAGTATATCTCTAAAAGTATAATAGCTAGAATCATGAAATTTCATGGATGGATAAAGCTCACTAAGTAGGAGTGCAGTGTACAAGAACCATAACTCTACCTAGCGTATATTTTGAGTTATTGCCCTTTCTTGTTTTTCATACTTTGTTTGACAAAAAATATTCATTCAAAATAACCTCAGTTCTATTCAAACCCCCAGTTAATATCAAGCAGTGTGATGGGCGTATCTTGTGACAATTTGGCACCTTGTCCAAAATATGTTTCTGAACCTATTTTTCGCCAGGGCATCAAATGTGTCTTAATGAATTAAACCTTTATCAGACAACAAAATTTTAGACTTCTCCAAATTCAAAAGGGGTACAGATAACGATATTTAGTTGATTAAATTCTAAAAATCTTTGTCTTTTGGGGTAGAAAATATTGTGGATAATGAAGAAACAAGCAATTTATTCATATTTCCATGATTTTTTCTAAAGCTTTATTCTTGAGGGGCATAAAAAGCTGGATTGTATGGGAATGGATTAAATGAAAACATAACTTCCTCTGTAAAAGTAACCATCCTGTAATCTCTTAAATTGTTTTTGTACATTTTATCTTTAACTCTTTACAAAATACACTATCAATTGGATACAAATTTATTGAAAAAAAAGGCAAACTCAAATATACTAGGCAGAAAACTTTTTTTTGCAATATCTTTGTTTTAACCCTTGTCATGCTGAACCCGGAATAATCCCGTTTTGGCAGGAGATGTAGACCAAGATCAGTCTGCACATAAGTGCAGTCTGATCTTGGTCTACACCTCCTGCTTGTAGTTTTCCTGCCAGACTCATTTATGAAATTGATTTCTAAAAGAAATTTTGATTTTTGAACAACAAGTTTTACCAGTGCTTTCAGTCCTTTGATTTTACGGCAATTCAGTGAGGAAATTTATACAGCATGACAAGGGTTAACGTTCATGAAATCAACTTTACGGGATGTTAGGTTATGGTTTAATCAGTGAATGTAGATATTAATCGAATGATCCTGTTTTCTTTGTTTGCAGGTCCTGATGACTCCAAAGTTCTCCTTTAAATTGGGTGGGAAGGTTTTTCAGCTGTTATTAGATATATTTCTGTATCATGACTTCTCTGTGCTCAACTTTAATAAAGGACTTAGGGTAAGAATTAGTCTTCAAGTTTTAACCACTTACCACAAACAAAATTTTAGACTGGGGCAAATTCAAAGATCATGTGGACAACATTGCTAGCACCTGGATATTGTGAAAAGGAATTTCTTTTCCAGTAATGTTTCCAAAAGTATTTTTCTTCAGACAGTAGCTCCTGTTTTATACTTAACTCAAGTCTAAACGATTATCCCAGATTTACTTCTTAGCTTAAATGGTCAGAGGCCAGAAAAGCCATAGCGATGAAGTTTTCCCGCCTGGCATCTGTACATCTGTCAGTCTATCCATCCTTTAACTTAACGCTCTAGGGATTTACAGTTTTTAGCTCTACTGGATAATGACCAGCCAAAGGCCAATAAAACTATAGTGATGGCTTTTTCCCATCTGTCGTCCATGCTTCCATCCAGCTGTCTGCAGGGAAATCAATATAAAATCCTCATTTACGTGATAAGAGTACCATTCGTAAGGGTCAATCTTTTCTCAATTTGGTCAGATCTGTCAAGAAACACTGGAAAAGGGGACTTAAGAAAATTTGATAAAAATAACTATGAAAATCCTCGTTTACGAGATAGAGTCCACAGTTTTTATCTGATTCTCTTCAAACTTTTTCAGAATGATTGTACCAGCATAAGGATGGTTCTTTTTTAAATTGGATCAGATCCGTCAAGAAACACAGGAAAAGAGGCCTTATCAAAATCTAATTAAAAATCCTTGTGTACGCAATAGAGTCCACAGATTTCATAGGATTCTCTTAAAAATTTCTCAGGATGATTGTACTATCATAAGGATCGTTCCTTTTGACATTGGATCAAATTCATCCAGAAACACGGGAAAAGGGGACTTATGAAAATTTGATAAAAATAACTATGAAAATCCTCGCTTATGAGATAGAGTCCACAGTTTTCATCAGATTCTCTTCAAACTTTTTCAGAATTATCTTACAATCATAAGGATGGTTCCTTTTGAAATTTGGTCAGATCCGTCAAGAAACACGAGAAGAGGGCCATTATGAAAATTTGATTAAAAAAATCTATTTAAAATCCTGTTTACATGATATTGTCCACAGTTTTCATGAGATTCTCTTAAAACTTTCTCAAAAAGATTGTACTATCATAAGGATCGTTCCTTTGGAAATTGGGTCAGATCCATCAAGAAGCACAGGATATGAAAATTTGATTAAGAAATCAGTTAAAAATCCTTGTTTACACACTAGAGTCCAGAGTTTATTTGGATTATCTTCAAAGTTTCACAGAATGATTGTATCATCATAAGGATAGTTCCTTTTGAAATTGGGTCAGATCTGTCAAGCAACACAGGAAAAGGGGCCTTATGAAAATTTAATCGAAAAATCAATTAAAATTCCTCATAAATACTTTAGAGTCCATACCTTTCATCAAATTCTCTTCAAACCTTCTCAAAATGATTGTACCATGATAAGAATTGTTCCTTTCAAAATTCAGTATGATCCATCAAGAAACGGGAAAAGTGGCTTTATGAATGATTGATTGAAAAATCTTTGTTAACACGCTGGAGTGAGCAGTGATAGTCTAAATCTACTATCCAGCACCCAACAGCCAAGTGTAGGCACCCATAGGCGGTGCTCTTGTTTCCTTTCTAAATTGAGTCTGATCTGATCTGATGAAAAGGGGCCTTATGAAAATTTATGGCAAAACCATCAATTTCACAATAAAATCCTCAGTCTTTACCATTTTCTTCAAACTATCTATCATTAGGATATCTTGTTTGTAAATTGGTTATGATTTGTTAAGTTTCACCGGAAAAAGGGTCTTACGAAAATTTTATTACTAAACATTCCTCATAGAATTCAATCCACTTTTTCATTGATTCTCTTTTACTTTTACAGAATGATTGTACCTTCATTAGAGTTGTTCCTTTTGAAATTTGGTTTGATCTGTAAAGTTAGTATCATGGGCCAATGGGCCCTATGAAAATTTCACTATAGTCCTTTCTTTTTCTGTCTGCTGCTCCAATATCTCCACAACTTATCATGAAATTTACATGTGAAATCCTTATGATATTATGCTAAACATTTTTCCCAGATTTTGGATAGCTCCAAGGTCAAGGTCACAGCTCAAAATCAAAGGTCAAAGGTTTTGCAGACAAAAGTTTAAAGTGGATATAGTTTGAAAATCACCATCCAGCAGGGTAGAAAATATTGTGGACAAAGAAGAAATTGCTTGTTACAAGCAATTCGTTCTTTTTCTACGTTTTCTCAAGTATAAAATCACAGGGACATAAGAACCAGGGATTGAACAGGAAAAGGATAAATGATTTGCTTGGTATTAGCTTGCCTCTTGACAAGTGACCTTGAAAAATGTACTTGTCTGCAAGAAGAAAAGCTCATGTCTAACAAGCTGGGTATGGGAATTCAATAAGCTGGTCAACCTTTGTTTTTATACTCCTAGTTTGCTATGATGGATCATTACCTGAACCAAGTTCTCAGTTTTCTGTGTTGTAAAAGAGAGGAAGTTGACAGTGTAGTGGATCAGATGAATAAAAACAGTGTAGAAAAGCTCAGGCAGCTTCCATCGTTTATGAGGTAAGGTTTAATTTGTCAGCCTGATTAGCTCAGTTGGTAGAGCACTTGACTTCAAACCTCATGATCACGGGTTCGAGCCCTGGACTGACCATATCTATTAACAAACTAATTGTCTTTTGGATGAGACATTAAACCAAGGCCCTGTGTGACGGTGCTATCCACCGAACTTATTAAAGAACCAGGCGGAGCTCTCAGCAGTTTTGTCCTGTATCCTTGCACTATTCCCCGTAACAACTAAGGGTTTTCTGGGGGCGTTGCTCATATGGGCATGTACTACGGTAGCGACGATAAATAAACAGAAATACACGTAAGGTTTAATGTTTTCACTCATTACCAGACAGCAATATTTTAGACTGGTCCAAATTGAAAGGAGTTGTAGACCACAACTTCAAGTTTGTAAAATTTTGGATTTTTTCAACTTTCTGGGTATAATACATTGTTTAAAATGAAGAAATTGCTTTTAATTTCTTCATTTTACAAAATGTTTTCCCTATTGTTTTTCCTAAGGGACATCAAAAAACATCATTGTATGGGAATGGGTTAACTTCATTACCACCCTTTCCTGCATTTTGATGTGGTGAGGAATAAAAGCTGTAGAAAAATACTTTAAGAAAAGGAAAAATTTGTTTCTCCTTTTATCCTTTTATCACAACTATTTTGAATGTTGAAAACAAATCTTTGAATTTGGATCTGTCTACAATTTTGTTGTCAAATGACAGGCTAATCTGTTACCAGACAACAAACTTTTAATATGAAATCTTGTTAGGTTGCAGAAATCATTTAAATAAATATGCATTGAAGAAAAACATAATAAATGATCAAGTTCTTTTGAGCTGCTTCATCCAACGTCACCCTGTGTTGCTAAGGCAAATAGTTAATTTGCACAAGTGAAACTGATATTCAGCTCCTCTGGCAAAAAGCGTTGTGTCTGTCAGTCATCCATCGGTCCATAAACATTTTCTTGAAATGTCTTCACCTAAGAAACTGCTGGCTGGAATTGACCCAAATTCACACAAATGATCCTTGGGTGGCCCTTAACCCATTCCCACACAATGACGCTTTTTGACGCCCCTCAGAAAAGCAATTGGGAAAATCATTGTTGAAAATCAAAAAATTGCTTGTGACAAACAATTTCTTCATTTTCCCCAGAAAGTTTGGAAAATCTGCTACATCTTTCAATTTGGACTAGTCTAAAATTTTTCAGTGAGGGAATGGATTAATCAGATTCCTTCAAAGCATTTCGATCAGATTAAGAACAGTTTTTATTTGTGGCGCTAATCTTCATACATGGTGTATTGTGAAAACTTTGAAATTCTCCTTCTCAAAGGCCATTGGGAATTCAACAAAAATAGGCAGAAATGACCCTTTGGTGACTCTTTGTCAGATGTTCCGAAAAAATGGCATGGCTTTTATTGGTGGGACTAATTTTGTTAAGTGGTATACAGTGAAAAGTTTGAAAAATACACATGATGGTTTCCAACCAATTTTCACAGAAAAGAGATATATGTGTTCCTTTATTACACATGTATTAGAAAGGAATTTGATCAGTTAGGTACAACATGCACTGAAGATGGTGTTAAAATCACTACAAGCTCTGTAGAACTGATTTTTTTTGTAATATACTTTCATCTGACTTAGTAAATGAGTTATTTGTGACTTTTATTTGCCTGATATGGCAAAGCTGATTCAGGAGGTTTTATGTAATTCCTGAAACCACTATTCTCTAAATCAGTGCCATTAGGCCTGTGGAACTAAACATTTTTTCTGTCAGGTAGGAGGCATAATTCAACAAAGCATTTATGCTGTAAATCTAGCGTTGATAAATGTCTTGGTTAGAAAATATTCAAATTTTTCTGGTCACTTTTTGAGGGCCAGTTATTTTACTGCCTTCTTACAATAAGTCACAGTAAGGTTTTATTGACATGATGGTCCCAAACCATTTGTTCCATAAAATTCTATTTAACTCATTCCCAAACAAATTTTTATAGACTGCTCCAAATTGAAGAAAGCTCATGACAACAATTTCAAGTTGATGGAATTTTTATGTTTTTCATCTTTTGGAATAGAAAACATTGCAGAAAATGAAGAAATTGCTTGATATAAGCAATTTCTTCATTTTCCACATTATTTTCCTAAGCTTTCATCATGAGGGGCATAAAAACAAGGGATTGTGTGGGAATGAGTTAACCTATTCCCTATTACACTTTTTGATGCCCAAAAGAAAAAAAAAGCTTTGGAATACATCGGAAATGAAAAAATTTCTTCATTATCCACAGTGTTTTCTACCCTAAATGTCATGTGAGTTATTGTGATCACAATTTGTGTTGCATCCGTCCATCGTGTGTCGTCCGTCGTCAGTCGTCCGTCAACAATTTCTTTAAATGACATCTCCTCCCAAACCACTGGGCCAATTTGAACCAAATTTGGCAGAAATGTTTCTTAAGTGGTCCCCTTTAAAAATTGCTAGAAAAATTGAAACAGTTTTAAAAGTGAAATTTTAAAATAATCTTTTAAAATCTTTTACTCCTGACCACGAAGGCGTAGAACCTTGATATTTTGCATGAAGCATCAGTATATTGACCTCTTTAAAATAGCTAAAATCATGATCCTTTGGTCCCAAGGGGTGAAGGGGTTTATATAGAAATAAAGAATGATTTTTAAATGACATCTCCCAAACCACAGGGCCAATTTGAACCAAATTTGGCAGAAATGTTCCTTAGGTGGTCCCTTTTGAAAATTGCTAAAAGAATTGAAATCAGATATAAACTCTCGTTACCATGGCAACAAAAGTGGAATTTTAAAATAATCTTTAAAAATCTTCTCCTCCTGACCCAGAAGGCGTAGAGCCTTGATATTTTGCATGAAGCATCAGTACGAGGGTTGTTACAGAAGTTCGTAGAATTTTTTTATAGGACAAGTTATAATCGCAGTTTAATAAAATAGAATATACAGGCACAAATTTCAGATTTTATTCTATCCCTTCCCTGTGTATTTTTCTAGTATCTTAGATAGCAAAATTTTCCTAACAGAAAAAAAAACAGCATGTAAGCCATACCCAGAGCATGCTGACGTCATAAGTTGCGTCAAACGTCATTTAAGTCCAACGAACGTCGCACTTTCTCCACATAGTCACCCACAAGATCCACGCATTTCCGATGCCTGCTTATCCACTTAGTGTACGATTCTACATACCACTCTTCAGAAAATGACGTCACAACTGCTTGGGCTTGTTTAGTAAGGTCGTCAGCTGAATCAAACAGTATTCCGCGTAACTGTGCCTTGAGCTCCAGGAACAAGCAAAATCCATGGGAGCCAGGTCAGGACTGTATGGTGAGTGCTTCAAGACCTCCAAACCCAGCAGAGTGATCTCTAGCTGTGTAGATTCCACTCGGTGTCCCAGTGCATTATCCTGGTGAAGTATTACTTGGTCATGGTTCAAGTGGGGCCGTTTCTTCCGCATCACAGTTCATTAAGTTAGCGTAAATCAATATCTCATTTTTTGTTATTTATTTGATTGATTTATTTATCATTTACCTTAGAATAGTATGTCACTGTGACTGTTTGGCCCTCTGGAATTTGGTGCTGTAATAGCATCCCGTGCCGGTCCAAGAAGTAAACAAACATCTATTTCCTGCGCATTTTTGGACCTGAGCCTTTTTAGCTCACCTGAGCACGTAGTGCTCAAGTGAGCTATTGTGATCCCCTTTTGTCTGGCGTCTGTCCGTCGAGCGTTGTCCATCAACAATTTCTTTAAACAACATCTACCCCCAAACCACTGGGCCAATTTGAACCAAATTTGGCAGAAATGTTCCTTAGGTGGTCCCCTTCAAAAATTGCTAAAAGAATTTAAATCTGTTAAAAACTCTGGTTGCCATGGCAACAAAAGTGAAATTTTAAAATAATCTTTAAAAGTCTTCTCCTCCTGATCTAGAAGGCATAGAGCCTTGATATTTGCATGAAGCATCAGTATATTGACCTCTTTCAAAGTAGCTAAAATCATGATCCTCGGATTCCCAGGGGCGTGTCCCAGGGGGGTGGGGTTTATATAGAAATAAAGAACGATTTTTTAAAAATGACATCTCCTCCCAAACCAGTGGGCCAATTTGAACCAAATTTTGCAGAAATGTTCCTTAGGAGGTCTCCTTCAAAAATAGCTAAAAGAATTGAAATCCGTTAAAAAACTCTGGTTGCCATGGCAACAAAAGTGAAATTTAAAATAATCAGTATATTGACCTCTTTCAAAAAAGCTAGGATCATGATCATAGGGTCCCCAGGGGCGGAGCCCCAGGGGGGGTATATAGAAATAAAGAACGATTTTTTAAATGACATCTCCTCCCAAACCAGTGGGCCAATTTGAACCAAATTTGGCAGAAATGTTTATTAGGTGGTCCTCCTTAAAATTAGCTAAAAGAATTGAAATCCATTAAAAACTCTTGTTGCCATGGCAACAAAAGTGAAATTTCAAAATAATCTTTAAGAATCTTCTCCTCCTGACCCAGAAGGCGTAGAGCCTTGATATTTTGCATGAAGCATCAGTACGAGGGTTGTTACAGAAGTTCGTAGCATCAGTATATTGAACTCTTACAAAATAGCTAAAATCATGATCCTCAGGTCTCCAGGGGCAGAACCTAGCAGGGGGGGGGGGGGTATAGGCATGAAGCATCAGTTCACAGTCTTCTTCCTTATTTCTGAAATTATAACCCATGGAAAAAGTTTTTTCCTTCTTTCAAATCAGCACTAAAGCCTTGGAATTTGTAATTTAGACTTTTCAATCCCCAGGTTCATAGTCTTTATATGTAATTGTGGCCCACTTGTTTCATAATCCTAACCTTAACATGAAATTAGACTGTTGTAAGAAAAAGAGCCTTTATCTCAGGTGAGTGCCCCAGGGCCAACGGCCCTTTTGTTCTGAAATTATAACCCATGAATCCAGAGGGAGAAAAAAGTTAATTCCTTCTTTCAGATTTGCCCTAAAGCCTTAGAATTTGTAATTTATACTTTTGGATCCCAAGGTACATAGTCTATATCTTTAGGTATGACCCACTTTTATCATAATCCTAACCTTAACATGAAATTAGACTGTTGAAGGAAAAATTGTCTTTATCTCAGGGGAGCGCCCCAGCGCCGAAGACTAATTTTTCAACAACTAAAGTTTGTTGTCTGCAACGTCTTTGAATAGGGACCAGTTTGAAATTTTTTATCTCGGAATAGCTTAATAGCATAATAAATTTTCAATTATTTCATCTCCTGGGCAATATTGTCAAAATAATAAACAGGCTTTGGGGACCAAGCTGGTGTAAGCACAGAGAACAAAGCACCAGTTACGTTTGTATGAGGGCTTCCTTGTGTTAGTGTGCCTATCAGCCTGAATATATCTAAATTATAACTTGTACAACTGTTTAGACAGGTCTAAAGTCGTGGTTGAATGTCGATTTTTGACACAATTTGTCTTTGGAAAGCTATTCTAGTGTGAATAGTTTAAGTCTTTTCCCATTTTTCAGGCATGTAGAGAAATGTAGTGTTGATGAACAGCCAGATTTACTTTTGAATGATGAATTTACAAAGGTATTTATCTCATCTTGTTACCTATACTTTTGAATTAAAAAAAAAGATTTTCAGATTTTTGAGGGTCATACTCCTGTTTATGAGTCAAACATGTTTTTGTGACATCACAATTCTCAAGAAAAGATTTTTGGAAAATAATTTCTTCATTTCCACAAAGTTAGCTAGCCAAAAATGCAGATATTGGAATTTTCATCAACTCAAAACTGTTGTCTGGTTAAATCAATTTTTGTCATTAATGCAAGTTTTCCTGGATAATACATTTAAATATACAGCTTTAATATCTGACATTATATTCCAGTTTTACCATATGCAAGAGTCAATGTCTAATTCATTTTTATTGTTGCAAGCGTTTCTTCATTTTACACAATGTTTTCTACCCATAATATTGAAAAAATCTAAGATTTCATTGAATTGTCATCTACTTCTCCTTTCAGTTTTAAACCAGTCTAAAATTTTATCATCTGTTAATGGGTTGAATATAATTTCAGGTCAGAATTAAACATTTAGTTAATGAGATACACCAATATCATGACTGTTTTTTCCCACTTTTGAAATGTCTTCATTCCCTTGTGGCCAAGTTACCTAGCTATCCATTGGGCAAGCAGGTGAGAGCATTATCTTAACCTTTGTCATGCTGAAACCGGAACATTCCTGTTTTGGCAGGAGGCATAGACAAAATCAGCCTGCATATACATGCAGTCTGATCTTAGTCTACACCACCTGCTTGTTCCTGTTGAGCAGGAGTTTCTCATAAAACTGATTGTCTAAAGAAAATTAGTTCTCTGTAAGAGCTTCCAGTCCCTAGATTTATTGCATCTTTTTGAAACAGATTTATTCAGCATGACAAAGGTTAATAAGTATAGCTTATTTTTAAGTAGTAGAATTTTTTACTGCTAACATTTTCATCATAACCAACTTTTTTTCATACTTTGTTTCCTAACTCAAATGATTTTGCCATTCTAGAATCATGTTATCAAGTTACAGATTACTTTTATTGTTAACTTGTCTTAGAAGCTAGCAACAGTTAAAGTTCAGGATTTTATTTGATACCCATAGAAATAATCATGGATCAATACCCAGACTATAGCATCTTATTCCGCAAAATTGAAAGAAACTGGAAATGCAAAGTGATGATGTAAAAGAGGGAAATTGTTTATGAGAAGCAAGTTCTCCTTTCCATCAATAAATTTCATATTTAATGAGCAGTTGATACTCTTCCAATTATAAAATGTACAACGCTTTATTAGCCTACCTCAGAAGCTGAGTGGTAAGGGTGCTTGAAAGCTGATCGGTTTGAGCCCCACTGTCAGTAGAGTGTGTAACAGTGTTTATGGGCTAAACAGCCAGCCCCAATCTGTCCAGCTGTACAGTTTGGCAGCAATGGGTGTAAGCCAATGCCCAAGCCTAGGTGACCTGAAAACATCTGGACTATGTGTTGGAGAGTAACTCTATAAGCTTATGGCTTTTGTTGCAATGGTGCTAAAATTATTACAAACCAAAATATGTATGGTGTTTCACTTACTAAGCTTCCATTCTTTAAACACAATACACAACAGTTTCTGTTACTCTCTCAATAAAAAATAAGTCAACCTTTTTACTGAAAAAAAGTATTCTCTGTTTACTCGTTAAATTAAGTCAGAATATAATTTACTTTGTTGATGTCTCAATTTGTAAATCAAATTATCTTTCATATAATTAGCTGAGGGAGGTCTATTCTTGTGCTCTGGAATCCAATATTTATGAAACAGACTCATATAAACAAGCTATGGATCTTCTCAAGTAAGCCACTTGATCTATTTTCTATATCTTAACCCATTACTAGACAGCAAAATTCTAGACTGGTCCAAATTTAAAGAAGTTGCAGACGATAATTTAGAGGTTATAAAATTTTGGATTTTTTCTACCTTTGTGATAGAAAATGTTGATAATGAAGAAATTGCTTGTTGCAAGCAATTTCTTCATTTTCCACAATGTTTTCCAAAACCTTTTTTCTTTGGGGGCGTCCAAAAGCGTCATTGTGTAGGAATGGGGTAAATATACAGTCCTTACTACCAGTCTAGTATCTGATGTCTAGCCATCAACCCCTATTGAGATGGTGTATTGACACCATGTACAACATATTGTAATTATTATAACTCCAGAAACCTCTGTTTTTAGATTATAAAGGAGTCAGCTTTTTCATTGGTTGGTCCATTGTTTGACCACTCCGTCTGCCTGTACCTTTTTTGTCCCCTTAACCCATTACCAGATGGCAAAATTTTAGATTAGCCCAAATTGAAAGAAGTTGCAGACGATAATTTTAAAGTTTATGAAACTTTGGATTTTTTTCAATTTTCTGGGAAAAAAACATTGATACCTACGTTTAACATCTCCACCCCAAAGTTCAAGTGCTCATGAGACAGGCATTAACAGACAAGTTACTTGGATCATTTTGGTATCAATCAACTAATTCTTAACACTTGTTATGCTGTATAAGTTACCTTACTGAATTGCTGTAAAATCAAAGGGCTTATTGTTCAAAAATCAATATTTCTATTAGAAATCAATTTCAAAAACAACTCTGACAGGAAAATTACAAGCAAATGGTGTACACTAAAATCAGACTGCACTTATGTGCAGGCTGATCTTGGTCTACACCTCCTGCTTAAACCGGAATATTCCGGGTTCAGCATGAAAAAGGTTGATACAATTCAAACAAAACTGATTCAATATATACATATAAGGTGGAAAATAAAAGATCTTTCATCACCATCAAACTATATCTTGTGTTGACACACCATCACCTACAGTTAAACAGCATTTTATCTACACCTTGTCTTTTGGTGAACTTTCCACACTAGTAGCTAATTTTAGCTTACCTGATCACAAAGTGCTCAAGGTGAGCTACTGTGATTAGCTGATGACGATTGTTGTGGCGCATCATTGTGGGTTTGTCAATATATTTTCCTGAACCAGAGGGTAATCTTGATGAAACTTAGCAGGGGTGTGCCTTAGCTCAAGTTCTTCAACAATTTATCAAATAATTGAAATCCATGCTTAGCTCTAGGTGCCATGGTAACTAAAAGGGTTAAAACAATTAAATCTTCAAAGACCTTCACTAAAATCAAAAGGTTATTAGCATTTATAATTGATATATAGCACTATGTGGGGGATCTCAATTAAGTTTGTTCATGTAATCCCAACATAAAAGCAACAAAAGAAATCTTTAATTAAAAATTATTTTGTACTCTTTTTAAACCAGATTTTCTAGAGCCTTGAAATTTAGTATATCGCCATTTATGGATTTAAAAAAAAACCACTTTAAAATTCAACATTCAACAAACAGGATACAATTTTGATGATAACATGTTTTCAGGATAATGTCTAAAGATGACCTTGAGGACCTTACTAAACTGTTTTTACAACCCATTAAAGATGGACCAAAAGATTTGTTGAATATAAAATGTGTTATAGAAAAGTTTCTGCAAAGGTTCAATACACTAGATGGTAAGATCTAATTATTCTTCATTGTTGATTTGGAAATAATCTAATTTTTAGCTTCGTCTTTCAAAAGCGAGTGTTCTGATAGTGATGCTTGGGCACATAAAAGTTAAAAAAAAAATGTATCAAATGTGTAAAGTATTTGCTTGTATTCCTTATGTCATTGAAATAAGAAATGAAGAGAATATTTTTGTTTTCATGGAAGTATGAAACAAAAAAACTAATTGCACTCATGTACCAATCGGCTGTGATAAGTTTTTGGTTTCATACCTTTTAGGTTTCTCTTCATCTCTTAAATAATTCAATACATAGAAAGTACATTTCCTAGTATGAAATTTACTAGGGCTGACTATCGGCTTAGAAAATCACTATCGCGATAGTTTTACAATCGCAGTTTTGATATCGTGATACTATCACTATCGTCAGAAATCAATCGTGATATATCACGATACTATTGGTATATGTTATTTTGTTTATTTTCTATGTTAATCTCAGTAGATAGCATAGTCTACAGGCGACTCTCTTTTTATCTATGTTTTCACCTTTCTTTACGAAGCCAAAATGGTCCCAACACGAGCCTTAGAGACTTTGTTTTTTTTAACAATCTCGAAATTTGCAGCCATGTCAAATGCCAAAAATACGTAAAACAAAATAACTCGATTAGTGTGCTCGAAATAAGTAATTAGTTATCGTAATTAATCAATATCATTTATGAATGACTTATTTTCATTTTTCGGCAATTTTAGCATTGTGAATTAATAAAACATTGATAACAAGCTTTAACAAAACGTGCTTTTGAATTTTTGAGGACCTTTTCACTTTGTAAATTGAAAGTTGAATATCAATTCCTAAACTAAAACGTAGTACGGAAGAAACACAATTCATACGTGCCTATCACGTGGTTTTAGAAAGTGAAAAAAGGTTAAGTTACACAGAAAACTCGTTCTCCCTTTCTCTCTCTCTCTCTTTTTTAACCCAAGAGACCAAGAAAACATTGAATTTCGGTTTAAGCAAGCTTTGAATATTTACTATCGAAACTATCGATATTTGAACAAACAATCGAGATAGTTATGGATGTCAAGGAATTGCAATCGATACATCGATATTGTGACTGTCAATATCACAATACATCGACCTATCGATCTATCGTTACACCCCTAAAATTTACAAACATGTACAGATTAACCCATTCACTCTCAACAACACTTTTAGAGGCCCCCGAAAAACTTAAGAAATAATCGTGGAAAATGAAGAAATTGCCTGTTACAAGTAATTTCTTCATTATCCAGGTTGTTTTCTACCCCACAAGTATTAAGAATCCAAAATTTCATAAGCTTTAAATCATTGTCTACAACCCCTTATAATTTGGACCAGTCTAAAATTTTGCCATCTGGTAATGGATTAAGAGAAGATGACAACCTAAATGTAAGCACATGAATAATGAAAAAAAAAGGTTATTTACAACAAAAGAGTATTTCCTTTTAACTTGACTGTTTTTCCAATAAACCCGAGGTATAGCCAAGATAATGTCTGCATCATCATTGTTGTTGTCTAAAAACTTTGACATTTTGTAATATCTCTGAAAGTGCTGAATTTTTATAATTGAAACTAGGAATATATGTTCACAATCAAAAGAGCAATTTATACCAGCATGGGGGTATAACTCTAAAAGTGTTTTTGAATGAATTAATGCCCCCTTTTTAGCTCACCTGAGCACAAAGTCTTCTCCTCCTAAACCACTAGGCCAATCAAGCTGAAACTTTGCAGGGATGTTCCTTTGGTGAAGTTCTACAAAAGTTGTTAAAAGAATTTAATTATGTCAAAAACTCTGATTGACGTGGCATTTGAAAATGGGAATCTTAAGTAAATCTTTAAAAATCTTCTTCTCCTAAACCAGTAGGCCAATCAAGCTGAAACTGTGCAGGGATGTTCCTTGGGGAAGTTCTACAAAAGTTGTTAAAAGAATTTAATTCCATCAAAAAACTCTGGTTGTCCCGGCATTAGAAAATGGGAATCTTAAGTAAATCTTTAAAAATCTTCTTTTCCTAAACCAGTAAGCCAATCAAGCTGAAACTTTGCAGGGATGTTCCTTGGGTGAAGTTCTACAAAAGTTGCTAAAAGAATTTAATTTCATCAAAAACTCTGGTTGCCGGGGCATGTGAAAATGGGAATCTTAATTAAATCTGTAAAAATCTTTAAAAATCTTCTCCTCCTATACCAGTAGGCCAATCAAGCTGAAACTTTGCAGGGATGTTCCTTGGGTGAAGTTCTACAAAAGTTGTTAAAAGAATTTAATTCTGTGAAAAGCTCTTGTAACCTCAGCATATGAAATGGGAAATTTTAGAAAATCTTTGTTATCTTTTTTTTCACAGACAACAAGGCCAAAGGCATTTATTTTTTATAAAGAGCTTAATCATATGGTTCTCTACCAAGTTTTTAAATATTTAATCTCTGGGTTCAAAAATGGCCCCGCCCCTGAGGTCAGAAGTTTAGGAAAATGCTTAATTAGAGCAATTTCAAAAGATTTCTCCTCTTAAGCTATAAGGTCTAGAATATTCATATTTGTTATAGAGCATAACTAGATGGTTTTGTACTATATCACTAAAAGTTGTCTTCCTCGGGTCAAAAACGGCCCTGCACTAGGGGTAAAAAAATTGGGAAAAATGCAAAATTTGAGTATGCTAAAAAAAAAAATCTTCATTTTAAGGAGGAGGGCATTTATATTTTGAGTGTAGCATAGCCTTGCTGTTATCTTTCAGTTTTGATTAAATTATGCCTATAGGTTAAACCTTGTCATGCTGACCCCGGAACATTCCGGCTTTTGCAGGAGATGTAGACCAAGATCAGCCTGCACATAAGTGCAGTCTGATCTTAGTCCTCATCTCCTGTTAGTACATTTCCTGCCAGAGTTGTTTATGAACTTGATTTGTAAAATAAATATTGATTTTTGATCAACAAGTTCTATCAGTGCCTTCAGCCCTTTAATTTTACAGTGTTTCAATCAGGAAATTTACACAGCATGACAAGGGTTAATAAACACCCCTTTCCTGGGTGTCTAAAGTTTGTAAAAATGCTCATTTAGACCATGTTCAATAGTCTTTTCCTCCCAATCTACAAAGTCTAAGGCATTCATATTTTGTATATAGCATATCCAGATGGTTCTCTACCATGTTAGTTAAAATCTTAGGCCTGGGGTAAAACATTGCACTGCTCCAGAGGTCAAAAATTTTTGAAAACACCCAATTAGAGCATCATCAAAAGTCTTCTCCTTCTGAAATATAAGGTGAAGGGCATACATATTTGGTATGTAGCATGACAAAATAATTTTTTACTATGTAATAGGAAAATATGCTCTTAGGATAAAAAATGTCTCTGCTCCTGGGCTCGAAAATTGCGTAAATTGCATTGAAAGAATTCTTCTTCTTAAATATAGGTTCTAAAGTATTTACATTAAAAACAAAGGATAACATTATTGTTATCTACCATGTATATATCCTTTTGACAAACATGTCCCTTCCCAAGGCATCCAAAGATATGAAAAACACTCAATGAGAACATGTTCAAATATATTCCACTCCTCATGTATAAGTTGTAATGCATTCATATTTTGTTTTATAGTACATCCGGATTGTTCTCTACCAAGGTTGCTAAAATTACACCCATTGAAGTTGCAGACAGTAATTAGAGTTTGATTGAAATCTAAATACAAAGAATTTCAGGTAGAAAACACTGTGAGAAATGGATAAATTGCTTGTCACTCCCTTTCTCACTATGTATTTTTCAAACCTATTTTCCCTGGGGTGACAAATTCTTGGATAGTTTGTTAATGGATTAAACTATAAAGCCAAATGCATTCATTCTTATTGTAAAGCATTACTGGATTGTTTTGTACAAAGCCCAAAATCTTATATTTGTTTTATTTATTTTGCTCAAGTACTGTAATTTGCAGATGCCTTAGGTGAGCGATTTAGGACCATCATGGTCCTCTTGTTTAATTAGAACTTTTAACTTTTAAATACCTGACTAGGCGAGCATTGGCATCTACATGTAGTGCTCTCAATTTTTTAGCCCTCTGCAAGTAAGAGAAGTGATTTTTTTGTCAGCCTTGTCATGCTGAGCCTGGAGTATTTCTCTTTACCAAGGAGATAAAAACAAAGATCAGTCTGCTCATAAACTCAACTCAAAGTGTAGATTATCCCTATTGATTTTGAGATCAATCTGTCAAAGGTCATGACTGTTTTACAAACTAATCCCCAGTGTTGTGCCTAGGCCGCGGCATCGCGGGTTTCCTGCAAATTTATTCCCGATGTCCCCTTAAATCGTGGCAATCGCGGGATTTCGGGCGCGCTCAAATTTCCGCGATCTTTTATATTCCGTAATGCTTACGAAAAAAGTCCTGCTCGATCGGCGTTTACATTTGTTATGATAGTATAATTTACGCATTGAATATTATTACACGTACACGGTGTAGCCTCAAAGACTTGACTGTGACCCGAAATTAACCTTTCGATTCTGCAAATTTTGATGTAAAATATTATGAACCAGTCGCGCACCTACAAAAACTTGACTGTGACCCACAATTTGCCATTTGTTTCAGCCGATTTTAATATAAAGCAACCGGAACCGGTCTCGGAATTGTTACTAAAATTAAAAAAGGCTAAACGACAGATGCGCTTGACTACTATGTCAGAAAAATGTGGAAAGGTAGCAGACGATGTTGAATCAACGGCGACGGCTGCGATCCAGCCGTGTCTACATCTGCTGATGCAGACAGCGAGATGTCCCAGTAATATCCTTCTTCCTCAGAGACAAAAACGGAAGGAACGAAATTTCCAAAAGAATAGGTTGTCAAAATTTCCTTAGCTGCGAGAATCGGGTGAAAGCCAGAAATGCGAGACCTGTTTGGAATTGAAACTAAAATTTTCCAAACCATTTGCTACAGACACTTGGTGTACCAATATGCGCTCAAGTACTCTAACAAAATTGGGCTGATCATTTACGTGCAGTTGTAGCTTTGCGTTTGAAATATGAGGTGGCCCTTGCTATAGATCGCTCATTCAATGAAAAAGATGAAGACATAACAAAACTTATGGAAATAGTGTACTTTATTGCAAAAGAATCCAGCATGGACAGAAAATTATATTCAAATTAGACTATTTATCAATAACAGGTAAGAATTAGTTGTTTCAGTTTGTCCCCCAAAATTTCTCAATGTCCCCTTGAAATTTAGGTAGGGGGACACCTGTGTCCCCCAAAAATTCTGACCTAGGCACAACACTGAATCTCTTCTTTACTATGACAATTTCACATTATCCTTTCTCACCTTGATGTGGAAATAGGTGATTTATTTTGGAATAGTAATTAGTTTTGTTGTGTAATACAATTATATGTTTTAGAAAGAAAGAGTGCCATTCCTTTTCATTTTTTCAGACATAATTGAGGAAGATGAGGAGGAAAGTGAGGATAAACAACCTAATCTCCCATCCAGAACCTCATTACATCATCTTAGACAGGTACCACCTTATTGAGTCTACCAGTCTCATTATTTTTATCCCACACCCTAACAATCCTGCCTCTCAAGAAAAAGCTATTAAAAATATTGTGGAAAATGAAGAAATTGCTTGTTTCAGAGCCTATGTTATGAAATTTTTCAATTCAAATTATAAATTAGACTGGTGAATATGAAGCCTGGACAGTTGGCCTTTTTTCGAAAAATGACTTTTCAGTTACAACCAGTCTAAGATATGTGTAACAAACCCATAACAAAAAGGTAAAACAGATGTTTGGTGAAATAAACGTCATTACTACAGTTTGAATAAGTAGGTGTTGCAACGTTTAATTGGCCTAACAAACAAAAATGTCAACCAATATCAGATTTCAAATTTCATTTCCAGTCTGAAAATGATTTGATTGGTCCATGATTTAGTCGAATCCACTTGCTGTGAGCGAGACATAGTTGTCACTATGACAAGTCGGTATATGTGCAGTAATCCGTCTCTGTCCGAATTTGTCTGGACAATTACTCCTACATCTATGGATGGATTTCAAAATAACTTGGCACAATTATTCTCCATCATGAGTAGATGCACCATTTGGAAGATTTTTATCTCTACTGGCCAAAGGCCACTAGAGCTATAGCAATGGCTTTTTCCCGTCTGGCGTCCGTCCGTCCGTCGTACGACCGTTAAACTTTTCCTTGTTTACGCGATAAGGTCCACAGTTTTCATCCGATTCTCTTCAAACTTTCACAGAATGATTGTACCATCATGAGGATAGTTCCTTTCGAAATTGGGTCAGATCCATTAAGAAACACAGGAAAAGGGGCCTTATGAAAACTTAATTAAAAAATCTTCGTTTACGCGATAAAGTCAACAGTTTTCATCAGATTCTCTTCAAACTTTCACAGAATGATTGTACTATCATAAGGATCTTTCCTTTCAAAAATGGGTATGATCCGTCAAGAAACACGGGGAAAGGGGTCTTATGAAAATTTTATTAAAAATCCTCGTTTACACGATAGAGTCCACAGTTCTCATCCGATTCTCTTCAAACTTTCTCAGAATGATTGTACCAATTTAAGGATCGTTCCTTTCGAAAATGGGTGTGATCAGTCAAGAAACACGGGAAAAGGGGCCTTATGAAACTCATTAAAAAATCCTCGTTTACGAGATAGAGTCCACAGTTTTCATCCGATTCTCTTCAAACTTTCACAGAATGATTGTACCAACATAAGGATCGTTCCTTTCGAAAATGGGTCTAATCTGTCAAGAAACAGGGGAAAAGTGGCCTTATGAAAATTCAATTTAAAACTCCATTAAAAATCCTCGTTTACATGATAGAGTCCACAGTTTTCATCTGATTCTCTTCAAACTTTCACAGAATGTTTGTACCATCATAAGGATCGTTCCTTTCGAAATTGGGTATGATCCGTCAAGAAACATGGGAAAAGGGGCCTTATGAAAATTCAATTAAAAACTCAATTAAAAATCATCATTTACATGATAGAGTCCACAGTTTTCATCCAATTCTCTTCAAACTTTCACAGAATGATTGTACCAACATAAGGATTTTTCCTTTCGAAATTGGGTATGATCTGTCAAAAAACAGGGGAAAAGGGGCCTTATGAAAATTCAATTTAAAACTCCATTAAAAAACCTTGTTTACATGATAGAGTCCACAGTTTTCATCCGATTCTCTTCAAACTTTCACAGAATGTTTGTACCATCATAAGGATCGTTCCTTTCGAAAATGTGTATGATCCGTCAAGAAACACAGAAAAAGGGGCCTTATGAAAATTTCATTAAAAATTCTCGTTTACATGATAGAGTCCACAGTTCTCATCAGATTCTCTTTAAACTTTCACAGAATGATTGTACCAACATAAGAATTCCTTTCGAAAATGGGTTTGATCCGTCAAGAAACAAGGGAAAAGGGGCCTTATGAAAATTTCATTAAAAATTCAATTAAAAATAATCGTTTACATGATAGAGTCCACAGTTTTCATCCGATCCTCTTCAAACTTTCTCAGAATGATTGTTCCAACATAAGGATTGTTCCTTTCGAAAATGGGTGTGATCAGTCAAGAAACACGGGAAAAGGGGTCTTATGAAATTTATTAAAAAATCCTCGTTTACATGATAGAGTCCACAGTTTTCATCAGATTCTCTTCAAACTTTCACAGAATGATTGTACCAACATAAGGATCGTTCCTTTAGAAATTGGGTATGATCTGTCAAGAAACAGGGGAAAAGTGGCCTTATGAAAATTCAATTTAAAACTCCATTAAAAATCGTCGTTTACATCATAGAGTCCACAGTTTTCATCCGATTCTCTTCAAACTTTCACAGAATGTTTGTGCCATCATAAGGATCGTTCCTTTCGAAATTGGGTATGATCTGTCAAGAAACATGGGAAAAGGGGCCTTATGAAAATTCAATTAAAAACTCCATTAAAAATCCTCATTTACATGATAGAGTCCACAGTTTTCATCCGATTCTCTTCAAACTTTCACAGAATGTTTGTACCATCAAAAGGATCGTTCCTTTAGAAATTGGGTATGATCTGTCAAGAAACATGGGAAAAGGGGCCTTATGAAAATTCAATTCAAAACTCCATTAAAAATCCTCATTTACATGATAGAGTCCACAGTTTTCATCTGATTCTCTTCAAACTTTCACAGAATGATTGTACCAACATAAGGATCGTTCCTTTCGAAATTGGGTATGATCTGTCAAGAAACAGGGGAAAAGGGGCCTTATGAAAATTCAATTAAAAACTCCATTAAAAATCCTCGTTTACATGATAGAGTCCACAGTTTTCATCTGATTCTCTTCAAACTTTCACAGAATGTTTGTACCATCATAAGGATCGTTCCTTTCGAAAATGTGTATGATCCGTCAAGAAACACAGAAAAAGGGGACTTATGAGAATTTAATTAAAAAATCCTTGTTTACATGAAAGAGTCAACAGTTCTCATCAGATTCTCTTCAAACTTTCACAGAATGTTTGTACCATCATAAGGATCGTTCCTTTCGAAATTGGGTATGATCCGTCAAGAAACTAGAGAAAAGGGGCCTTATGAAAATTTCATTAAAAATTCAATTAAAAATCCTCGTTTACGCGATAGAGTCCACAGTTTTCATCTGATTCTCTTCAAACTTTCACAGAATGATTGTACTATCATAAGGATCTTTCCTTTCGAAAATGGGTATGATCTGTCAAGAAACACGGGAAAAGGGGTCTTATGAAAATTTTATTAAAAAATCCTCGTTTACACGATAGAGTCCACAGTTTTCATCCGATTCTCTTCAAACTTTCTCAGAATGATTGTACCAACATAAGGATTGTTCCTTTCGAAAATGGCTGTGATCAGTCAAGAAACACGGGAAAAGGGGCCTTATGAAAACTTAATTAAAAAATCTTCGTTTACGCGATAAAGTCCACAGTTTTCATCAGATTCTCTTCAAACTTTCACAGAATGATTGTACCAACATAAGGATTGTTCCTTTCGAAAATGGGTGTGATCAGTCAAGAAACACGGGAAAAGGGGCCTTATGAAATTCATTAAAAAATCCTCGTTTACATGATAGAGTCCACAGTTTTCATCCGATTCTCTTCAAACTTTCACAGAATGTTTGTGCCATCATAAGGATTGTTCCTTTCGAAATTGGGTATGATCCTTCAAGAAACATGGGAAAAGGGGCCTTATGAAATTACAATTAAAAACTCCATTAAAAATCCTCGTTTACATGATAGAGTCCACAGTTTTCATCCGATTCTCTTCAAACTTTCACAGAATGTTTGTACCATCATAAGGATCGTTCCTTTCCAAAATGTGTATGATCCGTCAAGAAACACAGAAAAAGGGGCCTTATGAAAATTTAATTAAAAAATCCTCGTTTACATGATAGGGTCCACAGTTCTCATCAGATTCTCTTTAAACTTTCACAGAATGATTGTACCAACATAAGGATAGTTCCTTTCGAAATTTGGTCTGATCTGTCAAAAAACACGGGAAAAGTGGCCTTATGAAAATTCAATTTAAAACTCCATTAAAAATAATCGTTTACATGATAGAGTCCACAGTTTTCATCCGATTCTCTTCAAACTATCACAGAATGTTTGTGCCATCATAAGGATTGTTCCTTTCGAAATTGGGTATGATCCTTCAAGAAACATGGGAATAGGGGCCTTATGAAATTACAATTAAAAACTCCATTAAAAATCCTCGTTTACATGAAAGAGTCCACAGTTTTCATCCGATTCTCTTCAAACTTTCACAGAATGATTGTACCAACATAAGGATCGTTCCTTTTGAAAATGGGTCTAATCTGTCAAGAAACACGGGAAAAGTGGCCTTATGAAAATTCAATTTAAAACTCCATTAAAAATCCTCGTTTACATGATAGAGTCCACAGTTTTCATCCGATTCTCTTCAAACTTTCACAGAATGTTTGTACCATCATAAGGATCGTTCCTTTCGAAATTGTGTATGATCTGTCAAGAAACAGGGGAAAAGGGGCCTTATGAAAATTCAATTAAAAACTCCATTAAAAATCCTCATTTACATGATTGAGTCCACAGTTTTCATCAGATTCTCTTCAACCTTTCTCAGAACGATTGTACAATCACAAGGATCGTTCCTTTCAAAAATGGGTCTGATCTGTCATGAAACAGGGGAAAAGGGGCCTTATGAAAATGTTATTAAAAATTCAATTAAAAATCCTTGTTTATGCGATAGAGTCCACATTTTCATCGGTTTCTCTTCAAACTTTCTCAGAATGATTGTACAATCTTAAGGATGGGTTCTTTCGAAAATGGGTATGATCCGTCAAGAAACACAGAAAAAGGGGCTTTATGAAAATTCAATTAAAAAATCCTCGTTTACATGATAGAGTCCACAGTTCTCATCAGATTCTCTTCAAACTTTCACAGAATGATTGTACCATCATAAGGATCGTTCCTTTCGAAAATGGGTATGATCCGTCAAGAAACACAGAAAAAGGGGCCTTATGAAAATTTAATTAAAAAATCCTCGTTTACATGATAGAGTCCACAGTTCTCATCAGATTCTCTTCAAGCTTTCACAGAATGAATGTAACAACATAAGGATAGGAAAAGGGGCCTTAGGAAAATTCAATTAAAAAAATCTTTATTAATGCTTGTAAGTCCACAGATGAGATGGGGTTGTCTTTATACTCAAACAGAATAATTATACTTTTGTAAGAAGAGTTCCCTTTGGAATTGGTTCAGATCCATCAAGTAACATGGGAAAAGGGGCTATATGAAAATTCAATTAATAAAACCTGTTAACACAATAAAGCCCACAGCTTTGATCAGATTTTGTTGAAACTTTCACAGAATGATTGGAAGGTCATAACTATCATTCTTCATAACAGGGTTTGAACTGTCAAGAAGCACAGGAAAAGGGGCCTTATGAAAATTTCATTTATAAATCCTTGTTACCAAGTCCAGAGCTTTCTTCAAACATTCACAGAATAATTGTACAATAATAATGATTGTTGATATTTGCATTAGACCTGATCCGTCAAGTATCACAGGAAAAGGAGCATTATGAAATTTAATTTTAAAATCATTGTACCACAATAAAGTCAACAGTTTTCATCAGATTCTGTTAAAACATTCACAGAATGAATATTCCATCATGAGGATTCTTTCTTTTCAAATTAGGCGTGATCTGTCTAGTATCATGGGAAAAGGGGCCTTTAGAGAATTTCATCTATAATCCTTGTAACCAAGTCCAGAGCTTTCATTGGATTTTATTCAATTCTTCACAGAATCATTGTACAATAATCACGATTGTTGATGCTGACATGAGACCTGATCCTTCAAGTATCACAGGAAAAGGAGCCTTATGAAAATTTTATTTTAAAAATTTGACACCAAGATAAAGTCTGCAGTTTTCATGAGATTCTGTTCAAACTTTCACAGAATGTCTGTACCATCATAAGGATTGTTTCTTTCCAAATTTGGCCTGATCTGTCTAGTATCATAGGAAAAGGGGCTGTATGAAAAATTATTACCAAATCCTCATAAACACAACAATGCCCTCAGTCTTTATCAGAATCTCTTAGAACTTTAATAGAATGATTGTACCATCATTTGGATTGTTCCTTTGTAAATTAGGTCTGATTGGTTAAGTGACACAAGAAAAGGGACCTTATAGAAATTTTATTACAAAACATCATTATTACAATAAAGTCCTCAGTCTTTAACATTTTCTTCAAACTATCACTAGGATAGTTCCTTTGTACATTGGGTCTGATTTTTTAAGTTTCATGGAAAAAGGGGCCTTATGAAAATTTTGTTACAAAATTCTTGACACAATTCAGTCCACTGTTTTCATTGATTCTCTTTAACTTTAAAAGAATGATTCTACCTTCATTAGGTTGGACTGTCAATCTCGAGGTCCCGGGTTCGATCCCCGACGGCGGCACTCATCCTTTTCCGACTATTTGTCTCTCACCAGTGGGTCTATAATCGTAGACCTATGTGAGATAGCAGCTGGAGGCTAGAAAGGGCTGTAATGGTAGTACTGGTGTGAGAAATACCAGGATTCCATTGTTAGGTGCTCCAGCCGCCGCGATATAACTGGAAGATTGTTGAAAGCGGTGTAAAACCCCATTCAAAAAAAATATCTACCCTCATTAGAATTGTTCCTTTTGAAATTTGGTTTGTTCTGTAAAGTTTCATGAGAAAAGGGGCCCTATGAAGATTTCACTATAAACTCATTAACACAATAAATTCCACAGATTAAACAGATTGATTGTACCATCATTCCAATTGTTGATTTTGACAGTGGATCTGACTATAGCAAGGGTCACATAAAAAGGGGCCTTATGAAAAACTCTCTTAAATATTCTGGTTAAAACTATGATGTCCCTTGATTTCACCGGATTCACTTCAAAATTTCACAGAATGATTGTACAAATACTTAGATGGTTCTTTTCAGAACTGGGTACAATCCATCAAGTATTATATAAAAAGGGGCCATATGATTTTTTTTTAAATATTCTAGTAAACATAATGAATTCACTGTTAACTTTCATAGAATGATAAAACCAACAGTAAAATATCACGGGAAAAGGGGCCTTATGAGAACTTGAATTTGATATCTTTGTTAACACAATAAAGTCAACAGTTTTATTGGATTCTCTTCAAAGATGCATGGAATAATTGTGGCATTCGAAACACAGGAAAAGGGGCCTTACAGATTATCATTCAAAACATTCTTGTGTATGTGATGAAGATCACAATCATTATCAAATTGTCTTTTAAATTTCACAGTACAATTGTCGGATTGTAAGGAAAGTTCCTTTTGGAATGAAATTGATCCATCAGAAAACACAGGAAAAGGGGCCTTATTGATTTTCATTCAAAACAATCCTGTTTATGTGATTAAGTCCACAATTATTGTCAGATTCTGATGAAATATTCACAGAATGATTGTAGGGTCATAAGGTAACTTTCTTTTGGAAATGGAGTGGATCCGTCATGAAACATGGGAAAAGGGGCCTTGAGGATTGTTGCTTAAAATGATAAAGGGGATAAAGCCCCTTTTTTTTTCTTTATGCATTCTTCTTTGAGCAATTAACTTCCTTAAATATTAGATTTCTTTAACGGAAAACTTGATAACCAGTAGAGCGTCTCAGGCCGTCATGGGCCTCTTGTTTTTTGATAGCTTCAAGTTCAAGGTCAAAGCTCAAGGTCAAACACTAAAATTTTGCTTATCTGGAGCAAGATACCTACAAATCTATGCAGCTTGACAGCAGTTGTCCTGGGACATCCTAGTTTAGCTCTATTGGTCAAAGACTATATAGATGACGTGTTTAAGTCTGTCTGTTAACTTTTCCTTGTCAACACTCTAGAATCCACAGATTACCTTGGATTATCTTCAAAGTTTAACAGAATGATTGTAATATCATAAGAATTGTTCCTTTCAAAATGGGGTCATTCAGTCAAGTAACAAGGGAATAGGGGCCTTATGAAAATTTAATTAAAAGTCCACAGTTTTCATTAGGTTCTCTTGAAACTTTCACTGAATGAATGTCCCATTATAAGGATGATGGATCATTCCATTTTCAATTAGGCTTGATCAATCAAGTTACACAGGAAAAGTGGGATTATGAAAATTTCATTAAAACTCTTGTTAGCAAAAATCCCAAAAATCGTCCCTGATTATGCGGGACAGTACCGGATTTTCGAAGTCTGTCCCGGCGTACCGCGTTCCATAAAAATGTCCTGGAAATTTGAGAAAAGAAATCCATAAATTTTCTAGGGCAAAATTTCCATAAAGTGTGATGGTTAGGTAAAGTTATGCAGCAAAGTGCCAAAAATGACGTAATCATGGATTATTGATTGCATCTAACATCCACCAGTCATCAGTTTGACGACGACTTTCACACCTTTACTGATTGTAGACAATCAATATGACCCATGCCGCATCCTGACTTATGTGGTAAATGTTATGTGCATTTATCAAAACGCGATGCTGATTGCTCTTATACTTAACAATACGGTGTTTATTCACCGTTATATGTATATATATATACATATCGACCATTTTCGCACTTGTCAGATTACCTTATATCAGCAAATACATGTTATTCTCTTTTTGGTTGACGATCATATTTTCTGCTCATACACAATCGTTTTGATATCAAAATATCGGAATCATAGCTTAGTTCAGTTGTAGTTACGGCATCCCTGAAATGCTGTAAATCCTAGGAATTTTAGCCAAATGTCGCGGAATTTGTTTAAAATTATTGTGGCATGTCTGTTTTTTATTAGGTTATCTTCAAACTTTCACACAATGATTGTACCATCATAAGCATTGGGTTCCATCTTATAATTATTCTCATTTACTGGATAAAGTCCACAAGTATAATCAGATTGCCTTGAAATTCACGGGATGATTGTAGGGTCATAAGGAAGATACCTTCCTGGAATGGATATCTGTCAGATAATGGATAATGGCCTTTTGGATTTTCACTTAGATTATTCTTGTTTGTTTAAGGAATAAAATCAATAATTATTGTCTGATAGGCTTAAATCTTTCACAGGATGATTGAAGGGTCATAAGGAAGGTCCCTCCCAAAATGGAGTATATTTGTCTTAAAACACAGGAAAAACTGTTCCTGTTGGATTTACACTCAAAGTTTTCTTGTTTTTAGTCCACATTTATCATTCAATCCATTTGGAACAATCCCCGGCGGCACTCATCCTTTCCGACTATTTGTCTCTCACCAAAGGGTCGATAATCGTAGACCTATGTGGGATAGCAGCTGGAGGCTAGGAAAGGATGTAATGGTAGTACTGGTGTGAGAAATACCAGGATTCCATTGTTAGGTGCTCCAGCCGCCGCAATATAACTGAAAGATTGTTGAAAGCGGCGTAAAACCCCATTCAAACAAACAAATCCATTTGGAACATGTACAGGATGATTGTATATTCTTAAGGATGGTTTCTTTTCAAAATGGGGTGGATTATTGCTGAAAATGATATAGGGGATTAAGTCCAGTTTGTTATTCTTTTTTCATATATTATTTAATTAATTAAGTTCCGTAACCCTTTCCTGGTTAATCCCTGGTTTTTACGTCCCAGTGATTTCATAATTGAGAAAACATTGTGAAAAAACAAGAAATTGCTTGTAACAAGCAATTTCTTCTTTTTCCACAATATTTTCTTCCCTACTGAATGGTTATTTTTCAAATAATCAACTTTAAATTTTCGTCTGCAAAACCTTTGAATTTGGACGAGTCTAAAATTTTGCAAAACAGGAAAGGGTTAATTGTTATATTAAATTAAGGAAAGACTTGATTGCCAGTAGAGTGTCTCAGGCCCTCTTTGGCCTCTTGATTTTCTTTTTTAAAAAAAAGGTTTGTACCAAATTTTGGGGGGCAAGCAAAGTGAAGGCCCATTTTAGTACACCATTTAATGCCAATTTATCTGGACCCTTTGAAGAGAGAGAGAAAAGAAAGAAATTGATTCACAATATGTATAGCTCTCTCATCTAAACAACAATTCATATAAAACAATTGTCAAAAATATCTTTCAATTTTGACATTTGATATGAAATAACTCAAAAAAATATTGTTTGTTCAGTTTCTGCAAAATACAAGCAGACAAAATGTCCGAAATTAATTAAATACACAATTATCAACCAACAGTGACATCCACTTCTATAGGAGGTTGTAAATGTTTTTTTTTTGTGACTTGTATTATCTGATTTTTTCAGCAACTGCAAGACATCAGCAAAAGGAAGAAAAAACTTTCACCATATGAGAAGTTACGCCTTGAACTTGTAGATTATTTTGATAACATATTCAGGTAAAACTACACAATCAGGAAACTGAATCAGTGTACTTCTGGGCTAAAGATTATACTCTGCATGACTAATAAAAAATGCTGCTGTTAAGTTGTATTTATCAAATAATTATCCGAGTTATTTAGTTGTGTTGCTACGGCCATAGTGCAGTTTGTAGCATGTTGCTGGAGGCTCAGAAAGGAAGTAGTGGTAGTACTGGTGTGAGAAATAGCAGGAATCTATTGATAGCCACGGCTATATGGCTGAAATACTGTTAAAAGTGACATTAAACCCCATCAATTAATTGATCTCCGGTCACTGCAAATATCCTTTCTCACATTTATCTCCCATCAATGGATAGACAATGGTAAACCTAAGTGAGATGAGCAGCTGGAGCCTCAGAAAAGATGTAGTGGTAGTACTGGTGTGAGAAATACCTAGAATGGATCGTTCGGTACACTATTCACCAAGATATGACTGAAATGCTGTTAAAACTGGTGTTAAACCCAATTCAATCAATAGATGTTAAGTTTTGTTCCAAATCGTCAGGTTGTTACTTTTGCCAAGTGATCTCTGATAGGAAATTTCATTTAGATACTGATTGGTGTTATTTTTATACGCCCGTCGAAGACAGGACGTATTATGGGATCACCCGTGGTGTCCGGGCATCCGGTCGTTCGGGCGGTGTCCACTTCTTTGTCCGGAGCATAACTCTGTCATCCTAAGTCCGATTGACTTTAAACTTGGTAGTTATATTCTTCTCATCAATACGGAGTGCAGTGCGCAATAACCATAACTCTACCTGGCCAATTTTTTGAGTCGCTGAAGCTGAAAGCTTCGGAAGCGACTCATTGCTATCGCACGATATTTCTTTAACAAAGTCCCGAACCAATTTCCACCCCTGAATGCCTATGTTATAACTCTGCCATTGTATCTTTATTTGATAAATAAGAACAATTAAGATACAGTGAGAAGATTGATGTTTGTATATTTAACAGTTTTGAATCAAAACAATCGTTAACTTTTTCATTTTTTTAGTTTTAAACGCGAACTACTTACAGCGCGGAAAAAGCCAAAGTACGTACTGAAATTGAGGTCGACATTTCTTATGAAATGGCCATACTTCCCTATGTATTTTGCATAACATCATAATCGTTTTGCATTTTCAAATAAAATAGATGTTAAAATTCATTTTAAATCAAAAATTAAATATGTAATCGATTTCTGTTCATCATTTCGCGGAGGTAAAATAAATCATCCGCGTAGTTAGGGACTGTGTTACTATTTACCCCGGGACACCCGGGGACACCAAAACGGCCCGAAGCCAAAACGACCCAATGTCAAAGAAGCCCGTAATTTTGCCGGAATGACCCGAAAGTGATTGTCAAAACGGATCAAATGGAAATTTTAAAAAGTAGATCTTGAAAAATTATTCAAATATACCTTTTATGAAGAATTTCTGATTTTGGACCAAATGCAAATACAAGTTTGGGCCGTTTTGACTTTCGGTCGTTTTAACTGTAAACCAGGACACCCTGAGATGCCTGACATATGTAATAATATTTTCATATAATTAGTTATATATAAGTAAATCTTAATAACATTGCATTTAATCTTCGACTCCATTTAGGATTAGCGTGTTTCGTATTAAAAAATATAGAAAACTTAAAATCCATTTCCATTCTGGCATTTTTTTATTTCTTTTTTAATTCTATTTTTTATTCGAATTGAGAATGTTTATTACTTAATCTAACCGTATTTCCTGTTTACAAATGAGTAGGACATTCACGGGTCATAAATGAAAAAAAAAAAAAAAAAAAACGTCCCGGGTTGAAGTTATCAATCTTAACAATTCTTTTACCCCTGGGCTCATAGAGTTACAATTGCCGTTGTAAGCAAACCGAGGGAGTCCCGGGGTAACGAATACGTTCTTTATGTGAGAAATTAAGATAGCCAGTTTGACTTAATTTTTCCGTAAGTTAAATGTAAAGAATCTCGAAGTACTGAAGGCGTTGTCTCTGGGTGAGAAAACAACAACAACAAAATTTACCGACGAAAGTTGTAAGCATTTGTAAAGCTTCAAGGGAATTACTTTGGGACTGATTGATATTGATTGCACAGAATAGGGGCAATGAATCCAGTTGTGAATAGTTTGATTTCAAAGTATCGGGGAAAATTCAGAAACGAAATGATCGCTTGGAATACATATATATGAAATCTATAGGTATTAGTTTATTTTTCGGAGCTTGATATGGCATCATTGTTGCTTTGAGCGTACATTTTAAATGAATGAAAAAATATATGTATAGAGGAAAAGAAAACAAACCAAACATAGTCTTAATTGTCCAAGTACCGGGTTGATAATTGAAAATGGTAAGTTAGTTCGGAAGGTTGTGAAAATCATCTTGAATGAAACAATCTAGGCCATATTAAGTAAATGTTTGATAAAAACAAAGAATTGTCGCTGTCGTGCTTTCAATTTGAACAAAAGCACTTAGAACTAATATTTCCGTCGCAATAAAGCCGAAAGAGTCCCGAGGTAATGCACACGTTCAATACAGCGAAAAAATAAATATCTATGGCAACATTAAGTAAATATTGACGTCAGAATGAAGCAGAAAGAGTCCTGAGGTACCTGTGTTCCCATGTGTTTTAAGAAACGAAGCGATCGACGTAAAATTGAATAAGTGACCAATCGTCATTGGATTTACTCACTGATATTAGATTGTACGATAAGATGAGACACCATATGAAACACGTTTGTCTTTTCTTGTCACTGATTCTCTTATCCTAATAAAATTTGGGAAAGAGTTAAGCATTCGTATAAGGTTAGAAAAGTTATTTCCACTGTTTTTCTTTTCCGCTCAATTTTCTTTGGGGGCGAACTTGTTACAGTGTTTTCTGCTTTTATTCTTGCTTCTAATGCATGACAAAGATGCTCTCAGACTTCACATACATCAATTTCTTTACAAAACACAGGAATTCCTTTCTTGTACAAATATGACTTATTACACTGGGACTTATATTCATATTCGGTTATCAGTCCCCCGGGTTGATATATGACGATGTGTAGAGTGGAAAAAATTCCATAAACTTCCATTTATACTTTACTAATTAAGAACGCAACAATATCTTGTCAAACTGTAGGTATGACGTTTTTGATAGAAATCCGAAGATGTAATAGACTCTTTATGGATCTGAATGCATCTTCTTATTCTTAAGAATTGATTAAAATGATATTAAGGTCCTGGAGCTTTACAATAAATATTTATAAATGTTTATATATGAAAATACTACTGGAATTCAAGGATATATTTTCAAGAATATATTTTCTTGCTTATGGGGAGTCCGAGCGTATGTGAAATCGTCAAAGAAAGTCAGTATGCACTTTATACTAAAACTACCGTCATTGCTTATCTTTGAATATATTAAAGTTGAATTACCCAGGATGCTCATGGATCTTCTGAAATCATAGTTATAATATATGTAAACTGAATTTGTCTCTGTTTACTTGATATGCAATTGAAATAATTTTGACCTTCGGATATCTCTTTTAAATTTATCCCCGGGTCAGTCAAACATTATTTAAAGTACGCATCCGTCCGGGGTATGGTTATATACACAGTATCTCTGATTTTTTTTTAATTCAAATCTCTTAAATTATCCCACTGGTGCAATCACAAATTGTTCCAATGAATTATGAGTCCCGGATGAGAGAGGAAACCAATTCCCGGGGTACACGATGTGGCTAGACAACGTATTGAATACAGATGCAGTGTTATAACTTGTTAATATTGAATAGGTTTTTCATAATTCAAGTAGTAAGGTTGTGGAATGTTTCTTCTTTTAAACTGACTTTTCTTAAAACTCCTGAACAAAATCTAGTTCCGGGACATGTAGTGTACTTAACTGTTAAACTGGTCAGGCGGACGGACACCGGTAATTTAATTTGTCCAAATATATTTAAAATTTGCACTGCATAAAGGGTACTTTCGTTCATCTATCGTCGCTACCGTGGTTGTAAATCAACGTCACACGGGCTCTCCATTTAACGTCTTACCAAAAAAAACAACAACAACAACAAAAAAAAAACAATCAGTTTGCTGGTTTGGTTAAGCAAGGGCTCGAGCCCATTATGGTGCGGTTAGAAGTCAAGTGCTCTACCAAATGAGCTTATCGGCTGTCATATACTTCATAAAGAATTTATAAAGCATCTGCATATAACTGCTTGATGGTTCCACAAGTTTGAAAGTTCATCGAATAATGTATAATTGTCGAAAATCAATATGCTGAAAGGCTGTTATAGGCATGTTTCAAAGTAGCATACAGTTTATTGAAAAAGCTTTATCAACAGTTACCATATTTTTTTTATTTATTCGTATTTTGTAAATGAATAGCGTTACAAGCATTCTTGTAATGACGAAAAAAATAAAATCGATTTTTCATACGTAGGTTTTAATTTCTGCAACATCAAAATTTAATTATATCATAAAAATATGAATAGAAGTTCGGAAACTTTAATTGTGTGTTGTTACAAACATTTATTTTATACATATATGTTCAAGCATATGAAGAACGATTGGGCCTGGTTTGTCGATCTTGGGGCTGCTTTGGCGATATATGGGCCGGTTTAAAGCTTTTTAATGGAGAGGCCGGTTTGACTTTATTGGGCCTGTTTTGCCAGGGGCCGGTTTCACGATGGGCCGGTTTGACTGGTTCCATGTAATGCTAATTACGGACAGCGCCCATATAAACCAATTTGAAATTTTGAGTATTACAGGAGAGGTATTTATTATAATTCCGTACATTCAACTTAATATGTGGCAATAATTCTACATATCAGGTGTCCCGGGGTTTCCCGCGGTAAATAACAAATCGTTTTGGCGAACATTGGATGGTCGACGACAACAACAAGAATGGAGGCGATTTCAAGTTCATTTTGTGCTTTCGATATTTTATCGACGTTTATTCATTTTAATAGTCTTGAAATGATGTTTCTTCAACCGAGATATAATAAGAAAAATATCATAGAACAAACACCGATATGAATAGCTGTCATAACGATTAGCGAGGCTACTGCCTTTAAGAACGGAGTCGTCGTTTTCAGTGCATCAAATTTAGATTGTCATCGGCGTTGAAAAAGGTCAGTGAATACTGTAATCACACACACATACAAGTAATGACATAAAAAAACAATGCTTTTTGTTTCTTTTAAAGACAAACAATAGTATTTATCAAGTTGTCTTATTCTTTACAAGAGCATCTTCTTTGATTTTTTTATAACTTCCCGTCAGGAACCACCAGCAAAAATGTTCAGGACTTCTTAATTTTACCCATGTGATGTGCCGATCTTGTAGCCTATTCAGGACTTCTTAATTTTACCCATGTGATGTGACGATCTTATAGCCTATTTAAGGATATGTGTTGGTGTGAAATTGTCAGGAGTCTGAAAACAAGCCATTCCATTAAAATTGGTCAACAATTTTGGAAATTCTTTGGGCATGAATTATGATAATTATTATGTAAGGGGTAAAATATGTGTGCTAGTTGTTCTTATTGAATTACTTTGGAACATCAATATGAACGCATAAAATACTCTTCTAAGAAAGGGATGTATACATCTGAATCTGACAAATAATGATTGACAAACATTTCTCAAACAATCGCACCAAATATTGCAGAATGTACTGACCACGGATAAAGAATCATCTGTTCATACCACACCTGGCTAAAAATAGAATGAAACAGAGATGACAGATAGTAAATAAAAGACCCTACAGAACAAGTTTTATGTTTTAGCCCTCCACATTTTCCAAGAGAAAGCAATATCCCACAAGAGATATTTACTGCTTTTATGCAACATAAAAAGACATTTTATGCTTTGAAATCTAGAAATGTTATTCATCTTTCAGAACACAAATCAGATGAATAATTATATGCATAGAACCTACAGTATGAAATGAAGTAAATTGCAAGAAATGAAAGTCTTTTTCAACATGCTTGCATGCACTCTAGAGGTCACAATTTAAGCTCAATCCATTATTAATAATTGTCTTCATGGGGAGTTATAGCCATGCCACTGATCATGTGGGTATATTCAGGACCTGGGTATGTCCTTTGGCAAGGCGTTCAGTCACAACATAGTACTAGAGATACTGAGCAAGTACATGATTGATTGATTAAATGAAGTTTAACGCAACTCAATTTAACAGTATTATAGTCATATCACAGCAGCTGGCGCCTTGGAATCCTGGTATTTCTGAAACCGGTACAACCACCACATTCTCTGAGTCTCAAGCTGCTCATCCCATAAAGGTTTATGGCTATCCACACATTGGTGGGCTAACATATGTCGGACAGGAAGTTTGCTGTGGCCGAGGGTTAAACCCTGGACCCCATGACTAGGAGTCCTATGTACTACCACTGTGCTATGACCATGGCTGAAGTACATGAATAGGTGAACTTGACCGTGATTTAACTGCAACGTTGTTCTTTGAACAGTGTTATACCCTAATTTAATCAAATGAAAAAGACCTAGCTTCATTAACAGAATTTACATGATTTAATCCGCTATATGCATGGAACTAATCTCAAGTGATCAAAGGCCAACAGCCTGAGGTTAATGCTCAATAGCCAATACAAAACAATTTGTCTGTTATGGCGACTCTCAGGCCCTTCAGGGCTTTGATTTAGTTATTGCCCTTTGTTGTTTTTCATACTTGAATCTTGTCCGGAGTATATCTCTAAAAGGATTATAGCTATGATCATGAAACTTCATGGGTGTATAGATCTCACCAAGGGGGAGTGCAGTGCACAATAACCATAACTCTACCTGGCCTATTTTTTGAGTTATTGCCCTTTGTTGTTTTTCATACTTGAATCTTGTCCGGAGTATATCTCTAAAAGTATAATAGCTAGAAACATGAAATTTCATGGATGTATAGATCTCACCAAGGGGGAGTGCAGTGCACAAGAACCATAACTCTATCTGGCCTATTTTTTGAGTTATTGCCCTTTGTTGTTTTTCATACTTGAATCTTGTCCGGAGTATATCTCTAAGAGTATAATAGCTAGAAACATGAAATTTCATGGGTGTTTTGATCTCACCAAGGGGGAGTGCAGTGCACAAGAACCATAACTCTTCCTAGCCTATTTTTTGAGTTATTGCCCTTTGTTGTTTTTCATTCTTGAATCTTGTCCGAAGTATATCTCTAAAAGTATTATAGCTAGGATCATGAAACTTCATGGGTGTATAGATCTCACCAACTGGGAGTGCAGTGCACAAGAACCATAACTCTACCTGGCCTATTTTTTGGAGTTATTGCCCTTTGTTGTTTTTCATACTTGAATCTTGTCAGGAGTTTATCTCTAAAAGTATAATAGCTAGAATCATGAAATTTCATGGATGGATAGAACTCACCAAGTGGGAGTGCAGTGTACAAGATCCATAACTCTACCTAGCCTATTCTTTGAGTTATTGCCCTTTGTTGTTTTTCATACTTGAATCTTGTCCGGAGTATACCTCTAAAAGTATAATAGCAAGTTCGATTGACTTTAAACTTGGCAGTTATATTCTTCTTATCAATACGGAATGCAGTGTGCAATAACCATAACTCTACCTGGCCTATTTTTTGAGTTATTGCCCTTTGTTGTTTTTCATACAAGAATCTTGTCTGGAGTATATCTCTAAAAGTATTATAGCTAGGATCATGAAACTTCATGTGTGTATAGATCTCACCAAGGGGGAGTGCAGTGCACAAGAACCATAACTCTACCTGGCCTATTTTTTGAGTTATTGCCCTTTGTTGTTTTTCATACTTGAATCTTGTCCGGAGTATATCTCTAAAAGTATAATAGCTAGGATCATGAAATTTCATGGGTGAATAGATCTTACCAAGGGGGAGTGCAGTGGACAAGAACCATAACTCTACCTAGCCTTTTATTGAGTTATTGCCCTTTGTTGTTTTTCATACTTGAATCTTGTCCAGAGTATATCTCTAAAAGTATAATAGCTAGTATCATGAAATTTCATGGATGTATAGGTCTCACCAAGGGGGAGTGCAGTGCACAAGAACCATAACTCTTCCTGGCCTATTTTTTTAGTTATTGCCCTTTGTTGTTTTTCATACTTGAATCTTGTCCGGAGTATATCTCTAAAAGTATAATAGCTAGAATCATGAAATTTCATGGATGGATAGAGCTCACCAACTGGGAGTGCAGTGGACAAGAACCATAACTCTACCTCGCCTATTTTTTGAGTTATTGCCCTTGGTTGTTTTTCATACTTGAATCTTGTCCGGAGTATACCTCTAAAAGTATAATAGCTAGAATCATGAAATTTCATTGATGGATAGAGCTCACCAAGTGGGAGTGCAGTGTACAAGAACCATAACTCTACCTAGCCTATTTTTTGAGTTATTGTCCTTTGTTGTTTTTCATACTTTGTTTGACAAAAAATATTCATTCAAAATAACCTCAGTTCTATTCAAACCCCCAGCTAATATTAAGCAGTGTGACGGGCGTATCTTGTGACAGTTTGCACCTTGTTAAAGATTTATAATCAGTAACATGTAACAAAAAGAAAATGCTTTTGTTGGCTATGTAAATGCTGTAACCATAGCTTCAATACAACATTAAGCAGCCAAACCAATGAAATTGTCTCGCATGAATATCAACTGGTGTTGGAGTTCAAATTTTACTTCAGGTCTAAATGAATGATTTGATTGGTCTACTGGTTTTTAGCTCTGCTGTTTTTGGGAAAAAAACAGAGGTATTGTGATCACCTTGGCTTCGTTCGCGTCGGTTTTGGCGTTGGCATGACAAACTTTAACCTCGGTCATATCTCTGTTGTTATTGAAGATATCCTCATAAAACTTGGCATGTGTATTGACAATCACAAGAGCTATCCAGACGATTAAGGGGGATAACTCTAAAAGTGTATTTGTAAGAGTTATGCTCCTTTTTCAACTTAGAATTTTTGCATTATCCAGCACTTGCAGCCGAGCATTGGCACCCGTGGGCTGTGCTCTTGTTTTATTTACAACTGCAAGCCATCAATTAGACAAGGGTCAAGAGATTCCTTGTTGGTGGGTAAGCACAGGACAATATCTAATTCATTTGTATTAATATTTATAGGTGACATAAAACTATTAGGATTCAACTTAATGTCAATTAGCTGTAGTTATGATGTTTAAATCGTGTCACCCACAAAAATCTTTTTCTATCCACCACCGTTTCGGTGAAGGGGAAATTGTAATAGTCTCGGTCCTACATTATGTCACTAAGCTTGTCCAGAGCATATCTCCTAAAGTATAAATGCTATCAACTTGAAACTTCATAGGAGGATAGATCTCATTGAGGAAAAATGCAGTGCACAAGAACAACAACTCTTGCTTGCATATTTTTGTAGTAATTGCCCTTTGCTGTTTTAAAGACTAACATTTTGTCCGGAGCATATCTCACTAAGGATAATAGCTATTAACTTTAAACTTCATAGGTGGATAGATCTTGTTGAGGAGAAGTGAAGTGCACAAGACCCATAACTCTTGCTTGCATAATTTTGGAGTTATTGCCCTTTGTTGTTTTTAAGACTTGGATTTTGTCCAGAGCATATCTTTGAATGTATAATATCTATTATTTAAATCATTGAGAAGAAATGCAGTACACAAGAAGCCTAAATCTAACTGGCTTCAGTTTACTATCAAGCTTTTAGGGCGGGGGATGGCCATGTCCTTCATTGCTCTTGTTTATTGACAGTAGCAACTCTTCAAATCTTGAAGCACAATTTTGATCTGTCTTTACACCTAGCTGAAGTATGATTGTCTCTTTAATGTACACGTATTGTTTAAGAATATAGTTATTTTGTCATCCCAACAAGTTTGAGATCATATTTCAAGATAACATGTGGGCAGACAAGTGCATTATGATTTTGTTTTCATGAATTAAAGAAGACAGTTTATAGCAAAATTTGTCATTTCTCTATGCCTAAATGGCCGTGTTATTCTGCCGTCCATCCATCTATCTGTCAAGCAGTTTTTGTGTGTCCAACTCATCCTGCAGTTTCACTTTGAATGAACTCAAAATTGTAACAGTGAATCTCAATGATATCTGGTTGTGTATGACACAAAAAATATTTTGATCTCGCAAGATTGATTGACTGATTGCCCTTGACTGAAAAATAAAGGGTTTCTTGTGAGTGCAACTTCTACATTATTGATTGGAATGAACTGAAAATTGCAACAATGGTTGTCTATGATGACTTGTTGTACACAAGACAAAAACTATTTTGATCACTAGAGTTACTTTAGAAATTTATACCCTTGACTAAACAAAATAGCTTAAAATTGTAGTGCTTTTTGTGTGTGCTACTCGTGTGAAAAATAACACTGTTTAACCCTTTCCTGTTTTGCAAAATTTTTGACCTGTCCAAATTCAAAAATTTTGCAGACAAAATTTAAAAGTGGATTTAATTTGTGATAGAAAAAACATTTTGTAGGGAAGAAAATTTTGTGGAAAAAGAAAAAATTGCTTGTTACAAGCAATTTTTTCTTTTTTTACAATGTTTTCTCAATTATAAAATTACAGAGATGTAAAAACCAGGGATTAAACAGGAAAAGGGTAATATTTTAATGGAACTTCCTGTTGGAGGTAAGTGGGCACGGCCAGAGATCTGTCAATAGTATCCTAGACATTTTGAGATTAAAATAAAAAAATGCCATGGGATAGGAGCTAATGAATTGCTCGACTGTCTAAGAAAAAGCCCCTGTTTTCTCTATTTCCCATATGGAAGTCTCTGCTCCTTTGAACCCATTCCCACACAGTGAGGCTTTTAAACACCTCTACATTATCCACAATGTTTTCTGCCCTAAATTATGATTTCACCAACTTAAAATTGTCAGCAGCAATTTCTTTGAATTCAGACCAGTCTAAAATTTTGTCTTATCATAATGGGTTGAAGTGTCTATATTCATAATTCATTTCAGAAAGTATCTTGTGTGCCCTAAAATGCTGCCACTCCATGAGATCTTCTACTACAACTCAGCTGCCAATATAAGAAGACATTTAAATGCTTCACCAAGATCAGCTTTACAGATGGCTCTCAGTAACCCTCACCATTACTTACAGGTTAATACAGTGTTATCAGTCTATGGGCTTAGTGCAGAACTATTGCAAGTACCTATAGGAATTTGTTCAATAGTTTCTTAGTTCTACTAGACAGAGTATAGGGCACAGGGTTATTGCCATGGTGTGTGTCTCCGTTTTGTGTGTATCCCTCTATTAACTTTACAGCTGACCCGAGTTCAAAGTACTCAGGGTGAGCTATTGTGATTAGTCATCATTCTGTATCTATTTGTCTGTCCATCTGTTCACAAATTACAAAATGAAAATTATTCTCCAAACTAACAATTAGAATTCAGCAAAACTTCACAAAAGGGTCATTAGGTTTATGCTATTTTGAATACTTTAGAAAATTAAAACCATTAAGAACTCTGGTTACCAAAGCAATGAAGTGAAAAAATAAATATCCTCTCCTTTAACCGTAAACCTTGGAGCTGAGATATTTAGTATGTATCTTTACCGTATGACCCTCTCTCAAAATACTTCAAAGAATTGCTCTACTCTGAAATTATCTCTATGTTGGAGAGCCCGCATTTTAAATAGCAATAAAGAAAGAAATCATAAAAATTCTTCTTCGTCAAACCTGTAAGGCCTAGAGTTATGATATTTGGTATGTATCATTGCCTTATGATAATTTAACCAATTACTTTAAAGTATTACTCAACTTTAGATATTAGTCCAGGGTTCTCCCCAGAAATTTTTGAAGGCGTAGTGGCAAATGCATGGCATAACAGTCTGTTAACATCTTGATATGAATATGGAAAATGAAGGTTATTAAATGTGATTTTAGCTTGTTTATTGACACCTTTTTTTTTATGAGAGTTATTCTAGAATAAAATACTTCATCTTTTTTCATTATTTTAACTTGATTTCTCTACTCTAAGGCTGATTTTGACACCAATCAATGGTGACGTTACTCAGCTTATTTAACCTTTCCATCCCATTTAATAGAAATGCACTCAATTGTCACATAAAAAGGATATAAAAAGGAAAGAAAATAAAGAATAAACTAAAAAGCCACAATATACAGTGAGTCAAATAAAAGCAAGGTATCAACTTATGAAATGAAAGAATAGACCAGAAAGTCTCAAAGAAACAAGGTATGGAGAGTTTAATTGAACAAATGCCCTTCTTCAGGTATGATCTGTATTTTCAAAAGTGTATTAGGTTCCAGCGTAAAATACCTTGTTTCATCTTCAAATTTTGCCTCTTAAAGAGCTCCATTGGATTCTGTGTGTAAAATGTAAAAGTTTACTACACTGCAGCTCCACTATAACGCTGTTGGTGGGGTCCAAGAAATGAAACAGCGGAAGAAGTGGAGTTATTATGCTATAATGCTGCCCCCAAATCCCGCCCCCGCCGTAACTGAAATTTTCAACCGTCGGAATCGGAACTAAACACCCGATAATCCGTGATAAAATTCCTGTAACAAGTTTAATTCTATACAAGTTACTAGTCGGGAAATGAAAAATAACAACTGTAGTTACGAGATTTTAGCAGAAACCGACGAAATTCAGCGTGCGGAGAATTAAATTCTAACCTTACCTTCCCTGTCTATCATGATTGAATAATCAGTAAATTTCTACAGGTCTACAAATTGTGGTTCTCCCAATATAAAGAAGCTAGAACTTTTATCCGAAACATGTTGTATTATTATGATAGTCGTCGGCATAAATCTAATTGAATTTATTTTTACTCGGACGTAAATATTTCTATCCTTAGACAAAAGGGATAAAATCTAAGTATCTCGCATAGCGACGTCTCCTTGGAGACTGCCGAGTTGTTGAACACCTGGGGTTACTGAAGCGTTGAGAAAATGTCGCGTGGATCGACCTTTGAACCTCTTTCGCGGTAATGGACTTGGTCTAATTTCTTTACCATTGTTAAAAATACGGTAACAATAAATCGACAAAGAACTCTATCTGAACCTAGTCATTTACGAATCGGGAATTTAAACTGACCAGTTGCACGTATACATGTAGGGGCTAACTTTTAATCGTAAAAATGAAGGTCATAATAATCGAAAAATATCCGAGACAGTGGAATGTCTGGTTTCATTACGACAAGAGTAAAAAATTCGGTCAGCAAGAATTATCACGCGGTACGCGTCTGGCACATGTCAACTCAGGAAACTCTCCCATAAATAGCTGAAAATCTGGCGGCGGCTCCTTTGATCACCTTTCCCCCCTCAGAATAAAATAAACTGTACCCGAAAAACATTTACTTAAAATTTTTGCCGTGTGTTTGATCATACAGAATGTCATTAAATTTTCGAATTATGGAAAGAAATGCGGAAAAATAACGTTATTTTATTTTAATCTACTTATATTATCTATCCCGTTTCGGATGAAAATCTTCCGATATTGTGACATTTACAATTAAAATTCACGTGTTTTCTGTATGTAGCGAAAACGTCGCAACTACGACAGATTGTTTTCAAAGCACATTGTTGCGTTTTTATCTTGAAGCCACTATCTTCTACGAGCTCCGGATACCAGCAAACTATGAAGTAAAATAAAAATTAGGCTCAAGGTCAATTTGTCTAATTTCACGGTCGCGCATTACTTTAAGAACACGTCCTACCGGGGACTGAAGAAAATTAAGAACGCCGAGAGTGAAACAGTGTGATATTTTAATCGCAACACCTTCAAGGTTTGTAACTGAGGAGCGTGCGTATTCACTATTGTTCTAAAAAATATCAATGACTAAAGGCATTGATCATCTCAATGTCAAACAGTAAGACCAAACAATCAAAACGATTTTGTAAATTCAAACACTACGCGTGTCATCAATCGAACAAAGCAATTACCTCTGAACTAATGTATTAGTGGTCAGGACCGTCCACATAAGGTGTTAAAAACTTACCTGGCTTTGGGTAATTATCGATTTTTATGTGCAACCCTTTTTCTTCGGGCGGGCCGAAGACGGGATGAAAAAATGGCGGCCTAATCAGGATTAACGTCGTATCTCAGCATCTGCAACCCAAAATGCACCCCCCTCCAAAATTTTGGGAGCCAAGCGGACCCCGTGCTATAATGGAGTCAGCGCTGTGCCTGGTAGCGTTGTAGAGGAGTTGCAGTGTATATGTATTTGCCAATCCAGAAGCCTTTGACAGTCTGATACTAGAACTATTCTTCTAACAGTACTTTCAACTCTTTGATTTTAATAAATTAATCAAAAATAGATAGTATATCAGCAGTGTCTTATCTGAACCTTAATTCTCAAATTAAAGCATGAAGCTTGATCAAATTTATAAGATAAAGTGTCCCTACTCTTCTCTCTTTAAGTGATTTCAGCACTTTGATTTTCAAAAGAGGTTTTTGTTTTCAAAATATGACAAAGTGCATTATCTTTTTTCTGATTCTAAATAAATATTGAAATATTACTTATAATGATGAAAAAAATAAATAAATTGTCCAAAGCGTTCTTTTCTTGAAGTGCTTTAGCACTTGGATTTTCACAGGAGAATGTTTTCATTCTTATTAAAAAAAATGAGAGAGTGAGATTTCATTACTTGAAAACTAAAATGATAATATTACTCATTGGTCAAATTCATTAAACAAATCTATCTAAAATATGGGTTGAACAAACCAGGGTACGAATGTGTGAGATAATACCCTCCATATTGGATAAAAAAAGGAATTGTTCCAAAAAATACTTGCATGTAATTACAAACAGGATTGAAAACAAGAGACAAGTATAACTAGAACTGCTTGCATCTGCAATCTTTCTATGATTTTGGCAAATTCTCGTAGGGAAAAAAGATCGCAAAAGTGCATGTACCGGACTTTTCAAGATCAGCTCATGAAATGAAATGATCAAATTAAGCTTTCCACCAAAAAAAATAAATTTAAGGCCATTATGGCTTTAGTTTAATAGTTTTCACATCGAATTGCATTATCTTCTACTTTAACTCGTCGAATTCCTGCAGAAGTGACAGTTTTCTGAAACTTTGCGACCATTTTGGATTCACTGTTTACATATTGGTACCCACCATCCTAAGTGAATGAGAGCACGGAGCCAGTTGGAAAATGCGAGAAAAAATCAATAATCACCAATATTAGTAAGGGTCTTATCAATAGGGACGTTACATAATACTTGGTATTCAAAACTATAGATAAAGAGCCTGTCGTGTCCACGATTCTGCAGCCAATTTAATGTTTTGACACTTTCTTCAGCTGGAAATTAAGCTGTACCGGTGACCACATTATAGCGTATAGGCGATCTGAAGGCGTATCAGCAAACTCTCTTAGTTGATGAAGGCGTATCGAGGCCGATACACTATAAAGGCCTGGGGAGAATCTGTTAGCCATATGTTGTTGGAACCTTGATTACATAGCAATAAACAAATAAATCTTAAAGGGCGGTATTTATGTTTCTGAATCCTTAGTTAGAAAAATTTGCCAATCTCCTAAAAATACGCTCAAACTGACACCCAAAACTTAAATTCGAGTCAGATATTGTCTTTGCAGTAATTTGACAGGCTTAAAGTGGCTTTCTTTGGTTATATTAGGAAAGGTTCAGCGGAATTCCAGGTTATTTTCAGATATCGTGGAATTCAGTTGTAAACACCCCATGACCTCATTTGCATTTGTCGCAAGTAAACGGAAAACAGAAGGTAACAAAATGACAAGCAAACAACCAACATACTTAATCATGTCATACCAAATGGTTAGTGCAAAACTAGGGTAAATGCCTCTATTCGTATTGATGCTTTCGGCAGTTTTGGACTGATATTTACAGGAATGAAGACAAGCTAGTGAACATATCTCCTGATGACCTAAAAATGACCTTGGTTTGAGCAAATTAATCATAGGCCTATAGCTTAAACTAGATACCTGTATGTATCATCACCTTATGACCCTCTTCCAATGTACTGCAAAGAGTCGCTCTATCCTGAATTTTATCCCTGTGCTGTTGGATCACAATTTTTACATAGCAATAAAAACAAAATCTCTTGTATACTATATCAATAAGCCTAGCTTTAAAAGTTTTGCATTTAGCATTGCTGTATGATCCTCTAACAAAATACTTCAGATTCACTATTCTGAAAATTAGTCCTATCCTGTTGGATTATACACTTAACATAGAAATAAAATAAAAAAAGTTCTTCTCCAAAACCTAGAGCTTAGAAATTATGCATGCCTTATAATTCCCTCCCCCCAAATTTTTTTTTAATTATGTCTTGTAATTAAAATGTCTTGTGGGATCCTGGATTTAAGTACAAATGTAGGTTAAATCTTTAAAAATCTTCTGCTAAACTGGAAGGCCTGCACCTTTCAACTTCTGCAGGTGGTAATACATTGTGGCCTTCTGCGAAATTAATTCTGTTCCTTCTGATAAGCATCATTCAAATTAACAAATCAAGAAGCTATGTTTGAGGGATGTGTAGGGAAATGTTTACAATTCTTCTCCAAATCTAATAATTGGATCTGAATGATCTTTGGACAGGAATAATCCTTGAATGGACCTAGTTACTCTACAAATTTTGTTTCGGTAAATAACAGTAGTTATCTGCAGGGCTTATCAACACTGCATGGAACTTCAGTGAAATGTTAAAATACTTCTTACCTGAAACTACTGATTGGATATGGGTGATTTGGATATGGAGTGTTCCTTGCATTGACCTCTCCTAGATTTATTTCAGAAATTTTGTTTTGGCAAATGACTCTGGTGTTTTTACTAGGCTTAGCAGCACCATAAGGAACACACAGTGAATATAAGATAATCTTATCTGATACTACAAATGAGTTACAAATGATTTTTCACAGGCATATTTCTTTGATGGATCTCTCAATTCATTTAGCAGAGAAGCATCAGGCTGTTTAGGTTGTGCTTATTAGCAAAATACTGAACATATTTTGAAATGTTGAGAATTGTTTCTCTCAATTTTAAAGGTTTTGAAAGGGATGTTTTTTTACGGTAATTAGAATACCTTATAGAATTACTTACATTATTGATACAACTTGTTAATTTCATATTTGATTAGCATACTTTGTCTGTAATTTGAAATCATCAGTTTTTGACCTCGATATTTGACCTACTTTCTGAAACAGAATTAATATGTCTAGGGTTATTTTTGGTAAAAATTATTTGTTGATACGAAATCATAATTTAAGTAAGGTCTATTAACTTGACCTTTGACCAAGTGAAATTTAGAATTATTGGACTGTATTATGATTTTACATATAGCATATGTATTAGCATATGTATTAGCCGTAAATTTAAAGTTTAGAAAGGTGACCTATCATCTTGCATTACGTTTGGCCTGTGATCTTTACCTTTTTACTTTTTTCTTAAAGTTTAAGACTGTATTTTGTCAAAAATAGCTTTTGAAAGAACATTGCCTTTCATCTGAGTCAAGTAACCTTTAACCTTAATCTTCGACTTCTTTTCAGACATTTTGAATTATTAAGTGTTGGACAATATTTTCTCAAATTCATAATTGAATAATTGATTTAGCATATGGCAATAAGTCTCAGCTTTTGACCTTGACCTTTGACCTACTTTTAGAATTTTGAACAATTGATTTAATATATTATGCCCTCGACCTACGAAGGTTACACCATGACTGTCTGTCGGTCTATCTGTCCATGTGTAAATTTTTTTGTTCCTTGTTCTAACTCTGGGACTAAATGATCTACAACCATGAAAATTCCTACAGTTGCTGCTAATGATCCAAAGAAGTGTCCTATCCTTTTTGAATCATATAAGTGAAAGGTCAAAATTGAACCTTGATTGAAAACTGTTTCTGTGCTCTAACTCATAAACCATTTGAGCGAAGACTTTTAAATTTTATACAAATGTAATCCATGACCTAATGAGGAGCCATATTGTTTTTGAGTAACTAAGGTCGACTGTGACACTGGAGTGACAAAATACTGGTGAGGGTATTAGGTAGCTTTGCAACTATTCTAGTCTTGAATGGTTTGCCTTTTATATTGACTGTGGCTTTAAATCTGATTATACATAAACTATGCCCTAGCGTATAAATATTCAAGGCAATTAACCCTTTCCTGTTCAATCCCTGGTTATTATGTCCCTGTGAATTTATAATTGAGAAAATAATGTAGAAAAAGAAGAAATTACTCTAATTTGATTTTGTTTTTCAATTTCTTTGTACTTAATTTGCTGTCTGCAACTTCTTTTTATTAGAACATGTCTGAAAAAATTTACCCGAAGATGATTAACAGATGAAATAAAAGTATGATACCAAATTGTTTCATACTTTGTAGTGTGGTTGCTGCAAGTCTGAGAACAATCAAGTTTTATCCACTATGCCAGATATATGTATTGTGTACAAATTACACCTAGAATGTGGTCAGCTGATTAACTTATATGATTGGATGCAGGTAAGTGCTTTCTAGGTTTTTAGCTCACCTGAGTAAAGAGTCCTCAGTGTGAGCTATAGTGATTGCCTAATCTCCTGCATCTCAGAGGCGATGGCAAACATCTATCTACAATTTCTGTTCACATCTTCTCCTCCAAAATATGTTCCTTAGGTCAAGGTCTACCAAACTTGTTTACAATTATTGAAATTAATTCTGAACTCTGGTTGACATGGAAACAAAAAACGTGAAATTATGAAATCTCTGAAATATTCTCTGAAACCAAATTGTCAATTGCTTTGATATTTGGTATATATCATGTAGCATGATCTAGTTGACCTCTACAAAGTTTGTTCAAATTGTTAATATTATAACCTTAGAGTCATTTTTGGGCTGTACCCAGATGCATTCAGTTTTACAAAGAAACAAAGAATGAAGTCATTTAAATTCTTGTCATCTGAATGAAGAAAGCAGAGTTTGTTATTCAACATTTTCAACTTTTTTTCAAGAACCCTTGGACAAATTTCAACCAAACTTGGCAGGAAGCATCCCCATGGGAAGGCCCTTCAGATTTGTACATGTCATGGAGTTATCTCCCCTTGGGGCCCTTTAAGGGTGAAAAAAGGGTACATCTTTAAAAACCTTCTTGTCATCAAGCAGCTTTTGGATTGGATTCACATTTGGTATTGGGAGTCTTTAGGGCAAGGACTACAAAGTTTGTACAAAAAGAAACCCTGTCACAAAATGACCAAGCTGGGAGGAGCAAAGGTAGGGGCATAAGCTTACATAGTGATAACTTCAAAAATCTTTTTTTATCATACCAAAACACCTACAGCTCTGATATTTGGTATGTGGCATCATCTGGTGTAACTCCATTAAGATTGTATAAATTATGGGCCGAGGGTTTATAATTAGCCTGTTCCCAGATGTCACTATTTTGAAATAGGCTTATAAAGAGAAAACTTGAAAGGTCTTCTCCCAATTGGGATGGTCTAGAGCCTTGATATTTGGTTTGTGGCATCATCTGGTGGACCTCTATCAATATTGTAAAAATTGTGCCCCCAGGGTCAAAATTAGCCTGTTCCTGGATGTCACAAGTTTGATATAGGCTTGTACAGGGAAAATTTTGAAAAATCTTTATTTCTTTGAAGTATCATTACGGGCCTCTTGTTTTGACACAAAGAAGGTAATCTTTAAATCTATTTGACTCTGAAACTAGAAGGCAGAAGACTTTGATGGCATCATTTTGTGAACTTCTAACAATTTAGTAATATTGTAGCCCTAGAGTCTTTTTAATCTCTACAAACTTTGTTCATATATTCACAATTATTCTTCTCTGACACAAGAAAGCTTTGATCGTTGATATATGATATGTAGTATCTTCCAGTAGATCTTTTCCATGTTTGATGAAGTGATCCCTTGGGGTCAGATTTTGGCTCGACTTTGTGTTCCCTTTCTTGAAATTGGAACAAAGAAGGAAATCTTTAAAAATCTTCTTCTAAATAAGCAGAAAGCTTAAAACATAGATATTTGGTATACTAGTGAACATCCTCAGTGTTTATGATACCCCGTGGATGATATATGGCCTACTTATAAATAGAAACTAACAGGAGAATCGTTAAAAATATAAAGGGTGCCTAGAGGATTGTTGTTTGATTTGTAGCACCACCTAATAGATCTCTTAACAGGTTTGTTCATATTATGCTTATGAGGGTTATATTTTGGTTGTTTCCAGTGGTATTCTTGTAGACATTTGCTTCAGCTGTCCATCATTTTGTTGAAGTTGTCTCGCAAAATTTTTACACTTTGAAATACATTGATTTATTGGAAGGAAACATGGAGTACATGTTCAGTTTCAAAGAGCTTTACAATGAACAAAGATAACAATAATTGCATATTTACCTGGACTGTTTTTGGAGATGATCCAATGTAATTCTGTTGCTAAAGGGCTATTGTGTGGAAAGTAACTTTTTATATCACTATCATATCTAGTGTTAGGGCGGGGGGGGGGGTTGGGCTTGGGGGCTCATATTTCACACATGCAGTCATCAGGTGATAGCCCAACCCAAAACTTTAACCTTGCTAATATTTTTATGCCCCTGCATTGATAGATCGGGGGCAAATTGTTTTACCTGTGTCTGTCTGTCTGTCCGTCTGCATAACTTAACCTACCAATTTTCCTATAACTTCATCCCTAATTAAGTAACAATGCTAATATTTAGTATGTAGATAGGTCTCAACAAGGCGCAACTTGGGAAGGTCATTTCATCAAGGTCAAGGTCAAAATTTTAACCCTTTCCCTAAAACATTACTCAAAAACTTAACCTGCCAACTAAACATTTTCCTATAACTTCATCCCTAATTAAGTTACAATGCTAATATTTAGTATGTATATAGGTCTCAACAAGGCGCAACTGGGGAAGGTCATTTCATCAAGGTCAAGGTCAAAATGTTAACCCTTTCCCTAAAGCATTACTCAAAAACTTAACCTGCCAACTAAAATTTTGACCTTGACCTTGATGAAATGACCTTCCCCAGTTGCCCCTTGCTGAGACTTATCTACATACCAAATATTAGCATTGTAACTTAATTAGGGATGAAGTTTTAGGAAAATGTTTAGTTGGCAGGTTAAGTTTTTGAGTAACATTTTAGGGAAAGGGTTAAATTTTGACCTTGACCTTGATGAAATGACCCTCCCTAGTTGTGCCTTGTTGTGACCTATCTACATACCAAATATTAGCATTGTAACTTAATTAGGGATGAAGTTATAGGAAAATGTTTAGTTGGAAGGTTAAGTTTTGCAGACAGACGGACAGACAGACGAACACCGGTAAAACAATATGCCCCCGATCTTATCGATGCGGGGGCATAAGAATGTAAGTAATCTAATAATGTTTATTTCAGGCCTTCCTGACTGTGATAGAGAATGAGGAAGAGGATTCATTAGGGAAACCCAAAAAGGAGTTACAGTATCCTTTAATCTTAATCTCAATTCATATTGATCTTTTTAGCACTACTAGCCAAAGGTCAGAAGAGCCTTAGCGATGGCGTTTTCAGTCCTGCATTAGTATATTCGTTAAGTTTTCTGTCTGTTGAGTTGTCTGTCTGTTAACTTTTGCTTACATACCCTTTTGAGTCCCCAGTTTTCATCACATTCTCTTCAAACTTTCTCAGAATGATTGTACCATCATAAGGATTGTTCCGTTAGAAATTGGTTCAGATTTGTCAATAAGAACTGGAAATGGGGCATAATTAAAAACAATCCACGTTAACACTCTAGAGTCCAGTTTTCATCAGCTTCTCTGCAAATTTGCACCATTATAAGGATCGTTCCTTTGGAAATTGGGTTCCATCTTTCAAGATACATTGGAAAAGGGGCCTTATAAAAATTTGATTAAAAATCCTAATCAACACTCTAGAGTCCACAGTTGTTAAATTCTCTTCATACTTTACAGAATGATTGTACCAGCATAAGGATTGTTCCTTATGAAAATGGGTCTGATCCGTCAAGAGACATGGGAGATGGGACCTTATGAAAATTTAATTTAAAATCCCCATTATTACACTCTAGAGTGCAGGGTTTTCATCAGTTTCTCTTCAAACTTTACAGAATGATTTTACAGTACAGAATATCGTTAATTTGACCATCATCAGGTAGCAATTACGGTTTTCCAATCTGCGATTAATCAATTCTTAAATGAAATCATTCAATCAACAGCGTTCAAATATTCTGATAATAAACATTGCCATATTAGTTTTGTTGATTAATTTTTTATGCCCCCACATCAATAAGATCGGGGGCATATTGTTTTACCGGTATCTGTCTGTCTGTCTGCAAAATTTAACCTGCCAGCTAAACATTTTCCTATAACTTTAACACAATCAAGTCCCCATATTTCATTGGATTCATTTCAAACTTTTACCGAATGATTATACAATCATAAGGATAACTCTTTTCAGAATTAGGTACAATCAAGTATCATGCAAAAAGGGGACCTATGAGAATTTCATTTAAATATTCTTATTAACACTATGAACTCCCCATATTTCATTGGGTTCACTTTAATCTTTCTCAGAATGATTAAACAATCACTATGATGGTCCTTTTGAAATTGCATCTGATCAGTCAAGAATCATGGGAAAAGGGACCTTATGGAAATTTTGTTAACACCATAAAGTCCATAGTTTCAATGAGTTCTCTTCAAACTTTCACATAATGATTGTTTAATCCTACGGATTGATTCTCTTTAAAATGGTTAAGGTCAATAAAGTATCACAGGAAAAGGGGCCTTCTGAGAACTTGAATGAAATGTCCTCTTTAATAGTTACTGGTAGTTTAAAGTTGTGCTAATGCAATTTACATCACCAAACTGTCATTGGTTGCTGAGTAAAGGAATGTTTGAGTATAAATGGAGATAACTCAGTAACCAATGACAGTTTGGTTATGTAAATTGCACTAACACAACTTTAAAGTACCAGTAATTGTGCAGAATTTTGAGTTCAGTACATGCAATATTGAAGGATTACTTCTCTGGACAACAATTCAGTAAAATTCAGTAAAATTTACAAGTTCGAGGGGCAATAACTCCTCAACCTAAGATAGTATTGTTATGTCAAGAGTACCCCATGTTGATGCTAAAGCTAGTCTGTTTAAATGTTTGATAGTGGGTAAAAGCCAAAAAGGGGTATAGATCTTTCAAAATTGCATAGAGTTATCCCCTTCTTGGTATAGGTTGCTCTTTTCATAGCTAACATATATTCAGAGTTCCAAGTGAATGCGCATAGTTATGCCAGAGATATTACAAAAATTTCCAAGTTTTCGGATGATTTTGATACAGACAACATCATGGCCAGAGCAATACCTCGGGCTTTCTCCGAAACAACTGAGCTAATCATCCACATACAAAACTTCAAATGGACACAAAACCTATCTATAAATCTTCATATTAAACTTTCATGAAAGAATAAAAAAAAAGGTAACCAAAGGACCATTCATGTTCATTTTAATCAGTTTAAACTAATTTATTTTTGTTAACAAAAACAAAAGCTCTAAGCCTATATATTCTCTTTCAAACACTAAATTGAGATGTTTTCACATCCCTGTAAAGGCAGTGGCTCAAACCCATTGCTGCTTAAGTTTACAGCTGGGTAGATATAAGCTAGCTCCCCTTATACTCAATCATTTCTATACCCCGTAATCGTCAAGATTACGGCATATTGTTTAATGCTGCAGTAAACTTAATGCAAAATCTAAACATGTTCAAGATACATGGCTCCTAATGGGACATAGGTTCCTTGCATTGATAGGCATCATTTTATTGTAAGGTCAAGGTCATCAATCTAGGTCAAGATCACTTACCAAGAAAAACTTCACTTTATGCTGTTATCCAAACAGTGTTGAAGAAACATGACTCTTATTTGGTACATAGAACCCTTTGTATTGATAAGCATCAGATTTTTGAGAAAGTTTTAAGTCATCCATCAAGGTAAAGGTCACTTACCAAGGTCATTTTTCCAAAAAGGGGTTTTACTCATAATGTTACCTGCTATTAGAAAGTTTCACATGTACAATTTTTATGATAACACTGCTACTGGATTGACAAAGTTTGTAATAATCTCCCTTTGAACCTATGTAAACTTCTCTGAATCATGTAAACAAATGCGGGCCATCTTGGTCCTCTTGTCATGAGACCAGTTTCATTGGGTTGATACACTTGTGTAAATTTCACTGAATTATTGTGGTCTTGAGTAATACTCCCATAATTTTGCTTGGACTGAAGTCATTGTTGCCTACAGCAACACCCCTTTGGTTGAGCTTGTACTGAAATGAAATTCATTTCATAGTTATTTGACCTAGGACTGTAAACTTTTCTTGGATGTTGCTGATGATCCAAGGAAGAGACAATCAAGTTTTGGATAACAATTATTAGTATGTTATGTTGTATCTCTGTGTTAGTTCTTTAATATTGTGCTTTGTAGCTTTGTGTGATAAGGCCTGTTTTTGTTATAAGGGGCTGTTGGGCCTGTAGTCATGTTTGGTGATAGACCTAGTTTGAGCAGGATTCTTTAACTATCCAGCACCTGCAGCCAAGATGCCAGTTCATGCAATGCTCTTGATATTATCAATAATTTACTACCTGGACATCACATAACCCATTAGCAGAGGAAAAAATTGATTCAAAGTGATAGAAGTTGAGGACAACTTTTCAAATTGTTCTAAAATGGAAAATAGGTGCCAAATAGGGTAGAAACATAGTGGGAAAAGGAGAAATTGCAAGCAATTCCCCTTTTCCCCACAATGTTTTCCCATGATTGTATTTCTTCAGGGTGTAAGAAAGCATCATTGCATTGTAAATGGATAATGTTATTGCCAAATTGTTAACTATCATGAGACAGGTAGTAAATATTAGACTGTACTGTAAGATTTATTCTTCATTAAATAGGACAAAAGATAAGATGAAATTGTGTTATTCAATTCACTGCAATTTAGATTCTTTTTAACGTAAACTCATAATTTTCTTTTATTGTGACTTTGGATTTTATACTTTGCTATTTCTTACCATGCCCTTAACAACCATTCAGAGCAAGATTCATTCGAGCTGTATCTGAACTGCAGTTTCTAGGGTTCATCAAACCAACTAAGCGGAAGACAGATCATGTGGCAAGACTTACCTGGGGTGGCTGCTGATTCATCAAACCAATTTTTATGTTGTTACATTTCAGGGCCTTTGTTCAAAAACCTGCATGATTTTTTTGTCTGATTTATTGGAGCTCTATTTATCAAATATTTAGTGTAACTTGTGATCTAGACTTTGTCTTGAATACAGTGCTATCCCAAATTTTGATGACGGTGAATATTTGACATCTGAATTAACCCATTCCCACTCAGTGACGCTTTTAAACGCCCCCAAGAAAAAAAGATTTGGAAAACATTGTGGAAAATGAAGAAATTGCTTGTAACAAGCAATTTCTTCATTTTCCACAATAGTTTCTACCCAGAAAGTTGAAAAAATCCTAAATTTGATAAACTAAAAATGTTGTCTGCAACTTTTTTCAATTTGGGCCAGTCTAAAATTCTGTCGTGTGGTAATTACATCAAGTCATTCCTACACGATCCTGCATTTTTATGCACTATGGAAAACAATTTTAAGAGAGAAGACAATTTTAGTTATCTGATACAGAATTCAAAGATTGAAACACATCCAAATAGGCATCTGCAACTTCTTTAAAGTTAGACCTGTCAAAAATTTTGACATTTTGTAATGGGACAAATAAGCGTATTGGCAAAAGATGAAATGGATATCTCATAATAGACACAAACAAAACTTCTTAACAATTTGGTGTGAGCAAATTCTAAACTTTTATCAGAAAATGAATTTACTTTCACAACTGACAAATATCAGTAACGAAGGCAATGAAGAATATCACTCTTTTTAGGTGGGAAATATTGTGGGCATAGAAGAAAATGCTTAAGAAAGAAAATGTCTTACTTTCTCTGAAAGCTTTCATCAGAGATTATCTCAGGGTTTGAAAAACCAGTATGTCAGAAAAGATTAGCTTTTGCTTAACCCTTTCCTGGTTGTTGAAATTTTAGACTGGTCCAAATTGAAAGAGGATGCAGACGACAATGAAAATTGGATGCAATTCCAAATAAAACCATCCTATGTGGTAGAAAACATTGTGGGGAAAGGAGAAATAGCTTATTATAAGCAATTTCTCCTTTTTCCACAATGTTTTCTTAAGTATAAAATCACAGTGACGTAAAATCCCGGGTTTATCCAGGAAAGGGTTAAAAGGGTAAGATTTCTGAATTCTACTTGAAAATGTCACCTGTAACTTCATTTGATTTGTACAAGTCTAAAATATTGTTTTGTAGTAATGGGTTAAAAGGACAAAAAGACATTGTAAGTTGCAAACACTGTCTTAATAATTATGTTCTAAACTATTCAAGTGTTTTTGACAGCAAACAAGTATTTTGAAAGCAGTTATTAGATGTAAGCAGTCTGAAAAATCGTGAACAGTTTGAAATAATAAATACTTTGTAATTCAGAAATCCTTGTTTATATATTTCACTTACACTCCTGTGAAAAATTTTAATGATATAGAAAATATACAATAGTTAAATGTTGGATTCTAAGTAAAGACAATTCATCTTTACATAAATGAACAACGAAGGTTAAATACATTTATGTATTTGCATGTGGCAGAGCTACCTTTGAATATACAACTTGTGTTGTCTTTTGAATATCAATTTTATGCATAATACAAAGAATGATTCTATTTTATGCCAGAGATTAACAGAAATGAAATAAATCTTTATGATAAATATAACTAAATGTAATCTATGGCTTTTGTTTATGTTCAGTAGATTAAATTAACAGGTTGCCGCTGTCAAAAAACAAAACAAAATTGATTGACCAATCAAATCATTTGTTTCAACTGGAAGTGAACTTTGTACTCTGACTATAAAGTAAAGCATATTTGTTTGGCAAATTAAACGTCGAAACTACAGCTTATTCAATCTGTACTGATGACTTTTACGTCTTCAACCAACCATTTCACTTTTGGATTCATTTTACTGACCATAAATCTTGCAAAATAATACCATTTAACCCTTCCTGGTTTTTGAAATTTTAGACTGGTCCAAATTGAAAGAGGATGCAGATGACAATGAAAATTGGATGCAATTCCAAATAAAACCATCCTATGTGGTAGAAAACATTGTGGGGAAAGGAGAAATAGCTTATTATAAGCAATTTCTCCTTTTTCCACAATTTTTTCTCAATTATAAAATCTCAATGACGTAAAATCCCAGGTTTATCCAGGAAAGGGTTGATATACCTGGTATGAATTGAACTTCTGTCAGTGTCAATAAGTGTAGCCAGCAATGCATTGAATGAACAGTGGTTAAGTAAGATCAAACTAAAAGTGAATTAATTATTTTGAAAAGTTATTTAGTAATGATCAACCAAGAAGCTTCAATAATTGTTTGGAAAGCATCAAACAAGTTTGTATGGGATTTAGGGCTACTTCCAACAGTTTTTCAGTTATATTGCAGGAGCTGGCACACCTTACCTTGGCTTCTTGTCATTGCTCACACCAGCACAGTGGTAGCATTCAATTCGAGCCACTACCCTCTCATCACTACTTATCATTCGCCAATTGGAGCGACGAATGACGTATATTACAATGACTTGTCAATTGTGAAAAATTTGCATGGCGAGCTGGAGTTCCAACTCACATCCAAAAGATCGATCGCTCAGAGTGCTACTTACTGAGCTTACTTGGCTCGGCAGATATCATTATATCAAATAATGAGTTTCCCTATAGCCTTTCATTTAGAAGTAGTTCACATCAAGTCAAGAAATAAGAAGTAATCTACATAATTGCAGCACAATCCTTATTTTGTATAACGCTTTCATTTTTTTCCCAAAAATTGTTTTCTGGCCTTTGTTGTGCAAGGACAGGGGGCTATTTTCATGATGTTGTTTCCGCTGTCCGTCTGTTAACTTTTTCTTTAAAAATCATCTCTTCAGAAACTATTGGCTGGAATTCAACCAAAATTTCACAGGTATGATACTCTGGTGATCCTTTATCAGATTCCTTAAAAAAAATTCTAGTCAGATTAAAACATGCCTCTATTGGTGGGGCCGATCTCCTTTATGTTGTATAGTGAAAATCTTTTCCTTAAGAATGACAGAGTGGATTATATCCACATTTCAAAGAAATGATCCATGAGTGACTCTTTATCAGATTCCTTGAAAAGAATTTAATAGGATGTTTTAAAGGGAAGTACATGTATTTAATGCTGCTGGATTGGTTACTGTACTGCATAGCTGTGTAAAAGAAAGACTTCTTCCTTTACCAGAAAAAAATAGGCTGGTCCAAATTAAAAGAAAAGGCATGTGACAAGTTTAGGAGAGTGAAATTTGAAAAAAAAATATTTGTTGGGTCAAAAATTTCTTGTATGCTGTAATTCATTTGCCATAATGCTTTTCTATTAATTCAGCCCAAGGTGAGCTTTTGTGATCTAGCTATGTGCAAAGTCCATCATCAGTCACCATCAACATCTTGCACTCTAAAGGCCATGTTTTTGGCTCAAATGTCTTGATATTTGGTCAGAATATTTGTTTCCATTAAAACTGGATCAAGTTCTACATTAGGTCACAATGGGTCAAAAAATACCACTACATGCAATGTCCTAAAATAAACTATTAGCTGAAAATATACTAAGTCCAAAAACAGGAAGTAGATAACATGCAGATCTAAATTTGGTTATCTCCATACGACCCCTAGATCAACCTCCACATCAAGTTTCAAGTCTGTGCTATCAAATGTTGTTGAGTAAAATGTTACAAAAATATACCACTTCACCAATCAATGTCAGAAAAAAAAAGAAGCCTTAAACCAGGAAGTATTGAACTTTCGGACGTATATTCGGTAAGCACCATATAGAACCCTTAGCTGAACCTCCACACCAAATTTCAAGTCATGGCAATGAATCGTTGCTGAGAAAAATGCGACAAAAATATTGGTTACAGAAGGACTTATGAGGGTAAACCATTTTACCCCCTCTTATTTGAAGTGAGGGTATAATGATTGTGTACTTTTTAATTTTAATTCACTATCTAGTTGATTAACCCTAATCTTATAAAACCTTTGCAATGTACATGCTACTTTTCTAGCACAGAAAATCCTAATAATTTGTAAGAATGCTTTTGTTTCTGATTTCTTATCCAAGATTTTGCTAGCACTTTACTCTGGGCTGAAATCAGGTCATTGACGCTTAGATTTCTTCTGCAATTACTGACTCAAATGAGCACTTTAGGGCCGATGACCCTCTTGTTTTCTTACGGATTGTGCTAACGAGGGATCAATTTAGTGCTCAAAAAAACACAATTGCTTGAAGAAATCTAAAAGAGGTAAATCCAGGAATATTCCTACTGAAATCATTCCAATCTATAGATTAATGGAACAATTTCACTTTTTAGCTCACCTGAGCACAACGTGCTCAAGGTGAGCTTTTGGTATCACCTTTTGTGCGTCGGAAGTCGTCAACAATTCTTTAAACATCTTCTCCTCAGTAACCACAGGGCGGAATTCAACCAAACTTTGTAGGAATGTTCCTTGGGTGACCCTCCTCAAAAGTTGTTCGCGGATTTTTGATTGACCCCCAAATATGGGCGTGGCAGGGCGTGGCAGTTTTTGACTTTGAAATCTTTAAACATCGTCGCCTCAGTAACCATTGGGCCAATTTCAACCAAATTTGGAATGAATGTTCTTTGGGTGACCCTTTTCAAAAGATGTTCGTGGAATTTTGATTTATGCCCAAATATGGGCGTGGCAGTTTTAGACTTAGAAATCTTTAAACATCTTCTCCTCAGTAACCATTGGGCCAATTTCAACCAAATTTGCATGAATGTTCCTTGGGAGACCCTTTTCAAAAGTTGTTCGTGGAATTTTGATTTATGCCCAAATATGGGCGTGGCAGGGCGTGGCAGTTTTTGACCTAGAAATCTTTAAACATCTTCTCTTCAGTAACCATTGGTCCAATTTCAACCAAACTTGGCATTAATGTTCCTTGGGTGACCCTTTTCAAAAGTTGTTCGTGGAGTTTTGATTCATGCCCAAATATGGGCGTGGCCGGGCGTGGCAGTTTTTGACTTAGAAATCTTTAAACATCTTCATCTCAGTAACCATTGGGCCAATTTCAACCAAACTTGGCATGAATGTTCCTTGGGTGTCCCTTTTTAAAAGTTGTTCGCAGAATTTTGATTGATGCCCAAATATGGGCGTGGCAGGGCGTGGCAGTTTTTTGACTTTGAAATCTTTAAACATCTTCTCCTCAGTAACCATTGGGCCAATTTCAACCAAACTTGGCATGAATGTTCCTTGGGTGACCCTTTTCAAAAATTGTTCGCAGAATTTCGTTTCAGGCCCAAATATGGGCGTGGCAGTTTTTGACTTTTAAATCTTTAAACATCTTCTCCTCAGTAACTATTGGGCCAATTTCAACCAAATTTGGTATGAATGTTCCTTGGGTGACCCTTTTCAAAAGTTGTTTGCGAAATTTTGATTTATGCCCAAATATGGGCGTGGCAGATTTTTTACTTTTGAAATCTTTAAACATCTTATCCTCAGTAACCATTGGGTCAATTTCAACCAAACTTTGCATGAATGTTCCTTTGGTGACCCTTTTCAAAAGTTGTTCGTGGAATTTTGATTTGTGCCCAAATATGGGCGTGGCAGGGTCGGGCACTTTCTTGACTTTGAAATCTTTAAACATCTTCTCCTCAGTAAGCATTGAATCAATTTCAACCAAACTTGGCAAGAATTTCCTTGCGTGACCCTTTTCAAAAGTTGTTTGCAGAATTTGGTTTCACGCCCAAATATGGGCGTGACAGTTTTTGACTTTGAAATCATTAAACATCTTCTCCTCAGTAACTATTTGGCCAATTTCAACCAAATTCGATTTGAATGTTCCTTGAGTGACCCTTTTCAAAAGTTGTTCTAGAATTTTGATTGATGCCCAAATAAGGGCTTGGAAGGGTGGGGCAGTTTTTGACTTTGAAATCTGTAAACATCTTCTCCTCAGTAACCATTGGGCCAATTTCAACCAAACTTGGCTTGAATTTTCCTTGGGTGACCCTTTTCAAATCGTGTTTAGGAAATTTGATGGATGCCCAAACATGGGCATGGCCGTTTTTTATTTAGAAATCTTTAAATATCTTCTCCTTAGTAAGCATTGGGCCAATTTCAACAAAACTTGGCAAGAATGTTCCTTGGGTGAACCTCTTTCGAAAGTTGTTTGTGAAATTTGATTGATGCCCAAATATGGGCGTGGCAGGTTGGGGCAGTTTTTTATTTAGAAATCTTTAAATATCTTCTCCTCAGTAATTGTTTGGCCAATTTCAACAAAACTTGGCATGAATGTTCCTTTGGTGCCCCTTTTCAAAAGGTGTTTGCAGAATTTTGATTTACGCCCAAATATGGGCGTGGCAGGGCGGGGCAGTTTTTTTACTTTGAAATTTTTAAACATCTCCTCAGTAACCATTGGGCCAATTTCAACTAAACTTAAATGGATATTCCTTGGGTGACCCTTTTCAAAAGTGTTGGCAAAATTTTGAATCATCGTACATTAGTCAGGTGAGCGATTTTAGGGCCATTCTCGCCCTCTCGTTGTGCTATATGGTGTGGATAAGCCCTTCCGGTAACACAAATGTAATTTCCCCAAACAAGGTTTTATTGAACAAATCTGAGTGGGGACTGGGGGGGGGGACTTATAGAAATAAATATTAACCCATGATAAGTACTTCCAGTGCTTTTAGACTTTTGATTTTAATTTGATTCTGAAATATATTGTATTTGGTACAACACTGGTTTAACAGACACTGATAGAATTTGTCTGGTGCAAGCAATTTTACCTTTTCTAACAAAGATTATCATGATTGTATTTCTTCAGGGCATCAGAAAGTGTAATTGTGTTGTAATGGATTAATAGTGCACACCATAAAGTTACTGCTCTTGGAGGACTATACTCTACTCTTGGCGGTGAATTCCTTCTTCCATACAGTGAATACATTAGAACCAACTATCTTATGAAAAAAAATAAATCCTGCACTACAAGTAAATGATAAAATAGCTAGAGCAAGTAACCATTAGTTTCCTTGGGAAACAGTCAAGCAAATAGTGGCCTATAAAGGGGTAAAGAAGTCTGTGGAAATTATTTGAACGAAAAATCCTTTTACTCTGATGTTTTCATTCATGACAGGGTAACACTTAATGTTCAGTCCATCTATGAATCCTGTTTATAATCCCCCAATCAGAGGGTGTTGCTTGTGTGTCAATCCATTTGTATGTTAGTCTATCAAAGTTTGTCTAGACTAAAGCACTTTCATTTATGGATTAAAAACTAATTCCCACACAATGATGCTTTTTGAAAATTAAGTGGGAAGACATCGTGGAAAATGAAGAACTTGCTTGAAACAAGCTATTTCTTCATTTTCTACAATGTTTTCTACCCAGAAAGTTTGAAAAAAAGAGAATCATGGTGGTCCTATATCACTTGCCTGTGTAGGATGGCTCAAGGCTTCAGGATATACCCAAAATATCAGTTCTTAACATACCAGTTTTGGAAAAGATTTTAAAGTCTGTGTAAATCTATTTAAATCATAGAACCCAAAACATAGGGATAATTTTTCAGAGTTGAATCATTCTTTGATTTTTTTTTTTGGCAAAGGAGAAAATAAGCAATCTAAAGCAGATCGCACAACATAGGACTAAGTTTCAGAGTTGAGCTCTTTGAAGTATTTTGGTAAAGGGTGAGTAAGCAATGATATCTTAATACCAATTTAATCACATACCTTTTAACTCATTCCTACACAATAACGGTTTTAGACGCCCCTCGATCAAATAGTCAACCTTTCATCACAACAAGGTGTATTTACTTGTAAATGGAACGAGGCTATAGTCAGACCCCTACCTAAGAGATGTGGTCTAGAACTTACAGACCTGTAAGTAACCTAAGTTTTCTTTCTAAACTTTTTGAGAAAGCGGTGCTCCTTCGACTGAATGCCCAAGCAAATCTTCATAATCTTCTCGCTAAAAATCAATCTGCTTACAGACGTTTTCATTCTTCTAAGGCTAATGAATGACTTGCTTAACTCCATGGAACATCAAAAAGTTACAGTTCTAAGTACAATTGACCTCAGTGCAGCATTCGACACAGGCGACAATGATATACTTTTGAAGGTCATTCATAATCAATTTGGCATCCGCGACAAAACACTAGTCTGGATTGATTCTTATCTCCGCGAACGCACAAGTCGAGTCGGCGTAAACTCTTTTTTGTCGACACCTCGGTTATTATAGTGTAGCGTTCCACAAGGTAGATGTTTGGGGCCATGACTTTATCTCGCCTAGGCTTGTACCCTATTTGACGTAATTCCACCATCTTTCTCAGTACATGTATGTGGTTTTGCTGACGACCACATTGCACACAAACAACTCCATCAAAGTTCTCGCGCAAGTGAATCTAAAGCCATAGAAGATTATCACCATTAATAACTGGGTGAATCAGAATAAATTGAAAATGAACACCCCGAGAATAGAGTTTATAACGTTCGGCAGTAGACAACAATTAGAAAAATGTAGCAAAATAGAAATAAATAAAGCTGGAGACATAATTTAGCCCGTAAATTGTATACGCTACCTGGGAGCACATCATGAAACGCTGAACTGGAAAGAACATATAAAAGCAAAATATAGAACTGCCATGTTGGACTTTCTCAGAATCAAAAGGATACGTAAATATCTAACAGACAAAGCTACAGAGACATTGTACTAAAGCCTGTCATATTCCATCTAGATCACTGTAATGTGAATTTGTTTGCCGGGTATTGCTGAGAAAGATCTTTGTAAGATTCAGAGAATACGGAACATGTGCGCGAAAATGGTTTTAAAACGCAAATGGAAATCTTAAAGTCTAGTTTTTTTCAAGAACTGTTACGATCTATTCTGAACAACTGTCGATGCCAATCTTTTTTCCAGCTATTATTAGGCTTACTTTTCATTTTTATTTGTTACTGTTAATCGCCATTAAATACATGACAATGTAGAAATATGCGTTTCATCAAATAAATCAGTTTCAGTTTCAAGAAAAAGCTTTGGAATACATTGTGGACAAAAAGGAAATTCCTTATGATAAGCAATTTCTTCAACGTCCACGATGTTTATGATTGTACAATCAATCTGTGAAAGTTTGAAGTGAATCCGATGAAATCTAGGGACATCATTGTGTTAACTAGAATATTTGAATATGTTTTTATTACGGCCCCTTTTCATGTGTAATTTAACGAATCAGACCCACTGTCAAAATCAACAATCGGAATGATGGTACAGTCAGTGTAATCTGTGGACTTTAATGTGTTAATGAAGAATTTATAGTGAAATTCTAATAGGGCCCCATATTCTCTTCAAACTTCAATTCTGGCAGTAGAGCTATAAAGTATTTCATTTCAGGTAAAATACTAGAAGTAACTAGAGGTGCTCGAGCGCATGATTCGCATCACGGACCGGAATCTAATAAAGTTTCTTGTAACATAGGAAGCAACCCATTTAAATCACAGCACTGAAAATACTGATGATGGACCTCCGTGTTGGAATTGTAGTTTTGTGTAGAAAATCGCATTTTTCACATAGATGCATAACAATTTGCATATCCTGGTTTGTTTAATAGGTAATACATGACTTTTTCTTTTCTAGAGTCCTGAGCACGATCAAAAGTTCGGGGGGGGGGGGTCCATTGTCACGTCACTTGCCTTTCGCCGATGGAAGTATGATTGACCTTGAGCAGCTATAAATGTACTGGCCCAAATTTATTGTTGCAGATGTACATGTCACGTGTGTGGAAATTGGCAGTAAGCCATGGTTGGGCGCACCCACTAATCGCGGTTTTACTGAAATTCTACTGAAAGTGACTTCAAACCAAATTGACTTGATCTCATTCTAAGTAGCTTTCAAGATCAATACCTCTTTTTCTACTTTACCGTAATTATCCTTTTCCGATGACAGTCCACAAATAAGATATCATTTAAGAAACTTGGACAATATTAGATTCGCAATACTCGTTGAGAATTATTAGCAATAAGAAACAAACGAGAGATTCTGTATATCATTGAAATCTTTTGCGATCCAGTGGCAACTTAACCCATTCCCATACAATCACACTGTTTTACGCCTCTGAAGATTTGCATTAAAGAAAGCATTTTGAGAAAATGAAACATTGCTTGTTTCACAATGTTTTCTACTCTTTCTAGGGCTTAGTTTGCAATTTCAAAGCGATTTGAATTGTCGTCTGTTACTAGTGCAAAATTTTGTTGTTTAGTAACGGATTGAAAAGTCTATTTCAAAATAAAGTTAAAGATCTTTTAACATATGAAACTGTATAGCTTATCACTCCCGCTGTATAGAAATGGTTCGCTGAGTTAGGCAAATTACTCACCTCATAATTGAAAGACTATGCGTTACTGAATCCGTGACCGCATCTACGCTAAGCGGGTTATTAGTAATTAAGTTTTCTCGTATTTAAGACGAGTCTTTACGCGTTCCACGCATTATATAGAATCCAAGTAATACGCCATTTTCAAAATATACAGTTGTTTTGAAGAGACATGTTTTAAGAAATAACATATCGAACCTAACTGGACATTTCTTCTCTTCTAACCTAGTAACATCCTACTTGATTTTCCAAACTGGGAAACACTGATGGGCGTCTTGGGATTCCATAATAAATAGATATGGGATGCAACTTCCTTTACAAATATCCTTAGTCAAGTAGTATTAATCATTTTCCTTGTATTATTATATGATCTCGACCTGAAATTTGGCAAACAAACCTGTCAACCCGTCAACTGCTCTGTTATTTTGCAAATTTCATGGTCATTAATATGTAAAAAAAAAGGAAATTTGTTGTTTGGCAACCTAAACATCGCAACTACAGCTTAAATAACCTGTAGTTACCACGTTTAAGTTGCCAAACAAACAAAAAATAGATGTCGGCCAGAGTCGGGAATTTACTTCTGATCTAAATGTTTGATTTGATTGGTCAGTTGATTTTTGATTGAAAGCCGTGATTGGTCAATAGTGTTCAAGCCGCCGTCATAGCGCAGTTGGTAGCGCGTCGGACTGTCAATCTAGAGGTCCCGGGTTCGATTCCCGACGGCGGCACTCATCCTTTCCGACTATTTGTCTCTCACCAATGGGTCGATAATCGTAGACCTATGTGGGATAGCAGCTGGAGGCTAGGAAAGGATGTAATGGTAGTACTGGTGTGAGAAATACCAGGAATCCATTGTTAGGTGCTCCAGCCGCCGCGATATGACTGAAAGATTGTTAAAAGCGGCGTAAAACCCCATACAAACAAACAAACAATAGTGTTCAAAGAGTAAGTCAAGTTTGTTATTTGACTAAACTCAATTTAAAAAGTTTAGGATGCCAACCAATCAATGGGCCCCCCTACCGATAAACGGAGTTGTCCTGAAAATTGCCCTTAATTTACTCCCTTGACTTGACTGGGTACTTCCGGCTTAAATTTGCTATATAGAGAATATAAGGGCTTAGACTAGATGCTCCTATTTTGCGTAAAATCGGATATATTTTCAGAACTTGATACAGAGAAATGTTGAGTACTCTTAAAATACTCTTAGAATATGGAATTGTTGTGGTAGTTTATATAATCGATGACACGTTTTAATCGTTTTTTACTCTCCCGACGTAGGAACCAATTTCATTCTCGTCCAGTTTTCATATTCTACTTATCATTTTCGAAATAAAATTAGCAAAAGCGTCCTTTGCAGGAAATCATTGCGTTTACTTCTTTAACTTGAAAAGACTTATTAAAACAAGGAAACCACACAACAACAAGCAAGAATAACAATATTGTGATAAAGAATACAGGTACTTTTTACGCCGATTTTCTCCACATCTGAAAGATCCATTATTTTCGGTACACATTGCTATTAAAATTTCGTTCGTATCCTCTTTCGTTCTGAGATTTTTTTTCTGTAAAGGATTAAATGGTAAATCAAATTTAAAAGTTAACGATGTCCTCTCATAAAATGCTGTTTTGTTCCAAGTAACTTACACGCTTCTGATTGGTATCTCCGATTGCGTAATAGACCATGGGTGGTATTTTGGATATACACTGGATATATCTCATAATGATCGGCTATTTGCTTTTGATTTTCAACCGATATCCCCTTATTACAAGTAACAAAGGAAGTCGTTTGCTATTCCCTGTAATTATAAGGAAATTACGAGTTTGTACATTTCAAATAGGATCATAAATGCAAGAGGTAAAGGAAATATATTTTAAAACGTTTCTCATCTAGACAAATTTGGAAAAAATATTTTAAAAAGAAAAATCTGAAAAAAAAGTTTCAGATCACTTTTTTACAACAAAAAGATTTGAATTCTTAGTATATATACATTGTATCATATATGTCATTGCATGATATATCTCAATATACTAATAATAATTTGGTATCAACTAAATGGATTAACACGTTCAAAAAGATTGTCTTAGTTTGATCTTTGTAACACTTCCTACGGTAATCTCTTTTATACTTTTTTATTTCTCACTTTTTCTCAAATACTTTAAATACTTGATTCGAAAACTTGAAGAAGCATTTCGTCTGCGGGCGACATAAACTTCTAAGGTATAGCTTAAAGAACTGTAGCTACGGGTTTCGGTCGCAATCGGCGATTTTATAGTACAGTAAACGGCGGTGCGGTAAGTCACATTCTGCATAGTGTCACCTTTTCAAATCATTACGTTCTAATGCAAATCTACAGTAAAAACTCTATTACCATTCAAAATTAGATCGATATGTACTTACCCGGTCCATGTCAGTGCCAAAAGCGTACAAACGATTTATACGTATACAGAATAAGCATGTATACAAACAAATACATAATCTACTCTATGGACTTATGAAATTTCTTTATGTTTTGGAATAAAGGTATTTGCAAGGGGTATATACGCTTATTTCACTAACGATGTGGCAATAGCCGGTCACACCTATTATGGTAATTATCATGATAATTATGTTACCTTAAGTGATTTAACTTTCAAATAAGTACCCCACGAAACTTTAACAATTACAAGAATGGGGTAGAAAAGTTTCAATAGTTTTTGTAAGATGAAAACATCGAATTTCAAAGGTACTCTTACTTGCCATTGGTAAGAAATGAATGATATATCTTTGGAGGACCTACAGAGGCAACAATCATTTCCACAAGCCTTCAGACACTTTACAAAGCTTGTTGAGGATCATGCAGTGAAATTCTTGTTAAATTTAGTTCATATCCATCGATGAAAAAGGTATTTGGTAAATTCCCATGGTCATGAAATGAAGACGTATGGAGAGCTTCTTTGTAACAGTTCCCGTTGGTAAAAGGACAGATATTTTATAAATTCAAAGCCCCGCTTAACATGTGAAACCATCTTTTTAAAAAGGAAATATTGTGGGGTATATATTTCCTTGAGTATCATTGTATTTATTTCGATCAAAAAAGCTCTTTTTATGGTAATTCATACGTATATCCGGAATTAGGGTATATCCGAAAAATACACTTTCATACCAGCTCATTTACGATTATAAGCACCTAAAACGTCACTTAATTTTAAAAATTAAGCTCAGCTGTTAAAAAAAAGTAGTCTCTAGACCATCTAGGGTTTCAATATTGCTGACACGTAGTAGGAGCTGGCAACAACCTGTTAATGTTTTCGATACCGATATCATCGATTTTTTCACGGTACTACCCAAAGATTTAAGGGAGGTCACTCTAATACTAAAACTAAGCGAAGTAACTCTGGATATCGGTAGGGGCCCATTCACTTTTTGTTAGAAATTACTGACCATAGTTTTTTTTAAAAAGTGAATCCATTTAATATCAAAGATGAACTTCCTGTCAGAGTCAGTGGGCGTGGACAGCGGAGTCAGTGGGCAAGGCCAGCGATCTGTCATCTATCTGTCTGCCTTCGAAAAGGCAATGTTTGCAAGGGCATCCATCTCTGTGTGAGTTATTTTCAGTTAAGGATTCCCATTAACTTCGAGATAAATCCAGCAACATATATAGCGCTATCTTAATAATCTATTGTATTTTTGTCTTCAAGGCCATACTGCGTACAGTTAACCTTATTAAAATTTTCAGGATTTCCTGCTTTATCATCATGTTAAATCTAGGACCTAACATCATATATCATCCCTTAGTAACAATTTCAAAGTACAAACAATACCCCTACTAGCTCTTTGTTACTAAAGTAGAACAATTAACCTTAGACCTTCATTACCTCAAAACGGAAATAATTTTCAATCAAAGTTCAATTGTGACCTCGACCTTTGACCTATTTGACCAAACACTATAGGACACCTTATTGTATCATGGACATATGTATAAAGCTACATGGTTCTAGGTCACATGGCTTATGAGTTAGAGCCAAGAAACTGTTTTCAGTCAAAGTTCAATTGTGACCTTCACCTTTCACTTCCCTGACTCAAAAAGTGAATTAATTATTTTAAAAAGTTATTGAGTGATGGTTAACCAAGAAGCTTCAATAATTGCTTGGAAAGCATCAAACAAGTTTGTATGGGATTTAGAGCTACTTCCAACAATATTTCAGTTATATTGCAGGAGCTGGCGCACCTTACCTTGGCTTCTTGTCATCGCTCACACCAGCACAGTGGTAGCATTCAATTCGAGCCACTACCCTCTCATCACTACTTATCATTCGCCAATTGGAGCGACGAATGACGTATATTACAATGACTTGTCAATTGTGAAAAATTTGCATGGCGAGCTGGAGTTCCAACTCACATCCAAAAGATCGATCGCTCAGATTGCAGCACAATCCTTATTTTGTATAACGCTTTCATTTTTTTCCCAAAAATTGTTTTCTGGCCTTTGTTGTGCAAGGACAGGGGGCTATTTTCATGATGTTGTTTCCGCTGTCCGTCTGTTAACTTTTTCTTTAAATAAAAATCATCTCTTCAGAAACTATTGGCTGGAATTCAACCAAAATTTCACAGGTATGATACTCTGGTGATCCTTTATCAGATTCCTTAAAAAAATTCTAGTCAGAAACAAAACATGCCTCTATTGGTGGGGCCGATCTCCTTTATGTTGTATAGTGAAAATCTTTTCCTTTAGAATGACAGAGTGGATTATTTCCACATTTCAAAGAAATGATCCATGAGTGACTCTTTATCAGATTCCTTGAAAAGAATTTAATAGGATGTTTTAAAGGGAAGTACATGTATTTAATGCTGCTGGACTGGTTACTATACTGCATAGCTCTGTAAAAGAAAGACTTCTTCCTTTACCAGAAAAAAATAGGCTGGTCCAAATTGACAAGTTTAGGTGAGTGAAATTTGAAAAAAAATATTTGTTGGGTCAAAAATTACTTGTATGCTGTATTTCATTTGCCATAATGCTTTTCTATTAATTCAGCCCAAGGTGAGCTTTTGTGATCTAGCTATGTGCAAAGTCCATCATCAGTCATCATCAACATCTTGCACTCTAAAGGCCATGTTTTTGGCTCAAATGTCTTGATATTTGGTCAGAATATTTGTTTCCATTAAAACTGGATCAAGTTCTACATTAGGTCACAATGGGTCAAAAAATACCACTACATGCAATGTCCTAAAATAAACTATTGGCTGAAAATATACTAAGTCCAAAAACAGGAAGTAGATAACATGCAGATCTAAATTTGGATATCTCCATACGACCCCTAGATCAACATCCACATCAAGTTTCAAGTCTGTGCTATCAAATGTTGTTGAGTAAAATGTTACAAAAATATACCACTTCACCAATCAATGTCAGAAAAAAAAAGAAGCCTTAAACCAGGAAGTATTTAACTTTCGGACGTATATTCGGTAAGCACCATATAGAACCCTTAGCTGAACCTCCACACCAAATTTCAAGTCATGGCTATGAATCGTTGCTGAGAAAAATGCGACAAAAATATTGGTTACAGAAGGACTTATGAGGGTAAACCATTTTACCCCCTCTTATTTGAAGTGAGGGTATAATGATTGTGTACTTTTTAATTTTAATTCACTATCTAGTTGATTAACCCTAATCTTATAAAACCTTTGCAATGTACATGCTACTTTTCTAGCACAGAAAATCTTAATAATTTGTAAGAATGCTTTTGTTTCTGATTTCTTATCCAAGATTTTGCTAGCACTTTACTCTGGGCTGAAATCAGGTCATTGACGCTTAGATTTCTTCTGCAATTACTGACTCAAATGAGCACTTTAGGGCCGATGACCCTCTTGTTTTCTTACGGATTGTGCTAACGAGGGATCAATTTAGTGCTCAAAAGAACATAATTGCTTGAAGAAATCTAGAAGAGGTATATCCAGGAATATCCCTACTAAAAATCATTCCAATCTATAGATTAATGGAACAATTTTACTTTTTGTGCTATATGGTGCGGATAAGCCCTTCCGGTAACACAAATGTAATTTGCCCAAACAAGGTTTTATTGAACAAATCTGAGTGGGGACTGGGGGGGGGACTTATAGAAATAAATATTAACCCATGATAAGTACTTCCAGTGCTTTTAGACTTTTGATTTTAATTTGATTCTGTATAGGATTGTATTTGGTACAACACTGGTTAAACTGAGAAAGATCTTTGTAAGATTCAGAGAATACGGAACATGTGCGCGAAAGTGGTTTTAAAACGCAAATGGAAATCTTAAAGCCTAGTTTTTTTCAAGAACTGTTACGATCTATTCTGAACAACTGTCGATGCCAATCTTTTTTCCAGCTATTATTAGGCTATTATTAGGCTTACTTTTCATTTTTATTTGTTACTGTTAATCGCCATTAAATACATGACAATGTAGAAATATGCGTTTCATCAAATAAATCAGTTTCAGTTTCAAGAAAAAGCTTTGGAATACATTGTGGACAAAAAGGAAATTCCTTATGATAAACAATTTCTTCAACGTCCACGATGTTTATGATTGTACAATCAATCTGTGAAAGTTTGAAGTGAATCCGATGAAATCTAGGGACATCATTGTGTTAACTAGAATATTTGAATTTGTTTTTATTACGGCCCCTTTTCATGTGAAATTTAACGGATCAGACACACTGTCAAAATCAACAATCGGAATGATGGTACAGTCAGTGTAATCTGTGGACTTTAATGTGTTGATGAAAAATTTGAAATAGTGAAATTCTAATAGGGCCCCATATTCTCTTCAAACTTCAATTCTTGATTCATGATTCGCATCACGGACCGGAATCTAATAAAGTTTCTTGTAACATAGGAAGCAACCCATTTAAATCACAGCACTGAAAATACTGATGATGGACCTCCGTGTTGGAATTGTAGTTTTGTGTAGAAAATCGCATTTTTCACATAGATGCATAACAATTTGCATATCCTGGTTTGTTTAATAGGTAATACATGACTTTTTCTTTTCTAGAGTCCTGAGCACGATCAAAAGTTCGGGGGGGGGGGGGTCCATTGTCACGTCACTTGCCTTTCGCCGATGGAAGTATGATTGACCTTGAGCAGCTATAAATGTACTGGCCCAAATTTATTGTTGCAGATGTACATGTCACATGTGTGGAAATTGACAGTAAGCCATGGTTGGGCGCACCCACTAATCGCGGTTTTACTGAAATTCTACTGAAAGTGACATCAAACCAAATTGACCTGATCTCATTCTAAGTAGCTTTCAAGATCAATACCTCTTTTTTTACTTTACCGTAATTATCCTTTTCCGATGACAATCCACAAATGAGATGTCATTTAAGAAACTTGGACAATATTAGATTCGCAATACTCGTTAAGAATTATTAGCAATAAGAAACAACGAGAGGTTCTGTATATCTTTGAAATCTTTTGCGATCCAGTGGCAACTTAACCAATTCCCATACAATCACACTGTTTTACGCCTCTGAAGATTTGCATTAAAGAAAGCATTGTGAGAAAATGAAACATTGCCTGTTTCACGATGTTTTCTACTCTTTCTAGGGCTTAGTTTGCAATTTCGAAGCGATTTGATTTGTCGTCTGTTACTAGTGCAAAATTTTGTTGTTTAGTAACGGATTGAAAAGTCTAAATCAAAATAAAGTTAAAGATCTTTTAACATATGAAACTGTATAGCTTATCACTCCCGCTGTATAGAAATGGTTCGCTGAGTTAGGCAAATTACTCACCTCATAATTGAAAGACTATGCGTTACTGAACCCGTGACCGCATCTACGCTAAGCGGGTTATTAGTAAGTTTTCTCGTATTTAAGACGAGTCTTTACGCGTTCCACGCATTATATAGAATCCACGTAATACGCCATTTTCAAAATATACAGTTGTTTTGAAGAGACATGTTTTAAGAAATAACATATCGAACCTAACTGGACACTTCTTCTCTTCTAACCTAGTAACATCCTACTGGATTTTCCAAACTGGGAAACACTGATGGGCGCCTTGAGATTCCATAAAAAATAGATATGGGATGCAACTTTCTTTACAAATATCCTTAGTCAAGTAGTATCAATCATTTCCCTTGTATTATTATATGATCTCGACCTGAAATTTGGCAAACAAACCTGTTAGAAACTTTTTTTTTAAATCTGATAAAGGATAACCATAATATTATACTTAAGAAATTGGGTTGAAACCATTCTTCAGTTTCTGAAAACAAAATTTTTACTTTATACTATTGGCCTCGCCAATAAAACCCATGTTTTTTAACCGAGTAATATTCTTTTACAAAATCTGACAAAGAGTCACCCAATGATCATTTCTGTGATCCATCGACTGGCATTAGACAAGATTTTCAACCTTTTTAATATATTCCATAGATGGAAATTATCCCTCCCCGCTCTTAATAGCCGTGATTCCAAACAATTAACATTCTTTGTCGAATCTGATAAAGGGTAAACAAATGATCATTCTGGTGAAATTTGGTTGAAATCCACCATCTTGTTTTCAAGGAGAAAACAGTTTGACACACAAAAACAAGCAGATGTGAAATTCTTTGTAAATGGCTTTGAAAATAAGAAAACTATTTGTTAGCCAATGTTATTTAGCATCACCTTCGGACAAAGAATAAATTCCAAATCCAAGAAGTTCCTGCTCAAGATAAAGGGAGTGGTTTCCATTACGAAATGTGAGATTCCATTATCATCTGATCAAAACCTAAATGGTGGGTACTCTTTGGAATCTCAAAATAGTTCATTAAGACAATTTCATTATGTTCTTACAAGAAGAGTAATAATAGAATAAGATTAGTATCACAATTTTTTATCTAGGTCTCGGGAGTCTAGCAAACCCACGACTAACACCCTTAACCCAAATGACTACAATTTGTCCGTTAAACCGACGTTTGACCTTCAAGCTTGACAATGAGTGTAGAAACCTACAACCAACGTAGTGCAGGAGTGTAAAATACCATTAATATAGGTTCAAGAGATGTAACCCAGGCTATAACCTACTGCGACTTAGACCTATAGAATAGGAGCTGCATATACTACTCTCATCAAAATGTACTTGTATGTAAAATTAATGGAAAACAGATAATAGGGATATAGGCAAGGTCAAAACTTGAAATTAGTCGTAGGAGCTTAAATCAAAGAATGCAGAATTACACTCGTCTTGATGTACAGAGAGTATGAACTCGGCACAATGTTCAAGTATGTAAGACGATCACTGGCTCCGCCCACCCACTCTACTGGCCACGTCAACTGACTCTGTTATTTTGCAAATTTCATGGTCATTAATATGTAAAAAAAGGAAATTTGTTGGTTGGCAACCTAAACGTCGCAACTACAGCTTAAATAACCTGTAGTTACCACGTTTAAGTTGCCAAACAAACAAAAAAAAGATGTCGGCCAGAGTTGGGAATTTACTTCTGATCTAAATGTTTGCTTTGATTGGTCAGTTGATTTTTGATTGAAAGCCGTGATTGGTCAATAGTGTTCAAAGAGTAAGTCAAGTTTGTTATTTGACTAAACTCAATTTAAAAAGTTAAGGGTGCCAACCAATCAATGGGCCCCCTACCGATAAACGGAGTTGTCTTGGAAATTGCCCTTAATTTACTCCCTTGACTTGACTGGGTAGTTCCGGCTTAAATTTGCTATACAGAGAAATGTTGAGTACTCTTAAAATACTCTTAGAATATGGAATTGTTGTGGTAGTTTATATTAACGATGACACGTTTTAATCGTTTTTCTCTCCCGACGTAGGAACCAATTTCATTCTCGTCCAGTTTTCATATTCTACTTATCATTTTCGAAATAAAATTAGCAAAAGCGTCCTTTGTAGGAAATCATTGCGTTTACTTCTTTAACTTGAAAAGACTTATTAAAACAAGGAAACCACACAACAACAACCAAGAATAACAATATTGCGATAAAGAGTACATGTACTTTTTACGCCGATTTTCTCCACATCTGAAAGATCCATTATTTTCGGTACACATTGCTATTAAAATTTCGTTCGTATCCTCTTTCGTTCTGAGATTTTTTTTCTGTAAAGGATTAAATGGTAAATCAAATTTCAAAGTTAACGATGTCCTCTCATAAACTGCTGTTTTGTTCCAAGTAACTTACACGCTTCTGATCGGTATCTCCGATTGCGTAATAGACCACGGGTGGTATTTTGGATATACACTGGATATATCTCATAATGATCGGCTATTTGCTTTTGATTTTCAACCGATATCCCCTTATTACAAGTAACAAAGGAAGTCGTTTGCTATTCCCTGTAATTATAAGGAAATTACGAGTTTGTACATTTCAAATAGGATCATAAATGCAAGAGGTAAAGGAAATATATTTTGAAACGTTTCTCATCTAGACAAATTTGGAAAAAATGTTTTAGAAAGAAAAATCTGAAAAAAAAAGAGTTTCGGATCACTTTTTTACAACAAAAATATTTGAATTCTTAGTATATATACATTGTATCATATATGTCATTGCATGATATATCTCAATATACTAATAATAATTTGGTATCAACTAAATGGATTAACACGTTCAAAAAGAGTTGTCTTAGTTTGATCTTTGTAACACTTCCTACGGTAATCTCTTTTATACTTTTTTTATTTCTCAAATACTTAAATACTTGATTCGAAAACTTGAAGAAGCATTTCGTCTGCGGGCGACATAAACTTCTAAGGTATAGCTTAAAAAGCTGTAGCTACGGGTTTCGGTCGCAATCGGCGATTTTATAGTACAGTAAACGGCGGTGCGGTAAGTCACATTCTGCATAGTGTCACCTTTTCAAATCATTACGTTCTAATGTAAATCTAAAGTAAAAACTCTATTACCATTCAAAATTAGATCGACATGTACTTACCCGGTCCATGTCAGTGCCAAAATCGTACAAACGGTTTATACGTATACAGAATAAGCATGTATACAAACAAATACATAATCTACTCTATGGACTTATGAAATTTCTTTATGTTTTGGAATAAAGGTATTTGCAAGGGGTATATACGCTTATTTCACTAACGAGGTGGCAATAGCCGGTCACACCTATTATGGTAATTATCATGATAATTATGTTACCTTAAGTGATTTAACTTTCAAATAAGTTCCCCACGAAACTTTAACAATTACAAGAATGGGGTAGAAAAGTTTCAATAACTTTTATAGGATGAAAACATCGAATTTCAAAGGTATTCTTACTTGCCATTGGTAAGAAATGAATGATATATCTTGGGAGGACCTACAGAGGCAACAATCATTTCCACAAGCCTTCAGACACTTTACAAAGCTTGTTGGGGATCATGCAGTGAAATTCTTGTTAAATTTAGTTCATATTCATCAATGAAAAAGGTATTTGGTAAATTCCCATAGTCATGAAATGAAGACGTATGGAGAGCTTCTTTGTAACAGTTCCCGTTGGTAAAAGGACAGATATTTTATAAATTCAAAGCCCCGCTTAACATGTGAAACCATCTTTTTAAAAAGGAAATAATGTGGGGAATGTATTTCCTTGAGTATCATTGTATTTATTTCGATCAAAAAAGCTCTTTTTATGGTAATTCATACGTATATCCGGAATTAGGGTATATCCGAAAAATACACTTTCATATTGGCTCATTTACGATTAAAAGCACCTAAAACTTCACTTAATTTTAAAAATTAAGCTCAGCTGTTAAAAAAAGGTAGTCTCTAGACCATCTAGGATTTCAATATTGATGACACGTAGTAGGAGCTGGCATCAACCCGTTAATGTTTTCGATACCGATATCATCGATTTTTTCACCGGAACTACCCAAAGATTTAAGGGAGGTCACTCTAATACTAAAACTAAGCGAAGTGACTCTGGATATCGGTAGGGGCCCATTCACTTTTTGTTAGAAATTACTGACCATAGTTTTTTAAAAAGTAAATCCATTTAATATCTAAGTAGAACTTCCTGTTTGAGTCAGTGGGCGTGGACAGCGGAGTCAGTGGGCAAGGCCAGCGATCTGTCATCTATCTGTCTGCCTTCGAAAAGGCAATGTTTGCAAGGGCATCCATCTCTGTGCGAGTTATTTTCAGTTAAGGATTCCCATTAACTTCGAGATAAATCCAGCAACATATATAGCGCTATTTTAATAATCTATTGTATTTTTGGACTTCAAGGCCATACTGCGTACAGTTAACCTTATTAAAATTTTCAGGATTTCCTGCTTTATCAATATGTTAAATCTAGGACCCAACATCATATATCACCCCTTAGTAACAATTTCAAAGTACAACCAATACCCCTACTAGCTCTTTGTTACTAAAGTAGAACAATTAACCTTAGACCTTCATTACCTCAAAACGGAAATAATTTTCAATCAAAGTTCAATTGTGACCTAGACCTTTGACCTATTTGACCAAACACTATAGGGCACCTTATTGTATCATGGACATATGTCTAAAGCTACATGGTTCTAGGTCACATGGCTTATGAGTTAGAGCCAAGAAACTGTTTTCAGTCAAAGTTCAATTGTGACCTTCACCTTTCACTTCCCTGACTCAAAAACAATAGAGCACTTCCTTAGGTTATTAGCAACAACTGAATGAAGTTTGAAGGTTGTAGGACTATTGGTTATTAAGTTAGAGCCAACAATTGATTTTCAATCAAATGTCAATTATGACTTTGACCTATGACTTCCGTGACCAAAAAGCAATAGGGGATTTCCTTGAGTCATTGGCAAAATTGTCTAAAGTTTCAAGGTTGTAGGTCTAATGGTTCTTGAGTAAGAGCCTGTAAATTATTTCAGAGTTTAATTGAGACATTGACCTTTGACCTCCATGAGCAAATAATAATGGGGCACTTCCTTGGGGGATAAGCAACAATCGCATGAAATTTAGAGGTTGTAGGTCTATTTGTTCTTGAGTTAGAGCATGGAAACAAAAGGTTTACATGCGGATGGACGGACAGGCAAATAGAGACATGGTGAAACAAATTAACCCCCTCTACTTTGTACGTAGGGGGTATAACTGTGATCAAGTGATGCTACACACATACTTTGAAAATTGTGGAACAAAGGTTATTGGAGAAAGACATTTTCAGAATTCTTCCCTGTAAAAGAGAGCCATCATGGCCCTAGATCGCTCACCTTCATTTACTTTCTCAAGTCAACTTATCAACTCAAGTTTAATAGCAATACACATGTTTAATAAAAAGGTCATGATTGGATGAGGGAAAAACGAATTTTGCCACTAAGACACAATTCTACGTCATACAAGATAGAATGCCAATGTATTAATTGCATTTTCATGCAAGCATTTAGAGAAAATTTGAGACAAAGTTGTGACGTTAAGAGTGGTAAAAAGGTTTGTTTTTCATAAAGCACCTTTTCACTAGATAATAGTAAGAACGTCACCATATTGAACAAGAGGGCCAGTGGCCCTGGCGCTCATCTGAATTAAGGCTCCTTTTTCACAGGGCCTAATGCTAACTGGGTTTAGAGAAGACATCCCTTTAAAATTTTACTAAAGACAACTTATGTTGCCATGGCATGCTTTGAATAGATTTCAAATCTTTTAGTAATCATTAAAAGGGGTCAACCTATGGGACATTTCTGCCATATTTGGTTCATATTGGGCACTTAGTTTTTGAAAGGGTTGCCTTCTTTATTAATATATATAGGGCCCGTCACCACGGGGCTCTGAATTTTTTTTTTCAATTTTGAAAGAGGTTAATGTACCCATGCTTTGTGCAAAATATCAAGATTCCACTTTAAAGTTTTTTTTGTTTTTTCTTAATTCTACTCTTGTTGTCATGGCAACCAGATCTTTCAACAGATTTCAATTCTTATGTTGAAATTGGCCAAGTGGTTTGGGAGGAAATTCGTTTCCATGTAAGCCACACACCCAGCCCAAGGTCTCCAGTCCTTGGGACCCGAGATTAATAAGTCCAAAACAGGTCAATTAAGTGATGCTTCATGCAAAATATCAAGGCTCTAGGACTTCTTGGTCAAGAGGAGATAACTTTAAACGACTTTTGTACATTTTCAGTTTTGTTGCCATGACAACCAGAGTTTTCAACAGATTCCAATTCCTTTGGAAATTTTTAAAGGGCGTCACCATAAGAAAATCCTTGTCATATTGGAAGAAATTGGCCCAATAGTTGGGGAGATTTCGTTTAAAAATCCTTCATTTCTTTATAAGCCCCTCCCCTTGAGCCCCACCCCCACCCCCGGTAATGATTTGAGCAATTCTGGAAATCTCAATGTACTGGTGCTTCATGCAAAATATCGAGGCTCTACACCTTCTAGGTCAGGAGATGATTTTTAACATCTTTAAAATTTTAGTTTTGTTGCCCTGACAACCAGAGTTTTCAACAGATTCCTATTCCTTTAGCAATTCTTCTGAGACACTGCCTCAGGAATATTTTTGCAAAATTTGGTTGGAATTTGGCCTGTGGTTTGGGAGATGTCATTTTAAAAATCGTTCTGTATTTCTATATAAGCCCGCCCCTGGCGACTCGATGATGATGACTTTAGTAATACTGAAAGAGGTCAATGTACTGATGCTTCATGCAAAATATCGAGGCTCTACGCCTTTAGGTCAGGAGATAATTTTTAACGATCTTTTAAATTTCAGTTTTGTTGCTCTGGCAACCAGAGTTTCCAACAGATTCCAATTCTTTTAGCAATTTTTAAAGGGCACTAACTAAGGAACATTATTGCCAAATTTAGTTGAAATTGGCCAAGCGGTTCGGTAGATGTTGTTTTAAAATTTTGGACACAGAACGGATAGAGTGTGGTCAGAATGCCTCACCATGATCACTTCGTGCTCAGGCGAGCTTAATAGGATCTCCATCAAGACTATACTATCCTCATAAAATATTGAGCCAAAATTCTCACCAGTAGATTGGTAACAAGGATTATTGTGATTTAGGCCTCTTTTCCCTTGTTATTATCATAATGTCACCACATTCAATAGGGTTATACATCTTCTGCAAGTTTTAGAAGGATTGAGACAAATTGTGTCCTGTAGAATGGTAACTGGGAAATTTTCATTAAGGCCCTTTGAGTGTCACCAAATTTGGTATTGTTCTTTCTTGTGACAATACAAAATTTTTTGGCAAGTTTGAGAAAGATCGGGTCAAAATTGTGACCTGTAGATTGGTAATACTGAATGGATGACAATGCATCAGTGACCACACAATGGAATGCAGGCAATCAAGGATCACAAAGGCTCACCATGTGCATGTTGCGCTCAGGTGAGCTAAAAAACTGGGATCCCCAAACCTTAGGTCTATGTTAAACAGGGTGCTCCTGCATCTCGGTGGAACTTAACCCATTACTAGATGCAAAAATTTAGAGTGGTCCAAATGAAAATGAGTTGCAGACGACAATTTAAAGTTTATGAATTATTAGATTTTTTCAAATTTTGGGTAGAATACCTTATGGAAATTGAGAAATTGCTTGTTGCAAGCAATGCATTCATTTTACTTGTTTTCCAAGTATTTTTTCTTGAGGGGTGTTAAAAAGTGTCACTGTGTGGGAATGGGTTAAAAAGGACCCAATAGATATTACAGGAGTCCATTATTTGAAGCTCTAAACTCTCCAAGTTCAGAGGAAAATTTTTCAAGATTGTTTTCATATGTCCTTTTATCTATTTTGTTGCAACCAGATTTATGGTGAATTATGGCAAATTGAATGGTTTTCGAAGAGCTTTACCAATGGCAAAGGAACATAACTCTCAAGTTCAGGAGTTGCCATCTATTTCTGGAAGGGAAAGGGTTTTAAATACAAGTACTAAGATTTTGAACAGACATACTAGATACGGACATTGGGCAATCAAAGTTAATCACCTTGAGCTTTACCCAGTGAAAAGCTTTTAGACTGTTCTAGCAGGGATGTCTACTTAAAAGTAAGAAAGTCTCCATGATTATCTTTAATCTAAATCAACATGATCACAAAAACAATAAACTATAAATATAACATGGCATTCACAATAACTTTACCAAATTTTGGTATTCTAGACATCTTTTCATTTGACAGTTATTCATATACATGTAGTTGTAATGGCCAAGAATCTTGCGCTCATCATGGAATTGTGGCATGCACCATAAAGGCTGGTGTAAAAATATGAAAACTACTACCAAAATTGGTAAAATAAAAAACATAAGTGACAAAAGTAGAAAGTTCTACAGCCAGTTTCGCTTTTTGCCAAAATGCCCCCATTCACATTTCTTCATAAGTGTGTACAAATGTGGAATTGTGTGGGAAAGTATTGACTATAGCAATAAATATTTGTAACGGGTACTCCTTTATTCCATTCCACAAAATAATGCCTTTTGACGCTCCTCACAAAAAATATCTGAACAAAAGTACTGCCTACAGTTGCCTACACTCGTCTATTTGGTACTGGATAGTGGACAAAATGCATCTAGAATTATCCCCCTTGATAGTATAGGTTGCTCTTTTGAAAGACAACAAGTGTGCCAAGTTTCAAGTGAATGCCTGTAGTAGAACCAGATATCACAAAATGTCAAAGTTTTAGCACAACGAAAAAAACGATGACAAGGACACCAAGGGTATAGCAAGGCTATAGTTCATCACCCAAAAGAACATAGAATTTCTAAATTTCATCAACTGGAAATTGTCTTCTGCGACTTCTTTCAATTAGTACCAGTCTAGAATTTTGTTGTGTGGTAATGAGTTAAGCCACATGTCTGCATGAACTATCTTTTAACCTATTCCCACATAATCCCTCCTTTTAAGCGCCTCAAGAAAAAAGCTTTAGAAAGCACTTTGGAAAATGAAGAAATTGCTTGTGTCAAGCAATTTCTTCATTTTCCACTATGTTTTTATCTGACAAGACGATAAAAATTTAAATTCCATAGACTTGGAATTGTCATCTGCAGCTTCTTTGCTTGAGGCTTAAATATTCTCGTTTAGAAATGGCTTAAATATTTAATTGTTGACAATAAAACTTAGAATACAATGAATACTTACTTTTCATCTATGAAGTGGAAGCATAGTTTTATATTTTGGCAAGTCTGAGGTCAGGGTAAAATCAGACAGTTGATTCAATCAATTATCAATGATTGACAACAAGATAGTTCTCAATTTTGGACAGGTATAAATCAAAGTTATTTTATCAAGATGTGAATTTTTTATAGTGTACTTAGAAGATGTTGACACAGCAAAAATTCCCAAGAGGACCATGGTGGTCCTAGATTACTCCCCTGAGTATGATAGCTCAAGGCTTTATGACATATACAAAATATCAAAGCCCTACACCTAATAATTTTGGAGAAAAAGAACTTTTAGTATGTAAGCTTTTATCTTGGCAGAGAAGTTTTATGGTAGAGGGTCAATAGGCATTGATATACCAAATATCAAGCTCTAGGCCGAATCATTTTGGAGCAGAAGATTTTTTAAAGATTTTCTCCTTTTATCCTAATATATTTAAGATCCAACATATGGCACTTATTTCAAGAGTGCAGTAATTCTTTGAAGCATTTCTGTAGAGGGTCAACAGGCATTGATACATACCAAATATCAGCGCTCTAGACCTAATGTTTTAGAAGATTTTGAAAGATTACTACTTTATTCCTCTCTAAAATTAGGGATTGCACACAGGCTTATTTTCAGAATATGGTAATTTATTAAAGATTTTGGTAAAGGGCCGATAAGTTTTGATACACACCAAATATTTAAACTGTAGGCCTTAAGGTTTTGGAGAAGAAGAGTATTAAAGATTTCCTTCTTTATTCATATGTAAAATCAGAAATCACATAGAAAAGGGACAATTTTTAGAGTATGGTAATTCCTTGAAGTATTTTTGTAAAGTATCAATAGACATTGAATCATACAAAATATTAATGCTTTTTAAGCCTTGTGGCTTGGGAGAAGAAGATTTTCAAAGATTTCCTACATAATTTATAAGTCAAATCAGGAATCACACAGGAAAGGGCTAACTTCAAGAAAATGGTAATTTTTAGAAGGATTTTGGTAGAAGGTCGTCAGAAGACAACTTACACCAAATATCAAGGCTATAAGCCCTATGGCTTGGGAGAAAAGGGTTTTCAAAGATTTCCTTCTTTATTTCTTTGTAAAATCAGGGATTGAACAGAGGAGGGCTAATTTTCAAAGTACTGTTATTCTTTGATGTATTTTGGTAGAGGGTCAAAGGATGATGATTTTTTTCAAAGCTTAAGCCTTTTGGTTTGGGAGAAGAAGATTTTCAAAGTTATCCTTCTTTATTCATATGTAAAATCAAGGATCGCACAGGAAAGGGCTTATTTTCATGGCATTGTAGTTCTTTGAAATATTTTGAAAGAGGGTCATGAGGTGATGATACATACCAAATATCAAAGCTCTAGGCCTAATTGTTTGGGAGAAGAAGAATATTAAAGATTTTCTTCTTTATTCGTATGTAAAACCAGGAATTATTTAGAAAAAAGCCAATTTTCAGAGAATGGTAATTCTTTGAAGAATATTTGAAAAGTGTCAATATACACATACAAAATATTACAGCTTTAGGCCTTATGGCTTGGGAGAGGATTTTCAAAGATTTCCTTCACAATTTGTATGTTCAATCAAGGATCACACAGGAAAGGGCTAATTTTCAGAGTTAAGTATTCTTTGAAGTATTTTGGTAGAGGGTCAATAGGTGTTGATATGTACCAAGTATCAAAGCTCCAGGCCTTATGGTTTAGGAGGAGATGAGTTTCAAATGATTATTTATGGACAGACAGATGGACAGACGGATGCCAGACATTTACGGTTCACAATTGCTCACCTTCAGCATGTTGTGCTCAGGTGAGCTGAATAAGAGCTGTCACAGGGCAGCAACTTGCAACTTTTCTTAGTACTGGATAGTCAAAGCAATTCAATATCTACATAGACATTATACCTAAGCAGAAATTGACAATAAAAATCTTCAAGTCCCAAAGCAGTTCAAACTTTATTACAACAATTGTAATTGCAATGAATATTTGCCTAGAAGATGATATGATGGTCACAAAAGCATGTGCAAAGTTTCAAAGTAATAGCGTTAGTAGAAAGAAAGTAATTAAAGATATATGACAGTTGCACAAAAGATTTAATGAAGAATTTTTAAGTCCAAAAAGGGTCAAAATTCCACTAAATGAATGTCAGAAAAATAATTCTTTATCAAAAGAGGCTGATATTATTGTAACAAAAACGTGTCCATAGTTTCAAAGCAATAGCAGTGGTAGAAAGAGAGCTATTAAAGGTATATGACAGTTGCACACAAGGTTAAATCAAGAACTTTGAAGTCCAAAAAGGATTAAAACTCAACTTTAATATGTATCTTGCCTACATGATATTATGGTCACAAAAGCATATGCAAATTTCAAAGCAAATGCATTGGTGCAAAGTGAGTTATTAAAGACATATTACAGTTGCACGTAAGGTTTACCCTAAAATTCCAAAGACTGAAAAAAGGGTAAATATTCAACTAAAATGAATTTCAAAGTAATGAACAGCCCTGGTAATCAAACCTTGTCTAGAGGGTGATATTATTTTCACAAAAACGTGCAAAGTTTCAGAGCAATAGCATTAGTAGAAACTGAGATATGACACTTGCATCGAAGCTGACGCCCAGGTGACCAGAGTATTCTTTGAATAGTCGAGCTAAAAAGTAGAAAGGCTTTATAAAACAAATTCGGTCAAGCTGGCAAGCATTTGACCTTCAAGTATGTTCTTGAGCTCTATGAATAAATGTTTGAAAGGTCGATTCTACAGCTTTACAGATGGTAGGGCCTTCATTTGACCAGGGACCTCAGGTTTGACTTTACAGAAATTAAAGAGCCAATACAATGCTTTGTCAATTCTACCCTAGCATCATAGTTACAATATTGACTCTTGAAAATTTTTAGCCATATGTCAAGGTTCATTAAAAGTCCATCAAACTATTGGATACCTCTGTAAAAGCCCATTCCCATCATGGATAAATATAATTAACATCAAGATTGACATTTTTTGGAAATTGTAAACTATGGGTAATCTACACCTATTTATGTTGTAGCACTTTATCGGAATTCAAATCTCACCGGCAAGACACACCCATCCACGATAGCAAACATTTGGTTTTAAAAAGATCTACACTTGTCATGTTTCAAATTTGGGTGGAAGGATGCATTAACTAGCTAATGAATTTACAAACTAACATATGTAAATCTGTCATTATAGCCGATTCTCTCTTTACAAGTGGGCTTAACAACAATACTTTGAAGGACATAGAAAAAGCAGCTTCTCAAAAATAAATAATCCTTGATTCTCTGGTTAAAAACTAGCTTTAGAGAATTTTATTCAACATAAATGTCTTAACCTATTACCAAATGGAATTAATCAAGACAGATTAAAATTTAAAGATATTGTAGGCGACATTTTCCAGTGGATGATTTTTTTTAAATGTCTTTGGAGTTGAAAACATTGTGGGAAATGAAATTGCTAGTCACAGGAAATTTCTTCATTTTCTCAATTTTTGTCTTGAGGGGCATAAAAAAGTATGATTGTGTGGGAATGGTTTTATTTGCTAACACTAGAGTGGAAAGACTTACATATCCCAATTACATAATACTATGTTTATCTTGGATAGGAATCTATGAATATCTTTTTTCAACTCATTGGCACACAAGCCCTCATTTCTATGCTTTGATGATTTTTCAAATTGGAAAACAATGTAAGAAAAGAAGCAAATTTATTGTAACATGCACTGTCCTTTCTCCCAATATTTTCTACACATTTGACACTTTACCATTCAATCCTGATTCTTTACCCTCCCTTTTCCACATAATCCCTCTTTTTTACGCCCCTCAAGAAAAAAGCTTTGGTACACGTTGCAGAAAATGAAGAAATTGCTTGTATCAAGCAATTTCTTCATTAACACTGTTTTCTATCCAAAATGAAGGAAATAAAATCCATCAACTCTAATTATCATCAGCAACTTCTTTCAATTTGGACCAGTCTAAAATTTTGTCATTTGGGAAGGGTTAAGAAAGTGATTGTGAACAAACTAAGAGAGATATTATTTCCTCCCCTATTAGATACTAATTTTTTTCAGATCATATGCACTCAAAAATGACATCTAAAAATTCTTCCAATTCATCTGATAATAGGTTAAATGATTTACTTTCTCATTTAATCACACTTCAAACTGCCATCTACAACTCAAAATTCATTTGAACAAGTGTTTATATTAACTAAAGCTTTACTGTATTGCAAAATTTTAGACTGGTCCAAATTCAGGTTTTGCAGACGACAATTTGAAGTCGATATCAATTGAAAAATAAACATCCAGTAGAGCAATTAATATTGTAGAAAAAGAAGAAATTGCTTAATATCTCAAATCAATATCTTTTTTCCACAACTTTTTCTCAAGTATAAAAATATATGGATGTAAAATTAGGGATTGAACAGGAAAGATTTAACAATGATGGCAGCTTTTATTTATCGTGTACTAATGAGTGTTTAATTAGCCGATCATGTCTCGTGAACTTCTTAGGGCACATTGAACACTCAAAAGGTTTCTCACCCGAATGATCATAACTGTGACGTTTTAAATGTTCGGCTCTCATGTACGATTTACCACACTCCAGACACTGATATGGGCGTTCATTTGTATGCCTGCGGTAATGACGCACTAAATGTTCACGTCTACGATATCGTGACCCACATATATCACATGAATATGCACGCTCTTCTGTATGGATCTTTGTATGTGTTCGTACCTTTTCTCTTGTCTTAAACTGTTTCTCGCAGTATTCACATTGGTATATTATATTTGGGACTTCCTCACGGGCCCCAGGATAGCCCTTTTTCTTGCGCCCTCGTCGTGAACTAGCACTTTGATATTCTGCATCGTCATCATCAGAATATGTTGATGTCTGTTTCCTTTTAGATTTGGTTAAAGTCAGCCTGATCCTTGGCTTTTTCCTCCTCTTTGTATCTTTCCCATCCTTCATTCCTTTCAAAGTAAAAGCAACGTTTTTTGCTGCTTTACGTATTTGCTCAATATCATCATCAATACCTCCTCTACCTTTAAGAGTCTGCTTTCTTTTCCTCTTTCTGGGTTCACTCACTTCTTCTTCATAAGTTCCCACTTCTACTTCTGAAGCTATATCCTGGTGTTTGATAGCTTCAGATGCTGCTAATATTGCCCCTACTGATCTTTGATTCTTCTTTGGTATAGTAGTCACGTCATTGTCTAATTTGAAATGAATTTCACCTGTATTAGGATGATAAACACTAATTGGATCATTATATGGCAGCCTTAGACGTCCAATATCACTATCAGAATAAGTATCTTCATAACCAAGATCATTACCTTGAGAGGGCTTAAGGGTGAATCTTGAGCTTCCAGGTGATTTAGTAGGGGAGATAAGTCTATGAACCGGGCGACTCTGAGAATAAGCAGATTCAGGAATCTTTTGTTGGAGATACATAGCTGTTAGAGGCTTACTCCTCACAATCTCTTCATCCTCTAAATTATGGGAAGACTCTATTTCCTGTTCCACAGCTTCTTCGATAACAAGACCACAGTCAGGATCATGGAATGTGTCAGGAACATGCATATTTGTCTCAATTACCTCTGCTTTTGTAATCACTTGTGGAAGAGTTGCTACATAATCATGATGAGAAATACTAGGGGTGACAGGATCGTGAATCAGATGTGTAGATATATGATCTCTATCTTCCTCTTTAATTGATATACTAGGTTCTATATCATCTTCTACATCATTGCTATGTAGAACTCGGAAACCAGATTCTGCATTCTCTATTACTATTTCTGATCCATCCTGAACTGCCTCCTCTATTATGAAATGTTCAGTAGGACTTGGTGCACTGTAATTATGTTGAGTTGGATCAAGTGAGACATGGACATTGTCTCCACTCACCTGTTTAATAGAGAATAGAACACTCAGCATGCTTTACATTTAAAATATATAAAGGATAACTCTTTCATATCAAGTGTAAGCAGGGCTTGTGATTGCCTTTGAAACTAAGGAGTCATTAACCCATTCCAACTCAATCCCTCCTTTTTACGCCCCTCGAGAAAAAAGCTTTGGAAAACACTGTGGAAAATGAAGAAATTGCTTGTATCAAGCAATTTCTTCATTATTCACAATGTTTTCTATCAAAAAAGACGAAAAAAATCAAAATTCCATCAACTTGAAATTGTCGTCTGCAGCTTCTTTCAATTTGGACCAGTCTAAAATTTTGCTGTGTTGGAATGGGTTAACTCTTTGACCATGAAATTATATCCACTAAAACTGATTTTGAAGGGGTTAAAAAAAGCAGTCAAATGGTTAAATTTTCTTTTATTGTATAGATGTTGATTCACTTAAATTTCTCTTTGATTCTCATATAAGGATATAAAGTGAAGTGTTACCAGTATTTACATATTTTTCAATAGTACATTAGTTGTGTCACAGAAAATTTGAGGGATCAACATTTCTTGTTTTGATCCTTTGAAATTTCTCAAGGGGGGGGGGTCAAAATAACCCTCTTGAGAAAATTTCGAAGGGTCAAATCATGGAATCAGGGAATTTTCAAATTTCTGAGAGTCAAATCCCTGGTTTTAGAGTCAAACATGAACCCTGTATAAGATTGATTTATCTTTGATTGAGTGAACAAAAAAGTTGTGTTTTCAATGAGTGCCAGAGCCAATAGTGAAAATATGCAAAAAAGTTGTTAATAAAATTGAAAGGTAAATTGTTATTATACAAAAGTAAACAATTCTTCTATGTAAAAATATGTAAAATAAAATCTTTTGGAGAGTCCAAACAGTGCACCATTTCACACATGACTGTTTAGAGTGTTTTCTAGTGAAATTATCTTATATTAATATACATAGAAATCTCTATAATCCACCAGAAAGCATTAACTTATTCCCACACATTCCCGCTTTTTTAATGCCCTTCAAGAAAAAAGCTTCGGAAAACATTGTGGAAATTGTGACAAGCAATTTCTTCATTTTCCAGAATGTTTTCTTCTCAAAAAAGCAAATAGTTTTAAACTTTCATCAACTATTTTTGTCATCAATAATTTCTTTCATTTTGGACTTCAATATTCTTTTTTTCATATGGGAATGGGTCAAAGAATATCATGATAAACTTAAGAGATGAATAGAATATTTTTTGTTTCGAATTCCGCAATGAAAATCCTAATTAATCTACTTGAAGCCTTATGCTTACTTCTTTGAAAGTTACAGAGTTTTAGCCACTCACCAGCAAGGGGGGGGGGGGGGCACTAGGGACTCTAGGGTTAGAAAATTGAGGCTCCGTGCTATAAATTCCGGTATCATGTAATGACAGGTGTTTTTAACTATTCTCAGTATTGATTTTTTAATAGAGATATCTAGGCTTTTTCATAGAGATATTTAGGATATAGCATGAAACATTCTGAATTAAAAGTCATACAGTTAAAGGTAGACACAACATCTGACAGCTAATTAGGACTTTAAACAATCTTCTGGTATTTTCTAAAGTTGAACATCAGGGGTTCCATGTGACTCACATCAGATAATTTGAGAATCTGGTCATGTACTGACTGAGGTAGAAAACAATGTCAGAATTTCTTCTTTTCTCAAATTGTTTTACATAGCTATATTTCTAGTTTGACAGAAATAAATGAACATACATGTATAGCATTGGCATATATGTGACCACCAACAATTTGCATTGAAACCTCCCCTGGAATCAAAGCGATGTTGCCATCCATTCTGAACTGGATCGAAAGCTTCTTCTGTTCACTGAAATATATCATAATATAAATATATTAACCAATTACCAGATGACAAAATTTAGAATTTGTCAAGTTTGAAGAGTTGCAGCTGATGAATTAAAGTAAATCATAATTTTAATGATTTCATTTTTCTTTAAAGAAAACTTAGTGTTACATGAAGAAACTGCTTGCTACTTGTAAGCAATTTCTTCATTTTACACAATATTTTCTCAATTGTTTTTCTTGATGGGCCTCAAAAAGGGCCATTGTTTGGGAATCATTTCAATGGGTTAATTTATTTTTTTAAAACAACTAATTATGACCCCAGACTTTCCTCATCTCTAAACAGGCCAATACATTGTAAACAAGAGTGCCATGGTCACAGTATACGCCGCCACTTTGCTGCTGTTTCACAAAAATAATTGTAGACACTACTTATTTTGACAGAACCAAATTCAAAACATTTGCAGACTACCTTTTTTAAATTGTCAAGTTCAAACTGTTTGTTATGATTGATTGATTGAATGGGCCCCAGATACTAATATTTAAGGGGGCATAAGTCAGGGAAAAATTGATGAACCACAAAATCCTTACTTCATGCACATCTACCAATTTAGATTATAACATCCACCAAGTTTTATTTAGATCTGGCCAGAAATTTAGGAGGAGTTGCATTCATCACAAGGCTGCAATTTCAATAAGCCCCGATACTAAGTTTTAAGAGGGCATAACACAGGCAAAAATCAATGAACCATAAAATCCTTACTTCATGCACATCTACCAATTAAGGTGATAACATCCACCAAGTTTCAAAAAAATCCAGCCAGAAACTTAGGAGGAGTTGCATTTACCGTTACAAGACTGCAATTTCAATAAGCCCCAGAGACTAAGTTTTAAGGGGGCATAACACAGGCAAAAATCAATGAACCATAAAATCCTTACTTCATGCACATCTACCAATTAAGGTGATAACATTGACCAAGTTTCAAAAAGATCCATTCAGAAACTTAGGAGGAGTTGCGCTCACGAGAAAAGTGGACGTACATATAGATGTATGGACAGACGGACAGACGGAGAAGATGACGCCAATATACAATCGCCTCCGGTGGCGTATAAAAAGACTAATCTATTACCAGATGACCAAGTATAAAACTAGATGGTCCAAATTCAGAACATGCATAATATTAAAAGTGAACATTGCTGTAGTTTAAAAAATAATCTTCAGGTAGGGTAGAAAACATTGAGGGAACTTAAAATTATCAACCTTAGGGCGAATTTATTTTGAGCAATGTTGGGCTATTCACATTGTACTAATGCAATTTCCTTACAACAAAATGTAAGCCAAGCAGTTCATTATGGCAGCTAGAATATGGTCAAGAATCAATGTTTTGAAATTCCTCCAGCAAAATTTAGTTGTGTAATGGTAAATGCAGTTAAATTGAGGAGAACATATCATGTGCACCTCTTGTATGAAAATCAAACATTTTCACATGTACCATCTGAACAAACCAGGCTTTTCTCATTAGCAATGAGGAGAGTAGAAGACAAATCCCCCCTGAATACAACCCAACTGGAACAAATACCCTGGACATAAATCCTCATGGGCATAAGCCTTCCCAAATAAAAGCCTTCCCTGACAAACACCCTTCTTATACAATATACAATGTACATGTAAATGGTAAATAAATGTGAACATCAAAGGAAAAGGGGTTGCAGACAATAAAACCAGCTACTCTTTGAACTCTGTCAATATATCATATATATGCATGTATTGATAATAAGAGAAGCCAAATTAAGTGTGTATTTCATGTAATAATGGAAATACCGATAATGTTAGCATATTTCAAAATATTGAAAACATTGGGAACAAGATGTGTTTGTGAAAGACTATGCCCTCTAAACAAGAATTCTTTAGAAACGTGTGATTTTTTTGGGGTTTTTTTCTTTGTTTTAGGGAAAAGGGGTTAAAATTTTGACTTTGACCTTGATGAAATGACCTTCCCCAGTTGCGCCTTGTTGAGACCTATCTACATACCAAATATTAGCACAGTAACTTAATCAGGGTTGAAGTTATATTTTGCAGACAGACAGACAGACAGACGGACACCGGTAAAACAATATGCCCCTGATCTTATCGATGTGGGGGCATAAAAAGAAAAATGCTTGTGACAAGCTTTTTCATCTTTTCCAACATTTTTTTTCTTTCTTAATCATATCTGGTATCTTAGTATTACCATCATTCATTTTTTTTTTTGGTTTAGGATGTAGCTTTGTCAGTCTGAAATATATATATCAAGCACCATTGTAGACTATTAATAAGCTGAGAAAGCAATATTAACACCTATTGAATTTCCACACATTTATCATATCCTTCATATCAAAAAGATTACCCTACCAAGCAAAGACAATATTATAAATCTTATGATTTATCAATATTACAGCATATACCATGTGATAATTTTGTGTGCCAAAAGAAAAGATAACAAGAGCACAGCCCACAGGTGCCTACGCTTGGCTGCAGGTGCTGGATAATGCAAATATTCCAAGTCGAAAAATGGACATAACTCGTACAAAAACGCTTTAAGAGTTATCCCCCTTGATAGCCTAGATAGTTCTTGTGATGGTCAACACACTTGCCAAGTTTCATGAGGATATCTTCAATAACAACAGAGATATGACCAAGGTAAAACTTTGCCACGCCAACACAACGCGAACGATTTCAAGGTAGTGACAATACCTCAGATTTTCTCCAAAACTGCCTGGCTAATAAAATGAAGGGAATGCTTTGTTTGAGGGGGTACGACTTTTTGGGGAGATTTTATATGGTTGGGTTCGATTTGGAGGAATTATGTCTACAAGGGATTTTGCCCCTACCCCCCACTGGCTATCAGGGCTCTGCAGAGTGGGCGACTCAAAAAGTCGCCTGGTTTCATAAAACTTCGCCTGATTTGCTGATCAAAGCGAAGTCGAAGTCGCCTGGAATTTACGGGAAGTCGCCTGGATACGATAGGTGATAACCTAATCTGGCCCAGTGGCTATAAAAGTAGGGGACAACTGTCGGTCGGAAGCCCTTTGATAGTAATTCAAGTGTGTATCGATAGTCCGAGGCCAGCAGATTATCAGAAAGAGGGGTATGTTCTGGCAGCTAATAGTCAACATGCTTGCTTCATTCACACCTACGCTGATTGGTTTCGGCAATGCTTTGTATACTATCGGCACTAGAAATCTTTATTTAAAATCCTTTCCCTTCTTAAGTTTTAATTATTTCTGTTAATTGAGTTATCATCAGTCTACGAGATTTGTTGCTTACTTTCACACAATGAGAATAATGGCCAACATTTATGGACGCAGTGTCATTTACCAGAAGTCAAAATTTTGTTAAAAATTTGAAATCTTGATGAAAAATAATTCTGCCGAAAATCTACATAGAGTAAATTCATTTTTCATTAGAATCCTTCAATTTGAGTTATCTGCTTTAATTGTAACAAGTGAAGAAAATTATGGCAAACAATTTACAGGCTGCTACGATCTTTTCCTGACATTCTTGTTCTGATGCATTCTATCCAAAAACTAAATTCCACTTACTTGTGTTGGTAATAATTCCTTTAAATAACATGTAATCCTATAAAATGGAGCAAATTATCCTGTGTTAACTGTAAACCTCTGCATGTACAGAGGCTGGTTTTGTGTACTGAGCAGTAACCCTTACCCTTTACACACCATAGCTGACTTAATCACTGAGGACCTTTTTTGACCAATTAATGACAATTTTTACCCATTTATATGTTATCAGGTACAGTGCACAGATTTTAACTCATTACCACATAATCCCCCATTTTGACATCTTGAAATGTTTTTATGGGAAACTTTTGAAAAAGGAGGAAATTATTGCAGCAAGCAATTTATCCTTTCCCCACATGTTTCTACCCACTTTGGCACCTTCTTTCTTATTCAAGCTCACTGTGAAATGTCTTATTTAGCTTCTTTCAATTTGTACCAGTCTGAATTTTTTCTTCTGGTAATGGTTTGATTAAATACATTGTTGTTACAATAAAATCTTTACTCATTTTCTGCTTCAAATAGGAACACTACTCATTTCATTCAGACCGCCTATACACTATTTGCATTTTTTTATTAGTTCTTTTTTTTATCATATATGAATCTATTATGAAATTTAAAAAAAACACAAAAAAAATACAGAATCAAACTCTTGAATTCTCAAACCTAAAAAAAGAAAAATACAAAAGTATTTGTTCACAGGAATAAGATCTTTATTGAGGACTGAAAGGATAAGCAGTAATTTCTATGTTTATTGCATAATACATAATATTAAGTGCAACTACTTGGTTGTAAAGCTATTTCATTTTCTGATAGAAATGAGGAATATGCGCAAAAACTTAATTTTTAACGCAATCCACTTCTCCTGAAAGTCTCACCACTTCTCCCCATTTTGAAAAACTTCTCCCAATTCTCAGACTAGTGAGAAGTGACTTCTCCCCAAATTCTGGGAGTCTGCAGAGCCCTGGCTATGTGAAATGGATCTGAATAATCTAAAGCTTATCAGGGGTAACAAAAAGTTCCATCAAATCAAGACAAGGTAACAAAATTCAGCACAATATGCTCCCAACATTGAGTTCCATACACCATTATACTTAGCCCTGCATTGATCTTAGATGTTAAGACCATTCTTTTTTTCAAAATCTTTGCCCCATATGGTAACCAGTCAACTTGACCTTTTAACCCATTCCCACACAATGACAACCCCCAAGAAAAGTTTTTTAAAAGTTTCTTTAAAGTTTTTTTCACAATAAAAAAATAACTCATTAAATAATATATAATTTCATTTTTCTACATGTAAACCTGTTTAATAACCAATTACTAAAATTGCAAGTGAATTTGACTTATTGCGAGTTGTTTTAAATGCCACTCGCAAGAAATAGCGAGTCAAATTTTCAGGGAAGTTCTAGGCCTGCCAAATATGGAAATTAGCCCCGCCCATTAACCCTTTCCTGTTTTATGAAATTTTAGACTAGTCCAATTTGAAAGTGCTTGCAGATGACAATGAAAAATGCATGCAATTTGAAATCTGACAATCCTATGTGGTAGAAAATATTGTGGGAAAAGGAGTAATTGCTTGTTCCAAGTAATTTCTCTTTTTTTCACAATGTTTTCTCAAGTATAAAATCACAGTGACGTAAAATCCCAGGTTTATCCAGGAAAGGGTTAAAGCCATGCTTTCAATCCGATCAAAATTCTTTGAAGGAATCTGATAAAGGTTCACCATATGATCATTTCTGTGAAATTTGATTAAATCCATTCACTAGGTTCTAAGATAATTTTCAAACTCTTACCATATATGGAAATTAGCCCTGCCCATTAAAGCCATGTTTTTCGACTGATCAAAATTCTTTGAAGGAATCTGATAAAGGTTCACCTAAGGATCATTTCTGTGAAATTTGGTTGAAATCCATCCTCTGGTTTCTGAGAAGATTTTCAAAGCTGTCACCATAAATGGAAATATCCCCGCCCATTAAAGTCATATTTTTCATCAGATCAAAATTCTTTGAAGGAATCTGATAAAGGTTCACCCAAGGATCATTTCTGTGAAATTTCGTTGAAATCCTTGAAATCCATCCACAGGTTTCTGAGAAGAAGATTTTCAAGGCTTTCACCATATAAAGCCCATTAAAGCCATCTTTTTCATCTGATCAAAATTCTTTGAAGGAATCTGATAGAGGTTCATCCAAGGATCAGTTCTGTGAAATTTGGTTGAAATCTGTTCGGTACTTTCTGAGGATAAGATTTTCAAAGTAAAAGTTTATGGAAGGATGACAGGACAGACGGACAGACATACGCCGCCATGACACAACGCCATGACAATGGCCCACTTGCTTTCAGCAAGTGGAGCTAACAATTACGTATCTTCTCCAAATACAATTTTTGCATCTGCATTAATGTAAATTGGAACCAGAATCAAAACATTATAACCCAAAGTATTACTATGAGGACAATGCTATACCTAAATTTGAAAGCTCTAGGCCTTATGGAATAAGAGGAGCAGCTTTTGGCTGTCGGTCGCCATTGTTGCCTAATGTTACAAACATAAAAATCTGGAGAAACTTTTTATTTGGCGAAAGTTTGTGTACACATACATACATACATTTACTTTGACTAATCTCAGGGAACAAGTACGAGGGCCAAATGTGTATAATTGCTCAAAGGCTTGTATATCAAGTCAATAATGCACTCACACGTAATGGCATTTTACTGTCTATATTCATTTATTTTTCTGTATGCTCATGCACTTCTTGGTATAAGATTTTAACGTGAACTGACGTAATTGTACGTGAATTACATGCTACAGTTCGTGAATGGGCACCCTGAATCTTTCTTGATTGACATTGATTTTGACTGTCCCATGTCTCCCAAACAATTCAGTGGATGAGTGAATGATACAGTCGCATGTCTGTAATCCTTTCAATTGACTCAACACCCCTTTGCCTTATTTTGATTGTTGTCGCTAGTAAAATCGTCACTTTGCCAATTTTGGAGCCAGAGTTTTTATTTTGTCTCATTTGGCGCTAGTGGTGATTGGCAGCAGGAGCCTGAACGGGAACCTCTCTATAGTGTTCCGGCGTTACTCGGCAATGATCCCTTGATATACTATGACTTTGGGAACCAGTCTTTCACCCTGATTTCTGTTGAGGTCCAGCTCAAATACTTAATCAGAGCAAGACTTTGACACAATAATTGATCTGTTCAAAAGGTAAGAGGACAGAGAAGTCCCTCTGTAAAAATGTGCAAAATATCATACAAAAGTTCTGCTGAGAACCAGCGTTTTGATTTACCACACTGTGTCCTTACAAGTATTAAAAAAAAAGCCCGATTTTTCCTCTTTCTACCAGCGTCCTGTGTCTTCCCCTTTTTCTAAAAAAAAACCCTGGCCCAATTTTGAAGAAAAGAGCAAACCAAACATTGTCTACATCTACAACACAAATTATACAATTAGTAAGTGAAGTTGAAAAAATATGTTGAAAGTGCAAAATAATCATTCATTGCAGCAATAGCAATTACATTTAGCCTTTAAGCATGTTTCTATATAATATGTATACACAGGCTGAGTTGACAGGACGAGTTATTCATGGCAAAGTTGACTGTGAACCCTCCATGTCGACATTTGCCATGATTTGGATCTAAAGACCAATATATTTCAAACTTCCATTCACCTATATATATCCACAATAGAAGGACATCTACATCTTTTTTTACTTATAGAAAGTATTTAGTTTACTACAAAAACTATGGGGAGCTGAAATATTGAAGAAATCAAAAGACTATCGAAAGGTGTTGGGTGGGGTTAGACATGACGGTTAAATTGGCTGGTGACAAGGTAACAATGACCTGTCAACTCCTGGCACTTTAAGAATCCGAATCTTCAACCGCATACATATTACTCTATATATATGCTATCTGTCACGCTATGGCATAAAACGTTTCACGTAAAGAAATACAGGTGCGGAAATTCTCCACCCACCTACTGCGTAACGTTGATTTTCAATATGGAGGGAGGGGTGACAAACAAATTCGAGCAAGAACGTTGCTAAAGAAATAGATATCGGTCTTAAGCAAAAATATGAATTTAAAACAAATTGGGGGAAAATTCATGAAATACTTTTTACCATTCGTATCTATTTATTTGAAAAGAAATGCTGAAAAAATGCTCGTATTGTTTCGTAGACAGGTCCCATCAAGAGAAGTTAATACAATGTTACTTGTGATTGGTTAAAATTGGAGAACGGAAATACCGGAAAGAATGAAAAAAAATCGGAAAGGACAAAATGGACTGATAAGCCTATTTCTATCTATCTATATATACTGTCCAACTCCCCTTTCGGGTATTACTGGCAGGTATTTCAACATGGTCTAAATTATATCTCGGCCGGAACAACCTTCAGCGTGTTCCCATTACTTCTTACAACTGTCCTAACGTAACATTCTTTCCGAGACTCTAGCAGCATATCCCACTTTCAGACAATGTTTAAAATGTACCCATTAGGGCGGGGAAAAGTTGTAAGAATTGAAGCAATGTCGGGAAAGGCCGATTCAGTCACCCTATCATTAGAAGACTTTCTTTCTTCAAAATGTGGTTTGACCCGAATAGTTTTAGACAGAACAATTAAATTAGTGGACTTAGTCACACTAGTCTATACGGTAGTTTAACCCAGCCTGATAAGGTAACCGCGGCATAACTGATCTTAGACTTGTCGACAATGTTGAGGACATCGAAGAAACTGCTTGTTACGATAAGATAAAGGATAAGTTTTATAAGTCTTCAAGACAAAATTACATTCAACATTAGGCTTACAAGAGCTTTTGAACCGACAAACATATAAAGCGTTCTAAGAGGAGAGCGGGACCAAATGATACATGGGGAAATCTGTTACGAGATAGCCATGTCAATGATGATGTCACTGATGACTTGATAAAAGGCATATTTTACATAATTTTTGGAAGACTCCAAGGAATATTCTACCAAAGGTTTTCACGTAAGTTAATTTTGTCATACTTTATGAAAAAATCGTCTGGTATAATAACCCGTTTAGATCGTCACTTTTACATTTGCCTGTAAAGAAAAGATCTGTAGTTTATCTAATGTAAAGATTTGATCCGATGTTAAAGATGTTAAAATAATCTTATGTTTACCAAGTTAAATCGTTCAAAGCGTAGGGCCAGAATTCTTTGTTCAGTCATTTGGGATTGTACAGCGTTATTTGGTCGCGTGATAGCGCTAAAACAACTTACTGAGACAGGTACCACTGTCGACTTTAATAAAGCATTTGTTAAAGTCGACTGCGGTACCGGTCTATAAAACAATTTGATTATTCCAATGTGAACGATCACAATCGCAAAATAACTGCGCAAATAAACACTTGAGTCTTAAATGGATAAAAACTGGCGTGTGTGAGTTTGCCAAAGAACGCTAATTTGTTTCTATATTCCCGCATCGATAAGTTAGGGGCCGTGTCGTTTTATCTGTATTCTCGTCTGTCTTTCCATCTATCTGTTTGTCCGACCGTCTGAAAAGGTTAACAAAAAACGTAACGTTGCCTGTATTTTCTACGCTATTTAAGTAACGATGATCTTACAAACTACTGAGTAGGATCTCTAAAGATAGGCATCAGCTTGTGTCAAGGTCATAAGTCAAGTGTAGGCTATCTAGATGTTTTGGTGGTACACGTGTATTAGTGAACTGTGTTGCCGCGTGACATCTTATCTTGTTGTTGTTGTTTCATTTGCATTTTAATCACACTATTTGAATTGACTGTTAAGAAACTGTTTTTTTATGTAACATTGTCCCCGCGCCTTGTAACAAATTGCCAAAAGCGCAGGACAAACTATTAGATCCACATAAAACTGCGGTGGAAGAAGTTAATTTTATTAGAAAAGTTATCAAGATCTCCTCGAATATGAATGTTCATATTTTGTTCCTGATGATGGAGTTTGCTTGAAAATAAAAATGGTTTAAGTACACAGGTATTTAAATTTTCATTCCACTAAAATCGAAGAAATGTAACAGATATCCCCGATCTCCCCTACATATCTATCTATCTATATATACTGCCCAACTCCCCTTTCGGGTATTACTGGCAGGTGTAAAAAACACAGGTTAGAACGTAGCGTATAATAGAGTTAAAGACACACAGTTAATACATTTGAAATTTGCAAAGAGTAGAAAAAATAATTTGATGGATCGGGAAAAAACAGGCATATAAAAACAAGACTAGTAAAACACAATTAATTAAAAATCAAAGCACTTAAAGTAATGATGGCAGATGTCCTTGGTGGCATAGTAGAATGATATGCCCATTTAGGTGTAGAAAATGGCCTTTTTCATCTCGCCTAACCATTCAGGCGTAATAGGTAATACAGGGTGTTTTCTATTCTAGTAATGAGTTAGTTGAGAAGCTAATGGCTCAAATCTACAGTTGCATTTTTACATATACATGTCCTGGTGTGAAAAATGACAGGAAGCAATGGTTTGGTGCACCTACCAGCCACAGTATTAGTGAAATACTACTGAAAGTGGTATTAACCCATTCCCACTCAATCCCCCCTTTTACGCATCTCAAGAACAGAGCTTTGGAAAACATTGTGGAAAATGAAGAAATTGCTTGTATCAAGCAATTTCTGCATTATCCACAATGTTTTCTATCCAAAATAATGAAAAAAATCAAAATTTCATAAACTTGAAATTGTCGTCTGCAGCTTCTTTCAAATTGGACCAGTCTAAAATTTTGCTGAGTTTGAAAGAGTTAAACAAAATTCACTTAAAATCCCACTCTAACTAGAGTTCATTAAAATACTCTTAACCTTTCTGATATAATCCTTTTCCCACGATAGTCAACAAGCAATTAAGATGTCGTTGAAGAAACTTGGACAATATTAGGTTAGCAATTCATTGAGAATCATTACTTACAAGAAATAAATGAGAAATTATGTATATCTCTAAACCTTCTGCAACCCATTAGGACCTTAAAAAGGCAATAAACCATCCAAGGAACATCTTTGAACATCTTTGAAAACACGTAACTTGTGTTCGCACAACTATACATTTCTATGTAGCCCCAGCTTTGATTGGAAAAGGACAGGGCGCTAGCTAGTGCCCTGAAAGGGCACTGAGATTCGCGAAGCGACGAAAAAGGAGAGGGCGCGGGAGGGGGGGGTCTAATTAGGCAGGTGACAGTAGAAATCTTGAGAACAAATACTGTAGATAATTCCATAGAATGGAAAAATCGACGTTCATCTTTTTGCAAAAAAAGCAATAACGTTTTGGGTTTTTTAATTGTAGCTGTACAAAGGAATCACATAACTACAACAAGAAATCAGCTGTAATTACTATTTTCAACTTGTCCAAAGACTAATTTTGTAACTCACAGATCATTATCATTTAATTTTCTTTTTCATATTTCTATAATAATCAAATCATTTTTAAAAAATAATTCAATTACCATAACAAAATACCAGACGACACAATTTTAGAATGGTCCAAATTCGACAAAGTTGCAGACGATATTTTAACTTGCACTAAAGAGGGAAAAAATCGGCGCCCTTCTGAAAAGGTCTAGCTGGGGGCACTACTCACTTCATTATTGACAGACTGCGCGTTATTGAAACAGTGACCGCATCTACGCTTAGCGGGATGTTAGTTATGTAAAAGGAGTCTTTACGCTTTCTATAAATTATATAGAATCCTCGTATAACGCCATTTTCAAAATCTCTCTTATGAGGAGACATGTTTTAAAAAATAATAAATCGAACCTAACTGGACACTACTAGTCATGTCCTGCTTGATTTGCCAAACTGTGTAACACTGGTGGACGTTATGCGCCCACCAAAATCCTTGAGATTTGAAATAGGAATGGATTTATAAATATATGAGTTAAACCTCTTCTCATCCCTCTTCCCGGGTAGTATGGTAATACAAAATAGTACTTTAATTAAAAGAGGGCCTCTTCCCCGAATCCTAAATAATTATCAAATTATATTATACAAAGAAAAAAAAAACATTAAAAAGATGATAGATAAAACAAAGATTGGAAACAATTATTGCAACATGCAGATGTAAAGCAGACGTACGCAAGCACACGACGTAGAACTTGTTTTAAAAAATTGCAAAAAGGAAAAGGTTTAGAGAAAGAATGAGACAAAAAGCGGATAGTTTAAGGTGCTGATCCTTTTCGATGTCAATTCGTCTTGCTCCGACAGTCCTGGCCATTCCAGTTTGACATCAGAGCTTTGATTTTGCCAAAACTGCTCCTTTGTCTACATTGCTCCGGGAGGTCATTCCAAAGAACATGTACAGCATATCTAAAGTAATTTTACCTGCTATAATAGTAGATACGTTAGGAGCCTGTAAAAGATAAGAATATCTAAAATTCCATCGACTTTCTATTTCTAGATAAGATTTTCTAGAACAGGAGGAGCCAAGTTTTTAAAAGTTTCTAAAGCCATAGTTCTCATTCGTCTGGTATGTTTGAAGTTTACAAGTAATAGGTATGATCATGAAACTTTATGTCCTCGACCCCTTTAGAAGAAAACTAAGAAGAGTATTTTGGAAAATAAAAGAATGCTTGTAAACATCCAAATCTCTGCGTACACCATCAATTATGCGCGCTATGATTTTTTTTAAAATTACATTATCTTTTTATATCAGACAGCACACTAAAACCATAGGTCTCGCTTTAGATGAATAAAAAAGCCACGAGTATTTTTATGCCCCAAAGGGAGGAATATAGTAATCGAACTGTCCGTCCGTCAGTCCGCCCGTCCGTCCGTCCGTTCCGCTTTCGTGTCCGCTCTGTAACTTCTACATGCAATAGTGGATTTCAATATAACTTTGCACAAATGTTCACCGCTATAAGACGACGTGTCGCGAAAAAGACCCAGGTTCCTATCTCAAAAATCAAGGTCACAATCTGGGGTCAAAGGTAAAAAATCGGCACTTTTTGCCGTGTCCGCTCTGAACCTTCTATAATCATGCACGCAGGTACAAATTTCTTTCATACAAATGTAAACCACCATCAAACGACGTGTCGCGAAAATGACCCAGGTTCCTATCTCAAAGGTCAAGGTCATAATCTGGGGTCAGAGGTAAAAAATCGGCCCTTTTTGCCGTGTCCGCTCTGTAACTTCTATAATCATGCAAGCAGGTACAAATTTCTTTCATACAAATGTTAACCACCATCAGACGACGTGTCGCAAAAATGACCAAGGTACCTATCTCAAAGGTCAAAGGTCACAATCTGGGGTCAGAGGTCCAAATCGGCACTTTTTGACGTGTCCGCTCTGTAACTCCTATAATCATGCATGCAGGTACAAATTTCTTTCATACAAATGTTCACCACCTTCAGACGACGTGCTGCGAAAAGACACAGATTCCTATCTCAAAGGTCAAGGTCACAATCTGGGGTGAAAGGGGCGTCCAGAATGGTTAAAATGCGTCCGGAATGGTTAAATTGTATTTGCCCTCTTATTCTTCAATGGATTGCTTCCATATTTGGACAAAGCTTAATTGGGTGGACCACTTTACATGACATTGACCTTGACCCAGTGACCTTTACCTTTGACCTACTTTTGACCTCAGAAAAATCCGTCCATAATGCATTTCTAGATTTCATTCTGTATGTATAGAAATTATTATATATACTATAATTTCATTTATCAAAAACCAAGACGCATAGATCACAAATGCATGTGGTTTTGTTTACAAAACAAATCAAAGTCAAAACCCTGTCCTTTGGGGGCATTTATCACATGACTTTGACCAGCTCTTGTTATGTATATCAACACGTCATTTATTTAGGTTGGGGGTATTTTATTCTCTAAGTACACTATCAGTGTATCTCAGATACCAAGATTAATTCATATTTGATTATTTCGAATTCCGTGAAATTCATTACATAAATTAAGTCAACAAAGTTCATGAAAAGAGGGTATGTTGAAGGATGTAAGAGATATGAAATGACTGATTTTGAGGGATATGCTACATACATTTCTCTGCGTACACTTCTCGCTTTTATCAAAAACTACATGTACTTCAATTGTGCTCTATTGGTTTTCTTGTATAAAGGGAGAACTGTCCAAATTAAAGAAGGTTGCAAAAAAACACATTAGATTTGGAACATTTCTTCATGTCATGTAATTTCTCCCTCCTCCCGGGGAATCGACCCGCCTATCCCCCCGGGTCTGAATCCGGGTCCTTCGGCGGGTTGCTCGGGGGGGGGGGGAGGAGAGGTACTTAATTTACCCTCGAGTTCGGAAAGTTTCCATTTCCCGAGCAGCTATCGCATAAAAGATATTTGATAAACTAGATAATGAAAGACGACGACTAGTGTACCATGTAATACTGTCCAATGGAATACTACTCTCCGTGGTTTAAAATTAACTAAAATATATACGCTAAAATTCTAAAAATACTATTAACCGGCTAGAATGGGACACCCAGACACTAACCAGGACCACAGCTAAAAAGAGAAGAAAAAGAGGTTCTTTTATATTATGTACAAATATCCCACGGAGAGCGACAATTGAATGTGAACACTGTACTCTATTTACAAATTTAATACTATTAGCTACTGATATATACTAACTAAATGTAGTAGTTTGACCAGACAGTTTAGGGTGATTGACTGTCATATAGTATTTATGGACCGCAACCTTGGGGGCAACAATTTTGGATCATTTAATTTAGCGCCCGCATTCGCAGTTAGGTAAGCTCTTACTTTGGTGTCATTTTCTGTGAAATCAGAAAAAATATATGAAAAAATGGTCCTCTACTTGATTATCAAGTAGTTCATAAACGCATATTTAATATGTAGATTCTCACGGCCCCCGCCGCGGGTTCACCAGAGATCCAAAAGATCCCTGATAAACTCCCGGCACGAGCCAACTGAGGGGACTCGATATTCGATAGTAACAAGGCAAAGAAATGCCTATAATAAAGAACTTGTCCTCCAATAGGTTTGTGTGAGACAATATATTTAAAAAGTATATAAATAATGAATTTACTGTAGCGTCCCCACAACGGAGATCAGACGAAATGATTTTAAACTTTCCTTCCTGAATTTGTCCTGATACTAATCAAATCTAGTCTTTTCTTTCTTTGTAGCCAATATGGTGTAAAACGCTTTATACTTATAAGCGAATTACGACATTTTAGTCACAAATATCTTCGTTGAATGAGTAGCCGCTTGCCCCCCCCCCCCCCCCCCCCCTAACTGAGAAATGGATATAATACGAGAAAGATTGGACGGCTACATTTATTAAAATTATACTGCAGCAGACGACGTAATTAGTTAATATAAAAAATGATAGTTTAAATATTGAAAATAAAGGTGGAAGACCCCTCGGCGGACAGCAGACGGCTTACATTTTAGGCTACCTCTAGATTGTTATGATTAAGTCCATGGTCAAAGTTAAAATTTGACTTCTATATGTTTTGTAACTAGAAAGGCGAAACCCGCTTTGTGTGTATGCGACCTTCGACTGTCTAGTCACAAATCCGAATGATGCAAAATTTCTGGAAGTTGTATTGTTCTGTGAATACGTGGACAAGAAACGTGCATTAGTACATCCGCCGAGCGATCTTAATTAAGTCATACTGAACTCCCATAGAAACACAGTCCATTTTGCAGCTTCTCTTTAGGCTAGTTTTGAGTATTAAGTATTTTAATCTAAGAAAATTAAGTTTGTATATCGATAGAGTACAAAAGACTAGTGCTATTTGTGGAAGATTAAGGGAATATTTCTGGGTGTTTAATAGTAATATTTTAGGGAGCCAAGGTTAAAGTTAAGATTCCGTCGGCAGCGAGTATTTGAGCACTTTTTCCCGGGGGGAGACGCGCCGTCCGCCCTGCCTGGTGCTCCGGGTGTAAGGCCCGCATCACTTAGAAGGGGCTTGGCCAAGACTCTGGATCACCAGAGACACCCCGAGCACCAGGTCCCAATAGGGTAAAATGTTAAAAAGGTGGCCCACCGACCCCGCCCGACAACAACCCGCCCGACCCATGAAAGCCGCCGGACTAGGCTACCACAAGAGATGCATCGGATGGGACATTGAGTCCCACACCTCTGCACCCCTATATTGTGGGAACGAAGCCCGAAGACCCAGTCGCCGGAATATTGCAGACAGTAAAAAATGGTAAACGGGTCACCACCGGACCGGGCCTATCGGTCGGGGTCTGCTGTACCATCCCGATGGACGATATGGCGCAGGAGAGGCCTTGGACCCACATCTCCTGGCATACCTGTTCTTTCCCGTTCGGGAAGACACCTGTCAGTACAGCAGACCAAAGAGATTAAGACAAAATGTAAAAGGTAATGCTAAACATTGAAGAAAGAAAATAAGACCTTAACAGGTCCGCCAAAGCTATTGAAAAATATTAAATAAGAAATCCACTACCGTGACCATTACATTTCTTCATTTTCATGCATATGCTCTATAAAGGGAGACAAACTTATTGTAGACCGCCTTTTTGCAAGCTCAGATTTTAATAGGCATTGTCTTTTCGGACTCAGTACATCTTTTTACATAAAATAGCACCCTCAAACCTTTTGGTCTCGACAACATGAATAAAGAGCCGCTAGCTCTCGGTCTGCAAGGATATATATCGGCTGTGGGTGACCCGAAGCTCGTAGCTACGTGGTTTATGATATACCGTCGTTGAGGTTAAGAGAACATTGTCAGATTTTGAATGAATGAAGCGAATCGAAGGCACGAAAATATCAAAAACATATATTAGTGCAGTTGGGTTACAGGGTCTTGTATTGAATTCGAGCCTTTCAGGAAAATTGGATATTACACGACGCTGAATATAGGGCGAAATATCAAATCTTCCGCGACGTGACCGTTTAGATATGATGATGAATGGGGTTTTACGCCGCTTTCAACAATCTTTCAGTTATATCGCGGCGGCTGGAGCACCTAACAATGGAATCCTGGTATTTTTCACACCAGTACTACCATTAAATCCTTTCCTAGCCTCCAGCTGCTATCCCACATAGGTCTACGATTATCGACCCATTGGTGAGAGACAAATAGTCGGAAAGAATGAGTGCCGCCGTCGGTGACCGTTTAGGATTCCTGTATAAGCGACTCCAGAGTGTTTCCCTTACATCTTGGCCAAGACTCTGGATCACCAGAGACACCCCGAGCACCAGGTCCCAATAGGGTAAAATGTTTAAAAGGTGGCCCACCGACCCCGCCCGACAACAACCCGCCCGACCCATGAAAGCCGCCGGACTAGGCTACCACAAGAGATGCATCGGATGGGACATTGAGTCCCACACCTCTGCACCCCTATATTGTGGGAACGAAGCCCGAAGACCCAGTCGCCGGAATATTGCAGACAGTAAAAAATGGTAAACGGGTCACCACCGGACCGGGCCTATCGGTCGGGGTCTGCTGTACCATCCCGATGGACGATATGGCGCAGGAGAGGCCTTGGACCCACATCTCCTGGCATACCTGTTCTTTCTCGTTCGGGAAGACACCTGTCAGTACAGCAGACCAAAGAGATTAAGACAAAATGTAAAAGGTAATGCTAAACATTGAAGAAAGAAAATAAGACCTTAACAGGTCCGCCAAAGCTATTGAAAAATATTAAATAAGAAATCCACTACCGTGACCATTACATTTCTTCATTTTCATGCATATGCTCTATAAAGGGAGACAAACTTATTGTAGACCGCCTTTTTGCAAGCTCAGATTTTAATAGGCATTGTCTTTTCGGACTCAGTACATCTTTTTACATAAAATAGCACCCTCAAACCTTTTGGTCTCGACAACATGAATAAAGAGCCGCTAGCTCTCGGTCTGCAAGGATATATATCGGCTGTGGGTGACCCGAAGCTCGTAGCTACGTGGTTTATGATATACCGTCGTTGAGGTTAAGAGAACATTGTCAGATTTTGAATGAATGAAGCGAATCGAAGGCACGAAAATATTAAAAACATATATTAGTGCAGTTGGGTTACAGGGTCTTGTATTGAATTCGAGCCTTTCAGGAAAATTGGATATTACACGACGCTGAATATAGGGCGAAATATCAAATCTTCCGCGACGTGACCGTTTAGGATTCCTGTATAAGCGACTCCAGAGTGTTTCCCTTACATCTTGGCCAAGACTCTGGATCACCAGAGACACCCCGAGCACCAGGTCCCAATAGGGTAAAATGTTTAAAAGGTGGCCCACCGACCCCGCCCGACAACAACCCGCCCGACCCATGAAAGCCGCTGGACTAGGCTACCACAAGAGATGCATCGGATGGGACATTGAGTCCCACACCTCTGCACCCCTATATTGTGGGAACGAAGCCCGAAGACCCAGTCGCCGGAATATTGCAGACAGTAAAAAATGGTAAACGGGTCACCACCGGACCGGGCCTATCGGTCGGGGTCTGCTGTACCATCCCGATGGACGATATGGCGCAGGAGAGGCCTTGGACCCACATCTCCTGGCATACCTGTTCTTTCCCGTTCGGGAAGACACCTGTCAGTACAGCAGACCAAAGAGATTAAGACAAAATGTAAAAGGTAATGCTAAACATTGAAGAAAGAAAATAAGACCTTAACAGGTCCGCCAAAGCTATTGAAAAATATTAAATAAGAAATCCACTACCGTGACCATTACATTTCTTCATTTTCATGCATATGCTCTATAAAGGGAGACAAACTTATTGTAGACCGCCTTTTTGCAAGCTCAGATTTTAATAGACATTGTCTTTTCGGACTTAGTACATCTTTTTACATAAAATAGCACCCTCAAACCCTTTGGTCTCGACAACATGAATAAAGAGCCGCTAGCTCTCGGTCTGCAAGGATATATATCGGCTGTGGGTGACCCGAAGCTCGTAGCTACGTGGTTTATGATATACCGTCGTTGAGGTTAAGAGAACATTGTCAGATTTTGAATGAATGAAGTGAATCGAAGGCACGAAAATATTAAAAACATATATTAGTGCAGTTGGGTTACAGGGTCTTGTATTGAATTCGAGCCTTTCAGGAAAATTGGATATTACACGACGCTGAATTTAGGGTGAAATATCAAATCTTCCGCGACGTGACCGTTTAGGATTCCTGTATAAGCGACTCCAGAGTGTTTCCCTTACATCTTGGCCAAGACTCTGGATCACCAGAGACACCCCGAGCACCAGGTCCCAATAGGGTAAAATGTTTAAAAGGTGGCCCACCGACCCCGCCCGACAACAACCCGCCCGACCCATGAAAGCCGCCGGACTAGGCTACCACAAGAGATGCATCGGATGGGACATTGAGTCCCACACCTCTGCACCCCTATATTGTGGGAACGAAGCCCGAAGACCCAGTCGCCGGAATATTGCAGACAGTAAAAAATGGTAAACGGGTCACCACCGGACCGGGCCTATCGGTCGGGGTCTGTTGTACCATCCCGATGGACGATATGGCGCAGGAGAGGCCTTGGACCCACATCTCCTGGCATACCTGTTCTTTCCCGTTCGGGAAGACACCTGTCAGTACAGCAGACCAAAGAGATTAAGACAAAATGTAAAAGGTAATGCTAAACATTGAAGAAAGAAAATAAGACCTTAACAGGTCCGCCAAAGCTATTGAAAAATATTAAATAAGAAATCCACTACCATGACCATTACATTTCTTCATTTTCATGCATATGCTCTATAAAGGGAGACAAACTTATTGTAGACCGCCTTTTTGCAAGCTCAGATTTTAATAGGCATTGTCTTTTCGGACTCAGTATATCTTTTTACATAAAATAGCACCCTCAAACCTTTTGGTCTCGACAACATGAATAAAGAGCCGCTAGCTCTCGGTCTGCAAGGATATATATCGGCTGTGGGTGACCCGAAGCTCGTAGCTACGTGGTTTATGATATACCGTCGTTGAGGTTAAGAGAACATTGTCAGATTTTGAATGAATGAAGTGAATCGAAGGCACGAAAATATTAAAAACATATATTAGTGCAGTTGGGTTACAGGGTCTTGTATTGAATTCGAGCCTTTCAGGAAAATTGGATATTACACGACGCTGAATTTAGGGTGAAATATCAAATCTTCCGCGACGTGACCGTTTAGGATTCCTGTATAAGCGACTCCAGAGTGTTTCCCTTACATCTTGGCCAAGACTCTGGATCACCAGAGACACCCCGAGCACCAGGTCCCAATAGGGTAAAATGTTTAAAAGGTGGCCCACCGACCCCGCCCGACAACAACCCGCCCGACCCATGAAAGCCGCCGGACTAGGCTACCACAAGAGATGCATCGGATGGGACATTGAGTCCCACACCTCTGCACCCCTATATTGTGGGAACGAAGCCCGAAGACCCAGTCGCCGGAATATTGCAGACAGTAAAAAATGGTAAACGGGTCACCACCGGACCGGGCCTATCGGTCGGGGTCTGCTGTACCATCCCGATGGACGATATGGCGCAGGAGAGGCCTTGGACCCACATCTCCTGGCATACCTGTTCTTTCCCGTTCGGGAAGACACCTGTCAGTACAGCAGACCAAAGAGATTAAGACAAAATGTAAAAGGTAATGCTAAACATTGAAGAAAGAAAATAAGACCTTAACAGGTCCGCCAAAGCTATTGAAAAATATTAAATAAGAAATCCACTACCATGACCATTACATTTCTTCATTTTCATGCATATGCTCTATAAAGGGAGACAAACTTATTGTAGACCGCCTTTTTGCAAGCTCAGATTTTAATAGGCATTGTCTTTTCGGACTCAGTATATCTTTTTACATAAAATAGCACCCTCAAACCTTTTGGTCTCGACAACATGAATAAAGAGCCGCTAGCTCTCGGTCTGCAAGGATATATATCGGCTGTGGGTGACCCGAAGCTCGTAGCTACGTGGTTTATGATATACCGTCGTTGAGGTTAAGAGAACATTGTCAGATTTTGAATGAATGAAGTGAATCGAAGGCACGAAAATATTAAAAACATATATTAGTGCAGTTGGGTTACAGGGTCTTGTATTGAATTCGAGCCTTTCAGGAAAATTGGATATTACACGACGCTGAATATAGGGTGAAATATCAAATCTTCCGCGACGTGACCGTTTAGGATTCCTGTATAAGCGACTCCAGAGTGTTTCCCTTACATCTTGGCCAAGACTCTGGATCACCAGAGACACCCCGAGCACCAGGTCCCAATAGGGTAAAATGTTAAAAAGGTGGCCCACCGACCCCGCCCGACAACAACCCGCCCGACCCATGAAAGCCGCCGGACTAGGCTACCACAAGAGATGCATCGGATGGGACATTGAGTCCCACACCTCTGCACCCCTATATTGTGGGAACGAAGCCCGAAGACCCAGTCGCCGGAATATTGCAGACAGTAAAAAATGGTAAACGGGTCACCACCGGACCGGGCCTATCGGTCGGGGTCTGCTGTACCATCCCGATGGACGATATGGCGCAGGAGAGGCCTTGGACCCACATCTCCTGGCATACCTGTTCTTTCCCGTTCGGGAAGACACCTGTCAGTACAGCAGACCAAAGAGATTAAGACAAAATGTAAAAGGTAATGCTAAACATTGAAGAAAGAAAATAAGACCTTAACAGGTCCGCCAAAGCTATTGAAAAATATTAAATAAGAAATCCACTACCGTGACCATTACATTTCTTCATTTTCATGCATATGCTCTATAAAGGGAGACAAACTTATTGTAGACCGCCTTTTTGCAAGCTCAGATTTTAATAGGCATTGTCTTTTCGGACTCAGTACATCTTTTTACATAAAATAGCACCCTCAAACCTTTTGGTCTCGACAACATGAATAAAGAGCCGCTAGCTCTCGGTCTGCAAGGATATATATCGGCTGTGGGTGACCCGAAGCTCGTAGCTACGTGGTTTATGATATACCGTCGTTGAGGTTAAGAGAACATTGTCAGATTTTGAATGAATGAAGCGAATCGAAGGCACGAAAATATTAAAAACATATATTAGTGCAGTTGGGTTACAGGGTCTTGTATTGAAATCGAGCCTTTCAGGAAAATTGGATATTACACGACGCTGAATATAGGGTGAAATATCAAATCTTCCGCGACGTGACCGTTTAGGATTCCTGTATAAGCGACTCCAGAGTGTTTCCCTTACAGCCCAGACTTGGATAAAATTTTATTTCCCTCCAGTGACGACTAGACATCCCATTGTTTGCCGAATATCATGTACTTTGCCATGAAAAAGGAGGACTTCAAGTATACATGCTTTCGTCAATAATTAGATTGATTGGTGGGGTTTAACGCCAAATTTAACAGTATTTCAGCGGCGGCGGCTGAAGCACCTATCCATGGATTCCTACTATATTTGACGCCAGTACTACCACTGCACCCTTTCCGAGCCTCCATCTGCTCATCCCTGTTAGGTTTACGATATCCACCCCTTCGTAGGTTGAGAAATGTTGGAAAGGATATTTGCCGAACCCGCGGTATCGAACCCGGGAGCTCCTGGTTGAGCCTCTGACGCGCTACCAACTGCGCTATGGCTATGAATAAATCAATAAATAAAAGATTATTGTTTGTACCAGTGTAAAATCGATTTATCTTTCATTGAGTCAAGAAAAAAACTTTATTTTTTACTAATGGCGACTTACGATATAAATACGAAAGATAGATCGATATGACACGAGAATCAAACCATAATTCTTTTTCTTAACCCTTTCCCGTTTTTTGAAACTGCGGATAGGTTCAAATTGAAAGAGGATGCAGACGACAATTAGACTCGGATGTAATTTGAAATGAAACCATCCAATGTTATAAAAATATTGTGGGAAAAGCAGAAATTGCTTGTTACAAGCAATTTCTTCTAATTCCTCAATGTTTTCTCAAATATAAAATAATAGCAACGTAAAATCCCGTGTTTGTACAGGAAAGGGTAAATGCCTAAAAGAGATAAAATATGATTTTTGTTTAGAAAATCTTTAAGCTCATTAATTCGCATGTGATTTAACCCTTTCCTGTTTTTCAAAATTTTAGTCCTGACCAATTTGAAAGAAGCTGCAAACGACAATTAGTAGTGAGTATACTTTGAAAAGTAACCAACCTTTATGGTAGAAAATATTGTGGGAAAAGAAGAAATTGATTGTCACAATTTCTTCTTTTCCCACGATATTTTCTTCTGTGTAAAATCACTGGGCAGCAAAAACAAGGGATTGTGCAGGAAAGGGTTAAATGGCGACCTTATCATGGTGACGTCATCAGCGTCTTTGGTCCCGCCTAGAGGACGTTTAGTAGAGAGAAAAAATCGAAAGCGGGGCTAAATCTACCAAAATCGTGAGATATTTATTATCGATGATATTATCGAGTGATAATTTATCGAGAAATCTCGATAATCCACCGAATACACATTAAGATATCTCTGTTGATAATACGAAAGTCTTTATGAAACAATACATTCTTTTTCTTAACACTTTCTTGTACAATCCCTGTTGTTGTTTTTTTTTATCTCTGGTCCATTTTTTTGCATGAGAAAACATTGCGGGAAAAGAAGACACTGCTTGTGACAAGCAATATCTTCTTTTCCCCCAATATTTTCTACCCTGGAAATTGATTACTTTTCGAATTTCATTTATTTTAGTATCATAGTTGTCGCCTGGAACTTTTATCGAATTAGTCAAATCTAATATTTTGATAAAAAGGAAAGGGTTAATTACAGGGGATGCCATAGAAGGCTTTGTTTGAGTTTCATGGTGGGTCATTTTAGCATTGAACCTGATGAAAAAAAGGCCTTTTATTATTGATACCTCTGTGGCAATGGAACGAAATATGATTAACCCTTTCCTGTACAACCCTTCGGTTTTACGTCCATGTTAATTTTATACTTGGGAAATTATTGTGAAAAAAGAAGCAATTGCTTGTGACATATTATGGTTTCGTTTCAAATTGCACTCTTTTTTTATTTTCGCTAGAAATGTCTTTCAAATTGGACCAGTGTAAAATTTCGAAAAGCGGATTAAATGTGTACTTTGTCTATATTTGTCTTATTCGTGCAAATTCGTCACAGGCAATACACAAAGTCCGCTTATTTTGTATTGTTATAATCAATAAGTGTGTTAAATGTATCCTTCTTGCATGCATTAATTGTCCTGTGAAATACATCACAGCATATATTTAACTGTCCTTTTCTTCCTCAGTTTAATCTTTATCTGATTCTCGTCAAAACTAACTTCAGTACCTTGTATAACGTTTTCCCCTGTGATGTCAGTTATAGATGTCAGAATTACACCACGTGTTCGACTCATTCATCGATTCTTTGATTCAAAATTTTCAAATTCGCTATTGGTTTTATATATATACTTTATATTTCTGCAAATTTCATACAGCCTATTCTGTTCTGTCTCAAAACTTTCTTACATGCTATAATTGTGCGTCAATGGGTTTTTCATCAGATTTTTTTGAGTGTATTAATTCGCCATCGCTAGGCATATATTTAACATCATCATCATTAGTCAGCGCTAGATTTATGACGCCGTTTCCAGTCCCATTCTCGTGTGTTTTTATATCGACATCACATAACACCTGTCCATCCTCACTGCCCAATAAATTACTACAGTCACTGCCGGAGGAGATAGACAACGATCCGAGTCCGATTTGAACGTTATGTTCAGATATATCTGCATAGCAAGCCGATACATCAGAGATCCGATCATAATCCGTAAGAGATTCATCTGTAATTGAACTACTCGTATCAGTGTCTGATTCATCCTCGTCATTAACTGTTGCAGATTGATTCTTGTTAAGACTTTGTTTATTGTGTCTAGATCTGGATTTTCTAGAAATGACAAAGTACGTGTCTTGAGAAAGATCTCCAATACTTGGTTGTGGGTCGTGTAGCCGTCTAGGCATTTTGGCTTCGAAGAAACGTTTTGCTGTTCGAAAGATAGTCTGTAGGACGCATAAGATGACGAACTCATACACCTGAATTATATACATTAAAAAAAAACTATAGAAATGATGTCATATAAGCCTGAATATTGCATCCCAAAAATATTGCTACCGGAAATGAATGTTCAGTTCAGATATTCATGTCAAGCAAAGTGATTGTTTTTCGGCTTAAACAACGTAAATACAGCTGTTTCAATGTAAACGAATGTCAACCAACGATAACCTTTTTGTTTTATGTCCCTGATTGTAAAATCTTGCAAACCAACGTCGTTTGGTTCCTGAGTTGAACTGCCTTGTCGGAGGTCAGTGGGCGTGGCGAGCAATCCTTCAATCGACCAATCGCTGGCCCCGCCCTCTGACTCCCTAGGAACCGCCAATGAACTACGACAGGAAGCCCCGAATCGATTTTAATTGCGTTTTTGCGAAATCTATGGCCATTAGCATGTTACAATCCAAGTACTGAAAGTAATGTAAGCTAGCAAAGCATGGTTTGATTAAGTAATTTTTCTTTGACATAATAGTAATTTTGATGAAAAACGAAATTAAAATAACCGGGAAGTTAAAAAATTTCAACATGACAAAATCTTAGACTTGTTAAAGTTTGAAAAAAAAACGTTGCAGACGACAATATCAAGTTGGTGGAATTAACAAAATGTTTGCCTCATAGGATAGAAAACATCGTGGACATTGAAGAGATTGTCCACAATTTTTTCAAAAACTTTTTTCTTCATGTTTAAAAGGAGGGGTTGATTGGGAATGGGCTAGATAGCATGCGTTTGTAGATCAGAATTACTTTTTATTGCGTAGGCATTAATGGATTAAGTGGTCAAGCCTCTAGTGGCAGTTTGCACTCATTGAACTATGAGAAGACCTAAAACTTTTGTCTGTTAACATAGGCAATCAAAGCTTGCGCTTTGCTAGCTGCAAAAGTAAAATGGTTGGGTTGCGACCTAACCGTCGAACTTACAGCTTGGACAAGCAGTAATGACGACGGGTTTAAGTCGTCATGCCAACAAAAATATTAACAAAAATGGCGGCCAATGTCGGAGATGAAAGCTAAAATCCGGGCTGAATAAATGGTTTAATTGATCGGTTGATTCCTTAATTGAAAAGCCGCGATTGGTCAATTTTAGAGATTTGCCAAGTAGAATCAAACTAGTGTTCTCTATGCACCCTGTAGATGTTACGATAATAACAATTCATAAGAATAAGAATTAACACAAAAGTAAATGAGACAAAAATTAAGAAAAACCCAAAGCGTCCCCTTAAAAATGTACGTGCGATTTTAACAGATACGTACACAAAATCTAAAATTCTAAGATATTTGAAATGCGTTTTTATCAAACAGATAATAACCAAATAGTTTGGAATGTTGTCTCTCGATGACTAATCGAAAATAAGGATTTAACTAATCCACAAATATGTCTCCATCGCACCAAATCGGCGTGAATTGCTTTTAGACAAATTTGTATTTGAAAGCGCTCTAAAACAAAATGTCAAACTTTTGTAAAACGTTACTAAGGCGTTACAAACATATGTTTTATTCGTAAATTAGATGGATATGAATCTTATGTTTTTTGTAATAAAAGTGTCACTCCGGGCCAGCACAGTCGGTGGGCGGGGTCAATGATGCGTCAAATGATCGACGGCTGGCCCCGCCTACTGTCTCCGCCCACTGAAACGACAGGAAGTTCCATTCGATATCAAACAGCTATATTTTAAAAAAAAAATGTGGCCAGTTAAATGCAGCAAAAAAATCAAAGTGGTTGATTGCCGACGTAAACGTCGTAACTACCGCTTATTCCAGTTGTAGTTACGACGTTTAAGTAGCCAAACCAATTAAAGTGCTTCTCAAAAACTCTCGACCAATTTTGAGGTTCAAAAGCCATTTCCAGATCGAATGATGTATTTTATTGGTCGTTTGAAATCTAGAGCCGCGATAGGCCAGTTGTATGGATACATGAAGTTCCAATTTCTTTATGCCGTATTTTGCTGTGATAAGTTTGATACGCGTTACTTTGTGATTCTAATGCCCATCCTTGAACCATGCAAGTCCTTAACCAATTTTCATACAGTGACGCTTATGGACGCCTCTCAAGAAAAGCAATTTGAGAAAACATTGTGTAAAATGAAGAAATTGCTTATTTCTTCATTTTCCAGAAAATGTTTTCTATCCAAAAAGTTGAAAAATCCTCATATTTCAAACACATTTAATTGTCATCTGCATCTTCTTTGATTCGGACCAGTCTAAAATTTTACCGTCTGGTAATGGATTAATAGGCATGCTAATGCCCATATGACCACTAAATGTTACCATAATAGGACAATAGGAGTAATATGGGAACCATAATGGTTTACAATGGGCATATTATTGCCATATTGGTCACATTTCCCTAATGGGACCCATATAGGTTTCACACATGGGTCCCATATAAATCCCCAGATGCACGCTCCATCTGGGTCCCAGATGACCAGCCCATGTAGGAACCACACAGGTCTCACACGGATTCTACGCGTTCTCATATTTATCCTTGCTGGTATGTGTATAATTTATTCATTTATTTATTCATTTATTAATTCTGCTTAATTCCGATTAATACCCTCCTAGATATCCGAACGCGTTGCATAAATATCCGCGTATTCTCACTCAATCCATTTAAGATGTGCTGAGTTTATTGCATGTCATTTTTTTTGGAACAGTATAACAAGGTATCGAGACTTACCCCATCACCGCTGTTGAAAGACAAAGTCTTGTTGATATCAGATACGTCCAGTAAACTGTCTTCCTCATCTGTTACGGAGTCGTCAAGATAAGATATACTCTCATCCTCGGTAAAACTTATACCACACTCCTTTCTCGGTGACCTTCGGGTAATCACGAGCATCGGTCCGTCACCGCTTGCCCGGTCTGAGTATGCGCTGTCCGTCAGTGTCGATGCTAGCGGCGAATCTTCGATAAAGCTAGAGTTAAACTTTGGGTAACCAATCTCCTTTTCAATGTTGTCTATCTCCTCCATCATGCTGACCTCAGTTAACATGCTTGTACTGTTCAAATCCTGTTTTGCTATTTCATATTGATCTACACAATGTTTCCCGTTTTCGATGCTCATTTCCAGTATCACCTTTTCGTCAACTGATTCGACTTGTTGTTCTTTATCGACTGTATCCTTACTAATCTCAACTGTGTTTGTAGCAATATCATTGTAGTATCGTCTAGATATTTGTGGGGAAACAGGAGATTTCCGCAAGAATCCGCCACAGTTACAGGCCATTTTGTCATAATACTCACACATCCGGTAGTGGGTAGGTTTTAGTTTGAATCTTGTCACGTGATCACTCCTCCAAGCACTGATTGGTGTGGTTCCGCCTCCACAATTGCAATCACATCCATCGTATATTTCACACATTCTGTAATGCAGCTGCATTAGAGTTTTATCCTTTTCTGTATCACTGTCTGCTTCATTCGACGAAAATATGTACCTAGTAAAATGAGATACCTGTCCAAGATTAAATACGTTGGTCCAGGAGCTAGTTTCTTCGGACAACTGGTTCTTTGTGCATTTGGTGCCTTTCCTGTGGGGTCTTTGATATGCTTCTCTCGTTTGGATTTTTCCTTGTGCCTCTTTCACTGTTGAATTAGAAAATAAACTTATTCACAACCTAGCCTAGACAAGATTAACCCCTTTCCACACAATGACGCTCATTGGCGCCCCTCAAGAAAGTTATTTGGGCAACATTGTGTAAAAAAATATGCTAATAAGAAGCAATTTCTTCATTTTCCACAATGTTTGTACCAAGAAAGATGACAAATTCTAGAAATTTATAAACTTTTAATTGTCGTCAGCAACTCCTTTCCATTTGGACCAGTCTATAATTTTAATAGTTTAATTGACGGATCGCTGGCCACGCCTACTTTGACCCCTCCAGGGTAGTTTTACTGGGGTATCAAAAGACGTTAGTTTGTAAAATGTGTCGTCAGAGACATCAATTAAACCGTTCCTTTATGATCTAAATGTCGTATTTACAACTTGAGTGAGCTGTGGTCACAACGTTTTAAGTCGCCTAATCAACACAAATGCTTGCCCTACATGTCGGAGGTCAACATTTACACCCGGACAAAAAAGATGATTTAGTGAGTCAATCGTAATCATCGACAGCGGCGAGTCGTCAATTGATGGATCGCCGCTTTTAATCAAGCAATTGGTAGACAAATCACCTCTCTTATTTACACCGAAAGTGAACATTGAGCTCCGTCATTGCCGACATTTATGTTAATTAATTGTGTTGGTTTGGCAACTTAAAAGCCGGAACTACAACTTATTCGAGCTGTATTTACGGCGTTTAGATCACCAACCAACTATTTTACCTTTTCGTTTAATGTAACTGACTAAAAAAATTTGCAAAAAACCAAACAAACGAAATGGGCGTTTAGATTTGTTTTAAAAATAGTCGTCATGGAATAGGGATAAATTTAAGCAGAAATTAAGACATTCTGAATCCTACAAGCTTAAGTTTCAATTCTGACTCCTCCTTCCGATCAAAAAGAATTATTTGATTGGTTTGATTCTTTGACTAACAGCGAAGATCCGTCTATTTTGACAAGCTGGAGTGTCGGGGTACCTCAAAACATTCTTGATATGCAATCGCTAGATGTTTCTTTATGGGCTCTTGTCAAGATGAGTAGAAACAAGAATAAATAGCATATGCATACATGTACATTCTGGCCAGAACCTCGTAACTACATCTTTATTCGAGATGTTTCGAGGTTTAAGTTGCTAATAGACGATATTTCATACTGGAACTAGACAGTTTTTGTTGCCTGCTTATACAGGAATATTCCGGGGTCAAGGGTAAACAGGCTACCGCGAAAACTGTAACACTAAAAGAATATTGGAAACAGCCGACAATCCTGGCTTATTGCCTTCCCTTACTACAAAATTTTAGACCAGTCCAAATTAAAAAAAAAAACTGCACACGACAGTTTCAAGATGATGCAATTCTTACTTTGTCCATCTGTTTGGATAGAAAACATTATGGATAATGAAGAAATTGCTTGTAACAAGCAATTTCTTCATTTTCCACAATGTTGTCCAAAGCCTTTTTCTTGAGGGGCAAAAAAAAGGAGGGCTTGTGTGGGAATGGGATTTTTTAGGGGTCTTGAGTCCCTTGAACCAAGCAATTTCTTCATTTTACACTATGTTTTCAACCCAGAAAGTTGACAACATTTTTCATGAATTTTAAATTGTCGTCTGCAACTCTAGAATTTTGCTAATGGGTTAAATAAAACTTACCAAGCGTGTAAACAGAGAACGGCAGAGACAATAGGAGTATTCCGGCGAAGGCGTATCTTACGTACAGACACGGGGAACACGTTAACGTTGTTACCCATTTATCTAAAAACGTCATAGCACAGGCTTTGAGCGTCATTGTAACGTCACTCAATCCAAAGATCAATGTTCCAATGAGTTGTAAGGGGGTTGATATTTTGGAGAAATAAGGTAATACGACGTTGACCGTGCTTCTTGATACATTTTTTATCTTTGTTGTAGTATCCCATATTGTCTTCTTTAAACGGTTTAAGATTTGGCCAAATTTCTCTGATGCTTTCTGTGTTCTCTCTGACAAATAAGCTGTATGTTTTGTTACATATGACGTCATCTTTGCTTTGTACTGTTGTGCTGAATGGCTAATTTCTTCCAAGTATAACTGATATCCTTTGAATCCCAAATAACCAGAAGGTAACACTGGAACACAGAAGATGAAAATCAGTCCATTCAAGTACAAATCAAGTGATAAAGGCGCGGACAAAATGTCGTAACTACAGCTTTTTTAAAACAAATTCATGCCTCAATCCTGTTTCGTTTTTACACCCCTTAGGGAAAAAGTCTTAGAAAAAAAACTTCAAGCAATTTCTTTATTATCTATAATGCTTTCTCACCTACAAGCCAAGGGGTTTTAAAATTCCTCCAACTTTAAATCGTCTTTTGCAACTTCTTTAAATTTGACCCAGTCTAATATTTTGTCGCCTGGTAATGGATTAGTTAAAGGATTGTTCGACTGATGAACGTGTTTTTCGATAGTCTACTGGTTTTGTTATTTAAGAGATGAAGAGAATATTTTTTGTTTTCATGGAGGTATGACCCGTAAAACCTTATCACACTGTATGAATACGCGAAGCGGATTCATACATTGTGTGATTAGGTTTTTCGGTTCATACCTCCATGAAAACAAAAAATATTCTCTTCATTTCTTATAATTTAATAGCATCGAGCGAAAAAAACAAAAACTTTGCAAACTCTGATACCATTTTGTATGGGACTATTTTGTGCGGAAGCATACAAAACCGATCAAAATTTTGTTCATGGAGTTATGAATAATTTTTGTCGACCAATCAGAACGCTCGTTTTTGATAGACGAAACTGAAAATTAAATTATTTTCGAATGGGTGTGTATTTTCGTTTAATTATCGTCGCTACCTTAGCACATGCCCATATGAGCGACGCCCCCAGAAGACGGTTAGCTGTTAGGTAGATAGTGCAAGGTTACAGGACGAAATTTTTAAGCTCCGCCTGTTTCTTTAAAGTGTTCGATGGATAGCATTGTCACAAGGGGCCACGGTTTAAGAAAGGAAAACGGTGAAAAGAATGATGTTGAAAGACGGTCGACGCTTAATAATAAAAAACATGTAATAAGACTTATGTCACTTACTTCTTGATTTTGCGAAGTTCAAAAAGTAGACAAAAGTGTCGCTATATGCAATGACTCTACTGGTCCATTCATTACCTGCCCCGGACGACTCTGGGTTCTCCTGTCCGCACATGGACATGGGAAAAAACATGACCATCTCCAACAATGATGACGCTTCTTTACATGCTGCCACACTGCTTAATTTTTCTCTGTGACGAATTTATGAAAATTGGGTCAGTTCATTTCATGGCCATCCCTTGTCATACTGCACGACAAGGGTTCTTGTAGGCAATGTCCAAATTCATTTATCAAGTATTTTTACAAATTACTTTAGACTGGTCCAAATTCAAAGAAGTTGCAGACGACAATTTAAAGTCAATGAAATTCTAGATTTTTCATATTTCTGGGTAGAAAACATTGAGAAAATGAAGAAATTGCTTGGGGCCTTCAAAAGCGTCACTGTGTGGGAATGGATTAATATTACATTATTCTATTCGGTGATAATATTTTATAGCCGTTTGGTCAACATTTCAATAGTGAAAAATATTCGAAAGGTGGCATTTTTTCTTGCGTAAGAGTTTCATGTTAAAATCTATTTTATTTTATTATTATTTAATTATTATATACTTTACTTCACTGCTAAAATTTATATGCATTTTTGTTGTTGTTGTTGTTTTAAAGCTAATTAATACCACCATGACACTTCAGAGGTGCATATTAAGCGTATAATCGAAATGTCCAGGAAATTTTCCAATATTTTATGATATTATTGACCATGCGAATGAGAAAATTAATGAAATCAACCTGGAGAAAATTCGTGAGTAAATAAAAACAAAGCTTACCCAGTGGTAGTATCAATACCGAATGTCAAAATCAGTAAAAAGACACAATACTTCATTTCCATGAGTAAATTCACAAACAAAATTTCTTTGTTTATTCTTCTTAGTTTGCGATTTGAATACAAAAAATATCACTAACCGGAAATAAACTACACGTGAATTTGGAATCTTAAATACGTCACGTTATATCGCGTTTCAAATAGCGGCATTGAAAGAGCGCGGGATTAATCATGACGTCCAGTCGGAACCATTCCCGTAGATGGGCTGAGAGATATTCCGGATGACTCGATCATTCCGTAAACTTCGGAACATTTGTTTCCAATCGGAACAAACACGGCCATTGCTATGGCCTCAAGATACAGGCGGAGAATTATGTAGCAACTTGAATCGGTGTATTTTGTTAGCTTGAGATAGTGTGAGAAAAGGTACATACGTAACCGGGTAATCTAGGAAAACCGGGTGGTTCGAAAGTGTCATATTAGCTGAAAGGGTTTAATTTTCCGTTTTTGTATTACGGTTTTCCTTGTTTTTTCCTGATATCAAGATTCCTTTGAAGACCAAACAGAGTTATTGCAGAACATCTATGAGATGCATTTCACCACAGTTGCTTTGCATAACGGATAGTGCCGTTCGGAAGTTTGTCACTTAAAGCTTTAAAAACAGTCACGCGGTGTACATTTCAGATTTTATTCGTAGAATTGAACGAAGAGTTCCTTTTGATTTGATTTCTTTAGTTTAACCATTGTCCTGCTGAATATCTATCCTATCTTCACATTTTTTTGTCAAATTTTTATCTGCTGTGTGCTAAACATTTCCTCAACACTAAAATAACAAGCAGGTTGTGTAGACTAAGATCAGACTGCACGACTGTGCAGACTGATCTTAGTCTATACACTTGCCACACCAATTGTCATTACAGGAATATTCCGGGATCAGCATGACAAGGGTTAAAAATATTGAATTTTCATAAATTATCATTTGTACTCTACAGATAACAATGACATACTAATGTATGCAAAAAGGATGGTAAGCAGAGCTTGTACCGTTCTTCTCCTTCATGATGTTCAAGAGATGTACGAATATTTAAATCATTCGTTTGTTATTTTGAAATATAACTGTTTCGATAAGAAGAAGAAAATACTTTGATGATTCAATAAAGAATTGGGAGGTAATTTAAGAAAACAAAAACAAAAGAAGATGAAGATAGGCAATGGGGATCTTCCCCCCCCCCCGCAAGTATAATGATGGGGGGTAAACAATGCTTCTATTAAATAAATGGTAATTTTAAGAACTACATTTATTTCGAATTCTAGTGTGAATGACCCGAAACTTCCTTTCTCCGATAAAGTACAACGTTTAGGGTCTGGTTTATTTCTTCTGTAACTGTTTGTTGTTGTTGTTTTTTTTTTAAAAGAGTCTTGGTTCCTTATGTCTATTGGTAAGTTGTTCCATTCCTCATTAACAGATTGAAGAAACGATCTTTCGTAAAGTTCCGTTCTACATGAAGGACCTTTGTGATTATTGGATCCTCGAAGAATATATGAAGATGTAGTTTCAATACTTTGAGGAACTGCCTATAATTGGCCAGGTTGCTAGGATTAAATCCTTTTATCATTTTATAGTATTAAATTATGTTTCCGCCTCCCATCATGAAAAGACTCCCAGCCTATCTCGGTAGTGATATCGGTGAGAGAATCTAATTTCGAGTAGCCAGATACGATTCTAGACGCTTCTGTTGGTATTTTATCAAGTTGATCTTTAAGATAGTTTTGACAGTTGACCAATACTACATCTGCATATTCATTTTTTATTAGACGTATAAAAAACTGTCTGAAGAGAGTTTGATTCGAAGAAATAAACGAGGTAAAACGTCATATGGGCGCCCTGTCAGCAATCCTTGGACGATCTTCGAAGTATCCGATGTATGTACTTTGTTTGTTTGTTTGAATGGGATTTAACGCCACTTTTGACAGTTTTTCAGCCATATCGCGGCGGCTTGAGCACCTAACCATGGATTCCTAGAATTTCTCTCACCATTACTACCACTCCTTCAAGCTACCCATACCACTTAGGTTTGCAATTATGCGCCCACTGGTGGGAGATAAATGTCAAAAAGGATATTTGCTGCGACCGGGGATCGAACCCAGAACCTATTGACAAGGAGTACGACGCGCTACCATCTGCGCTATGGTTGCGGTTCCGATGTAGGTACAGAAACGACCGAGTTTTGGTGAAAGATGAATCTGATTATAATCAGATCCACCATGATAGCCTATTACTACGTCTCTGCGTAACGGAGATATAGCGTAGTGGTTTCGTGGAGATGATTTTAATGAGATTGGTGAATGATGGACGTCATTATATCAAGTAATGACAAATTTAACGTGGCTGAAACATGTTAAAACTTAAATCAAGTAAGGCGATATGACTGAAATACTGTTAAAAGCGGCGTTAAACCCCATTAAATTAATCAATCAATTAAATCAAGTAGGGCTTAATTTTCAGACCTTACAATGTCACCCTTGTAAAACTAACTGACCAGTCAATCGCTATCAGTCAAATAATCAGTCGATCAATGAAATCATTCATTGAGACTGGAACTTAACTTTGAACTCCGACAATGACATCCACTTATTTAAAGCATTTCTGTTGGCTTGATGAATTAAACGTCGTAGCTATGGCTTATTCAAGCTATAATAGCGATGTTTAGATCGCTTAACAACCATTCTACTTTTGTGTTACATGCTACTGTCAATAAAGTTTGCAAATTAACGTCTTTTAAAATTCAAGTATTTTTATGCTTGCGCACAACGTAGGTACATAAAAACTTTACTCATAACTAATAAAATATTTGCTTTGTTTTGCTTGGTGGCATTAAGTTATTTAAGAGATGAAGAGAGTATTTTTTGTTTTCATGGAGGTATGAACCGAAAAACCTAATCACACTGTATGAATACGCGAAGCGGATTCATGCATTGTGTGATTAGGTTTTTCGGTTCATACCTCCATGAAAACAAAAAATATTCTCTTCATTTCTTATAATTTAATAACATCGAGCGAAAAATGCAACAACTATACAAATTTTGATACATTTTTGTATGGAACTATTTTGTGCGGAAGCATATAAAATGGCTGCGTACTCAAAATTTTGTTCATGGAGGTATGAACTAAATTTTTCGACCAATAAGATCGCTCGTTTTTGATAGACGAAACTAACAATTAAATTATAGTAAATTAATAAAATATTTGTTTTCTTTGAGTTGTGAACCTAAAAACTTCATTACACTAATGTATGATTCCGAATCGAGTATTCAAACAGTCTGATTAAGTTTAAGGTAAATACCTCAATAAACCAAAAAATATTCTATTCATGTCTTAAATGAGTGTGATAAAATGTTCACTAGATTCTGTAGGGGAACTTAAGGGGTACACTCTAAGGCTAGTAATTTTGGAGTTAATGAGCGAATTTACCCCTTCCCACACAAGAATTGTTCAGACCGGTTCAAATTGAAATTAGTTACAGACGACAATTTTAACGTCTTTTTGGATTGAAAACATTGTGGATAATGAAGAAATTGTTTGTTACAAGCAATTTCTTCATTTTCCAAATCTTGAGGGGCATACAAAGAAGGGATTGTGACGGAATGGGTTAAGTCAGTTTCCGCGCACGATGTCTGCAATACCACGTTGTATTAGTTTATGATTACATGCTATTTCTGTAAATTCAGCCACTTTGATATCAAAACCTTGCCTAGACCAATTTAATCAGTACGAGAGCCAAAGACAACACTGGCTTAGTTTTGTGAAAACGGGCGTGTTTTTTATTCATGTTTTACAAAATCAAGGCATTTTGATAGGGATTCAATGTGGCTGCGATATTGAGACAGATTATCAGAAAGGGGGCTTCGATATCGCAGCTAAAGGATTCAATGGTGCACCGTGTGTTTAGGAAAAGGCTCAAAGTTGTTTTTTTTTTTTTTTTTTTTCCTGGGTCAAATATTTCAATTCTGAAAAGGAAAAGAAATACTTCCAATCTTATAAATGATATTCAACACATTACAAATGGAAAAAGTACTTCATACCTACAACAAAATATCAGAAAAGCTCTATGTCAGTACCTTTAGAATGTATATTTAGCCTAGTGTGTCTGATTTTCATAACAAATTTTCAAAAGGCAAAGGGGTCTGGCCACAAGTTCTCCAATTTAGATTAGGCCATTCCCTAGGGTGTGTATCTTCTCCCTTGAAAGTCCTCCAATTTCTGTTCGAATCATCATAACAACATCTTGTATCAAGCTGTGGTTAAAACGCTTTCGAAGCACACCGACGATACGTTTAATTACCTTTTCTTATTCAATTTTGTTTTAATAATATTTGTATTTGTATATTGAAGACAGTTTTGTCCTAGTTATGGACTTACTTGTGATGGCTGTATTTAGCTAGAAAGGTTCAATAGGTCACTGAATAAGCCATATTTTAGAAATATCTTAATGATCACGTGCAAGTGGTTCTACTCTACTAATAAAGAGAGGTCAGTCTAATACACAAAGGGACATAAGCCACGTCAAGAACATTGAAGTTAATTCCCTTGTCCATTAACACCGGAAGTCAACAAAATGTCAAAAAAGAAAATTTACTTTCGTGTTTTTAGGAAAGATTTAGGTATGAATAAATAGGGTAAACCATTTGTTAGTCAAAGCTTGCAAGTCATCTGGTGATTTCCTTTTAAAAAAATCTTACATTTTGCTGGACCCGACCATAGCTGCGTTATCGTAGCCCTCTTTCTGATAATCTGCTGGCGAGATCAGCTCGTCAGCAGATTTTCAGAAAGAGGGCAACGATACCGCAGCTAGGCCCGACCACTGCGCCGAGAAAAGGTTAGGCACCCTGACCTAGCTACAGAGCCAAAAATTTCGATCGATTCGCTTTCGTTCAAACACGTAATTTGCGCCTGTCACCTATTACCGCAGGCTACGGGCTGTGTTGCTGCGATGTCCAAGCCACATTTCTTATAATCTGTTGTCGGAAAGAGGGGACCGAGGTTACAGTGCAGTTGGGGGTCCAGGGTTCCATCCCCGGTTGCAGCACATATCCTTTCCGACATTTGTCTCCCACCAATGGCTGGTTAAACTCAAACCTACATGGTATAAGCAGCTTCAAGCTCAAAAAGGAAGTTGTAGTAGTATAGGTGTGAGAAATATCAGGAAACAATGGTTAGATGATACAGCTGCTGCAATATAAATGCATGGAGTACTGTTAAAAGTGGCATTAAGCCCCATTAAATCAATCAAAAAGAGAAAAAATCAGAAAGAGGGCTACATTATCACAGCTACTCCTTGTGTAGATATTCTGTCATTCAATCAGGGGACATAGACAAAAGACAAGTCCTGGCTTACATTACCCTACCCAGACATAATCTTCCTGCTTTACGGACAAAATGCAGATGCTTGTGCTTAATTTGACATACTTGGCATTATCAAAAATTGTGATTTTGAAGCTTAAAATTTAGCCTATTTCCACACAATGAGGCTTTTTGACACCCTTTCAGAAACAACATGGAAAAAAATGTATAAAATGAAGTGATTTCTTCTTATTCCACCATGATTTTTACCCAGAAATTGACAAATTAAACTTTAAATTGTCATCTATAAATCCTTCCAGTTTGGACCAGTCTAAAATTTTGCCATTTTGTAATAGGTTGAGAATGAAAGTATAAACCCTTTTATCAAAGATGGTAACTCTAAATTCACTTTCATTGGAATTTTGTGATTTTTACATCTGAGGTTAATTACTAACCTCTATCCTTTAGAACGATACAGCCAAGGTTCAGGCATATATGCATACAAAACTCATTCTGCAAATAAGTTTTTAGAAAGCAAAAGATGGTTATTGCTATAGTACTCTCATATCAAAATTTTAAACAACTAAAATGACTCAAAACTTAACCTTTTCCAACAAAATCCTGCTCTTCTTACGCCTTGAAGAAAAATACTTTAAGGAAAACATTGTGGGAAAAAGCAAAATTACTTGTTACAAGCATTTTATTATTTTCTCACGCTGTTTTCTACTCTATATGACACATTTTTTCCATTGAAAAAATAAAATTGTTATCTTGACTTCTTTCAATTTGGAACAGTCTTAAAATTTTCTGTCTGTTAACAGGTTTTAATCTAGATGTTATACATATCTCAGGATTTGTATTTCTTCAACACCTTTTGTGTGGTCTAATCTTTGAAAATATGGCTATTTTCAGGACCTTCAGTCCTTTGATTTTCTCTGGCAAAACATTTTGAATTGGATATGTGTATAATGCAAGATTTAAAAAAAAACTATGCTTAACTTACCAATATTAGTAATTGATTAAAACCTAAAAAAAGCAATTAACTATGACATTAAATCACCAATACTGTCCACTCTTAAATGTGAAATACGTATCTGGCTAATACTTACCTGGCTTAAGGGAATTATCGATTAATATATGGCTTCCATGTTTTTCAATCAAGTGGTAAAATTCGTGGTTGAATCAGTGATAACATCAAATAGGCAACTATCACAGCAGCAACCAAAAATAGTCACCCCCACCCCAAAAAATTTCAGGAGCCAAGTGCACCCCATAATTGATTTAGCCCTCTAGTGGATAGCATTATAGTCAGGTTGCAGTACACTTGAAAAATTTTTGAAAATCATCTCCTCCTAAAGTTACCATCATGTTTGATATTAAATTTTAAATGATTAGAAATGATCCTTGGGTGATGGCCTTATATATACTTTAAGGGGAGGACGGACGTTTTGGCCACGGACGTTTTGGCCAGGACGTTTTGGCCACCACTATTGGAAAAACGGACGTTTTGGGCAAATTCATTTTAAATGTACTTATTATAGATTTTGAGCATTTTTTTCATCTTTCATAAATGTTTTCTCCTCTCCTATGGATCATAGTGGTTGTTTTATTTCTTAGTAAAGACGTGTATATAGATAACCAGCATTTTCCCATTTATCATTCCCATTGAATAACAGTTTCATGATAATTTAGTTTTGAAAACCCTAGTACTGGAAACTTTGGAAAACATCAAAGAAAAAGAAGGAAAAGAACATTTTCCCACAAATTTCTCATCAATTTGGAAATGGTCAATTAATAAGAAGAAACAAAGAGAATATATAAATGAAACTTTAAATTTTCTTAGTCAGATATGAAGATGCAAAGCTATGTTAATAACCTTTAAACCTGTACTCAAAATAGCTACCATTAGACAATTCAAGCCTTGACTCTGATGAATTGAGGCGACATATAAACTCTTCTTTATTGAAAGCTTCTGCTGTGGACAATTTCAAAGATTTATTATTTGATAGTTAGAAAAACATAGATGACAGTTGGAAAATTTTTTCCCCCAAAACCTACTTTTCGGCACTTTCTCCTTTACCTCAAATTGTCTGTGCAAAATTGTACTTGTAAATATCTTTTTTTATCAACAATACAATTTTAGACTGTGACTGCTCTAATTTGAAAATGGTTTCAGACAAAAACATAATTGATGTCAAAATTGGAAAATGTGTATGTTGTATCATGGAAAATATTGAGAGAAGAGATGTTGCTGAATGTTTCCGAATATTAAGACAAAAGAAGAAAATGCTTAAGAAAAACATTGAGTAAAAAAAATCAAAATCACATTTTTCAAATAATCATTACATAATACTATTTGTTTTTAGTGAGAAATACTAATAATTTGGCTTAATAATCTAAAATAAGTACATATAAAATGAATTTGACCAAAACGTCTGTTTTTCCAATAGTGTTGGCCAAAACGTCCGTGGCCAAAACGTCCTGGCCAAAACGTCCGTGGCCAAAACGTCCTACATTCACTTTAAGGACCCATCAATTACTCTGGTTGCTATGGCTAAGTCCTAGATTTCTTATATTTTGTATGTAGCCTTAACTCATGGTCTCCAAATAAGTAACTTCAGGTTATCATAATATATTATATACTAGCCGTATATTGTTGGTACTCAGAATTCACATTGGAACAAATTCTTTAAAAATCATCTCCTTCTAGCCATCAGCTATCAATTGAACTTGAATAAATTGTTCTTGGATGAAAGTCTTTCAAACTGCTTGAGAGAATAGGAATCAATGATTAGCTTTGGTTGCTTATGGCAACCTAAGTGAAATTTCTTATGAATTCTTAGAAAATCTACTCCTAAATCGTAAGACCTAGAGCTTTCAAATTTTACATAAGGCATTGCCTGGTTGTCCTCTACCAAAATAATTCTGGTTATAATGATGTGATTCATTATGGCACTAAAGCGCAGCTTAGTGGTTTTCAAGGAAAGCTGGATGAAAAGTTACTGCCCTAAGTTCTTTCAGAAAGATTGTTGTCCACCTTGCCAAATTTCAAAAGAAAGTTGAGGTGAATAAAAAAAAAAAAAGCAATATGAAAGAAAAGAAAAAAAATAGTGCCTTATAATGAGGATTTTTGCAATATGTTAATGGAGCGATCCAGAGTCGTCATGGTCTTCTTGTCTTTTTCAGTTGTTTATTTGTTATATATACGGTACCCTTTTCTTTTGTTGACATTTAGGTTTGATTTGACCTATAATTATTTCTCAAACAGAAAGTTTGAATGATGAAGAAGTGTACAGTTATGAAATCTCAGATGGACAGACAGGTGAACAAATAAAGGAAGATATGGTGTGCATGTGCAATCTCAAAAACCTAGATGACATGGTTTTCAAGGTTAATACATACTTAACCCTTGTCATGCTGAATATGTTTCCTCTATTCACTATATTTGAAAATTGACATATTCAGATCGATCTTGTGTTAAAACATTTCCTTCAAAACAACACCAATATGCAGGTAGTGTAGGCAAAGTTCAGACTGCGTGTCTATGCAGGCTGATCTTAGTCTATGCACCTGCCAAAGCTATTATCAAGCAGGAATATTCTGGGATCAGCATGACAAGGGTTGACATACATGTATATTATATATTACTAATTTTCAATAAAATTAAGGATTTTTAGAAAACTTTCACATTTTCGACATGTTTTCTCAAGCTCTTTTTCTTGGGGGCTTCAAAAAGCGTCATTGTGAGGGAATGGATTTAAATAGTTGTTGACTTATAATATTTTTGCCTTCTATCGATGTGTTATTATTGTTCGCTTATGTTAATTAGGCAAAAAATATATCTGAAATAAGAAAAAATGAAATTAAAAGTTATCAGATAATTTTAAAAACTTATATCTGTACCAATTTTGAGACCATTTTGTTTGAAATTAAGGAAAAACTCGTATTGAATTGTATGACTGCTGATGCTCCTAAACATATGTGTATACCTGTCACATTCAAATGTTAACCCATTACCAGATGAATTTTAGACTGGTCCGAATTGAAAAAGTTGCAGTCAGTAATTTCCAGTTGATGGAATTTCAAAAATATTTCATTTGTTATGTCTATTTGGATAGAAAACAGTGTTTATTCTAGGCAGGGGGATTTTTTTTTCAAAGATCCCCCATATTTTCAACATACATGGGTAATTTTTTTATAGACAAGGAGCATGAGATACCAAACATTTCTCAATTGCTCTGAAATCCCCCACATTTTTTTTATTCCTAGAATAAACACTGAGAAAACATTGTGGGAGTATGAAGAAATTGCTACAAAAATACTTCAAAGAATTAATGTACTGTGAGAATTAGCTTGTTTCTGTGTGATTCCTGATTTGCATATGAATAGAATAAAGAAGGATATCTTTGAAAGTCTAGAGCTTTAATACTTAGTGTGTGTCAAAACCTATTGACCCTTTACCAAAATACTTCATATAATATTACTGTATTCTGGAAATAAGCCATTTTCAGTGCAACCCAAGATTTAAGAAAGGAAAAGTTACCTTGGAAAATCTTCTCCTTCTAAACGATTAGGCCTAGAACTTTGATATTTGGTATAAATCATCATCTATTGACCCTCTACCAAATACTTCAAAGAATTACCATACTCTGAAAATTATAATTCTTAATGGTAGGATCTTCAATACACCTAGGATTAAAAGAGAAAATCTTAAAAAAAACCTTCTCCAAAATAATTAGATGTAGGGCTTTGATATTTTGTTTATATCATATAGCCTTGAGCAATCATACTCAGGGGAGCAATACAGGACCATCATGGTCCTTTTGTTAAAGTATTTGTTCTGAAGTATACCCTGGGGGTCCTTTTCTGCCTGATGGGTCACAAATATTTAAAAAAGAGGTAAAATCTAGCGTAGGCCAGTCACATTATAGTATTAAAAAATGAATTTTAAGTTAGGTAGAAAGACTTTACAACATTCAGAAAATTTAAAAAAGGAGAAAGGATTTAATAACCCAGGGTGCCTGTGTAGTCTGGTTATTTGTATTTTCAAGTTTGATAGAGAGTTCTTTAACCTGTTCTATGTAATGAGATTGATTGATTGAATGGGGTTTAATGCAACTTTTAACAGTATTTCAGTCATATCCCGGCGGCGGGGGCACTTAACTATGGATTCCTAGTATTTTCACACCTGTACTACCACTACAACCTCTCCTAGCCTCCAGCTTCTATCCCACTTAGGATTATCTACCCATTGGTGAGAGACAAATGTCTGAAAGGACTTTGCTGCATGGGATGGAACCCACGACATCCCATGATTGTAGATTAGGAGTCTGATGTGCTTCTGACTGCGCTATGACGGCTGCTTATGTAATGAGACACATATAAATCCTTTCATTATTAACCCTTGTCATGCTGAACCGGGAATACTCGGGTTTTAGCTGGAGGTGTAGAAAGATCAGACTTCATTTATGTGCAGGCTGATCTTAGTCTATACCTCCTGCTTGTACTTTTCCTGCCAGAGTTGCTTATGAAGTTGATTTCTAAAAAAGATATTGACTTTTGAACAACAAGTTCTATCAGTGCTTTCAGCCCTTTCTTTTGATAGCAATTCAGTAAGGTAATTCAAACAGCATGACAAGGTTTAAACTTCGCATTTTACACCCCCAAACACTTTTGTAAAGATAAAACCTTATATGTTAAAGAGATATTTAGAGTTATTGATGTGATTTACTGTTGACACTTCCTAACAAATATGAACTTTTTTACAAATTAACACTTTCATGACCCTGAAAAATGTTCTGAAGATAATGTGTTTTGAAAATTAAGTATTATTCTTTCAAGCATTTTCTTCTTTTGTATCAATTTTTTATCAAATTCTTTTCGCTGTGCATTTAATATTTTTTCTTTCTTTTTTCAGTTACGGAACCATAGAGGGTCATTGGTACCTTTTACACAAAATTTGCCTGCAAACTCCAGTTCAAGGTACAAGTCTTATCAGTTTTTAACTAAAAAGAACAAGAAGAGTAATATGTATTGTCTAAGAAAGACCGGACATCAAGAATTCACAGTTCACGCTTCATACATAGTAACTCTGAAGTGTGAAGTCAGAAGTTTGAAGTTGGAAGTGAGAAGTTGGAAGTATGAAGTCGGAAGTTTGAAGTGTGAAGTTTGAAGTATGAAGTCAGAAGTTTGAAGTTGGAAGTGAGAAAGTGGAAGTATGAAATCAGAAGTTTGAAGTGTGAAGTTGGAAGTATGAAGTAGGAAGTATGAAGTGTGAAGTTGGAAGTATGAAGTGTGAAGTAGGAAGTGTGAAGTTGGAAGTATGAAGTCGGAAGTTTGAAGTGTGAAGTTGGAAGTATGAAGTGTGAAGTAGGAAGTGTGAAGTTGGAAGTTTGAAGTGTGATGTTGGAAGTATAAAGTCGGAAGTTTGAAGTGTGAAGTTTGAAGTTGGAAGTATGAATTTTGAAGTGTGAAGTTTGAAGTGTGAAATATGAAGTCGGAAGTTTGAAGTTGGAAGTAAGAAGTGTGAAGTTGGAAGTATGAAGTCCGAAGTTTGAAGTGTGAAGTTGGAAGTTTGAAGTGTGAAAGATAATTTGAAGTTGGAAGTATGAAGTTGGAAGTATGAACTCGGAACTTTGAAGTGCGAAGTTGGAAGTATGAAGCTGGAAATATAAAGTCTGAAGTTTGAAATGTGAAATTGGAAGTATGAAATTTGAAGTATGAAGTTGGAAGTTTGAAGTGTGAAGTTGGAAGTATGAAGTCAGAAGTGTGAAGTTGGAAGTATGAAGCGTGAAGTTTGACCTCAACAACCACAACACACTTCAAACTTCCACATTCACACTTCATACTTCCAACTTCACAATTCATTCTTTAAAATTCACACTTCACACTTCAAACTTCCAACTTCACACTTCACACTTCTAATTTCACTCTGCAAACTTCCAACTTCACACTTCAAAATTCCAACTTCATACTTCACACTTCATACTTCCAATTTCTTACTTCAAACTTCCAACTTCACACTTCATACTTCCAACTTCACACTTCATTTTTCCATCTTCACACTTCAAACTTCATAATTAATTTGGTTTGATTATGTACTGTAATTCTAAGAAGTCACCATGGGTCTCATAATTCATATTTCACACTTCCCATTTCAGACTTAATATGTATGAAGTTTGAAGTGTGAACTGTGAATACATGATGTCACCACCGGTCTTTCGTATTTGTCTGTTTCCAATCGTTATTTTTGTCCAGCAATCAGCTGACCTTTCCTTGCCATATAGGCTACAATTTTCAAAAGATTCACTTCAAACTTTCACAGAATGGTCCTACCACAACAAGGAACATTTTTTCAAAAATTTACCATGGGAAAACTTAACCCATTTCCACACAATCTACTTTTTACCTCACCTGAGCATGCAGTGCTCTGGTGGAGCTATTGTGATCGGCCATCACCTGTCCGTCCTCTATCAAATTCTTCAAAGAATTACTGTATTCTGAAAATTAGCCCTTTTCTTTGTGATCCCTGTTTTTACATAGAATAAAATAAGGAAAACTTTAAAAATCTTCTTCTCCCAAACCATAAGGCCTAGAGCTTTGATATTTGGTACATATCATCATATATTGACCCTCTACCAAAATACTTCAAAGAATTATCATACTCTGAAAATTAGCCCTTTTCTGGGCGATCCCTGATTTTACAAAGGAATAAAGAAGGAAATCTGAAAATCTTTTTCTCCCAAACCATAAAGCCTAGAGCTTTGATATTTGTTACATATCACCAGCCATTGACCCTCTAACAAATTACTTAAAATTAGCCCTTTTCTGTGCAATTCCTAATTTTAGTTAGGAATAAATAATGATATCAATGAAAACCTTCTTCTCCTAAACCATTAGGCCTAGAGCTTTTATACTTGGTATTTATTGATGTCTATACTTCAAAGCATTACCATATTCAGGAAATTAGTGCTATATGGTGGGATCATCAATATACCTAGGATTAAAAGAGAAATCCTTAAACATCTTTTCCAAAATAATTAGACTGAGGGCTTTGCTATTTTGTTTATATCATAAAGCCACAAACCATCATACTCAGGGGAGCGTTTTAGGACCATCATGGTCCTCTTGTTTATGCTTCTCAAGAAAGAAAAATCAGAAAATAGTGTGGCAAATGAAGAAATTGCTTGTTAAAGCAATTTCTACATAATCCACAATATTTTCTACTCCAAAAACAGATTTTTAAAATTTCATTAACATAAAATTATTGTCTGCACCCTCATTCAATTTGTATCAGTCTAAAATTGTGTTGTGTAGTAATGGGTTAATTAGAATATCTTCAGTTTTGCAGTAGAGACCATCACTTTCATTAGCTTCACTTCAAACTTGCATAGATTTATCATTTATGGTTGAACTAAAATAAGGATCATTCCTTCGGTCATTTTCGTCAAGAAACACAGGAAAGGGTCCTAATAAAAATTCAATAAAAAAGTACTTTGTATTGCTATGAATTTCCCAGTTTTACTACTTGTCAACCTTGCACAGTTGCACAGAATAATCTTAAAGCCATATCTTCCCCTAGAGGAAGGAAAAACAGCTTAAACAATCAATTGTTTATTTGGTCACTAAATCACTAACTCATCTTCGGCATTGACTGTTATATACACAAATGCTGATAACTAAACGTCACGGACAATTTCGTTAATCTCCGTGACCGAGATAGTTGTTTGAACTACTAGCGAAAGTTAAAACATTATCACTGACGTCATGGTTTTGTGTAAACAAATCTTAAATTGTGGTCGGTTTTAAAATATGATCACTTCTTTCATCAAATGTAGGCTTATAGTGTAGAATTATTTTGACCGTATAATTTCAATCGTCATAATCATTAATGCATTTGACCCTCAATGATTGTTTTCATATTAATTTTGTTGAACGTTCCGGGGGAAGATGTGGCTTTAAAATCATATGGAAAGTTCAGATAAAGCTGCAGGGGGTAAGTTTTTAGGTCACCTGACCGAATGGTCATGGTGACCTATTGCAATCATCATTGGTCCGTCGTCGTGCGTCGTCCATCGTCTGTTAACTTTTAAACATTTTCATCTTCTTCTCAAGAACTATTGGGCGGATTTCAACCAAACTTGGTAGAAAGCATCATTGGGGGATCCCAGTTCAAGTTTGTGAAAATAGGGGTTCTGGGGGTCATAGGGGCCCCAATCGGGGGCAAAAAGGGGTAATTTTTGGTTCTTCTTGGTGAAAAGCATCATTTGGTAATGGTTATTCTGATTTGTGAAAATTAAAAGGCTGGGGGGTCAGGGGCCCGAAAATGGGGACCAAAAGGGGGTAATTTTTGGTAACTTTTAAATATTTCATCTTCTTCTCAAGAACTACTGGGGTGATTTCAACCAAACTTGGTAGAAAGCATCATTGGGGGATGCCAATTCAAGTTTGTGAAAATAGGGGTTCTGGGGGGTCAAAGGGGCCCAAATAGGGGGCAAAAAGGGGTAATTTTTGGTACTTCTTTAAAAATCTTCTACTAATAAACCGTTAATGCCAGAGCTTAAATATTCTGTGTGCATGACAACTAGGACAGGTATATTATAAATTGTGAAATTCATGTTCCTAGGGTCATGTATGGGGCCACACCCAGAGGTCAAAGTTCATCATGTTAAAAAATTCACATTTTCATCTTCTGATGAAGTACTAAGCAAATTTCAAACTAACTTGGTGAAAAGCATCATTGGGTACTGATTATACAGATTGTGAAAATTAAAAGGCTGGATGTCAGGGGGGCCTAAAATAGGGACCTAAAGGGGGTCATTTTTGGTAACTTTTAAACATTTTCATCTTCTTCTCAAGAACTACTGAGGGGATTTCAACCAAACTTGGTTGGAAGCATTATTTGGGGATGCCAATTCCAGTTTGTGAAAAGAGGTTGGGGGGGGGCTTGGGGTAAAAGGGGCCCCAGTTGGGGGCAGAAAGGGGTTAATTTTTGTACTTCTTAAAAAATCTTTTTCTTATAAACCCTAAATCACTTGTCTTGATGCTCTTTTACTCAGGTGACCGTTAAGGCCCACTGGGCCTCTTGTTTCTAGTGCATATGGTAACATCTTTAATGAATTAGGACTACAGTGAGAATAAAAGGTCTTCTCATTATTGTGTTACTCCTTGAGTAAGAAGAAAGAATAAATGTTTTGATTTCAAATTCTTCTGTACAACAGTAGTTTTTGCAAATGAAATAAGAATTTGCAATTATTTGTATTACATGTTTTTAGTTTCACTGGTGACTAATTTGTACATATCCTTATTGACTGATCCCCTGCACACCCTTTGGCCTCTGACAGGATGGTCCACTTCGATATTCCTTAATGTTATTTTGCAAAGTATATGGTTATCAACATTTAACTAAATATAAAATGGTTAGTTAGTGACCTACACATAATAACTACAGATTGAAAAATGGTGTAGTAACAATAATTTAGTCCCATGAGAAAAAAAATGCTTAACATACGTGTCTTGAGTTGAAAGTTCCCTTTTGGTCTACATTACTAATTCGATTGGTCATTTGCCTTTTTGACTGACAGTGGCAATCAATTAATTTAACCCTTTCCATTGTTTTGAAATTTTAGACTGGTCCAAATTGATAGAGGGTGCAGATGATAATGTAAATTGGATGCAATTTGAAATAAAACCGTCCTATGTGGTAGAAAATATTGTGGGAAAAGTAGAATTGTTTGTTAAAAACAATTTTTCCTTTTTCCACAATGTTTTCTCAAGTATGAAATCACAACAAAGTAAAATCCAGGGTTTGAACAGGAAAGGCTCAATGCTAGCTTTCATCATTTTGGCTCTTGTCTTTTTTCAATTTTCCTATTCACAGCCCATACACAATGGAGGTGGTGAAAATTCATCAAAAAAGTAAGTTGAATTTCATTCAAAGATTAAATTTCAAATTGATATTCTTTTATTACTTAATGTTTGATCTCTATTATGTGTTATCCATCAAGATAATTTCAGTTTTACGATAATCCAGGATATGAAAACAAAAGAGAAAAATCAGAAGAAACTGACGCATAATTGCTGCGCTCAAAAAATTAGGGAGCATATAGTCGACACCCTATGTCTGTCCTTTACCCAGTCTTTCAATCCATCTTAAGCTATTTCTCCATAACCCTTGGACCAAATTGGATGAAACACCATATATCAACTCTTTTGGATATTTCCAACTGTTTCTCTGTGTAAGGCTGTGTCAGAGAAAAAGGGAACTTATTTCAAAAACTATTTTTTTTCTCATATCTTCGAATTAAATTGTCAAAATTTTATGAAATTTCATAATTATGCAAGTTATGAATTAAATACTGCAGACGATGCAAAGTTTGTAATCTATGTTAACAAAACTGTGGTGTTGGAAATAGGGGCATGACGTACTATAGATTTAAGTCTCTTTCTTCAAGTCTGTTGGAAGCAATTTTTTCTTGAGTCCAGGATAAAATGTGAATAAAACTTTTTATATTGTATATTAATTCAATTTACAGATATCATCTACCTAGTTTCTCAAAAAGATGATTTTTCACCCTAGAAGGGGACTCAATGTAAAGATTTTTTTTCTCAAATAATTTCCCATTAATTGTCCAGAATTTTATGAAATTTCATAACTTAACTATCAAAGGCCCAAGACCATGCAATATTAGTAATTCATTTACACAAAAACCCATTGATAAATTGTAGCCATGTTAATTGGTTAAATGTGTTTATATCTTCTACATTATTATAATCATATCATTCATCAAAAGCCAGTGACTCTATTTTCTTAATATCTAAAATAAGTGAAATAATATCAAGCAAAAAGGTGCCAAACTTTCATGTTGCTTTGCATTTCGTACAATTTGGAGTTGGAAATAAGCATTGCCTTTTTAGCTTCACTGGCTGAAAGCCAGAGAGCTGTTGTCATGGCGTTGTGTCTGACGTGTGTGCGTGCTTCTGTCCGTCCCGTCATCCGTCAATCTGAAAACTTTTACTTTGAAAATCTTCTCCTCAGGAAGTATCTAACAGATTTCAACCAAATTTCACAGAAATGATCCTTGGGTGACTCTCTATCAGATTCCTTCAAATAATTTTGATCGGATGAAAACATGGCTTAAATGGGCGGGGCTAATTTTCATATATGGTGAAAGCTTTGAAAATTTTCTTCTCAGAGACAGGTGGATGGATTTCAACCAAATTTCACAGAAATGATCCTTTCGGTGATCCTTTATCAGATTCCTTCAAAGAAATATGATTGGATTAAAAACATGACTTTAATGGGCAGGGCTTATTTCCTTATATGGTAAAAGCCTTGAAAATCTTCTTTGAACCTAGTTGATGGATTTCAATCAAACTTCAAAGAAATGATACTTGTGTGAACCTTTATCGGATTCCTTCAAAGAATTTTGATCAGATGAAAAAAAAAAGCTATCTCCATATATGGTAAAATCTTTGAAATTCTTCTTCTTAGAAACTAGCGGATGGATTTCATGGGATCGATCCTTGGTTGACCTTTTATCAGATTATGAAAAAGAATTTTGATCGGATGAAAAATATGGCTTTAATGGGCAGGGCTAATTTCCATATATGGTATAAACTGAAAACATTGTATATTTCTCAGAAACCTGTCGATAGATTTCAGCGAAATTTAATAGGAATGAATGATGACTGTTTGACAGATCCCTTCATATAATTTTGATTGGTTGAAAAACATGGCTATTATGTGTGTAAATCTGTTTTATCAAAACATATGTCAAAAGTCAAGGTAAGATTTATAACCCTTGAACCAATGAGCTTATCCAATACAGTAAAACCTCGGTAGTTCGTAGCGCAAGGGACCGGGGAAATTTATACGAATTAAGCGTAGTACGAACAAAACGGAGGGAAAGGGGTCGGCTGTTTGAGATACACGGAATCTGACATGGTCTTGTTCTGTCTCCCATTTAGGAATCGATTCTAAATTGGTTATTTTTTCTACACTAGACCTGCAGATATTAATTGAGGAATACATAAAAATACATTAAAAAATACTCGTCTTGTATTTTTATGCTTTAATCTTGGTATTAATTTTTGGCATTTTTTAAGCACAGTGTCTGTATCAAATGGTAGACTCCATCTGAGTGATTTCCCTTTACAATACATTGGATCAAATCACTCTGAGTATTCTATCATCAAATCATAAAATGAAGGACCGACGATTGTGAAGAAAGTAACCGCAGAATGAAATAAAGTGATAGAATCTCTAAGTGAGCAATAACACCGATACTAATGGCTGTGCGTCAAATCAAAACAAATTTTCGGCGATAAGTACGGGAATCTTTATTCGATTAATTACCCATCTTACAAAACAAACAGCCCCTTTTAACTAAAGGTACATAATATCACATGATTGTCATATAGATCAGCAGGTGTGAAAATCAAGGTAAGTGGTGATTGGAGACAATTAGTTTATCACACCTACGAATTAAACATAGGAGTTTGTGCTATAATCATACTTTCGGGACTTGAAATGACCTACGAACTACGAACCACTGATGTTCGAATTAGACAGAGTTTTCTAACAAGGATACAGAAGGAAAAAGATCGGGACCGCGTAAGTTATACGAACGAACACATACCTACGAACCAGTGACGTTCGAATTAACGAGGTTCTACTGTATTTTATGACTGAAATTTTGTCAAGACTATATCTTATGAAGTTTTATAGATGTCAACACGAAAATTATTAGTAAGATCTGATAAGAAGAAGTCCAGGGTAAAAAAATCATAACTCTGGATTTCTTATTCCTTGAGATAATTTCCTTTAAACTTTTATTGACTTATATTTGGCTTATATCAGAATTTATAATAATACCTTATTGCGAATCTGATATGCTGATAGAAAACAATGAAAACCTTTAAACTCTTGTTGTCTGTACCTAATTTGGTAAAAAAAACCATTTTTTCAAATATCTTTTTCCAGTAAAAGCTAAGCCAAGATCCATTAAGATAAACAGTTACAGTGAAACTATGAAGGAGAAAGTAGCAGACATTTTACAAAGGGTAATTATGTTAAGTCTTGGTTTGAATTTACTTCTTTTAACGCATTAGCACGCAATCTTGCTTTTTGCACTCAAGAATAATTGTTGTGGAAAACATTGTGGAAAAGGAAAATATGCAGGGATTTCTGCTCTATTTGACACTTATTTGGTTCACCTGAGCACAAAGTGCTTAGGTGAGCTGTTATGATAGTCCTATATTTCGCATATATGTGTAATCAATTGTCAGTTACCTGTCAATAGTTACTTTAAACTATGTGTTCAACAAAACAAATGACCAATAAAGAAAATTATCAAAAATGCTCCCTAAGTAGGCTTCTGTGCAAAAGCTAAAAGAATTGAAATATATTTAAAACTCTTGTTTGCCATGGCAACCAAAGTCAAATTTACCCGAAGAAACTTCTCCTCTTGATTGAGTTTGTCTAATGTTTGGATGTTTGGAAAGAAGCTTCAGTGCATTGCCTGTTTCAAAACTGCTAAAACCATTATCCGGGGGGGGCCTTTCTTAGAATGAAAAAAAAATCTCCAGAAAGGCATTTTCTTTCAAAAAAACTAAAGAAAACCCCCAAACTCAAGGTGCCATTTCAAAGTTAATGAAAAAACAAATGTTGAAATTGTTCTCCTCCTAACAGCCCACAGCCTTATTCAATGTCATGCAGAATCTGTTTATGGAGTTCTGTTAAGCTTGCTAAAATCTTGATTTTAGATTCTTATGGGTAGAGCTTCAGTTTGATTAACCCATTACAAGACGGCAAAATTTTAAACTGGTCCAAATTGAAAGAAGATTCATGTGACAATTTAGGGGTTTTATAATTTTAGATTTTTTCAACTGTCTGGATAAAAATATTGTGTTAAATAAAGAAATTGCTTGTTACAAGTAATTTCTTCATTTTCCACTATGTTTTCCAATGCTTTTTTTCCCTGGGGCGTCTAAAAGCGTAATTGAGTAGGAATGGATTAAGGCCTATATGAATATGAACAAAGAATTGTTAGAATGGTTATTATTATTATCCTCAACATTAAGCTGAACTTTTCCTATCTCAGATAAGTGCACCAGGACCCTCCTCTCCTATTTTAGCGCATTTTGAATTATTGTTTGCAGCTTCTTCCGATTTGAGCAAATTTAAAAGATTTTTGCCTAGTGTTGGGTTTTATATGACCTATTGTGATGAAAAGGTCTAGGAGCCCAACAAGCGAAACTTTAAATGTTTTAATATTAATATCAACATGACATGTTTCAAACCCACGCGGCCACTCGGATATGGCAATGTCTCCTAGCCCTAACAATGTCCAATATCCTTACCCTATTGTACTACTGATGTCTCGTGTCAGTGGGTAAAGACACCTGACATTGTAGGGCTTAGGGACATTGCCGTATCCCAGTAGGTTCACGTCATTGTCGATGAAACTATAAACCCTCCATTTGAATTGATAAAAGACAGTACATTAGAGTCACTGCCTTTGTTCAGAGAGGTTAATACATATAAAAAGAATTTTCATTTAAATCCAAGCTAAAGGAAACATATTGTTACTTTAAAAAATTAGCTTTCGATTTATGTGTTACAGATTATGAAACTTGAAAGCACAACACCTGAGCTAGATGTTAGAAGAGAAACAAAGATTAATAATGTAAGTGAAGAAAGGTTACAAAATGCTTTAGGAGGTTAGACATCAAACAGAGATTTAATGGACTAATACAAAACAGAAAGCACAGATATTATGTTGTATAACCAATTGCCACACAATCTCGCTTATTCCGCCATCCAAGGACAATGCATAGCAAACATAGTGTAAAATGAAGAATTCACTTGTAACAAGCAATTTATTCTTTTCCTGCAATGTTTTCTACCCTGAAAGACAAAGATTATTAAAATCCTATTGACTTTGAATTGTCATCTGAAACTTCTTTTCAGTCTAACATTTTGTTGTCAGGTAACTGGTTAAAAGATGAATTAGAAGATTTCAACATTATTTCACAGAAATCTTTTTAGCATACCTGAGCACAACGTGCTCAAGGTGAGCTTTTGTGATCACCTTTTGTCTGTCATCTGTCGGAAGACGTCAACAATTCTTTAAACATCTTCTCTTCAGTAACCAATGGGCAGATTTCAACCAAACTTTGCAGGAATATATGGGTGTTCCTGCTAAGAATTTATTCGCGGAATTTTGATTGCCCCAAAATATGGGCATGGCAGTTTTTGACTTTTAAATCTTTAAATTTCTTCTCCTCAGTAAGCATTGGGCCATTTTGTTGGTTGTAAAATTTTGGTTGCCGCCAAAATATGGTCTTGGCAGGATTTGGCAGTTTTTTACTTTGAAATCTTTAACATCTTCTCCCCAGTTACCATTAGGCCAATTTCAACCAAACTTGGCATGAATGTTCCTTTGAAGAACCTTTTCAAAAATTGCTTGCGAAATTTTGATTGACGCCCACATTCGGGTATGGCAGTTTTTGGCTTTGAAATCTCTAAACATCTTCTCCTCAATAACTATCTGGCCAATTTTCACCAAAGTTGGCATGAATGTTCCTCAATATCACAGCTCAAGGTCAAACCTTGTGCCTGTGTTCTTTCAAGTGGTTTTTTTTTCAATCATAATTTAGTCAGGTGAGCGATTAAAGGGCCATTCTGGCCCTCTTGTTTTACTAGTTGTTAGACTCCTTGAAAATTTTAATCATTAGGAAAAAAATGACTTTTAAGGTGTCAAATTTATTGAAGAAGCTCTTTCATGAGAAATTGAGGCTTGTTTAAGTTTGAGTGTGTTGGGGGTAGTAAAGCCTGCTAAACGAAGTAATTATAATGTTGTAGTTGCCTCCCCTGAAGTTATGGACTTTATCTTTAATTATAGTTTGAAATCATTGACAAGACTTGACCTTTATTCATTAATAAATTACCTATGAATAAATCTGTTATCGAGGAAAGGCATATGTAATCTGGTCCATAACCAGAGAAATACATAGTATATCAAATAAATGTAATATTATATTGCTGAATTAATAAATACGTGGCCAAATGGTCTAGTATGTCTCACCGTGAGGTAATCATCACAGGTTTGAAACTGACAGGATACCATAACTGTTTTGTTTCCTCAACTGTTTTCTTAATTTAATAGTTAAATGCATGTTTACAAAACTCAGAACCCCATACTCATGCATCTTTAAGGAAAACAAAATTTAATGACCTTTATGCTCTTTCAAAATATTGAAGTAAAATCCATGAAGAACTCTTTGGTTGCCATGGTAAGGCCTTGATATTTGGTATTAATGATCACCTACTGACCTTAAAAATACTTCAAAGGATTACCATACTCTGAAAATAAGCCCTTATTCTGTGGGATCCCTTATTTTCATAGGAATAAAGAAGGAAATCTTTGAAAGACCTTTTAACCCAAACCATAAGGCCTGGAGCTTTGATATTTGGTATGAATAATAATCTATTGACCCTTTACCAAAATACTTCAAAGAATTACCATACTCTGAAAATTTGCCCTTTTCTGTTCGATCCATGGCTTTACATAGGAATAAAATAGAAAATCTTTTAAAATCTCCTCCTAAAACATTAGGCCCAGTTCTAATATTTGGTATGTATGCCTATTGACTTTCTACAAAATACTTCAAAGAATTACTCTATTGTGGAATTTAACGCTGTATTGTGGGATCAAATATGTACCTTGGATTAAAGGTGAAAATCTTTAAAAATACATAATTAGGCATAGAGCTTTATATTTTGTATATATCATAAAGTCTTAGGCCATCATACTCAGGGGAACAACATAGGAACAACTTGGTCCTCTTGTTTTCTTGGATGTGTCAAAAAGCGTGATTGTGTGGATAAGGGTTAAAGTAAAGCATTTGTTGTTCTCTCAATACTAGCTGCTGCCATATGACTGTAATACTTCTAAAAAAAGCAAAAAAAATCCTTTCAATCAATAAATTTTTCTCTCAGTAAAAGATAAGTTTTTCACCAATGCAAATAACATTTCTCTATTTTTTACATGCAAATCCCAGGAGAATCCTTAGAATAGGTTTATTTGTCCTATTAATTCATAGATTATGATATATGTATTGAAATTAAAATATATTACCAATAAATATTATTGCCCATATTCAAAGAAGTTGCAGATGGTAATTTCAAGTCGATAGAATTTCAAATATCTCACTCTGGGTAGAAAACAATCAGAAAAATGGAGATTTTCCATGTTGTTTAATCTAACCCTTTTTGTGTTGATCTTAAAAGAAGTTGGGTTGTGTAGAAATAGTTTAAAGAAGTTGTATACTATTGTCTTTTTACAGGAAATGAAGGATGTGGACCAGATGCTGAAGTTCTTAAGTAAACGGATAAAAGATGCAGAACAAGCTCACTGGCAAGGAATGTTTAAGAAAAATCCTCTCTGGTAAAACAAAGGTCAAAAAAGGAGATAAACTTCAACAAGATTTAAATTTGGAGTTTGTCCTAAATACTTGGGATTTATTATATGTCATTTGGGTATACACTGACTTTGAGAATAAAGGATATTACTTGAGATTACATTTATCTAATGTGTCTTTTTAAAAGTGGTAAAAAACAGGACTTGGTCTTTTGACAAGTTTACCAAGTACCAAAGAATCCTGTATTTTTATGCACTGTAGAAGTAAATCAATGTAAAACATTGTGAGAAAAAAAGAACTTGCTTGTTAAAAGCAATTTCTTCTTTTATCACAATGTTTTCTACCACATGTTACCCTCCTTTTTCAATTCAAATCAATTTTGTTTTGAGGTTCTGCAAATTCTCTCATTTTGACCACTCTAAAATTCTGTGAAGTAGGAATAGGTTGAATAAAAGGGATACAAATAAACATCTATATCTTGATTATACAGTAATCTTTAAAATTAAGAAAGGGTGCCTTTAAAGGTACTAGTAGTTAGAAAAGTTGCATAATTTTCACCATAGCTTATATACAAAGGTGTCAGTTTAACTGAGCTATTTCACTACAGAAAATGATAAGTGCTATCCAACCTGCAAGCAAGTGTTATAAAGGGGACAAAGTTCTATATCTAAGATAACATCTTGGACATGTTCCAATTCATGGAAAAAAACAGTTAAATGACAACTTCAACTTGATAGAATTTCATTTTTCATTTCTTGTTACAAATTATTTCTTTATTGCTCACGCTGTTTTCTGGAACTATTTTCTATCAGATCATGAAATAGCAGGACAGTGTTTAACTACTATATGTTATAAGATGTGTGATAGCAGTATGCCTTTTTCTTTCACTGTAACTTTTTTCCGTTTGTATTTGGTGCCAGTTTCCTAGAATTGATGCTTCCATTCCCATACGATGATGCTTTTTGACGCCCTAAAGAAAGAGAAAGCTTCAGAAAACATAGTAGAATGAAGAAATTGCTTGGATAGGCATTTCTCAGAGGGCTTTATATCTTCTATACAGGGCATATTTTTTCCAATTAAAAAAAGCTTCAAAGCATCTTCCAAATTCTTTCAAATTGAACTAATCTGAATTTGTTGTCCTGTAATGTTGAAAAGAGGGTGTAATTTCTTTTAAGGAATTTGTACTGGTATATATCAGCTGCAATTAAGATGACTTAGATGTATCCATTGTTATGTTTGTAAGTTTGAAGTATTGTTTATTTTTCTGTGATAGGAATTATATATACTAGTCAATTAAAAGAATTTGTATGTATTTTTCCATATTTCTGATACCAATACCTTAACTTTAATTTTTCTCTCATTAAAATTCTCCGTTTATATATGACTAGCAAAAACTTACACATCAATACTTGTTTGAATGGTATTTTTACTGTCCTGGATATTTCAGTCTATCTTGCTTGAGGAACCATTTTTATGCTCCCAGAAGGGAGAGCATAAAGCCGCTGCTTTGTCTGTCCGTCTGTCCTTCCATCTGTCCGTCTGGACCGAGAGATTTCTCCATAACCCTTGGACCAAATCAAATGAAACTTACCATGAGAACTCCCTATGATAAAAATGCCAATATATTATTCCTGTTTTTTTTTTTCGATTTGAGGCCTCGTCACAAAAAAGGGGACTTAGGGTAAAATATAGTTTTTCTCAAATTTCTCCTAGTCTAATGATCAGAATTTAAGGAAATTTCATATTTGATTAGCAAATCAGATGCCCTTGACCATCAAGTATTTGAAATTTGTGGAAATAAGATGTGTCGTGGAAAAAGGGGGCTTAATCTTTGATAGCTTTTCGTTAGTAGCTCTCCATTTCTCTGCAACAAACTTACATTGACCATAACTTTTGATTAATAAGAGATATAGCCTTCATATTTCACATATGCATTGTTTCTGAAAAAAACCTTTCTGTTGGTAACTAAGGTCAAGGTCATCTGTTAAGGTCAAGGTCGTTTCTCAAGTTCAAAATTTAAATTTTTTAACTTTTATATTGTCCATAAGTTAACTATAACTATAACTATTTTATTGGTGATATTGGCCTCCGGCCCATTACACAAACAATTTACATAATATTTAAATATATAAAGAAAGTGCGGTACCAGGAATGATAGAATAGAGTTATAAAAGACAACTTCTTAAAAAGAAATACTACAACATAAACTTTTAGAGTGTGATTTTATCAGTTTTATTCACGTTCTTACTTGAACATTTCAACTAACATTTCATAATAGAGATTAAGAGAAATATTTGAGGATAACCTGTTACTGTAAACCAAAAGTTTTCCTTTTTATCAATTAGTGGTAAATAAAGATAGAACTATCTTTTATTACTATTGGGTTATTGTTCGATATAACTCTAATAAATTCTGTTGTTTTATCATTTGTTACTGATAGATTCCAATATAATCTTTACAGAACCTGCATACCCGTTGATTTCGATCAATCACAAGTTGTCTGCCTACTTCGATATTAAGAGAGTGATTAGCGCTTTGACAGAGCTTTTCTTAAATAGAGTGGAAGATCATATGATAAATTACATTCAACTGAGTTTTGAACTTTTTGTATAAACGGCATCTAATTGAAGATTCAATATCACTATTCCAAGTTTGTATTGCACTCTCCTTAATTCTCTGTTTGAATACGCTTATAAAACTGTCTACGTCTCCTATAGTTTGTAATAACCAGATGAAACCGAAGCCATAACGGAATCTACAAATCTATTATGTGAGTCACCCAGTTTATACGGCCAGAATCATCGTGTTGTTTTAACATTACATAACCATTTTTAGGGAAACGGACATTTGTAAAATATGACACCAGTGCTTGATAAGTTGTACAAAGTAAGCTGTATAAAGAGGTAGCCGTCCAAATTCTCCCAATGTCATACAATTGTTGATCTAAGGAAAGTATTGCAAAACTAAGCGTGAACTGATTCAATTTGATGACCATATCATATCGCTACCATAATAAAGAATATGTTTCACCATCGAATCAAATAGGTCAAAAATATCATTTCAATCAGAGTAGCCAAATTTGCGCTGGTAATTTAAGATACATATAACATTTTTTTGTGCTTGTGCTGATGGAGAAGATTTTGCGCGTGTTCAATGGTAAAAGATATAGCCTTCATATTTCACATGTGCATTGCTTATTACATGACCTTTCAGTTGGTACTAAGTTCAAGGTCATCTGTCAAGAACAATGTCATTTCTCAAGGTCAAAGTTTCGAAAATCATAACTTTAACATTGTCTATAAGTTAACAAAGGTAAGTGATATAGCCATCATATTTTACATGTGCATTGCTTATGACATGACCTTTCTGTTGGTATTAAGTTCAAGGTCATCTGTAAATGTCGTTTTCAAGGTCAAAATTTCAAAAAAAATAACTTACATTGTCCATAAGTTTACTGTGGTATGTGATGTAGCCTTCATATTTCACATGTGCATTGCTTATAACATAACCTTTTTCTTGGTACTAAGTTCAAGGTCATATGTCAAGATCAAGGTCATTTCTCAAGGTCACCTATTTTCTTTGTTGGTTTGTCGACTAAACCCTTTTAACTACAGCTTTTTCAAGCTGTAGCTACGACTTTTAGATCGCCAACCAACCATTTTAATCTTAAGCTGCATGCTATAACGACCATAAAAGAAAAGCCTTTTAAAACCAAAGCGTGACTTTCTGTCGGAGTCAATAGGCGTGGCCAATGGAGTAGGCTGGAGGGTCAATTTGCAATCAGAAGGGTACGACAATACCAGTAGCATTCTATCTTATTGACTTTTTACGTTTTCATTAAACATTCAGCCATTAATAAATCGAATGTGCTGTTGAAAACGAAATAAAAATAGTTAATTCTTATGCCCCCGCATCGATAAGGTCGGGGACATATTGTTTTAACTGTGTCTGTCTGTCTGTCCGTCTGTCTGAAAAACTTAGCCTGCCAACTAAACATGTTCCTATAACTTCAACCCTGATTAAGTTACAATGCTAATATTTGGAATGTAGATAGGTCTCAACAAGCCGCAACTGGGGAAGGTCATTTCACCAAGATCAAGGTTAAAATTTTAACCCTTTTCCCTAAAACCAATAAAAATCATCCGTTTCTAAAGAATTCCTGGGGCATAGTGTTTCACAAACACATCTTGTTTTCCTTTGAAATGTACGGTACTCAAGACTATGTCCTACAAACATAGCAATTGATTTTCTAAACTGGGTAATACTGGTTGACCCCTACGGAGTTCATCAATTAGTACGGCATGATCCTTTTCTCTTACTTTTGACCCTATTTGTTAGTTGACCCTCACTGCAAATATATTCTTACAGGCATTTCAAAGAAATATACCCATCTATTTAATTGCTAAAATGATTCAAAATCATAATTTCATTTTTTATTTTGCCTTGGACACAGAATATAACCAGTCACACACATACACACAAACACACATACAAACCTATTTTGATGTTTACGCAGTGACATGTAAGCGTCGATCGGCTCTTTAGGTACATTCATTAAACGGGTAAAAGTCAAGAAGCACATTAATAGTCGTATATTACTGCATTAAGAGAAAATTCATCGTTCCTTCTCATTAATCATTGTATTACTTGTATATATTTGGAGATAATCGGATGAAAGTCCAATAACATTTTGTTTTTAACCCTTATTATGTTGATTAAAATCCTATACATAATTCCACTGAATTCAAAGGAATGACAGCAGTGGAAGATATTATTGGTGGTCAATATTTCACTTGAAATGAATTTTCATACACCCCCGACTTAAAGGGTACAACCAGGAGGTGTAGACAAGGATCAGACTGCACTTATGTGCATACTGATCTTAATAATGATAATAGCTTTATTTCACAATGATGAAATGATACAAACATGATTGTAGAGTTTGATTAACTACTACAAAGAGGATAAAAGCACAATATGATATAAGGATGGTAAATCTACGGACAGATACATCTTCATCAATACCTCATGTCAAAACAGGAATATCCAGCATAACAAGGGTTAAAAACTGGTTTCAAACAACGTTTGTATGATTTGCAATATCTTTTTTTTCAACATGTATAAGTATATTATACGATCGACAGCTGAGATATAACGGATGCCTGGTATTTTTTGTTCCGTTCCGTAAAATACCAATTCCTATGACCAATTGGTAGTCCACAGAACGGAACGAAACAACCTAGAGTATAACAATTATTTTCAACTGTTTCATTTGACCGTTGGTTTTGTTGTTGTTGTTGTTCCCTTTTTTCTAAAAATATCCTTAATCCATTGTCATAAGATGATCGAAGCCTGACAGTAGTTGACCGTTGTACCGTTATAATATCTACCACCAGTGGGGCTACTCGCCTATGGGGTTAAGGAGTTAACTGTTCAGTTGTAATTGTTAAAAGGCCATCGCATAACGTTTGGATTAGTGTTCAAAGATACAAATTAAGAATTTAGAAAGTATCTTTTGTTCTCCATCGGTTTTTTCTATATTTCGTAATTCTATCCCTTCTGGGGTACGCCACAGCTTGTTCCGTTCCAGAAAATACCAATAGCCCTTAACTACATTTTTCGGGTTTAGCCAGCGTTTTAAAAGAGAGAGAGAGAAAGATTACATACGAAATGGTCGATATCATGCTAGTCTTAGATTTTATTATCTAGGTCAAAGGTACCGTCATCTGATTTTTGGTGTCTATCTGAAGTATGCTTTATTCACTCGAGAACTTTCCATATTAAATCCATATTTATCCTTTAAAATGTACAACGGTCCCATATAATTTTATAGATGTCTTTCCACCCCGTGAATCCCATTTAACTCCAATAATCCCATAAACTCGTAGTTCTGGCCCTCTGTACTGTAAACTCCACTGTATAACAACCAACTATGTTGTTAGTTTGTGTGTCTGTTAGTCGTCCTATCACACGAAAATCTCCCTGGAAAAATAAACGAAATATTTCACAAATAGTGAAAGTGATTTTCTAAACTGTGCGAAAAAAGTGAACCCTATCAGACTGTGCGGCCATAGCATGCTGACCGGGGCCGACATTTTTCAAATTAAGGATTTTTCTGAATCTATATAATAGCCTGTCAACCTTAATATATGGTTATTCCGAAAATTGTATCAATTGACCTCTCTTAGAATTTATCTCTCTTTTTCTAATATTTTATCAAGAATAATACCGGAGCTGTAACGCATTTGTACATGCTATAACGCTGTCAGCCCTGGAGTCATGAGTTTGGATTTGAGACTCGAGAATATAACTAGGCTTATTGTGACATGCCTGAGTTGTCACGACTACCAATAGATAGAGAGAATCTAAATCGGCTGAGCAATTGACCTATCGCTAGTCACACCCACTTACTAATTGGCGCCGCCTTATGTCTCTGACAGAATGTTTCACTTCGATTTTATACAGCGTGATTTTGCAAAACTTATGATCAGTAGCGTGTAACGAAAAGGTATAATGTTTGGTTGGCATCCTTAACGTTGTAACTATAGTTTGAATAGGCTGTAGTTTTTACGTTGAAGTAGCCAAACCAGCAAAAAACTCAACAAAAATGGCTGCCTATGCCGGAGATTAAAATTCACTTCGGAAATGAAGGATTTAATTAGTCGAATGATAATCTGGTCGACAGCCGCGATTTGTCAATTGGCCAAGGGACTGAGATAATGTATAGTCGTAGAACGAGAGTAAGAAGTGAAAATAATGGGCGCTTACATGAAGTATGAACTTGTTTATCGTTTTTATGACACAAACCCTCGAGTAGCTACTCGGTGTGGCAGTTTCGCCAACGTTTATGAATGCATAGTTTTTGTTAGCATTCTTGTTGACTTTTATTTGTAATCGGAAACTATCGGCTATCACGGAGAATTCGTTGATACTCTAAAGCTTTTTTGTTGTTACTTAGTTCAAGGTCATTTGTCAAATGTTGGTACTAAGTTAAAGGTCATTTGTCAAGATCAAGGTCACCCGGAATACGCAAGGAATGTCGATCATACATTGACAATTTATACGCGATCAAAGTTGGTGATGAAACAGACGAATAGATGTTTTGAGATCAGTTACTTTGACTAGAGACATTGGCGAAAAGGATATTTTACACTGACATTACTTCTTGACAGTTCATTTTAATTAAGAAATGTACCACAGTACGTTTCTACCACAATACTTACTAAATTTTAAAATGCCAGTTCGTATAGACAGGCCTCTTTCTTTATAATGGGCACAATACTTACAAAAGCTAGCCACGCCCATGGCCCCTGTACTGCAGGGATGTAGAATGGATGTGGGTCCATAGCGTAAGTTCCGTTCTCGAACGGACATACGCACGGAAAACTGCTGGCGACTAGCTGCCAGGGACAGCCACGGGACAGAAACCAGTTTAACAGCGAACATGCGTCATATGTACTGAAATTATAAAAAGAAATAAATTTAGAGCGAGAAAACAATATTTGTTAACCCATTCCCATACAATCCTTCCTTTTTACGGCCTTCAGTAAAGGCTTTCGAAATCATTGTAGGAAATGAAGAAATCACTTGTATAAACCAATTTCTGCTTTATCCACGCTGTTTCGTATACAAAAAGACGAAAAACTCCATTAGCTTGAATTGTCGTCTACAATTGCTTTCAATCTAGACTGGTCTTAAATTGTGTTGTGTGGAAATGGGTTAGACAAAAATTACCCCGTAAGTGTCGATTGTCTGAAATGTGACCCTGATAGTTGACATTGACCTTGCCAAGCAGAGTTGTCATTTTCAAAGGTATATACATACAAACTATGAGCTTTGGTTTGTTTTCTGACGATTAGTACCCTGAACACACAGGCGGGCAGATACAAGGGTAACAGAAAAAAGATATATCCCGATCTAATCAAAGTAACAGGCCATAAAAAGTTCAGAATATCCTGGGGCCAGAGAATTTGTGACTAGACCTGCAAAATTCATAACCTGTTTTGTTACTCATTCGATCGTCGTGTTTGGAAAGTAATATTTTCATTAGTGTAGCATTTGTGACTCCTCACACGACAGAGACTACCAGAGATTCTGTTTCATATAATGTGAAATATAGGTAGGTTCTGTCATAGTAACGGAATAGATATGTCAAAACGGGTAGCTAGTATATCGCTTAATACTAAAGAAGAATTCTGTAGCAAAATATAAACAAAATTCAAAAAATGAGGTAAAAATTATCATTCTTAATTCGGAAATGTGTCCGGGCGTATTTCAAAAGTATACTTGCTATGATTGCAAGACTTCAAGAAGATGTTCAGTGCTTAAGAACTATAAATCTTCATTACATAGTTTAAGTATTATAACAATTGGCTGATTTTCAAACTACCATTTTGTCAAATGCATATCTCGAACAGTAATGTACATATAGGTATGAATGTGATTTTTGACGGGATGATCCTATTAGGTCTTAATTCAATACACAAGAACCATAACTCTTTATTGCCCACCTATCGACTTATCGTGTTTTATTGTCTATCAGACTTTAATCATCTATGAAAGTATGCCATCTATGAATATTGGTGGGCAGAAAGACCCTATCAAAGAAGAGTTGTGTGCAGAAACTGTAACTTTACCTCACCGTACTTACTTAATGAATATTTTTTTGTTTTAGTCTTTGTTTTGTTAATATTTAAAATTCATCAAGGGCAAATCTACAAAGAACATTTAATCAGAATGTGAAATTTTAACGAAGGATAGATATCGGCGAGGATGAGTGCCATGAACATGAGCGATAACTTTAACTTTGCTTAGGTAATACGTTATTAACCTTTGTTGTTTTTGATACTATCGCGCTTTTTGATGGGTTGGAAAACATAGTGGAAAATAAAATCGTTTGTTACAAGTAATTCTTTAATTATCCTGCATGTCTTCTACCTAAAATTACAAAAAAAACACCATAAATTAATAATTGTCTTTGAATTGAGACATATCTAAAGTTTTGTGGTCTGGGAGTGGATAAGTATTGTCTAAAGCATAAATAATTCTGAAAGTATAATGGCCGTGTTCATGTGAAAAGAAGTACAACTCATGCACAAGGTCACCTAATTTTTTTTCACTTTATACAGTTTGAATTATCTCTAAACGTACACTAGCTATGAATACGAAAGAACGTTTTGTCCATACATTTTGAAGTTGTTTTAACACTTAAATATTGCCCGGATTAATATCTTTATGAATCATTGATCGTCATAAATCATTGTCTAAGATTAATTGTCTTTTATTTTCCGGTCCATATTTTTACGAGAAGCAGTGCGACGATCATCTCTATTGCAACAATATGCCGACCTCATTAAACTTACCAGCTCCCCACCATTGATACACAGGGAATGGTAAAGTAGTTAAAGTAGAAGTATTTCTGTACCCAAACATCGAGCTGGAGGTTCCCTTCTACCGGCCTGTGAATGGTAACAGAGCCCGAACTTCTCACGTGACCAGGAATTGTCACGTGAACACGGTCCAAGACAACGTTGTCAAGGGAGACAATTCTGTTTGGACCTGTATCTGAAATCGTCAACAACAAAATTCTAGCCTTTACCCTAAAATTCATATCGTCATATGGCGACAAAAATGTCGTTTGTTTGTTTAATAGGGGTTTAACGCCACTTTTAACAATATTTCAGTCAAATCGTGGTGGCTGGAGCACCTAACCATAGAATCCAGGTATTTCTCACACTAGTAGCCTACTACCATTATAACCTTTCCGAGCTTCCAGCTGCTCGTCCCACGTAGGTTTACGGCTTACCACCCTTTGCTTGGAGACAAATGTCGAAAAAGATATTTGCCCTGACCAGGGATCGAACTATGGGACACATGATTGAGAGCCCGACGTGCTACCGATTGTGCTATGGCCACGGCCTTCAAAATGTCGTAAATGCAGCTTGAAAGATAGCTGTATTTACGAAATGTTGCTTGTCGAATGACGACATGTTTTCATCTAGTTTTTACGACTGTGATATGATCCTTACTAACAAACAGCCCTACAGTGCGTGGGCAGTTAAGCAGGTTTTAGGTGCTATCAACATAAAAGTAAATCGGTCAGGCTTTAAGGGACATTCCAACCAGTGGAGCAGTCTAGTAAGAGTCAGTACTGTTTTCCCCACCCAGGAGGTCTATTTTCGCATGTGTCTCACATCTAGGTGGTTAGTATCTAATAGTAGTACAGAATTTATAAACATTTTAACAGGTAAAAGTTCGAAATTGACCCAAAATAAAACAATCTACAGACGATATTTAAGAACATAAAACTTTGAGTAACGTTACAGTTAACCCTTTTCCTGTTTTAACCCGGGTTTTTAAGTTGCTGTGTTATCATACTTGAGAAAATAAATTGCTTGTGACAAGCATTTTCTCCTTTTCCCACCATATTTTCAACCACATAGGATGGTTTCATTTCAAATTGCATCCCTTTCCATTGTTGTCTGCACCCTCTTTCAATTTGGACCAGTCTAAAATTTCAAGAAACGGGAAAGGGTTAAACTACACTTGTAGATAAAATTATTGGATTGCCGGCCACGCCCACTGAGCCCCGATAGGAAGTTTCACTTCGATATTAAACGGCTTCTATTGGCTTAAACTTATTGTCGGTAACATGTTAGAAAAAAAATTATAAAATGTTTGGTTGACGACCTTAATGTCTTGGCGACGTTTAAGTCGCCAAATTATCAAAAATGTCTCAAACATTTGTCGGCCAATGTCGAAATTAAAAGTTCACTTCTGGTCTTCATAAATGATTATATTGGTCGATTGGCTATTTGACTGACGGCAACGATTCGTCAAATATAAATACAGATTAAATTGCTTTCCAAAGATTTTTAGTTCCAGAATGTTCGACTTAATGTTACTCGACGCGATAAACTCCGTATAGCCATTGAATGGGTTTTAATCATGATAAATCAACGAATTAATACAGAAATGACAAGAATTAGCCTTTTCCTGTTTTGCAAACTTTTAGACCTATCCAAATTCAAAGATTTGCAGACGAAAATTTAATCTGGATTTAATGTGAAAAACAAACATATTCTTCTTTTTCTACTTTTTTTTCTCAAATATAAATTCACATGGTCGTAAGAACAAGGGATTGAACGATGAAATAATAATACACGCACCAACGACAGCACCAACAATAACAACAACTATCTTAAATTGATGATGATTGTAGTTGCCGCATTTTATATATTACTTTCACGGCGAAGATTGGGGTTTTGGTCCCATAGTCATTGCATTCTGACTGGGATCTAATCATTTTTTAACAGATCGACCGCGAGTGTTGATCGAAAATCAATCGATTAATCAGTTAATTCATTTAGGACGGAAGCGAACATTGCACTCCAACATTGACAAACATTTATAAAATCATTTTTGGTGGTCAGGCGACTTGAGCATCGTAATTACAGTTATTCAAGCAGAAGTTACGGCGTTTAGGTCGCCAACTGACGTATTTACTTTTTTGTAACATGGTACAGGCTATAATTTTGCAACCCTGTAAGATATCAAAGGGGGGCTATCTGCTTGAGTCAGCGGGCGTGTCCAGCGGCGTCAGTGGATAGGACCAGTCATTTGCCAATATTTTCCACCTCAGTTTAGGGATAGCAGCGTTATTTGCTGTTGAGTTCAGTTTAACTCATTACCAGACGGAAAAGTTTAAGATGGTCCAAATTTAGAGGAATTGCAGACAATGATTAATAGTATATGAAATTTTAGGTTTTTTTTTTTTTTTGTTTTTTTTTTTTTTTTGTTTTGTTTTGTTTTGTTTTGTTGTTGTTGTTCTTCTTCTCTTTTTTTTGTGTGTGGGGTTTTTAATTGGGGGGGTGTATGTTTTTGTTTGTTTTTTGTTTTTTTTTTGGGGGGGGGACTCAATTTTTGGGGTACAAACATGTAAAATGAAAAAATGCTTGTTACAAGCAATTTCCTCATTTTACGCAATGTTTTACCAATTAAAAAGGGCGTCCAGAAGAGTCATTGTGTGTTCACCGGTCGAACATATAATACGAAGTGACAGTTATGTTACTGTAACTTAAATTATTCTATTAACAACTATTAACTCTATATTCACCCCCACGTGATCTCTAACATGGCAGTTCGACTGAATTCAGAGACTTTAAATAAAATCGTTGGCTTATCGGCACAACGTCACAACTGCAGCTTAAATTAGCTGTAGTTATGCCATTTAACCCTTTCCAAAAGGACAAAAAAGACAATCAATCTAAATGGAAAATAAAGGCCATATGCGTTAGACAACATTGTCAGAAAATAAAAATTGCTTGATGCAATCAATTTCTTTGACGCGAATATATGCGGGATTATGAAGTAATGCGTAGAGTCGCCAAACTAACAAAATACTTTACGTGAATGTCCGAGTTCACTTACGGCATAAATGAACGATTGAATTAGTCAATCCATTTTTTGATTGACTCCCACGTTCCGCAAAATATATGATAGATATTCAACACTGAACGTGTTTGCTTTGCATAGTTTAAAATACTGAAAAGGTCACAATACTAAATATCACTTGCAACCCGTAACTAAACGACACAATACTATAGCAATACAAGAGGCTGTAGACGAATGTGACAGAAATGTTTTGTTTGTAATGGGCCATATTTTTCTGTTCCAACTACGTTTTCATTAGCTTTTTATGATGGCGGTTTAAACGGTGCGAAAAAATTACAGAGTGACCATCATATAAACAAGACCAGAACGTAGATTGGAAATTCATATGAAAAAAAATATGATTTCCAATATCAACGAATATTGCTTACAAATGCCTATCTCAAAAACAGCATGGGCTCTCTTATATTTTCATGTGATTCCTCTATAATAGTAAATGTATACTGACCACATTCGTATAGCCTAAATGGCACATATCCATATGACAGACTTATCAGAATTCCAAGTAAAACAAAATAGAGTGAATTCATTTCCTGAGTGCGTTGAAGTCAAATGATTTTCCTCAACTGAATGCCAAAGGTTTTCCCCGTAAGACACATATTCTCTGTCAAACAGAATTATTGCCAAAAGTTTGGAGTATTTTTTTCTGCAATTGGATCAACCAGATAGATTGCCATATAAAAATGTTTCTCGGTTGTACGTTGGATGTCTACTCTAGTCAGACTGCGAGGACTCTACAGACTATTCAGGCTCGAAACTTGATGTTATTTGAATGTTTCTAAAGATGTATATAAACATATACTGGTCATAATTACTGAGTTCATTTTTCTTTTTTCAAATACCGATCTTGATGTGACCGCACTTGATCTATAAAGTCAGTTAGATTATTGGAAGTTGACTTTACGTTAAAGTCACCCACACAGATAAAAACGTTAACGTTACGGAGAGATACGTTCAGGTCACTCACAAAAAGAGATGCGTTAATGTAACTCACACAGAGAGATACGTTAACGTCACATTCCCAGAGTGATGCGTTTATGTCACTCACACAGAGAGATACGTTCACGTCACTCACACAGAGAAATGCGTTAATGTCACAAATACAGAGAGATGCATTAACGTCACTTAAACAGAGAGATGCGTTAATGTCACTCACACAGAGAGATACGTTCAGGTCACTTACACAGAGAGATACGTTCATGTAAGTCACACAGAGAGATGCGTTATGTCACTTACACAGAGAGATACGTCCATGTTAGTCACACAGAGAGATGCGTTATGTCACTCACACAGAGAGATGACTTAACGTCACAAACACGAAGAGATACGTTCAGGTCACTTACAAAGAGAGATACGTTCATGTAAGTCACACAGAGAGATGCGTTATGTCACTCACACAGAGAGATACGTCCATGTTAGTCACACAGAGAGATGCGTTATGTCACTCACACAGAGAGATGACTTAACTTCACAAACACGAAGAGATACGTTCAGGTCACTCACACAGAAAGATACGCTCACGTCACTCACACAGAGAAATGCGTTGATGTCACTCATACAGAGGGATGCGTTAACGTCACTTAAACAGAGAGATGCGGCAATGTCACTCACACAGAGAGAAACGTTTAGGTCACTTACACAGAGACATACGTTTATGTTAGTCACACAGAAAGATGCGCTATGTCACTCACACAGAGAGATACGTTCATGTTAGTCACACAGAACAATGCACTAAGGTCACTCACACTGAGAGATACGTACACGTCACATACAAAGACAGATGAGTTATGTCCCTCACACAGAGAGATACGTTAACGTCACTCACATAGAGAGATACGTTCATATTTATCACACAGAGAGATGCGTTATGTCACTCACTCAGAGAGATGCGTTAACGTCACAAACACGGAGAGATACGTTCACGTTAGTCACACAGAAAGATACACTAATGTCACTCAAACAGAGAGATACGTAAACGTCACATACAAAGAGAGATGCGTTATGTCACTCACACGGAGAGATACGTTAACGTCATTCACATAGAGAGATACGTTCATGTCAATCACAAAGAGAGATGCGTTATGTCACTCACACAGAGAGATGCGTTAACGTCACAAACACAGAGAGATACGCTCAGGTTTCTCTTACAGAGAGATAGGTTCTCTTCACTCACACAAAGAGATACGTTCATGTTAGTCACTCAGAGAGATACTTTCACGTCACTCACACAGAATGATTCGTTCAGGTTAGACAAATAGAGAGATATGTTAACGTCACTCTCATAGAGTGATATGTTAACGTCACTCACACAGAGAGATGCGATAATGTCATTCACACAGAGAGATACGTTCATGTAAGTCACACAGAGAGATGCGTTCACTTCACTCAAACAGAGAGATACTTTAACGGGCATAACACCGAGAGATACGTTAACGTCACTCACACAAGGAGATGCGTTCACGTCACTCACAGACAGAGATCAGCAAGCTTTAAAGACGACACGTTACAAATACTAAATAAGGAAACAACTCTTCAATAAGAATTCGGAAATATTACAAAAAGATGTTCATGAAATTGTTCGGTGAAAGAGTCAAACCGGCTCTTAGATTCGTCCACATTGTGAGGCACCCATCATGGCTAGCTCAATACGAGATCAGCTTGGGGACAACCAATTGACGATTCGCTGCGATCAATCAAATAATCAGTCGACCGATGAAATCATTCATTTAGACCATAAAATTGAACTCCGACATTCGCAGCACTTCATGTGAAGCCTTCCTGTTGTTTTGGTGACTTAAACGTCGTATCAAGAGCTTGTTCAAATCATAATTATGACTTTTAGGCTGCCAAACAATCATTATGCTTTTTGTTACATGCTTCTGGCCATAGTTCTGCAATTATTTCGACTTTTTTCTATCCGAAGACACTTGGTAAAAAGAATGATAGCTATTACTATTATCATTCGAGGGTTGATAAAAACCCAGATAGGAGAGTTGCAAGGCAAACTCTGGCATTGTATTTCAAATATCCTTGAAGAAATAGGGAAATACTTTATTTGTTAGCAAAAATTACTGAACAAAAAATATAAAGCCATTTTTTCTTTCCTTTCCTAGCCTCTAGCGCCTATCCCACCTAGCTTTACGATGTGAATCAGAAGCTGCGGAGGGATAGAGAACGAACGAAGATCTCACTCCATCCGGAGCAAAATGCTTTGTAAAGAGAACGACTGCTTATTACGCTGATTTTCTTTCTTTTTATTAAAACGTTCGAAAGGTGTCGACCCGGGTTGACAGCGCGGACGGAACTCAATAAAGCTGTCTTGTTATGAGAATGTTCATCTGAAATATCAACCCTAAATGATACATCACCGCCCAAAGGCTATGGAAACCTCTGACATGACAGTTCCCCTTAGATATCACACGACGTTAGTTTGAAAAGTATTTAAGAGATGAATAGTTGTTTTGCTTTTTTTTTGCTAGCAAAGCGTCAGCTTTGATAGCTTAAGTTAACAGACAAAATTTTGATGTGATCTCAAAGTTCAGCGAGTACAAACTGCCACTGGAGGCTTAACCACTAATCAGTTGAATGCATACACCATACAAAGTAGTTCTGGTGTATTTTAAGAATATTACAAACTGTATTCAAATTCTAGCCCACACATTCAAAAGCATGCTATTCAACCCATTCCCGCTCAATGCCGCTTTTTTAAGCAACTCAAGAAATATGCTTTGGAAAACACTGTGGACATTGAAGAAATTGCTTGTGACAAGCAATTTCTTCAATGTCCAAAATATTTTCTTCGAAATTCCACTATCTTGAAATTGACGTCTGCAGCTTCTTTCAATTTGAACCAGTATAAGATTTTGACATGTTGTAGTGGGTTAACTCCTGGGTTACTCTAACCTAGTTTATTTATCGTGATAACCTTTGATAAAGAGGATAACTTAACAAAGCCATACTTTGCTAGCTTACAGTACTTTCAGTACTTTGATTTTTCAATGGAGGTATGAAATGAAAACCCTAATCATACTTATGTGTACGCGAAACGAATTCATACATAAGTGTGATAGGTTTATTTATTTATTTTTTTCTTTCTTTTCTTTTTATTTCATACCTCCGCGGAAACAGCAAATAGTCCATTCGTTTAATAAAATTGAATGACTTCGAGCGAAAATGAGAATATTTTATAAATTTTTCCATCTGGGCGGCGTTCCTTTTGGCGGTTTTTCAGGTAATGCCCAGATAAGAAAAAAAAAAGTTAAGGGCTGTTACAAATATTCTATGTTCAAAGAAAACCATTTTGGCATTTAATGAATAAAATGCCCATTAACAGTTCATATTTGTGTTTGTATAGTTAATTTTTCCTTACAAAGTGGAAAGCATTCCAAAGAGTTCTGTAACTGTACAAGGTCACATAAATATATTTTATGAAGGAATAAAATTATTTATGTAGTTGGTACTATGTTTAAGGTTAAGAAGTCTACTGGGGTCTACAAGCCGAGTAATACAACCACTCTAGTACTTTGCATGATGATAGAAGTCTTTATGATTTGTTTATCCAATGGGAGTGCTAGATTGACCCCACATGCCAATTTGAGCCAATAAGGTTTGAGAAAGGCACTTTCATTGTGGATTGCTTGAAGGAAGACAGCAAGCAATGTTTTGTAACCGCCTCCTCCCAGCCTCCGTTCCTCTATGTGTTTAATCTGGGCCCCTTCTGTGACTGTGGTGTGTTATAGCTCTTGTAATAACCGTAGTTATTCTTGGGGTGCAGAAAGGGTGCTATCACAAGGAGCGTTTTTTTTCAGGTAATGCCCAGATAAGAAAAAAATAAGTTTAGGCCTAATACAAATATTCTATGTTCAAAGAAAAACATTTTGGCATTTAATGAATAAAATGCCCATTATCAGTTCATATTTGTGTTTGTATAGTTAATTTTTCCTTACAAAGTGGAAAGCATTCCATAGAGTTCTGTAACTGTACAAGGTCACATAAATTTTGATACATTTTTAATGAGCAATTTTTGTGTTGATGTATACAAAACAGGTGTGTGCTCAAAATTATGTTCATGGAGGTATAAATAATTAGGAACGCTCATTTTTGATAGACGAAACTAAAAGTTAATGATATGGTTAGGGATATAAAATATTTGTTGATTGGGGGCCTACGCTACAACTTAAATAAGCTCTATTTCAACCTTTAGGCCGACAAGCAACGAAAATGTTTACATGTAGTAAGAATGTCGAAGGTCAGCTGTTCATTTCCTGTCCAGAGGAATTATTTGATCAAGGGGTTGTCTTTTTAATTACACCGTTAACGATGGACTTACCCACTAACTATGACGGGAAGTTTCGCTTCGATATAAAACTGCGATATTTTGAAAATTTTATGGCCAGTAACATATAAAAAAGTTTGTTGGCGACCTAAATGTCGTAACTCGACTTGAGTAAGCTATAGTTACGATGTTTAACCCATTCCAACTCAATCCCTCCTTTTTACGCCCCTCTAGAAAAAAACATTGGAAAACATTGTGGAAAATGAAGAAATTGCTTGTATCAAACAGTTTCTTCATTATCCACAATGTTTTCTATATAAAAAGACGAAAAAATTCAAAATTCCATCAACATGAATTTCAATTTGGATCAGTCTAAAATTTTGCTGTGTTGAAATGGGTTAAGTCGCCAAACCAACAAATATACTGAACACAAACGTCGCCCAATACTGGAGTTCAAAGTTGACTTCCGGTTTTAATGAATGATTTGATTGGTCGATTTGACTACGATCGGTCAATTGTCTTGTATTGAGTACGACGTATTTTTCAAAACTTTGCTTAACCCATTCCAACACAGCAAAATTGAAGACTGGTCCAAATTGAAAGAAGCTACAGACGATAATTTCAAGTTGATGGAATACCATTTTTTTTCGCCCTGTTTGGATAGAAAACATTGTGGATAATGAAGAAACTGTTTGATACAAGCAATTTCTTCATTTTCCACAATGTTTTCAATAGCTTTGTGATGGGCGTAAAAAGAAGTGAATGTGTGGGAATGGATTTACAGAATTGCAGGATATTTTCTTTTCCTATGACAGGTCACAAATAAATTCGTACTTGTTCACATGTTTTGGCAAAAACGTATCGATTCTAGGCTAAGATATGCGACGTTTCATGCCAGGTTTCTTGTAATTATCACGATCAATTAACATCAAACTGCTCTCTGTTTCAGACAATGGCGTGGTAAAATTATTCTCGTCGACGTTTAGTTTTGGAGGTTTTTTTGTAAACAAGGTAAAGCCAGTTGACTCACGAATTAAAATACCGAGCATCTCCCACAGCCGGAACTACGATCTACCTAGCGGAGTTCGGTATTTTGCGATAATTCGCTTTTTTTTCAATTTGAATTAAATTAATCATTTACGTAAGGAAAGTGAAATCATTTATGCAAATAAATTTTCTGCAAGTGTTAGCAAACGCCGTTAAACGTTATTGCCCCTTTACCACATCGCTGAGGTGGAAGAAGGGGTTGTAGCTTTGTGTGTGTGTGTGTGTGTGTGTGTGTGTGTGTGTGTGTGTGTGTGTGTGTGTGTGTGTGTGTGTGTGTGTGTGTTTTGTTGATGGTTATCATTTATTCATTTCGATATGATAGAGTACCAAAGTGCCGTTTAAACATACAATAGTCATAGGTCATGGATATTTTCTTACAAGTAACAATAGCTGAACATTATAACCACAAAACTTAACCGAACAAGCTTAACAAATACCGTGATAGTAATATCACCAGAATGAATTTTGTTCCATTGCAAAACTAGCCGCCGTCATAGCGCAGTCGGTAGCGCGTCAGACTCCTTATCTTCAATCTTCAATTATGGGATGTCATGGGTTCGATCTCCGGCGGCGGCACATATCCTTTCCGACATTTGTCTCTCACCAATCGGTGGATAATCGTAAACCTAAGTGGGATTGCAGCTGGAGGCTAGGAAAGGATGTAGTGGTAGTACTGGTGTGAGAAATACCAGGAATCCATTGTTAGGTGCTCCAGCCGCGGCGATATGACTGAAATACTGTTAAACCCCATTCAATCAATCAATCCATTGCGAAACTATACGTCCAACTTTTTTCCTCGTTTTAATGATAGTTATCACTCAGCTTGTCAACCTGTTACCACACAATTAAATTTTAGACTTGCCCAAATTGAAAGAAGTTTCAGACGACATTTCACCTAAATTTCCAAGTACGTGCCCGACAAGGTAGAAAGTATTGTGAGAAAGAAGAAATTGCTTGTTACAAGCAATTTTCCTTTTCTCACATTTTTTCCCATTGTCATTACTTTGGGAGTCAAAGAGATACAGTATGTGGGAATGGGTTAATATATGTTGTTGTTGTTTTGTGTGTCTATGTATGAGTGTGGGTGTGTCCACTTAGTGTATACTGAAATATGGAAAACAAAAGAACTTTCGATAGGCGACCAAAATATTGTAAAAACAGTTGAATGAAGTTGCATTTGAGATATTTCTGCTACCATTAGACGGAATGAACTATGGCATTATGTGCAAAAGAAGAAATATTATATCACCGATTTTGTGCAAATATAATGCGCTTGCTCAGTCTAGCCCATCGAGCAGAATACCGTTGAGACGGAATGGATATTTTCACCAGGTATAGGCTTAGTCGGAGACCTGCGCAATCATATGTTATCAGAACTTATCAAAATTGCTCATTTCAAAAACGACTGATCGCTGGCCCCACCGACTTACTCCATTTTCCACGCCAATCGACCCGAACAGGAAAGCCCGCCTCGATTTAAAACGGCGTTATTTCGCAAAATTTATGGCATGTAGCATGTAACACAAAGGGAGAATAGTTGGTTGGCGACATATGTGGTATAACTATAGCTTGCAAAGGCTGTAATAACGACGTTTAAGTCGCAAGACCAACAAAAAAAGATAACAAAAACGGCGATGGCAATTTCATTGGTCGACTGTTGATATGATTGAAAGCCACGATTGGTCAATTCTAACGAGTGCCAAGAACAAAGGATTTAAATCTTATCAAACTAACTTAATGCAACTAAAAATTTTAAAATGAGGTCTCTTAATGGAAATGTTCACATATGGAGTATGTCGCTCAGGCAAAATTAACTGTATTTATTTTCTTCTAGTTATATTGTGACGAAAGATGTAAGTTCATAGATTTGTTTCTGAGCATACATTCTAGTTTTTTGTCGTCTGAGCCCGATGCAATGTTTTCAACCACTACCTACAGTTGGCCAAGGGCGATGTCAGTAAAATAACCAGTCGACCAATGTAATCATTTATATGAATTAGAAATTAACTTTTCGACTCCGTCTTTTGCGGCCATTTACTTAAAGTATTTTTGTTGGTTTGATGACGAAAACGTCATTTAATTTATTCGAGTTATTTGAACTTTTTCGTAAGATTCGTACTTCGAAGATTATTTCGTTATTATGAAATACACGCCCGGTAATCTCGGGCTCCATCTCTTTTTGGAGAACAGTGCAAAATGGAGACAATGATACTTCCGATATGGAGCCAAGGACCGGAACTGAACAGAAAAGGTAAATAAAACGGTGCACCTCGCGTACAATTTGATATCTTATTAACCTATTATAAATTTTCCCAAAACGTCCAGGGTTTCATACCACATAGAAATGATTATATTATCCGTTGGCGGTGATAGATTTAAAAAATAATTCCGTTTGTGAATAGAAACTTGAATCAAAATTTGGACATCGGACCCGATCAAACACGAAAATGCGTGTTGAAATCGTTCAAATCCATGTAATCAACAGTTCTGAAAGATTTAAGTGGCAATGACTGTGAAATGAATGATAACGTGTTGATATACAATAATGTTACCACAAAGAACTGCGTTTTTTTACCCCTTTTGCAGATTTTCTCAGATGAGAAGGAGACCAGGATGCGGTGCGGGAGACAAGGTTCAGAGGGAGAGGCGATGCATATATAAATGCACTGTAAAACCTCTAATAGAACCCCACACTCTTATGTAACCCTAGCCCCTCTTCGTACATCAAAGCCGACCCTTTTTGTATGATTTTCGGAAAACTTATAACCTGTAATAAACCCCAATCCCACACAAACAAATCAATGCCACAATGAATTCAATAGAGGGCGAATGTAACTGTTCTTAACCAAATGTCCCCTTTTGTGATGGTTCAATGCTTAGATGATAGGTTTGCTTAAAGTTTTTTTTTTCTTTATATTTAGAAGGCGCTGTATCCTAGATTATGCCAAAAGGTAAAAAATTTCACTGCTTAAGTTAATAACACCGTGAAATTGACATTTTTTGAATGATTTGGGAATGATTTCGGAATGAAATTGAATGAGTGGGAGGAGCGAGATTTGAATTAAATTAAAAGTATGTAATCCAAGATCACTAATTTCGTCCAATTTGCAATATTTTTACCTCCTTTTTTAAAAAATACACTTGATATTGTGTTCGGTGTGTCTTCACGGACCAACCAGACGCTTTAAAACCCACAACTGCTAGTAAAAATTGTGGAAAATTGTTATCGATTTGAATGAAATGCTGCGCACTTTGGACGGTTTTTAAATATTTTTGAACTATTTTGAGCTTTTTGTAATGGTTTGAGTGAATGTTTGGAATGAATGATTGGAGCGCTGTGCGAGTGATTTTGAATGGTTTTGATCGATGTAAATGTCAATTTCACGATGTTACTAACTGTAAACTATGTATAATGTAAATTCATTCTAGTCATGAACCACCTGCTCTTTGCAGTCGAAGTAAATCTTCGCCCCCCCTTCCATTTTCCGTCTTAACATCTGTAGCCTGTAATTAACACCCGCCCCCTTTAAAGAAGTGTGAAAATTCTAATAAACCACCGGTGTTGTTATAGAGTTTTTACAACGTATAAGGCACAGAACGTTCGTTTATTGCAGATCTGAACTCCTTCCGCTATACATATTTCTAAGAACCTAGCGTATTTTTCAAACTTTGTGATGACCTGAATTCTCAAATTAGCTATTTGATTTTCTTTGAAATGTTTCGTTAGAAAAGATTTACAAAAATTAATACGCGTTCACTTTATATTCACCATTGTGGCCCGATAAGTCAGTTTGGAGAAAGGAGAAAAATATAGACCAGATATAAATATGGCTGTTCTAGAGAGTCTGAGAGACACATTTACTGTGTAAAAGGGAAAGAAAAAGTGTCCTGTAATATGCATAAAGTTACAGTCCTAGAAAATCATTCACTGTATTCTTTTATATGCATCGCCTCTCCCTCTGAATCTTGTCTCCCGCACCGCATCCTGGTCTCCTTCTCATCTGAAAAAATCCGCAAAAGGGGTAGGAAACGCAGTTCTTTGTGATAACATTATTGTATATCAACACGTTATCATTTATTTCACAGTCATTGCCACTTAAATCTTTCAGAACTGTTGATTACATGGATTTGAACGATTTCAACACGCATTTTCGTGTTTAATCGGGTCCGATGTTCAAACTTTGATTCAAGTTTCTATTCACAAACGGAATTATTTTCTAAATCTATCACCGCCAACGGATAATATAATCATTTCTATGTGGTATGAAACCCTGGACGTTTTGGGAAAATTTATAATAGGTTAATAAGATATCAAATTGTACGCGAGGTGCACCGTTTTATTTACCTTTTCTGTTCAGTTCCGGTCCTTGGCTCCATATCGGAAGTATCATTGTCTCCATTTTGCACTGTTCTCCAAAAAGAGATGGAGCCCGAGATTACCGGGCGTGAAATAGTTTTCGTAATTACGAAATAGTATTTCGTATTTACGACATAGTATTTCGAAATTACGAAATGTTATTTCGTTAATTACGAAATGATTTGTATCATTTGCATATCAAAAAAAAAAAGACTGGAATATTACTCCAGGGGTTCGTAGGATCTAGCTCAGATCAAGTTTTTTTCTATTTGCAAAAGGTTATGGTGACTAAACATTAGTAATACGTAAACATGAAAACAATCTCGGCTGTTACATTATGTATCATCAAAACTATCGGATCAATAAGAATAGCGCATTGGCCTTTACCATTACCAGACGACAAAATTTTAGACTGATCAAAATTCAGAGAATTTGCATATGACGATTTGAAGTTGATGAAGTCTTTTGAGCAAGAAGACAGTGTTGATAATGAGGAAGGTGCGTGTAATAATTATAAGACCAACCAAAATACATACCAACCAACCAACACATCAACCTACCTACCAAAAGAACGTATATACTCACTAACGGATCGGCTAACCAGCCAACCAGACGGTTGATTGACCAACCTGACTGGGGGACCAAGAACTAATAAACAAGATCAGCTCATCATATGACCGACCTGCCAATCGATCAACCGAATTGAAACGTTCTTTCCTTCCGAGTTTAGTGTCTGTCTCAGACACCCACTAACGAAGCTATGTGATCTTGTTTCTCAGACAATCTGCTCGGTCGGAGTAATTTTGAAGTGGATAGCATCCGCTCAACTCCGACTGATATTTTGAGTATTTTGGTTTGTTTAACCGATTACAAGAAGACAAAAATTTAGACTTGACAGAAGTTGCAGAAAAACTTTTACATTGCTCTAAAATTGGAAACTAAGTGTTAAATAAAGTTGGAAATATTGTGAGAAATGATAAATTACTTGTTACGAGCGATTTCTTCTTTTTTCCACAAAGTTTCCCATGATCGTATTTCTTCAGGGAGTTAAAAAGCGCCACTGAGTGATAATTGGTAAACATCTTTTTTCAAGCTGTAGTTACGAAGTTTCGGTCGCCAACCAACGATTCTTTTATAGTCACATCTTACTAATCATACATTTTGCAAGAAAACACCGTTAACCTATTTCCACACAACAAAATTTTAGACTGGTCCAAATTGAAAGAAGTTTGAGACCATAATTTCAAGATGATGGAATTTTATTTATTTATTTTTCTCGTCTTTGGATTGAAAACATTGTGGATAATGAAGAAGATGCTTGAAACAAGTAATTTCTTCATTTTCCACAATGTTTACAAATGCCTTTTCTTGAGGTGCGTAAAAAGGAGGGATTGTGTGGGAATGGGTTGATATCTCATTCGAACTTCGTATCGATGGTCATTAATTGTTGATAGGCATCCGTCAATGATCTGACAACGGTCTATTGTGATAGCATAATTGCCCAACTCAGCATGCAGCAACACTATTACAGTTTATTAGGGTCTGATCAAGCTTATTCGTAAATTAAAACACTAACGATATAAATTGATTGATTGATTTCATAGGGTTTAACGCCACTTTTAACAGTATTTCAGTCATGTCCCGGGGGCTGGAGCACCTAACAATGGATTCCTTGTATTTCTCATACCGGTATTACCCCACATCCTTTCCTAGTAGCCTCCAGCTGCTACCCCGCTTAGGTCTACGTTAATCAACCTATTGGTGACACATGTCGGAAAGGATATGCGCTGCCGCAGGGAATCGAACACATGAAATCCCATAATTGAAGATTGGGAGTCTTATGCCCCTATCGACTGCGCTGTGACGGCGGCTAACGACATGAAAGATAATGGTTTGTTTTAAAAATTTAAAGAAAAAAAATGGATTTTAGTCGTTAATGACGTCTATTTTACGTGATGTAGCTTAAAAAGAACGTTCAGTAGGGACTAGAAGGTGGGTAAAATCATCCGAAAACAGTCAGTTTATCATCTTCATGGATTCGACTGGGTTATAAGTGCATTTTCCAGGGACAAGATCCATCTTGAGAATCCGCATAAATAAATAAAAATAGATAAATAAATAGATGATAAAGATGAAATACGCAAGTTCGGTATATCACCAATATTTTCTCGTTTGTCTTATTTTGACGTCATGGTAACTGAAAAAATGACGACATATAACATTATCCTATCTGATACCGTTTTCAGATAACCACGCGCTTTTTGTTTGGTCGTATGTGTTTCTTTAGTATGACAAGAACACGATATGAAAACGGTTTGGGGTGTAGGGTGTTTGAACAAAGGGTTGGTGAGACAACATGTTGTTGTTTGATTTTTCCAGTATTTAAATGTGAGCTTAAGCAAAATTACGACGCATTATTTGAAATATTGACATGAATATGAGTTTGCGTATATTGTGTGTTGTAGCCCTGCTATGGCTTGGGGCCCCTGTTGTATCATGTAGAAATTTGACCCTTTGGGAGGCGTATAAGCTCTCTCGAGGATTTAAACTAAAAGTAAACCAGGAGGAACACAAATATGTCACGTCTGCTGTTAAAACACTTGAATTTCCCGACATGCCGGATCCTTGTGCCACACGGAGAAGGAGAACAGAAATGAAGGATTTTCTGTGTATGGTAGGGTAGAAAATACCTCGCTTAAGGTTTTAATATTTTTGAAATAGAAAAAAAGGACCAATATCTTTTAAATAAGACGAAATAGGGAAGCCTGTATGTCTGTCCGGCGTGCTGAAACTCGTTGTTCAAACCGAGGTCGAAATCGATCGCCGCCATTTTATCCATTGCTTTCTTTTTTCTGTAAACATAATATGATCAGTGGGAATTAGTAGCATTAGATCATCCGAGATTGTATAAATTATATTTGAAATCAAAGTACTGAAAGTACTGTAAGCTAGCAAAGCAGAGTTTTGTTAAGTAATCTTCTTTGTTAAAGGTTATCATGATAAAATCTTTCCCACGTTCGGTAGAAAACATTGTGGTCAATGAAGAAATTGCTTGTAACAAGCAATTTCTTCATTGACCACAATGTTTTCCAACCTTTTTTTCTCTTGTGATGCTTAAAAAGCGGAATTGAGTTGGAATGGGTAAAACAGCATGCTTTTGAAAGAGTTCCCTACAATTTGAAAGAATTTGCAATATTCCTTTAATACATAAGAACTACTTTATATGGCGTAGGCATTCAATGGAATTAGTGGATAAGCCTCCAGTGGCAGTTTGCACTTATTGGACTTTGAGAAGACCTCAGAATTCTGTCTGTTGACTTAAGCTATCAAAGCCGACGCTTTGCTAGCTACAAAGAGATAGGAATCAACAGAGATAATATATCAGAGCTGAATTTTGAAAAGAAATATGTATCGGAATTTACAGAAGTAGTTGGAAGGGGCTTAACTATATACTTGAAAAAATCTTGTCACACTCTTTTTGCAATTTCAAGCTGTTTTTAATTGGTTTTCAAAAATTAATTCTGGGAAAAGTTACAATAGGGAAACTTGCTACATGATCGGATACAGTGTAGGGGTCGAAGGTCTGGATCCCTACCCATAAAGTTTTTTTTTTTTTTTTTTTTTTTTTTTTTTAGAAAAGTGAGTTTATTTAATTCGTAAATCCGGAAAACCGTAGAATCATATGTGTGGAACCTCCGTAAAAACATCAAGATCCGAGCATTCCCTACATACTTTGGGGGGGGGGGGGGGTCTGTTACTGGTAACTGACTTATTCCTACATAATCTCGTTGTTTTAAGTCCTCCAGGAAAAAAGAAATTAGAAAAGTGTGGCCTGCAACTTCTTTGAATTTAGACTAGTCTAAAAGATTGTCATGTAGTAACGATTTAACCAGTTGAGTATCTTTTCTAGAAGCCGATAACGTTTCTGCCCTACTACAAGAATCCGTGTTGGAGAGGACGAGATTTTCGCTTGAGATGTCTTCCGTACTTCCACTTGTTTGGCATGTCCAAATCTGGAACAACTGACTTATTTCAGCGTCTGTACCTGCATCCAGAAATCATCCCGAATAAGGGGCTACGCGGAAAGGAAGTTGTGTTCTGGACGAAAACTATATTTGAGACAGGTTTGTGACATGTCACGCAAAGCGATTCTATCTTGGAAATGTGAAAAGTATCCCCCCCCCCCGATCATACTTCGAAAACTTATGTTGTTGTTGTTGTTTAGAAATATTGTCTGAATAAAGATTGGCCACTCTAATTCAACCCAATCCTGCACAACCCTGCTATTTTCTGACGAAGAAATAGTGGCAAACGAAAGAATTGCTTAAGACAAACGATTTCTTTACTGTCCACGGTGGTTTCTATCCGAATCGACAATTTTGTTTAAATTTCATCAACTTGAAATTGACGTGTGCAACTTCTTTCAATTGCGATCAGTCTAAAATTATGTCTTCTGGTAAAAGGTTTATACACAATAATATTTGTATAATCGAATTCTACACTAATCGACCATTGTTGGATCAATTTCCTTTTGTTTCGCAGATTTTGCAGCAGTCGTTTTAAAGGGAAACATTAATAATAATAAAATGATAATAACGGTAATAATACTAGTTATACAAAATATAAATGAGAAAAATTAAACAAACAAAAAACACCAGACGTATTAGTATTGAGATAAAAGGCCCGTATGGTGTCCGTGGTCGCGAGGTAGAGCGTCGGCTTCCCGAGCTCGATTTCCGTAATCGTCTATCGCTCTTAGTTCTTTCATCGGTCCACACAATCGGCAGGAGTACTGTTATATTCTGCAGGAGGCTGAATCGAGACGGATTAATCTAAGTTGGAAGTTAACTTGTTTTCCAATCGATGTAAAATGAATAGGTTTAAACAAATCGTTTAAAACATAAATTAAAATAAAATAACAGGTTTAAATGTCATAAAGATACGAAAATAGAACTTAAAATAATAACTCTTATTTCCCAGCATGGCTTAAATAATACTCAGGCGAAATATTTCATCAGTTCTCTAAGGTTTAATACTTTCTTTTGGACCCTTCTTAATAACATGCCTTTGGATAACTGAATTGACGAATCGCTACTGTCAATCAAATGATCGCGACTGTCAATCAAATGATCGTGACTGTTAATCAAATGATCGGTAGACCGATCTGATAACTCATTTAGACAAAAAGGGAACTTTGAACTCGGACACAAGTCGACATCTATGTTAAGCATTTTTGCCTAGTTGGTGAGTTACTGCATTTAGGTTGGCAACCAATTATTTTGAAATATTTCTATTTAAATAACATGTTTAGTTGAACAAAAATATCGTCATTAAATCGTCATTAAATGTTAACCACATGTAGCCCCTTTTAGTTATAGTAAGTACTCTTTCGTAGCCATGCTAAGATTAAATGATGTCATATTTGTAAGTTCATATTACGTTTTATGTATATTGACAGGTAATAAGTCCCTATTTTACTACAGCAGTCAGCTGAACACAAAGGAGATTGAAAACAGTGTGGACGAAAATGACTACCATTACAAAATTACAGGTAATCACTTTCGGAGATGACTACCATAATGAAATACGGGTAAACACTTTTTGAGATCAAAAATTCAATATTAAGACTAGTGAAATGTTTTTCGAATATACATTGCAATAAGAACAACAAAAAATTGACAATTGATAAAAGGGGGTAAAAAAGAAAATACAAAAATCGACAGATTAAACTACCCATATAGGGTTTACAAGGTAACTTATAGGGGGAGGGGAATACCTTGTTCTCAACAAATTTAACTGTCAGAGTCATCCTCAACCGAGTTCCAGCTTTCTCCCCATCTCCAATTCTTTAAGATAAGGAGTCTAGTGCGTTTACTGGTTTGTGTCGATATGTCATTTTGTACTTAGCGCAGAACAGTAATAGTTAACCGAATAAGAAGAAAGAAACAACATGAGAGCAACAAAGTGGTCATAAAAAGTTTATATCGGTAAATTTCACGTAAATTTTCTATATATATTATATTTTCCCCATTTAGTTAAGTTTCACGGTAGCTCTTAAAAAGATCATCTCCATATATAATGTTAAAACTCTTAAGAACTTCAGATCTTTTAGAGTGTTAACCCTTGTATTGCTAAATAAAATCCTCAACAGATTTGCATTAAAATCAAAGGGCTGAAAGTACTGGATGTAAATATTGTGGGTTAATAAATTTCTTGAGAATTTATCTTATACAACTCTGGCTTAAAAGCGACAAGCAGGAGGTGTATGCAAAGATCAGACTGTACATATATGCAGTCTGATTTTTGCATATACCTCCTGCCAAAACAGGAGTATCCCGGGCTCAGCATGACAAGAGTTAAATGTTCTTCTGCCTTGATATCTAGTATGAGGAATTATTTGAAAACAATACCAAACGATAAACATTTTCGCAGGTCACGGTGATCCTCATGACATGTGGGAACGATTCCGTGATTATTCCATTCCCCAGAACGACCCTGCAGCTGAAGAGTTATTATGGACAATGCCATATGTGGAACACCATATTAACCCTGGTGTGAAGCTTATATTAATGCTTCGTGAACCAGTCGAAAGGTAATACATATTAACCCTGGTGTGAAGCTTATATTGAAGCTTCGTGAACCAGTCGAAAGGTAATCTATATTAACCCGGAGGTGCGTTCTTTTCGTCGAGATTCTTAAGATTCTTATTTAGATTTTTAAGATGAAGCGTTCTTTAGATTAAGATTTTTAAGCGGCTAAATAAGAATCTTAAGATTTCTCAATGAGGAATTTAAGCGTACTCGGCATTGGCTTAAACGAGTAGCCTTGACGACGTCGAATCTTTTCACTTAAAACAACATAATTCGTTCTTGAATACGCCTCGAAAATCTTATTTAGAGGGATTTTTCATCTCGACGAAAAGAACTCACCCCTGGGGTGAAGCTTATATTAATGCTTCGTGAACCAGTCGAAAGGTAATCTATATTAACTCTGGTGTGAAGCTTTCATTGATGCTTCGTGAACCAGTCGAAAGGTAATCTATATTAACCTTGGTATGAAGCTTATATTGATGCTTCGTGAACCAGTCGAAAGGTAATCTATATTAACCTGGTGTGAAGCTTATATTAATGCTTCGTGAACCAGTCGAAAGGTAATCTATATTAACCCTGGTTCGAAGCTTATATTCATGCTTCGTGAACCAGTCGAAAGGTAATCTATATTCTTTAACGAATAAGGCTGGTCGAAATGTTGAAGAGTTTGCACTGACAAATTGTGCTACAAAGTTTAGAACTATCATTCGACTCTTACGTTTTAACATATAGATCTACGCTGTTTCACTAATACTTGCGATGACTTTATCGTTATTATTTCGCAGTTTAATATTCCTGATTACACTAAAAATAGGAGTTTGAATTTATGTCAATCTTTCAACAAATGTTTCGAGTTTAATGTGTTAGTAAATGGGAGGGATAAAACTAATTATAAAACTACTTGTGGGGTGCACATTGTACGTGTTTGATTTAACACACATGTCATTAACGTTAGCTTATGGAAAAGGAGTATAGATATAACAGAACTAATTGTTTAATTAAACTAGTCTTTCCAAGGATCTGCAAAATTCGGAATTATTGCAACAGATCAACGTTCCAGGCTATACTGTATTGTGTATCATCATTTATTTCGACTATTACTGAGACACTGTGTTTAGAATAAAATCGAAAAGAAACATAACTGTGTTGATCCTCTTTGGTACTTCAATCGCGTATGACTTTTCTAATCCAATCTCAGACAACAAAATTTTAGAATGGTCCAAATTGAAGGAAAATGCAGACGGCATTCCAAATTGTGCTCAAATTGGAAAATACGTGCCAAATAGGGTAGAAAACATTGTTAGAAAAGGAGAAAATGCTTGTTTGAAATTTTCCATGGTTGTTTTTCTCGAGGTTGTCTAAAAACGTCATTCCTGTTTTGGTAATTGTTTGAAAAATACACCAAATATTCTTTAACATTTTCTGACATTTTATCTTTTTTCATGATTGTGTGAAAACGTTTAGTTCACGCATAATTTCTTCGTCCTAATGTCAGGTTGTATTCGGTGTTTTACTTCGCAAAACAAGGGACTTCTTCTGAACAATTCGACGAATATGTAAAGAGTGACATAGTACTTTTGAATGATTGTCTGAAGGAACACACTCTCCGTCACTGCATACTGGATGAGTACATGAAGTCTCAGTTTAAGGTACAATTTGTTATTTCTTGTCCTCTTATTTATGTACAAATAGATATATTAGGTCACTGGCCCCGCCCACTGACCCCGCTGACCACGCCCAGAGAACCCCCGACAGGAAATTTCACTTCGATATATAACGGCGTTGTTTTGCAAAATTTATGCCATCAACCAGTAACAAAAAAGTAAAACGGTCGGTTAACGATCTTTCAGTCGTAACTGCAGCTTGGATAAGCTGTAGTTACGAAGTTTAAGTCTCAAAACCGATAACGTTTACAAATATGACGGTCGATGGCTCAGCTCGAAGTTCACCTGCGGCCTAAAAGAATTATTTGATGGGCCGATTGATTCTCGATTGACACTCACATTACTCCTCACATGTTTGTAACCTTTCAATTTTATGTACTAGGCAATGGAAAATGCTACATCGTGGTAAGACTAAATCAATGCCATTGTGATGACAAACAATATTAAAGCAATGGGTCCTATTTCGTTTTCAGTATTATTGGTTCAGAGCCAAAACTCCAACTTGACTTTTGAAATAGACTTTAAACGTCAAAATAATGATACCCCTTCAAAAATGTAACTAGCAGATATGCCTTCCTGCGACAATCAAATATCAGAACGAATTACACTTATTTCATTACGTAAGAAAAAAAAAGGGGGGGGGGTTCACACGATTGAGAAGCTATCTTAGATAACGAGTTGGATAAATTCGGTATTTTATGAACCCGATTTGTATTTCCTATTCATAACATGATCTAAATTATTTGCCATAGTCAAGCAGTGAAAAATATTTCTCAAATTGTATTACGTCATTTATGAAATGACGTCATTACAAACAATATTGCGTAATTTTTACAGTTACTGAAAAGCCTCCAATATTAGCCTCAACTTATACCAATATTTACTTATACCAATATGTACTATGTAAAAAAAATCTGAACCAAATTTTGAAGAAATCATAGACGACAGATTATAATTCATGAAAATTTAACAATCTTTATCGTTTGTGGTAGCAAACATAGCAGTGAGTGAAGAAATTGCTCGATACAAGTAATTTTCTTCATTTTCAACAATGTTTGGAAAATATTTTTGCTCTTGGGACTTCAAAAACTGTTACTGTGTTGGAATGGGTTAAAGGGATTATTCAGTCATGGGCCGATTGTCATACATAACCATGTTTGATTTATATTCCAGACACGTATTTACAGCAGCTTTTACTCAGAACTTCTTAGAGATTGGTTAAAAGCGTTTCCAAGGGAACAAATGCTAATAATGAGGAATGAGGATTACGCAAGGGATATGAAGGGGTCACTGGAGAAAATATTTTCCTTCCTAAATGTGTGTAAGTATTAGAGAGTCAAAATGCCATTGATCTCTCACCACAATTTAACATTGATATTCAACAGCGTGTCAACGGTCAAGAAAAAGGTCAGAATTTTTTTTTCAAAGTCAGGGAATTGTCAGCGAATTCTTGGAGTCTATGATTTTAATTTGAAAATACATAAAAGAATCAAGGCCTAGGCAGTTTGACTACAAATATATTCTTAGGCAGTTTGACTGCAAATATATTATTATTTATTCGTATAACTTGCATTGCTTCTATCTCTACTACAAGTACTGCTACAGAAATGACAACTGGTACTACAAAAAATAATGAAAATAATACTAATATTTGATGAGCGCATTCTAGGTTCTAGGAATAGATGCTATTCTTTGAGAAGAACAACACCCCCCTCCCCCAGCTGGATTTCTTTTACAGGATTACGGAAATATTAAATAATTTCAATAATAGCTTTTCACGGCCTGGTACGTTTTGCTAGGAAACTATCTTAACAGAACGATGAAGTGCTTATAGACTACAAAGTTGAAAATGCTCTACCACATAAACTGTGCACATTTTAATCAATCGCATTTTCGAGCATGTGTTAATTTTGAAACTGACGCGATGATTTTTTATGAAAACGTAAGAACTCGTGGTTTAAATTATATTCGCCCAACGGTGTCAATATTACCGACCGAATCAAGATTTGAAGAACACGATTTGAGAAGCTAAAATCATTTAAGGGACATTTCATATAGGTGTGGTTTTAACCTCCACTTTAGAGGATATAATGTTAATAAGTGAAGAAAGGCCCCGCCTGGTCAGCGATCCCCAAAAACTATAAAACAATAAGAGATGTTTCGGAAACTCCGTTGTTTGTCCCGTTAGAAGGATGCAATTAAAGTCAATATTTAGTTTGCACTATGGTCGATAGCAGACGAACGATGGACGACAAAAACAGAGTTTTATATCTCCTATATAGGGCATATTTTTCCAAATAAAAAATGCTTCAAAACATCTTCAACTTCTTTCAAATTGAACTAACCTGAACTTGTTTTTTCGGTAATGTTTAAAGGAGGATGTATTTTCTTATGAATTTGTACTGGTATATATCAGCTTTTATTAAGATGATTTAGATGTTTTCATTGTTGTGTTTGTAATTTTGAAGTATTGGTTAAACGTGAAAGCCTAGATTGAGCTCGTTTTATTTAGATATGATGAAAAATAACCAGCGAAATCGGAAAAAGACTATAGGCACAATGATGTCTGAGTAAAATTTTCAGAAGTAGTTTAGAATTTGTAATATACAGTAGTAGCATTTTGTGTCAGTCAGATTAGGCAGACCATGTGTTTGCATTTAAGTGTAACGCCATGCCATGAATAACATAGATCTGATATTAAAAGGTCTACATAGGTTCTTGAGGGGTGCCAAATTTGCATAGTCAAAATACTTGTTTATCGCATTATGCTTAAATTCAAGACTGGCCAAAATCGAACCAATAACCGACGACGACAAATCAAAATGGAGAATAAAAAAAGTTTTATCTAATGGTTTGAATATTAAGCTGGTGGGTTTTTGTTGCATTCTTTTTCGTCGTTGCCTTGATATATACTGAATTCTTTAGGTTAATTCAAATGCACATAGCAAGATTTAAGTTTCGTAAATACAATACCCTGTCTCACATAGCCCCGACCTTATTACCACCACGCTCTGAAAAAAATATCAAATTCCGGTTGATCGAGGCCTAGCGGGACTAATTAAGCGTCCTAATTGAGCGTCTTTGTAAATTATGGTCTGCGTTACGACACATCTGCGATGCTGCTGCGTCCAACGGGTTCCTGGTTCGCTTCTACCACAACTCCAAGCAGCGGCCGCGTTTACTTCGTTTTAGCTACGATGCAGCTAAACGACAAAAAATAATTTACGATGCTATAATGACCTAGAAGATCTGGACGATATGAGTACGAAATCGCCGATTATATCACAAATGTAGAATGCTTTCGGTACAATTTTTGTGAACATGTATATAAATACTGCAGGTTTCACACAATCTTCATTCAATTCTAAACTATTGACATTGACGATCATATAAAAGCTGGTGTTGTTTAGATATACTGAAAAGAAGTAAGCGGAAGAGACGAAAGAGATACTGGGTGCGTCCACACGATATACTAATGGGAGACCTACGACTGAAAGTCTTTGACTTTTTAAGTATGGAGCCGATACTTCCACGATGCTTATACGTTTATACCGTTACCACCATACTATTTCTATGACTATATCCTGATTCGTTCTGCAACGATCCCGAACGATTGTTTTGATCATGTTCAAAATAAACGTCGCGGAAGCGTAGAGGTTCACGACCATAAAGACCGATTTTATTGCGCTTATGAAAACTCTACTACGGTTTTCCGGCGATTGACTACGTTTTCGGGAGAATCGTGGTCAATGTGAGACTTGATGTTGGTTAATGAAGCAATAATTTACATCTAGTAAAAGCTAGATTACACGAGGAGGTTCGGACAGAGTGAGATTAAACTGTGCTGTTTGTTGTTGTTGGTGGTGGTGGTGTTGTTGTTGTTTTCACGGAGCAACAATAGCATTATTTACTTTATTTTCCGTATTTCATTTTAAAGCATTACCCGACCCGAAAACGGTTGAATTCATGGCGTCTCTTCCTCGAGCCAGAGTGACACAGGCCAAACATGAAGCTAAACCAATGAATAGAGCAACACGATGGCTGTTAACAAAGTTGTACCGACCATCACTCGATGAACTGGCGGCCATGCTTGGAGATCAACGTTTCGACTACAGAGATATCCAAGCCAAGCGTTATTCTGGGACAGGTTGAATCCAATAAACATTTTCACTACGGGTATTTTGAGGGTTTTAAATGTTAGTGGGTAAAGACTGCTCGGACCGCGCCAAGTGACTTCGGTGAATTGTTTTGGCAGTTTAAAATTGTGTTTGTAAAACTTTATTTCAAATGGCTACTTTATGAAATTGATCGAGTTGCCTCTTATTTTCATGTCTATGCATTGCAAACTGTCTCCAAGTCTCCATTTGTTCTTTTTGCCTAACGGGTCATACAACTTTTATTGCCAGTCTAATCTTTAACTATCACTTGCTCTAAGTCCTCTCTCTCGCCAAATTGAAAAATAATCGTCAAAAATTAACTTTGTTAGAAATCCCACACAATGTATTCAATTGAAGCCAATAGACGGATCGCTGGCGTAGCCCACTGAACTTCAACAGTAGGTTTCAGCGCGATATTAATCGGTTAAATTTTACAAAATTTATGGCCATTTTAAAGAGAGAGAGAGAAAATATTTGCTGGTTGGCGTCCTTTGCATCGTAATCATAGTTTAAATAAGCTGATGTTGCGACGTTAAAATCGCAAACCAACAAAAACATATGACACAAATGATGACCAATGATCGGAGTTAAAACTTCACTTCCGGTCTAAATGAATGATTTGATTGGTCGATTGTTTTCTTTTTTTATTAGCAGTCGAGATCATCCAATTACGCATGTGTCACGGTGTATCAAAACTTTTTTTCTGTTATTTATACCCATTGAATAATGCGCGTCATCGAGAAATCGGCGCAGCTCAATAGGCAAGACATCAAACTGGCAACAAGTACTTGCTATTTACCATTAGATCAAATCACCTTTATAACTCCCCCCCCCCCCCCCTCCCAAGTAAAAGTACTAAAATTCTTTAGGAATGACGAAGATTCCTTTTGTGCATTATATTACTAATGAATTCTAAGTTGTTTTTACACTATAGCATTTGATTGATCCACAGTAGTTAGAATGTAGGTCAATGGACAAAGGGAGGCGACTCTATTAGAATCATCTTACTGTATTATCAAAGCTTGAAATAAATATTGTTTTTCATAAAACATAAATCATATCATAAATCTCTGTTTCTTAATATAACCATTTAAGGTAGATAAATGGAAACCAAACAAAGATGATTATAGAACTACTGGTTTTTTACAACGGTTGGCGACCAAAATGTCGAAAACCATCTTTATGCAAGCCGTATTTACGATTTATTTATTCGCCCTACAACAACTTCCTCTTCTCCAGAAATATTTTTATTGTAATCCTGAGTGAAGTGATTATGTTTCAAACCACAACGTTTTGGATTACAAGGAAAATAAAAAGAGTGTCAGACAGCATTTCCATGTGTCCGACTTGACAATAAGGTATCCCCCCTTCACATTGCAGGAAAAGAATGAAAGAATGCGAGAAAAAACTTTCTCACTTTCTAGAAATGCTGTCTTGATGCAGTGAGAAAAAAATACATAATGACTCTTTTAACGCCCTTTAAGGAAAAACAATTGGGTAAATATTTATGTAAAATAAAGAAATTCCTTGTAACAAGCAATTCCTTCATTTTCAACAATGTTCTCCTCCCATAAAGTTAAAAGATGTGAAATTTGATCATTTTCAAATAAACGTCTTCAACTTCTTTCAAAATTGATTCGTCTAAAATTGTGTCGTATGGTAATGGGTTCTAATGAGGATCAGAGAAATTTTTTTGGACGGGTAGATAATCCAGCAGATCACGTTTGTTTAGTTGTGTATTGTCTCTAATTGTCTCCATTATTCACATTTGGACCAATCATAATCCATATACTCAGGATTGAATCCGGCAGTACTCAAACACTCTGCCAATCTCAAGTCACATTCACAAACTTTTCTGGAACAGATGGACTGATCTGAAGAAAAGAAGGAAAAATAAGTCTAACGCTTTCACAATCACTTTAAAGTGTATCACATCAAGTCTATACTGCTACTCGTTGGCATTATAAATGTTTTAAGCAGGGGGACCCGAGAGAGAGAGTGAGAAAGATAAAGAGAGAAAGACAGGGAGAGAGAGAGAAACATAGACAGACAGATAGATAGGCAAAGAAACAGACAGAATGAAAGACAGACAGACAGATACTGACAGTGAGAATGAGAGAGAGACAGGGAGAGATAGATATATAGGTAGAGAAGAACACAGATAGAGAGAGATTAAACGGTTGAATTCCAGTTGAGTTACGCCGTCCCTCATAGCGCAGTCGGTAGCGCGCCAGTCTTCTAATCTTCAATCGTCGGATGTCATGGGTTCGATCCCCGGCGGCGGCACATATTCTTTCCAACACCTGTCTCTCACCAATGGGTGGATAATCGTAAACCTAAGTGGGATAGCAGCTGGGGGCTAGGAAAGGATGTAGTGGTAGATCATTGTAATCATTCTTGAGAGACCATGCCCTTCAAACGCTTTCATGCATATATATGTAGTTAGAAAAAGCGTCATTTTTTGCAAGAAAAAACATGTTTTCGGGTAGTTGTATTGCCTTTTTGTCTATCAATGCAGGCCCGTTCAAGTAGTTTTAAGTGTTTTTTCCCACACCCTATCCCTAGTCCTAATTTAGTTCACAAAATACAGGCACTTGGACCTAAAATCTTTTGATAATTCACAAATTTGTCTCTTTGTGTATAGTTATGTACATAGACACGTAGTCGCCATGTTTTAAGCCAACGGATATTCTAACAAGGTCAGTTTGAACTAGTTCAACACCACCTTTGAAAAAATAGGATCACTACAAAACATGCGTTGGTACAGCATAGTAGCTCCGAAATATTGTACAGTTAATTACACAAACATGAAAAATTAACTTATTACCACATGAGAACATTTGAGACCGGTCCGAATTGAAAGATGTTGCAGACGACAATTCAAAGTTTATAGAATTTTAGATTTTTCGACTATCTGGGTAGAAGACATTGTGCAAAATGAAGAAATTGCTTGTTTCAAGCAATTTCTTCATTTTACAAAATGTTTTCCCAAATAGTTTTCTTGAAGGGCGTTAAAAAGCGTCATCGTATTGGTATAGGTTAACAAAATATTTTATGGATAACAATTTCGTATCTTGGGTTCTGCTTCCTGTATGTCTGTTTCACAAAAATAGTCGAAATTGAAAGAAGCTGCGAACGACTATTTCAAGTTGAATGTATTTTTTTTATTTTATTTTTGTCCACAATTTTTTCTAAAGTTTTTTTCTGGAGGCGCGTATAAAGAGGGGTGTGTAGGAATGCGTTGATGTGATCAAGTTTCCCTTATGGGCGTAAATGTGTTTATAAATGTGGCAAAATGTAGGAAATGAACTTTTACCTAAACACGCGCACGTGCTTCCCGAACACGAATATTTATAACCCACGAGTAAACTACTCCAGAAGTAACAGTATCTTCCATTACGTATTAAACCGTAGCAATCATCGTGAATTTGACAACACCTGCAAAAAGAATCCAAATTTACTGTTCGATTCCCATGCACACTGATGTCTGACATGCCATTTCAATTGACGGTTCGCTGGCTAATCAGGGGAGATCACTCTAAAAAAACTCCAACATTCGCCGCCATATTGACCTAATTCTGAAGAGACAGTCAAAATGGCGACCAAGTTTGGAAGATGTCCGATGTTCTAGTCGGTTATCTAATTGGGGACAATTCGCTTAGAAAAGAAAAGCAAGTGGTTTTGTGTCGCGATTTTTCTTTTCTTACGTCATAGTATCCGGAGCGAATACATCTCGATATTTGATCGCTCAAAGAGTGTTGGAGTGTGTCGAAGATGACATTGCCTCTTTTTGACAGACATATTTCATTAGAGAGCCGGGGTTGGTCCCACGAGATATCAACTGACATTAATTTGCAGTATTTGTGGCCAGGATCGTAAAGAAAAATTAAAATCGTTGGTTTGAGCGCTAAGATTCGTGATTACAGCTTTAAAAAGCTGTAGTTACGGCGTTTAAGTCGCCAAGTACATAAAATACTTTACATAAATGTCGGCGGTCGTCATTCATTTCCAGTCAAAATGAATGGTTTGATTGATGAATGGATTTATTTTTTTATCTTTCTGTTTTTAATTTTTTTTTTTTTTCATTATTTGTAGCGATCCGTCAATTGTGCTTATAACGATAACTCATTTCAAGACTACAGCGGAACTTCCTAATGGAGTCAATGGCCAATGCAGTTAATGGACTGGGCCGGTGATTGGTCAATTATGTAATGATTTGGTTGATGTTTGTCCATTTTATGAAGTATATTACGTCGAAGTGGAAACATGTCAAAGAAATAACATTTTTAATCTAATTTCATTATAAGCAATCACTTTGGGACCCCCCCCCCGCCCCCTGACATTCCGTCTTTTTCAACATATCAGTGCCTTACTTCACAAAGTAAGCCGCTCTAAATATCGCCGTTGTCGTTCTAAAACTTCGTAACAACATTTTGATTCAAGCTGGAGTAACTATAGATGTTTAAGAAAGACAAGAACGATATGCTATTCTAGTCTCGAGAGAAATGCGGTACCGCACACGTCCTTGAAAGAATATGAAATGGACCATTTCACTAACATGTGAAGTATAGACTCTATGTAGGTTCGACAACCACTCGGGCCAAATAGAGTATTCGATGATCGTGTAAAGAAACTTTGGCTCAGAATCTTTCTATAGAGCTCGAAGCGAAGACTCTGATCAAACTGTGCGGCTGATCTACGTCTTTATTTGGCTCACATGTAATAAAGTTGGAAATGTCGCGCAAAATTTCTAATGTTCTCAAGTGTTACACGGGCTAAAAATGAAGATTTTTAAATAGATATGAATAACTGAAATTTTTGGAATTATGATCCTGAGTTAAGATACCATTTGTTCCTTTTTTGCAGTAGCTATAACTAAATATCCTTTTCTCTAAAATAGTTGAACGAGATTAAGAATAGTTATCAAAAAGCATGACCAGATCTTGTTGAAAATATTTGTAAACATGCTTATGTCTGTAGTTTTATAAACAGTCGGTCCAGACTTACCTTTCGGACACTGTCTACAAACAGGACATTTTCGGGGAATCTTATTCTTTTAAAAAAGTTTTGCGAAAGAATTGTCATCACTGCAAAAATATTGACGCTTTTCTCTTTAAGATTTTCTTTTCTCCGCTCGTCGAAAGACTTTTGTTATTGGGTCTTGTCGTCCGTGCGTCTATCTGTCCATGTGACTTTATATTTTTCTTAAGATAGTAGTATGACAACACGAATGATGATTAAAATAGTAGTTAACGTAGGCTTAGTCGGTTTATGATAGAATATAGAGAGGATAATTGTTTGTTTTAGAATAAGATCGATTTATTTTTCAATAAGTGAACAACAAAAGCTACATTTTCACGAGTGGCGGATCCACACCTGAAAATAAGCTTTAGTCGTTCACGAAATGAAATAGAAATTAATCTTACACGAATATGAAACAATTATTCTATTTTATTAATGCAAAAGTAGACACAATATAGTGGTAGCGTCACTTCGCACCTGAATTACATATCACGCAGATGACGTAATTAATGTCATGGGTCCCTCTAAGACGACGTTCAGTCGTGCGCAGTGAGAGAAAGCAGGGCTAAATATACTAAAATAGTGAGTTTATCATTTTGTTAAGATAACAATCTTTTCGGTGAAATTATGATCATCTTTTATTCTTCAATAATAATTTTTGTGATATTCCACCAAGAAATCTCGATAAATTACCGGAAAGCATTAAAGAAAAGTTGATAATTTAAAAAAAGAGTCTGTAAACAGGAACACTTGATGAATAAAATAATGTTAATGGACGCTTGATGTTGGCTGACTATACTTAGGGAGGTATGTACGCGTAGTTTTGACAAAATTATGGTTGAATTGATATCTTACAGAAACCAATCAACTTGAAAGTCATCTTCTACAGCTCTAGCCTAAACAATTTAAATAAAAAGATACTTGAAGTAAAAACGTTCAAAAGCAAACATGACGTTCATCCCAACACAATAAAACACGATAATAGCAAACTTAGTGCATCTTAAAAAATCATTATTAAAAAACCCAAGAGTTCTTCAAACTGATATAGAATATTAATCGTTTGTATCTAAGTCCGACTGAAAATTCCAGGCAACCAACTAATTTTCTGGTTTTGGGGGAACCGACATCTCAGTAGACATCCATACAAATTAGAATTAGTCCAGGGCGGACGAGTTCAAGCTTTATTCAAATAAAATATCATTCGATCATCGTTCAAATTCGAAGAGTAGAGGATTACGTTCTGCAAATGCTAAACGTTCGGAACGCGCACTTGGAGAAGTTAAATTTGATTTTAGTAATGAAGTAGTAAAACTTTCGCGGCTAACTAACAAGAAATCAATCGACCAGTCTAATCGTTCATTAAGACCGGAAATGAGATTTGAACTCAGATATTGGCCTTCAATTGTATGAAATATATTTGTTGGTTTGGCGACTTTCACGTCGTAACTACAGCTTATTAAAACTAGAGTTACGACGTTAAGGTCTCCAATCAACCACTTTATATGCTTGTATTACATGCTACTGGCTAAATTTTTACAAAATAATGCCGTTTTAAATCGGACCGGAATTTCCCGTCGGAGTCAATTGGCGAGGCTAATTCTCTGATAGACTCCTAAATCAAAGGAAGACGAATATAAAACACTCGAACAAACATGACAACCTATACCATATATCAGACAAAATTAGTTTGCATTTTGTCGTTGAAGAATTTCGCTGATAAAAAAATCAAAAAAGGCATATTTAACGGCTTACCTACAAATGGTTTCCGTAGATGAATATTGGAGCTCCAGAATGAATTAACAATTTGATTTGCGAACAATTTTGTTACTTTTTATTTGTTTGTTTTGCTTTTTTTTTCAATTAACAACAGCGCTTTGTAAATTTTCACCTACCTATCCGCGGGATCCCTTGGTTTTGATATCTTTTGTCCGTACCCACAAAAACATCCATAAGGGTTATAAAGTAGACATGACCTTTGTGTGTAAAAGTTGATGAGATTGCACAGTTGGAAAGCATTCCTCTTTGTAATGGAATGGCCATCGATGATATCAGCTAAAGACAAAAAACAAACTATCATTGACCCTGAGTCATTAACTTCAATGTTACAAAAATCTTGGACAACAACAAGAGAAACGCTAATGAACTAACTTCACTAAAGACTCTATGGATCTCGCAGGGAAAACATTTCTGACAAAAGGAATCCTAATATCTTCGTTACAATTGTTTGCAAACCCTTCTGTGAATAATTTCAGAAAATGTCACTCAATCCCGCTATAAAAATTATGCCTGGATGAAATAAATTTGAAATTGATTTCCGTTTTCTGTTCGCCAAAGCTTTTTTAGCGGGTTTGTGACCTATTCTGAACTTTTTAAAATAGGAGTTTGTACACAACTGTCAGGATTCCTTTTTGAGAGAAATTTTGTCCCTACGGAGGCCATAGAGCTGTTAAACAATAGTAATTCTACCTTATCTGAGATAGGAGCTACAATAAAAAAGATACAAAAAGTTTATGCTAACGCTTCAAGACATAATCCCTCTCTCAAAAATTAAATAAATAAAATTATTATAGCATCTTTGTTGAACAAAACTTTTTAGCCTGAGATTGCGTAAGCAATCTGAGGCTAAGGTTAACATGGTAAAATTGCAGCCCACTCAGAGATTAATGTGAAAACACCAAATACAGTTAAAACAATCTTCTGAATGTCAATAATCGACAGTAGATCTGGGTAGAGAGTGACACCTCCGATAATCCGAACTCCAAACATTTTCTGCCCAAGTTACATATATTTCGTGTTTAAACATCTAAGGCTTTCAGTGCTTTGAATTTCAATCTATGGACACAGTTTTGCACCCCAAGGACCCCAAGCAATCCAATTTTACCTATATATCACAAGGAAAAACTCTCCCATCGCGTTTCAAGCTTTTTGAATTATGGGACTCCAATTGTAGCCACACATTATTTTTTCAGATATTCTTTTCAAGTGACTGAATTTGAAATTATGAAGAAAATCGTTCCTATGAATTTTCTATAAATTTAAGTAGAAATGTAACCCTCTAAAGTCACACAATTATTTTCCTAAAATTTGATCTGGTGGCCTATAGTTTTTCTGAAGTGTCATAAAAACAGACCTTACCAAATGCAAAATTTATTAGATAAAAAACAAGGCTTGCAGAGTGCAGATCAGATATTTTCTAGGATTTGAGCGAATGACTTATCTTTTTTACGTCATGGTACCAAATATCTAACCTGTCCGAAGTAACATGGACGAAAATCATTCTGATAAAGCATCAAGATCTTTTGGTAAAACATGTAAAGTACAAACAAGATGTTGAAAGGCTCAATATGCTCGTACACTTTTCGTATTTTCCCCAATTAATATGTAAACTTATTACAGTTCGCTTAAGATATCAAACGGCTATATTTTGCAAAATTCACAGACTTTATCATGTGACATAAATGAATGATGATTGGTTGGCGACCTAAACGTCGTACCTACAGCATTTTTAACGCTTCAATTCTGAGTGTTATCTTAAAACTCTTTTTACCTCATTATTTCCACAATTGATATCTGGGATAGCAGCTGGGTGTAGTGGTAGTTCTGTTCTAAGAAATACAAGGAATCCATTGTTAGGTCTCCAGCCGCCGCGATATGACTGAAATACTGTTAAAGGCGGCGTAAACCCCCCTTCAATCAATCAATCAGTTTAAAGATCGCCAGTACACAAACAAGAAATGATAGTATTAGTAACGAAGCGTTTCTATCACGTAAAGGTTATCTATGTGTGGATATTGATGGCCGATAGCATGGTTCAGGATATAGACTGTCTACGTCTTCTCGTTCGGACTAAATATATGATAGTATTTTTGGTTATCTTTCTTTGAATCTCGGTCAAGTTTGCAGTCAAGAAAGTGTAAGAATTCTGAGACAAATGTTATTCGTCGTTGAGCGGGCAAAATATCGTAACTACACATTTATTCAATCTGTAATTACGATACTTTGCACGCCCAAAGAAGAATTATATTTTCATTAGGGATGGTGACGATTAAGAAATTCACTAGCTGAATAATTCATTTTTACGATCGGTTAGCCGGTTAACCAATCGTTGATCTTAACCTTTGTCATGCTGGTCCCGGAATATTTCTATTTTGACAATAGCTGTGAACGGTTTATAGACTAATACCAGCCTGTACAGACGTGCAATCTGGTCTTAGTCTACATACCTGATGTTCTGTTAGTGTTGAAGAAATATTTGAACATAAAGCAGATCTAAATTTGACAACGATTTAAAATTATGTGAAGAATGGATCTATATTCAGCAGAACAATGGTTAATGACCCTATGAGATATGGTAAGATTCGACGTTTGACTGGAGTGTGAGTTAATATTCTCTTAACTTTTACTGACTGTGGCTTTTGTAAACTATCAAGATGAAAAGCTTTGATAAAAACTTAATTGAATGGTTGAATGGGGTTTAACGCCTCTTTTAACAGTATTTCAAACATACTGCGGCGGCTGGTGGACCTAACAATGGATTCCTGGTAGTTCTCGCACCGGTACTGTATACCACTACATCCTTTCCTACCCTCCAGCTGCTATCCCACGTAGGTTTAGGATTATCCAGCCATTTGTGAAAGACATATGTCGGAAAGGATATGTGCTGCCGCCGGGGATCGAACCCATGACATCCCATAATTAAAGATTAGGAGTCTGATGCGCTACCGACTGCGCTATGACGGCGGCTTGATCAAATCTTGAACCACTTCCCAATCTCCCAATCTCCAACATATGACATCATACAACAGTACTCAAAGCGCAAACAGGCCGGGACCTTTACTTCGTGTTAAAAGCTAGACTCTGCGCACAATATGGTCAGTTTTCATGAAAATGAACGTGATTTCCTTTAAGTTAAGTATCGGGTAAGTTGTGGCAGTTCCAGACCAACAACATGACAAATTTCGCGTTAACTTATTTATCTAACATAACAAAACCAAAATTATCACAAATAATTAACATGATAGCAGCCATTTTATCGTGTTAAATATCCAGTAGATAGTGGCAGTTTTGAAGAACAAACACGATAAATTCCCGTTAACTTAATATCTGGTATCTTAATAGATGGTAAAAATTATCATGATGAAATTCAACAGCCTGCTATCGTTCGGAAAGAAATACGCCATTACGTAATTCTCGTTTTTTTGGTTTCGTATCTCTTTTTCTTACTCGTAATATGTAACTTGAAATTTTTGATAACTGGTTACTGACCGAAAGACCAATTACCTGGTTAATCGTTGCTGTTCCTATTTTTCACCTTTTGTCTGATTTGGTCAAAACTGCCATTAAATATCCATATGAATTTTTTACAATTATGGTACAAACTATAAATTGACTAACCGCTGGCCCCGCCCACTGAATACTTTGGTCCAAACCATTGACTCCGACAGAAAGTTCCGCTTCGATTTATTGAGGCATTATTTCGCAAAATTCACAGCTAGTACCATGTAACAAAAACTGTTAACAAATATAGCGGACAATGTTGAAGATCAAAACACATTTCTGGCCTCGATGATTGATATAATTGATCGACAAGTTATTTGATTGACAGACGCGATTAGTCAACTGGGTTTGAATACTACGCACTAATTGAAAATCGGCGTTACTGGATACGGAAAACGACCCAAGGGACACTTCTTATTTGAAGAAAATATTTGTAGCCCGAATCCCAACAGTAGCAATACAGAAACAAAGATGACGAAAACAACAAAAACAACACTTAAGTGGTTTAAATGATTCAAAGCATGCCTTAATCGACGGGTCAATCAAATTATTGATTGACCAATTTTGTCATTCATCTAGACCGGTAGAGAATTTTGAACTTCAACAATTACGCTAAGCAATCTTTTGGAAATCTTAGCCTAGCTTCATTGAAAGAGTTCAGTGGGCGTGAACAGCAATCCGTCATCTATATATATAAACAAAGAAAAATGACACTCAATTCATACATTAATCTTCCCGTAATTCAATAACTTTTGTTTACAATAGAATCTGACTTGGGCTACCCCCCCCCTTTTTTTTTATTTTATTCTTATAGTGTATTAAACGGAGCAGTATACAAGGTATTTTTAAAGATTAGCTGTCAAAGCGTTAACAAATAACATGCGGGTATTCGACCTCTTTATCATGAGCAGGCAGCAATGAAAATGTATGCTGTTGTACAGAACTTTGGAGGTAATGTTTTTGGTCCCCCATCGGTTACCGGTTGGGGGACTATAGGTTTTCCCGATTCCATCATTCCGCCCGTCTGTCCGTCCGTCTGTGACACTTTTGTCCGGAACATATCTCCCATATCATAAGTGCTAGCAACTTCAAACGTTACACACATATAAATCACAATATGGAGAAGTGTCATGTACAAGAACCGTTACTCTTCCATGCTCGCTGTTAACGTTATTGTCCTTTGTTGTTTTTACTGTTACAATTTTGTCCGGACCATATTTTCTAAACCGTAAGTGCTAGTAACTTTATAATATGTACACTTATAGATCATAATGTGTTAAAGTGTAATGAACAAGAAGCATTAGTCTGCCACGCCCATTTTGGACTTATTACCCTTAGTTATTTTTACCTTTACAATTTTGTCTGGAATATATCTCCTAAACCATAAGTGTTAGTAACATCAAACTATATACAAGTATGGATCACAATGTGAAGAAGTGTCATGTATAAGAATCGTTACACCATAACGCCCTTTTAGGGTTTTGTTGTTTTTACATTCACATTTTTGTCCGGAGCATATCTCCTAAACCATAAGTCACAATGTGAAGAAGTGTCATGTATAAGAATGCCATCTGTTGTTTTTACATTCACATTTTTGTCCGGAACATATTTCCTAAACCATAAGTGCTAGCAAGTTCAAACTTTATACATTTACGGATAATAATATGGAAAAGTGTCATGTACAGGAACCGTTACTCTGCCATGTCCTTTTTTTTACTTACTGACCTCTGTTGTTTTTGCCTTCACATTTTTCCGGACCTTATCTCCTAAATCATAAATGCTAGCAACTTGAAATTTTATACATTTATAGATCATAATGTTGAGAAGCGTCATGTTCAAGAACGGTTAATCTGCCACGCCAATTTTTTGGTTATTGCCCTTTGTTATTTTCACATTTATTGTCTACTCAATTTTGTCTACCTTTCAAAATCCAAAATTGGTTAAGCCTTTCTCAAACGGCAACAAATTTAGACTAGGTCAAATTTATAGCGACAAAATGAATGTTATTAAATAAAGAATAATGAACATTTAAGTACAGCAAATATTGAAGAAAAGGAGGAAATGTTAATTATCAGCATTTTCTTATTTTCTCTCGATGTCTTTCCAGGTTTACTCTTATTGGCGTCAAAAGCAGGTCTTGTTTGGGAATAGATAAACCATGAAAAATACGTTTTAATCCTGCCGAGGACTCCTGTATTGCAATACGACATCCACTTGTTGTTTTTGGGGCAAATGGTTGGCTCAAGGTCGGAAAAAGGCAAGCTACTTTTGTTCACGTGAGAATTGATCAAGTGCTCATAAAAAATTGACTGAAATACAGCAATTCGCCTGTAATCAGAAATAAATTTGATGTTGTATTGGACATTTATGAAAGAATATATATGATTAAAATCTAGCATGATTCAATTATGTTCAATTTAACTTCTTTGATATCACTATTTCAAGGTTTTGACCCTCAAACATCAAAATTATATACCCTCGGTAAAATCGGAGCGACCTATAATCAAACTCGTGACCGAATCGTTCCAGTAAAAGAGCCATGTGGGACCGCTGTTATATTTTCTGTTAAGGATTAAAGGGTTCGAACTTCATGAACAGTATTTAATTATTCGAATTTCAGTCATAACTAGTTTTTCAACATTTTTTGTCTCAAACAAAAGACTCAAACAAACGAAAGGTACAAACCCAAGAAGCAGGAATTTTTCGTTAGTTTCATTAATTATTTAGGTAAACAGTTATGACAATTCACAATGTAACACCCTCAATTATATACCTACAAATACTAGTAGTAAAATATATACATTCCACATAGACAAAATTCAACACACCAGAATCAAAATCCGTATCAGATTGTGTCAAACACGATATAATGTAAGGTAAGCCAAGATGCGTTCATGTTCATTCTGTATATGACGTCATAATGCGAATTAACGTAATGAGAATGGCACAGAAGAAAGGGAATGCTTGTAAAGACACAGATTTTTTTTTATTATTATTTTATCGAAATTATTTGATGAATAGTGTAAGTATATTTCAATATACTTATAGAATACTGTGTTGCGATAACGATAAAAGATCTTGTTTTTCTTTCGTAATACAGTATTCCCCATATATCTAGGTAAATCTAGGTAAAACCTGTTCCCATTGACCCGTCTCTGAAAAACAATATATATACATGTATAGTTTTTTGTTGTTTAAGTCAATAAAATTTCTTCTTCTTTCTATATATTGCCTGACAAAATAACCTTGGACCGAATCAAAGCAAGCATTCCGTCGAGTCCACAAGCTTGACGATTATAATCAGGATTTTTGCCTGTGTGTGTACAGAAATACCGTCGGAAATCCCGACAGTTTTAGAGTCGGCCTTTTGGCTTCTTATCCGCTATAGGCATTTTTGTAAGGTTGTTTATTATATGAACCTACATAATTACTGTGTAAAATACATTCATTGCAAGCGGACAAAACCGCATTCGACAGAAAAAAAAAACACTAATTGAACATTTACAGATACGTGTAGGTTGAGATCACGTCATTTTAACCGTGAAATGATGTCAAGTCGAGAATAACGTGATAAGCTTCATGAAAAACATTGATTGTAGACAATTTTCGTGAACTTCTTGTATCTTTTTTATGTACAAAATCATTGGCATACAGTAAATGGTTTATTATGATGTAGTAATTATACATAACATTGTATCGGATTCTCGCTGCGTGTAAAAATTAAATGTTTCACTCGACTATCGGTCTCGTTAAATATAAAAGTTGTTCAAAGCAGCTCGAATCAAATTCTAGATTTGGCTTCACAACTACAACGAAATAAACTTTTTTTTATAGTTAAGCGCATGCGTGACATTTCCAACCATTACACAGGTGCGCCAAGTAAAGACTAAGATCAGCCTGTGCATCCGCACAGTCTGATCAGAGTCTTCACTCTGCGCTCTGTAGATAGATACTGACCCAAAGCTTCTTTAAACAATCAGCGAATAATTGAATTGCCTCGAATGGCTGTCCAGGGTGCTCAATGTGTGGGAGTCATGCACATGGGAAATTGTTAGAAATGTCACGCATAGGCTCATTTTATATTAGACCTGAAAATATCAAGGATTCATTTGTTTTCGTAATATACCCATTGCAGTTATATCCTTATTTGTAACCGAATTTGTCATTTTTAGCTAGCGAAGCGTCAGCTTTGATAGATTAAGTTAATAGACAAATTCTGAGGTCGTCTCAAAGTTCAACGAGTGCAAACTGTCACTGAAGGCTTAACTATTAAATGCTTAAGCCATAAAAAATAGTTCTTATGTATATCAGGAATATTGCAAACTCTGCATACATGTTCATGGGTTTTTTAGCCCACTGAGCTCATTGTTTAAAAATGGCTCTGATCAGTCTTCAAAGAAGTTGCAGACGACAATTTCAAATTGTTGAAAATTCTAAAGTATTTATCTCTTTATGTAGAAAACAATATGGAAAATGAAGAAATTGCTTGTCACAAGCAATTTCTTCATTTTCCACATTGTTTTCCATAAATATTTTCTTGTGGGCTTATAAAGGTGGGATTTTTCGGGAATAGGTTAACTCCTTGATTACTTCAACCCCTTTCTTAATCGTGATAATGTTTGACAAAGAACAAAACCATGCTTTGCTAGCTTACAGTACTGTCAGTACTTTGATTATCAATCGTTTTAGTTTCACCTTACCCTATATACACAAGCGTATCTTTTGCCCTTAATTCGGCGAAAAAAATGTTCATAAATATTTCTTACCTTTTACTGTTGAATTCCTATGATTCCAAAATTGAGAAAACATTGTAGAAAAACATGAAATTTCTTGTAACAAGTAATTTCTTCTTTTTCTACAATATTTTCTAGCCTACTGAAAGGGTATTTTTCAAATAAATCCACTTGAAAATTTCGTCTGCAAAACCCTGACTTTGGCTAGTTCTAAAACATTTCAAAACAGAAAGGGGTTAATAACAAAAGTTTGTGAATTAAAGTTCTACCTGTTAAGATCAGGAAACAAACAAGTGTTATCCACGTTGTTCTCATTTCCATCTTCTGGTAAGGTCTGGCTCGAATTTATTTAATAAACAGTTAGATTAGTAATGTAACTCTTACAAAACAGTACATTGAGTCTGAAAAGATTATCTGAAGGCTTACATAACCATCCGTTGTCATTTATTTCATGCAGATGTTCCTTATTTGTCAAGTTATGATAAATCGGTTACACTAACGATCATTTTGTATTTATATAGTTTACAAACTGGTTCCTTGTTTGTCATATCTTAAGTATAAATTAGATCACACCGTCTCAATTCCATGTATCACGAAATGTTTTGATGGTAGATTTATTGATAATTTTATGTACCTTGTTCACTTAATGATTATTGATAAGCTATCTAATTGAAATACTCACTTTTATAATCGCTGTCTGGGTAAACAAAGTGATATTTGTATACAGTTACAAACACCATGAAATAGACGCTCATACAATCCAATATCATTCCAAATTTAGCTTCTTTTTATTTTTATCGTCGCTACCGTAAAAATGCCCACAATAGCTCCGTCCCAGACGATGACTGCTTGTAAATGGGGTAACGTCTGGATATAGACGAAGAAATTACTTCGAGTTCCGTCTAGTTCTTAAGCGTGACCAGTGTATAACACCTCAACCTATTGGCACATGATCACTCCTTTTTACGCACCGAAGAAATAGTTCCAGAAACCAATGTGGAAAATAAAGAAATATAATCTATAATGCACTTCAGGCCTAAATGGATAATTTGATTGGTCATAATATATTTGATTGGTAGCGGCGATCTATCAGTTTAACAAACATTCTTGAAAATGTTCAACAAAATTCATTTGCATTTTTTGCCAAACAACTAAGAATGTCGACACCTTAAAATGAATAGGCAAAATCTCTCGAAAAAAATGCGTCATTTTTAGTGTGTAACAATAATGGATAAAAAACAGACGGGCATCTAAGGTAAAAAAGGATCACGAATTATCCTTATGTTCACTGAATTATCCTTATTTTCATCGACATTATGTGAAAAAACATTTTATTATATTAAACAGGGTTTTGAAAGTAACATACTTTCACAAATTATAGTGGGATTGCAGAATTGTTCAGCTCTAAGGGTTTCATTAGATCTATATGTAGGTCATTTCATAGTTGACACGTTTTCCGCTTAATAATTGTGGATTGAATGTGGATTTTTTCAGAATGTTTATCTTGATGACATCTAGGTCAAGTCTAACAAAAAAAAGTGGAAACATTTTTGTCTGGAATAATTGTTGAACGAATTGGGAATATTATCGTCTTACAATCTCTGATGATTTAAACGAAAAGTAGGATACTAGGTCAAGAATATGATAAATCTTGTAAACACTGTTAGGGTCCACTATCATTTCCGTATTGTTTCGAAACTTACTGACAATGTTTATTTATTAATATGTAGGAACAGTTGAAGTATAGGTTTGGTCTTCTCTAAACTTAGATAACAAGGTTGAATTAGAATTCTTGATATTTATCAACGCTCCTTACGTTTCTTCAATGTCGTGAAATCAGCATAGTTTAGGGGATATAGAGTGGTCTCCTTATTAATGAATTTACGCTCGCGATACAATACAAAATAGCCAATTCACTGTCTTTTGTTTTGTTTTGATAATGGAGTTAAAGGTATTGGTTTCTCGACCTTCTTTGAGACAAGCACTCTCTTGCATTCCTGTTTTTCCACATTCACCCCATGTAATGGGCCCAGTAAGTAGTCCGCCAAAACGTCATCATTTCGTCACATGACGTCATTTACCATGACAGATTTCAAATATAAAAAACTTGCGCATGAATATGAGATTTTTTTCCGCTAGCAACCCAAACAGTTTAAAACAAAAGTAGTTCGTTAGTTTAAAGGTAAACTATTAAGTTTTAATAATAATAGCGCAGTTGGTAGCTCGTCAGACTCCTAATCTTCAATCAGGATGTCATGGGTTCGATCCCCCGGCGGCACATATCCTTTCCTACATTTGTCTCTTTAATGTGTGAATAATCGTAAACCTAAGTGGGATAGCAGCTGGAGGCTAGGAAAGGATGTAGTGGTAGTACTGGTGTGAGAAATACCAGGAATCCTTTGTAAGGTGCTCCAGCCGCCGCGATATGACTGATATACTGTAAAAAGTTGCGTTAAACCCCATTCAATGAACCAGCCATTTGATGTATATTGAATCATGTTTATTATGCTTTCCGCGAAAATGAGAAAAGTAATATATCAGTCATTCATTGTTTGACAAGAATCTTGTCATTTAGCCCGTCGAAGAGTTGTACGGTGAGAGTAACGAACGACAACTCTGATTGGAGATCGTGAGACAAGCTGGTTCTAGCTTCAACTAGCATAGTAAGTTATTTTCGCTTAGTAATTGGTCACTTAAAGACTAATTTAAGATCAGAATTTCTAATTGAAAACATTATCATATATCCTGTATATTACGAATATATTTTTCAGGAGATTTAAAGAGGAATATGAGTTTATTCAGTTCTAATTGACTATGCGGTTTCTCTCGATCCTATAAGGAGGAAATTGTACATATTCTACATATTTTTTCCGAAGGCGATTTCAAATAAAGACACTGTGAATACATGTTGGACCGTCCTCTCTGTTTGTAAGGTAATCAACATCAATAACAGACAGACAGTCACATGAACACCAAATGTATTTATATCTTATCTTATCTAGCTATCCGTCTATTTGTCTGTCTGCACTAAGTGTAATGTCAAAAGTTCGGTAAGCTATAAGATATGTATTTAATTAAATCCCTTTACCAGTCAATATTTACCGTCCTTAAACCCATTACCAGATGACAAAAATTAGGCTGGTCCAAATTGAAAGGAGGTGCAGACGACAGTTTTAAGTCTATGAAATCTAAGATTTTTCCAACTTTATGGACAGAAAACTTTGTTTAAAATGAAAAAATTGCTTGTTACAAGCAATTTATTCATTTGACACAACGTTTTCCGAATTGTTTATGGCGTCAAAAGGCGTCATTGCGTGGGAATGGTGTAAACCAGGTCAATAAAAGAACGTGTCTCCTTTGTCAGGTATCATCACCAGGTAGTGTTTTCTCTCCCTCCCTCTCTATCCTCTTTTTTTTCCTCTCTTGGTACATATCTGATAATTCCAAATTAATGGAACTGTTTATCCTCCTTGGATCATATTGCGCATGCGTTGAATATGGAGTACCTCTTCAAAGTCGCAGAAAAATAATATGAAAAAGACTCAAACCGAAATGTTTAGCTAGTTTTTGCTCAGAATAGTCTATTGCGAGAAATAGTGCCGTTCTAACAGTGAATTTGAAATTAAATCGGCTTTACAATAGTGAACTGAATGGGTGCTTAATGACTAGGGAATAAATGACAAACTGGACATGAAGTGCACGCTCATCGGCTTGAAAGCTTGGTGAATAATAAATGAGAAAACCCTGGAAAAGGAGAAAAATCACAAAAAGGGGATTGTAATGAAAAAGGTACCCTACCAACTTATTTTACATTTCAAGGAACAATGCACAAACAAGTTTTCAGTTGGCTTCAGGAATTTACTCATTACACCATTGTAGGTTATTGTTAAAAAGGCTGCAGTGGTTATCTCCCTTGACTACAAAACTATTTGTTGCTGTATTGTATGTATTTCAATTATCTGCAGACGACATTGAATCGTCACTCATGCTAAATTTTGTCCTTTGCCACATGTAACAGTAATAGTAATTACGGACCTTTAGTGCTGTACAAGTAATTGATATCCTGGCTCTTACCTTAAAGTTGGGAAGGAGAAAATCCTTTATTTCCTGTCCACCTCAAATTTTCGCTTGTTCAGTTCCAACTACTTACCTTATAGGCTATCAATGCTTAGGTCTTTTATATTATATCTATTTGTTATCATCATTTATTGATATAGTTCTATTCTTTGAAGAAATTGCTTCTGGAAATATTTGCTCCTTGCATTACAACTGTTGTTGCCAGAAATTATTCTTTTGCCTTCTAGGGTTCCTCGAATCCTAGAATGTTTTGATTGGCTATGAGGGACATTCCTCAGCCTTAAATTGATTTGTTGGGTTATTGCGATGGTGATCAACAACTTATAAACTCGCTTTCCATCTTACCGTGGATATCACTTAAACACGAACTTTTTCGTTCAGCTACATATCCGACGTGTTTTCGCCACCTGTCTTTTGGTTACGCTGTCAAATTCTCGAAGTAAACGTAAAGAAGATTCTCCGATGAAAAACAGTCACACATCAAGTCACATGATTACCAAAAATATAAGAGCAGGCAGTCTGATTGGACCAAACAATGTAAGTTTGTTGTGATTGACCCGATATTGTGCGACTAGAATGTTATAATGGGTCATCAGAATGGGAATTTTCATTCAACAGCTTGAAGCATGTTCAAAAATGAAGGATTTGGACGGATACAGAGAACGCTATAAAACTGTAAGTAACGACAAATAGATTTTCATTGTTTTCACAAAATACAATTTAAAAACAAGAGGACCATGATGGTCCTAAATCGCTCATCTGATGCATCTGCATATTACAGTACTTTTTTGTATAAAAAAGACACAACTTGAGCAAAATAAATAAAACAAATATAAGACTTTGGGCTTTATACAAAACAATCTAGTAATGCTTTACAATAAAAATGAATGCCTTTGGCTTTATAGTTTATTCGATTACCAAACTATCCCAGAATTTGTCACCCTCTGGGAAAAAGGTTTAAAAAAGCATTGTGAGAGAGGGAGCGACAAGCAATTTCTCCATTTCTATTTAAGAAGATTTCTTTCAATGCGATATACGCAATTTTCAATCCCAGGAGCAGAGACATTTCTTATCCTAAGAGCATATTTTCCTGTAACATAGTACAAAATTATTTAGTCATGATACATTCCAAATATGAATGCCCTTCACCTTATATTATAGAAGGAGAAGACTTGAAGTTACTCTAATCGGATGTTTTCCAAAATTTTGGACATCTGGGGCAGTGCCATGTTTTATCCAAGGGCTAGGATTTTAGCTAAGGTAGTAGAGAACCATCTGGTTATGCCATATATCAAATATGAATGCCTTAGACTTTGTAGATTGGGAGGAAAAGACTGTTGAACATGGTCTAATTGAGAATTTTACGAACTTTGGACACCCAGGGAAGGGGTGTTTTTTAACATAGAGGCATAATTTGATCAAAATTGATAGATAACAGCCAGGCTATGCTACACTCAAAATATAAAGCCCTCTGCCTTAAAATGAAGATTTTTTTAAACATACTCAAGTTTTGCGTTTTTCCCGTTTTTTACCCCTAGTGCAGGGCCGTTTTTGACCCATGGAGAACAACTTTTAGTAATATAGTACAAAACCATCTAGTTATGCTACATACCAAACAAAAATATCCTAGACCTTATAGTTTAAGAGGAGAAGTCTTTTGAAATTGCTCTTTTTAAGCATTTTTCCAAACTTCAGACCTCAGGGGTGGGGACATTTTTGACACCAGAGATAAAATATTTAAAAACTTGGTAGAGAACCGTATGATTCAGTTCTATACAAAATATAAAGGCCTTTGGCCTTGTAGTCTATGAAAAAAAACAACAACAAAGATGTACTAAAATTTCCAATTTTCATATGCCGCGGTTACAAGACTTTTTCACGGAATGAAATTCTTTTAACAAATTTTAAAAGAGCTTCACCCAAGGAACATCCCTGCAAAGTTTAAGCTTGATTGGCCTCCTAGTTTAGGAGGAGAAGATTTTTAAAGATATTTAAAGAATTACTAAAGATTCCCATTTTCTAATGCCGCGGCAACCAGAGTTTTTGACGGAATTAAATTCTTTAAACAACCATTGAAGAACTTCACCCAAGGAACATCCCTGTAAAGTTTCAGCTTGATTGGCCTACTGGTTTAGGAGGAGAAGATTTTTAAAGATATTCAAAGAATTTCTAAAGATTCCCATTTTTCAAATGCCGCGGCAACCAGAGTTTTTGACGGAATTAAATTCTTTTAACAAATTTTAAAAGAGCTTCACCCAAGGAACATCCCTGCAAAGTTTAAGCTTGATTGGCCTCCTAGTTTAGGAGGAGAAGATTTTTAAAGATATTTAAAGAATTACTAAAGATTCCCATTTTCTAATGCCGCGGCAACCAGAGTTTTTGACGGAATTAAATTCTTTAAACAACCATTGAAGAACTTCACCCAAGGAACATCCCTGTAAAGTTTCAGCTTGATTGGCCTACTGGTTTAGGAGGAGAAGATTTTTAAAGATATTCAAAGAATTTCTAAAGATTCCCATTTTTCAAATGCCGCGGCAACCAGAGTTTTTGACGGAATTAAATTCTTTTAACAACTTTTGAAGAGTTTCATCCAATGAACATCCCTGCAAAGTTTCAGCTTGATTGGCCCACTTGTTTAGGAGGAGAAGATTTTTAAAGATATTTAAAGAATTACTAAAGATTCCCATTTTTCAAATGCCGCGGCAACCAGAAATTTTGACGGAATTAAATTCTTTTAACAACTTTTGAAGAACTTCACCCAAGGAACATCCCTGCAATGTTTCAGATTGATTGACTGGTTTAGGAGGAGAAGATTTTTAAAGATATTTAAAGAATTACTAAAGATTACCATTTTCAAATGCCATGGCAACCAGAGTTTTTGACGGAATTAAATTATTTTAACAACTTTTGAAGAGCTTCACCCAAGGAACATCCCTGCAAAGTTTCAGCTTGATGGACTGGTTTAGGAGGAGAAGATTTTTAAAGAAATTGTTGACGGACGGACAGACGGACGGACGGACGGACGACGGACAACGACCGATCACAATAGCTCACCCCGCACTTTATGCTCAGGTGAGCTAAAAAAAATAGTCTCACAATTAAAAACTACGTTTTCAATCTTATCATTTTAATGAAATTCGATTGTATTTCATCCTTTTAAAATTGAGTGAATCTGATTATGGGTCACCAATTAGGACTATTATTGTGAAACACGGTTGGTATTGTCGGATCGCTCGACCCGCTGGCCACTCCCACTGGCTCCAACAGGAAGTTCAACTTCTATATTAGATGGCGATATTTGTCATATACATTATAACAAAAAATTCAAATTGTTGTCTGGCGAACTAGACGCCGTAAATACAGCATGAATAAACTGTAGCTACGTCGTTTAAGTCAGCAAACCACCAAAATTGCTTCTCATGTCGGCTAATTTTGGGGTTCAAAGTTTATTTCCGGTCGAAAGGAATGATTTGATTGGTCTACTGATTCTTTGATTGACTTGTCGCGATTGGTCATTTCACCCTGATGGTTCATAGAAAATATTCAAGAAAAAGTATAAAAGCAAGTACGTTTGCTCGACGGAAAAACTGCCATGATTGAAGCATGATAAAAACAAAAATCATGACACCTAATCGTACTTATTATCAGGCCCATTGAATAAAATATGTGGCTCATAGAGTGCCCACGAACGTATTATACGATTCTACGATTTGACCTAGTGACCTATTTTAAACTCCAGGTAACCAAATTTTAAACTTGAATGCGAATCCGTTCACGAAAACAAACTGATCAATTAACATGTTGAATCAGCACAGAGAATATGGAGTTAACACTGTCTGTAAAGTTGTGTGTGTGTGTGTGTGTGTGTGTGTGTGTGTGTGTGTGTGTGTGTGTGTGTGTATGTGTGTGTGTGTGTGTGTGTGTGTTTCTTTTTTTTTTAAGAAATGGCCTTGGGTCGCGTTTTTTTCCCCTCAGGTGACGGTTGGCAATCAAATACTAGACTGTTGACGCCAGACATCACTCATCCATAATAATTGACCAATCGCTGGCCCCGCCCACTGACTCCCAAGGCCCCGCCCATTAACTCCGACAGGAATTTCCGCTTTAATCATTAACGGCGTTATTTCTCAAAATTTATGGTCAGTAGCATGTAAACAAGAGGGCCAGAATGGTCCTAAAATCGCTCACCTGACTAATGTAAGATGATTCAAAATTGAAATTGGCCCGATGGTTACTGAGGAGAAGATGTTTAAAGATTTCAAAGTCAAAAATTGCCCTACCCTTCCAAGCCCTTATTTGGTCATCAATCAAAATTCTAGAACAACTTTTGAAAATGGTCACTCAAGGAACATTCATACCAAATTTGGTTGAAATTGGCCCAATAGTTACTGAGGAGAAGATGTTTAAAGATTTCAAAGTCAAAAAAGTGCCTGACCCTGCCACGCCCATATTTGGGCATAAATCAAAATTCCAGGAACAACTTTTGAAAAGGGTCACCAAAGGAACATTCATGCAAAGTTTGGTTGAAATTGACCCAGCTGTTACTGAGGATAAGATGTTTAAAGATTTCAAAGTTAAAAAAACTGCCACGCCCATATTTGGGCATAAATCAAAATTCTGCGAACAAATTTTGAAAAGGGTCACCAAAGAAACATTCATACCAAATTTGGTTGTAATTGGCCCTATAGTTACTGAGGAGATGTTTAAAGATTCCAAAGTCAAAAACTGCCACGCCCATATTTGGGCGTGAAACGAAATTCTGCCAAACAACTTTTGAAAAGGGTCACCCAAGGAACATTCATACCAAGTTTGGTTGAAATTGGCCCAATGGTTCCTGAGGTGTAGATGTTTAAATATTTCAAAGTCAAAAACTGCCACGCCCGGCCACGCCCATATTTGGGCATAAATCAAAATTCTGCGAACAACTTTTAAAAAGGGTCATCCAAGGAACATTCATGCCAAGTTTGGATGATATTGGCCCAATGGTTACTGAGGAGAAGATGTTTAAAGATTTCTAAGTCAAAAACTGCCACGCCCTGCCACGCCCATATTTGGGCATAAATCAAAATTCCATGAACAACTTTTGAAAAGGGTCACCCAAGGAACATTCATGCCAAGTTTGGTTGAAATTGGCCCAATGGTTACTGAGGAGAAGATGTTTAAAGATTTCTAAGTCAAAACTGCCACGCCCTGCCACGCCCATATTTGGGCGTAAATCAAAATTCCACGAACAACTTTTGAAAAGGGTCACCAAAGGGAAAATTCATGCCAAATTTTGTTGAAATTGGCCCAATGGTTACTGAGGAGAAGATGTTTAAAGATTCCTAAGTCAAAAACTGCCACGCCCTGCCACGCCCATATTTGGGCATAAATCAAAAATCCGCGAACAACTTTTGAAAAGGGTGACCCAAGGAACATTCATACCAAATTTGGTTGAAATTGGCCCAATGGTTACTGAGGAGAAGATGTTTAAAGATTTCAAAGTCAAAAACTGCCACGCCCTGCCACGCCCATATTTGGGGGTCAATCAAAAATCCGCGAACAACTTTTGAGAAGGGCCACCCAAGGAACATTCCTACCAAGTTTGGTTGAATTCCGCCCAGTGGCTACTGAGGAGAAGATGTTTAAAGAATTGTTGACGACTTCCGACGCACGACGCACAAAAGGTGATACCAAAAGCTCACCTTGAGCACGTTGTGCTCAGGTGAGCTAAAAACAGTAAAATGGTTGTTTTCTGTTCTAAACGTCGTGACTACGGCTTGAATAAGCTGTAGTTACGACGTTTATGTCGCCAAACAACAATAAAGGTTAACAAAATGGCGGCCAATTTTTGGAGTTGAAAAGCCCAGGTCCGGGCTAAATAAATCATTTGATTGGTCGGTTTATTCCTTGGTTGTCCGTCGCGATTGGTCAACTCGTTGCGTTCAGTGCCGTTTAAAAAACACCTCTCAGGAAAATTGATAGTGGAAGCATTCATTGATCAATCCTGGTTTACCATCCTAAGTAAAATTCGTTGTTTGCAAATATTTTGCAAATATTTAAATAAAATAAATCAAAAGGACTTATGGAACAAGAGGATCATGATGGTCCTAAATCGCTCCCCTGAGTATGATGGTTCATGGATTTATGATATATGCAAAATAGCAAAGCCCTCTGTCTAATTATTTTGGAGAAGATGTTTACAGATTTCTCTTTTAATCCTAGGTATATTGATGATCCCACCATATAGCACTAATTTCCTGAATATGGTAATGCTTTGAAGTATAGACATCAATACATACCAAGTAAAAGAACTCTAGGCCTAATGGTTTAGGAGAAGGAGATATCATTATTTATTTCTAACTAAAATTAGTGAACGCACAGAAAAGGACTGATTTTCAGAATACGGTAATTCTTTAAATTATTTTGGTAGAGGGTCAAGAGTTGATGATATGTACAAAATATCAAAGCTCTATGCCTAATCGTTTGGGAAAAGAACACTTTAAAATATTTCCTTCTTTATTCCTTTGTAAAATCAGGGATCACACAGAAATGGGCTGATTTTACGAATACAGTTATTATTTGAAGTATTTTGGTAGAGGGTCAAGAGTTGATGATATGTACCAAATATCAAAGCTCTATGCCTAATCGTTTGGGAAAAGAACGCTTTAAAATGTTTCCTTCTTTATTCCTTTGTAAAATCAGGGATCACACAGAAATGGGCTGATTTTACGAATACAGTTATTATTTGATGTATTTTGGTAGAGGGTCAATGGCTGATGATAAGTACAAAACACCAAAGCTCTAGAACTTATAGTTTGGGAAAAGATTTTCAAAGATTTCCTTCTTTATTCCTTTGTAAAATCAGGGATAGTACAGAAAAGGGCTAATTTTCCGAATACAGTAATTCTTCGAAGTATTTTGGTAGAGGGTCAATAGGTGATGATACATACCAAACATCAAAGCTTTAGGCCTTGTGGTTTGGGAGAAGAAGATTTTCAAAGATTCCCTTCTTTATTCATTTATAAAATCAGAGATCGCACAGATAAGGGCTAATTTTCCGAATACAGTAATTCTTTGAAGTATTTAGGTACAGGGTCAATAGTTGATGATACATACCAAATATAAAAGCTCTAGTCCTTATGGTTTGGGAGTAGAAGATTTTTAAAGATTTCCTTCTTTATTTCTTTGTGAAATCAGGGATTGCACAGAAAAGGGCTGATTTTAAGGGTACGATAAATCTTTGAGGTATTTTGGTAATGGGTCAATAGGTGATGATATGTACCAAATATCAAAGCTCTTGGCCTTGTGGTTTAGGAGGAGAAGATTTTTAAAGATTTCCTTTGTAAAATCAGGAATCGCACAGAAAAGGGTTAATTTTAAGAGTACAGTAATTCCTTCAAGTATTTTGGTAGAGGGTCAAAAGGTTATGATATGTACCAAATATCAAAGCTCTATGCCTTATTGTTTGGGAGGAGAAAATTATTTTAATAATTGATTACGGACGGACAGACGGACGGACGGACAGACGGACGCCGGGCAATTACCGATCACAATAGCTCACTTTGAGCACGTTGTGAAACAAGGGGACCATGATGGTCCTATATCGCTCCCCTGAATATGACGGCTCAAGGCTTTACGATATATACAAAATATCAAAGCACAAATTCATTTCGGAGAAGATTCTTCCCTTTAATCCTATGTATATTAAAGACCCCAACATTTAGCGCTAATTTTCAGAGTACGGTAATTCTTTCAAGTAATTTGGTAGAGGGTCAATGGATGATGAACCATGCCAAATATCAAAGCTATAGGCATAATGGTTTAAGAGGAGAAGATTTTCAAAGATATCCTTCTTTTTTAGTTTTCTAAAATCATGAATAGCAAAAAAAGGGCTTATCTTCCGAGTACAGTTATTATATGAAGTATTTTGGTAAAGGTTCAATAGTAATTGATAAATACAAAATATTTAAGCTCTAGCCCTTATGACTTGGAAGAACAAGATTTCAATGAACTCCTTCTTTATTTCTATGTAAATTCAGGGTTCACAGAGAAAAGGGCTAAATTTCAGACTACAGTAATTCTCTAAAGTATTTTGATAAGGGTCAATGGATGATAATTTATACCAAATATCAAATGTCTGAGCCTTATTTTTTGGAAGGGGAAGATTTTCTTCTTTATTCATAAGTTAAATCAGGGATTGTATAGAAAAGGGCTAATTTTCAGAGAACGGTAAAGGGCAAATAGATGATGATTGATACCACATTTCAAGGCTCTAGGCCTTAAGGTTTGGGAGTAGAAGACTTTCAAACATCTCATTCTTAATTCTATGTAAAATCTGGTATCGCGCAAGGAAAAGGGCTAATTTTTAGAGTACGGTTATTCTTTTAAGATATTTGGTAGAGAGTCAATACATTATAATTTACACCAAATATCAAAGCTCTTGGCCTTATGGTTTTGGAGAAAGATTTCCTTCTTTAATTCTATGTTAAAAAATAATCGCTCAGAAAAGGGCTAATTTTCAGAATATGGCAATTCTTTGAAGTATTTTGGTAGATGGTCAATAGATGAATATTTATACCAAATATGAAAGCTCTAGGCCTTATGGGGGAGAAGATTTTTAAAGTTTTTTCACTCGGTTGCCATTGCAACCAAAGTTCTTCATGGATTTCAATTCTCTGAAGTATTTTGAAAGAGCATAACCTAAGTAGCATTTCTGTGAAGTTTGGTTGAAATTCCATGGTTAGTTTGGGAGAAGATTTTATTTGTAATTGTGAACGGACGGATGGACAGATGGACGGACGGACGGACGCCGGACGATGACCGATCACAATAGCTCACCCATGTAAAAGTTATAGATTTGGGTTCAATATAGCCTTTTTTTAGTACTTAATGGACCTTAGTACTCGTTATTGTACAGAAATGGTCCTTACATAAAGTCCGTGCATCGACTTTTAGGCAAAATGTAGATGATAAATAGCCTTATGTGCTTTACAAATTCTTTTTTAAATAAGTCTCATGGTCCATCCACCGTAAATATGACAGTGTCTTGTCCTTTTTCCACTACCAGCAATGTAGGATCCAAGATTTCTGCAAAGGGTTTTCAAACTTACCGGTGGCGATTCGTTCTCTTATTACAGGAAATCTTTATTGAACGACCACTCAAGGTACGATCAAAAAGTGGTCGCTTAACCCATTCCCAAACCATAAAATTTTAGACTGGTCCAAATTGAAAGAAGTTGTAGACGGTAATTCAAAGTTGGTGGAATTTCAAATATGTCAGTTTTTGGGGGGTAGAAAACAATGTCAACAAGATGTGTTTGTGAACACAATGCCCCCGCAACAGGACTAAACGTTTGACCTTGGTATGAGACCTTGACCATATCACATGAACTTGACATGAGGAGATGCGTATCATGGAGATGTATCATCATGCCAAATATGAGCGTTATATCTTGAATAGGCTGGTAGTATTGGCAATGTTAAGTTCTTTGCTTAAGTTTTGCAGACAGACAGACAGACGGAAAGACTGAATGACGGATAGACAGACAGACGGACAAAGGTAAAACAAATGTCCCCGATCTTCCGATGTGGGGGCATAAAAAAGAAGAAACAAGCAATTTCTTAATTTTCCATATTGTTTTCCAGAACTATTTTCTTGTCGCGCATAAAAAGCCTGGATTGTGTTGGAATGAGTTAAGAGAATGGTCACTTAGTACACTTTTTTGCCGAAGATATGAAAGATTTGTTCGATTGCAAACACGAATTACAGATTTCTCGCTTAACCCTATGTTGTTTGGCCTCATTAGAATTATCTCATTGAGACGATTCTAATGAGTTCCAACAACATATGATTTAGTTGTGATTTTACTTTTAAGCAAAATTCTTTCACTTCTATAGAGCTTTTGCTTAAACAAACAAACAAACTAAGGATTATGGTCGCTTAAAGAATGTGGTCGCTAAATAGAACTATTATCAAATTAATATTGAAGTTTCCCTTCAATATGAAATAGTTAGGCTTCAGAGTGGGCATCAAACGAACCTCCACAAACTCTTTCAAAACCCGCTATCGACCAATCGTGGCTGTCAATCAAGTCAAAAAGTTTGTCGTTTTGGTAATGGATTGAACAGGTTAAATCAAAATAATTACAAGAAATATGTGAATTAAAATTCACCGAGTATACCGCCGCATGCAATACCGCATACTACAATGAAAACGATATTCTCCCTCGATGGACACTTTCAGTAAGCACCATGTAGGACACCTAGCTTCACCTTTGCGACAAGCATTGAAGTGGTGCCACTTTTCAAGGCAATGTCCACAACTATAATATTGGCTGAAATAAAACAAAGTCAGAAAACAGGAAGCAGATAACGTGCAAGGTAAAGTAGGGCCCTTAGACAACATTCAACAGCAAGTTTCAAGTCGATGCTACGAATAGTTGCTGAGGAAAATGCGAAGGATATATACCAGGCAATGTCCGAGAATAAACAAGTCGTAAAACAGGAAGCAGCTAACTTTCAGACCTGCATTTGGTAAGCGCCATGTAAGACCTACAGATGAACCTCTACAGAAAGTTTCAAGTCGATACTACAAATAGTTGTTTATAAAATTGCTACAAAAAGATACTACTATACCATCAATGTCCGAATATAGACAAGGTCTTAAAACAGGAAGTAGTTAATTTGCCGACCTAAATTCCGTAAGCACCACGTAGGACCCCTAGACGAACCACTACACTAAGTTTTAAGTCAACGCTATGACTATTGCTGAGAAAAGTGCGACATGAATTTATCACTACACCATCAGTATCAGAATATGAACAAGGTCCTAAAACAGAAAGTGGTCAACTCACCGACCTAAATTCCGTAAGCACCATGTAGGACCCTTAGATGAATCTCCAAGCTAAGTTTCAAGTAGATACTATAAATAGTTGCTGAGAAAAGTGCGACAAAAATATACCACTATACCGTCAATGTCTAAATATTAACAAGTCGTAAAACAGGAAGTAGTTAACTTGCAAACCTAAATTCGTTAAGCACTATGTAGGACCCCTAGATGAACCACCACACAAAGTTTCAAGTCGATACTATAAATAGTTGCTGAGAAAAGTGCAACAAAAATATACCACTATACCATCAATGTCTGAATATTAACAAGTCGTAAAACAGGAAGTAGGTAACTTGCAAACTTAAACGCGTTCAGCACCATGTAGGACCTCCTAGATGAACCACCACATAAAGTTTCAATTCGATACTAATATGAAATTAGGCAAAGCCTATGTTGCGGGGGAAAGAGCAACAAGAATTCACACAATATGGATTTGAGTTTTAGGCTTTAATTTTGTGAATTTACTGTACAAAAGTCATATCCTACTTCAGGTGATTCTCTATCCTATAGTTTCATTCATTATTATTAAATTATTATTCATACCAGAAATATCCTTTTTATTGTAGAGGTAACAATATCTAAGTAGAACAATAAACATGATTTCAACATTTTGCAAGAGACAGGTTAGACAGTTAAGCTGAAAGATTTATATTGAAAGAGACTCCCGTACTGCATCATCATTCAGATGGTCCTGAGAGAGTCCAAAGGGGTAGGAATCCATAGGTGCAAGTTATCCCGAGATGTAAAACAACATATCAATACTTTTTCTTATCAAATCAAATCCTTCAACAATTTCATTTTGCTTGACTTACACAGAGATCTTGACAATAGGGGGTAGTAGCATTCTAAAATTCTCATTTCTAAATGAAATCCCAAACCGTGGACACTTATTTGAATGTATTGATGAAACAATTCAAATGAGCTTCTACAACATAGGGTTTATATCATTTTATTGAAAATATTTAAGCCCCTCCCATTAAAGCAATGTTTTACATCCGATAAAAAATCTTTGAAGGAATCTGATAGAGGGTCACCCAGGGAGCATTTCTGTGAAATTTGGTTGTCAAAATCTGTTCAGTACATTATGAGGAGAAGATTTTCAAAGTAAAAGTTTACGGACGGACGGACGCACGCACGACGGACATAACGCCATGACAATAGCTCTCTGGCTTTCAGTTGTATTTAAATTCATACACGCAGAATCAAGTCTTGTCCAGGAATTAAGGAGAAATTGCTTCTAACGGACTTACAAAAAAGCTCATATATTGAGTATTAAGTGCATTTTCTCCCTCCCATAACACAATTTTGTGCAGAAAAAATGTATTGCCTTTAGCATTTGATTCATAACTAGAATATAAAACTTCAGATGTTTTGAGAATTTGATTGAAAGATTTTTGTGATAAAACGGATTTTTACATAAGACCCCTTGTTCTGTGTCAAAGTCCAAATATAATATTCAGATAATTTAGATATTTGATGGTGAAAGTTTTAAAACGATCTGAATGAAACTGCGGGTTCAAGAATTTCAACGAGGATTTTTTAATAAATTTTCATAAGACCCGCTTTCCCGTGTTTCTTTACAAATCAGACTGCTTTTCGAAAGTAAGTATCCTTATGATAGTACAATCATTCTGTGAAAGTTGGAAGAGAATCAAATCAGTGTTAACGAGGATTTTTGATAGATTTTCAATTCAACGGTCATAAGACCCCTTTTCAAGTGATACTCGCTGGCTCCGACCGAATTTCAATCAGAGTACTGAAAGTACTGTAGGCTAGCAAAGCATGGTCTTGTTAAGAAATCTTCTTTATCAAAGGTTATCATAATAAATAAAGGAGGTTAAAGTAACCCAGGAGTTAAGCCATTCAATTAAGACAAAATCTTAGACTGACAACATCAAGTTGGCTGAATTTCTAAAATCTTTCCCTAGCTTGGTAGAAAACATTATGGAAATGAAGAAAGTTCTTGTTACAGCAATTTCTTCCTTGCTCACAATGGTTACGAAAGCTTTTTTCTTGAGATGCTTAAAAGAGGAATTGAGTGGGAATGGGTTAAATAGCATGCTTTTGAAAGAGTTCTCTACAATTTGAATAGAATATGCAATATTCCTGAAATACATAAGAACTACTTAAATATCGTAGGCATTCAATGGATTTAGTGGTTAAGCCTCCGGTGGCAAATTGCGCTCGTTGAACTCTGAGAAGACCTAAAAATTTTGTCTATTAACTTAAGCTATCAAAGCCGAGGCTTTGCTAGCTTAAAAAGAACGGACTAGATAATAGTATAATTTTTCTGTGAACGTTTGAAAGGAATCTGATGAAAACGGTGGACTCTTAAAGTGTTTACAAGGATTCTTTATAATTCATAGGGCCCATTTTCCCGTATTTATTGACTAATCAGACACGATTTCAAATTGATTGAATTATTTTGGTTTAACGCCACTTTTAACAGTATTTCAGTCACATCGCGGCAGCTGGAGCACCTAACAATGGATTCCTTGTATTTCTCACACCAGTACTACCACTACATCCTTTCTTAGCCTGCGGCTGCTGTCCAACTTAGGTTTACGATTGTTCACGCATTGGTGCGAGACAAATGTTGGAGGTAAGTGCCACCGCAGGGGATCGAACCAATGAAATCACATCATTGGAGATAAGGAGTCTGATGCTCTACCGTCTGCGCTATGACGGCGGCATGATTTCAAAATAAACGATCCTTATGATTATAAAATCATTCTGTGAATGTGTGAAGAGAATCTGATGAAAGCTGTGGGCTCTAAGAGTGTTAACAAGGATTTTTAGAAGGCTTTTACTTAAATTTTCATACGGCCCTATTTCCTTGATAGTTGATGGAACAGTCCCACTTTCGAAAGAAACAATCCTTTAAATGGAACGATCACTCTTTTTAAAGTCTGAATAGAACTCAATAAAAACTGTAGACTCTAGAGAGTTTATGAGGATTTTTATAATCAAACTTAAGTGCCTTTTCCCTTGTTTGAGGAATCAGTCCCTTTTTCGAAATGAACGATCCTTATTATGGTACAATAATTCTGTGAAGGGTTGAAAAGAATCTGATGAAAACTGTGGACTCTAGAGGGATAACGAGGATTTTTAATAGGTTTTTCAATTAAATTTTCAAAGGGCCCTTTTTTCCGTGATGCTTCACGGATCACACCTACTTTCGAAAGAACAATCCTTATACTGGTCCCATCATTCTGTTTAAAGTTAAATGGAATCTAATAAGAGCTGTGGACTGGAGAGAATTAACGAGGATTTTTTAATAAAAAAAGTCATAAGACCCCTTTTCCCGTGTTTCTTGACGGATCTGACCCAATTTGAAAAGGAACGGTTCTTAAGATGGTACAATCATTCTGTGAAAGTTTGAAGAGAATTCGTTGAAAATAGTGGACTCTTAAGTCCCTAACTAACTCTTAATAAACGGACGTCAACGTATATTTCGTTAAGAAAAACAGGCAAAACACGCGGAAAATCAGACCCTGACGTAAATTAACGTCCGAGATTAGAGAAAACCGTCCTTTTTCTAAAGTATCATGACAAAGGGATTGATATACAAAAGAAAGTATATACTCTCGCCGAAAGTCTATAAAATGCCCTCGGGTAAAATTGAATCCCCGAGCAGTTTACCGAAATCTCTCCACGACGACCGATGTTGAGAGGGTGTACTCGATTAAAGCCGGTTCGTTAACCGAGCTATGGCTCGATTTCTTTGGAAGTCACTTGATTGATAACGTGTCGGGCTAAAATCAAGTAGTTACGTGGACATCGAACTAGATTTCGTCAAATATCGACATCTGGTCGAATGTTTGCAAACTATGTTTGGGCCGAAATTCATTCGCACAAAATGTCAAGTCGCGTCTTCGTGGCGGGTACAGAACGGGGCGTAAAAATTGCACATCTGTTTTGCTCAAGTAATACGTTAAATACGTTTTTTTTCACACATTCGTAACTTGACATGACGTCCGTCGTAGGAAAATGGAAGTTACCCGATTGATCTAGCTAGTTGTCGAGAGTTCTTTCCCTTTTCAATGACGTCACGCGTGTTGTTTGTAAACATGAACGAGTAGAATTGAAAAAAGATGCAACTCTGTTATAAGTTTCAGTAATTTCTGTACCATTGCTTTAATTCACATAAGAGATACTCATACCGTATCATTTTCACCCATTCTACATATCAGAAGTTTTCAAACAACAAGTACCAAATGTGTCCACCAAAGGTTGGTCGCGGCTATGAAAAAAAATCCTTGATTTTGTGATAGCTTCATAAAATTAAAACTTTGGATTTTAAAAAATTCCTGAAACTGGTCCTTATTGAGAGCACCGACCGGACTAGCTCTCACTTTGTAAATATATAGATATACAGCACGATAAACACGTATTTTCATTTAATCTTTCAATATATTTACTGGGTTCACCTATCACCCTAATTAGAATATCTCTACGTGTCCCATAAACACCAACTTCATGAAATATCACAGTCCCCCTTCTTCTTGCACTCTAGCCATCAGTGCCTGTGCCACAATTTTTTCGGTATCTTCCCATCTGTCCATACAGTGAGCCAAACATTTCTTTAAATAAAAGCAAATAATGATTTCATGAAAAAAAGAACAAAAGAGTGGAATTATTCGTTCAAAAAACATTTAGAATTACCCCCTTGTTTGTGTAGATTGCCCTTTTGATAGTGACCTTATAATCTGAGTTTAAAGTGAATATGTTCCGTAATACGAGATATATTATAACATGTCAAAGTTTCGGGTGGCGATGTGGATACAGACAACCTGGTCTTAGAATTTCATCGGGTTGTCTCCAAAATCAGCCGACATAAAAAAAACATGCTAGTATAGCTGTCCCGAGGTTTAATAAAGACAAACATTCTAATTCATTTTTACGCGAATAAGCTGTACCCTAGATGTGTTAGCAAGACAAGAGAACTACCCGCGGGTGCAAACGCTAGGCTGCAGGTGCTTGATAATGCAATGATTATAGGTCGAAAAGGGGGCATAACTCTCCCAAAAACTTTAAGAATTATCCCCCTTGATAGTGAAGGTAGCTCTTGTGATGGTCAATACACATGTCAAGTTTCATGAGGATATTTTCAATAACAGCAGAGATATGACCAAGGTTAAAGTTTGTCACGCCAACGCCGACGCGAACAACGCCAATGTGATCACAATACCTCAGATATTCCCCGAAAACAGCCGAGCTTATAAATGTGTTGACGAGGGACGACCGACTCTACAAGACGGGTGACGGACACCGGCCCTCACACAACAGCAAAGGCTCATCTTGAGCACATTGAGCTCATTTTGGCCACAAGAGGGCCGTTGACACTAATAAGATCACCTGAGACGAGTGCTCTTTTTTTCAAGAGGCTTATTTGATATTAGAACAAAAGGACACCGGTGGTCCTAAATCGCAAATTACAGTACTTTTTTGTATGAAAAAGGCACAGCTTCAACAAAAATAAACATAAATTATAAGCTCTAGGGCTTAGTACTACACTTTCGAGAACTGCTATACAATAAATATAAATGCCTGTAGTTTAAAACATTACCAAAATATCCCACATTTTGACGCCCTCAAGGAAAGTAGATTTGAAACAAGAGGACCATGATGGTCCTATATCGCTTCCCTGAGTATGATGGCTCAAGGCGTAATGATATGATATAAAAAATATCAAAGCCCTACACCTAATCATTCTGGAGAAGAAGAATTTCTAAAGATTTTCTCCTTTAATCCTAGGTAAAGTGAAGATCCAACAATATTGAGCCAATTTCAAGAGTGTGGTAATTTTTTGAAGTACTTAAGTAGAGGGTCAATAGACATTAATTCATACCAAATAGCAAAGCTCTAGGCCTAATAGTTAAGAAGGAGAACATTTTCTATCATATCCTTCACAACTCCTTTCTGGGATTGCACAGAAAAGGGCTTATTTTAAGGATACAGTAATTCTATGATGTATTTTGGTAGAGGGTCAATAGGTATTATTACACACTAAATATTGAAGCCCTTGACCTAATGCTTTGGGAGAAGAAGATTTTTTAAGATCTCCTTCTTTATTTCTATGTAAAGTCAGGGATCGCTCAGAAAAGGGCTAATTTTCAGAATAAGGTAATTCTTTGAAGTATTTTGGTAGAGGGTCAATAGATGATGATGATGTATACCAAATATGAGCGCTCTAGGCCTTATGGTTTGGGATAAGAAGATTTTTAAAGATTTCCTTCTTTGTTTCTTTTTAAAATCAGGGATCACACACAAAAGGGCTAATTTTCAGAATACGGTAATTCTTTGAAGTATTTGGTACAAGGTCAATGGATGATGATGTATACCAAATATAAAAGCTCTAGGACTTATGGTTTGGGAGACGAAGATTTTTTAAGATTTCCTTCTTCATTCCTTTGTAAAATCAGGGATCGTACAGAAAAGATCTCATTTTCAGAATACGGAAATTCTTTGAAGTACTTTGGTAGAGGGTCCATAGATGATGATGTATACCAAATATCAAAGCTCTAGGCCTTTCTGCTTGGGAGGAGGAGATTTTTAATTTTTTACACTCCGTTGCCATGGCAACCAGAGTTCTTGATGGATTTCATTTTTTTGAAATATTTTGAAAGAGCATGACCTAAGGATCATTTCTGTTAAGTTTTGTTGAAATTCTATGTTAAGTTTAGGAGGAGAAGATTTTTTGTAATTGTGAACGGACGGACGGACGATGACCGATCACAATAGCTCACCCAGAGCACCTCGTGCTCAGGTGAGCTCAAAGGCACTGTGAGAAAGGGAGAACGTATAATTACAATCAATTTCTCCATTTCTCACAATGTTTATACCCTGAAAACTCCTTTTATTTCATTTTCAATCAAGCTTTACTTACCGTTTGCAACTTCTTTTAATGTGGACCAGTGTTAAGAGGAGAAGACTTTGATATTGCTCTTATTGAGCAATTACCAAACATGGGGCTTTAAGGGCCATTTTGACCTAATGGGTATTGTTTTAGCAACCTTGGTAGGGAACAATCCGGATGTACTACAAACCAAGTATGAATGCATTACATCTTATACATTAGGATAGAAAGATATTTAAACGTGTTCTTATTGTGCGTTTTACGTTACTTAAGATGCCTTGGGAAGTGCCATTTTTGCCCAAAGGAGTAGAACTTCATAAAACATGGTAGATAGCAATAATGTTGTGCATTAATGCTCTATGACCTATATTCAAGAGGATTTTTTTTTTCAAATAAAGCGATTTTCTCAATTTTCAACCCCTGGAGCAGAGAACCTTTTTATCATTGGGCACATTTTCCTGTAACATAGTACAAAATTATTTAGTAATACTACATACTAAATATGAATGTCCTTCAAATTATGTTAAATTTTCAGAAGGAGAATACCTTTGAAGTTGCTCTTATTGGAAGATTTCCCAAATTTTGGACAGGGCCATGTTTTATCCCAGGGACACAATTTTAGCTAATATGGTAGAGAACCATCTTGACGTGCTATATATCAAACATGAATGCCTTAGACTTCGTAGAGGAGAAGAAGACTGTTGAACATGGTCTAATATAAATGTCCGAGACCCTATAGTTTACAAGAAGTCTATTTAACTTGCTCTAATTCAGCAATTTTCCATACTTCGGACCTCAGGGGTTTTCGCCCAAGGGATTACATTTTTGAAAACTTTACAGAGAACCATGTGATTAAATATTAAATCTGATAAAAGGTTATCCGAAAGAAATCCATCCATGTAAAATTTAAAGATATCCATGTGATACTATCTGAAGACACAACATTTAGTTATTTCCCGATCTTCAATATAAGGGGAAAATCCCCTTAAAGCCAGGTTTTTCATCCGCTCAAAATTTTTGAAAGAATTCTGAAAAGGGGCCATCAAGTGATCTTTGTGATATTTAGTTGAATTCAAAACCAGTAGTTTCTGAGGAGAAGGTTTTTAGAAAAAGTTTACGGGTGGACAGACAGACGGACGCACGACGGACACAACATCATGACAATACCTCGCTTGCCTTTGGCCAGTGTAGCCAAAAATAACATGATGAAATACTGTTAAATGAGGCTTAAACCCCAATCAATCAATCAGTCAATCTAAAAATAATATAAAGAACAATTCAGCAAAATTTGATTCAAAATGGCTTAAAGGTTTGGAGATGTTGTTTAAAGAAAATGTCAGACGACTGATGACGGACGAAGCAACAATGGATGGACGCTGCAGGGCAAAAGGTCATCGCAATAGCTCTCTTGAGTACTTTGTGATAAAGTGAGCTGAAAATTGTTTTCTGATATTTATGTAACTTTAATTTCTTCCAATGCAGACTAGACTAGACTGTAAGGGCCACTTACAGCTCAGTGACTACCCCTAATCACAGAAAATTCTAAGGTTGCTGGTTAGTTTACCGACAGAACCGCTAACCGTTGATATGACCATGTGTTAGCCCTTTAGGGCCTGATCAAAGTACTGGTGATACCAAGGTAGCACATGAACAGTTGAACTTGGCAGTAATAAAACTGAAAGACTGTTTAAGGACTTAACCTCATACAAACTGTAGTGTCATTACACTAGTAACTGTTGTGAAACACGTACCTACACACACCTTAACACTAAATGGTCTTTGGGAGCTTTCGTGTCTCTCTGTGAAAGATTGTTGAAAGCGGCGTAAAACCCCATTCAAACAAATTCGTGTCTCTCTGATTTTAAATTTAAAAAATTATGTTTTTTTTTCAAGTTTACTTTAGACAAGTTTAGGAGAAAGTACTCCAAATTTCAGTTTTACATCTTTGATAAGAATTACAAATTTTAGATTATTTCTTTTACAAGCAATTTTACGTAAAAATGTAAAAGGCTTAATTTGAAACCATTTTCAAAACACTTTTAGGGCAAAGAATTTCTAGTGATAAGCTATTTCAATAAAGCAATCACCTGGGCCAATGCTTACCATGTTAAACATAGGACAATGTTGCTGAGAGTCAAAAGTTGATATCCGATACATTATATTAAACAATTCAACTTTGTGATTTGTCATGGATAAATTTTAATACGATTTTATTCTTTGTTTCTATATAAGTTATGGTTCGCTCTGGATAAGTTGGTAACCTCATACGAACAAATTTGGAAGAGATCCGATAATAAGAGGGCGATTGACTCTAAAGTGCAAAAACCCGAGTCAATGATTAAAGTACATGTAGTAAAATAGCATAAGTGACCATCTTATCTTGCCTAAACCAAACTTTTTACCTAAAAGTCTTGTCTCAGAAATTAAACTAGAAATACTTTCTTTATCAACCCATGTGACTAAATATCGAAAATTAAACATTCTGAACAAATATAATGATCTGTGATACAAATATTTGGCCTTAGGTTTTTCAAGGTTTGAATTCCTAACCTAGTTTTTCGCCCCATGTGAACCAATATATGTATCAAGATATTTGAGCTAAAAATCCAGCCATTATGTTGCACACAAGGTATTTCTCAAGTTTGACTTGACGAACTAGTTTTTTCTTATCCAAAACGAAATTGAATAATATATCATGCAGGAAAACATTCTGAAAAAAAAAATAGGAAAACCTTGGCTAAAAATATAGCCTCTAGTTTGCAAATTAAGTTTTTCAAAGATAAGACCTAGTGACCTTATTTGATACTACCGTGATCCAATCGCAAAATTGTTGATTGATTGAATGAGGTTTAAACGCCGCTTTAAACTGTATTTCAGTCATATAGCGGCGGCTGGAACACCTAACAATGGATCCCTAGTATTTCTCACACCACTACTACTACTACATCCTTTCCTAGCCTCCAAATGTCGGAAAGAATATGTGCCGCCGCCGAGGATCGAACCCATGACATCCCATGATTGAAGATTAGGAATCTGACGCGCTACCGACAGCGCTATGGCGGCGGCCTTCGCAAACTTGTCCAAGATTACATGTATACGTCGATTCTGGTCAATTGTTAAGATTTCCAAGTCAAAATGTGACCTTGAGAGTGCACAGGTTGTTCTTCTAAATTGTACATTGTCAACGTGACCCAATCTTTACCTTATCCAAGGTTTCATGCTGACAAACATTTTGACCTCAAAATGACTTTTGAGCTAAAAACCTCGCCTCTAAAGTGCACACAATGCCTTTCTAAGATTTGACCAAGTGTCCTTTTTCACCCGACATGACCCAATTTTTAACTGATCTTAGATGTCTACATGACTATTGAGCAAAAATCCTCGCCTCTAAAGTGAACACAATGCCTTTCTAAGATTGACCAAGTGACCTTTTTACCCGACATGACCCAATTTCTACTGATCTCATGTAGACAATCACTTTGACCAAATATCAAGACATTTGGGCCAAAAATGTGACCTCTGGAGTGCACACAGGTTTTTTTTTTTCTTTTTTTTTTTTTCATTACGTTTGACCTATTGATCTAGTTTTTGACCCCACGTGACCCATTTTCTAACTTGTCCAAGATATCATGTGGACAAACATTGACCAAATGTCAAGTCACATGAGTAAACAATGTGACTTCCAGAGTGCATACAGGGTTTTCCAAGATTCGATCTAGTGACCTATTTTCTATCAAACGTTACCTACAGTACTTCCGGACTGATCCAAGACCTCATGTAGACAATCACTCTGATCAAGGCATTTTGGCCAAAAATGTGTCCTCTAGAGTGCACACACTGTTTTTCTAATATTTGACCAGGACCATAGATTTTGACATTACATGACCAATTTTCGAACTGATCTGGGATATCCTGTGAACAAAAATTCTGAACAAATAACATGACATTTGAGCAAAAAAAACCGACCTCTAGAGTGCATACAATGTTTTTCTAGCTTTGACCTAAAAATTGACCAAACCTGACACATTTTCAAACTCATCGGAGTTATCAGGTAGACAAACATTGTGACAAAGGTTCGACACATTGGAGCAAAATAGCGACCTTTAGAGTGTACATAATGTTTTTTTCTAGATTTGACCTAGTGACCTAATTATTGACCAAACGTGACACATTTTCGAACTAATCCACGATCTCATGTAGACAAACATTATCATATCATTTTAGCCAAAAATATTTCTTCTAGTGCACAGAAGGTTTTTCTCAAATTTGACCTAGTGACCTAGATTTAAATCCAATAAGATTCATTTTCGGACTTATCCAAAATTTCATGTAGACAACCATTCTCACCAAGTTTCAAGGCATTGAGCCAAAAATGTGACCTCTACAATGCACACAGTGTTTTTCTAAGATTTGACAAAGGGACTAGTTTTGACCCCACATGAAACATTTTCAAACATTCTGAGATATCATGTAGACAAATATTCTAACCAAGCTTCAAGATATTTGAGCCAAAAATGAAACCTCTTATGTGCCATAAGGTAAAAGTGGACAACGAACGACGGACACAGCCAGATCACAATAGCTCTCTATGACCACTACATGGTCAGGTGAGTTATAAACGTTAAAAATAGAATAATGAATTCTGTACGCAATCTTGTTTTTTACACAAAAAATATTCCCCTGTATATTTATATGTACACAAGAAGAGCCTACCGGTAGAGTCTATCATAAGCGATTAAGGAGTTCACTTGGAGACTCTGCATATAAATTATCAATATGCTACACCTACGGGTTTTTTTCACAAAAAGATTTGTCCAAACAAGTTTTGAAAATGGTCACCCACTGATCACTCTTACAATGGCCCAATTCTTTCAGAGAAGGAGAGTTTCATTATTTCTCATTAGTCTAATAAGCCCCTCGTCATGCCCTAATTTTGTCACAAATCATAATTTCATGAACAAGCTTTAAAGTGTGTCACTCAATTAGAATTCTTGACAAGTTCAGGGGGAGGGGAATTTTTTATAGAATAATTCATGAATTCTCTAACTATGATAAGCCTGGCCCTGCTACACTTCCTTTTTTTCACGAATCAAAATTTAACAATTAAGTTTTGAAAAGGGTCACCCAAGAATCATTAATTCCACGTTTGGTTGAAATTGGCCCAATGGTTACACAGGTGTAGATTTTTACAGAATGGTTGACGATTCCTACGGACAACGTCAGGGGAGCAAGTCACAGTGGACACAGTGTGGGTACAAATCCCCACCTTCAGCACGTTGTGATCAGGTGAGCTTATAGTAAATACTGATTTAAGAAAAGCCGTTTAAATATCAATTCTGTTTCTGTTTCAATATGAAATAGAGTTTGTCTGAGCTTTGGCGAAATAAAACCCAAGGGACATTACTTGGACAAACCTAATAGAAATTCCCTAGGAGATATTGCAATATCAAAGCTCTCAGCCATATTATTTCAGATAAGATTTGCTAAAAATTACTTTCACCTATTTTATTGTCACGGTAACCAGAAATATCGATTTCAATTATATGAACAATTTTGAAGAGTTTCACCCAAGGAAAAAACCCCCACCAATGATTCTGGTTCAGGAGGAAAACGGCAGTGAAGAAAGTGTTGCTAGACTCAAAACGACATACAACAGTGAGGAAAACGGATGCCAGATACTAGACGACAACAATAGCTCACCTTTATCACTTTGTGATGAGGAGGGTTAAGAAGTACAATAGTGATCAACTTTCAAATGCTTAATGATCAAATTTAATATTTTTTTACAGTGTAAAATATATGTTTTGATCGATTGTATGGGGTTTACGACCAACATACAGAATGAAGTCAAACAAAGGCCTTATATAAAAATCTAATCCGAATGAACGGAGAAGCAGAGGATCGAATCAGGGATCCCTGCAACTAGAGTTTAGCATGTTACTACTAGACCAGGCAGTCCCCAATTTGATTGATTAATAAGTAGTATGGGGGTTAGAGCCACTTTCAACAGTATTTAGTCATGTCACTACATCATAAGAACCAAAAAAAGATACAAGATACAAAGATGTAAACACGAGAAGATGACATTAATAATACCTGTTGAGATTTGTCTAATGAGGTCCCTGGCTTTGTCACACATTTCTCAAAACACTTTTCATTTATTTGCTGCAAAAAACAATAAAGCAAAAATAAACAAGAGGCCCAAGAGGGCCTGTATCACTCCACTGGCTTTAATATCTCCAGATTTGAAGTCCGTAATTTCAAAGCAATGCTTGTAGATGTTGGACAAAGGCTAATCACAACAGATCATATGATGAAGTGTTCAGGTGAGCTAAGAAAGGGTGTATATCATAAAACAAGATGTGTTTTTTAAATCACAAAGGCCAAGTTTTGACCTTGACAGATGACTTTGATCTTGTCACATTACTTTGATATTTGCGCATGCGTAAACATGAGATCATGCAAAATATAAGCTCAGATGGATTTATATTCTCACAGAAGTTTTTCTCAAATATACAATGTTTCTTTCGCAATCAAAGATGGGTGTCCATGATAAATCAATAGCATTATGATACAAATGACTGTACTTTGAACGCAATGATGTTCCAATTTTATTTTCATTAAAGAAAACCGATATAATACTTGGTCTTGTAGTATTCTTTTGTCTGAATTCAATTTCTTTTACAATGCAAGAAGAAAGGTTGAATTCGTACATTGGTTTGGCAGAAGAAGATGTTACGCACAGAAGGACAGACGCTCGCACTGATGGAAAACATGCGACAGACAACGCCATGACAATAGCACTCTCACAGCTAGAAATTATTAAATAAGCATATTTCTCCCATAACCTGAAAATTTTGGTATTGTTTAATCTGAATTCCATCAAATTATAGCAGACTAATTTTAGCTACAATGTTTTTCATAACTTATTGTCAGTACATCAAAATGATTTTGTTAGGTATTTGGCATATACAAATCTGCAAGGGAAGTAATAAGAAATAATTCTATAGCTTAATTAGATGCATTTATTTCCTTTTGATCAATGTTCTAGAAAATGTACCTATTCAGATATTCCTACATATGTAAACTTACTCAATATTTACATCTCTTTGTATTTACATGTTTAAAAAAGATAAATTAATATTTCTACTAAAAAAAGCTCACTCTGACTGAAAACAGCATTTTGAGGTCTCTTTACAACTATTTTGTGATGATGTACTGGGTCTGACCCGAATTCTACTAAAATATTTAATCACCCCTAACCCACATACCCTTTACCAACAATACCAACATTTAGGTGATTGCAACAACTGAACTATTCTAATCACATTTTCAGGAAAAAAAATAAGTAGCCCTTTCAATGAATACCAAGATTCATTGAAATTAGTCCAATCTATAGGGAGAAGATTTCATAAGTTTTCAAAGTGAAAATTGGCCACGCCTTGCCACACCCATATTTATGGGCCTATCGAAAATCTATGAACAATTTGAGTAAAGGGTCAAGTAAGGAATATTGATACCAAGTTTCATTGAAATTTGGTAAAATGAGTTGGAAGTAGAATTTTTTAGATTTTAGAGTAATAAAAAACCCTGCCCTGCCATGCCCAAATTTAGGGTGAAATCACAAACATGAACAATTCAAGTAAAAGGTCACTGAAGGAACATTCATGCCAAGAATTGTTGAGAGTGGTCAACTGGTTTGGAAGGCGAAGCTTTTTAAAGATTTGAAAGAGAAAATGAGCCCCCCTCTGCCACGACAATATTTGGGGGGTCAATCTAAATTTCTTGAACAATTTAAGTAGAGGGACACTTAAGGACGTTCATGCTAAGTTTCAATGAAATCCGCAAAATGGTTTGGGAGGAGAAGATTTTTGAAGATTTTAAAGTGAAAATAAGCCCCACCCTGCCAAGCCTATATTTTGGGGTCAATCCAAATTTCTTGAAAATTTAAGTAGAGGGTCACTTAAGGATCATCCATGCCAAGTTTCAATGAAATCATCCAAATGATTTGAGAGAATATTTTTAAAGATTTTAAAGAGAAAATTAGCCCCACCCTGCCACGCCCATATTTTGGAGTCAATCCAAATTTCTTGAACAATTTAAGTACAGGGTCACTCACGGAACATCTATGCCAAGTTTGAATGATATCGGCCAAACGGTTTGAGAGGAGAAGATTTTTAAAAATTTTAAAGTGAAAATAAGCCCCGCCCTGCCACGCCCTTATTTGGGGGTCAATCAAAATTTCTTGAAAAATTTAAGTAGAGGGTCACTCAAGGAATATTCATGCTAAGTTTCAATGAATTCGGCCAAATGGTTTTGAGAGGAGAAGATTTTTGAAGATTATAAAGTGAAAATAGGCCCCCTCTGCCACGCCCATATTTGGTGGTTAAACAAAATTTCTTGAACAAGTTAAGTAGAGGGACACTCAAGAAACATCCATGCCAAGTTTCAATGAAACAGCCAAAATGGTTTGAGAGGAGAAGATTTTTAAAGATTTTAAAGTGAAAATAAGCCCCACCCTGCCACGCCCATATTTTGGGATCAATCAAAATTTCTTGAACAATTTAAAAAGAGGTTTGTCCAAGGAACTTTTCTGTTAAGTTTCATCTAAATTGGCCAAATAGTTTGGAGAAGAAGATTTTTAAAGTTTTTTAAATGAAAATAAGCCCCTACTTCCACATCAATATTTGGGGGTCAATCAAAATTCCTTGAACAATTTAAGTAGAGGGTCACTCAAGGAACATACATGCTAAGTTTCATTTAAATTGGCCAAATAGTTTGGGAGAAGAAGATTTTTAAAGATTTTTAAAGATTTTTAAGTGAAATAAGCCCCACCCTGCAAAAATCCATATTTGGGGGTCAATCAAAATTCCTTGAACAATTTAAGAAGAAAGTGGCCCAAGGAACTTTTCTTCCAAGTTTCATTTAAATCAGCCAAATAGTTTGAGAGGAGAAGATTTTTAAAGATTTTAAAATGAAAATACGCCCCACCCTGCCACGCCCATATTTGGGGGTGAATCAAAATTTCTTTCACAATTTAAGAAGAGGGTGGCCCAAGGAACATTTCAGCCAAGTTGCATTAAAATCCGCCCATTGGTTAAGGAGGAGAAGATGTTTAAAGAAAAGTTTGCGCATGAACAGACGAATGGACAGACGCATGGACAGACACACGGACAAACACACGCATGCCACACAACGCCATGACAATAGCCTTCGGCCAGTGGAGCTAAAAATTGAAAAATATGCAATTAATTTAAGAGAACTTTACAAATATCCTGAAACGGCCAATTTTAACAATAATGACCTTGATGATTGACAGATTGGTTGTCAGTTGTCATGCCCAATAGTCTCTGACAAGATGGATCAACTGAGAATTCAAATACTGAAATATTGTAAAATACAACAACATGTATGGACATGAAAACTAAAAACAAATTGTCGGTTTGCGAGCTAGAAGCATTGACTACATCTGCAATTCCCTAGCTTACAATGTTCAAGGCCCCTGCAAAATTATGTAGCATAACATGTTGGAGTGGATTATTTTACTTCTAGTCTATCTGAATCGTAGTGTGTTTGTTTGAATGGGGTTTAACCCAACTCTGTTGGCAGTTTTCAGGGTTAGCTCTGGGCTTCAAAAAAGTTGTTGCCAAACTTGTGTAAAAATACAAAATATGGAGCTATTGTTGTCACAACAGATCAGTACCTGGATTAACTTTGATAGACATTGTACATATAATATTCAGGAAATACATCAACATTCTAGGCCAGGCGATAAATCAAATGGAAAAAGTATTTTTACTAGAATTTCTTACTTTACCACTATGTTTGAAGAAACTTAAGATGCACGTAAATTTCCTTCAATTACACTTAATGCAGCTTTCTGCAACTTAGACACTTTCCATTCAATAATTTGAAATTGATTTTAAATATTAAATGAATAGAAAATGATCAGACAAATTAGAAAATAACTTTACTTTGGTTTCTATCAAATTCTAATCAACATAAAGCTAAGGTTCAGCTATTGCATAATATTGACAAATTTTGACCATGGTCATCATTGGGATATACAAGATGATTACCCCCCCCCCCCCGGTATGATTTACAGATAAGGCAATTAGCTCATCAGTAGGGGTCCAACATACACAACATTCCTTGAACTAGGTCTTTAAGTGATAGCCATCATCTAAGAAGTTTCATCGGCTCTTCCATAATACTAAGTCACGCACACAACAACAAATCAAAACAATTCGCAAACCAATGAGCGCATTTTATTCATCTAATTGGCTGTCAATCAGAACTGTAATTTTATTTGGTAATGTGTTGGTCTTGTGTCCGACTCAAGACATAATTGACCCTTGGGCAATTATACACACTTGGCCTTCAGGCTTGATTTCTGGAGATTAGTCAAAGTAAATGTATGTATTAATAAAACTTTTCATTTTTTTGGCACCACGGACTTTTGCCAAATGAAAAAAAAAATTGCACCAGAATTGTATTTTTTTGGCATTTGGTGACAATGGCTACCAACAGCGCGAACCCTGGACAGGAAAATAACAGAGATGAACTTGTTTTTGACATTCAGTTTTATTTTTTTCTTTACCAATTTTCAATTAATAAACCACAAGGAGAAGAGAAAGAAAAACGTTTAGTTTAAAGACTATTGATCAGTGTTCATATTTTTAATTGTTGTGCGTTTCATTGAAGGGATTGGTGTAAATGTCTGTGTTCTGCCAAGGATTTTCAGAAGAGGGGACAATTGTCCCCTAAGCCCTAAATTTTTGGGGACATTTTCTGAATGAAAGAGACACTTCGATTTCACTGTAATACTTAACATCAAAGCATAATTTCAACTTCAGGTACAGTCATAAACCTTGTTTTGCTGATTACACAAAAAATTGAGAGCAGCATAGTTTAGTTCTTCTATCATTTAAATGATTGGGTGAATTGTAAGATATATAGCTACTGTGGGGTTGTTGTTTTTTTGTGTGTGTGTGTGTGTGTGCATTTTATCCCATCCGAGTTTGACAAGTCATACAATTTCATATCATACTGTAACCAGGCATAATCCCAAAGCCAACTTCACTGAAACTTTTTGTTTCATTTGTGACTTAATTATCTTTCTAACATATTACAAGTAGACAAAACTTAAGAATTGTATTATCTGAAACATGACCAGAATTTATTGCAGGGTATAAGGTTTGGGTCCATAAAGGTTGTACCAGCCATTCAAAAGCATCAAGAGAAGGGTATGAGGGATCTATCAGAGCTTGTAATTCCAAGACAGGAAAAGGCCAGAAAAAATTGAAACTGTAATAGTTTTAAAGCTCCGTAAATCATTCACATCATTATAAACAGAGATTTTGTAATTCTGTAATATTTGTGTAAAAGTTCGTCTCTATATCAACCATTAAAAACAATTAATTTGGACAAAAACGGTCGCCAAATGTCACGTCCGGACATTGGTACACTTAAGCTTACAACTGCAAACTTCTTTTAATAACAAAATATGATCTTTCATAACTTGTACAAGTACAGAATAGTTAGATATCAATTATTTCTTACTGTGAATATAATTCATTCCTTGTTTTGTTGGCTATTTGAATTCAGTAAATGTGTTAATTGATAGTTTTATAGAAATGCTTTACGCAATGTTTTGGTCAAATAAATATCGTGGAAAAAGTAGGTCTGATTTGCCGTCCTATTCAAAGAATCCACATTCCTTTCAAGTTTATCTGAAATAAAAAAATTTCTGGTTTTAGAATAAGTATGTTTTACATCCAAAGTAGGACAACAAACGCTGAATTTCTGCCGCGATGATTTTCGCACCCACGCTAATTTCTATGCAACATCCACAATTTTTATGCGAGAATATCCTGGAATGACGGCCTCAGCAGAACACCGAAATGTTTATAATATATATCTTTCCTCAATTATAATAATTATAAGCACTTCTCTCCTTTTTGAATTTGATGAAATGTAAGACATTTCTAACTATGACTAAGTATGATAATGATAAATACACTTAAAATCACAGATAAACCTGTACACAAGCAATAATTATTCTATAGCTACCTTTTTACCAAAGTCTCCATCATTTTAGTTTTTAATATCAATTTACCTAAGTTGTAATTTACTGAAGTTACCTGAAACCTAATTTTATTCCCCAAATTTGTTACAAATCTATTTTTTTATAGCTTAAGATGATTGAATACGGGAGACTACAGGCTAATAGATTAGTTAATGCAATCATTGTTTTGAAGGTCAAGGAAATTGATGTAAAATGAAGAAGAGTAGGCAAAGTATTTTACCTGTAACTTTTTTGATAACATCTGAGCTTGCACTTGTTGTTTGACGATTTCTAATTGCCTGTCTATGTCGCCTGATTTAGCTGATCTTGAAAAATCCATTATTCACGTGTTGAATTTTATGTTTACCTCGTTGGTTTTCTGCCTATGTGAGCTACTTAATTTTCGATCTGGTATGCAGGATACCAGAAAATACTGTTTAATAAGCGGCGCCTGTTGGTCCAAAAAACGGATGGGTCAACTCCACTCCGGAATTACTTCCGGGTGGTTGTAACTCCACTCCGGAATTACTTCCGGGTGCCTAAAGTAGTCCATTAAGAAAATTTGATCTCCTCCTTTTGTCATGCTGTTTTAACGTCTAATCAACAGAAAGTTGATTGATGTTAGGTTTTACATGTGATTCAAATCTTTAATCAGGGAACTATTTCCTTGTAGAAACTGACATTTGAAGGTGGTACCCAACAAGACTTTCACTCCCGAGCCTAAACAATTTCATAGGTTGATGTACAGAATGAAGATTTGCGAAAAACTTTATCCCTAATGATACCATTTTCCTGGCCTGTAATTCAAGATCAAAGACTGCTCTTTAAGACGGACTAAGATTTAAGGCCCAACGAAACTTTTGGGAGGAGCTACAGATTGTGAAAATGGGCCCTTTTTGCTCTTTATTTAATGAGGCAAAAACGGACAGGAGTGTAACCGGATGATAAAAATAGAAGGACCATTTACCATACGAAGATGAATTACAAATATGCAATAAATTAATGGTGTATGATAAACACGAATTCCTAGGTAAATCCTAGAAAACAGGCGAAAGAACAAGCTCTTTCGATAAGCATCCTCGCTCAACATAATGTTTGGATTTCACACAAAAATTCTAATCTAAATTTTAATTTATATTTACTTTATGTCTATACATTATACTCTTAAAGTTACAGAACAGTGTACTATTTCTTATATCCAGGTCCTACGTGGCACAAATTAGAGTAAAGAAGGCCCAGTGACAAGAAAAGACCCAGAGTCAAAAGCTACCAGTCAACTCATACCAAAGTCAACTCGTACCCAAGTCACCTCGTACACTTTTTTGGTCAACTCGTAACCAAAATTTTGTAAACTCGTACCCAAAGTGAAAAATATGGAGTCAACTCGTACCCGTTTATTAGTTATATGAATTTAATTCATATAAAATGATTTTTTATAGAAACTTTTTAAAGAAATTTTAGTAAGTTATTTTTTAATTATTTTCCCCCTCTCTCTCTCTCTCTTTGGGGGGTGTTTTATTCAATTCAGAATTGAATCCATTACTTTACTAAAAATTTTCGAGAATTTGGAAAAATAAGCATGCGATAACACCAGACTTAATGCGAATTTTTGGGGGGAATAATTATCGTATATCGTGAATTTCAGGGACGATGAGTCTTGGGCTTATTCGGCAAGATGAAAATAATTCCATTACAGACAACTTATCCACGAACAATTACGACAAATACAGAATGACCGTAATTAATTTAATTGCATAACAACAAGTACCAACTGTCTTGGGGACAGGCGATAAAGGATTTAGCTTATCGATTTTAGCAGTTATTTTTTTCACACCTTCCGGTGTATTTTGGCAAATAAAACAGAACAATTTAATCACTTCAAGACAATTAAGTTTGGGACAGGCTGTAATTTTTTTAAAAAAACATTCACATACCGGATGACAATGTAAAGCTCGTAAAGTAAATAATAGATGCATAATGAGGTAGAACACATTTAGAAAAAAAGGAAAATTTCTAAGTCGAAACAAATTTTCTATTTCCAGCAAAGTTTCACATATTCATCTTTATCAAAAGCCTATCAAATGTTGAAATAGCTTATGATTGTACTAGTATCAATTCTCCAAAGAGGTACGTCTAAGAATAAATTATCAAAAAATCAAGTCTTTTCAATTATTTCTACGCATTTTATTATTTTACTACACACGTATGACAAAACGTATAACCTATTTCTCTTACTCTCTTCGCCATAATTATTCCATTCCCGTCTCTTCAAATTTCTCCGTATAACAATTATTGAATAACACATCATTGGACTAAAATATTAAGACAAATTAACCAAATACAAATTCCAGACGAAAAAATATTAGACTAGCCAAAATTTAAAGGAATTACAGAATTCAAATTAAAGGTTTATAATACTAAGACAAATAAACAAAAAACAAATTGATATGCTATTTTATTTCCGAACGACAAAATTCAAGTCTAGTCCAAACTGAAAGGAGTTGCAGAAGTCAAAGTAAAGTTCATGAAATTTCAAAGTATTTAAACTTTCTATGTAGAAAAAATTACGGAAAATGAAGAAATTGATCGCTGTAATTAAATTAGAAAAAATGGATACGAGTTAACTCCATAATTTTCACGAGTTGACCAAATTGTGTACGAGTTGACTAAGGTACGAGTTGACCGGTTACCGAGTCAAAAAGGTCCGATCCAAAAGGTTACCACTTTCAAAACTGACCAAAAAGGCCCAGTCCAAAAAGGCCAACATATATACAAGTTACTAGTGGACCTTTTTTGAGTAGGCCATTTTGGGTCAGACCTTTCTGATAATGGTCCTTTTGCCCCGACATCTGTAGCACAGGAGCTCTTAATCTGCGAGTAATCAAGATGAGGGTTTTGAATCCCGGTTATGCAGCATGTCACATTGGTATGTCCTTGGACAATACATTTCAGAGCAACTGCCTTGTACTTGTTGTTATTTATTTTTAAATGCACATGTTTATATATTCGGTATATGTTAGACCAAACCGTGGTCCAGCCAGTCTGTTAGTTAAAGTTTGAATCTTACGCACATTTTGTGTTCCTTTAATATTATAATGTGGATTATTAAACTAGCTCTAAAAGTAACAATATGTGTGTAACAACGGGGTAGGTTTCGAGTGTTTAAAATCAATTTACAATTAGAGTTAGACATCCTTGTGGACGCTATGCGGGACGAGAAAGACGTCGACACTTTAAAATCGAAAAGGCCAAGACGACCCCGACGACGCCGACGGCAGGAAACTCCTAGTCACGCAATGGACAGACCTAATCACGATAAAGGAAATGGGACTTTTTCTCGCTGTGGGTACACAATAGAAAGACTGTCCGACGATGAGCGAAAAGTGCAACAAATGTTCAAAACTGAACCACTTTGCACAAATGTGCACGTGTCAAATTGATAATAGTGTAAATTTAATTGAACATTCAGACTGTAATGAGGAATTCTATATGTATACGTAAGTTGGTTCTTCTTATCGTTCAGAACTTGCACATGTCAGCATTTTAATTTGCAATAAAACCATTGATGGTAAGATTGATGCATGTAGTCAGGTTAATATTCTACAGGTCGAGCTTAAAAATCAATTGAAATTAAACGGCCCCTATGTTACCACTCGACTCGAGATTAAGGTCATATAGCGGAGACACCTAAAGGCTTCACCGTTCTAGGTAAAATGACACTATAATCTAATTATGAAGATGGGTCTACGCAGGCTACATTTTACATTTTCGATCAAGAAAAGGCACCAGTTTTGCCAAATTTGGAAACGGCAGAAAACTTTTAATTTGATAAAATTAACCTATGCTGTTTCTGAACAAAGTACGGAATCAAAGTCCTTATTTCGCGATTTTTTTAAGCCATAGGCCAATTTGTGGGAAAATGTTCCATCACGTTAAAGTACATTGCTACGTCTGTAGTATACGCTGCGAGAAAAGTACCTCACACACTGCAGAAAAAGTTGAAATTTGAGCTTGATCCAATGGAAAGTAAAGGCATCATTGCAATAGTAATGGAACCGACCTAATGTGTAAACGCCCTGGTCTGCGTCGAAGCACCAAATGGAAAAATACGTATTTGCGTAGGCCTCAAGCTTTGAACGACTGCATTCAGCGACCGTATTACCTGGTGAGGACAATAGACGACACCACAACGAAACTTACTGTTTTAGCGAGATAGACGCAACGAAAGGTTACTATTTTCGCAGTTAATCGGAGAGTCGTCACGACTAACGACTTTTGCGTCGCCATTCGGGTATCTTCGGCTATCGTAGGGTATGAAAAATTCCCAGGACATCTACAATCGTAAATTGGACGAAATCTTGGAAAGTTAAACGGAACAGCCTGTATACGTCATTGACTATGGGAAAACTGAGAAAGAACATGGTAAAAATGCAAGAAATTTGCTTATGCGTTTAAAAGAAAATGGTTTATATAACTGTAATCAAACAAAAACAGGTCAAATGTTTTTGTCATGTGATCACAGACAGGGGATTATCCGCAGCCAAGAACAAAATATTCGCTATCTAGAATATGAAAACCCCAGAGTCAAGACAAGAGCTTGAAACAATATTAGGTATGCTGACGTATCTCTCGGAAGTTAGCGCAAAATCTTGCAGACAGTACTAGCCCTATGCGTTTGCTCTTGAAAAAAGACACCGAGTTCATCCGGGGACCTGAGCAGGATAAAGCATTCCAAAGAGTTAAACAAATAATAACCAAGGCATCGGTTTTGTTATACTTCGACACCCGTCAACTTGCAAGTGGATGCATGCTCAAAAGGTATCGGATGCGTGTGCCTCGAAAATATTGACGAAAAGTCAGAAGTCATAGGCACAATTAGAAGAGCTGTTGGCTATGCTCTTCGCGTGTCTAAAATTTAAGCAATAAATTTATGGCAAGTGAACGATGATCGAAAGTGATTGTAAGCCATTATCTAAAATTATGAAAGAGCCCCTTTGTATAGCTCAACCGAGGCTTCAAAGAATATTGTTACATCTTTAAACTATTGACATTGAAGTAATACATAAAAAGGGTATCAGTATTCCCTTAGGCGATGCTCCGAGTAAAAACTTTGAGTCGAAAACTTATTCAGACAGTTTCAAAATTTACTTCGGGTTATTGCAAATGGACGACGTGAACTTCGCCAAAACTAATTGAAATTTATCATTGAATATTGGAAGACGAGTTGTCATTCGGAGACAGACTTGTATTCAACGGCCAAAAGATAGTGATATCAAAATTATTACGTCCAGATATGGTCTAAGTGCACACGACGACAACCGCCAAGGTAATTATCAGGCTACGCGTGATATGTTTTGGCCAGGAATGAGTAAAGAGTTAACAGACTATGTTCTGTAAGCCCCGTTTGTGAAAAATATTTCTTCAACAATGCAAAGGAACTATGATTTCCATATTATATACCACTTAGACCTTTGAAAATATCTCATGTGGCTAGTTTACTTTTGAAAATAAACAATATTTCATCACAGTTGATGCATGTATAATCGACATTCCGTAATATGCTTTTTGCCAACTACAAAGAGTGTTACTGTAATTCGCTAAATTAAAGGTTAGGCATACTCGGGCATTTAAATTCAGACAATGGATCCCAATTTCACATCTGCCGAATTCTCGAAATTCTCAAGTGATTGGTGTTTTGCTCACGGGGTCCAAACCACCAAAGATCAAATTATTTGAGTCTATGTCAAACATGCAAAACGGATTCTCGGGATAGCTAAGGATGCTAATCGCGATCTCCATCTGCCTCTACTTGAATATCACAATACGCCATTGTCACGAGGCTACTTTCCGGTACAATTATTGACGAGAGGTTCGCTTACGTTCGGTTCTGCCATCATCCAATCAACAGTTAACGCCTACACAGTCATTATCAAAAAAGCCCGCGAGAATATGAATAACTGCGAGAAAAATCGTAATGTATTTGACCATAAAACAACAAATCTTCAAACAGTTCAGCAAGGTGAGTGCGTTATGCTTCAAAATCTTATCATAATTGGGAACGCGCGAAAGTATGATAGCCAGACCCCAGACGGTGCGACACATAGGCGTAAACGATTTTTCATTTACAAAATCGTGTCATGACCTAATTCAATTAACGGCAACAACACCAATCAGATCACCCCAAACGGAACATACCCTCTGTATCATCACCTAGCATCACGAGTAATAACACACCTAATTATGTGACAAGGTATGGACGACAAGTAAAACCTCTACAGATATACTCACAGGATGAATGGGAATTGTAATAAATGTAATCTGATACTTTGTTGTAGTACTACGAAATTCCATTCACTGATGTACCCTTTATGCAGATTTTAAAATATTTGTTTAAAACAAAGAGGATGATACATATTGTACATACATGTAAATATTGTTTAGTGCGCATGTCTATATATTCTGTATATGTGAGACCCAGACGTGGTCCAGTCAGTCTGTTAATTAAAGTTTGAATGTTACGCACATATTGCGTTGATATCACCTTCATTTAATATCATTATACCGGACTTGTTCATTATTAACTAACACTTGTAATACCCAGGATGTCACGAATAAGTTATTTTTATTGTGATATGACTGGAAGATTGTTCATAGAGGCGTTAAACCCCATACAAATGAATTGTTCTATGTACTTCTTCCATTTCAACCACCAAAACATCTCTCTACAACAGAAGTAAAGCGGGTGACAAAAAGAACAAGAACACTATCAAAATAGTCACTTTTGATGACAATGAACACAAACTCCATATTACATGATAGTATGTCCGATATAAGAAATGAACAAAGGATATCATGTCTTAACAATTAAAGCCTTTATTTCATATAAATGTTTATGTTGTCGATTTTCTTATAAGAAGATTATGGCTTCAGAGACATGCAGTATTTATTTGAATAAGAAAAAGCAGAGAAAAAATATTGGCAATATTCAAATAATCTTATTGTTTTTAAATACGATTTTAAGATTTGGTATTTTGATATTTTGCATCAATACGCTTCCAATGAGGCACATGTGATCAATGTCAAGGTTAAATTTTTTACCCTAAAAATTCTTAAAACTTAAAATGAAAACTTAACAATTTAGTTATTTCTACACAATTTAACTAACAATGCTGCAGGTACCTCTAACTGGTATGCATCAGCTTTTGACAAGGTCATGGTCATCAAAATGAGTTGCCTTCTATGTTAAAGAAAACTGAATTACCTTTCTAATTAGTGCGCTCAAGCGCCTCTAGTTAATTTGCACGTATGTACTTGTATATATTATTGTCTTCTTACACACAACACTTCATCAATCACAGACTTTCACTTTATGACCTTTTACCTGACCTTTGACTTATTTAAAAGAAAATATTTTACTTTAGATAGGGATATTTGTACATATATTCCTATATACTTTATATATTTCATGAATAAATCTTATGCAAAACTTCACCAGGTCTGATAGGGGCTTTTACTAGGCGACCTTGACCTTTGTTAGTGTTTTTTTTTTTCCACTCTTTTGGTGACAAACTGTTAGGGGTATACTATATATAGACAGCAAATAGAACGTCGCAGATCTCAATTAGCATATTGTTATAGGAGCACGGTTTTCATATTTTCATATTGACTTTGGCTTTGTCATCAGCATATTTGTATTTGCATATTTGTAAATAGTTTCTAGGCCAACATGTACAAGTAAATGGGTTGGAAACATAGCCTATGTCCTTTGATTATCATTAAATACACACTTCTGTCAAAAACCTGTTGTTATGATTCAATTAATTGTTGAATTTTCGGAGTTAAATTTCAAACAAGATGGCCAAAATGGCCCTAAATCTCTCACCTGAGTCATACTTCATGATTTCTCTAAGTCTTTCTAACATGCACTCCATTTTTTTTGGGGGGGGGGGGAAATTGGATGGTCACCCAACGAACATTTAGTCCAAAATGATCCAGAGGTTTAGGAGATGATTTTTAAAGAACTATTTTTTGAATTCTCTTAGTCTGATTAGCACCACCCTGTCACACCCATTTTTTTTCTTTTTACAAATTGATAATTCTAACGCCGCTTTTAACAATTTTAGTCATATATATGGAGCGCCATCTAACAAACAATTTTAGTCATACCGCGGAGGCTGGAACGCCGTCTAACAATGGATTACTGGTATATGTCGCACCAGCACACCATTAAACCCTTTTCTAGCCTCCAGCTTCTATCACACCTAGGTTAACGATTATCCACCCGTTGGTGAGAGACAAATCTCGAAAAGGATATGTGCTGCCGCCCATGACACCCAATAATTGAAGATTGGAAATCCAACGCGCTACCAACTACGCTAAGACCACCATTTCTTCGCGAATCATATTTTCAAAAGGGTCACCTGAGGAACATTCCTAGTCCAAGTGGTTATTTTTTTTTTTTTTTTTTTTATTTATTTATTTATTTTTTTATTTTTTTTTTTTTTTTTTTTATTTATTTATTTATTTATTTATTTTTTTTTTTTAATCGTTTCACGGTTCCTCTAAATTTGATGCCTGATAATCTTTTCCTGTCACGTCCCCATTTTTTCACAATTCAAAATTTCATTAACAAATTTTAAATAGAAGGCTTTTTGTTTGTTTGAATGGGGTTTTACGCCGCTTTCAACAATCTTTCAGTTATATCGCGGCGGCTGGAGCACCTAACAATGGAATCCTGGTATTTCTCACACCAGTACTACCATTACATCCTTTCCTAGCCTCCAGCTGCTATCCCACATAGGTCTACGATTATCGACCCATTGGTGAGAGACAAATAGTCGGAAAGGATGAGTGCCGCCGTCGGGGATCGAACCCGGGACCTTTAGATTGACAGTCCGACGCGCTACCAACTGCGCTATGACGGCGGCTTAAATAGAAGGCCAAAATGGCCATAAAACGTTCACCTGAGAATGATTTGATCTGATAAGTTCTTCCTGCCATGCACGCGTCCACGAGTTTTAGAAAGGGACACTCTAGGAACATTCCTGCAAAATTTGGTTCAAATTGATCCAGTAGTTTAGGAGGAGAAGATATTTAAAGAATTGTTTCATGATTTCTCTAAATCTGAAAAGTCCGGCCCTGCCACGCCTCCATTTCTTAGCAAATCAAAAATTTACGAACAATTTTGGAAAGGGTCACCCAAAGAACATTCCTGGTCCAAATTGAAAGAAGCTGCAGATGACAAATCAAAGTTGATACTATATTCATTTGTGGATAATGAAGAACTTGTTTGATATATTTTTTTCATTTCCACAATGTTTTCTAAAGCTCTTTTCTTGATGAGTGTAAAAAGGAGGGATTGGGTGGGAATGGACCATTACAACAAATAGAATGAATAGAATGTCCACTAAGATAATATTTGCCTTGAACTAGCCGCTAGATTCTGCAAAGAAACATTCAAAAGGAAAATTTCATTTACTTATTTTATTCTACGTATTTTATTGAGCTGACTAAACACTCAAACTTATTTTAACCAATTTCAAAAGAAAGAAGCTATTTGACAACATTCAAGAAAAACCATTGGGAAACATTGTTAGAAGTAATTCCTTCATTTTCGACAAAGTTTACTACCGGTAGAAAAGTAAAAAAAAAATGAATTGTCGTCTGCAACTCCTTTGAAGTTTGACTAGTCTAAAACTTTGTCATCTGATGACGCTCGTTAACGTGGGAATGGGTTAACCCATCCCCATACAATACCGGTTTACGACAACATTTAGCGAAAAAGCCGGGGGAAACATGGTGGAAAAATGAAGACATTGCTTAGAATAAGCAATTTATTCATTTCCAACAATGTTTTATTCCGCAAAGGACAAAGACTTTTTAAAATCCATCATCTAGTGTTTTATCGAAACTATCAAAAACGTTTTGATTAGCCTAAAAAATATTCATACCCCCATGCTACTAAAATATTCTTAGTACTATACAACTAGTCTAAATTTACAGCAAATTGGACCAGAACGAAAGCAAAGCTTATAGAGCTCTTCCCCATAAAGATGGCATTGTATGAGTACAAGTCGTAAGTATATAAACATTGAAAAAAATAACATTATAACAATAAAGTTTTAGAAAAGAGGAGAGGAATAAAAAGATAGGAAGAGTAATGGAAGAAGACAAGGGAGTGTTCATTTGAAATATGAATATTTGATGTAAGGTATTTGATGTGTGGCATCGTTAACCCTTTACTGCACAATTCCTGAGTTTTAAGTGCTTGTGATAATATACTTTAGAAAATTTTGTGGAATAAGAAGAAATTGCTTGTAACAAGCAATTTCTTTTTTTGGCAACAATAGTTTCTATCATATATGATGATTACTCTTTGATTTGTGCATACTTTACAATATCGTCTGCTATCTCTTTAGAATTTGGACAAGTCTTAATATTGAAAAGTGGTAAGCATGGTTTTGACAGCATGGTTTTAGTAATTTAGGTTTGTTTCAATGGTATTTAGCGCCATACCGAACAATGTTTCAGTTAAACGACAAAGTTCCCCTATTCATGTGCTTTCTTGGTGTCAACAAAAGTGGACTGGGCCTCTGAAATATCTTAGCAAAGGAAATACCATTTTGATCATCGGCGCAGCCGGGATTCGAACCTGCAACCCTCGACTCCTCTAAGATTATTAATCGCCGCCCCAACCACTGGCGCCGCCGTCATAGCGCAGTCGGTAGCGCGCCAGACTCCTAATCTTCAATCATAGGTGTCATGGGTTCGATCCCCGGCGGCGGCAAATATTCTTTCCGACAATTGTCTCTCACCAATGGGTTGATAATCGTAAACCTAAGTGAGATAGCAGCTGGAGGCTAGGAAAGGATGTAGTGGTAGTGCTGGTGTGATAAATACCAGGAATCCATTGTTAGGTGCTCCAACCGCCGCGATATGACTGAAATACTGTTAAAAGCGGCGTTAAACCCCATTCAATCAATCAAACCCAACTACTGGCAGACGCATGTCCTTTTTTAGTCATATAGAAAAGGAGCATTGAATCTTGGTTGCTGGAAGATGGTGTACGGACGTTTAACACGTCCTCAAACTAGTGTTATATTACTGTGTGCCCCAGATCATATATTTTGTTGTTTATTTATTTCCGTTTATTTATCGTCGCTACCGTAGCACATGCCCAATTGAGCGCCGCCCCCAGAAGACGGTGTGCCCCAGATCATATATTTTTTGTTTATTTATTCATTTCCGTTTATTTATCGTCGCTACCGTAACACATGCCCAAATGAGCGCCGCCCCCAGAAGACGGTTAGTTGTTACGGGGGATAGTGCATGGATACAGGACGAAACTGCTGAGAGCTCCGCCTGGTTCTTTAACGTGCTCGGTGGATAGCACCGTCACACGGGCCTCGGTTTAACGTCTCGTCCGAAAGACAATTACATATAGTTTGTTAGTTGATATGGTCAGCCCAGGGCTCGAACCCTTTATCTTGAGGTTTGAAGTAAAGTGCTCTACCAACTGATCTAATCGGGCTGACGACATCATATATTTTGTAAAGTAATGTTTTTTTATACCTAAATAATTTAATTGTTAGTTTTGTATATCAAATCCGAGCGTTCTGATTGGCTGAAAAACAAAATTCATATCTCCATGGCCAAAACTTTGAAAAAGCAGCTATTTTGCATGCTCGCGCATAAAATAGTTCTATAAAAAATGTATCAAAATTTGTAAAACCTTTTTCCTGCTGGATGATATTAAATAACGATAAATGAAGAGAATGTACTTTATTTTCATGGAGGTATGAATCGAAAAAACTAATCACACTGTATGAATAGGCGAAGAGGTATGAAAAAATCTTATCACACTTCTGTATGAATCCGGTTCGCGTATTCATGCAAAGTGAGTAATTCATTCGTTTCATACCTCCATGAAAAGAAATAAATATAGAAAGGTGAAAATCTTTGGAAAAATGTTAAAATGTCGTCTGCAACTCCTTTGAATTTCGACTAGTCTATAACGTTGTCTTCTGATGACGCTCATTTTAGCGTGAGAATGGGTTAACCCATTCCCATACAATACAATTTTGACTCCCCTCAAGCAAAAATGACGGAAAAGCATCGTGTAAAAATAAAGGCATTGTTTAGAATAAGCAATGTATTCATTTCCAACAATGTTCTCTTCCCCAAGGACAAAGATTTTAAAAATGTATCAACTAGAGATTCGTCTATCGAAACTATCAAAAACGTTCTGAATAGCCGAAAAAATATTCATACCCCCATGAACATTATTTTGAGTACGCAGACATTCTTAAATTTCCGCACAAAATAGTTCCATACAAATAGTTCCATACAATTCAAATAGAATGGTTGGTTGGCGACCTAAGCTGACAGCCGCTATTGCTTAATTGCTAATACCGATGACAAGCTTCAAATGGACATTATGTCACCATGAACGCAGTATTGCTCTGCATTCAGGATTACAAAACCATTACTAACGTTGAAAAAAAATGTTATTTTTTTTCATGTCATATTGATTGGTCAATCGCTAATGTTTTAACCAATTCCCACACAATAACGCTTTTGGACGCCCTCAAGATAAAGACTTAGGAAAACACAAGCAATGTCTTCATTATTCAAAATGTTTCTTTCCCAAAGAAAAAACACACCAGAATTTTCATAAGCCTTAAATTGTCGTCTGTAACTCCTTTTCAGTTTGGAAAACTTTAAATTTTTCTCGTGTGGTAATGGGTTAACTCCCTGAGTGCAGCTCTATTTCGCTTGAAATTTCGAATCATTTTTATTAATTTAGAAAAAGAAATACTTTCAAATGCGTTTTCAACAGTAATTATAAAAACTCTAACGAAAGGCCATGGGTCAGTAGTCGTTTCAATTTTTGGACATGTTCATTTCGGGTTACAAAGTATACAAAATACATTTTTGAAAATGTTTACTCTGAAAGGTCGGTGCTTTTTTCACCTTTGCCTCAACGAGCTTCTGGCCAAGAATGTCTAGTAGATGATAATATTTCAAAAAGATATTAGTTTCATAAACATGTTTACATTATAGAAGTATTGATTGGTTATTAATACTTTTATGTAAAACCACATGACAATGCCGTATGAAAATATGTTTTCAGCATATATCAATTGCAAATCAAACAAACTTTTCAGACGACTAGCCAATTTCTTAATCGTTGATGATTCTAACATAACCGAAAGAAAACACTAAAGACATACAGTGCTGGAACTTGTAAATTGATGGAAAGCACTGTCATCCAAAAAGCTTGATTGACCAATCAAACGATACAGTAAGAGACCGCAGGAGAGATTTGTTCGGGCATATTTGTCAAATGTGTTGTAGTTTGGTGACTAAATCATTGTATCTGCAGCCTTTCCAAGCTGTAGTTACGATGTTAAAGTCGCCAACCAACGAATTGCCTCTTGTTTCACGTCTCTTACCACATATGAGGAAATTGCTTGTAACATGCAATTTCTTCATTTTCCACCATGCTTTACAAATCTTTAACATTGAGAGATCTTTAAAAGCGTCGTTGTGTGGGAATGGGAAAGAATAAATTGTATAAAATGTTAAAGTGGAACTTCATGTTGGACCCACAAGTGGGCTAGCGATCTCTTGGCTGACACATGTCGGTGTAATAGATAAGGTGTGCTGCTTATAAATATCGTAGTTGGAATTACAAAGGCTCGTAAAACTGTTATTACCTACCGTCCGGAGACAAGACAGGTTCGGAAGACCGTTATTATCTACCGTCCAGAGACAAGATAGGTACGTGAGTCCGTAATTACCTCCCGCCACAAAACAAAACAGGTTTTTAATTCCGTCAAGAAACAAGACATGTTCGTAAGTCGTTATTACCTGCCGCCAAGAAACAAGAAAGTGTTTTAGGTAGTTATTACTTACCGCCCAGAGACAAGACAGGTTCGCAATACCGTTATCACCTACCGTCCAGAGACAAGACAGGTTCGTAAGTCCGTTATTATCAAACGTCCAGAGGCAAGACAGGCTAGTAAGTCCGTTATTACCTATCGTCCAGAGACAAGAAAGGTTCGTAAGTCCGTTATTATCAACCGTCCGGAGACAAGACAGGTTCGCAATTCCGTTATTACCTACCGCCCAGAGACAAGACAGGTTCGTAAGTCCGTTATAACCTGTCGTCCGGAGATACGGAAGCTCCTAACCCCAAATTACCGGGCGATTGAGACACACTGTTTTATCATACAGTTTTATCATTTCGTCGTCGAAAAACCTTATTTCATACAACTAAATTTAGTCAAGATTTACGGTACTAGCGACGTTTAGCCCCCCCCCCCCCCCAAGCGATTAACACATTGTTTCTCCTCTAACAAATCAAAGTACTGAAAGTACTGTAAGTAAGCAAAGCATGATTTTATTATGCAGTTTCAAGTCGGTAATTCTTCATTGTCTACAATGTTTTCTAAAGTTTTTTTTCTTGAGGTGCATAAAAAAGGGGGATTCGAGTGGGAATGTGTTAAAAAGCATACTTTTGAAGGAGATCAGGGTATTCCTGAAATACATAAGGACTACATTTTATGGCATAGGCATTTAACAGATTTAGTGGTCAAGCCTCCAGTGGCAGTTTGTACTCATTGAACTTTGAGAAGTTCTCTGAATTTTGTCTATTAACTTAAGCTATCAAAGCTGATGCTTTGCTAACTAATAAACTGCTGTCGGATGGCTCAAACAAACTGTTCTGCAGGAAGGTCGTTTGTATAAGACATGCATAGCCACTCTCTAATTTGTACATATGGAAGTTTTGGAAACGAAACGATAAAACGTAGACTTGTCTTTGTTTTTGCAAAACAGACAATCATTGACGACCCACATATTCTGTTAGAAACTTAAAATAATGCATTTTCTATCATTTATATGAAAGAAGACGGGAATATAAGGCCTTATTCCTAACCATGCTTGAACGTGTTTATATGTTTATATGAAAGAAGACGGGAATATGAGGCCTCGTTCCTAAACAGGCTTGAACATGTGCGAGTAAACCGAATAAAGACAACAGAAAAGGTGAATGACAAGGTCAATGGGGTCATGAGTACTTTTAGGTTATACTGGGTGGTATATAATCCGCCAAGACTTCTTGTCATTCATCTCTAGCTCAAGGATAATATCAGATTTTTCAATTCTGTAAGTAATTAACATACACTTTCTTTGTGATATTTTTCTCCTTTCACCTGTTTTTGAATTATAGTTTGTAGTAGATATTTTCAACAATTTTACACGAGCGAACTTCGAAGACACAGATTAGTCTGTACAACCGCACAGTACAACGAGAATATCCGAGTGAATTTTTTTTCAGGCAATCACCATCTATAGAGCGCAAAATGAAGGCTCTGATCAGTCTGCTTTGATGCGCAAGCTGGTCGAAGTTTTTGCTAAGCGAGCAATCTGAAAATGCCGAAACGTCTCCCACGACTTCATTTAACCCTTTCTTGTTCAGTCCCTGGTTTTCCTCCCTGTGATTTTAAAATTGACAAAACATTGTGGAAAAAGAAGAAATTGCTTGTAACAAGTAATTTCTTCTTTTTCCATAATGTTTTATACCCCACTGAATGGTTATTTTTCAAATCTAATCCACTTTGAATTATCCTCTGCAAAATAATTGAATTGGGACGGGTCTTAAATTTTTCCAAGCAGGAAGGGTTAATCTATTCCCATACAATTTCGCTTTTTTACGCCCATGAAAAAAGATCTGGAATACATTACAGAAAAAATACAGAAATTTGTTGTTTCAAAGTTTGTTTAACAAAATGTCATCTACTTAGAATTGTCGGCTGCAACTTATCTTAATTTGGATGAGTCTGGAATTGCAATGTCTGGTAATAGGTTGATATCAAATTGATTTAAAACTATCAAAACAACAGTCTTATGTCTGAAAATAACGCGCTGAATCCATCGCATTTGTATAAGGCTATAAAAGAAGCAATTTAATAAAATTATATTTTGACTATTCCAAAACCAGGAATTTATTTTTGTTGATTTTATGTTGATTCGTTTTAACGCTTTTGCATTCATGCATACTACAGGTTTCTCTAAACCAAAATGAAATAAAAAATGAAAGTTTCGGCCTATGCGTGGCCTTAGACCAAGGTAATTTTAAAATTGTGCTAGTCTTTGCTCTTTTCGATATCACCAAGTACGCAAAGGAAAATGTGCATTTTTCTATTACGCATTACCAGACAGCTATATTTTAGACAGGTCCAAACTGAAAGGAGTTGAAGACGACAAATTCAAAGTTTATGAGAGTTTGGATTCTTTTAGTTTTCTGTGTAGAAAACATCGTAAAAAATTGAGAAATTACTTGTTACAAGCAACTGCTTCATTTTACACTTTGTTTTCTCAATTATTTTTCTTTGGGCGTCAAAAACGTCCTTCTGTGGATACTGTTCAAAAATCTACCACGATGGTCCCCTCTTTTTTTCTGATTATTTTAGATTTACATGTATTAAACTATATAATTCGTGCAGATTGGCCATTTCTACGAAAAAAACCCCACATAAAATGGCTTAGCAAAATGAATTTTCTGTTAGACGCCAAGTTGTTTTCAAATATTTACTGATACGCCTCGTTGTTTTCAAATATTTACTGATGCAGGCGATTACAACTAACTATTTTCCCTAATTTCTATCCAATAATTTCAAATGCATCTATTTTGTGGTAAAAAGCGCAAAAATCACTAACTAAGAGGTCGCCATAATGTCCAAAGTGGCATAGTGTAGAAACGATCATATTTCAAAACTCATCCCAAATTTCTCCAGTGTAAAGACAATGCCAGAGGTAAATTCTGTTTTAACAGGTCTGCAAGATTAGCGCCGTATGCATTGTTTTAGGATGGACTGTTAATTTGAAATGAGGCAAGGAGTGAGCGCACGTCAAATAATATTTTTGTGATGTGCGTCGTGAGTTCGACGTTTATATGCAAGTTGGGTGTCACAATCATTGACAACAGAGGAGCTTGGGAAAAGTGCTTCGCTCTAAACCACTTCAGTTCATAATGTTATATAAGAAAAAAAAGATAACTTGAGATTAAATGATCCATCAAACGATTTTAGCAAAGTTTATAATTATTACTAATCAATAGATTGCTGAATGATTCCTACTGGTTTTCGTTTTATCAGTTTAAATCCAAAATGAGGTAACAACTTGGTCAATTAAGTTTTCACTCGTACGAAACGCTGTCTCCGCAATCACTTCAAACTACAGTGAGTTCTATCAACAAGATATATAATGTAATTAGTAGTTGCTTATTTTAGGGCATGTGTGACGAAACCTATGGTTAAAAAAAGATACATATTCGACGAGTCTTGAAAAATATAACGATATTGCGTTGTTGTACCATTTGAAACGTCATAGCTCCGTGATGGTGCGTTAGGATGTGCCTCGAATTATCCTCACAGTTTTTGTAGGGGTATTAGCTATATTTTGTGACTAATCAGCTTGAAACACCCAGTTCATTCCGATTGACCAATCGCTGGCCCGGCCCACTTATTCATTCCCCGCCAGTGGAATCGGACAGAAAGATCCTCTTTGATTTTGAAACATAAAACGTATTTTGCAAATTCATTGCCAGTAGAATGTAACAAAAAAGTAAGATGGTTGGTTGGCGACCTAAACATCATTACAACAGTTTGAATAAGTTATAGTTTAAGTCGAAAAAAAAGACTACCAAAAATGGCGGCGAATGTTGGAGTTCAAAACTCTAGTCTAAATGAATGATTTGATTGGGCGACTGAATATTTGATTAACAGCCGCAATTGGTCAATTAAGTAGTCATGCATTTCTATCTCGCTAAAATATCAGTTTTATGAACACATTTCGCAGACTTTTTGCTAGCCCTTGTAAATGTATTCGTTAACGAAAAAATTTTGGTCATTTTATTCCAAAGCTTAAATTCCTTGAAATTATTTTCTTTACTATTCAATATTCAAATTGTAGAAATATCATTATAAGTCAGAGGGTATCGCTATTGGAGCATAAGAATAAAATTCAAATTGAAAAGGGTTTGAAAACCTAGTAAAATTCCACTTGCAAGTTAAAAACGCTGAATTATTAATAACGTCATATGATTTAATCATCTATCAATATTCAAGCGTTTTGATGGCCTTTTTTGTTGTTGTTATTATTGTTGTTTTGGTGATCTTTTTTGTTTTGATTCTTCCATGAAACTATATGTGCTTGAGCACAAAGTAGATCCATAAATTTTTTTCTAGTAAAAATTGCTTTGTTTTGCGTGATTGCTTTAACTTTTAAGAAATGGCGACAATATTTGTTGCTTTCACTGAAGTAGGAATATATTCATACATAATAGCAATTAAGTTTTAAGTTCATACATTTATAAAAATGAACATAACTCATTTATTAATCATTTATATATTTTTGTTTATCATTACAGGTTCAAAATGGACCGCTTTTTGTACATATTGTGTATGTTTACTTGTATCTTGTTATTCGATGTTGTACATGGCGGTCTGGTTCTACGACAGTCAGAGGAAAATATTGGATCAGGTAGGCAAATGTGACCAGTGTCTCAAAATTTGGACCAAACAGAAATACCATAACATTATTATTTGAAAAGAAGACCGAATCAAGCGAGGTTTTTCTTTCAAAAATGAGAGTAAATAAGGTAAAATGGCCAATCCGTACCCTTATATTCTGACAAAAGCGAACGTATTCGACCCTGGTAAGTCTGTGCGGTCCACGCAGTCAGATGAAGATGAATACCTTTCGCATTTCTGATTTGGACCCTTTTCTAAACCATGACCACATAATCCCTCCTTTTACGCCCTTCAAGGAAAGGCCTTTTGGAAAAATAAGGACATTGAAGGAGTTGCTTGATTCTATAATAGAAACTATCGAATATAAACTAATAGCACCAAAATGACAGTTATGATAGAGTTAACAATTGTCGGATTACGTGGTCAATCAACAAGAGGCCCATTTGCTACGAAGGGCTGACTCAGTGGCAAACAAGAGGGCCATTTGCTACGAAGCGCTGAGTCAATGGCAACAATTGGCAAAAAAGCAGAACTGACCTAATTTTAATCCAAGATGTGATTATACTAAAATTCTTTCTCGGATATATATATTGGAGAAATAACATGTAAACCAAGTTTTAAGATATTTAAGCCATAAATGTAGCTACTACGCTGTATACAAAGTTGGTTAAAGGTTTTCGCTACTGAAATACTTATTCACCAAACCTGAAATAAATATCGAAAGAGGCAAACATTTTAACTAAATATCACGGTATTTGAGCCTCATGTATAGATTCTAGAGTGCATAAAAAGTACATTTGTAATCCAAAAATGTGACCTAGTGACATACTTTTGAAACCCACATGAACGGTTAACGAATTTGACCGAGATATATCGAAGACAAACATTCTGACCTAAAATCTAGACATTTGACGCAATTATGTGATCTCTAGTATGGACACAATGTTTTTCTAATTTTCTATTTTAATGCAAAGTCGTTTACCCAATATAGAACTTGTCTAGGGTTTCGTGGAGACGAACATTCTAATCAAATATCAAGACATTTGATGCATTTGTGACCTCTAGAGTACCCAAAGGGGTTTTTCTAAGATTTGACCTAGTGACCCACCATAGAACTTGACCAAGATGCCATTCGACAAAGATTCTGACCAAATACCAAGACATATGAGGAAAAAGTGTGCCTTCTAGAGTGAACACAACGTATACAAAACGTAAACATTAGATTTGACTTTGTTAACTACTTTTTGTATGGCCAATTAAGGAACTTTACCAAGATGATGTTAAATCAAACATTCGGACCAGATATTTAAGCACCAAAGGCATGTGTAAGTGATCTAGAGTGCACAGAATCAAATTTCTAAATTGTGACCTAGGAACCTACTTTTTGTCCCATTTGTCCCAGTATTTAGCTTGACTGCATGAGATAGCAAATATTCGGAGGAAATATCGACATTTAAGGCAAAAAAATGCGACCCCTAGAGTGCCCAAAAGGTATTTCTAAGATTTGACTTAGTCATCTGGTTTTTGACTCTGTGTGACCCGAATATGTAAATTTTCCAAGGTTTTATGGAGACAAACATTCTGACCAAATCTTAAGACATTTGAGCTGAAAATGTGGCCTCTAGAGTACACGTAAGATGTTGACCGCCGGGAGAAGACGGTCAACGGACGATGAACGACGATGACTCCGGGCGCCGGACACAGCAAGATAACAAAAACTCACTTTGAGCACTTCGTGCTCAGACGAGCTATAAATCGACCAATCAAATAATTTATTCAGATCCAAAGTGTCATTGAACTCCGAATTTTTTCGACTTTTATGGTAAGCTTTTTTGTTAGTCACCACTAAAAAGTCGTGACTACAGCTTACTTTAGCTGTAGTTTCGACGTTTTCGGCCGCTAAATATCGAATCACTATCTATTGTAAGTCCCTGGCTACCTATATTGCAAAAAATAAAAATAACGTTTATTACCTTAGTCGAAATGTCATGACGGAGGCGAATAAGCGTGGTCAGCGATCCATCAATTAACACTTTTCGCATGAGCTTTCTAATTGAACAAAGTGTCAGTCCAGTCAGCCTAAAGGTATGTCCAATGCGACCAGGGTCAAGAAAAATTCGTAGTAATCGAAAAGTTCGTTATTCAGAGACAGAGATCCTTATTTGATGGCTTGTTGTTATTTTCATATGCATGTAAATGAATCACAGTTTTCGTAAGAGGACATCAATCGGTCTAAGCCCTTGTCATGCTAAAACCTGAATATTTCGGTTTTGGCAGGATGTACAGACAAAGATCAGCATGCTCATAAGTGCAGTCTGATCTTAGTCTTCACCTCCTGTTTGTACTTTTCCTGCGAGAGGTATTTATGACGTCAATATTCAAGAGAATTAATGGTTGTCGAACAATAAATACTACCAGTGCTCTCTTTGATTTTAATGCAATTTCGAATGATTTTTCATACAGCATGAAAAGGTTAATGGTTGTGAAAAGAATGTATTTCCAATAGGATTATATGCATTTCCGTATTGGTGAAAGGGTATTTTGGTAATTCAGTTTGTCTTCTAAGATTGCTGAAAGCTGGAATATCCATTTCTTTGAGAAAGTAAAACGATTTTTTTCTTTTGCACACAATGGACGGATCGTTAATCGAAAGCTCGATTAGCCTATCAAATTATTCATTTCGACCGGAAGCGCAATATTTAGCTCCAACAAGTATTTTAAAGATTTTGGGTTATTGATGACTTTTCAAAACGTTGAATCTAAGCCGTAGTTGCGATCTTTAACCCTGTCATGCTTAATCAACCCTTGTCATGCTGATCTCGGAATATTCCTGTTTTTTCAGGAGGTGTAGACAAAAATCAGCCTGCACATAAGTGCAGTCTGATCTTGGTCTACACCGCCTGCTAGTGTTTTTAACGTAGTATATAGTTGTAAAATTAATTTTCAAAAGAAATACAAGTCCTCTTTAAGGGCTCCCAGTGCGTTCAGTGCATTGATTTAAAAGCATTTAAGGAGACCGATTTTTATTTAGCATAACAAGGGTTAAAATCCCATAAAGACTTGCTTTGAAATCGAAAGACTGGCAGCACCGGAAGATCTCAATGAGGGTCAATATTTCTTCTGAAAGTTGATTAATGGACCAACTCTGATTGAAAGCGAAAAAGCAGGAGGTGTAGACTCATGTGATGGCTCATCTTTGTCTAAACCTCCTGCCAAAACAGGAATATTCCGGGTTCATCATGACAAGGGTTAATGTGAATACAGCTTTATTTTAGCTGTATTTACGACATTGTGCTCGCCCACCGACGATATGACAATTTTTGTGAACACAATGAGCAAGCTGGATAGCCACAAATTGTACGTAGAATACATTCTCGATTTAAAATTCATCTTGACTAGGTTTAAACAAAAATGTATAAGATAAAAAGGGTCGTCTTCACAATGTTTGCGAAAATCATTAAAGCTAATCAGTCTTTCAAAAAATTAATTCTCCTGTTGTACCTCATTCTAATAATTTCAAAGTAAAAGTCTTCATTGATCAGCACACTCGGTAACGGTAAGGCTCGAACCCGTCACCCTCAAACACTAGTTAACCCGTTACCAAACGACTTCTCTAAAAAAAAAACTACTGCAAAATGAAAACTGCGTCAACCTTTGGTATAAGCGGGTCGTGTATTTTCGACTGTTCATTTTCGGAGAGGGGGTTGTCAAGTCTATCACTCTTTACTTCGTCCATCATCAGCATTCCCCGAATGTCGTTAGTTGCTCTTAGTCAGCTTCACATTGGAACTTTTGTGAAAGTTTTTCACATATTTGTTAATTGATTGAACATTAAACATTTAGACTTGTTACCCTGTTAGGGGTCTCGGTCATTGAATAAAAAAAACTTTAAACCTTCAAAGCCTTTATATTATCAATTCTCTTTAACTCATTCCCGAACAATCTCGATATTTTACTCGCTGGAATAAAATAGTTCATGAAATATTATGAGAAAGAAGAAATTGCTTTCAACAGGCAATTTCTTCTTTCTCACAAAGTTTTCTACCTCATACGGTCCTTACTTTATTTTTCAAACCAACTTTGTTTTGTAATCTGCAACCACTTCTGATTTGGAACAGTCTAAAACTTTGCCATTTGAGTTAAAAGAATTAGGGTTAAAAAGGCCCATTTACAAAAAGATCCAGTGCCATTAAGCAAGGTCAAAATAGGAGGACTATCAAAACCGCACACAAAGGCCTAGTCAAAAGAGGCCCAATATGTAAAAGAAAAAGAGAAGCTCACGTTATAGCAAGTCAGTTTGATTGTTGATTCGTTGATTGAATGGGTTTTATCGCCACTTTTAACAGTATTTCGGTCATATCGCGGCGGCTGGAGCACATAATAATGGATTCCTGGTACTTCTCACACCAGTACTACCACTACAACCTTTCCTAGCCTGCAGTTTCTATCCAATTATCCACCCATTGGTGAGAGACAGATGTCGGAAAAAATATATGCCGCCGCCGGGGCAGTTTGAAAGTAATAAACTTAACTGTTAGGAGAAATGAATATTTGAAAGTGCGTTGGTTTTATGTTCTTTTTGAAATCTTCCTTTTCTTGACAACTATGCTACTCTACAACGTAGGAAGCACTTCGTTAACGTTTCAAAAACAATACCTTACTGCAAACATATTGCTATTTCGATATTGAATATGTATCGGATTAAAAATTAGTTAACTACGTCATATCTTAGAAAACCCTTACCGTTGTTGGGCGTGGAAACTGTCGTAACTATAGCTTTAATCAAACTATAGTTAGGACATTTGGCACGTCAATCGACGTAATGTGTGTGTTTTCACGGGGCTCCGTTGTGACTAAAAATCTTTTTTCCTTTGTCCAAGTGTTTGTCTTTGGCTTGTATTTGGTCACTAGAGCGCTAGAAAAACTTGTTGACTAGCAAATATATTCTGTGACTCTTGATACTTCCATTCCTTTGATTGTTAATATTATCAAATTCGTCATTTAAGCCATTACCAGAAAACAAAATTTTAGACCAGTCCAAATTAAAAGAAGTTGCAGACGACAATAAAAGAAATTGTTGAAATTTAAAAGATATTTTATCTTATCGTATAGAAAACATTGTTGGAAAAGAAGAAATTGCTTATTATAAGCAATTTCTTTATTTTCCACGATGTTTTCCAAAGCTGGTTTCGTGGGGGGGGGGGGGTTAAAAACCGGGACTTTGTGGGAATGGGTTAAAGGAAGACAATAACTCGACAAAGCCTCGTCAAAACCCGGATGTTATCGCTTTTGCAAAGAATCGTTAGATAAAGTGAATCTAGTGAGCACAAATATTATATCTTGTACATGATGTTCCTTTTGACATGTTTGAAACTGAAGCGCTCAATGGGACCTCGCGGAACGGTTAAGGTGATATTGGTTGATTATTTGGTGCCTAACGCCTGTTCTAACATCATTTCATTCTTATCAGTTGGCCCTAGCACCAATGTAAGCATGGGGTCTTGGTATTTCGCACACAAATACTACCTTAACAACATATCCGGGTCTCCACTACGCATCCAACTTATGTGATTTATCGGCCATTCGCGAGAGACAAATGACTTTGCGCGTAAGGATTCCCCACCCGTGATCTGATGCTTCGCAGTCCACCACGCTACCCGTGACCTGTACCACGGCAGGGCCTAGACTGAAAGCAATAATGTGATTCAAATATTACTAGACCTTTATTGATCATTTCCCTTTTTTGCCTAGAAAGTACTTAAATTTGGCTATTTTTCCCATACTCAGTTCTAACTAGACTGGAGCTTAATACGTAAAGTTCCTTGAATTCAAGTTGAGACTTTTTAACTTTAGTAAGCTTTCGGGGGCCGAAAGTGCTGTGAACTCGGACGTTTACGTCAATCATATTTGTTGGATTGACGACTAAACTGCGTAAGCACATCTTATTGAAGTCATATGCTGTAGTTACGACGTTGCTTTTGTATTTATCCTATGTTCCTGACCGTATTTTGTAAACTAATGTCGTCTTATATCGAAATCTAACTGTAGTATAGGAGCCCATTTACTCGTGGTTATGAAAATAGTTTTAATAACAACTGTCATTTTAACGCCTGATTTAAGATATAATCGTTTCTTGACTAAGCTAAGCGGTCAGTTCAAATTCCATCAAGCGTATTGTTCGTCTTTACAGTAATATATTTTTCTTTTGGATAAATATTATCATAATGGTGTTACGCAAACGTTTGACCTATTGACGAAATTAAATTTCTAAATTAAAGTTACTTACAACTATATTTTACGTTATAGATTTGTACATGGCCATTTCTATTTCAAGCTTCTTTCTAAAATCACAAGTCTTTTGCCCTCCCTCCCACTCTATCTCTCTGTCTCTCTCCTTCTGTCCCTCTCTCTGTCTCTCTCTGTGGCTCTGTGTGTTTGTGTTCGTGCGTGTGTGTACATCTCTCTGTCTCTCTCACTACTATGCTATGCTAATCACCACGCGCGAAAATACAGCTTTCGTTGTTCACGAAACTATTAATTTTCAGTATCGTCAAAGATAAAAAACAAGCGTTCTAATTGGCCATAAAATATTTATTTCCCCATGAACAATATTTTGAGCACGCAGCCATTTTGTATGCTCTAGGACAAAATAATGAATCGACCGTACACTTGAAGAAACAAGTATCCTTTATATATTGCAGCCAGGAAGACCGAATACATCACTATAACCGAACACACCCCGATCACTAGACGAAAAAGAGATGCTGTGGATCACGTTGTCTTCCCGCCAATCATGGAGGTCAAATTTGATTTGAGAGACAAAGAAGTCAATCTTAGACTGAAGCAACATGAGATTATGACGCCTGATATACGATTGTCTGATTCCGATGGACCAATTGAACACGATTTCGCGGTACGATAATTATCCTATTCCCCTAATCCCTTACCACACGGCAAAATTTTAGACTATTATAAATTGAAAGACAATTCGAAGTTTATATAATTTTGGCTTTTTTCAACTTTATGGGTAAAAAAGATCGTGGAAAATGAAAAAATTGCTTGTTACAAGCAATTCCTTCGTTTTACACTATGTTTTTTAAGTTGCTTTTCTTGATGGGCGTCAAAAAGCATCGTTGTGTTTGAATTGATTAAAAAATGCAAATGTAAGCAGATCAAGGTCCGGGGCCTTATAACTCCGACCCCTACATTTTACTAGAAGGGCTGACCACGCCCGCTAAACTCCGATATTGTAGTTTAAAAAAAATATGTCGGTGACATAAATTGGGGATACACAACATGTTAAAATATTATAGCTTTATCTTTCTTAAAACATGAAAATGATATTGTGAGGGGTTTTAAATAAACACTATATTAGCTTTGGACAGACTGGCGGGGGACACGTAAAGCTATCACATATCAAAGTTCCTTTTTCCCATGACACATTTGAAAAAAAAAAAAAAAAAAAAAAGGTTTACAAATAGCGTATGCTCTACGACATCTGACATTAGAATTACCCGTGCATTAAATTCTGTTCATAACAGTAGAAGAAATTAGAGAAAAAACTAATTTTACATTAAATCCACTTTTCGTTATCCAGTCGTCACATGAGAAACGGGAAAAAAGTAACCCGTGAAAGGAGTTTATATATTGTTTAGAAGTAGCTTCGGACGGAAGGAAGAGTGGACGTACAGAATGGCGATTATATGCCCCCTCCCTAAATCTGATCCACTCTCTAAAGTTTTTAAGAAATTGCCCTTGAAGAAAATCTGGGTTGATATACTTGTAGGGTCGTGTATATTATATTGAAAAGTTAATATTGTTTGTCTTCGTAACCCGTATCATGCCGGAAGATCCCTGCCTTTGCAGGAGTTAAAGGCAAAGAACAGACTGCACAAATGTGTATGTACAGTCTGATCTTATAGTCTATATCACCTGTTTTTCCCTTTCAAACTAGAGTTGTTCTATTTTTTTCTTTTTTTTTTTTTTTTTTTTTTTTATTTCTTTTTTTCCAAAAGAAAGAATGCCGAAAAAAATGGTACTTCCAGTTGTTTCAGTAGATTTTTATTCAATTCTGGAAAGGGTTTATTCAGCATGACAAGGTATTACTTTAAACAAAACAGACGGGTCCCTGGCTACGAGAGGAAGTACGACTGAAATATCAAACGCCGTTATTTTGTAAATTTGTTGTCCGTAACGCGTAACAAAAAATTGAAGTAACAAATTTTGAATAAGATATTGTTACGATGTTTAATGGCCAAACCAAAAGTAATGCTTCACGTGAATGTTAGATTATTAGCCATGTGTTTCCAGGACTGTTGTCTGAGATACCAGATGACGCTAGTTTGTTTGTCCCTTGACCTTTTACTGTTTTGCAAAATTTTAAACCTGCCCAAATTCAAAGGTTTTGCAGACGTAAATTTTAATTGGATTAAATGTCAAAAATAATGAATCAGTAGGGTAGAAAATATTGTGTAAAAAGAAGAAATTGCTTGTTACAAGCAATTTCTTCTTTTTCCACATTTTTTTCTAAAGTATCATATCACAGTGACGTAAAATCCCGGGTTTGTATAGGAAAGGGTTAAGACAATTGGTGGATCTCTGGCCCCGCCCAATAACTCCTTTGGCCAGGTCAACTGACTTCGACAGGAAGTCCAGCTTCGATTTAAAACGGTATTATCTTGAAAAGTTTATGGTCGGTAGCATGTAACAAAAGTAGAATAGTTGGTTGAGGACCTATATGTCGTAACTACAGTTTTAAAAATCTGTAGTTATGACCTTTAGTCGCCAAACCAACAAAAAAGTAACGAAAATGGCCGCTTATATCGGACCTTGAAATCCATTTCTGTACTGACAATCGTGATTGGTCAGTTGATGGATCGCTGGTCACTCTTTGGACTCCGACGGGAAAATCAACTTCAATATCAAACGGCATTATCTTATAAAAATTGTGGCTAGTAACCTGTAACAAACATGTAAAGTGATTTGTTGACGGCATAAACGTCGTGACTACCGATTGAATAAGCTCTAGTTACGATGTTTTAGTGGATTTAAAAAAAATACGTCGCATTAATGTCGGTTTATGTCTGAGTTCGAAGTTTATTTCTGGTGCAAATTAATCGTTTGATTGGCCGATTGATTCTCTGATTGACATGGACGATTCGTCCATACGGCCATCTATGCGTGTAATTTACAGCTCGGATAAATTGTTATTACAATGTATTGATCGTCCAATGAGTATAAACTATAAGAGAGCTGAATGGCGGCTGCGTTCGCAGCTCCGTGGCTTAGTGCAAAAACATCATATGTGCAAAGTATAGACACTTATCATGTTTTTACTCTAAGCTATCGAACTATTAGTTTGATTAGTAAATCGACTTTTTTGACATCGACAATTCATAAATGGTGAACGATGACACTCCACAAAATTTATTCATACCATCTTTGGGAGATAAAAACCTCATGTCAACTATCTGAAGAATGAGTATTTACGAGGTATTCCCCCTCCCCGCTGAACTTTCATAATGTTATGATATCATTATATTATCACAGAGAAAGGTCCAAGTGTACGAGGACGAGGAAAAATATGCGTCGTTTGTTGTAACATGTGAAGATAATACAGAAAAATGTTCTCTGGTAAGAATATTTTTGGTCACAGCCATATATATACATGTCTATATTTTGCGTTCCTCAGGAAAACCTGCCATGTTATCCAATGAGGGTGGAAAATGAAAATGCTTTGGTGACGTCACTATAGTCTCATTATTACTACTCTCCTTAGAAGGGAAACATTGTCGAATGTGAAGAAATTGCTTATTACAAGTTATTTCTTCATTATCCACAATGGTTTCAATCCCAAAATGAGGATTTAAAAAAACGTCAACAAATAAGAAGGACCTTCTACAACTTCTTTTAATTTTGACTAGTCTAACATTTTACAAATGGTTAATGTACAACTACGCATTTCTTTTAGATATTTTTTTTAATAAGTATTTTACTTACTCCAGTAGGATATTCGACCAGCAATTTCAATATATTTGTATCCAAATAGCAAATGAGAACGGTCCAAGGAGTTACAAAAGACATTTAAATTGGGATTTGAATTTGAAAAAAAGTGTGATATTTTCAGCGAGAAAATGCTAACTTGCCTGTTATCAACCTTTCCCCCATTAGTCATAGTTTTACATAGCATTCTCTCTCTCTCTCGTCTCTCTCTTTTCTCTCTTTCGCTCTCGTGTCGAAAATAGGAAATTTGTGGCACTGGGCTGATATAAGCGGACCTTTTATCCACTGTTATCTTTGTGGATATTTGTCGGATCTTTAGCACCACCCGCTGATCTAAAACAAATTCATTCGACTTAGATTTCAATAACATTAGTTTTCAAATTATTTGGTCACCGACTTGAAGTAAAACGCAAGTCGTTGGTTGGCAATCTCAAAAATTGTAACTACAGATTGTAACTAGTCGCTAAAAATCAAAGACGGCTAATGAATGATTTGATTGGTCATCGATCTTTTGATTGACAGTGGCGATCTATTAATTTTTGATGTTACTTGAATCGTTGATCAAAAAAGATTAACATTTTTGAAAACAAAACTTACAATTTTTCTTTTATCCAACATGTTCCAAAAGTTAGATTAATGTTAAACTGGAATTTTTACTTCGGCCAATTATTCCAAATTATTATGCGCACTTAACATTTTTAACAAATTTAAATATGGACAGAAAACAATTTTCTCTTTCCCACCTTTTACGACCCTCAAGTCGTACCAACTCCCTTTGGAAAACATTTTGGGAAATAAGGAAATTACTTGTAATAAACAATTACTTAGTTTTCAACAATGTTTTCAACCTTAAGGTTACAGTTTCTTTTTAAAATTTCACCCATCCAAAAAGCCGTCTGCCGGTGCCATCAATATTTTGCCCGTCTATTTCTTTCTGGTAATCTAACAAGCGACGTTAAAAATCTACAATAATATTTCAACGTTCAAAATCTACAATAATATTTCAACGTTAAAAATCTACAATAATATTTCAACGTTTAAAATCTACAATAATATTTCAGCGTTAAAAATCTACAATAATATTTCAGCGTGGGTCAACGATGATTGACGGATCAATGTGGGACATCACTCCCGACCCTGATACAGCAAGTCTTCATAAAGCAGTACAGAAAGACCCTGGCAGTAAGACAGATTTTGGGGCAAAAACACCAGCGTTGCCAAAGCCTGATCAGCACCAAGGTTGGATATACCTTTTATTGTCTTCTAATTCACCAATCTCGATTGTCAATAAAGGAATTAATCGACCGATCAAATTATTTTGCAAAGCTTTGGGTTGGATTTGCTACTTAAACGATGTTAAGATCGTCTACCAACCATTTTACTTTTTTCTCATGCTACTGACCATAACTCTTTCAAAATAACGACGTTCAAAATCAAAGCGGAACTTCCTGTTGGATTTAATTGGCGAGGTCAAAGTAGTAAGTGGGCGGGTCCAGCAATTAGTCAATTGGTTACATGCAGATAGGGAATATTTATGTTAAAAGCCATTTTTTAAAGATACTTCTCTGACTTTATTTTCATTTGATAGAACATGTTTTGTTATGAAGGATTTCAAGATATTGTTTGGTACCGCTTATTTTGTATCATAGAAATTAGCGTTTAAAGAATCAAAGCACTGAATGTCCTGTTTTGGACAGTATCGACATCTGTTCATTTATCTAAAGTTTTCCCTGTACAGGATATCGAGATAACCTTGTTTGTCAAAGGTTTGGTTGGGCTTTACGAAATCAGTTCCTTTTTATTATTTCAAATACCCGGCATAGCATAAGGATTACTATTTTATACGTGTTGTCATTTATCCGACATGAATGAGTGAAGTACGCCTTGATTAAACTGAAGGTTTTCTCAAAGAGTTATCACAAGCACTGCAACACAAACTTTTTCAACCTATATCATGATTGAATGATCAATTGTAAAGATGCAGTAGTACTTTTACACCCACTACACACAGATTATGTCCGGAAATTGCAACCTGTTGACGGCACAAATAGATTTACTATCTAACCATAACCTGTTCGATCCCTGGTTTTATACGTCCATGTGACATTATAGAAAAAGAAAAGGCAACAGGTACTTTTTCCACAATAATTTCTTTCCTGCTGCTTTTTTTAAATTAAATCCCCTTTCAATTTTTGTCTGCAAAACCTCAGACTTTAAAAAAAGGTCTAAAATTCGTGAAACAGGGAAGGGTTAAACGAAATTGTAACGAGCCTCAAACAGTGGAACTCACGGTGAATTATGTTTGGATTAATTGTTCCTTGGATAAATTGTGCCGTAATAAAATGCAACATAAGCACAATTGCATAATAAGTCTTTAACGACTGATTATAGTGCTAGAAGCACTTTGATATATGGTGTGTCAAACGAATTAGAAAGAAAAGTAGAAAATGTTACACCATGAATTGAAAATAACTTCTCTATAATATCAACTGATATCCTCATGACAGATAGATTGTGTCTCTTGTTTTTAGTATCATAGTAGTGAGTTATTATGATATTTATATATTCACGTAGGCATGGAACCATCACGTTCCAGATATCTTATACAAAAATGGTTGATGTCACATTCTCTTTCTTTTTTTTTTCCGCGAAAGGTTTTGTGGTATTTATTTTCATCAACAAAATTGTTTTGTCCTGTCAAGAAACCAGAAAGAACCTGAGAACTTCTTCATGTAAAAGTCCTAGGAAGTAGCTGCGATAATGTAACCCTCTTTCTTATAATCTGTCGGCGATCGCTACGATATCGTAGGATAATATTACATTAATTTTCATTAATCAAGATATCAGATAACTGGCTTTACATTAATTTTGTCGCGTCAGTGCTCTGGAAATGTAACCACTTACTTGGTTATAGTCGTGGAAAATTGGCAGATATCACATAACGGTATTTTAAACATATATTCAAAATCACTTATACGATAAAGTTCAAGTTGATAAATGTACATTTGACGGAATAAAATGACCACAAAAAATAATACGATGTTTGCCATTCTTAAACATTGTTTCATTGTAGGTGGCTGCAGTTTCACATCACTAACAGGACAAAATTTCAAGTTAGCTGAATTATTTGGTTATCTGGAAAAAATAACAGTTTAGAATAACGCTCTATTGGCGTTTCCTTAGCTTCTTTCGTGTTAATCTATCTGACAAGTAATGGCAGTTCTACGCCACTATTAATTATTTGGTATACAATGAATGAATAAATCACTAATTTACTCTACAGAAATCTTAGCCCTTTTCTAGAGTAGAAATAACTTGTTTTCAAGCAGACTTCCTTTATCTTTTGCCAAACAGCCGAACAGCCTTTTGAAAGGGTAAGAAGAAATTCAAAGGATCACAAACCAAGGAGACACAAACGAGCCATTCCAGACTGTGACATTGTTGAGTTAGTGGCAATCGTCGACGAATCTATTTGGGAATTGTAAGGTTTTTGTGCTGCCTTGAGCTCAGGTTGAATTAAAATATTCTGCCAATTTCTTACCCACTTCCATTGTTCCAAACCTTCAATGATGGGATGTCATGGGTTCGATTCCCGGTGGCGGCGCATATCCTTTCCGACATTTGTCTCTCACCAATTGGTGAATTATCGTAAACCTAAGTGGGATAGCAGCTGCACGCTAGGAAAGGATGTAGTGGTAATACTGGTGTGAGAAAAATACCAGGAATCTATTGTCAGGTGTTCCAGCCTCCGCCATATGACTGAAATACTGTTAAAAGTGGCGTTAAACTCCATTCAACCAATCAATCAATCCATTGGTCTGTGTTACGTCGTTCGGAAAATACAGATGTGCATAAATACAAGCTGGATATTTAAGCCCTCTTTCTGATAATCTGTTGAAGCTACATAAATGCATGTTCGTAAACCTTTTTGAGAGTGCTAATAAATCATCTACATTGCATAGAATGCACAACATGTTTTGCAAAAGAAAATATCATAATTATTACCAGTTTAAGTAAGTTTTAGTTAAGATGTTCCTGTTACCCGCAGACAGTATTAAATACTGATCTCATCTGCTACAACACGTCTAGCAAAATTAGCTGCGATATCGTAACCCACTTTTATAATCTGTTGGCTAAAGTTCTTGATACAAGTAATTTCTTCATTATTCTCAGTGTTTTCCAAAACTGTTTTCTTAATACGCGTCTAAAAAGGGATTGTGCGGGAATAGGTTAGATAAAAAGGTCCTTAACCCTAAGGGACAAAGATATTTTAAATTTGATCAACTGCAAAATTATCACCAAAGACTTGAATCTATATTCGTAGTATTTATAATCTTCCAAGCAGTTTATAAAAACTGTTAATGGACGAGGATAACTTTGTAAGTACATATTTTTCAAGCTGTACTTACGATGTCTTGGTACATGTAGCTCATCTACTGTGCATCTCTGATAATTCTATCATAACTAAGCTTAACCAACTCCCAAAAAATCCTACGCCCCTAAAAAAAATGTTCGTGAAAGCATTGTTTAAATGAAGAAATTTCTTCAATATCCACTATGCTTCCTATCCTAAAAGACCAGGAATTTAAAAATGATAAACTAAAAATTTCCACTTGCACCGTCTTTGAATTCAAACCATTTTTTTTTTCTGTATGGCAATGGATTAGAAAATGGCCGTTAACTAAGTTGTAAGAACTTGAGGCCAGAAACCATAATCGTAATATTAGCTGTTCTGTATACATGTATTAACTACGTACAAATGGTGTAGTATCAAAATATGTGTGAACTAAATTAATGGGTTACACAGCCATATTAGTAGTCTTGTTATTTTAGATGCTTTAATTTTTCAGCAATTTGAATCAGAGTGCTTTCAATACTACTGAAGCCCGAGAGGCAATAACAGCTTATTATCTGGCTCTCTACCTTGAGGTAAAATATAACTTGATCTATTCTAATCTTTGTGAGTTCAGTATGTTCTAAGTGAATCTGTTGTTCGTAAAGTTTAATTATTTTAGTTCGAATGCAATTAACCCATTCCCACACAGTGACGCTTTTGGACACCCCTCAAGGAAAATGCTTATGAAAACATTGTGGAAAATGAAGAAATTGCTAGTTGTTTTCTATCCAGAAAGTTGAACAATCCAAAATTTCGCAATTTCTTAATCGTCATCCGCAACTTCTTACAATTTGGACCAGTCTAAAATGTTGCCGTCTGGAAATTGGTTAAAGCTCTAAGCCTATAAAATCGCCCTCGAACACACATTATCTAGGTGATTTCTTGTCCTTGAAAGAGAGGCAGTGGCATAACCCTTTCCTGGTTAATCCCTGGATTTTATGTCCCTTGGTTTTTATACTCAAGAAAATATTGCTGGATAAGAAGAAATTGCTTATAACAAGCAATTTCTTATCCCACAATATTTTCTACCCTATAGGTTTTAAAATGCGCTCACTTTTAATTGTTGTCTGCAACTTTTTTGAAATTTGACAGGTCTAAAATTTTGAAAAACAGGAAAGGGTTAAACCTAGCTGCGATATCGTAGTCCTCTTTCTGATAATCTGCTTGTCAGCAGATTATCAGAAAGAGGGCTTCGATATCGTAGCTAGCTTAAACCCACTGTTACGAGATTTTACAGCTGGGTAGACTTGGGCTGGCTTGTTGACTTGGGCTGGCTTGTTGACTTTGGCTGGCTTGTGGACTTGGGCTGGCTTGTGAATGTCTTACCCCGGTGATGGTGTGAAGCACCTATGCAAGCCATCCATCGATGCAGCAAATAATAGTTAACTTGGCAATTATCATCATCACTATCAATAATGTGCAGACATCTTAAACAGTCTTAACTTATTCACACACTCCAGATTTTTTTTTTTACATCCGTGAACTCATAAAGACAGAAAAGGGAAAATTCTATCAACTTGAAATTGGTGTCTGCAAATTGGTGTCTGCAACTTCTTTAACTTTTAACCATTCTTAAAAATTTTGTTTGGTAAGAGTTGAAAAATTAAGATGCTCAAAGATAATGACCGCTCAAAGCTGTTTCAGAAACATTTTTTTAAAGATGGTTATTGTACCCATTTTTGATACCATGGTAAAGCTTATGATTATTTGACTTGTCATGCTAAAAGAGACCACCTGGCTATGCAGCAGAATGTTTTAGCACAACATGAGATCCTTATTTCCACCGCTGTGATATTGTAGCCCTGATTCTGATAAACCGCTGGCCATCAGATTATCAGAAAGATGGCTTCAAAATTGCAGCTACTATGTCCAGTGTCCCTGTACCCTATTTCAAAAATTATCTTAAACAACACCTCATGCACCTCATGCTAAGTAGCTAGGCTAATTTGAATTATTAAATCTGACAGAAATGTTTTCTCCGTGGTCAGCTTTCAAAAACACTTAACAAAAACTGAAATGGTAAAAAAATTTCTGGTTAATCAAGGCTACAAGAATGAAATTTAAACAAATCATCTCCTCATGACCATGAGCCTTGATTTTTGCATGAAACATCTTATTTCTGTCTTTCAAAATTGCTAAAATCAGCAGAGATGCTTCCTATGTTGCCCTCGCCAAAAATAGCTAGAAGAATTGAGAATAATTGAAAAAACTGTTTGCCATGGGCAAAAAGTGAAATTTTTAAAAAAAAAATCCTCTCCTGACCTAGTTGGCCCAGAGCCATCATATTTTAAATTAAGTATAAGTGCACAGACCTTTTCCTAAACAGGGAAATTAACCCATTCCCACACAGCAAAATTTTAGACTGGTCCATGTTGAAAGAAGCTGCAGATGACAATTTCAAGTTGATGGAATTTTGAATTTTTTCATCTTTTTGGATAGAAAACATTGTGGATAATGAAGAAATTGCTTGATACAAGCAATTTCTTCATTTTCCACAATGTTTTCCAAAGCTTTTTTCTCGAGGGGCGTAAAAAGGAGGGATTGTGTTGGAATGGGTTAACACCCTTCAGTCCTAAAGGGGCAGAAAATGTTTGGTTAACGTAACTGAAGAAACTTGCATTTAGGATTCCAAGGGATAGAGCCGCCGTCATAGCGCAGTTGGTAGCGCGTCGGACTGTCAATCTAGAGGTCCCGGGTTCGATTCCCGACGGCGGCACTCATCCTTTCCGACGATTTGTCTACCACCAATGGGTTGATAATCGTAGACCTATGTGGGATAGCAGCTGGAGGCTAGGAAAGGATGTGATGGCGGTACTGGTGTGAGAAATACCAGGAATCCATTGTTAGGTGCTCCAGCCGCCGCGATATAACTGAAAGATTGTTGAAAGCGGCGTAAAACCCCATTCAAACAAATCCAAGGGATAGAACCATGAAGGGGCCTTTTATACATAAAGAAAGTTTTAGGTTAACTTGGTATCAAAATCCTCAACTTAACCTTAACCCATTCCCACACGATGACACTTTTTGAAGCCCCTCAAGAAAAAAACAATTGGGAAATATTGTGTAAAATGAAGAAATTGCTTGTTGATAGCAATTTCTTCATTTTCCACAATGTTTTTTTTACTCACAAAGTTAACAAAAATTAAAAACTTTATAAGCTTTCAAATGTAGCCTGCAAATCTTTAAATATGGACCAGTCTAAAATTTCACTATCTGGTAATGGATTAAATTGATGAGAGTTGAAAGAAAAGATCCTTTAACTCGGGTCCAGTGCAGGTTGATCAAGTTTTCTTTTCCAAAAATTAATCCATGTCATGCTGAACCTGAAATATTCCTGTTTCGGCAGTAGTATCCTGTAAAAGTGGAGTCTGATATTTGTCTTGACCTCCTGCTCATCCCTTTAACCCATTTCCACACAGTGTAAGCTGACTCTTTATGAAGCCCCTACGACAAAAAGCTTTAGAAAACGTTGTGGAAAATCAATAAATTGCTTGATACATTATCTTCATTATCCACACGGTTTTCTAACCCAAAAGGCAAAATGGTTGCAAATTCCATCAACTACAATTGCCATCTGCAACAACTTTGAGCTTGATTATTTTTTTACATAATTATCAACCAAACATTGGTTCTTCTTGAGCTTTCAGCCCTTTGATTTAAATGCAGATTTTTAGAGATTTTTATTTAGTATGATATGGTTTATTGATAAGGTAGAACAGTTTCCTATTTGACAAATTTTAACCCTGATGATCCTGCATATCCATACTTTTCATACTTACAAATGAGCCTATGCCTAACCATTTTGCATGTGCGTGACTCGCACATGTTGAGCACCCTGGACAGCCATTATGGGCAATTAGAACATTCCCTGATTGTTTAAGGAAGCTTTTTGGTCAGTATATATCTACAGAGCGCAGAGTGAAGACTCTGATCAGCCTGTGCGGTTGCACAGGCTGATCTGAGTCTTTACCTGGCGCACATGTGTAATGGTTGGAAATGTCACGCATGCACTCAAATTATAGTCATACATAGTTTTGAAATCATACATAATTCTAAGGTTTCTTTCACTTCAGGACTTGCACAAATTTTGCCATTGAAGTAAATGAAAAAAATTCTTCTTTTATTATTGGAATTGTTATGTTTAGAATGTATCAACCCATTACCAGATGACAAAATTTCAGACTGATCCAAACTTAAAGAGGTTGTAGACAACATTTTAAAGAATATTTGATTTGAAAAGAGGTATCAAATAGGATAGAAAACAATGTAATAAGAGGAGAAATTTCTTGTAACAAGCAAATTCTCCTTTTCCAATTTTTTTTTAAAACTATCTTCAGTATGTAATAATGCAGGAGTGGAAGAGAATAGGTTAAGTCCATAAAATCCGAAATTAGTATTGTCTTAACCCATTCCCACACAAATCCCCTTTTTGATACCCCTCAGGAAAACGTTTTGGGCAAACTTTGTTGAAAATAGAGATATTGCTTGTCACAAGCAAATCCTTCATCATTTTCTACCCTGAAAGAGAAAGTTTTTTTGTTTTTTTAATTTCTTCAACTAGAATTTGTAGTCTTTGAATTCGGACTAGTGTATAATTTTGAAGTCTGGTATTAGCCTAACCATTACCTGTACAAACTCAGGATTTTATGTAATTGTGATTACATACTTGACAAAATATTGTAAGGAGAAATTGCTTGTATTTTCTACCACATAGGATGGTTTTATTTCAAATTTCATCCTATTTCATTGTTGTCTGCAACCTTTTCTGTTTTCACCAACTTGAATTTGCAGTCTGCAACTTCTTTGAATTTGGACTAGTCTAGATTTTTATTATGTGGTAATGTTTATTATGTGTTCTGTTAGGCTGATGCCCATTTCAAGAATGTTGGTTTAAGAAGAAACAACACTTGCATCAGATTATACCTAGATGGTATTCACATCCAAACAGTAAGTAATCCACACATTATCCATGAGGTATCATACAAATAATTCTTTTGCTAGATTCAATTTAATTCTTGTTATAGAAATGACTGATCGCTGGTGCCTGCTCACTGACTCTGCTGGCCTGAGGTCCTCTGACTCAAAACAGGAAGTTCTATTTCGATATTAATTAACGCATTCCAACACAGCAAAATTTTAAACTAGTCCAAATTGAAAGAAGCTGCAGATGACAATTTCACGTTGATGAAATTTTGAATTTTTTCGTCTTTTTGGTTAGAAAACATTATGGATAATAAAGAAATTTCTTGATACAAGGAATTTCTTCATTTTCCACAATGTTTCCAAAACTTTTTTCTTGAGGGGCGTAAAAAGGAGAGATTGAGTTGGAATGGGTTAAAAAGCCTTATTATACAAAATTCATTGTTGGTATAATATGTCATGAAAAAGTAAGATCATTGGATAATTGACCAATTACAGCTGTCAATCAAAGAATCAATCAATCAACTAACCCATTTCCACTCAATCCCTCCTTTTTACGCCCCTCAATATAACGGCTTTAGAAAACATTGTGGAAAATGAAGAAATTGCTTGTTTCAAGCAATTTCTTCATTATCCACATTGTTTTGGATCCAAAAAGTCAAAGAAAATTTAAATTCCACCAACTTGAAAATATCGTCTGCAGCTCCTTTCAATTTGGACCGGTCTAAAATTTTGTTGAGTTGGAAAGGGTTAAATACAGTCTAATACCTATACCTCAAGGTTCAGGGGAAAGAGGGCTTTGAACTACGACATTGGCAAACATTGATGTAAAACATCTTTGTTGGTTTGCCAACTAAAACATCATTATTACAGCTTGAATAAGCTGTAGTTACAATGTTTAACAAGTCAAGTTACAATTTAACTTTTCTGTTGCATGTTAATAGCGATAAAGTTTTCAAAGTAACACCTAATGATATCAAGGTTGATATTTCTGTTTGAGTCAGTGGGCATGGTCAGAATCAGTCGGTGAAGCCAGCAACCCATCAATTGATGGATATTTTTGTCAATAAAAATTCGCTGGATTAGTCCATTAGTTCATTAGGCCTTTTGTTCACCTCTGAGAGGCTCCAAAATACACATTTTATTTACCCATTACCAGACGGCAATGTTTTTGGTCCAATTTGAAAGGAGTTGCAGACGAGAACTTAAAATTGATGAAATTTTAGGGTTTTTTTAACTTTCTTGATAGAAAACATCGTTGAAAATGAAGAAATATTTTCCCAAATGCTTTCTAGAGGGGCGTTAAAAGTGTCATTGTGTGGGAGTGGGTTGGTTATGGAACATCATAAATTCAGGCTGTATTTACAACTTCTAGGTTTCTAAACAATCATTTGCTCTTTAACCCTTTCCTGTTCAGTGCCTGGTATTCACGTCCCTGTGATTTTGTAATTGAGAAAACATTGTAGTAAAAGAAGCAATACCTTTTGAATTTTGACCGGTCTAAAATTGTGCAAAACAGGAAAGGGTTAATTTGGCCTCAAAAGTACAGATATATTTTACCACTTTACCTTGTTTGATGACCTAGTGTAACAGCCAGGGGGTACTCAAGTAAAACTGCCATGAACATTTGTCCTGGCCACTGAGGTCCATTCTTTTTGTTGAAATTCTTAAGATTCTTATTTAGATTTTTAAGATAAGCATTCTTTAGATTCAAATTTTTAAGTCACTGAATGAGAATCTTAGGAATTGGGAAGGAATTTATGTATACTCAACATTTGCTTAACTAAGTAGCCTTGACAACGTTGAATGGTTTCATTCTGAACAACAAAGATTGTTCTAAAAAATCTCATTTAACAGGATTTGAGTTCTCGATGAAAAGAACATATCTCTGGTCATCCTCTGCAGTTTGGAAATCTGACCAGGTTCAATATTTTTAACCAATTTCCAAACGAAAAATGTATAGGCTGGTTCAAATTGAAAGAAGTTTCAGAAAATAATTTGAATTTTATAAAAAATTTAATTTTTGTCCTTTTTTGGTAGAAAAAATGTTGGAAATGAAGAAATTACTTGTTACAAGAAATTTCTTCATTTTGCATGTTTTCAAGAGCTCCTGTTAGTGTTCAGGAGCCACTCTATAAGCCAAAGCTTTCGTCGCTATCAAACCAAAATAAATCCGTATAAACTTAATTTTTTATGATTACTTCAGACCACATCCGACTCATGGTCCTTCCCTAATGAAATCAGTCTATCAGGCCCTCTACCTGACATTGCATATGTTGAAGCCATTGATGGTTTGTTTACCTGTGGAACACAGATTGATAATCTTAGAAGCACTTACAGTTTGGATTTGGGACAGTGCTTTACAAGGTAATTCAACCTATTGCAACTGGTCCAAATTTACTCATTCCCACACACTGATGCTTTTTGATGACCCTCAAGAAAAAAAGGCTTTGGAAAACATTGTGAAAATGTAGAAATTGCTTGATACAAGCAATTTCTTCATTTGGCACAAAGTTTTCTACCCAAAAAGACAAAAGTTTGTTGAATTCCGTCAACTAAGAGCTGTTATCTGCAACTTCTTTTGATTTGGACCAGTTTCTAATTTTGTTGTGCAATAATGGATAACCCATTTCCACATAATGACACTTTTGGATGCCATTCATGAAAACAATGGGGAAATATTGTGTAAATTGAAGAAATTGCTTCTAACAAGCAATTACTTCATTTTATACAATCTTTTCCACCAAGAAAATTGAAAAAAAAACCTGAAATTTTAGAATTTTTTAGTTGTCGTCTGCAACTCCTTTCAATTTGGACCAGTCTAAGATTTTGCTGTTTGGTAAAGGATTAAAAGACTTTATAGACAACAATTTCAAGTTGGTGAAACTTTAAAAATCGCTTGTGACAAGCATTTAGTTAATTTGTAGCAAGCAATTCTTTTTGCACAATATTTTCTTCCCTACTGAATTGTTATTGATCAACTTAAATCCACTAAAATTTTTGCAAAACAGGAAGGGTAAAAAATGTTATCCACTCGTAATCTCTTCAACTTTTTTTATGGATTTGATTTAGATTTCATATGTGCACTCAGTATCAATCAAAGATGTGCACGTGGTTTTGGGGGTACAGTCCATTTACTTTTCTAGAGTTATGGCTCTTTGTTTTAAAAAGGCTTTAATCAAGTGTCAAAATGTTTATTCTGTGACAATTGAAGCCATGGGGGGTGGGGGATGGAGAGAATATTTAAACGTATTTTTTGATAGTGTAGTTTTCATTGAAATAATTTAGATTGCTTCTTACAGAAAAGTATATAGCCGTAATGGCTGATCCAGGATTTCTGTAAAAGGGGTTCAAACTTACCTATGAGGGGATTGTTTTCCTATTATTCCCTTTTATTGAATTTCCCAATGAAAATGAAATAATTTGAGAGGTTCAAACAAGCGAACCCCCTGAAACCCTCTAAATTTGCAACTAAGCCACCTACACAGTAGAGGGGACATACTTGAAATATGAATGATATTACTTTACCTTTTTTAACCCATTGCCACATAGTGATGCTTTTGGATGTTCCTAGAGAAAACAAAATGAGAAAACATTGTATAAAATGAAGAAATTGCTAGGTACAAGCAATTTCTTCATTTTACACAATGTTTTCTGCCCAGAAAGTTGAAAATATCTAAAAATTCACAAGCTTTGAATTGTTGTCTGCAACTCCTTTCAATTTGGACTGGTCTAAAATTTTGCCTGAAGGAAATGGGTTAACGACTGTCTTCAGTTTTAGATCAAATTAAAATTCTATTTATAGATACCCATTGAAAGAATTGATTCACAAAATTGATTTCAAGAAAAAGTCAAAGAGCCTCAAGTTCGCCCATTTCAACACGATCACGCCCTTCAAGAAAAGAACTTTTAAAAGCATTGCAGAAAATGAGGAAATTGGTTGTTTTCCGTAGCTTTTTTCTTGAGGGGAAGGGGTTAACCCATTACCAGATGGCAAAAATTTAAGACTCGGCCAAATTGAAAGGATTTGCAGATGACAACTAAAAGCTTATGAAATTTTGAATGATTTTACCTTTGGGATAGATTTCTTCATCATCAACAAAGCTTTCCAAAGCTATTTTTCTTTTAGGGCGTCTAAAAGTGTGATTGGTTTAGATTGGGTTAAAAGATGCATGCTAGGCAATTCAATTCCAATGACATACATGTAGTTGTGAGGGCGGTTATGGAGGTGTGACAACAATTCTTTTCATTTTGATAGGAATTAATTTGTGTACCTAAAAGACTTGAAATCAGTTATCATTTCAGTTATTCAGTTATTCAAATACACCAGACAATTATGGAAGTTGATTTTCGAACATAGAAGGGGGTGGGTGTTTAACAAAAACACTTATTGTTCATGAAAATTTACAAAAATGGCTGTATATTTGATAATTAAGGCGATAGGCATTTATCAGAATATGGGTCAGGGATGTGGAAATACGTATTTTCTGTACTTGTCCATGGACAAGTAAAATGGTATTTTCTACTTGTCCAGGATCAAAATAGACTTGCCCGTGAAAAGATGAAGAACAGATAAATTTTGAGAAAACATCATTTTTAAAGAAGAAAATGCTGCAACTCAGCATTTTCTTCATTAAAAACAATATATTCTAGCTTTAGATACAAACATTACACTCATAAATCTATTCTTACTATTTAGTGCCTATCCAAGATTTGCCGATATTTACTTGTCCACGGACAAGTAGCCTCAAAAAATGTACTTGCCTGCAGGAAGAAAAACCCTTGTCGGACAAGTCGGGCATGGGATTTCCACACCCCTGTGGGTGATTATTTGAATAAAATGGCTGTATAATTGGTACTTTAATTCTCATTTTTTATAAGGTGGAGCACAAGCAAAGTCTGTGATTTACAATTTTTTCTACTTCAAAAGACAATATATTTTTTTAAAATTTCATCAACTGAAAATTGGATCAGAAATTTCTTACATTTCGAACCAGTCTGAATCAAAGTGTGTCATTAATGTATTTATTCTAAGTTTCATTGGCATTTTTTTTTTCGTAATTCAATTTTAGTTTCATCTATCAATCAAGATTCAAACTTTTGAATTGGCTTTTTTTTTTTTCATATTTCTATGAACACAATTTTGAGCTAGCAACTATTTTATATTATGCTTGTGCACAAAGTAGATCCATAAATTTTCACTCAAATGACTAGTAAAATTTTTGCTCTGTTTGCTTGATGGATGATTAAACTATAAGAAATAAAGAGATTTATTTGAGTCTCATCCATGTACATTTATTAGATTATTTAAAAGTACATGGTCATTCAGTATAAGAATTATAAGAGACTTTTGTGAAAACATTCACTCACTTACTTTGATGGTGTGGCCAATGGCCCCTGCAATTGCACATACATAATGTTTGCACCTACAGCAACTCTGTGTCAACTACAATGTACTGTAAATCGGGTTTCAGTTTTATTTTCCCTAATATTCGAGAGACAATGATCATTTTGTCTATAAAAAATGGTGAGAACCAAAAAAGCAAGGAACTTAGGAAGATCAAATGACAAAATATTTACCTTTTTGGCATTATCCAACTTTATTTCATTCAAATGAGGATTATCACCTTCTCGGTTAAAAATGTTAGCAAACAATAAATCAGTTTTGAGAACAGGAGAATTCTTTAGCAATCCACAAAATTTCATAACCTGCCAAATTAGTTCACCTAGTGTATTGAACAGAGCTATAAAAACATAACAATTTGGAAAGTAGACAAGGTGGTAAAATTCTAGGCGAAGACAATAAGACAACAAAGAGCTAAAATGTTGAATCTGACTCTTTATTGCATAGACTCTTAGAACCTTTGAACAAATTGAAAGCAGACAATGCAAAATGAATCGGTTTAAAACAAACAATTGCACCTGTTTTAACACCGGATAAAATTATTTTGCCTATGACAGTTTATTAAGACTATTATCATATTGCTAATTTGATGGATCTGTGCTTTAAGGTATAAATATTATGTATTGAACCTCTTTCTCAGCTCTTTCCCAAATTATATCAAACTTTAATGCATAAGTTGTGATCTTAGAACGATTTCAAAAGAGAAATTGTTATACTTTGAGTATATAGAAGATGTAAATGTTTTTAAAATGAATTATCAGTAATCATTATAATCATAGGTGGGTATCAAATCATGTTGTACTAGTAATTACATATCGATTTTTTCTTCGCTTGTGTATTCCCGGAGATACTAACGGATATAACCGAAGTACCATACCTAGAAATTATCGCCTCGTCTGCTTTCCATTGCTATGTTTGTATAACTGTATTCAATAAACTAACGGACTAACTTGGCAGGTTGTAAAAAATTTTCCACCTGCTAAAGATCTGTCCTTTTTTCAAAAATTATTTTATTAGTTTTTACGCCAAGAAAGTGATGATCCCCATTTGAATGAAATAAAGTGGGATGATGCCGAAAAAGGTAAATATTTTGTCATTTGATCTTCATCGGATGGCGGCTTACTTTGGACCTCTCCGTATTTTTATGTACAAAATGGTCCAATTTAAGCAAGATTCTTTGATTTGCGAGCTCCCTGTCTTGCAAATATTAGTGAAAATAAAACCCTCGCTAATAAAACTGATTTACAGTACCCAATACGATCATCTACCTATACCTAAAATTGCAAACTTTTCATTGAGGTATGAACCCTAAAAATTGAATCACACTATATGTATGAACCTCCTTTTTGTATTCATATAGTTTGATTAAGTCTCAAGGGTCATACCTCAATGAAAAAAAAAATATTCTCTTCATTTCTTATACAGTTATAAGAAAAGAAGAGATCATTTTTTAGTTTTCATAAAGGAATGTTTGTTATCTATCTTTAATTTGATGGTTAAGAAATTTTCTTCATAATCAACAGATTACTTTTCATTCTGCTAGGAAGTTTTGACGTTTAAGAGATGAAGAGAATATTTTTGTTTTCATGGCAGTATGAAACAAAAAACCTAATCACACTGTATGAATACGCGAAGCTTTGGTAAACATAGTGAAAAAAAAGTAACTGCTTGTTACAAGCAATTTCTTCATTATCCACAATTTATTTCCACTACAACAGAGAAAGATTTCAAAGATTTCATAAGCGTAAGATTGTAGTCTGCAACTTCTTTGAATTTGAACTGGCCAAAAAAATAATTGTGTGGAAATGGGTTAACCAAAGATGTATTTTGAATATTTATACAGGAAAGATATAGTTTGGAATGAGAACAGTGGCCAGCCAAATTACTTTCGTTTCTATAGAAGTAAGTAATTTCTTACATTTTACTGAGACACCTTTTTCATTTTATATTTTCCAATTTTTGTTTTAAACCATTACCACACAAGAAAAATTAAGACTTGTCCAAATTGAAAGGAGCTGCAGACAACATTTTAAGGTTTATGAATTTTAGATTTTTTCAATTTCTGGGTAGAAAACATTGTGGATGATGAAGCAATTTCTTCATTATACACAATGTTTCCCAAAGCCTTTTCTCTTAGAGGCATCTAAAAGCCTCATTGTGTTGGAATGGATTAAGATATGATATTATTCATGGAAAAGTATGCACTTGACAGAAAAAAATCTGTATCAACCATACTGATAAGATTTGACAACATAATTTTCCCAGTAAAATGACATTGTGCCAAGACTAACTTTATTATCCCCCGCCGTTTCGGCGAAGGGGATATAGTAATGGTCTCCGTCTGTCATTCTGTCCTTCCGGCTTCCGTCATTCTGTCCTACAGTCATTCCGTCATTCTGTCACTAAACTTGTCCGGAGCATATCTCTGAAAGAATAATTACTATCAACTTTAAACTTCATAGGTGGATAGATCTCATTGAGGAGAAGTGCAGTGCACAAGAACCACAACTCTTGCTTGCATACTTTTGGAGTTATTGCCCTTTGTTGTTTTAACAACTAAGATTTTGTTCGGGGCTTATCTCTGAAAGTATAATAACTATGAACTTAAAACTTCATAGGTGGATAGATGTCATTGTGGAGAAGTGCAGTGCACAAGAACCACAACTCTTGCTTGCATAATTTTGGAGTTATTGCCCTTTGTTGTGTTAAAGTCTTAGATTTGTCCTGAGCATATCTCTGAAAGTATAATAGCTGATATCGAACTAATTGAGAAGAAATGCAGGGCCTAGATCTAGCTGGCTTCAATTTACTAACAAGCTTTTTAGGCGGGGATGGCCATGTCTCTTGTTAGAATTATGTTAAAGTTGGTTTTAGACAAGTTTCATGGGGTTCTTTTATTGTCAAAATTTTTTGTATATGATAAATGGAATACCATGGTGTTGTAGTGATACAAAACCATGTATCATAATCATAATATATAATATTCCATAACCCATTCCAACACAACAAAATTTTAGGCTGGTCCAAATCGTAAGAAGCTGCAGACGACAATTTCAAGTTGATGGAATTTTATTTTCTTTGTCTTTCCGGATAGAAAACATTGTGGATAATGAAGAAATTGCTTGATATAAGCAATTTCTTCATTTTCCACAATGTTTTCCAAAGCTTTTTCCTTTGGGCGTCTAAAAGCGTCACAGAGTGGTAATGTGTTAAAAATACATGCTGACTGTAGGGATGACTTTGTCAGTTACTTGTGACTTAATTCTTCTGTAATGTTGAAACTAGAAACTCCACCAATATTTGTTGTTGCAATATTTTGTAGATTGCTGAAAAAAAAGTTAGGATATTTGTATGATGCTTTTTCTTTAACAATAAATGAAAAGAGGGCAGTTTTATCAAAGGTCGGATTCCATATATGTTCATTCTAATCTATACCTATGCTGCCTTCTAAACCCAATCAAATGCAGAAAAAATTTGGGATAAGCAGGAGGAATGTCAACTGCCCCTATTTGAAGAATTATTTCCCCTTGAACTTTGACACATTTTCTGGTGAAGGTATTAAGCCTTTCCGACACAACAAAATTCAACCAGTTGCAGATGGGGTTGTAGACATAATGTAGATTTTATGAAATTTTATAATTTTTCAACTTTCAGGGTAGAAAACATTAAGGAAAATAAAGAAATTGCTTGTAGCAACCAATTTTCTTCATTTTACACAAATTTTTCCCAATTGTTTTTCTTGAGAGTTGTCAAAAGCATTACTGTGTGGTAATGGGTTAAGTCACCTCCAGTGCAAAGTTCTAGTTTTATATAGAATTTAACCCATTCCCACACAACAAAATTTAGACTGGTCCAAATTTGAAAGAGTTGCAGACGACGATATTTCAACTTTTTGGATGGAAAACATTTTGGAAGATAAAGAAATTGCTTGTTACAAGCAGTTTCTTCATTTTACACAATGTTTTTCCAGTTGTGTAGGAATGAGTTGACTTTTGCTGGCCATGCCCACTGACCACCTGACAGTTTGACTGAGATATGTGCATGCTATTGGGTATTTTGGTATTTGTGTCTTGTCAAGTAAAAGGGGACCTCTTGAATGGTGCAAAAAGCATTGACCTTCTGGAAACACTGCACCAATCACTCACTGAAATCAGACAGAAAGTTTAACTTGGATATTGAACTGTGTTTTTTAACAAATTTTGGTTAGTAATGTGTTACCAAAGAGTAAGAGTCAAAGTTCAATGATCTATGTACCATTTGATTGGTCTATGGATTAGTTATAGGGATTGGAATGAGTATTTGATTAATTCTGGCAATTGCTTGGCTAAATGAATAGCAATTTTGACTTTTTGACACTTTGCTAACTGAAGTTAATAGACAAAATTTTGAGCTTATCTCAAAGTTCAACAAGTGCAAACTGCCACTGGAGGCTTAACCACTAAATTCATTGAATGCCTACACCATAAATAATAGTTCTGGTGTATTTTAAGGATATTACAAACTCTATTCAAATTGTAGTGCACTCTTTCAAAAGCAAGCTATTTAACCCATTCCCACTCAATTCCTCTTTTTTAAGCATCTCCAGAAAAAGGCTTGTAACAAGCTATTTCTTCAATGTCCACAATATTTTCTTCCCAATTCCACTATCTTGAAATTGTAATCTGCAACTTCTTTCAATTAGAACCAGTCTAAGATTTTGTCATGTTGTAATGGGTTAACTCCTGTGTTATTTTAACCTTGCTTATTTATCATGATAACCTTTGACAAAGAGGATTAATTAACAAAACCATGCTCTGCTGGCTTACAGTACTTACAGTACTTTGATTAATTGATTAATTTGAAAAAGGCTTGTAACAAGCTATTTCTTCAATGTCCACAATATTTTCTTCCCAATTCCACTATCTTGAAATTGTAATCTGCAACTTCTTTCAATTAGAACCAGTCTAAGATTTTGTCATGTTGTAATGGGTTAACTCCTGTGTTATTTTAACCTTGCTTATTTATCATGATAACCTTTGACAAAGAGGATTAATTAACAAAACCATGCTCTGCTGGCTTACAGTTCTTACAGTACTTTGATTAATTGATTAATTTGAAAAAGGCTTGTAACAAGCTATTTCTTCAATGTCCACAATATTTTCTTCCCAATTCCACTATCTTGAAATTGTAATCTGCAACTTCTTTCAATTAGAACCAGTCTAAGATTTTGTCATGTTGTAATGGGTTAACTCCTGTGTTATTTTAACCTTGCTTATTTATCATGATAACCTTTGACAAAGAGGATTAATTAACAAAACCATGCTCTGCTGGCTTACAGTACTTACAGTACTTTGATTAATCTTCAATACCGGTTCTCTAATAGCACATATTTGATATTATTTCATTTCTTCAAGTAAATCAATGATCAGACATCTCCTCAATAGTCATTTTGACTGAAGAAAAGCTGAAAACACCTATACCAATATGGTTGAAAACAGTGAGTTGATAATCAAAAACAAAATTTCTATCCTCCCACTTGATCGAAAAGGGTGACCTAGTAATCAATGAGTATAGTTGGTGCTAGCTACCATCGATAATTGTTTTCATTGATAGCTATCATCTGTAAATTGTGCAGTCTATATATACAGGGTTGAAGCTTTTGGCTGTTTGTATTTTGATTCTAGAAGAGTAATTCTACCTGAACAAATACTATTTCACAATCACTATCTCTTGTTTACCTGGAGTATATCTTTGAGACCCCACTGGGAGGTGTCTTTTCACTTGGTTTGCAGCATATATTTAGACTAAAGTGTCATAAGTAATGAAATTATTGAATAATCTCATTTTAATTTTCAGCTGCAATACTTTGAAAAATTATACATGCATAATTACAAGTGTAAAAGGTAAATTAACTGATAATCAAATTATTTCCTCATTCTCCACTTTGTTGTCTCAAACTCATAACTTGAGAGTTAAAAAAAATCAGTAATTGTTTGAGGATCAGTTTACCCATTCCCACACAATACTAATGTTTTTTGAAACCCACAAGAAAAATAGCCTTCGAAACATTCTGGAAAATGAAGAAACTTTGTGTTTCAAGCAATTCCTTGATTATCCACAATGTTTTCTATCTCAAAAGACAAACCAGATGTAAATTTCATCAATTAAAAGCTATTATCCTCAACATTTTGAACAGTTTATAATTTTTTTTGTCTGGTAATGGATTCATTGCACCATTATAGAATCAACAATTACTGTGGCAATGTATGGTTATTCCGGTAAGTTTGGAATCAAAGTATTGAAAGTACTGTAAGCTAGCAAAGCATGGTTGAATTTAGAAAAGCTTTCCCTTATTTGGTAGAAAACAATATGGACATTGAAGAAGTTGCTTGATACAAGCAATTTCATCATTGTTCACAATGTTTTCAAAAGCTCTTTTCTTGAAATGTCTAACAAGCCGAATTGATTGGGGATGGGTTAAATAGCATGAACTTGACAGAGTTCTCTACAACTTGAATAAAGTTTGAAATATTCCTGAAATATATAAGAACTACTTTTAATAACGTGGTATTCAGTGGATTTAGTGGTAAAGCCTCCAGTGGCAGTTTGCGCTCATTGAACTTTGAGACGACCTCAAAATTTCGTTTGTTAACTTAAGCTATCAAAGCTGACGCTTTACTAGCTAAAAAACTAGTTGTTTCATGATATGGAATCTCAATGGGGTGAGAAGATGAATTCTTAACACATTTCCACACAATCACGCTTTTTGCCGCCCCTCAAGAAAAGTACAAGCAAATTGAAAAATACATAATTTATAGGATTGACAACATTATGAGAAAAAGTTGAGATTACATGTGGTAGTGAGTGAGGGTTAACCCATTCCCACATAACAAAATTTTAAAATGGTCTAAATTGAAAGAAGTTGTAGACGACAATGTTTAGTTTATGAAATCTTACAATATTTTGTCTTTTTGGTTAGAAAATATTGTGGATAATGAAGAAATTACTTGTCACAAACAATTTCTTCATTTTCTACAATGCTTTTCAAAGCTTTTTTCTTGAGGGGTTTTGTGTTGGAATGGGTTAATTTAACAGATTATGACTTAATTATTTAACAAAAGAAAAACGAAAAAGTTAGCCTAATGTTTTGGTTCGTTTAGCATCACTGGACGTTACCACTCTTGAAGATTTGGTCTTTCAGTAGATCTAACACAGTTGAAACAAACAGTTATGCACCAGTGAAGGTTTCAGGAGAGAAAACTTGTGTAATATGCAAATGAGGAAACCTCCAGAGATGGCTAATTTTAGTTTATGTAGGACAAGTCATCTAATTTAGGGCTGGAATCACCTTCTCTGAATGGATAGACTTTCTCAACAAGCTCTGCATGTTATATTATCAACATTGTTATTGTAAAATCTCCTAGGCTAAGACTCTGCATGAGTCTCCTTAGAGGAGTAATGTAACAATTTCAGAGTAGGTAATTTGCTTTGTGATATGCAAATGAGGAGACCTCCAGGTAGACATATTTTTGGCTTATTGTAATCTATATAGCCAGAATCAAACCCATTTAGGGTTGATGACCCTTTTTCTTAACAGATACACCTTGTCTAGTCGAGCTCTTCAATGTTACACTATCACCATTATAATGTTAAAAACTCCTCTCTGATTATATATCTTTCTGCAATTTTTTCAAAAGCTTTTCTCTTGTTAGGCATTTAAAAAAGGCATTTTCTGAAAATGGAATTATCCATGTATATGTTAATTTAATTTGTCCATTCCAGGTTTGGGGTTTCGTGAGGTATGTTGTGATAACACTTGGACAAGCTTCCAAGGAGATGTAGTAGAGGCTTACGGGGATGATGTGGAGTTGTTGGTGGCACATGAAATCTCGCAAGGGTGAATAAAGATTTTCAAAGTTAAACCATTCCCAAATCGACAAAATTTAAGACTGGTCCAAACAGAAAGAAGCTGCAGATGACAATTTCAAGTTGATGGAACTTGAATTTTTTTGTCTTTTTGGATAGAAAACATTGTGGATAATGAAGAAGTTGCTTGTATCAACATTTTCCACAATGTTTTTCTTTTTTTTCTTAGGATGGTAAAAAGGAGAGATTCTGTGGAATTGGGTTAAAGGTGGATAGGCTTTGGATTGTCCTCTAGACCATCTTCACCAAATCTTTTGCAAGAAAACTGCTTTATTTTAGTTGGCAAGAGAGGCTGAAGTGGTCTATCTCCGGTGGCATGAGCATTCTTTTTAGCTCACCTGACCACAGAAAAATCAAGGTGAGCTTTTGTATTCCGGCATATGTCAACATCTTGTGTGCACACCAGTGGCCACAATTTTTGCTCAAATGTTTTGAAACTTGGTGAGAATGTTTGGCAATATTGTTTGTTCAATATTGGGTCATGTGGGGTGAAAAACTATGTCACTAGGTCAAATCTTAGAAAAACCTTGTGTGGACTCTAGAGCTCACAGTTTTTTGCCTCAAAAGACTTGATATTTAGTCATAATATTTATCTTCATAATTTCTGGAATAAGTTTAATATTGGGTTATGTGGGGGTCAAAAACTAGGTAACTAGGCCAAATCCTAGAAATAATCTTGTGTGCACTCTAGAGGCCACATTTCAGGCTATAATCAATCGATGTTTGATCAGATTCTGTGTGTCCAAGATATCTCAGCAAATTTAAAATTCGGGTCACATGAGGTCAAAAACTAGGTCACTATGTCAAATCTTAGAAATACACTGCAACTCCTCTACAACGCTACCCGGCACAGCGCTGACTCCATTATAACGCGGGGTCCGCTTGGCTCCCAAAATTTTGGAGGGGGGGGGCATTTGGGGTTGCAGATGCTGAGATACGACGTTAATCCTGATTTGGCCGCGATTTTTTCGTCCCGTCTTCGGCCCGTCCGAAGAAAAAGGGTTGCACACAAAAATCGATAATTACCCGAAGCCAGGTTAGTTTTTAACACCTTATGTGGACCGTCCTGGCCATTAATGCATTAGTTCAGAGGTAATTGATGACACGCGTAGTGTTTGAATTTACAAAATCGGTTTGATTGTTTGGTCTTACTGTTTGACATTGGGATGATCAATGCCTTACCTCATTGATATTTTTTAAAACAATAGTGAATAGGCACGCTCCTCGGTATCCTTCTGTTACAAACCTTGAAGGTGGTGCGATTGAAATATCACACTGTTTCACTCTCGGCATTCTTAAATTTCGGTGGATGTGTTCTTAAAGTAATGCGCGACCGTGAAATTAGACAAATTGACTTGAGCCTAATTTTTATTTCACTTCATAGTTTGCTGGTATCCGGAGCTCGTAGAGGTTGGTGGCTTCAAGATAAAAACGCAATAATGTGCTTAGAAAACAATCAGTGGTAGTTGTGACGTTTTCGCTAAATACAGAAAATACGTGAATTTTATTTGTAAATGTCACAGTATCGGAAGATTTTCATCCGAAACGGGATAGATAATATAAGTAGATTTAAATAAAATACCGTTATTTTTCCGAATTTCTTTCAATAATCCGAAAATTTAATGCCATTCTGTATGATCAAACACACGGCAAAAAGCTCGTCGACAGATTTGAAGTAAAGGTTTTTCGGGTACAGTTTATTTTATTCTGAGGGAGGAAAGGTGATCAAAGGCGCCGCCGCCAGATGTTCAGCTATTTATGGGAGAGTTTCCGGAGTTGACACGTGCAAGACGCATACCCCGTGTAATTCTTGCTGACCGAATCTTTTACTCTTGTCGTTATGAAACCAGACATTTCACCGTCTCGGATATTTTTCGATTATTATGACCTTCATTTTTACGATTAAAAGTTAGCCGCTCATTTGTACATGTACACTGCAACTGGTCGGTTTAAATTCCCGATTCGTAAATGACTAGGTTCAGATAGAGTTCTTTGTCGATTTGTTGTTACCGTATTTTTAACAATGGTAAAGAAATTAGACCAAGTCCATTACCGCGAAAGAGGTTCGAAGGTCGATCCACGCGACATTTTCTCAACGCTTCAGTAACCCCAGGTGTTCAACAACTCGTCGGTCTCCAAGGAGACGTGGCTATGCGAGATACTTAGATTTTATCCCCTTTGTCTACAGATGGAAATATTTACGTCCGAGTAAAAATAAATTCAATAAGATTAATGCCGACGACTATCATAATAATAAAACATGTTTCGGGTAAAAGTTCTAGCTTCTTAATATTGGGAGAAAGAGAACCACAATTTGTAGACCTGTAGAAATTTACAGATTATTCAATCCTGATAGACCGGGAAGGTAAGGTTAGAATTTAATTCTCCGCACGCCGAATTTCGTCGGTTTCTGCTAAAATCTCGTAACTACAGTTGTTGTTTTTCATTTCCCGACTAGTAACTTGTATAGAATTAAACACGTTACAGGAATTTTATCACGAATTATCGGGTATTTAGATCCGATTCCAACGGTTGAAAATTTCAGTTACGGCGGGGGGGGCAGCGTTATAGTATAATAACTCCACTTCTTCTGCTGTTTCATTTCTTGGACCCCATCAACAGCGTTATAATGGAGCTGCAGTGTACCTTGTATGCACTCTTGAGGCCCCATTTTTGGCTCAATTGATTTGATATTTAGTAAGAATATTAGTGTCCATGACATATCAGCACAGTTCAAATTGGGTCACGTTGGATCAAAAACTAGGTCACTAGGTCAAACCTTAGAAATACCTTGTGTGCTCTCTGGAGAACCCATTCAAGGCTCAACTGAATTGATATTTGGTCAGAATGTTTTCATCCTTGATACCTTGGCCAATTAAGGCTTTTGGTGACATGGAATTTAAAACTAGGCCACTAGGCCAAATCTTAGAAATATTTTTACACTCCAAAGGCCACATTTTTGGCCGAATAGGTTTGATATTTGGTCTTAATGTCCGTTTTCAAAATGTCTAAACCATGTTCAACTGTGGGTCACTTTGGGTAAGAAACTAGATCATATCTGAAAAAAACAAACTTGTCATTTACTCTAGAGGCCACTTTTTTTAACTCAATTGACTGATATTTATTCAGAATGTTTGTCACCATAAAATCTTTGTCAAGTTTGATATAAAGTCACATGGGGTAAAAAAACTAGGTCACAAGGTCAAAAATTAAGAAGTCCTCTTTACAATTTACCTGCTACTTTTCTTGCACAAATACCTTGCAACTCTGTAAAAATGTTTTTTGTTCATGATTTCTTAGACAAAATTTGATAACCGGTCACTTTTTGCTAAATTAAGGTCACTTGTGCTATTTTACTTCTATAGTCATGGACTCAGGTTAGTGCCTTGTTATCCCCTGCTGTTTCCACGAAGGGGATATAGTAATGGTCTCCTTCTGTCCTTCCGTCATTACGTCACTAAACTTGTCCAGAGCATATCTATGTGGGTACATTTGCTATCAACTTGAAACTTCATAGGTCGATAGATCTCATTGAGGAGAAGTGCAGTGCACAAGAACCACAACTCTTGCTTGCATAATTTTGGAGTAATTGCTCTTTGTTGTTTTAAAGACTAAGATTTTGTCTGGGGCATATCTATGTAAGTATAATAGAAATTAACTTGAAACTTCATAGGTGGATAGATCTTGTTGAGGAGAAGTGCAATGCACAAGAACCACAACTCTTGCTTGCATAATTTTGAAGTTATTGTCCTTTGTTGTTTTAAAGACTTAGATTTTGTCCTGAGCATATCTCTGAAAGTATAATAGCTATTATCGAACTCATTGAGAAGAAATGCAGTGCACAAGAAGCGTAGATCTAACTGGCTTCAGTTTACTATCAAGCTTTTACGTTGGGGAATTGCCATGTTCAACATGGCTCTTGTTTTGCTTGCCAAGATTGTGTGGTAGAGGTAAGCATTTGGTATTGTGTATCAATTGTCATTAACCCTTTCCTGTACAATCCCCTATTTTTACATTATTGTGGTTTTATACTTGAGAAAACATTGTAATAAGCTAATTTCTCCTTTTCCCACAATAATTTTTACCTCATCAGATGGTTTCATTTCAAATTCCATTCATTTTTTATTGTTGTCTGCAACCTCCTTTCAATTTTGACTGGTCTTAAAAATGATTAAAAAAGGGGAAAGGGTTAACTGTATTTAAGTGTTATGCAGTCATAATTTTTTAATTAACGGAATGTTGCTGTTGCATACATAGCTCTGCTACGATATTAAACAGCATTAACTCATTACTAGAAGAGAAAATTTTAGACTGGTCCAAATTGAAAGAAGCTGCAGATGACAATTTCAAGTTGATGGAATTTGACATTTTTTCTTGTTTTTGGATATAAAACATTGTGGACAAAGAAGAAATTGCTTAAAGAAGTGTGATTTCCTGAAAATTGGTTAATTGCTTACTGGTTATACAAGATGTTAGTACAAGATTTCAAGTCTAGGGATCTAATACAAGGAAATAAGTGATTTTTGTTGAGCACGCTTGCGGTGAGCGAGACATAGTTGTCACTATGACAAGTCAGTGTATGTGCGTTAGTCTGTCTGTCCGATTTTGTCCGGACAATTGCTCCTACATTTATGGATGGATTTCAAAATAACTTGGCACAATTATTCTCCATCACAAGTAGATGTGTCATTTGAAAGAACTTTTTGGATAGCTTCAAGTTCAAGGTCACAGATAGTTTTTTTAGATTTGGCCCTACTTTTGTCCATTTTGAGCTACTGACAATCACTGCTGCATGACCAAAGACTCTTATGATGTCATTAGGTTGCCATGTAATTCACATCAGTGAAGTGGTGCCCCTTATAGATTATGTCTCCCCCAAAATGAGCATGAGCATGTATGACATTTCCAACCATTACACATGTGCGCCAAGTTAAGACTCTGATCAGCCTGTACATCCGCACAGCCTGATCAGAGTCTTCACTCCCCGCTCTGTAGATAGATACTGACCAATGCTTCTTAAAACAATAAGCGAATGTTCTAATGACTACCCAGGGTGCTCAATGTGTGCAAGACATGCACATGGGAAATGGTTGGAAATGTCACGCATGGGCTCAAATGATATTTTGTCTTTTTTCTGCATTTATGAAATATAATGCTCATTTATCTTTGATGTAGGATTGATAAATCTTTCATTTTGAACAACTCAAGCTATATTTCCTCTGGTGCCTCCTGAACTTGTGAAAATGTTTGTTTTGTTGTTCACTAAATAATTTAATTTTCAATTTCGTCTATCATAATCAGGCGTTCTAATTGGTTGAAAAAAATTATTCATACTCCATGAACACACAGCGATTTTGTATTTTGTATAGTCCCATACAAAAAGGTATCAAAATTTGTAAAGCTTGTTTTTTTCACTTGATGCTATCAAGAAATAAAGAGAATATTCATACAGTGTGATTAGGTTTTTCTGTTCATACCTCCATGAAAACAAAAAACATTCTATGACAGAAAGTAACATGCAATTTCTTCTTTTTCCACAATGCCACAATGCATTCTCAAGAATTTTTCAAGAGGGGCATAAAAAAAGTGTGATTGTGTGGGAACAGATAATTTATATTTTGTTTTTAAAATTATGATGCTTTAGACTAGGAGCAGAAAACGATGACCCAGCAGGTTGTTTTGATTCTGATGGTTATATCATGGCCAGTGAAGTCGTAATAAACACAGACATACTCAAGCTCTCAAATGTTTGGCACTTTTCTACGTGTACAGTTGACCAGTTTTATCAACATTTAGACAAGTAAGTAAACTGGCAGATTGCTGGCTATACCTACTAACCTTCTACATGAAAATCAACTAAGATTTTAACCCATTCCCACTCAGTGACGCTTTTAGCCGCCCCAAAAGAAAACAGATTTGGAAAATATTGTGAAAAATGAAGAAATTGCTTGTCACAAGCAATTTCTTCTTTTTCCACAATGTTTTCTACACAGAAAGTTGAAAAATCTCAAAATTTCATAAACTTTAAGATGCCGTCTGCAACTCTTTTCAATTTGGACCAGTCTAAAATTTTCTTGAGTGGGAATGGGTTAAACTGCTACAAGGAGACAAGAATTTCGACTGGTCCATATTCAAAGTGGTTCCCGATAACAATTTCAAGTTGGTAAGATTTTAGTAATATTTGTCTTCATTAGTAGAAATTATTATGGATATTTAAGAAGTGATTGTTTTTCAAAGCTTTTTTTTTCGGGGGGTGGGGGTGGGGGGAGGTCTGTGGGAGTAGGATAAAAAGAGTTATTTTGCAAAATTTATGATCATTTACTTGTATAAAAAAAGGTTTGTTGGTGACCTAAATGCCTTAACTACAACTTTAAATTGCTTGAGAAATCATCAAAATTCTTGAAAAGTCTTCTTTTTCTAAATCACTGGGCCATTTTGGACCAAATTTGTCAAAAATGTTTCCTGTGTGCCCCTTTTCAGAACTCGTTCATGAGATTTTTATGTTTGTAAAGATGGGGGTAATGCAGGTTGAGCTTATCAGACTTTAGAAATCATGAAATAATTCTTTTAATATCATTCCCTGCTTAACAACTGGGGCCAAGTTGGATCAACAACCAGGCACATATGTTCTATGGGTGACACTTTAAAACTGGCTCATAAAATTCTGATTTGTGAAAAATTGGGGACTTAGTTAGGCAAAGATTATCAGATTAAGAGGAATTATGAAATGATGAAATGAACAACTTTGCCAATATTAAGACTAAAGTGTGTAGAAATGTTCTTTAGATGACCCCTTTGAAACATTTTTATGAAATTTTGATTCACAAAAATCAGGGTGTGATTAATTCTTTAAAAATCTTCTCTTAACTCAGAAGTCCCAAGGGTACTTAACTTGGCAAGAATAACTTGGGTAACCCTCTCTTAAACTTGTTTTTGAAATTTGATTTGTAACAAATTCTTAAGTGGTAGGGCAGAGCTTATCAGATTAAGAGAAATTATCAAATGTCTCAATGAAAATCGTCTCCTCCTAAACCATTTGACCAGTTTGGACCAAGCTTTGCAGGAATGTCCCTATGGATTGCCTTTTCAAAAAGTGTTTGTGAATTTTTGAATTTCAAAAAAATTTGGGGCATGGCTGGAAAAACTTGTAAGACTTAAGAAAATCATGAAATAATTCTCAGGTGAGCAATTTAGGGCCATTTTAGCCCTCTTGTATAGAAATTACCCATGTCTTTCCACATGCAAACAACCAGAGTACCTTTCCACACAAGTAAGGGAACACTTCTGTATATATTGTCATACCCCATCCACAGTGCAGAAAGGGTGAAAGTATTTTCATAATATTTTTTTGCTCCCCGAAAGGCGAGCATACAGCTGCTGCTTTGTATGTCCATCCTTCCTTTCTTAATTCTGTATGTCCGTCTGCCTCCATATCTCCACAACCCTTGTGCTGAATTGGATGAAACTTCACAGATGAATTCCTTATGATATTGTGCTGACACATTTTTTCCCAGTTTTTGGATAGCTCCAAGTTCAAGGTCAAAAATTAAATTGACCATGTTCAAAGCATAGCATGTTAATTATTGATGGATTTTAAAATAACTTTGCATAATAATGTTTTCTATCAAGAGTAGATGTGCTATTTGAAAAAAAATATTTAGATAGGTCCAAGGTTTAGGTCACAGTTCAAGGTCAGCCGTGGAAATGAATTTGCATAATTGTTTTCTATCATAAGGAGATGTGCCATTTGAAAAAATTCAGATCGTTCCAAGGTCAAGGTAACAGCTCTAGGTCAATCTTTAAGCATGTCCATGTCAATCATGAATAGATTTCAATATAACTTGGCAAAGTTGTTCTCTGTCAAGAAATGGTGTGCCATTTGAAAAAAAATTCAGCTTGTTCTAGGCAATTTTTTCATTTTCCACAATGTTTTCTACCCAGAAAGTTGAAAAAATCCAAAATTTCATTACCTTTAAATGGCGCAGCTAATTTTGTTGACAAATTTTGACACAATACGGGATTTCCATTCAGTACGATAAAAATTTTACCTTTGTAGTTTTAAAGTTGTCAGTTTTGATGTTAAAACATTTCTCACATCAACAATCTAAATTGTTTGTAAGAAAAATCTTGGAATGTCATCCTTTTCATGTAAAATATATGAGGATTTTTGTATCCCGCCTTTGCCATATTGTTTAGACTAAATTTTGGGGTATAGGTCAGTAAATGCCATTCAACCAATCTCATGTTGTTTTCGATCTACTTGTTAGATTTGTTAAAGTTGGCAGCGGTGACTGTCTAGACCAAATTTGGAATATCACTCTCATATTTAGAACAATCATTACTATAATTAATCAATCAGTATTATTACTATTAACCAATCGCTGGCCCTGCCCACTGACTTCTTTAGCCCTGCCCATTGTCTCTGATAGGATGCTCCGCTTTTATTTTTAACAGGGTTATTCTATGGCCAGTAGTATGTTACAAATAAGTAGAATGGTTGGTTGGCAGCCTTAACGTCTTAACTCCAGCTTGAGTAAGCTGCAGTTACAATGTTTAAGCCGCCAAACCAACAAAAATTATTCACAAAAATGGCGGCCAAGTCAGAGCTTAAACTGAACTTCCAGTCTAAATGAATGATTTCGTTGGTCAATTGATTATTTGATTGACAGCTGTGTTTGGTCAATCATTATTACCTTAGTTCCAAGGACATGTCTATTTTACCATCTAGATTCCCTACATGCCTCAGAACAAACGATTTCACAGAGGCAGAGTTTGATGCTTTCCAAAATCAGGCTCTGGCCGGAATTCAATATGACTGGGATGCACAGTGTCTGTATAGATTCGGTAATGGATCGAAGAAATGTGATCCCACAGGACAGAACAGAGTAAGTGTCAAATGTTGTTGTCTTTGATGTCTAAAAACTAGATTACCCCATTATCACATGACAAAGTTTTAGACTGGTCTAATTTCAAAGAAGTTGAAAGTGAGAATATTTAGTTGATGAAATTTTAGTGTCTCTTGAAGAAGAAAACATTATGGTAAAATGACGAAATTGCTTGTGAATTTCCACAATTATTTCCAAGCATTTTTCACCAGGAGCAACAAAAAGGGGGATTTTGTAGGAATGGGTTGAAAAAAATTGCTGATCTTGGTTATGTAACTATATCCCTCATTAGATGTGTTTAAACAAAATGTACTTGAGGTGTAACAAAAGCAATCAGCAAGAAATTCTATTTTTCCAGCATCCTTATTGCTGATCACTTTTCTCTTTCAGTAATCCACTGCATTGTTTTAACTAGTGAAATTTAAGAAAAGTTGATTTTGACAAATATTGTGGATTTCTGCAAAATCTCTGATGAATGTTTCTGCAAGAATGCAGGAGTATTCTGACACAGAAATACATATTCCAACTCAAATACAATTTCAACTGCAGAAGAAAAGTGCTAAATAGTGATGGGGAATGAAATTGTGAAAAACTACTGGAAAAGTGTATTAGGGTGCTAAGATCAGCATGAAGACTCTAGTATTGAAAGTCTAATAGATTATTATACAATACAATACAAATACCTTTATTTTCCTCACAATTTACAATTATGTTATACATGTAACAAATTGCAAAAACATGTGAACAAGTGAAATACACAAAAAACTGCTTGGGTAGTATGAACAGATGGGGAAAGCGGACTGTCCATGCCTTGCATTATAAGAAAACTTACATGAAAACATTTTAAAATGTATCGACGTATTCATGTCATAGATGACTGCTTACAATAACAAAGTTTACAAATAAATATACTGATCGAAAAAAGAAAATGCGTAGAAGATTGGGGAAAGGTAGTATAATCGTGTATCATCGAGTAGAAGTTCGATTTTTAAAGTAAGAGATAATCAATTTCATGAAATTTGCAACGTTATTGACTTCTCTTTTGTTAGTTAAATTCATAATATCTTGAAATTTCAGAATATTCGGGGACTTATGAAATTTTCGGTTTATATGCTTAATTCTCTGATTTTTAAATCTATTACAAATCAAGAGGTAGTGCATTTCATCACCAACATCACCTGATTTGCAAAGCGTGCATTTGCGTTCTGAATAGGCAATGGTGCTATTTGTGTTATTTCTCCAGCGGCCAGTTTCGATTGGAAGTTAATGATTACCAGTTCTGAAATGTAACATTGGAATTCTTAGTTGAGACGGTAATGTAATTAAGTAATTTTCAATGCCGAAGTTAAGTTTATAGCAGGAGTATAGTTTACCTTTCTGTGACAATTGTGTTTGTGTGTACCAATTTTGTTTAAATTGATCTCTCAATGTTTGTTTAACTAGCTTGTGTGTATTTTTGTTAACTAGCAAATCTTGCCCGAGCCATAAATAGGCATTACCTGTAGTGTTAAGAATATTCTTTACTTCGTTTGTCCATTTATTTTCCAAATTGTATGTGATCATGTGTTGATAGATATGGTACAAGATTTTTGAATGTTTGGAGTTAACTAGTTTTGACCAAAAGTTTATCATTCGTGATTTAATTTCAACATCAAGAGGGTATCTTCCTAGTTCGCCGTATAACATATATTGCGGGGTGCTTCTTTTTGTTTTTGTTATTTTACGAAGGAAGTTACAATGAAATTGTTCAATAATATCAGTTTTAACAAATCCCCATACTTCAAATCCGTAAGTTAAAATTGGAACAATGGTGGAATCGAACAATTTTAATTGGAGATCAAATGGTAGATCAATATTCGATATCCTTACAAAGAGTTGAAAAAGTGCCTTCCTGGCCTGGTTTATATTATGTTGGATACAATTTAAAAAGCTACCAGACGAAGAAAAGTATACACCGAGATACTTATATGATTTCACAATTTCTATTTTATCTTTATTTATATCAAATTTATATTTTTGCGGTCTATTTGTGCCGAATATCACTATTTTTGTTTTAGACATATTTATTTTCAGTTTCCACTTTTGACAGTAGTCATTGAATTGGTTTAATAGCCATTGGAATGATTTTTCATCGTCGCTGAAAATAATAATATCGTCTGCATAAAGAAGGACAAGCAGTTGTACATAGAGTATAGTTTGGTCTTCGGTTATTTCAAGTTTAATCCCGTCATTGATTTTGTTCAGATATTGCTCTAGATCGTTCATGTACAGAGAAAAAAGGATCGGTGAAAGATTTTCACCTTGCCTGACACCGTTATAACTGGGGAAAAAAGCTGAAGTTTCGCCATTTACGGAAACACATGATTTGATACCAGAGTATAAGTTTCGAATTACAGTGAAAATCTTTCCTTTAATACCAACGTTGAAGATTTTCTGCCAAAGTCCGACTCTCCAGATTGAATCAAAAGCAAACGAGAAATCTATAAATGAACAGAATAACTTTTTCTTTTGTGAACGCAATTTTTCGACGAGTGTGTACAGGGTAAATATATGGTCAATTGTGGAATATTTAGAGCGGAATCCGGCTTGGTTTTCAAGTAGTAAGTCATTTTCGCCCAGAAAATTATTAATTCTTTCGTTAAGGATTGCCGTGAACAATTTACCAAGGCAACTTAATATTGTTATAGGTCTATAATTATTTGCGTCCATAGTAGAACCTTTATGTTAATAAACTGGCCTTATAGTCCCTATTAGCCAGGAATCGGGCAATTCACCCGTATCCAATATAATATTAAATAATTTCTTATAGATAGGTATCATGAATGATTTTGTTGATTTTATATATTCGTTTAGAATTTTGTCATGTGGAGAGGGTGATTTGCCATTATTGCTTTTATTGATCATTTTGTCAATTTCTTGTTCTGTTATAGGTTCATTTAGACTATTTGTATTGATGTTAGAGATGGGATCAATATTATCCACATTTCTTCGGATTGGTTAGACGAATTATTTATATCCCGATAATGCTCATAAAATTGGTCCAAGCTTGGCGTATCATACTGCTTCTGTTTAACTAATTTGTTTAACAATTTCCAATAATCCTTTGGCCTTGATTTGTTCAGGGCGCGTATTTTTTTCTCGTTAGTATACTTGTGTTTATGAATGAAATATCTTATCGTTTGTTTATACGATTTACTCGCTGTATTAAGTCGCTGTTTATTTAGTGAAGTCCTACATAAATTGTACTCTTTACGCGCCAAATGGTATTTTCCCCGTGCGAGATCACACTGAGGCCCGAACCAAGGCTTCGAATTATTCTGTTGTATTGATCTAGACTTAGGATTAAAGGTTTTAGGGGTAAATGTCTTACTTGAAGCATTTTGGAATAATTTGCTTATCTTTTCATTTATGGAGTCAATTAGCAATTTTGGATTTTGATTATCAGATGTATTAAGTAAAGTATCGATTTCTTGAACTCGATTTTGGTCTATGTTCAATAGAAATCCTTCTTTCTTTGTTTCTTGCCATTTACATGTTCCAGGATTGTATATGCTTTTAGATTTAGAAGGTGATTCTTGAATTGATAGTTTAACATATAGGAGACAGTGACCGTCAGATAATAAAGGATCTGTTTCAATAACATTAAAATCAGAGCAAAATGTCAACATGCTATAAGATACTGCTACATAATCTATAATTGACGTGTTTCTAAAAGTAAAAGCTCCTATCCCGCGATCTTTTCCCATTCTTCAATTAAGGATCAGTAAATCACTAGTTTTACATATGTTCAAAAATGTTTTGCCAATATTATTGACTTTTTTGCACTTTGAATGTCGTTTAGTTGATATATTTAGATCTGTTAATAAACAATTAACATCCAATAATGGTTCATTTTGTTCATCAATATCGATGTGCTTATTCAAAAAATCGTCATTTTCAACAAAGTCGGGTAAATCCAAGGTATGTCCATTTAAATCACCAAGTATTAGAACATGGTCATATTGTGCAAATTTACTCGTGACGTCACATTCAAAAGAAAATAATTCGTCTGCATTATGAAAACGGGATTGTTCAGGGGGTACGTATACACCGCCTATTATAACACTGTTCTGATCTTGGTCTATGTACTTCAGCCAGTAAACGTACTCGCAATCTGAGTCTAGTGCTTCAACTTGATGGACAATATCATTTCGGACTAAAAATCCAATCCCTCCGGACTTACGTTTGTAGCTATCTGATCTGGGCTTAGAAAAGAAAGTATAATTGGGACAGTCTATAACATCAAACTTGTCTAGCTTAGTTTCTAAGACACAGAAAATGGAATACTTTTGGACACAATCTATGAATTCTGGATAGTTAACTCTAGCTTTCAGTCCACAAACGTTCAAGGCTGCTATTGAAAGGTCAGTTCTGTTCGACTTTTGGCTATTTTTAAGATGCATATCATTTTTTGTGACCGATTTTACAGTGGATTTTACTGAATAGTCATTGTCTATACTGGCGTAATCTGTTGCTGATGAAAAATTCTAGTTTTTGCCTGGGTTTGTTGGTGAGAAGCAGAATCGAGCATGATTGGTACACGAATTCACGGTATATTCTGGTAGATGTTTACAGTGTGTGACATTAGATGAGCATGGCAGGAGTATACACTTATCGCAAAAGGCCACGTTCCCCGCGTGACCCTATGTTGACTGACCAGGCTGATCTATGACCGGGTCTGGATCCTGGGCTGGTTGACTGATCTGGACATCCATATCCAAAACTGGGGACGATGGTGGCGGGGTATGTTGGCTAGAGAGTATAGGGTGTACGTCAAGCAGGTAACCAGGACGCTGACTAGCAATATGAGTTGAGAGTGGTTCACTAGTCTGCTTGGTCTGGTCTGGGTTAGTCGGGATGATAATCTCATCGTGAGTACCGTGCGACTCGTGATCAGTCACGTTGGTACGTGGTTCAAATCTTTTCTCCGCCAGTCCTGTTGGTTTGAGCGATTGTTCAACCAAATGTTTGTATCGTAATTGTGTCCGGGCCTGTACGTCTGAATTCCTGGATCCACGGAGTACCTGGTGCCAGTTTGGAAAAAGATCATTAACTGTTTCCCCCTTGATAACGATCGCCGCAGGATAAGCCAGTTTGACATGACGAGATCCAAATCTATCCCTCGCCGCTTTATAATCCGACCATAGTTCTTTTCTCGCCTCTCTAATCTCGCGTGGATAGTCCCGTGATATACCAAAGTCGGTACCCCTCAGCTGGTAAGCCTTCTCTATGATACTATCTGCTTGATATGGGTTGATGATGGTTACGAGAATAGATCTGTGTCTGGCATTTAAACGAGCACGAGACACTCTGCGCCGTCCTATACCATATGCTGTAGCGATCTGGATAGTGTCTATATCCACGTCAAGGGGAGACTCGATGAACCTTAGAATGGTATTTTGACAATTTTCATCTCCAGCCGGCTCGGGAATACCAGAAATTATCAGATTAGAACTCAGCTGGCGGGCTTCCATTTCGATACTTTTGTATTCTAGAAGTCGAAGACGGGCCTCATTTACATCATCAATGGCCTTTGAGTGATAAAGGCTTTGAGTTATAGTGTCTAGTTTCAAATGTAATGGTCCGTATGCAGACATCATATCGAATAGAGAATCGAGCTTATCATCGACATTCATGCTGGAGAATTGATGTTTTGTTGGTACTGTCGAGTTCAGGTTTAAATCTGCATGAGGCGATTCGGGGCTGTTTTGTTGCGACGTGTCGCTGGCTGACCTACATTTACGTTTTCTAGCATTTTCAGCAAAGTTCTCACATAATGGGGCGTATTTACCAGTGTAAAACGTTGTCATCTTGTTGTTAAGTGTTTTCAAAAGCTTCTCTTGGCAATGGCAGTTGGTTAAAAGTTCCAAATCTTGGTTTTTCAGCTAAATTTTGTCATCGGAGAAAAACAATGTCCGCCACGTTCGACTACCCACAATTCCTCTTATTGACTAAGCTTGTGATCAAAATCGTAAACCTGACAGTCAGAGTATCTTTATATAAATGTAGCTATATAATATGGAGGGAAGATTTAGTCAAGAAATATCCTATTTCCTATTGAAAATGACTTTTGATCAGATAGGCTGTCAGAAAATATGACTGTTGGTGAACCTTTTTTTAAATCCAATGTTCTCTTCATATAATGTGAACATGTTTAATTCATTCCCACACAATGATGCTTTTAAACTATTACCAGACAGCAAGATCTTAGATTGGTCCAAATTGAAAGGAGTTGCAGACGACAATTTAAAGTTTATGACATTTAAGATTAAGCTTCTGGGTAGAAAACATTGTGTAAAATGAAGAAATTGCTTGTTACAAGTAATTTCTTCATTTTACTTAATTTTTTTCCAAAAAGTTTTTCTTGAGGGGCGTCCAAAAGTGCCAATGTATGAGAATGGGTTAAATACCCTCTTGGTATAAAACATTGGAAAACATTATCCACAATGTTTTCCATCCCAAAAGACAAAGATTTTAAAGATTTCATCTGCTTTGAATTTTTGTCTGCAGCTTCTTTGATTTTGGACTAGTCTAAAATTTTATTGTGTGGTATGGGTAAAAAAGCAAACTCAAGTGGGAGTGTTACTCCAAATCCTGCGTTTGAGAAACAATTCAATCAACAGATAACTTTGCTATATCCACTGACTCTGATGGGAAGTTTGACTTGGATATCAAACAGAGTTATTTTGTGAAATTGATCAATAGAAACATGTAACAAAAATTGATTGATTGATTGGGGTTTAACGCCACTTTAAACAGTATTTAAGTCAAATTGCAGATTGGATTCCTGGTAATTTGGTAACAAAAAAGAAAATTGGTTTGTTTTCAAAGTAAATGTTGTAAACAATAGCTTGAGTAGGTTAAAGTTACTATGTTTAAGTTGGGGAAACAATATAAATGTTTGAAATAATGCTAGCAAAGGTAGTAGGAGATCAAAGTTCATTTTCAGTCTAATTGATTTGATTGGTCAATCAATTTTTGACTGACATCCACATCCTATCAATTGATTTCTCACAAAACAGGTTTGAATGGACAATATTTCTTGCTCTATCTGTGGATCAGACCTGCTCTTGGGGTCCTATGTTGCTCAGAGGTTAGAGTGGATTATTTAAATGTTTTTGTTAGAAGCAATTTCTTCATTTTACTCAATATTTTCCCATTTTCTTTTCTTGAGAGGTGTCTAAAAGCGTCACTGTGTGGGAATGGGTTAAAGGCGATCGTTGGGATACAAATCACGGCTACAGGGGAATTTGTAGCCTCCTTAAATAAAGTCGTTATTATTATTATTATTCAATTGGGTTACTGTTATGGTTACTAATGTCACTTATCAAGACAATCAGAGCCCCAGCCTAGTACCTGTACTCTTAACCCATTCCCACACAACAAAATTTTGGACTGATCCAAATTGAACAGAGTTGCAGACGACAAATAAAAGTTTATAAAATTTTACATTTTTTCAACATTTTGGGTATAAAAAATTGTTTAAAATGAAGAAATGGCTTGTCACAAGCAATTTTTTTCATTTACACAATGATTTCCCTATTGTTTTTCTTGAGGGGCTTCCTAAAGCATCAAGAACCCAAATAAGTGAACGTTGCCATGATATAACTTAAATATTGTTAAAAGCAGTGTTTTAATTCCTAATCAAAACAATAGAACTGTTCCTATATTTCAGACTTATTTTGATGACATGTGCTCCAATGGTATATTCTGTACAGAGGTTGAGTTTGGGAACGGATCATGTACAGGACAAACCCGACCTTATGATGGAACTACTTGTGGAACATTTGGCTCTGTGAGTTTACCCACTTGAAAAAAATATTGACTGGTTAACCCTTGTCATGCTGAATAAAATCCTTGTATAAATATAAATTAAAATTGTAGCGCTGGTGGCACTGTAGGTCTTGTTGTCACGGTCATTATTTAGTTTTGAAAATGATCTTATGGACGATTCTGTCTTAAAGAGAACAAACAGGTGGCAAAGACTAAGATCAGACTGCACCTATGTGCAGGCTGATTTTTGTCTTTGCCTCCTGCCAAAGCAGGAATATTCTGCGATCAGCATGACAAGGGTTTTGAAATTAAAAAAAGTTGCAGACAAAAGTTTCAAGTTCAAGTCAAATATTTCTGCCATTCAAGTTGGACAAAATGTGAACAAAGGAGGAAATTTCTTGTAACAAGCAAAGTTTTTATTTTCTACATTGTTTGAACTTTTTTTCTTCAGTGTTGGAAAGAACTGATTAGATTCTTCCTTGGTATTTTTTACTTCTGTCTCTCCCTGTATACTAAAGTTACCAAAATATAGCAGCGTTGACAGTATGATCACAAATCAATTAAAAATAATTCTATGCCGTTGAACTTGTTTTCAGCTCACTTCAATCAATCTTTCAAGATGAAGACATAGCAAATGAAGGAATTGCTTGTAATAAGCACTGTAGTCATTTCTAAATGCCCAATGGGTTATATTATGTTAAGGTAATGTTCGCCCCTCTGTAGGTCTGTCTAATATTTGTAGGTGTTATCAATTTATTTTGTGCTCAACTAGTCCTACAGGAAATTTCAATTGGAATAAATCTAGCAAAATTAATCTCTATAATGTCTATTTGTGTCATCCTCCAGTTTCAATCAGAATTAACCCATTACCAGACGAAAAATCTTTAGACTGGTCCAAATAGAAAAGAGTTGCAGACGACAATTGGAAGTTTATGAAATTTAAGAATTTCTAAAATTTTTGGTTAGAAAACATAGTGGAAAATGAAGAAATTGCTTGTTACTTATAAGCAATTTCTTTATATTGCACAATGTTTTCCCAATTGTTTTTCTTGAGGGGCATCTAAAAGCGTCATTGTGTGGGAATGGGTTAGCTGAATTTTATATCAATGAATCTCCATGATGTCTAGTTGTGCTTTGGGAAAAAATATTTTGATCCCTTTTTATTATGGTGTTTTGGAATTTTCTGCCTTTTACTAAGCAAAATACTTTAACTCATTACTAGAAGGCCAAATTTTAGACTGGTCCAAATTGATAGGAATTGCAGACAACAATTAAAAGTTTATGAAATTTTACATTTTTTTCTCAACATTTTGGATAAAAATCATTGTGGAAAATGAAGAAATTGCTTTTTCCAAATTATTTTTATTCCGAGTGTCAAAAGGCATCATTTGAATGGGTTAAAATTACTGTGTGTTTTCACTTACACAAGCCTGGTCGAGTGTAAAGGGGCTGCTCCTAAACGCTCTTGTCCATAATGTTCTCTGAATCTGTTGTGTGGGAAGAGGTAAAGTAATGATATGTATATCATTGTTTTCTTTCATCATGGTACAAATTTGAAGAAATAGTACTGGTATTTTGATATACAGTAATTCATTTGGATAGCAAACATGAGAGCAGAAACAAAGATATGAGACTTTGAGTAATTAATGTTCAAATATTGTTTTGGTATTTGATGTCATCTGTACTATTTTGTCTATTATTTTCATTTTTGTAATAAGATGTTCCTCTTGTCTACTATTTTGTAATAAGATGTACCTCTTGTCTATTATTTTGTAATAAGATGTTCCTCTTGTACCTCTACTGTAGTTTTGTTGTATAAGTCACCAAACCGACACATTAGGTTAACGAAAATGGCCGTCAATGTCTGAGTTAAAAGTTCAGGTCAGGGCTGAATAAATGATTTGATTGGTCAGTTGATTCCTTGAATGACAGGCGCAATTGGTCACTTATGTGTTATTCAATGTTACCAAACAAGTGTGAATCCCAGACACTAGCTGCTGAATTTCAAATTCTGCCATTTCTCACGTTTTTAAGATCTCTATGGTGAATTGAGATAGATATTAAGATATAGCTGAAAATAGTTGATTATTATGATATTCAAGTGTCCCCAACTTTGGCCTGTGCACTACTGATTTCTTACCTTTTATCTACATCAAATCTACTATATCTTGTCCAAACTCTTCATTCATGCTGAATTGTATCTTGAAAGGAATGAAATGTTTAAACAATGCAGTTCATGTGTTAGGTAGTAGCATAACTTATCAACTGTTATATTACTTTTTACAGTACTGTTTGGAAAGTGTCTGCTTTATACGTAAGTTATTTTCCATGTGTCAAATGTGATTTAACCAATTACCAGACAAGAAAATTTTTAACTGGTCCAAATTGAAAGGAGCTGCAGACAAAAAAATTTAAATTAATGAAATTTTAGATCTTTTCAAATTTCTGGTTAGAAAACCTTGTGGATAATGAAGAAATTGCTTGTGACAAACAATTTCTTCATTTTCCACAATGTTTTCTCAATTGTTTTTCTTGCAGGGTGTCAAAAAGCATCCTTGTGTGGGAATGGGTTAAAACTAGATCTTGCCACACATCTTACTTTGGTTGAGCAACCTGATAATAATCAGGCAATTTAACCCTTTTCCTGTACAAACCAAAGATTTTTCTTCGCTATGAAGTTGTACTCTAGAAAAGATTGATTTCATTCTGCAGATGATGTCATAATACAAACAAACATAATCAAAATGGCGAAGGAAAATACATTTACTTTAGAAATACAGATTTGTCTTATCATTATTTCATTGAATTTATTTAACAACAATATAATAATAGGTATATAATAAATATTATTTTATTTTCGATCCCGCTTGCGTTGAGCGAGTCATAGTTGTCACTATGACAGTTGTTGTATGTGCATTAGTAAGTCTGTCCGTCAGAATTTGTCCAGAAAATTACTCCTACATTTATGGATGGATTTCAAAATAACCTGGCAAAATTATTCTCCATCATGAGTAGATGTGCTATTTGAAAGAACTTTTGGGATAGTTCTAATGTCAAGGTCACAGCCCAAGGTCAAACAATAAAATTGTGATTGTCAAGAGCATTTCTCCTACAATTATGGATGGATTTCAAAATAAATTGGCATAATTTTTCTCCATCATGAGTAGATGTGCCAGGAATTTTTTGGATAGCTTCAAGTTCAAGGTCAAAGCTTGAGGTCAAACAATAAAATTGTGCTTGTTCGGAGCATGATGCCAACAAAACTTTGAAGGCTCGACAGCAGTTGTCCTGGAACAGCATCTAGTCTTACAATTATGTTACAAAATCTTGTATTTGCTTCTCGCTGCTGAGGAAAATTTTATATTCCACTCAACCTTTGATCTCGTGAAATATAACAATCATCGCAAATTGAAGGATTGCTTGTCCCACCCACCCACTCAGACAGGAAGTTCAGATTGGATTTTGATTGTCATTATTTTGCATAATTCATGGTCAGTAACATGTAGCAAAAAGCAATGTGGTCAGTTGCCAACCTAAATATCATAAACCCACCTTTGATAGTAACTTATGCTTAAGTTAGCTTTGGTTAAGGATATACAAAACAAGTACAGGTATTTTTCAGTCTTTTAACCCATTCCCACACAGTGACGCTTTCTGACGCCCCTCAAGAAAAACAAGTGGGAAAAGATTGTGGAAAATGAAGAAATGGCTTGTAACAAGCGATTTCTTCATTTTCCTCGATGTTTTCTACGAAGAATGTTGAAATAATCTAAAATTTCATAATCTTTAAATTGTCGCCTGCAACTCCTTTCAATTGAGACCAGTCTAAAATTTTGTTGTGTGGGAATGAGTTAAGTCCTGTTCTATTACATAATGAAGCAGCCATTGTACTTGTTTAGTTGAAAACCTAGAGAAACAACCTAGATGTTCCAAATAACCATTTTATGACTTCAAGGAATGTCAAAGTTTTCTTCTTCAATTTTATAATTTGCTGGTGGTTAATACTTATGCCAAATGAACACATATGTAAGATGATTACAACAACTGTAATTGACAGATTGCAGCTGTCAATAAAACAATTGATTGACCAATTAAATTATACATTTAGACAGAAAGTGAACTTTGACCTCCGAGATGGTTCAACATTTATGTGAGATGGTTCAACATTTATGTAAAGCTTTTTTGTTGATTTCATCGATTTAAACCTGCCCCTAAAGAAAAAAATTTGGTAAACATTGTGTAAAATTAAGAAATTTCTTGTAAGAAGCAATTTCTTCATTTTACACAATGTTTTCTACCAAATAAGTTAAAGACATTCAGAATTTCATAAACTTTGAATTGTTGTCTGCAACTCCTTTGAAATTGGACCAGTCTAAAATTTTGTCCTTTGGGAATGGGTTAAACATGATAAGTAGAGCTTTTTCAAACTGCATTCACATTGTTTATGTTGCCAACCAACAATTCTTTTTTCATTTGATGACTCTGACAACAGATTATGCAAACTAAGGTTTCCGTGTTAGAGGTCAGGTCAGCTGGCATGGCCAGCAATCCATTAATCATGTTTTGATATTGATTTTTAGCTAGCAAAGGATCAGCTTTGATAGCTTAACCCATTCCCACTCAGCAAAATTTTAGACTGGTCCAAATTGAAAAAAGCTGCAGACAACAAATTTAAGTTGATGGAATTTTGGACTTTTTTGTCATTTTGGTTAGAAAACATTGTGGAAAATGAAGAAATTGCTTGATACAAGCAATTTCTTCATTTTCCACAATGTTTTCAAAAGCTTTTTTCTTAAGGAGCTTAAAAAGGAGGGATTGAGTTGGAATTGGTTAAGTTAACAGACAAAATTTTGAGATCTTCTCAGAGCTCAAATGAGTGCAAACTACCACTGGAGGCTTAACCAATAAATCCACTGAATGTCTATGCCAAAAAAGTAGTTCTTGTGTATACTCAAGCATATTGTGTTCATAACTTTATTCAAATTGTAGAGAACACCTTCAAAAGCATGCTATACAACCCATTCCAATTCAATCCCGCTTTTTAAGAATCCCCCCAAAAAGGCTTTGGAAAACATTGTGGACAATGAAGAAATTGCTTGTAATTTCTTCGATGTCCACAATGTTACTACCCTACAAATAGCAGAGAAGATTAACTAACAAAACAATGCTTTTCTAGCTAACAGTACTTTCAGTACTATGATTTTTTTACAGAACTTGGAAATGGAGAGAACTGTACTAGTCATGTAGAATGTGCGGCCAATAATTCGTTTTGTAGTTACCCCAATAACACTTGCCAATGTGCGGATGGGTTTTATGATGACAATGGTGACACAATTGGGGGCTCATGTGTGGAAAGTAAGAATTTTGTTATCCATTGTTTGGTTGAATTTTTTATGTAAATGAAATATCAGCAGGTTATATAAAAGATCAGACTCCATGTTTAAGAAAATTGTTTTTGTAATTGCCAAACTACTAATGCATGACGGGAAGACAAAATTTTAAACTGGTTTAACCCTTTCCTGTTCAAATACGGGATTTTACGTTCCTGTGATTTTATACTCGAGAAAACATTGTGGAAAAAGAAGAAATTGCTTGTAACAAGCAATTTCTCCTTTTTCCACAATATTTTCTACCACATAGGATGGTTTCATTTCATATGGCATCCAGTTTTCATTGTCGTATGCATCCTCTTTCGATTTGGACCAGTCTAAAATTTCCTAAAACGGGAAAGGGTTAAATAGATAACAGTTACAGAGTACAAATGAAATTGTTGAAATTTGAAAGTTTATTGTCTTTCATGGAAGAAAAAATCATGGGAAATGAAGAGAGTACTGTCAAACTCCATTGACTCGAACACATCATATTTGGCTAATTTGTTCGAGATATCAGAAGTTCAACTCATCCGAAGATTAGATAAGGCAGTATCATTTGTCTAAAGTAGGTAGTGTCCGAAAATACATTCACTTCATTTAATAGAATCCAACATAATTATGTAGAAATGTTTTCAAACCTCAATGTGAGGGTTTTACCAACGTGTTTTGACAAATCATAAAATTTTACTAAATTAATTGCAATAAACAAGCATATTAATAAATTTGCGTTGTTTTCAATGCTCATTCTATAAATTGCGGTTACATTCACTGCCTCAGTTGTAAATTTCCTTTCTTACATAAAATATAAAAATAGGACATCTTATCTGAAAAAGGCAGAATGCATTAAAAACACAATGCGTGGCTTAAAGTTTTTTTTCAATACTATTGGCAGCTGTGGATTATACCCTAAGGTGATCAAATTTCAAACTTGTTTGAGACATTAGGGTCCTTCGCATTGAATAACTTAAGATTTTATCATCAGATTCCGAGGATGTTTTGAAATTGCTATGAAAAATTCTTCAATGAAATAGATTTCTTCAATATTATTAGTTGATGAATGTCTAGTTATTCTTAAATAATAAAAAAAAGTGTTTATTTCATCGATCAAGTTTTTTATTACATTCAGTGCAACATTTGACAATAAAGTGTCATAAATGGATTAACAAGTCGAATGTGTGAAAATTCATTGAACACAATCAGCTTATGGTTGTCAGCCGACCCTTTGTTCGACTGTTCCAGATGAAATATATAGTGATTTGTAGTTTGGGACTTAAAAAAGAGTTAGAAAGTCTGACTTTTGCAGTGTACGATTCTGAGGTCAAACACTATGAATTATGAATACTTGTCGCGGGACCAAGTTACGTGTTCGAAATTTCGGTTGTGTACAAGAATTCCTGTGTTTGAGTAAATGAAGTTTGACTGTACTTATAACAAGAATTTTCTTCATATTCTAAATTTTTTATGCCCCCTCCACTTAATGTGGGGGGGGGGGGCATATGGATTTGCATATGGATTTGCCTTTGTCCGTCCATCCGTACTTAGGAGCACCTAACCATGGATTCCTAGTATTTCTCACACTAGTACTACCACTACATCCTTTCTGAGCCTCCCAACTGCTCATCCCACTTAGGTTTATGATCATGCACCCATTTGGGGCCACATATGTTGGAATGGATATCTGCCCTGACGGGGGAGCCAACCCTGGACCTCATGATTGAGAGTGTGGCATGATAACTACTATATGGGGGAAACCTACTCTCCCAAAGTATGTTTTCTAGATATGGTCAAGATGATAAAGAGGAACATATACACTTGATTATATTTCAGAGGTTTCTGTAGGAGAACACTGTCCTCAGGCAGATGCATGCTTAGATCCAAATTCTGTGTGTCTGACTATGAACTGTACATGTATATCTGGGTACTACGCTGAGAATGGCTCATGCTATCTATGTAGGTATTGCTTCTCTTTTCAGATTAGCAGATTAACCCTTCCATGTTTTTAAAACTTTTAGACTGGTCCAATATAGAAGATATTGCAGACATCAATTATAGTCAATTATCAGTGCATGCAATTTGAAAAGTAACCAACCTTCAGGTTAGAAAATATTGTTGGAAAAGTAGAAATTGCTTGTAACAAGCAATTTCTTCTTTTCCAACAATGTTTACTGAAGTATAAAATCACAGTTGCATTAAAACAAGGGATTGTGCAGGAAAGAGTTAACAGAAAGTTATTTTAGCTACAGTTTTAATCAGGTTCTCTTAAAATTTTCACAGAATGATTGTACCATCATAAGGATCCTTCCTTTTGAAATCAGGTATGATCCCTCACAAAACATGGGATAAGGGGTCTTATGAAAATTGTATTTTAAAATCTTTACACCAAGATAAAGTCTGCAGTTTTCATTAGATTCTGATAAGACTTTCACAGAATGATTGTACCATCATAAGGATCGTCCTTTTGAAATCGGGAATGATCCGTCACAAAACATGGGAAAAGGGGCCTTATGAAAATTTTATTTTAAAAATCTTTACACCAAGATAAAGTCTGCATTTTTCATCAGATTCTGTTAAGACTTTCACAGAATGATTGTACCATCCTAAGGATTGTTCCTTTCAAATTGGTTGTGATCAATTGAGAAACATAGGAAAAGAGGCCTTATGAAAATTTAATTAAAAAAATCTTAATTAATGCTTTAAAGTCCACAGATTTCATGGGGTTGTCTCCATACTCAAACAGAATAATTATACTTTTGTAAGTATAGTTCCCTTTAGAAAGGGTTCAGATCCATCAAGTAACATGGGAAAAGGGGCTTTATGAAAATTTAATTAAAAAATCCCCATTAACTCAATGAAGCCCACAGCTTTGATCAGATTTTGTTGAAACTTTCACAGAATGATTGTATGGTCATAACGATCATTCTTTTCATAACAGGGTTTGAAATGTCAAGAAACACAGAAAAAGGGCCTTTTGAAAATTTCATTTAGAAATCCTTGTAACCAAGTCCAGAGCTTTCATTGGATTTTATTCAAACCTTCACAGAATCATTGTACAATGATCACGATTGTTGATGCTGACATGAGACCTGATCCTTCAAGTATCACAGGAAAAGGAGCCTTATGAAATTTTATTTTAAATCTTTACACCAAGATAAAGTTCGCAGTTTTCATTGGATTCTGTTCAAACTTTCACAGAATGTTTGTACCATCATTAGGATTGTTTCTTTCCTAATTGGGCCGGATCTGTCTAGTATCATAGGAAAAGGGGCTGTATAAAAAATTATTACCAAATGCTCTTTAACACAAGAATGTTCTCAGTCTTTATCAGAATCCCTTCAAACTTTAATAGAATGATTGTACCATCATTTGGATTGTTCCTTGTAATTGGGTCTAATTTGGTTAAGTGACACAAGAAAAGGGGCCTTATGAAAACTTTATTACAAAACATCATTATCAAAATAAAGTCCTCAGTCTTTATCATTTTCTTCAAACTATCTATCATTAGTAAAGTATCACAGGAAAAGGGGTCCTATGAAAATTTCACTATAAAATCCTCATTAACACAATTAAGTCCACAGATTACAAAGATTGAATGTACCATCATTACGATTTTTACAGTGGATCTGATTCGTAGAGTATCACATGAAAAGGGGCCTTTTGGAAAGTTATCTAAATATTCTAGTAAAAACCATGATGTCCCTAGATTTCACTGGATTCACTTCAAACTTTCACAGAATGATTGTACAATCATAAGGATTTTTTTCCTGAATTGGGTACAATCCTTCAAGTATCATTTAAAAAGGGACCCTATGAAAATTTTATTTAAATATTCTTGTTAATATAATGAAGTCCTGATATTTCATCAGATTCACTTTAAACTTTAATAGAATGATTAAACAATCATTTTGATGGTTCTTTTGAAAACTTCTTTAAATTGACATTTAGCTTAGTTGTTTTTGGAGAAATAGGAGGATTGAATTTTAGGCTTGTCATCATCTGTGCTGTCTTTGTTGTAGGTGCCATTGTTGGGATACAAAAACTTAGACACTTTGTCATATCTTTTTTATTGCTAAAGGCAATCACTTGAGAATTTGGTTCAATTGTATGATTGAAGGAATAACCTTTTTTTGTTATTTTTGTGGTAAAAAATAATTTAGAAAAATTGTCATTTTTCTACAAGTATACAATGAAAGGAATGCTGATTTTTTTCAAGACATATTATCTAATTGACATACTCAAAAACTGTAATAAATTGAGTAACCCATTCCCACATAATGACACTTTTGGAAGCCCCTCAAGAAAAAGAAATTGGAAAACATTGTGTAAAATGAAGAAATTGCTTGTTACAAGCAATTTCTTCATTTTACACATTGTTTTCTACACAGAAAGTTGAAAAAAATCTAAAATTTCATAACTTTTAAATGTTGTATGCTACTCCTTTCAATTTGGACAAGTCTAAAATTTTGCTGTCTGGTAACGGGTTAAAATTGTAGTAATTGCCTTGTTGTTTCAGACTCACTTAGCCCATTCCAATCAGTGATGCTTTTAGACACCCTCAAGGAAGAAAAAGCTTTTGAAAACATTGTAGTAAATGAAGAAATTGCTTGTCACAAGCAATTTCTTCATTTTCCAAAATGTTTTCTACCCAGAAAATTAAAAAAATCCAAAATTTCATAATTCTTCAATTGTCATCTGCAACTTCTTTCAATTTGGGCCAGTCTTAAATTTAGCCGTCTTGTAATGGGTTAAGATAATTGACTTTATTTTGTGTATCAAATCTGAATAGTTAAAACAATAACACCCAGTATGTAGGCTCTTTATTATGGTTATATGTCGATCATGTAAATTTGCTTTTTGCATGCATACTGGCAAATAGATCTCATTTATGACATCTTTATACTATTTTTGTGTCCATTTGTATACAATTGAACTTAAAAAATTTTTAAATCCTCAAAGTTTGATCAGGTTCCTTACTATTCGATCTATGGATAGTTATTAACCCAAATCTTCTTTAGACGATCCGCCATTATTCTAATTTGACTGTCAGGGCTGCTCAGAGTCTGCATGTCATGCACATATGAAATGGTTAAAAATTTCTCTCAAATGTTCAATGAATTTTTAGTGAAATGTGCAGGGGAGGAATGTGACGAGTCTTATCAGTGTAAAGGGAACTTTGCTGAATGTTCAGGAACTATCCAAACCTGTAGATGTCCTACAGACCGATATCTTAACATCACTACTGGAGATTGTGATGCAAGTAAGTATTCCTATAACCCATTCCAACATAAACATAAATAAAAAGAATAATAAGAAGTTGTAATTACAGCTTGGCTAAGCTGTTGTGCTGACATTCAAGTTGCCAAACCAACAAAAATATGTAACATAAATATCAACCTGTGTTGAAGTTCAAAGTTCACTTAGAGTGTAAATCTATGATTTGATTGGTCTTTTCAATTTTAACCCATTCCAACACAATGACGCTCAATGACACCCCTCAATATGAAAAATTTGAAAAACAATTTGGAAATGAAGAAATTTCTTGTTGCAAGCAATCTCTTCATTTTCCACAGTGTATTTTTCTACCCAAACTCACAAAGATTTTAAAGATTTTATAAACTTAGAAATGTTGTCTGCAACTTCTTTGAATTTGGTTTTAAATTTTATCATGCAGGAATGGGTTAAATGATACTAGTGATCTGTAAGTTTTTATTAGCTCACCTGAGCACGTAGTGCTCAAGTGAGCTATTGTGATCGCCTTTTGTCCGGCGTCCGTCCGGCGTCCGTCGTGCGTCCGTCGTCCGTCAACAATTTCTTTAAACGACATCTCCTCCTAAACCACTGGGCCAATCTGAACCAAATTTGGCAGAAATGTTCCTAAGGTGGTCCCCTTCAAAAATAGCTAAAAGAATTGAAATCTGTTAAGAACTCTGGTTGCCATGGCAACAAAAGTGAAATTTTAAAATAATCTTTAAAAATCTTCTCCTCCTGACCCAGAAGGCGTAGAGCCTTGATATTTTGCATGAAGCATCAGTATATTGACCTCTTCCAAAATAGCTAAAATCATGATCCTCGGATCCCCAGGGGCGGAGCCCCAGGGGGGTGGGGTTTATATAGAAATAAAGAACGATTTTTTAAATGACATCTCCTCTCAAACCACTGGGTCGATTTGAACCAAATTTGGCAGAAATGTTGCTTAGGTGGTCCCCTTCAAAAATAGCTAAAAGAATTGAAATCCGTTAAAAACTCTGGTTGCCATGGCAACAAAAGTGAAATTTCAAAATAATCTTTAAAAATCTTCTCCTCCTGACCCAGAAGGTGTAGAACCTTGATATTTTGCATGAAACATCAGTATATTGATCTCTTACAAAAAAGCTAAAATCATGATCCTAGGGTTTCCAGGGGCAGACCCAGGGGGGGGGGGGTATAGACATGAAGCATCAGTTCACAGACGTCTTTCTTATTTCTGAAATTATAACCCATGAAAAAAGTTTTTTCCTTCTTTCAAATCAGCACTAAGGCCTTAGAATTTATTATTTAGACTTTTGGATCCCCAGGTTCATAGTCTTTATATGTAATTATGGCCCACTTGTTTCATAATCCTAACCTTAATATGAAATTAGACTGTTGAAAGAAAAAGAGCCTTTATCTCAGGTGAGCGCCCCAGGGCCAACGGCCCTCTTGTTAGAAGTTTGTTCCGTACATTTAACTTAATTACAAGACGAGAAAATTTCAGTCCGGTCCAAATTGAGAGAATTCGCAGAAGATGTAGTGAAATTAAGTTAATTTCACTTTCTCTTTATGTCTCTGTTTGCCTTAACGCACCTATACCTCAGTGCATAGAGGTCATTGGTTGACAAGTAGATACGTATTTTGGGTATGAATAATTATCTTGTACTGAACTAATGAGGATTTTATTACACGTGCATGTATATTCTGATGTGTTTAATTGTTCTGGCTGTGTATATAAGCCCGAACAATTTATACATCAGGGACTTGTATTTTTGGCTGCGTTACTTGTCCACGACGTCTATTTTGGATTCTAAATTATACGATCACTGGCTACGTTCGTCTTTGTTGTTCATTTATTCCTTGGAGACTACACCACAGACGTTAATTTTGGTACCGTGACCTAGGACTGAAGTACTCCATCTACCACGCAGGAAGCAGTAAAGGTTAGTGAACTTACTTAAACTCATATTTCAACTCTTTCAACCATGTCAGGCGAAGAACAAATTTTTGAAATGGTGCAGAAATTAACTGATCAAATAGGCAATTTAGGTTTAAACGGATTATCAGATGTCGTAACAATTTTTGATGGCGATCATTCAAAATTTCAAAACTGGATAGAATCAATTGAGAAAGTTACTCTTTTACATGATCTCTCCCCACCAAAACAAAAACTATTAGCGTACCGTTTTCGTAAGGGGCCCGTGTCCGATTTCCTCGCTCGGAATATAAAAGAAAACCCTACCGCTACGTGGGAACAAATTAAGGCAGAACTTAATAGGAGATTTGGCGATATTACAGATCAATACGTTCATTTCGCGGAACTCAGACGCGTTAGGCAATTCCGTTCAGAAAATATTCAAAATTTTGCAGAGAGACTTTTCGGTTTGGCACAAAAAGCGTACGATGGATTTTCGAGCCATAATGACTTAATAGACCATCAGCTAATTGGGTTTTTTATTGATGGCCTGTTGGATTTCAATATTAAACAAAAACTTATTAGGGAAAGTCCGACTACGTATCAGCGGCAGTAACAATGGCAGTCGCCGAACAAAATTTCAAGGTCAAATGTAAACTACGGACAGATCCAAGTAATAACCGCCCCACACATTTTCAACGGATGACAGACAAACTGAACCGATGGATGTCAGTCACTTAAGAAGACGATGTTTTTGTACTTTCTGTAAGAGACATGGACATGTCATTGCCGATTGTCGCAAATGCCAATCAAGCATCAATGTAATAAGGGATGAGATTGAGAGACAAACTGACATGCAATCTCGACAGTTACCCGAAAGACAGACACAACAACAATCACACGATCAATACACACACACCCATTCACAACATTCTCCAATTCGCGATAATAATATTAAGCTTAAGAGACCGGTAAGGGATAAATCCACTGTTGTCTGCTGGTTTTGTCAAAAATTAGGACACTACAGATCAGAATGCCATGAATACGCGAATTTGAGACAAAATTTCAACAATATTCCAAAAAACGCAATGCCTCTGGTAGGAAATGGGTCAACCTATCAGAGAATTTAAAGTCTTCTGAATACAATTCACACTACAATTCACATTTGAACGAAATCACTACGCCTTCTTCTTGTCTAATTAAACTAAATTCACTTTCAGTTAGAGCCTTAGTAGATACCGGAGCAAGTTTTTCTTTGATCAGCAAACGCATATATGACTCTTTAAAACCTAAACCACCTCTAAAACATAATAATATTTCATTAAGTTCTGCATCAGGAGATTCGATTAACGTGTTAGGTACAGTTCCAATCAAAATGAAAATAAGTAAACTTAAACTTGACCATGCCTTTATCGTCGCGGAAAATTTATCTAGAAACTGTATTATAGGACGGGATTTCATGACTACATTTAGTGTTCGTATATATTACGACCTAAATTGCATTCGTATTATGGATCAGTACATTCCGCTAGAGAATGATGTTTCCATAGCATCTATTGTGAGAGTTGCAAAAACAACTGTCATTAAGCCCCGTTCGATATGCACCTCGTTAGGCCAAGTGAAAAATAATCCATCACTACCGATACACAATGATTACGAAGTAATGGCGGTTGACAGGGGTTTTATTAATCAAGAACCTAATCTTCAATTACATCCGGCTCTGATACGCTTAAATAAGAAAAGAAAATTTCCTGTAACTATAACCAATTATACCTCAAAAATTTTCACTTTAAGAAAAGGTTGCATTATCGCTAAATTACAAAATATTGATAATTATACGGTTGACAGTTTATAATCTTCTCACAGCCCTCCAGCAAGATCATCTGTCAACTTCATTGACCAAGTTTATTCCCCGGACTCCTTTATTGCCCCAGATAATTTCAAACCTAGGATTCAAGAATTAATACGCAAATATGATACAATCTTTAGTCAACATGAATTCGACCTTGGTTGTCATCCTACGGCACGTGTGCCAATCGAAACACATTCTGACAGCCCTATTAAAGTTACACCTTATCGATTACCTTTTTCCCAAAGATCGGAAATGACCAATAAGGTAAAGGACCTATTGAACGCTAAGATAGTAAGGCATTCAAATTCAAATTATGCCGCACCCGCATTATTGATCCCGAAAAAAGCAATCTGATGGACAGTCCACCAAAGACTATAGACTAGTTATTGATTATAGGAAACTTAACAAACAAGTTAAAACGAACAATTTTCCTCTACCAAGAGTTGAAGATATTCTCTCAAGTCTAGAAGGTTCTAAATGTTTTTCATCTTTAGATCTTTCTAATTCATACTTCCAAATAGAACTTGAAGAAAGAGACAAACATAAGAGCGCTTTCTCTGTACCAGGGTATCATTTAGAATTTAACCGTCTACCCCAGGGCTTAGTTTCAAGTGCTAACTATTTCCAATCAATTATGACTGAACTTTTTCGAGATCACTCAGATTTTACTATCGTTTATATTGACGACTTACTCATTTTTAGTAAGTCCCCCGAAGATCACATGAAACATCTCGCAATTGTATTTGAGAAACTACAGTCTTATGGATTAAAGCTGAAGTTACGTAAATGTGAATTCTTCAAATCTGAATTATCTTATCTAGGACATAAAATCACTCCAGACGGTATTAAACCCGACCCTGCTAAGGTAGAAGACCTCAAATCTCTCAAAATACCATCGACTGTACGAGACGTAAGGAGATTTCTCGGAGTCACTGGTTTTTATAGGAAATTTGTTCCAAACTATGCGCAATTAGCCATACCTTTAACTCGTTTAACCCATAAAGGTGCGAGGTTCAATTGGACAGCCGAATGTCAAGATTTGTATGACAAACTTATATTGGCCTTATCACATATCCCGACCTTACGTCATCCTTCACCGAATGACCCTTTCGTTCTCACGACTGACGCTAGCGATGAAGCAGCCGCAGGGGTTTTGTCTCAAAATGGTTTTCCTATTCATTTTGTCAGTTTCGCTTTTTCCAGAACTCAAAGAAAATACAGTACTATTCTTAAGGAATGTTTAGCAATAGTGCTTTCTCTCAGAAAATTACACTTCTATTTGTACGGTAATAAGTGCCAAATTCAGACAGACCATAAACCTTTAGTTAGATTAGATTCCGTAAATTATAAGAATAAACTTTTGGAACGCTATGCATTAGAGATTTCGAACTACAATGTAGAAATTGTCCATATTCCCGGAATAAAAAATGTAGTCGCAGATTACATTTCAAGAAGTTGCAAACCTTTAAACTCACCATGTGATACTCAGCATGTTTCTCCCTTTCCTCCCGAAAATTCACCTTTTCACAGCGAAGTCAATATAATCAATTCCCAAGAGCTTGACCCAAAGGAAATTTTAAATTCGGCCCGGCCTCCACAATCTCTACCACCCTTAGAAATCCCTTCTTTAGATTCCCTAGATTTAGCTACCGAACAAAGCAAAGATGCCGAGCTTCAGGTACTCATTGACAAAATTCGTACTAATTCCGTTACTGGTAAAGACAGCCGACAATTCATTATAAAAGAGGGAATTCTATACTATATTGGCGCAGCCGATGAGGACTCTCCTACTTTAAGAGCTTGCATTCCACAACATTTACATACATTTGTCTTAAGGGCTTTTCATGAAATAGGTCATCCTGGTATACAACGGATGTTTCTTTTGATCAAATCAAAATATTATTGGCGAGGTCTTTTCAAGGATATAGTACAATTCGTTAATGAGTGCATAAGCTGTCAAACAGTCACCTTACGTCAAAATCGGAGTCCCCTGTTGTACCGAGATCCTCCCCCAGGGCCTTTTCGTGTCATCTCTATTGACACTATTGGACCTTTAATTACATCTCACAGTAAGAACAAGTACATATTCTGTTTTCTCTGTGAATACTCAAAATTTTCTGAACTTAGAGCAGTTCCTGAAGCTACTACTGAGTATCTCATACAAGCCTTTTTCGATCTTATATTTTGGAGATACGGGGCTCCTCTCAAAGTTATTACGGATAATGGTTCTATATACGTTTCGAAAGCTTTCACTTCCCTTTTAAAATCACTTAACATACTTCACTCAAAAACAACTCCCTATCGACCTCAATTTAATGGTAGCAACGAACGATGTCATTTAGATTACGGCAGGATACTAGCGAAATTACTTAAAGATCGCAAGGAATGGGACATATTACTCCCTGAAATAGCCGGTAGCTTAAGGTTTACCCCTTCCAGTGACCACGGTCTGAGTCCATACTACCTTTTATTTCAAAGGGACCCTCTTCTACCTGTCGACCTTCTGTTAAATAAACGGACTCCTTATTATGGGGAAGGCCGCCGCCATAGCGCAGTCGGTAGCGCGCCGGACTCCTAATCTTCAATCATGGGTGTCATGGGTTCGATCCCCGGCGGCGGCAAATATTCTTTCCGACAATTGTTTCTCACGAATGGGTTGATAATCGTAAACCTAAGTGGGATAGCAGCTGGAGGCTAGGAAAGGATGTAGTGGTAGTACTGGTGTGAGAAAAAACAGGAATCCATTGTTAGGTGCTCCAGCCGCCGCGATATGACTGAAATACTGTTAAAAGCGCCGTTAAACCCCATTCAATCAACTATTATGGGGAAGATCCTGGGGAAATAACATTAGAAAGGTCCCATGAAATATTTTGTCAGTCTTAACGCGCAATAGCAAAAGCTCGCCGAACTCGCCAAGCTAGTGCTAACAAGAATACTAAAACTTTAGATCTGCAAGTTCATGACCCAGTTTTTTACCTTAAACCTAAAACTGTCAAACACGAAGCAAAATGGGCTCCTTATTTCAGGGTCATTCGACTATTACCAGATAAACGATTAATCATTATCAACCAGTTAGACAACCAACTAATTACCTGTCATGTAGATCAAGTCCAAAAGGCAAAGATAGAAGATTGGCCGTTACCTAATGACAAGCTATTAAATGCTCGCCCTATCCGTAATTGCAGGTATATTAATCGATCTTTATCAGACAATGCAAGTACTGGTTCTGATGCTTCATCTGAAGATTCAGATTTCGAGATTCCTTTGCACTGAGCAACAGGTTCCAGGGTCCAACATAATCGAAACGACTCTGTGATCCAGAGCACCTCTTCTGATTCTGAAGATAACATTCCTTTAGCCCGCCTCCAAGCAAACCTACGTAAATTACAAAATGACAGGTTATATGGTTCGGACAGTCAATCACACGCAAATCACATGACCTCGTCCCAATCTAATACAGAATCAGGTGACAAACGATCTGTTACCGGCATATCAGATCAGCCGTCGGACTCACTCTCGGAAAGTTCTGAGAGTACCATATCACAAAATAATTTGTCACAAGGTGCCGTGTCCCCCATGGACTGCAACACAGTTACTAGACAATACACCAATATCAATGCAATTGACTACAATGACAACACTGAGCTGGCTTTCCAGCATCAAATATTAACCCTATTCCTTAAGGCAATGTTGATTATTATTCTTTTTAAAACTCTCTTTTATATGTAAAAGTGTATCTTATGGACGGATACAATACTGTTCACAGCACGCATCTTATATTTGGACAGAATTACGGTCAGAATAAGACTATTTCCTTTTCCAAGATAGTTTTTGTCTAAATGCTGTTGATAAGATTTCATGTATGTATATAGGTATAATCAGGATAGTCAACTCACTATAGTCAGAATAAGACGTTTTCGTTGTCCCTGAGTTGATACCTTGAAAGTAGAGATTACGTTCTAATCATTAAACCAAATACGCAAATTAAGTGTGAATTGTGTTCAAATGATCATTTGTTTATGACCCGAAGTATAGTTTTTGTTACTTCTGAATAAGTAGAATGCTTTTAATGTTTTTTTTTGTTGTTGTTGTTGTTGCCTTTGATTAATGAGGTAACGTCCTTTGTACATATGCACCGATCTGTTTATGATCTAAATTACATGTCTTTACGTAATGTCAAGCAATTTATTGTCTACTTTATTATATGTTTTTGTTGTAAATACGGTTGCTATCTCAAAGACTCATTGGAAATTAGCTTTAGTAATGGATCTTCGTTCGTACCCGCGTTTTGTTAACCAACTAACCAGTCAAATTCAATGCATATGTTAATCTCGGAAATGGCCATCGACCCTTTTACTTCTGCCATTATTCTTCGAACGTTCTCAATTAGAAAAGATCGCGAATCAATTTTTAAAATCGCGATCGTCATTATTATCATTTCTGTAACAGTATTAGGCACTTTTGGCAAGTTTAAATTCTGTACCAAAATTGTTCGTCCTGGGGAAAGAGTGAAGTATAGTAATGTAAGGTTCACCAAACCCGATGCTGAGCTGCCCGAAAGTGAGCTGCCCGAGGGACGAAAACTGTTGGCCACTAGTACCACACCAATGTCTAACCAAATCCAGTAGAATTTACTGCGGACTATTGATTCCACTCTGCATCCTTCAGCGCCGATGAAACAACGGCATATGACCACGCTATACTTCACTATGGACCGAATTGGTACTCTCGACACTTGCGCAACCGGTCGCCTGTAATACACTTTCCTGATGTCATGTTGCCTGTAATACACATTCCTGATGTCATGTTTCGATTTCTGAGTTGTTGACAAATGGACTATAACCCATGTCATGTTTCTGTCATTCACTCTTCATTACAATCTGTCTGGATGACATGACACTACGCAACACGTGGACACTCATAGCTTTATAAGATGCTGTTCTACCTTCACCATCACCATTTCCTCTCCAATTTTTATATTCAAACGGACTGGACTATCTCTCAACTCATCATGGAAGTAGCCGTAGAATTATTCGATGCCTACGTCGACACCGTCAAGACGTACGGATGTGTGTGATCTTCACCATATTCCTTATCTTTTACACCACACCAAATGTCCAGATGTTTTGTGGATACCACTAGAATTTACAGTGCATTTCTTATTGGATAACGGATTCAAAACTGTGTCCTGATGAGTACGAGCGCAAATTATCCAGCAATGACGGAAAATTCAATTGGAAATTATTAACACTAGTTACGACGTTTTAGATTCATTTGTTTCAAATTACATGTGTTCGAGATCGTTTAATGTTTTGATTTCCTCTAATCTATTTCCATTTCTTCTGTACATGTTTATGTCAATTTTACAATAGATGATTAATTTCCTAATACATGTCAATTACTGATGTTAAACTAGAACGCCGCGATATGACTGAAAAATTGGTTGGAAAACGGCGTTCAAACGCTTTCAAACAATACTTATACATATTCATTATTTAACCTCAAAATTTCGTACATGTTACAATTTTCAAATGCTCCAATTTTTAATGTTTTTATTCATGTTTTAAGTTACAATGTTTTCGTCCAGGTTACATTTCCTTTATTTCACGCGTCAAATTACAGTTAGGACGGGAATCAGCTACTTGTTTTGTCACAAGGCTAATAAGCGATCAAGATCGGTCTATTATCTGTCGATTCAGTTCCAGTCACCATCATGATTATGTAAGTCCGATAGACCATGGAAAGACTTTGTAAGCTATTTCATTTCTCCAATTGAGTCATATGTAAGCAATGCTATTTCCTTTTCTCTAGTAAAGTAATTTTCACATAATTCTTTCCTAGAAATTTTTCCACACTAATGTAAACGGTTTCAATTTCTTTTCAAAAAAAAAAAAAAAAAATGAAGGGCCCAAAAATATGTAATATTTTGCTGCTATATATTTTGCTGCTATATCATATGTACATTTCACTTGTTATTTCATTATGTATTGGATATTTCGCATGTATTTCATTTGTTTGCGAACATTGCTGTTATCTCATATGTACATTTTTATTTGTTATTTCACTATGTATTGGATATTTCGCATGTATTTCATTTGTTTGCAAACGTTTTAATTGTTTACTTTTAAAAATGTTGTATCGCTATTATCTCATTTCCATGAATATTTTCTATTAAGGACATTTAAAACAAGTTGTCTTAAATTAACAAACCTTTTTTCATTTTTCTGAAGTACTTCGAATATTTCAAAATACGTATCAATGCTTTAAAACTTCTTCTCAGAAAGTATGTTCATGTATCTGAAGAGAAACCTTACGATACGTCTTATCCTATTTGTACCATGTGCATTCAGGCTATGAACTGTGTACGTTTTCCCTATCATATGTTATCTTATTTTATAATCCGTCGCTTAATTGGAGTAACAATTATTACTCGAGGATTAAATTACTTCCTCGTTTAAAGTACTCTTAATTATATCCCAAAATCGAATCTAATCACTGTCAAATTTCTATAATCTGATTATCAATAATTAAGTCATTTCCGTGCTTACCCGAGTACTTTTGCCAAAATTATTTATAAGGAAAGGGCGTGTAGTGAAATTAAGTTAATTTCACTTTCTCTTTATGTCTCTGTTTGCCTTAACGCACCTATACCTCAGTGCATAGAGGTCATCGGTTGACAAGTAGATACGTATTTTGGGTATGAATAATTATCTTGTACTGAACTAATGAGGATTTTATTACACGTGCATGTATATTCTGATGTGTTTAATTGTTCTGGCTGTGTATATAAGCCCGAACAATTTATACATCAGGGACTTGTATTTTTGGCTGCGTTACTTGTCCACGACGTCTATTTTGGATTCTAAATTATACTATCACTGGCTACGTTCGTCTTTGTTGTTCATTTATTCCTTGGAGACTACACCACAAAGACAATTTGAAGTTGATGAAATTTTTAAAATCTGTATCTTTTTGGGCAGAAAACATAGTGAAGAAATTGTTTGACACAAGTAATTTCTCCATTTTCCACAATGTTTTCCAAGGCCTTTTTCTTGAAGGACATCAAAAAGTGTCTTTGTACAGGAATGGGTTAAGTACAACTTTGTACAATCTTTTGACATTGTTAGGTGTTCAGAATACTAATATATACACAATAACCCTATTCGTAAAATGAAAATAATTGTGATAATAATAATATGTAATTATAATAAAACGTAATTAATCATAACAGGTTTTAAATGACTTGTTTTGGCTGTTACTGATATATCTGTGTACAATGATTTTTTTTCTGAAAATTGAAATCTCCACATACTGTTGGCAAATTAAGCTGAAAATATATATTGGTAAATCTTGATCTTGTATTAAGCTACCACTCATGAGGAGACCAAAAAGTTGTTTAAAGAGAATGATCACTTCACCCATTCTCACACAACAAATTTTAGTTTTATCTAGACTGAAAAAGCTCAAGATGACATTTTTTAGATGATGAAATTATAAAAATCTTGTTTTTTTGGGGGGTAGAGAAACATTGTGGATAATGAAGTAACTGACATGGGTTAAAAAGCAGGATTGTTTGGGAATGTGTCAAAAGAAGGATCAATACCATATACATGTATTATAAATTACTGCAGAATTCTCGATAAATCCTATGTTTCATAGACACAGTAGAATTGTCTCAATAATTCTAGTGAGTTCCAACAACGTTCGATTTAGGTATGATATGAATTTACCTCTTATCATGCTGAGCCTGGAATATTCCTGTTTTAGCCGTTTGTATAGACTAAGATCAGCCCGACCATAAGTGCACTCTGATCTTAGTCTACGCCTCTTGTTTGTTTCCTTCCCCATTTGTTTATAGAAATAAATTTCAAAATTAATTTTTCACCTTAACCCATTCCCACACAGTGACGCTTTTGGACGCCTCTCAAGAAAAACAACTTGGGAAACAATGTGTAAAATGAAGAAACACAACAAATTGATTGGTCAGCACAAAACAGTTGTAACTGTCTACATGTTCAAAAGCAGTTACAACTGTTTCACGATGAACCATAAAAATACGACCACTTCTTTATGAGAGCCTTTTTATCTTGTAAAAGGGATTTAGATTGAGGTCCTTTAACCCATTACCAGACAACAAAAATTTAGACTGACCCAAATTGAAAGAAGTTGCAAAAGACAATTCAAAGTTAATGAAACTTTTGATTTTTTCAACATTCTGGGAAGAAAACATTGTGGAAAATGAAGAAATTGCTTGTAACAAGCAATTTCTTCATTTTCCACAATGTTTTCCCAAATTTTCTACCTTGGAGGCGTCTAAAGGCGTCACTGAGTGGGAATGGTTTAATGGAAGAGGTGGCTAAATAGAGGTGGTTGCTGGAGCAGGATCAACTGTACTAAGAAACTTTTTATTACTGATTGTCTTTCTTTTCTTGGATGAACAATTACAGTAATTTGTGTAAAGGGAAAGCTGTAGAATTTTGGCATTGTATCAATAGAGGTTAATCCATTCACATACAATTCCACTTTTTTATGCCCCTCAAGGTACCGTAAAAACTTTGGAAACCTTGTTGATATTGAAAAATTTGCTTGTAAGCAATTTCCTTATTATCAACAATATTCTAATCTAAAAGACAAAGAATATGATATGTTGTCAACTGAAAATTGTTATCTTCAGTTTGTCTAAAAGTGAACCAGTCTAAAATTTTATTCTGTGGTAATGGGTTAAAGCTAAGTGTGTTAATTGGAAGAATGATGTATATATTTTTATGCCCCCACATCTATAGATCGGGGGCATATTGTTTTACCGGTGTCCATCTGTCTGTCTGTCCATCTGTCTGTTCGTCTGTCTATCTGTCTACAAAACTTAACCTGCCAACTAAACATTTTCCTAGAACTTCAACCCTGATTCAGTTACAATGCTAATATTTTGTATGTTGATAGGTCTTAACAAGGCGCAACTGTCATTTCATCAAGGTCAAGGTCAAAATTTTAACCCATTTCCCTAAAACAAAGAAAAAAAACAATAAAAATCACCTGTTTCTAAAGAATTCCTGTTTTGGGGGCATAGTGTTTCACAAACACATCTTGCTTTTATGCAATATAATGCTTTATGTAGTTTTTAAGGATAGATTTAATTATGTTTATAGAATGAAATTTAAAACTGAATTGCATGACCACTGGGTAAGGGATTTCTGAGGAAAAACGATATTTCAAATAAGACGTATGTTATTATATTTTCACATCATTGTACATTATTATTTCAACCCATTCCCACAATTTTAGAACTTTCCAAATTGAGAGAGGTTGTAGATGAAAAAAACAAAGTTTGTTTACATTTAAAAATAAGGGCAATATGATGAAAAAACATTGTAAGAAAAGAAGAAATTGCTTGTGACAAGCAATTTCTTCTTTTCTGACAAAATTTTCCATAGTTTTTTTTGGCAGTATCTAGTTCAGCTTATTTTGAAATGCAAATGTATGACTTTTTGCAGGATTGTGTGGTAAATGGTTAAGGCACTCATAGGATAATTCTTATTGATGTCATAGGTTTAATTAATTTTGAACTTATTTTGAATTGCATATTTATCTGCCCTTTGAAATGGCGTGTGTTTAACCCTGTAACCAGAGAACAAAAAATGCCAAAATGATTTCAATATGCTTCATCAGGATGTCAATACTATCGTTGTTAAAGAATATGAGATATTTGCTTAACTCATCACAAGAAAATGAAGGTTTAGACTAGTACAAATTTAAATAAGATACAGATGGTAATTTATCTTTCCTAAAATTTTAAATACCTCTGTCTTTCTTGGTAGATATCAATGTGGATAGGAAGAACTTAGCACTTGCAAATAGAAATGTCTTCCTTTTCCACTTTGTTTTCCTTTGCTCTTTTTATTTTTGACAGGGGTAAAATAGCCTATTTGAGGTGAAATTGGTAAGAGGGTAGAAAATATTGTCGGAAATGAAGAAATCACATGTAACAATCAATTTCTTTGGTAACCACAATATTTTTCGAAACCATTTCTTGAAGGTAGTAAAAATTGTGATTGTGTGTGAATTGGTTAGCTGATAAGGACATTCACCACGGACACTGATTTGCGTAATAATTTTTGTTACAGAGAAAGAGTTAGGATCAGGTTGTGAAGCTGGGCAATGCCAGGCTGTCAATTCTGTGTGTGGGTCACTCAGTGTAGTATGTGAGTGCCAGGAAGGTTTCTTTGATTCAGATGGGGCCAGACAACTTGGTGGAAATTGTACAGCAAGTAAGTCCTGAACCATGATTGTCCTTACCTTCTCATCTTAATCTAGCAATTTGGTTGAAACATACATGATATAGTTTTAAGTTCTGTCTATCAGATACCAGTGTTCTGATTAGCCAAAAAATCATTCATATTTCCATGAACAAAATTTTGAGCAGCATTTTGTATGCTTGTGCACAAAATAGGTTAAAAAATATGCATCAAAATTTGTAAAATATTTGTTTTTTCACCTGATGTCATTAAATTATATAAAATGATGGGATTTATTTTGTTTTCAAGGATGTATCAAACAAAAAAACTGATCACACTTATGTATGAATATGCTTTAAATGAACAATTTGTCTCAATTTATTCAGGAATTTTTTAAACAATTGACCAACTGCTGGCCCTGCCCACTAACTCCTTTGGCACCTATGACTGGACAGGAAGTTTCATTTTGATAATAAATAATATCATTTTGCAAAATTTATGGCCAGTAGCATGTAACATGGTTGGTTGGTGACCTAAACATTGTAACTTCAGCTTCAATAAACTGCATTTACAACATTAAATAGACCTTTTCATGCAAAGGTCCTGATAGCTATAAAGTCTATATCCGTTGGACACTTTCGAACAAAACAACAAAAACAATTTTCAATTGTGGGAGGATTCACTTCCTGTTTTGTTTTCTGGGAGCCATATTTTGCTATTCAACAAAAAAAATTGGGTGAATGATGTAAATAATGTTGCTGGAAACGTAAAATTTGTTACAAAATTGATTTCTCCGTTATCCAATGTTTTCAGTATAATTGTTATGCAGAAGTATTAAAAATACTCTCTATTAAAGACCTTAAGGAATAAATGATCAGTGTTTTGTTTCATGACCTAAATTCCACCTTAAACAATAAAATGTTGGGTATTACTCAGTAGGGCGTATATTGTATATGTTGAAACAAATGCCTCTAATGATTGATTGCTTATGATTGCACCATGGAAGTTATGATAGTGTGTCCGAGAGAAGATAAAATTTAAGATCAAAATGTACCAGATATTATATCGTGAGTGGGTTATTTCAAATGATATCTTTGACATTTTGTAGCCCGTCTATGATAATCTGCTTAAAGTTCACACTGATCTTGCTTGTATTGTATAAGTAATAAGAATAGATATTCAAATGGTAAAGTTAGATGTTTAGATGAAAGCCTACCTCTCAATGTATCCTGCAGCAGCAGAAAAAATAGTTTTATAAGCATTCAATGTTAATAAGTGTATTCACTTTATTTGAACGTGAAAATAAACACCATGTTATGGTCACACCCTTTGATCAATCGGCCAGAAATAAGTACTTGGTGGCATATTGGTTGAAACATAAAAAGATAAAATTTATTTCATAAATTTTATTAATTGAATGTAAGAGTATGCATTATTGTTTATCGGATACTTTGTGACATGTTTCCACTTATATAATTATCAACCCTTTGTCATGCTGAACCCGGAATAATCCGGTTTTGGCAGGAGATATTGACCAAGATCAGCCTGCACATAAGTGTAGTCTGATCTTAGTCTACACCTCTTGCTTGTATTTCTCCTGCCAGAGTTGTTAATGAAGCTGATTTCCAAAAGAAATATTGATTTTTAACAACAAGTTCTATCATTGCTTTCATCCCTTTGATCTTACAGCAATTCAATAAGGTAATTTGTGCAGCATGGCAAGGGTTAATCATATAATTGTGTTATACCGATGCAAACCTTTTACATCAAGGTTGTTAACCAAATATTCTTCTGATCAGCTCTCACTTATCATTATGGTTACATTTAATCACTTCTGTTTTTTAGACTTTTCTTTGCACTATTAACATTGTCCTCATCGATACGACTTCTGTTAATCACATTATTGTAGAGCCGCCGTCATTGTGCAGTCACTAGTGCATCAGACTCCCAATCTTCCAATATGGGATGTCATGGGTTCGATCTCCAGCGGCAGCACATATCCTTTCCAAAATTTGTCTCTCACTAATTTGTCTCTCACAGGTATATAATCGTAAATATGTGGGATAGCAGCTGTAGGCTAGGAAAGAATGCAGTGGTAGTACTGGTGTGAGAAAGGACCAGGAATCCATTGTTAGGTGCTCTAGCCGCTGCGATATGGCTGAAATACTGTTAAAAGTTGCGTTAAACCCCATTTAATCAATCAATAATTATTGTTGATATAAATTATAATGCTCCCACATTTTCACATTTCAATACAAATATTTTGAATTGTTGTATGCCGCTTTTTTTATCTTTTCTTCTTTTAAAGTGGATTATTATATCAAGAAAATGTTTTCCTCTTTCTTCCACATTTCTAATATTGCAATGATGCAAATGTGAAATTAACCTGACATCCTGTAGTGTGTGCATGATTGCTATTTATCCTTGTCATGCTGAACCCAGAATATTCTGGTTTTGGCAGGAGATGTAGACCAAGATCAGACTGCTCATTAATGCAGTCTGATCTTGGTCTACACCCCCTGCTTGTTCTTTTCCTACCAGAGTTGTTAATGAAATTGATTCCTAAAAAAATATTGATTTTTGAACAACAACTTCTATCAAAGCTTTCAGTCCTTTGATTTTACAGCAATTCAGTAAGGTAATTTATACAGCATGACAAGGGTTAAAAGAGGTAATAAAGAAATCAACTTTGGTGAACATACAGACTGAAATAAATATTGCAAAAATGGCATACATACTTTGTTCTTCTTTATTTTTATAATTTTTAAGTTTATACGCCTATACTTTGTTAATAAGGATACATTTAAAAAAGAAACATATGCACTTTTATGAAGATCTTAGGATATGATTATCAACATAGGCCATTATTTTGCCATATCAAAAGCAATATTTTATTGGTTACATTCAAACAAAATGTGGTTTTATTGAAGTAATGGTCAGTAGGTTTAAATGGTCTAAATGTTATACAAGTAAATTTAGTCAATCAAATCAATCAAGATTATTGACACATATTGACTTGGTATTACTATGCAGTACTTTAACCCATTCCCACACAACAAAATTTTAGACCAGTCCAAATTCAAAGAAGTTGCAGATGACAATTTCAAGTTGAAGATATCTTTAAGTCTTTTTCTTTTCAGATTAGAAAATATTGTGGATAATGAAGAAATTGCTTGTTACAAGCAATTTCTTCATTTTCCACAATGTTTTCCAAGGATTTCATATTAGGAGGCGTTTAAAAGCGTCACTGTGTGGGAATGGGTTAAAATGCTTGTTTTTCATACTGCTATGAAAATACATATGCAATAGAAAAATACATGTATAATAGAATTTAGTTTTATTTAACTAATATGAAATGTTACCAATCAACCCTTTATCCCTTGTCATGCTGAACCTGGAATATTTTTGGCAGGAGGTATAGCCTGAGGTGTAGACTAACATCAGCCAGCACACAATGTGAAATCTGATCTTGGTCTACACCACATTTTTGAAGCTTTAACCCTTTCCCCGTTTTTTAAATTCTAGACTGGTCCAATTTGAAAGAGGTTGCAGACGACAAAGAAAATTGGATGTATTTTAGAATGAAACCATTCGATGTGGTAGAATATATTGTGGGCAAAAGAAGAATTGCTTTTTACAAGAAATTTCTTCTTTTCTCTAATATAAAATCACAGCTACGTAAAATCCTGTGTTTGTACAGGAAAGGGTTAAGCCACAGTTGTTCATTTGATTAATCAACAAAAGAAATTCTGACCAACAGTCAGGACCTTTCAGCCCTTTGATTTAATACAATTTTGAACAAGGATTTTATTCAGCATAGCAAGGATTAGATTCATATGTAATTTCTTTCAACAGAGTTCCTTCTTGGTGAAATGTGCACCCGGCCAGATTCCTGTGCAGATCCAGTGGGTATTTGTTCTTCTACCTGTCAATGTCCGATAGATTTCTTCAACAACAATGGAACATGTGAAAGAAGTAAGATGAACAAAACAAATGTCTACCATTTGACTCAATCCAATTCCGTTTTCTATCAAAACACAAAAACAGATTTGAACATTTCTTGGAATTTTACATTTCTTGCAAAAGTATTAACCCTTTCCAACACAATACTGCTTTTTCACAATCAATTTCTTCCCTATTAGACTAATATTTTAACAATTTGATCTTCTTGAAAATGTTGTCTGCACCATCTTAGAAAATGAGACTTTATTCATTTCTTATAGGATTACAAAAGAAAATGAAAGTAAGTTAAGAAATTTGTTACTGGTATCAATTTTATATCAATTCTATATTGAATACTAAGATGAATTTATGCTGGTGAATTACAAACTAAAGATAGCATTTGAACTAGTCAAAGTAGTATTACAAAATTTTCATTTTAAATATATCATACTAATTGGTAAATTCAAATATTTTGTATTTATAAAGAATTACCTATAACTTAGTATTTTCTTCATTTCCTTACAAAAATATTTAGCCTAACAAATCCTTAATTCTCAATTTACATGATTTTTGTTTATTGTTCTCATGATTTTCTTTCAAATAAGGCTGGTCTAAGAATTAAAAAAGAAATTATACTTGAGAAAACATTGTGGAAAAAGAAGAAACTGCTTGTTTCAAGCAATTTCTTCTTTTCCCACAATATTTTCTACCACATAAGATGGTTTCATTTCAAATTCGATGCAATTTTCTTTGTTGTCTGCAACCTCTTTTAATTTGGACCAGTCTAAAATTTAAAAAAAAACGGGAAAGGGTTAGAGGAATATTTTCCTTTAGTATTAGCTATTGTGATCCACTAGTGTCCATATGTCTACCTATCTATCCTGTCAACAATCAAAAAAAAAATCTCCTCCTAAACTTACAATCAGATTACAAAAAAAACTTCACAGGAATGATTCTTTGGTCATACTGTTTCAAAATACTTCAAAGAATTGGAATCAATAAGGAACTTTGGGGACCATGACAAAGTATAGAAAAAAACTTGAAAATATTGTCCCTAAAAATGAAGGCCTAAGGCTTACAAATTTTGCATGCACCCTTTACCAAAGTACTTCAAATAATCCCCCTGATATCGATTTAAGTCCTATTTTTTAGGTTCTCAGAATTTACATAGAAATGAAGAAGGAAGTCTTTCAAAATCTTCTCCTCCAAAATTAAAATGCCTAGACCAATTGCAGCTGTTTATCAAATAAACAGTCTACAAGGAAATCATTCATTTTGACCAGAAGTGAGTTTTGAGCTCCGACATTGGCAGCCACTTATGTTATCCTTTTTTAGCTCACCTGAGCTATTGTAATCACCTTTCGTCCGACGTCCGTCTTGCATGCGTTGTCCGCCAACAATTTCTTTAAACGACATCTCCTCCCAAACCACTTGGCCAATTTGAACCAAATTTGGCAGGAATGTTGCTTTGGTGGTCCCCTTCAAAAAAAGCTAAAAGAATTGAAATCTGTTAAAAACTCTGGTTGCCATGGCAACAAAAGTGTAATTTTAAAATAATTTTTAAAAATCTTCTCCTCCTGACCCAGAAGGCGTAGAGCCTTGATATTTTGCATAAAGCATCAGCATATTGACCTCTTTAAGAATAGCTAAAATCATGATCCTCGGGTCCCCAGGGGCGGAGCCCCAGCGGGTGGGGTTTATATAGAAATAAAGAACGATTTTTTAAATGACATCTCCTCCCAAACCATTGGGCTGATTTGAACCAAATTTGGCAGAAATACTCCTTGGGTGGTCCCCCTTAAAAAATAGCTTAAAGAATTGAAATCTGTTAAAAACTCTGGTTACCATGGCAACAAAAGTGAAATTTCAAAATATCTTTAACCCATTCTAACACAGCAAAATTTTAGACTTGTCCAAATTGAAAAAGGCTGCAGACGACAATTCAAGTTGATGGAATTTTGAATTTTTTCATCTTTTTGGATAGAAAACATTGTGGATAAAGAAGAAATTGCTTGATACAAGCAATTTCTTCATTATCCACAATGTTTTCCAAAGTTTTTTTCTTGAGGGGCGTAAAAAGGAGGGATTGAGTTGGAATGGGTTAAGAATCTTCTCCCCCTGACCCAGAAGGTGTAGAGTCTTGATATTTTGCATGAAATAACAGTATATTGATCTCTTACAAAATAGCTAAAATCATGATCCTTGGGTCTCAAGGGGTGGAGCTGGGGGGGGGGGGGTATAGGCATGAGGCATCAGTTCACAGACTTCTTTCTTATTTCTGAAATTATAACCCACGGATCCAGAGGGTTTTCCCAGAAAGTTTTTTCCTTCTTTCAAATCAGCACTAAAGCCTTGGAATTTGTAATTTAGACTTTTGGATCCCCAGGTTCATAGTCTTTATATGTAAGTGTGGCCCATTGTTTCATAATCCTAACCTTAACATGAAATTAGACTGTTGAAAGAAAAAGAGCCTTTATCTCAGGTGAGCGCCCCTAGGGCAACGGCCCTCTTGTTTGTTGGTGTGGTAACTTAGACATTGTAACTACAGCTGATTACAGGTACTGTTATGACATTTAGGTTGAAAAACAACGATTTTACCTTTTCATACACCCATTGAAAGAAGGGACGTGTCATGGAATCACCCATGGTATCTGGGTGGATAGGAAGGCGGGCATCCATTTCTTTGTCTGGGGCATATTTCTGAAACCTTATGTCTGATTGGCAGTTGTATTCATTGTATAATTTGCAGTGCAATAGAACCATAACTCTACTGTTCATATTTTTTGTGTTATTGCTCTTTGCTGTTTCCAGACTTGATTTTTGTTCAAGGCATATCTCTGAAAGTATAATAGGTATGATCGTGAAACTTTATATGTGGATAATCTCACCAAGGGGAAGTGCAGTGCACAAGCACCATAACTGTACCATACTTAATTTTTATACGCTGTGGAGGCGGTCGTAAATTGGCGTCATCTTCTCCGTCCGTCCGTCCACTTTTACCCGTGAGCGCAACTCCTCCTCAGTTTCTGGATGGATCTTCATGAAACTTGGTCAATGTTATCGCCTTAGTTGGTAGATTTGCGTGAAGTACGGATTTAATAGTTCATTAATTTTTGCCTAAGTTATGCCCCCTTTAAACTTAGTCTCTGGGGCTTATTGAAATTGCAGCCTTGTGAACGCAACTCCTCCTAAGTTTCTGGCTGGATCTGAATGAAACTTGGTCAATGTTATCAGCTTAATTGGTAGATGTGCATGAAGTAAAGATTTAATGGTTTATTAATTTTTGCCTCAGTCATGCCCCTTAAAACTTAGTCTCTGGGGCTTATTGAAATTGCAGCCTTGTGAATGCAACTCCTCCTAACTTTTTGTCTTGATTTAAATGAAATTTGGTTAATGTCATCACCATAATTTGTACGTGTACATGGATCAAGGATTTTGTTGTTCATTGATTTTTGCAAGAGTCATGCCCCTTGACACTTAGTCTCTTGGCCCATTCAATCAATCAATCAATCAATCATAACAAACAGTTTGAACTTGACAATTTAAAAAGGTAGTCTGCAAATGTTTTGAATTTGGTTCTGTCAAAATAAGTAGTGTCTACAATTATTTTCGTGAAACAGCAGCAAAGTGGAGGCATATATTGTGACTATGGCACTTTTGTTGAGTTTTTACCCTTTGTTGATTTTAGACTTGGGGCATATCTCTGAAAGTGAAATAGGTATGATCGTGAAAGTTGTGTGGATGTGTGGATAGACCTCACCAAGGGGAAATGCAGTGCACAAGAACCATACCTCTATAATATTTATTTTTGGAGGTTTTGCCATTTACTGTTTTACAGACTTTAATTTTGTTTGTAGCATATCTCTGAAAGTATAATAGGTATAATCATGAGACTTTATGTCTGAATAGATCTCTCTATGGGAAAGTGCAGTGCACAAGAACCTCAGTTCTACATTACTCTATCTTGTGAGTTATGCCCTTTGTTGTTTTGTAGACTCGAATTTTTTCTAGGACATATTTAAATCCCCTGCCCTAGCAGCTCACTATGGTTGACACCAAGCAATGTGATGGGTGTAGCTTGTGACAATTTTATACCTTGTTGTTACATGCTACTGGCCATAAATTTTTAAAACTGAGTGAACCTGTTCGAGCCATTGGGCATGACTAACAGAGTAAATGAGCTGGGCCAGTTACATCATTTTGGAAACTTTTTTGGATAACAGATCATTGATATTTGAGAGAAGTTTTAAGAGTGTTAATTATTTGTTGCTTTTAATATTTGTTTTTCAGAGAAGTGTGTTGGAGAAGCCTGTATCAATTCGACTGAGTGTCTTGGTACAAATGTAGAATGTTTAGGAAATCCACAACTTTGCCAATGTCCAACTGGCTTCTATCTAAATGACACTACAGCTGATTGTGACATGAGTAAGTTTTCTTTTGAAGAAGAATTATCAAACTAATTTATTTAGATGTAAAAAACTGTGAGAAAAGGGGAAATTACTTAAGATATAAGTATTTTTTTCTTTTTTCACAAGGTTTTTACTCTATCTAGCCAATTTTGTTCAATTTTAACCCCTTATGAAATGTTGCCTAAAACTTCTTTCATTTAGGACTAAAATTTTTTGCCTGGTTACGGTTTCAACTTTTCTTTTCAATTGAAAAAGATTGTTAATTAAATGAATTTAAATTATCTGTTGTGAGTGATCAACCCCAGTTTTTGTCAATGTTCCATATACTAAGCATCATAGAACAAACTTAAAGATATGTTATAAAATATGAACTGCTTGCAGAGAAAGATCTAGGTCGAACATGTGAAGATGGGGAATGTGGTCCTGCCAATTCAGTCTGTAGTTCTACAACCAATGTATGTGAATGTCAGGAAGATTTCTTTGATACTGATGGATCAGGAACACCTGGAGGAAACTGTACAGCAAGTAAGTATCTATTTTCAGTGAGCAAAAGCTTATAAATAGGACGAGTATTTTAACTATGAAGAAGCTTTGGGACCCATTTGGTAGAAACATTTTTCATTTGAAAATCGTCATGGACAATTGCATGGACTCGTTCCTATGACATACATACCTGGGTAGCGATGAAATGCTGTTTAATTTGCAAATCTGCCACAATCATACCATGAATTTTAAACTTACCTTAGCACAAAGTGCTCTGGATGAGCTATTGTGATCAATCAATGTCCAAAAATTGTCCGTTTTAGTTTAAAAAAATCTTCTTCACACAAACTTACCATGAAATTTCAACCAAACTTCACAGAAACAATTCTTAGGACATGCTCTTCAACATACCTAATAGAATTGGAATCTATGAAGAACACTGGTTGCCATGGTGACCAATTCAAGACCTTTCTCCTTCCAAACCAGAAAACTCGACTTTGGTGTTTAGCATGTAGCATAGTCTAATAAACCTCTACCAAATTATTCAAATTATTGCTCCACAAAGAAAATTAGCCACATTTTAAATAGAAATAAAGGAGGAAATCTTTAAAAATATCTCCTCATTAAGCAATTGACCATGAAGCCTATTTTAGTGATTCTCGATTTTACACACAGAATTAAAACTCTTCTTTTTCAAAAGCATAAATCATTTTACTATAATATATTTCTCGTGAAGAGCCAAATTTTGTCTCTCTACTCAAATACCTTAATTTATATTACTGATGGATCATGTAAGCCGAATGCTGTGGATGTCTGGACTTTCAAGACATGAATGGTCAAAAATGTTCTCCTCAAAAGCCACAATACATTGAGCTTCCAAATAGGCATGCACTGTTGCTTTATGGTATTCTACTGCAATTCTAAATATACTACACCAAACCCATTCCCAAACAATCCTGCTTTTTATGCCTCTCAAGAAAAGACTTGAGGAAAACAAAGTTGAAAATGAAGAAATTGCTTTTTAAAAGCAATTTCTTCATTTTCAACCTTGTTTTCTACTGAAATAGACAGATATACTCAAAACTCTCTGACCTTGAAATTGTCACCTGCAACTTCTTTGAATTTGGACCAGTCTAAAATTTTGCCGTGTGGGAAAGGGTTAATTAACCTAAGTCCTATGTTGTGGTTTCATCAATTTTACATACAGATATAGAAGTAAATCATAAACAAAATTTTGAACTCTTTTTGAGCCATTTATCAGCCTTTGAGCTTTTATATTTTTTAATAAAGCATTGCCTGATGGTCACTCTAAAAGCTAGAACTTCCATGATCAGTCGAGCAGTATAGGACCATGTTCTCTTGTATTGATGTCATCCTTTGAGGTGACACTAGGTGGCCTACCAGGACAGGGATCATCGTCAGGACTCTCGGTACAACGCTTAAATTCAAGGGCCCTTTTCTTCACCATGCTATAACATGAGACATGATCCTGTTATATTGCCACAATATCATGATGAATTTTTGTAAGTGATATGCCTTTGAGACCAAAGGCATGATAACAAACCTTTTCCATTTGTTTAGAACTACTGGGTAGTGGGTAGGTTAGGGAATCAAATTTTGACATACTAAAGAGACAAAATAAATCCTACAGTCACTGCGTAGCGGGACGTTGTTTAAGGGGTACTTTTACTTCCTTGTTATATAAACTACTTTTAAAGTGACATGATAGAATGCTTACTTCAGGATAGAGACCTCCCTATTTTCTAACCCTGACGGAGCCAAATCCTAATTTGTGGGTTACATATGGCTCTCACTAACTAATATGAGGTTGTGGTTATGTAAATAGGAAGTAAATAAGGGAAAACTTTACAATGCCTTGCCATACAACCTAGATTTTATAGACAGGTGGTTACATGAAAAACATAGCTATGATGGGCAGGGCTAATTTCCATATATGGTGAAACCTAAAAAATCTTCTTCTCAGAAACCAATGGATGGACTTCATCTTGCTTTAGCAAACAGAGGTCCCTGATTTGAATAACAATAGAGTCAGATGTCCATTTAATGGTCACATCTAAAAAGTTGTTAAAATACTTTATCTACATAGGCTTCAATTGGTAATTCTAGAAGAGGTCTGTTTACACCGCAGGCTGCAGACTTTCCAATCACACTTCATATAGTCTGTAAAGATCAATTTGTTCAAAGGATAGAATAAAATTCTAATAGAATACTGATCTTCAGTAGTTTCAAAACCTTGTTTTTCTGTAACTTTAACCTTTGTTATGCTGTTTAAATTACCTCACAGAATTGCTGTAAAATCTAATGGCTGAAAGCACTGATGGAATTTGTTATTCAAAAATCAATATTTCTATTAGAAATCAATTTCATAAACAACTCTGGAAAGAAAAGTACAAGCAGGAGGTGTAGGCCAAGATCAGACTGCACTTATGTGCAGGCTGATCTTTGTCTACACCTCCTGCCAAAACCTGTGCTGTTTAATTACCTTACTGAATTGCTGTAAAATCTAATGGCTGAAAGCACTGAAAGAATTTGTTATTTAAAAATCAAGATTTCTTTTAGAAATCAATTTCATAAACAACTCTGGAAAGAAAAGTACAAGCAGGAGGTGTAGGCCAAGATCAGACTGCACTTATGGCTGATCTTGGTCTATACCTCCTGCCAAAACCAGAATATTCCAGTTCAGCATGACAAAGGATAATCTATGTAATACATATAGATATTTACGCACTATGTATGCACTGGGATACATTTGATGCAGCGCTCACATTAACCCTTGTCATGCTGTATAAATTACCTTACTGAATTGCTGTCAAATCAAAGGGCTGAAAGCACTGATAGAACTTGTTAAAAAAATCAATATTTTCTTTAGAAAACAACTTCATTAACAACTCTGACAGGAAACGTACAAGCAGGAGGTGTACACTAAGATCAGCCTGCACATAAGTGCAGTCTGATCTTAGTCAGCACCTCCTGCCAAAACAGGAATATTCAGGGTTCAGCATGACAAGGGTTAAGGATCACAATTTGACTTGACCCTGTCTTGGAGAGTTTTTCGACTTTTACATTTTGTACATTTCTTCAAAACTAAGTCGGAATGTGTCATTTTTGTCCATATCGAAAAATAAGAGATTTGTCCAAACCCTAAATGTTTACCAACAAGAATTAACAAATTTTTGAAATGAAAATGTTTCAGGAGCTGAAACATTGTGTTAAAAAGAGAAATGAATGAAAGAGATAAAAGTCAGTTAAACCTTTACCAGATGACAAAATTTTAGTTTGGGCCAAATAGAAAAGGAGTTGTTTCACGAAGATTGGGTCAAAACTGAGGCCTCTAGAGTGTAACCACTTCAATTGTTGACGCCGCACAATGCATGACGCACAATGGACGACAGACATTCAACAATCACAAAAGCTCACCATGAACACTTTGTGCTCAGGTGAGCTAAAAATGAACAGACTATAAAGGAAAGAGCATATGAGAATGTACTGCAACCTGTATTTATTTTCATCTTATAGAATTTTCAGAGTAACAGTTGCTGTGTTTGGGGTGGATGGGGAAAAAAACCCTTAATTTGTGAAAGTTTCCTGAAATTGAAACTTTGAGTTTTCAATTTTGAAAACTCCTGATATTGGACCTTAATAAAAGCGCAGATTTTAAGCTCAAATTGTTTATAAAAACTAACGCACAAAAGAAATACTGACCCACCTTTAGGGGTTTTCAGCGTCTTCAAAAGATATAGGTAATTAGATTATCTCAAATAGAGCAAAATCAAAGTGCTGAAGCTTGCCAATGAATAATTGATAATGTTGTTGCTGCTGTGACTTTTAACATAATGTATATTTCTTTAGATCATCCAGAATTTATTCAAAATCATTTACGTAATCAATAGCCTGCCCTAAAAATAATTTCTGAAAGCAATAAGCATTCAGTGGAATAAGATTGCTTTATCAGAATTTGTCAAATCAATATTTTACCATAGAATGAATATTCAATTGTTTACAGCTCCTAAAGTATCATTTTCAAAGACAGTATTGGGTTAACAAAGACAATAGTAAAAAACTGTAGCCAAAGATGAGTCAATATAAGGCATAAAGTCCATAAAAATAGGCCTTAATTTGTCATCAGCAATAGATTTTTGCTTTCTCATCTGTAAATAAATAAAGACACAATTCGGTTCTTCTGCGGTCTGAAATACCAACAGCAAAAATTGTTGACTTATAAATACGAAAGTTATCAATGCTTCCTTGTTATACTAAACGATAACATATCTATTGTACTAAAATCGAACTGCAGCTTAAAAACTGGAAAGAGAACGAAAGAGAGAGAGTGAGAGAGGCATTCTGATGAATTTAATTTTAAGAAAAAAGAAGTTCTTAAATTCTGCCTGAATTCATTTGTCAGACCACAACTTGAGCCCCTCATTCTAATTTACCACTAGCTTGCACCGGTTTGTTACATAATTCCCTGCCTACTGTATCTCCCAGACACAGTTTCTGTCATTAAAGTAGATTATTTAATCATAGTGTTCTTTATATAAAGCTTATCACAGTTTTTCCAAACTCTTGACCTCCATTTGTCTCTTACTCTACATTGGAATCTTCTTAATTTGTAATTCTAATTATTTTCAACATAACTTTGAAGGAATCTACTATTTAAAGCATTACCGTATGCTCTGAAAAAGATATTCGAGACTCAACATTCAGAGAAATTCCAGACTCAACATTCAAATAAATTCAGATGCTACTTGACAGACAGCTATTCAAACTGCTTATTACATAGAATGTTATTTCATGCGTCCATTGGAGTAAAAGGAAGCATTGGGAAATGGGGTCACCAACGGAAAATCGAAAACTCGCACATTAATCACTAAGCTCGCTGTAAAATCCAATGTCTGAATTTTTTGGCCTGAAACGAATTCTAAGTAAACTATAGATTTTATACCAAAGCTTTAATTACATTTCAGAATTTGCCCTTGGTGAATCATGCACACAGTCTGATTCCTGTGCAGATCCCATAGCCATTTGTTCTGCTACCTGTCAATGTCCCAGAGATTTCTTCAACAATAATGGAGTATGTGAAAGAAGTAAGTAAAACGAATATCATAGATATTGTAGTTAGAAGTGATAATTGTAGACTTAAAATCTACAAATAACTGAATGGTAACCAAATTCGGTGAACATGCGATGAAAGAATGCTATTGTATTACAGCATGCCGACTATTTATTGGGGATTTTTTATCATAGAAATCTTGATTCATTGAGTTCTAAAAAACTGCTGCCAAGCTGTTTTTACCCATTACCAGACGACAAAATTTTAGACTAGTCTAAACTGAAAGAAGTTGCAGAAGACAATGATGAGTCGATGAAATTTTAATCTTTTTCTTTCTGGGTAGAAAATGATTGCGTGAAACAAAGAAATTGCTTGTTACAAGCAATTTCTTAATTCTCTCTCATGCTTTTCATTTGGTCTTTTGACATTTAACTTGACTATCTTCTACAAATCAGTTGAAAAATTCATCTTGCTTTACCATTGTGCAGTGTTGTGACACGCTGAACAAAAAATAACCAGGTTTCGTTGTGCAACTACACCTACAAATTGTATGCATTTGTATAGAATTTTCATCAAATGTTTGTCTTTATGTATGCTAAATGATATTATCAGTGTTTGTTTTAAATTATACTTTATCATACAAAAAAGGGGACTCACTGTCAAAAATCTTGTGTGCATTCCTACAATTCTTGATGGATTATGATGATATTTTCACTGCTGCATCTTGCAAATAGAGATTTTGTCAAAACCTTTGTGTGCACAACTTCTCTCATTCTTTATGGATTTTGATTAAGCCATTGAAAATCGGGCCATTTGACAATTTCTCTTGTTTGAATCATTGTTAGAAAAAGGGAAATAACTTTTGACAATTAATTCTTCCTTTTCCCACCATGTTTTCTACTTTGTAATGCTCACACCTTTCATTTGTATTTACCTTGTATTCACTTTATATTGTTGTCAATATCTGCTTTTAGTTTGGTAAATACTTAAAACATGCTTTTTCCTATGGGTTGAATACGAAATTATTCAGTGAACTTCAGGAACTCTCTTGAACTTAAATGACTGGAGGACTGATGCTATGCTAACAAGCATTTCTGAAAACCCAAAAAAGCAATAGTAAATGCAATCCAAAACTAAACCCTTGTCATCCTGAACCTGAAATATCCCTAATTTGGCAGGAGGTATAGATGCAGTTTAATCTTAGTCTCCACCTGCTTGTCACTTTTAAGCCAGACCTGTTTAAAAGAAATTTTAACCAAGAATTGGTGCTTCCAGTGCTATCAGACCTTTGATTTTCATGAAAATCTGTAGAAGATTTATGATTCAGCATGACAAGGTATAAGGGCTAGCTTAAAATGAAGCAAGCTGCAGACTAAACATTTTAGTCGATGAAATTTTAAATTGCAACAAACTTTTTATTCATTTAAGACAATGATTTCAATTTCATTTTAAAACAATTTATACTGGTCAAAATCAAAGATGTTGCGCTTGACAATTATTTATTGAAAAAATTTTAGAATTTGGTCTTTTAGGATAGAAAAACACTATGGACAATGAACTTGTTCATCTCACTTGAGTAGCCCTATGGCCAGCCTCAATCATTTGTCAACAATTTCTTTGGTCAAATTCAACATGTTTTAGGAGAAATGTTTCTTAGGTGAATCTCCGAAAAGTTAAAAGAATTGAAATATGATGAAAACTTTGGTTACCATGGCAACAAATGTGAAATTAAAAAAATAAACTTTTAAAAATCATCCTTTCCTGACCCAAAAAGCGTAGAGCCTTGATGTATTGCATGAAGCATCAGTACATTGACCTCTTTCACAATTGCTAAAATTGTTGAAGTTACTTACCCTAGACAGTCCCTTAGAAGAGGTGGGACCTATATAAATACAGAAGGTTTTGTAAATAACATCTCTTCCAAATTAACTAAAATTTTTACCCTTGGATCTTAAGGAGCAGAGTCCAGATGGGTGAATGGGCCAATATATAAATTAAGAAAGACTGTCTTAACAATATCTCCTCTGAACTGTTTGTCCAATTTTAACCAAATTTTGCAATAGGGTCCTTAATTTATTGTCTTTCAATTTTTTAAGGAATCAAAATCTGTCTAAACTCTGGTTGTCATGGCAACAAAAGTTACATTTGAAAATGAATCTTTGCAATAAGTATCTGTCTTTTGACTCTTTTTGAATTTCTTGAAGTTATAGAATATTATACTGGAAGAAGATGGGATGTATATAGGTTTTCCTCTATCCATCCTTCTGTCTGCCTGTAACCAATATTTTTGTCTCATTTTTGTCAGCAAAAACTGCTGAGTGCAATACTATGCAAAGTCATTTTTACAATTTTTCAGGAGAAAGAAAAAAAACTATTGATTTTTTCCTTAAAAGTGATATTGACCTAAATTTAATGCCCCTGCATCAATAGATCGTGGCATATTGTTTTACCGGTGTCCATCTGTCTGTCTGTCCGTCCGTCTGTCTGTCTGTCTGCAAAACTTCCAACTAAACATTTTCCTATAACTTCAACCCTAATTAAGTTACAATGCTAATATTTGGTATGTAGATAGGTCTCAACAAGGCGCAACTGGGGAAGGTCATTTCATCAAGGTCAAGGTCATAATTTTAACCCTTTTCCCTAAAACATTACTCAAGAACTTAGCCTGCCAACTAAACATTTTCCTATAACTTCATCCCTAATTGAGTTTCAATGCTAATATCTGGTATGTAGATAGGTCTCAACAAGGGGCAATTTGGGAAGATCATTTCAACAAGGTCAAGGTCAATATTTTAACCCTTTTCCCTAAAACGTTACTCAAAAAGTTAGCCTGCCAACTAAACATTTTCCTATAACTTCATCTCGAATTAAGTTTCAATGCTAATATTTGGTATGTAGATAGGTCTCAACAAGGCGCAACTGGGGAAGGTCATGTCATCAAGGTCAAGGTCATAATTTTAACCCTTTTCCCTAAAACATTACTCAAAAACTTAGCCTGCCAACTAAACATTTTCCTATAAATTCATCCCTAATTAAGTTTAAATGCTAATATTTGGTATGTAGATAGGTCTCAACAAGGGACAATTTGGGAAGATCATTTCAACAAGGTCAAGGTCAAAATTTTAAGCCTTTTCCCTAAAATGTTACTCAAAAAGTTAACCTGCCAACTAAACATTTTCCTATAACTTCATCCCTAATTAAGCTACAATGCTAATATTTGGTATGTAGTTAGGTCTCAACAAGGCGCAACCGGGGAAGGTCATTTCATCAAGGTCAAGGTCAAAATTTTAACCCTTTTCACTTAAACAAAGAAATAAAAACCAATAAAAATCACCCAGTTTAGGGGGCATGGTGTTTCACAAACACATCTTGTTGCTTTTGTGCAGCACATATAAATAAAGGGGAAATTTTTATTTTTCGAAATATTATGATGATAAGAGAATTATATGTACTTTTTTTACTTACAATAGTATTGCAGGCAAAACCCAGGCATTTCTGAAGAAAATTTTTTCTTCAATACGATTCCAAGTTGAAAGACAACAGTATGGCAATGGAAAAAAATATTCAATTCTTACTGCAATATGTTGTCTTTCATTTCTCTTTTCTTTTAGGGAGAGATTGACTTGTAGGCTCTGTTTTTATGGTTTTCATGTCTCATGAAGCATGATAGCAATGTAAAGTGATAAAAAAATGAAAGAACTTTATTAGTTTTAACCAATTACCAGATGACGAAATTCTAGGTTGGTCCAAATTGAAAGGAGTTGCAGACAACAATTTAATGTTAATGATATTTTAGTTTTTAGCTCTACTGGCCGAAGGCCACTAGAGCTATAGCGATGGCTTTTTCCCGTCCTGTGTCCGTCCGTCCGGCGTCCGTACGTTAAACATTTCCTTGTTTACGCGATAAAGTCCACAGTTTTCATCGAATTCCCTTCAAACTTTCACAGAATGATTGTACCATCATAAGGATCGTTCATTTCCAAATTGGGTCAGATCCGTCAAGAAACACAGGAAAAGGGGCCTAATTAAAACTTAATTAAAAAATCTTCGTTTACGCGATTAAGTCCACAGTTTTCATCAGATTCTCTTCAAACTTTCACAGAATGATTGTACCATCATAAGGATTGTTCCTTTCGAAAATGGGAATGATCCATCAAGAAACACGGGAAGGGGCCTTATGAAAATTTAATTAAAAATTCAATTAAAAATCCTGGGTTACTCGATAGAGTCCACAGTTTTCATCTGATTCTCTTCAAACTTTCTCAGAATGATTGTACCGTCATAAGGATCGTTCCTTTCGAATTTGGGTATGATCCGTCATAAACACAGGAAAAGGGGCCATATGAAAATTTGATTAAAAAATCCTCGTTTACGCGATAGAGTCCACGCTTCTCATCAGATTCTCCCTAAACTTTCACAGAATGATTGTACCAACATAAGGATCGTTCCTTTCGAAATTGGGTATGATCCTTCAAGAAACACGGGAAAAGGGGCCTTATGAAAATTCATTAAAATACCATTAAAAATCCTTGTTTACACGGTAAAGTCCACAGTTTTCATCAGATTCTCTTCAAACTTTCTCAGAATGATTGTACCAACATAAGGATTGTTCCTTTCGAAAATGGGTATGATCCGTCAAGAAACACAGGAAAAGGGGCCTTATGAAAATTTAATTAAAATACCATTAAAAATCCTTGTTTACACGATAGAGTCCACAGTTTTCATTGGAATCTCTTCAAACTTTCACAGAATGATTGTACCATCATAAGGATTGTTCCTTTCGAAATTGGGTAAGATCCGTCAAGAAACACAGGAAAAGGGGCCTTACGAAAATTTAATTAAAATTCTATTAAAAATCCTCGTTTACACGATAGAGTCCACAGTTTTCATTGGAATCTCTTCAAACTTTCACAGAATGATTCTATCAACATAAGGATTGTTCCTTTCGAAATTGGGTAAGATCCGTCAAGAAGCATGGGAAAAGGGGCCTTATGAAAATTCAATTAAAAACTCCATTAAAAATCCTCGTTTACACGATAGAGTCCACAGTTTTCATCGGATTCTCTTCAAACTTCTTAGAATGATTGTACAATCATAAGGATCGTTCCTTTCAAAAATGGGTCTGATCTGTCTTGAAACAGGGGAAAAGGGGCCTTATGAAAATTTAAGTAAAAAATCCTTGTAACACTCTAGAGTCCACAGTTTTCATCAGATTGTATTCAAACTTTCACAGAATGATTGTACTATCATAAGGATTGTTCCTTTGGGAATTTGGTCAGATCCATCGGGAAACATCGGAAAAGGGGCCTTATGAAAATTTTATTAAAAAACCTTTTAAGCAAAACTCTTTAACACTCTGGAGTCAATAGTTTTCATAGGATTCCCTTCAAACTTTCACAGAATGATTGTACTATTATAAGGATTGTTTCTTTCGAAATTTGGTATGATCCGTCAAGAAACACAGGAAAAAGGGGCCTTATGAAAATTTTGATAAAAAATTCTCATTAATAATCTAGAGCCAACAATTTTCAACTGATTCTCATCAAACTTTCACAGAATAAATGTACCATCATAAGAATTGTTCCTTTCGGAATCGGATATGATTCCTCAAGAAACATAGGAAAAGGGGCCTTATTAAAATTTAATTAAAATTCTATTAAAAATCCTCGTTTACACGATAGAGTCCACAGTTTTCATTGGAATCTCTTCAAACTTTCACAGAATGATTCTATCAACATAAGGATTGTTCCTTTCGAAATTGGGTAAGATCCGTCAAGAAGCATGGGAAAAGGGGCCTTATGAAAATTCAATTAAAAACTCCATTAAAAATCCTCGTTTACACGATAGAGTCCACAGTTTTCATCGGATTCTCTTCAAACTTCTTAGAATGATTGTACAATCATAAGGATCGTTCCTTTCAAAAATGGGTCTGATCTGTCTTGAAACAGGGGAAAAGGGGCCTTATGAAAATTTAAGTAAAAAATCCTTGTAACACTCTAGAGTCCACAGTTTTCATCAGATTGTATTCAAACTTTCACAGAATGATTGTACTATCATAAGGATTGTTCCTTTGGGAATTTGGTCAGATCCATCAGGAAACATCGGAAAAGGGGCCTTATGAAAATTTTATTAAAAAACCTTTTAAGCAAAACTCTTTTAACACTCTGGAGTCAATAGTTTTCATAGGATTCCCTTCAAACTTTCACAGAATGATTGTACTATTATAAGGATTGTTTCTTTCGAAATTTGGTATGATCCGTCAAGAAACACAGGAAAAAGGGGCCTTATGAAAATTTTGATAAAAAATTCTCATTAATAATCTAGAGCCAACAATTTTCAACTGATTCTCATCAAACTTTCACAGAATAAATGTACCATCATAAGAATTGTTCCTTTCGGAATCGGATATGATTCCTCAAGAAACATAGGAAAAAGGGCCTTATTAAAATTTAATTCAAAGATCTTTGTTAACACTCTAGAGTCCACAGTTTTCCTCTGATTGACTACAAACTTTCACAGAATGATTGTACCATCATAAGAATTGTTCCTTTCAAAATTTGGTATGATCAGTCAAGGACCACGGGAATAAGGGGCCCGATAAAAACTGGATTGAAAAAGTCCTCGTAAACACAATAGAGTCCATAGTTTTCAACAAATTCTCTTCAAACATACCCAGAATGATTATTACATTAAATGGATTGTTCCTTTCAGAAGTAGGTTTGACCCATCAAGTTTCATGGGAAAAGGGGCCCTATGAAATTTTAATAAAAAAATCTTAGTTAACACATAATGGCCCTAGATTTCACCTGATTGACTTCAAACTTTCACATAATGATTGTACCATCATAAGTATTGTTCCTTTCAAATTGGGTCTGATCCATTGAGAAACATAGGAAAAGGGGCCTTAGGAAAATTCAATTAAAAAAATCTTAATTAATGCTTGTAAGTCCACGGATGAGATGGGGTTGTCTTTATACTCAAACAGAATAATTATACTTTTGTAAGAAGAGTTCCCTTTGGAATTGGTTCAGATCCATCAAGTAACATGGGAAAAGGGGCTATATGAAAATTCAATTAATAAAACCCTGTTAACACAATGAAGCCTACAGCTTTGATCAGATTTTGTTGAAACTTTCACAGAATGATCGGAAGGTCATAACTATCATTCTTTTCATGACAGGGTTTGAACTGTCAAGAAACACGGGAAAAGGGGCCTTATGAAAATTTCATTTATAAATCCTTGTTACCAAGTCCAGAGCTTTCATCGGATTTTCTTCAAACATTCACAGAATAATTGTACAATATTAATGATTGTTGATGTTTGCATTAGACCTGATCCGTCAAGTATCACAGGAAAAGGAGCATTATGAAATTTAATTTTAAAATCATTGTACCACAATAAAGTCAACAGTTTTCATCAGATTCTGTTAAAACTTTCACAGAATGATTATTCCATCATGAGGATTCTTTCTTTTCAAATTAGGCGTGATCTGTCTAGTATCATGGGAAAAGGGGACTTTTGAGAATTTAATCTATAATCCTTGTAACCAAGTCCAGAGCTTTCATTGGATTTTATTCAAACCTTCACAGAATCATTGTACAATAATCACGATTGTTGATGCTGACATGAGACCTGATCCTTCAAGTATCACAGGAAAAGAAGCCTTATGAAAATTTTATTTTAAAAATTTTACACCAAGACAAAGTCTGCAGTTTTCATCAGATTCTGTTCATACTTTCATAGAATGTTTGTACCATCATAAGGATTGTTTCTTTCCAAATTGGGCCTGATCTGTCTAGTATCATAGGAAAAGGGGCTGTATGAAAAATTATTACCAAATCCTCATAAACACAACAACGCCCTCAATCTTTATCAGAATCTCTTCAAACTTTAATAGAATGATTGTACCATCATTTTGATTGTTCCTTTGTAAATTAGGTCTGATTGGTTAAGTGACACAAGAAAAGGGACCTTATAAAAATTTTATTACAAAACATCATTATTACAATTAAATCCTCAGTCTTTATCATTTTCTTCAAACTATCATTAGGATTGTTCCTTTGTACATTGGGTCTGATTTGTTAAGTTTCACGGAAAAAGGGGCCTAATGAAAATTTTGTTACAAACATTCTTGACACAATTCAGTCCACTGTTTTCATTGGTTCTCTTTAACTTTTAAAGAATGATTGTACCTTCATTAGAATTATTCCTTTTGAAATTTGGTTTGTTCTGTAAAGTATCATGAGAAAAGGGGCCCTATGAAGATTTCATTATAAACTCATTAACACAATAAATTCCACAGATTAAACAGATTGATTGTACCATCATTCCAATTGTTGATTTTGACAGTGGATCTGACTATGGCAAGTGTCACATAAAAAGGGGCCTTATGAAAAACTCTCTTAAATATTCTGGTTAACACAATGATGTCCCTTGATTTCACCGGATTCGCTTCAAAATTTCACAGAATGATTGTACAAATACTTAAATGGTTCTTTTCAGAACTGGGTACAATCCATCAAGTATCATGTAAAAAGGGGCCATATGATTTTTTTTTTAAATGTTCTAGTAAACATAATGAATTCCCAATATTTCATCGGATTCACTTTTAACTTTCACAGAATGATAAAACGACCAGTAATATATCACGGGAAAAGGGGCCTTATGAGAACTTGAATTTAATATCTTTGTTAACACAATAAAGTCAACAGTTTTATTGGATTCTCTTCAAAGATGCATGGAATAATTGTGGCATTCGAAACACAGGAAAAGGGGCCTTACAGATTATCATTCAAAACATTCTTGTGTATGTGATGAAGATCACAATCATTTTCAAATTGTCTTTTAAATTTCACAGGACAATTGTCGGATTGTAAGGAAAATTCCTTTTGGAATGCAATTGATCCATTAGAAAACACAGGAAAAGGGGCCTTATTGATTTTCATTCAAAACAATCCTGTTTATGTGATTAAGTCCACAATTATTGTCAGATTCTGATGAAATATTCACAGAATGATTGAAGGGTCATAAGGTAACTTTCTTTTGGAAATGGAGTGGATCCGTCATGAAACATGGGAAAAGGGGCCTTGAGGATTGTTGCTAAAATTGATAAAGGGGATAAAGCCCTTTTTTTTCTTTATGCATTCTTCTTTGAGCAATTAACTTCCTAAAATATCAGATTTCTTTAACGGAAAACTTGATAACCAGTAGAGCGTCTCAGGCCCTCATGGGCCTCTTGTTTCAACTTTCTGGGTAGAAAACATTGTGTACAATGAAGAATTTGCTTGTTATAAGCAGATTCTTCATTGTACATAATGTTTTTCAAAATGTTTTTCATGAGGGGCGTCCAAAAGCGTCACTGTGTGGGGAATTGGTGAAAGAAAGAATGCTCATTTCAATATGATTTCTTGTATCTGAAGTATGTAATGGTCCATAGCATATCATTTTTGTCCATTAACATTGGACATCATTGTATAATGAAGGCATTTGTAAATGTGCTCAAATGTTTACCAATATCCCAGATAAATGAATTTGAAACTAATTAAATACTACAGATCATATGCACTAGTTACATTTTATAAAGACAAAACTGTTTCAAAGTCCTGCATCATTATAATCAATTGTTACTGGACATATCAGAAAGTAGGAATTTTTTTATAATCAATATGTTATGAACAAAATATTATAAACAATGAGTTATAAACCATGTTTTATAAACCATGTGTTCTAAACCATCACTTAAAAAGTATGGTTGTAAAATGTATGTTATGAACCACAAGTTATTTAACATTGTATAATCATTCAGTAAATAATAACCCTTTCCTGTTCAGTCCCTGGTTTTCCTGTTCGTTAGATTTTATAATTGAGAAAGCGTTGAAGAAGAAGAAAAAATTGCTTGTAAGAAACAATTTCATCTTTTCCACAATATTTCTACCCTACTGAATAGTTATTTCTCAAATTAAATCCACTCTAAATTTTTGCTTGCAACTCTCTGACTTTGGACAGGTCTAACTTTTTGCCAAAAAGGGAAGGGTTAATGTGTAACTTATCATTCTCAATATTTGTTTTCTAGAGAAGTGTGTAGGGGAGGCATGCTTCAACTTGACTGACTGTCTCGGCACAAATGTAGAATGTTTGGGAAATCCAAAGCTATGCCAATGTCCAACTGGATTCTATCTAAATGACACTACTGCTGATTGTGACATGAGTAAGTAGAATATCAAATAGGATTATTTGATTGGCGAACTCTGGCTACTCTGACAAGAAATTCCACTTCAATATCAAATGGCATTATTTTGCAAAATTTGTTGTGAGTAAATGGTAACAAAAAAGTAAATGGTTGGATAGTGATCTTAGTTTAGTTACTTTGTAACTTCAGATATTTTTATCGCCAAACAAACAGAAATGCTTAAAAAAAAGTGGTATGTTCAACATTAACTGCCGGTCAAATTGAATTATTTGCTAAGTCATTTGTTTTTTTTTATTATTGGCCTGTATCTATCAATTTGTTAATGGAAATAAATAGTTGTCTTGAAAGCTATGATTTGATATGATTCCAATGTGAGCATTTGGTTGTTTGGGCAAAGGGGTAATGGGTCCCCGTCCGTCATTCTGTCATTCAGTCATTCAGTCATTCTGTCACTAAGCTTGTCCGGAGCATATCTCCTAAAGTATAGATACTATCAACTTGAAACTTCATATGTGGATAGATCTTATTGAGGAGAAGTGCAGTGCACAAGAACTGCAACTCTTGCTTGCATAATTTGGGAGTTATTGCCCTTTGTTGTTTCAAAGACTAAGATTATATCTGGAGCATATATCTGAAAGTATAATAGCTATTAATTTGAAACTTAATAGGTGGATAGATCTGGTTGAGGAGAAGTGCATTGCACAAGACCCGAAACTCTTTCTTGCATAATTTTTGTGTTATTACCCTTTGTTGATATTAAGACTTAGATTTTTTCCAGAGCATATCTCTGAAAGTATAAAAGCTATTATCGAACTCATTGAGAAGAAACGCAGTGCACAAGAAGCTTAAATCTAACGGGTTCGGTTTACTTTCAAGCTTTTACGGCGGGGGATGGCCATGTCGGACATGGCTCTTGTTGATTTTTTTTTTTACTTTTCTGAGTATGTAACATATGTTATAAGTATTTTGAGAGATTTTTTATGTCCAATGTTTATTTGGATTGCATCTATTGCTGATTATTAGAGCAAATCTTTTCTTTTTTTTTTAGTTAAAAGTTAACATAAGTTATAATTATTCTGAAATCAATGATTTTTATCATCTACACTGTTAAGTAAACATCTGCTTTAATATATTTATTTCCAATCTGTCTGTAAAACCTACCTAAAATCCTTGAATATCCTTGAATATTGCAGTGTTTATTCTAGGATTTTAAAGATGTGGAGGAATTCAGCACAAAATTTGTACAATGGAGAAATGTTTAGTATTTCATGCTCTTTCATGCTCTTTGTTAATATAGAAAAATCCCTACTTACATTAAAAATATGAGGATCTTTTGAAGAAAATGGGTGAATTTCCCAATGCCCCTGCCTAGAATAAACACTGAAATCACGTGATTTTATTTAACAGAGAAAGATCTAGGTCGAACATGTAAAGATGGGGAATGTGGTCCTACCAATTCAGTGTGTAGTTCTACAACCAATGTATGTGAATGTCAGGAAGGCTTCTTTGATACTGATGGATCAGGAACACCTGGAGGAAACTGTACAGCAAGTAAGAACAATACAGTCTAAATTTTATCATTCTGAATGAAAAACAGTTTCATATATATGTAACACAATACATTGTTGAAAATGTCCAATGTATAATGGGAATTAATATTCAAATATTTGTTTTAACTGCAAATATTCAGATCCAATTTTAAAATTGGAATATTCATTTTTAGCTCCTATGGCCAAAGGCCAGGGAGCTATTGTCTGGCCTGCGTCTGTCCGTCCTTGCGTAAACTTTTCTTAAATATCTCCTCCTAAACCAATGGGCTGATTTTAATGAAACTTGGAAGAAATGTTTCTTCGGCAACCCTCTTCTAAAATTATTAAAGAAATTTTGATTCAACCCCAAATATGGGCGAGGCAGGGCGGGGCTTATTTTCATTTTAAAATCTTTAAAAATCTTCTCCTTTCAAACCATTTGGCCGATTTCATTGAAGTTAGGCATGGATGTTCCTTTTCCGACCCTCTACTTATATTGTTCAAGAAATTTCGATTGACCCCAAATATGGGCTTGGCAGGGCGAGGCTTATTTTCACTTTAATCTTTAAAAATCTTTGCCTCCCAAACCATTTGGCCGATTTAAATGAAACTTGGAAGAAATGTTCCTTGACTGACCCTCTACTTAAATTGTTAAAGAAATTTTGATTGATCCCCAAATATGGGTGTGGCAGGGTGGGGCTTATTTCTCTTTAAAATCTTTAAAAATCTTCTCCTCTCAAACCATTTGGGCGATTTCATTGAAACTTGGCATGAATGTTCCTTGAGTGACCCTATACTTAGATTGTTCAAGAAATTTTGATTTACTCCCAAATATGGGCATGGCAGGGTGGGGCTTATTTTCACTTTAATCTTTAAAAATCTTCTCTCAAACCATTTTGCCAATTAAAATGAAACTTGGCATGAATGTTCCTTGAGTGACTATCTACTTAAATTGTTCAAGAAATTTTTATTCATCCCCAAATATGGGTGCGGCAGGGCGGGGCTTATTTTCACTTTAAAATCTTTAAAAATCATCTCCTCTCAAGCCATTTGGCTGATTTCATTGAAACTTGGCATCAATGTTCCTTTAGTGACCCTCTACTTAGATTGTTCAAGAAATTTGATCGACCCCCAAATATGGGCGTTGCAGGTTGGGGCTTATTTTCACTTTAAAACCTTTAAAAATCTCCTCCTCTCAAATCATTTGGCCTATTTCATTGAAACTTGGCATCAATGTTCCTTTAGTGACCCACTACTTAAATTGTTAAAGAAATTTTGATTGACCCCCAAATATGGGCATGGCAGGGTGGGGCTTATTTTCACTTTAAAATCTTTAAAAATCTTTTCTCAAACCATTTTGCCAATTAAAATGAAACTTGGCATGAATGTTCCTTGAGTGACTCTCTACTTAAATTGACCCCCAAATATGGGCATGGCAGGGTGGTGTTCTTTTAACTCTAAAATCTAAAAAATTCGCCTTCCAACTCATTTTACCAAATTTCAATGAATTTTGGTATCAATCTTCTTTAGGTCACCCTTTACCCAAATTGTTCATGGAATTTTGATGGGCCCATAAATATGGGTATGGCAAGGGACGGCCAATTTTCACTTTGAAACTTATCAAATCTTCTACTCCCTATTGATAGCACTAATTTCAAGTAATCTTGGTATGAATGATCCATGGATGACCCTTTACTTAAATTTTTCTTGAAAATGTGTTCAGAATAGTTTAGTTGTTGCAATCACCTAAATGCTGGTATTGTTAGTATTGTTGGTAAAGGGTATGTGGGCTAGGGGTAATTAAATATTTTGGTAGAATTTGGGTCAGACTCAGTAAATCATCACAAAATAGTTGTAAAGAGACCTCAAAACACTGTTTTCAGTCAGAGTGAGCTTTATTTAGTAGAAATATTCATTTATCACTTTTAGACATGTAAATGCAAAGAGATGTAAATATTGTGTAAGTTTACATGTGTTGGAATATGAATAGGTACATTTTCTAGAACATTGATCAAAAGGAGATAAATGCATCTTATGAAGCTATAGAATTATTTCTTATTACTTCCCTTACAGATTTGTATATGCCAATTACCCAACAAAATCATTTTGATGTACTGACAATAGGTTATGAAAAATGTTGTAGCTAAAATTAGTATGCTATAATTTGTTGGAATTCAGATTAAACAAAACCAAAATTTTCAGGTTATGGGAGAAATATATTTATCTAACAATATTTAGTTGTGAGAGTGCTATTGTCATGGTGTTGTCTGTTGAATATGTTTCGTCAGTGCGTGCATCTGTCTGTCCATGCGTAAACTTTTCTTTAAACATCTTTTTCTGTCAAACCAATGTACCAATTTCAACCATTCTTCTTGCATTGTAAAAGAAATTGAATTCAGACAAAAGAAAACTACAAGACCAAGTATTATAATTATGGGTTTTTCTTTAATGAAAATAAAATTGGAAAATCATGGCGTTCAAAGTACAGACATTTGTATTATAATGCTATTGATATATCATGAACACACATCTTTGATTGCGAAAGAAACTTTGTATACCGTAATTTGTCCATATATTCGGACACAATTAAATAATTATTTTTTTTCATGTCCGAATACATAGATAATTAGTCAAGTCAGTGTCCGAATTTATAGATAAATCGTCGTGCGGCCGGGAACAACCATTGCCGATTTTCATGAGTCACTAACTGTTTTGATCAGACACTGAATCCATTTCACCAGTAAATAAACTTGATATGTGTTACGCATTACGTTCGTAAATTTATTCATTATTATTTTATTTTTTCAGATTGTTTCAAGATACCGGCGAAGACGACGTGAATTTAATGATCATTCACTGATTAAAAACCTTAATAAACGATTCACTTTTCTAAACTGTTGTTTTTCTTAGTTTTAACGATTGATAGAATCCCACATATCACCGTAAGAATACGACAAGATCGTAACTGCATCATGTTCAGGCAAAATTGTTACGACGTTTCTGTAGTCGAAGTCCGATTTTGAGAGGATGGTAAATTCTTTTTCTGTCATTTATATACAATCATCGTCGGTTGAATTGAAAAAAAGGGATATTAATATGGAGAGCTAAACAAAATCTTCGCATTTTAATTGTTCGTGTATTAAAGTCACAAAGAGATAAGAAGTAATTTGTCAGAATAAAATCACGGCATCGGTCAGTTACGACAGTTTTTCTCTGATCTGCTTCACATTAATCATCACATAATATTCCCCACAAATTTAAAGTAAATGCGGTGGCCTACCTGTGAGAAAAAATCCTTTTTTTTTTTTTTTTAATTATGTCCGTAATGTTTGAAGAGTAATCAGACAGTCGATTAAACCATGTAAACTTTCGGCTTAATGACAAGGGTAAAAATTCGGTCACAAAGAATTCTCACGGGGTACGCGTCTGGCACGTGCCAACTCGGGAAACTCTCCCAAATATAGCTGAACATCTGGCGGCGGCGCCTTTGATCACCTTTCCTCCCTCGTAGTAAAATAAACTGTACCCGGAAAACCTTTACTTTATATTTGTCGAACGAGACTTGTTACGTGTGTTTTATTGAACAGTATGAGATTAAATTTTCGGATTATTAAATGAAGCGGGGATAAAAAAAGGTAATTTATTTTAATCTACCAATATTATATATCGGATGAGAATTTAACAATTTTGTGACAAATTGCCAAGTAAATTTCTCGCATTTTCCGTATTTAGGGAAAACGTCGTAGCTACGACTGATTCTTCTCAAAGCATATCATTGCATTTTTTTCTTGATTTGATACAGCCGATGACAATACCCTCGATGAGCTCCGGATACGAGGAAAGTGTAGTAAAATCGAAAGTAGGTTCAGGTCAATTTGACTAATTTCAAAGCGTCGCACTTGTTAATCGTAGCCATCCTTTTAGAGCATGTCCTGTCGGGGATAGAAAATTAAAAATCAGAGAGAGAAACCAAGCGTGATATTTTAATTGCATCACCTTCACGGTTCGTAGCTTAAGCATATCGAGGTGCGTGCCTATTCTCAGTCACTGTTATAAACAGTATACACCTGTTGACACTTAACCCAGACAGTTTGGAGATACTGATCCCAAGGATTCCAAATTGCCAATAATGGATGCGATATTTGTTAACCTGATATTTTATGTTCGTAAATTCGGTGTCCGAATTTATAGATAAATTCCAGACACCATTTGTCCGAAATAAGAGGCACAAAATTAATTATTTCACGAAATAATTAATGGTGTCCGAATTCTTGGAGTGTCCGAATATATGGACAAATTACGGTATTTGAGAAAAAACTTTTGTTAGAATACAAATTCCTCTGAGCTTTTATTTGGCATGATCTCATGTTTACGCATGTGCAAATCAAATCAAAGTAATGTGACAAGATCAAAGTCATCTGTCAAGGTCAAAACTTGGCATTTGTGATTTAAAAAAACATCTTGTTTTATGATGTACACCCTTTCTTAGCTAACCTGAACACTTCATCATATGATCTATTGTGATTAGCCTTTGTCCAGCATCTACAAGCATTGTTCTGAAAATACAGACTTCAAATCTGGAGATGTTAAAGCCAGTAGAGCGATACAGGCCCTCTTGGGCCTCTTTTTTTTCAGATAAAAATAATTTTTATTCAGTTTCTCTTCATATCTACTGATATACATTACAAGATAAAGGGAAATCATTTGAAATAAATGGACTATTTATAATGTCATTATATTCCATTGTATACAGTATACACATGTAAAGAAGGCATTGAAAAAAAATTATTATTAAACAATTAAACACGTACGGCTAGCCAAAATAAATTGATAAAAATATATTTAATGAGTGAAAGGCTGTGAAAAAATGGATTTAGATATATTTAATGAGTGAAAGGTTATGAAAAAAACACTTAATTTATTATTATTATTGATTAACAAGGGAAAGAAGAAAATATTAGGCCTATAATAAGTTGACTTAATAATCTCAAAAGTAGACTTGTTATGAATTGTTTCCAATGAAAAGCTCTAATTTATGTAATATCGCCTCCTTACCTCAAAGATCCAGCAACCACAGCTTGAAACAATCATGCAAAATTTTTTAAAAGATAAATGAAATATTTTTTATCATACCAGTGACCAATACATTGTAAATACGGCTTAAATGAAGCTGTATTTACAACAGTTTTGTCACCCACTGACAAAATGTTTTTCATGGTAAGTCATGGTAAGCTAGGTATGTAAAACATTTTGACTTATTTCATTTACATTGTTCGTGCTTGTTGTTCGTTATATATGGAGAGTTCTTTATTTATTAAGAAAGTGAAACAAACAAACAAAAAGAATAAAGTATAAATCAAACAGGAAATATTTATATTCAAAACTCAATTAGGAATTAGAAAAAACATCAACCAATGTGAAGTGTCCTATGTTTGGACATCCGGTTTTGAACTATTTAAAAACAAATATTCTAAAACATTTGAATAACCAAAAGGAATATTTGAATATCAATTTTGCTGTTTGTTCCCATCCCTAATATTTATCATTTGCAGAATTGTCCCTTGGTGAATCATGCACTCAGTCTGATTCCTGTGCAGATCCTGTGGCCATTTGTTCTAGTACCTGTCAATGTCCCAGAGATTTCTTCAACAATAATGGAGTATGTGAAAGAAGTAAGTAAAGAAGACTTCTAAAGGTATTGTTATTAAAAGTATGTTCAAAGAGTCAACACTTTACAATTAATTCAAGGGTAATAGAAATAGGTGAAGCTATCTAATAATAATTATATTTAGACAAAAACATCAACATGCCGACTATTAATTGCTGATTGTTTGACTATACTAGTTAATATAAAAACTACTGCCAAGTTCTTTTTTTGCTTTACCAAACAGCAAATGTTCAGACATCTCCAGACTGACAGTAGTTGCAGACAACAGAGATGTCAACATGTCTTGTAACTATGTAATATTCATATCCTTTTCTTTTCCATTTACACAGTTTTGTACGCATCTGCAATTTGGCAATTTATAAGAATGTTATTTCTAAAAGTTCAAAGTAGCAAAACTTTTGTTTTGATACGTCTAAAGTTAAGGTTAATATTTTCCATTTTTGCTCTTTTTTTACGTTCCTAAAAATATGTGATTGGGTTGGAATGGGTTAATCCGTGGGGAAGTCCGATTAATTACTAAACTAATCAATATTTCCATTTCCAGACGACAAAATAGAAAGTTTTTACCTGATGGAAATTTAGAATTCTGTCTTTTGAGGTAGAAAACATTGTTGATATTGGAGAAATTGCTTGTAACAAGCAGGTTTTTTCAATGTTTACCTAGCTTTTTTTCTAGAAGGACATAAAAAACAATAACTGTGTGGGAATGGGTTTATAAGTTAATAGCTAGAGACAAAATGTTACTCTCTGCATCATTAAGATATCTTGGTTAGAGGATATTTCAAAATATTATTGCCAGATGCTAATATTTATTTTGCTACCCTAAAAAAGTCAAAAAGAATATGCAGTATCAAAACCCTAGCTTCTTACTGACTTTTGCATACAAAAGGCAATAGGCAGTTTACGTATCAACATATATATGTTGACTATTTCTATGGTGCTTGACAGCCTTCAGTCAACGGATTTTGAAGATTGTTTCCTAAAACCTTTAATCATTCTTCATCCATTGATCCATAACCACTCAATTTCACTTTTTTGTGAAGACAATTATTTGAAAAATATGGTGGAAAACAAAGAAATTGCATGTTGCAAGCACATTTTTTATCATCCACAATCAATGTTTTAATCCTAGAAAGACCAAGATTTTTTTTTTCATATTTCACCAAAGTAAGATTTGTTTCATCAAAACCAGAGATAAGTTTTTTCAAATGCTACATACAACGAAACTATTTGTATTTCATTTACACAAGACTATGCCAAAATGCTGCTTCTACACAATCTTTTGTTCCTGTCGACGAAGAAAGCAGTGTAACTTGTTGTAAAAAAAAAGTGTTTTAAACAAAGTGTTATAAAGAATAAACCATGTACCATTAGTTATAAAATATTTTTATAAACTATTAGCATTTAATCATGTTTTTTAGACCATGGTCTATCAACAACCTGATTTAAGCCTTCTATAAATTCACTAACCTATTCAAGAACTTAATGACTAATGTATCCGTCTTAATATTCGTTTCTAGAGAAATGTGTAGGGGAAGCATGCTTCAACTCAACTGACTGTCTTGGTACAAATGTAGAATGTTTAGGAAATCCAAAGCTATGCCAATGTCCAGCTGGATTCTATCTAAATGACAGTACTGCTGATTGTGACATGAGTAAGTAAAATATCAAATAATATTCTGTGATTGACAACCATGATCTGTTAATTTGTTAAATGAAATAAATTCTTATTTTTATGGCCCTGCATCAAAAGGTCCTGTGCATATTGTTTTACTGTTGTCTGTCTGTCTGCAAAACGTAACCAAAAAACTTAACATTGCCAAGTACTACCAGCCTATTCAAGATACAATGCTCATATTTGGCATGATGATACATCTCCATAATACGCATCTCCTCATGTCAAGGTCATGTGATAAGGTCAAGGTAACATACCAAGGTCAAATGGTTAGTCCTATTGTGGGGGCAATGTGGTTCACAATCACATCTTGTTTAGAATTTATGGCCAGTAAATATAAATGTTAATGGTTGTCTGGCAAACTTAATGTCATTGACTTAACTTTAGTTTCAACATATAGATTGCAAACTTACAAAAATGCTTTACAAAAAAGTGATGTGTTGAAAGTTCACTGCTGTGATTGACAAATGTGATCTGTTTATTTGTTAAATTTAATAAATAAATGCCTTAAAAACTCTGATCTTTTTGGCAAGTGAGTATTTTAGTTATTTGGCCCTTACCATTGAGTATTTGATCAGATTTATATTTTTCTCCAATTTTTCTGCTTTTGCTGTGAGAAAGTCCAAAGTCCTCTGATTTTATTTGACAGAGAAAGATCTAGGTAGAACATGTAAAGATGGGGAATGTGATCCTGCAAATTCAGTGTGTAGTTCTACAACCAATGTATGTGAATGTCAGGAAGGCTTCTTTGATACTGATGGATCAGGAACACCTGGAGGAAACTGTACAGCAAGTAAGAACAATACAGTCTAAAATTAAGCATTCTAAATAAATTTTACATGAATGTAGAAAATTTGATATTTTTTAGAATGTTTCATCAGTCACATTATACATTGTTGAAAATCTTCAATTTATATTTATAACATTGCAGAGTTGTCCCTTGGTGAATCATGTACACAGTCAGATTCCTGTGCAGATCCCATGGCCATTTGTTCTAGTACCTGTCAATGTCCAACAGATTTCTTCAACAATAATGGAATATGTGAAAGAAGTAAGTAAAGAAGACTATCGAATATATTGTAGTTAGAAGTGATTATTGTAGACTTAACAAAGTACAAATAATTGAATGGTAACCAAATTAGGCGAAGCTATCTAATATTAGATATATTTTAACAGAACACCAGAGTATCAGCAGCATGCTGACTATAAATTGCTGATTATTTGACCATAAAAGTCTTGCTTCATTTAAGACTGCTGAATAAGCTGCTGCCAAGCTGTTTTAACCCATTATAAAATGAGAATATTTTAGACTTGTCCAAATTGAAAGAAGTCGCAGACAACACTGTTGAGTTGATCAATAATTATACCCCCTAAAATATATTTGGGGGGTATATAGGAGTCAGCTTGACAGTCGGCCGGTCCGTCCATCCGTCCGTCCGTCTGTAGCTTTTTCGTGTCTGCTCAATTTCTAAGCAACCATTTGACGGATTTGATTCAAACTTCACTGATATAATCAGTATCAAGCAGAGATGTGCATATTACATTTTGGTTACGGTCCATTTATTTTTAACAGAGTTATGGCCCTTTGGTGAAAAATCTTGTCCGCTCAATTTCTCAGCAACCATTAGACGGATTTGATTCAAATTTCACAGAAAGACTCGGTATAAGTCAGACATGTGCATATCTTATTTTGGTTATGGTCCATTGATTTTTGACTGAGTTATGGCCCTTTAATTAAAAAGTCCATTTTTTCTTATGACACTTTGGGAGATAGCACTTGTACATGGACAAGCGCTGTTGGGGGATATTAGTCTGCTTTGCAACAATGTCTAGTTTTTAATCTTTGTATTTCTGAGTAGAATGCATTGCAGAAAATTAAGAGTATGCTAGTGACAAGCATTTTCTTTACATTGCAAAATGTTTTCCTTGGCTTTTTAGCTCGGCTTTTTTCAGAGAAAATCCGAGGTATTGTGATCACCTTGGCATCGTTCGCATCGTTGCTGGCATTGGAGTTGGTGTGAAAAACTTCAACCTGGTTCATATCTCTGTTGTTATTGAAGATATTCTCATGTAACATGGCATGTGTATTGACAATCACAACAGCTTTCTAGACTATCAAGTGTGATAACTCTAAATGTGTTTTTGTAAAAGTTATGCCGTTTTTTTTTACTTAGAATTTTGCATTATCCAGCACCTGCAGCTGAGCGTTGGCACCCATGGACGGTGCTCTTGTTTAGATCGCTGGACCTAAGGTATAGTGGTATATTTTTTGTTGCACTTTTCTTATCAACTTGTCATAGCTGTCAAAAATTTGGTGTGGAGGTTTATCTAAGGGTCCTACTTGGCGTATACCAAATTTGAGTCCGTAACTTATCTACTTTCTATTTTACAAGTTATTTTATATTTTGACATTGACTGGTATAGTGTTATGTTTTTTGTCACACTTTTCTCAGCAACTATTCAGAGCATTGACTTGAAACTTGGTGTGGCGGTTCATCTAGTGGCCCAACATGGTGCTTACCGAATTTAGGTCTGCAAGTTAATTATTTACTGTAATTACAACTCACATTACAAATGTTATATTGTAATGCAGGATAATCATTCTAGATACAACAGATATTCAGAGAGGGAAACTTCCAAACCTGCTTAGCCTGCACGATTTGCAAAGTCCTACTAGATCGAAACTTTTTACACTTTCCAGATTTCCTTTGTAAGACAAGGCACAATTGTATTCTTTGGGGTACTGCCATTTTGTTGATATCAAGTTTAATCCTATCTGTCAAGGATAGTTCACTAGGTCATTTTTAATTATAAACCATTGACAAATCCCTTTTGGCGCATTTGTGCTGCTTCGCAAAGATCTTGTTACTGATGCTAGTCCTTTGATTAAAAAATTTTGTCGACTCATTTTAAGCTCCACTGATTGAAGGTCTGTGAGCTATTGTCATGGCTAGGTGTCTGCTCTGCTGTGTGTATGTGCGCACATTGGTCAGTTAGTGCTTAACCCATTTCCACACAGAGATGCTTTTGGACATCCCTCTTGAAAGACAATCGTGAAAACATTGTGTAAAATGAAGGAATTGCTTTTAACAAGCAATTTTTCATTTTGCACAACGTTTTAAACCCAGAAAAAATCTAAAATTCCATAAACTTTGTTCGTTGTTTGCATCTCCTTTGAATTTGGACCAGTTTAAAATTTTGTCATCTGATAATGGAGTAGTTTTATCAGAACATTATTACAAAAAAACAGATTTATGTGCATCGATAGAACCATGAATGAACTTCCCTTCACATGTCAAATTAAGAAAGATTAAACATTGGCATCAAAAAAACATTGAGTTTTTTAATCCTTCGAAATAGTATAGAACAACGGGGCTTCTATAGGTGCAGTCATATATAGATGTACCATTTAAAAAACAATTCAGATAGTTCCAAGGTCAGTTTCACAGCTCAATGCCAGGTGTTCAAGCCTTAAGCATTTCAAGAGTGTAACTTCTTCAATTATGGGTCGATTTCGAAATAACTTTACACAATTATTCTCAAGCATAAGTAGATTTTACAAAATTTTTCTTTTTCATCAGTAGATGTGCAATTTGAAACAAATTGTCAGAGAATTCAAAAGTCAAGGTCACACCTCAAGGATGAACATGAACATTTAGCATTTCCAGAACATAGATCCTTTGATTATGGATGAATTTTGGAATAACTTTTCACAATTGTTGTTGTGCCATTTCAATAATTCATTCCGGCTGAGCATTAGAATTAAGCAAGTCCAGAGCATAGATCAAGGATCTCAATATAACTTGTTATAATTGTTCTCAATCATGAGAAGATGTGCAATTTGAAAAAAAAATGGATAGCGCAAAGGTCAAGGTCAAAGCTTGAGGTCAAACATTTAAGCATGTCTGGGGCATAGCTCCTAAAATAATTGATTGATTTCGAAATTTTCTGATAACTCCAAGGTGAAAGTCACAGCTCAATGATGTACACTAAAATTGAGCATGTCTGGAATATAGGGAGCATATACCCTCATCTGCGTCCATCGGTCCTTCCAAACCCTTTTCCTGTTTATTTTATACTTTTTGTGGCAGGGCTATATTTGCGGAACATAATCCATTTCTGACGGCTCTTGTTTTTTTTCAAATTTTGTAAAAAAGATACCTATTGATGATATCTTTCAACTAATTTAAATTTGTAATTCCTTTCATATCTAAGCTTAAATTTCATGACCTTTACATAGTTCCAAAACCAGTTATTGATTTTCATGAATCTCTAGCTTAAAGCTTTTTTGCAGTTACTATTGTTTAGATTGCAACATACAGATGCTTAATTTTGAAATGAAATGATTAAAAATGGTCCATTGAAAGAATGGTCCATTGAAAATGGAGAAGAGTTTGTCATATCAATAATTTGTTCAGATGAACAAAACGCTGAGTTATTGCCATCACCTTTGTATTGTTGTAACTGGAACTGGAATCATTATGTCTGTCATTTTTCAGTCAGTTGAGCAGAATAGGCCCTCTTGGGCTTCATGTTTCTAAAATGGATTTGTTTCAACTTTTATAGATACACTTAGTAACACACAGAGAAGAGCATATTCTATTTCAGCCATAAAATTTTTTTCATCCAGTTATGATCCTTTGTTGATATTTATTCTGCAACTTGTTTTGATTGATTCAAACTTCTCGAATAGGTTCTGTATCAGCCATTGATGTGCAATTTCTATTTTGTTAACAGTGCATTTATTTTTCACAAAGTTAGTGCTCTATGATGAATTCTTTGAAGATTATTTAGTCAGTTAATTCTGAATGAATTGATCAACCACTAGAATAGACACATTAGTTTTCTTTTTAAAAGTTGCTGAATTAATTAAAATGAAATATCAAAATTTTGATTTATTACTTTTTAATGCTCCCCGAAAAATTTTTCGGGGGAGCATATAGTCACCAGCTTGTGCGCGCGTCTGGCCGTCCGTCCATCCAACATCATATCTCAGGAATCCCTGGGTCTAATTGGATGAAACTTCATATATAATCTTCCTAGCAAATTTCCAAAGGACACTTTTTGAAATCACTCAATTCAAGGCTGTGTCATGGAACAAGGTAAAAATTAGTTTTTTGCCAAAATCTCCAAGTCAAATAGTCAGCATTTTATGAAATTTCATCTTTGAGTAACAAATCTGATTCTCTTGACCTAAACCTATGAAAAATTTACTTTAAAAATACGTGTCATGGGAAATAGGGCCAAAATGTAATTAGCTTTACGTAAGCTCTCTTTTTGTCCTGCAAAAAATATTGGCCATAACTTTTGATTGGTTAAAGATAAAGTCTTCATATTTCACTTGTGCATTGCTTGTGACAAAGCCTTTTTTGTTGGTATTAAGTTCAAGGTCATCAGTCAAGGTCAGGTGTCAAGGTCAGAAATTCAAAAATCTTAACTTTAACATTGTCTATTAGTTTACAATGGAAAGTCATTTTCAAGATTTCGTAAATCTTAACTTTAACATTGTCTATAAGTTTACATTGGTAAGTGATATAGCTTTCATATTTGACATGTGCATTGACATGATCTTTCTGTTTGATTTGAGTTCAAGGTCATCTGTCAAGGTCAAGGTAATTTCTCAAGGTCAAAATTTCAAAAAAATTAACTAACATAGCCCATAAGTATACAATGGTAAGTGATATAGCCTTCATATATTAGATGTGCATTGCTTATGACATGGACTTTCGGTTGGTACTAAGTTCAAGCTCATCTGTCAGAGTCAGGTGTCAAGTTCAGAATTTCAAAAATCTTAACTTTAACATTGTCTATTAGTTTGCAATGGAAAGTGATATAGCCTTTATATTTCACATGTGCATTGTTAATGACAAAACCTTTCTGTTTGTATTAAGTTCAAGGTCATCTGTTGAGGTTAAGGCTGTTTCTCAAGGTCAAAATTTCGAAAATCTTAACTTTAACATTGTCTATAAGTTTACAATGTTAAGTGATATAACCTTTATATTTCACATGTGCATTGCTTATGACATGACCTTCTGTTGGTACTAAGTTCAAGGTCATATGTCAAGGTCATTTCTCAAGGTCAAAATTTCAAAAATTTTAACTAACATAGGCCATAAGTATACAATGGTAAGTGATATATCCTTCATATTTGACATGTGCATTGCTTATGTCATGGACTTTCTGTTGGTACTAAGTTCAAGGTCATCTGTCAAAATCAAGGTCATTTCTCAAGATTTTGTAAATCTTAACTTTAACATTGTCTATAAGTTTACAATGGTAAGTGATATAACCTTTATATTTCACATGTGCATTGCTTATGACATTACCTTCTGTTGGTACTAAGTTCAAGGTCATATGTCAAGGTCATTTCTCAAGGTCAAAATTTCAAAAATTTTAACTAACATAGGCCATAAGTATACAATGGTAAGTGATATATCCTTCATATTTGACATGTTCATTGCTTATGTCATGGACTTTCTGTTGGTACTAAGTTCAAGGTCATCTGTCAAGATCAAGGTCATTTCTCAAGATTTCGTAAATCTTAACTTTAACATTGTCTATAAGTTTACAATGGTAAGTGATATAACCTTTATATTTCACATGTGCATTGCTTATGACATTACCTTCTGTTGGTACTAAGTTCAAGGTCATATGTCAAGGTCATTTCTCAAGGTCAAAATTTCAAAAATTTTAACTAACATAGGCCATAAGTATACAATGGTAAGTGATATAGCCTTCATATATTAGATGTGCATTGCTTATGACATGGACTTTCGGTTGGTACTAAGTTCAAGCTCATCTGTCAGAGTCAGGTGTCAAGTTCAGAATTTCAAAAATCTTAACTTTAACATTGTCTATTAGTTTACAATGGAAAGTGATATAGCCTTTATATTTCACATGTGCATTGTTAATGACAAAACCTTTCTGTTTGTATTAAGTTCAAGGTCATCTGTTGAGGTTAAGGCTGTTTCTCAAGGTCAAAATTTCGAAAATCTTAACTTAAACATTGTCTATAAGTTTACAATGTTAAGTGATATATCCTTCATATTTGACATGTGCATTGCTTATGTCATGGACTTTCTGTTGGTACTAAGTTCAAGGTCATCTGTCAAGATCAAGGTCATTTCTCAAGATTTTGTAAATCTTAACTTTAACATTGTCTATAAGTTTACAATGGTAAGTGAGCTTAGGACATGACCTTCTGTTGGTACTAAGTTCAAGGTCATATGTCAAGGTCATTTCTCAAGGTCAAAATTAAATTTTTTTAACTAACATAGGCCATAAGTATACAATGGTATGTTATATATCCTTCATATTTGACATGTGCATTGCTTATGACATGGACTTTCTGTTAGTACTAAGTTCAAGGTCATCTGTCAAAATCAAGGTCATTTCTCAAGATTTCAAAAATCTTAACTTTAACTTTGTCTATAAGTTTACAATGGTAAGTGATATAACCTTTATATTTCACATGTGCATTGCTTATGACATTACCTTCTGTTGGTACTAAGTTCAAGGTCATATGTCAAGGTCATTTCTCAAGGTCAAAATTTCAAAAATTTTAACTAACATAGGCCATAAGTATACAATGGTAAGTGATATATCCTTCATATTTGACATGTGCATTGCTTATGTCATGGACTTTCTGTTGGTACTAAGTTCAAGGTCATCTGTCAAGATCAAGGTCATTTCTCAAGATTTCGTAAATCTTAACTTTAACATTGTCTATAAGTTTACAATGGTAAGTGATATAACCTGTATATTTCACATGTGCATTGCTTATGACATTACCTTCTGTTGGTACTAAGTTCAAGGTCATATGTCAAGGTCATTTCTCAAGGTCAAAATTTCAAAAATTTTAACTAACATAGGCCATAAGTATACAATGGTAAGTGATATATCCTTCATATTTGACATGTGCATTGCTTATGTCATGGACTTTCTGTTGGTACTAAGTTCAAGGTCATCTGTCAAGATCAAGGTCATTTCTCAAGATTTCGTAAATCTTAACTTTAACATTGTCTATAAGTTTACAATGGTAAGTGATATAACCTTTATATTTCACATGTGCATTGCTTATGACATTACCTTCTGTTGGTACTAAGTTCAAGGTCATATGTCAAGGTCATTTCTCAAGGTCAAAATTTCAAAAATTTTAACTAACATAGGCCATAAGTATACAATGGTAAGTGATATATCCTTCATATATTAGATGTGCATTGCTTATGACATGGACTTTCGGTTGGTACTAAGTTCAAGCTCATCTGTCAGAGTCAGGTGTCAAGTTCAGAATTTCAAAAATCTTAACTTTAACATTGTCTATTAGTTTACAATGGAAAGTGATATAGCCTTTATATTTCACATGTGCATTGTTAATGACAAAACCTTTCTGTTTGTATTAAGTTCAAGGTCATCTGTTGAGGTTAAGGCTGTTTCTCAAGGTCAAAATTTCGAAAATCTTAACTTTAACATTGTCTATAAGTTTACAATGTTAAGTGATATATCCTTCATATTTGACATGTGCATTGCTTATGTCATGGACTTTCTGTTGGTACTAAGTTCAAGGTCATCTGTCAAGATCAAGGTCATTTCTCAAGATTTTGTAAATCTTAACTTTAACATTGTCTATAAGTTTACAATGGTAAGTGAGCTTAGGACATGACCTTCTGTTGGTACTAAGTTCAAGGTCATATGTCAAGGTCATTTCTCAAGGTCAAAATTAATTTTTTTTAACTAACATAGGCCATAAGTATACAATGGTATGTTATATATCCTTCATATTTGACATGTGCATTGCTTATGACATGGACTTTCTGTTAGTACTAAGTTCAAGGTCATCTGTCAAAATCAAGGTCATTTCTCAAGATTTCAAAAATCTTAACTTTAACTTTGTCTATAAGTTTACAATGGTAAGTGATATAACCTTTATATTTCACATGTGCATTGCTTATGACATTACCTTCTGTTGGTACTAAGTTCAAGGTCATATGTCAAGGTCATTTCTCAAGGTCAAAATTTCAAAAATTTTAACTAACATAGGCCATAAGTATACAATGGTAAGTGATATATCCTTCATATTTGACATGTGCATTGCTTATGTCATGGACTTTCTGTTGGTACTAAGTTCAAGGTCATCTGTCAAGATCAAGGTCATTTCTCAAGATTTCGTAAATCTTAACTTTAACATTGTCTATAAGTTTACAATGGTAAGTGATATAACCTTTATATTTCACATGTGCATTGCTTATGACATTACCTTCTGTTGGTACTAAGTTCAAGGTCATATGTCAAGGTCATTTCTCAAGGTCAAAATTTCAAAAATTTTAACTAACATAGGCCATAAGTATACAATGGTAAGTGATATATCCTTCATATTTGACATGTGCATTGCTTATGTCATGGACTTTCTGTTGGTACTAAGTTCAAGGTCATCTGTCAAGATCAAGGTCATTTCTCAAGATTTCGTAAATCTTAACTTTAACATTGTCTATAAGTTTACAATGGTAAGTGATATAACCTTTATATTTCACATGTGCATTGCTTATGACATTACCTTCTGTTGGTACTAAGTTCAAGGTCATATGTCAAGGTCATTTCTCAAGGTCAAAATTTCAAAAATTTTAACTAACATAGGCCATAAGTATACAATGGTAAGTGATATATCCTTCATATTTGACATGTGCATTGCTTATGTCATGGACTTTCTGTTGGTACTAAGTTCAAGGTCATCTGTCAAGATCAAGGTCATTTCTCAAGATTTCGTAAATCTTAACTTTAACATTGTCTATAAGTTTACAATGGTAAGTGAGCTTATGACATGACCTTCTGTTGGTACTAAGTTCAAGGTCATATGTCAAGGTCATTTCTCAAGGTCAAAATTTCATAAAAAAAAAAAAACTAATATAGCCCATAAGTATACATTGGCAAGTGATATAGTCTTCATATATTAGATTTGCATTGCTTATGACATGGACTTTCTGTTGGTACTAAGTTCAAGCTCATCTGTCAAGATCAAGGTCATTTCGCAAGGTCAAAATTTCGAAAATCTTAACTTTAACATTGTCTATAAGTATACAAAGGTTAGTGATATATCCTTCATATTTTACATGTGCTTTGCTTATGACGTGGAATTTCTGTTGGTACTTTGTTCAAGGTCAATGGTTTTTGTTTATTAAATGGCCTAGGTAATGTTTTATTCTGCTTTTGACCAAATGAGCTTTACAATGCTAAAAGGGAGCTTAATGCCATCCAGCTTTAAAATTGTATATATCCTACTCTTAAATAAATCAGTCTATTGTTTCTGCAAGACTACTCAAGTTAGAGTCCCCATTTTTTGTATGGAGACATTTTTCATTGATAACTTTGAAAGTCAATGTAAAATATTTAACACTTTACCATATAATGATATTGAATTTTACTAGAATCAGGCCTGTGAGGCCAAACAGATTCTTTCAATGTTTGTCAAACTTCCAAATTTCTTGTGAACTGAACTCTAAAACTATAGTTGCATTCAATAAAAAATTTTTTGTCCCATTATGGCATACAGTTTTGAAACAAAAGCCTTATTCTGGGAGCATCTCCAACGGCTCTTGTTTATAGCAAATGATAAAAACTTAATCTTAAATTATGTCACACAAACACTATTGAATCAAACTTTACTGTTAAAATTGGTATCAAGCAGAGAATTATTCATGTTACAAAATTTCTATGACATAAAGTAATTTTGGGGGTATTCATCACCTTGAGTAAAAGGTCTAGTTCTCAATGCTTTGCACAAAGATAGCCATAAACTGTTTAGGAGTTACCTGTAGGCTTTATATCTAAGTCTAATAGAATTGACTGCCCTCCTTATGTTGGTCTCCTTCAAATAATGATCTCCTTAAAGAATCCTTTAGTTGCACCCTTAATGCATTACCAGACAACAAAATAAAGGACTTCTAAAACATATGATGAGTTTGAGACCAAAACTTTTAGTTGATGAAATTTAAAAAAATGTAACAAACAATTTATTCATTGTTGGCAATTTTTCCATTTCCTACCTTTTTTTTAGGTTCTTAAAAAGACGTGATTGGTTTGAAATTGGTTAATTCATGATAAAGTCCTATTTATTCAAGTAATCAATTTAGAGACGACAAAATTTTAGACTGGCAGTGTACAAGAAACATAACTCTGCCTAGCCTATTTTTTGAGTTATTGCCCTTTGTTGTTTTTCATACTTGAATCTTGTCCGGAGTATATCTCTAAAAGTATAATAGCTAGAATCATGAAATTTCATGGATGGATAGATCTCACCAAGTGGGAGTGCAGTGTACAAGAAACATAACTCTACCTAGCCAATTTTTTGAGTTATTTCCTTTTGTTGTTTTTTATACTTGAATCTTGTCCGGAGTATATCTCTAAAAGTATAATAGCTAGAATCATGAAATTTCATAGATGGATAGAGCTCAACAAGTGGGAGTGCAGTGTACAAGAACCATAACTCTACCTAGACTATTTTTTGAGTTATTGCCCTTTGTTGTTTTTCATACTTGAATCTTGTCCGGAGTATATCTCTAAAAGTATTATAGCTAGGATCATGAAACTTTATGGGTGTATAGATCTCAGCAATACGGAGTGCAGTGCTCAATAACCATTACTCTACCTGGCCTATTTTTTGAGTTATTGCCCTTTGTTGTTTTTCATACTTGAATCTTGTCCGGAGTATATCTCTAAAAGTAAAATAGCTAGAAACATGAAACTTCATGGATGGATAGATCTCACCAAGGGGGAGTGCAGTTCACAAGAACCATAACTCTACCTAGCGTATAATTTGAGTTATTGTCCTTTGTTGTTTTCCATACTTTGTTTGAGAAAAAATATTCATTCAAAATAACATCAGTTCTATTCAAACCTCCAGTTAATATTAAGCAGTGTGACGGGCGTATCTTGTGACAATTTGGCACCTTGTTGCTAGATGTGAATATATTAATTGATTCTGCTACTCCTAAAAAGTCAAAAGTTTCATAATAAGCAGTACCAAAGTCCTAGTTTTAAATTGATTTTTGCTTAAAATAGACAATAGGCATTTTACATATCAATTGTAACTATGTATATTGATTCTTTCTATGTAGTCATCTGATGATCACATAAAGAAAAAAATGGCAAAATAGTGGGGAAAATTAAGAAATTAATGTTTGTCAAAAGCAATTTCTTCATTATCCTGAATGTATTTATTCTTGAAAGACAAAGACATTTTGCATTTCACCCAACTTTAAATTTGTCTCATTCTTTCAATATGAATAATAAACCATGTGTTATCAAACATGAACCATGTGTTATTAACCTATGAATTATAAAAAAGTTTTTGAATTTGAATCATATACAGTCAAACTTCATTTTTTCAAACACAGGAATTCTTGAACACAACAGAAATTTCGAACAAGAAACTAGGTCCCAGCAAAAAGTATTCATGATTGATAGTGTTCGACCTCAGAAAACTCGTACACCGCGATAGTCTAACTTTCGAACTCCTGTCTAAGTCTCAGACTACAAATCACTATACATTTCATCTGAAACAGTTGAACAAAGGGTTGGCCGACAATCATAAGCTGATACATGTATTTTTAATGAATTTTCACACATTTAACTCGTTAATCAGTTATTGACACCTTATTGTCAAATAATGCACCGTGTGCAATAATAGCCTGTTCCATGAAAAATACATTTTTCTATCAATTTGGAATAATTATACCTGCTAATGAATTTGCACATTCACCAACGAAAAAATCTAAGAAGGTTATTTCATTGGAGAATTTTTTGTACCGATTCCAAATCATGGAATCTTATTCGATGCTGAGGACCTGAACTACCGACTGCTGCCAATACTCTTGAAAAGTACCTTTATGGCTCTCAATGTGCTTGAAATGCATTCTGCCACTTTCAGATAAGATAAAATAACCTGTTGACAAAATAGGTGAATTTTTAATGCTTTTTGTTAAAAAACAAAATTTTGCAACTGGGGCCGTGTACGTAACCACCATTTACAGAATGACTATTTGAACGAAGCAAACATACTATGCTTGTTTAGTGCAACTAATTTTGTCAAATTTTAAAAAAACATCGGTAAATTACTCAAGTTAGTGTTTGAAAACATTTATACATATTTTTTGAAACTCAAAACTGGTCAAGAAAGTAAGTGAATGTAATTTCGGACACTACCTACCTAGGAGAAATGATAGTGCCTTATCTGACTTTCAGATCATTCAAACTTCCAAAATCTCGAACAAATTAGCCAGTCCCTGAGGTGTTTCGAGCCACTGAAGTTTTAGTGTACAATGACTAATTAGAAGTTAATTCTTCTTCTCAATATTTGTTTTTAGAGAAATGTGTAGGGGAAGCATGCTTCAATTCGACTGACTGTCTCGGTACAAATGTAGAATGTTTGGGAAATCCAAAGTTATGCCAATGTCCAACTGGATTCTATCTGAATGACAGTACTGCTGATTGTGACAACAGTAAGTAAAATATCTCATGAAGTTCTATAATTAACCCTTGTCATGCTGAACCCGGATTATTTCGGTTTTTGCAGGAGGTGAAGACCATGATCAGCCTGCACATAAGTGCAGTCTAATCTTGGTCCTCACCTCCTGCATGTACTTATCCTGCCAGAGGTGTTTATAAAATTGATTTCTAATAGAAATATTGATTTTTGAACAACAAGTTCTATCAGTGCTTCAAGCCCTTTGACTTACAGCAATTCAGTAAGGTAATTTATACAGCATGACAAGGATTAATGGATCACTTGCAACTCTGAAAGGAACTTCCACTTCAATATTAAACAATGTTATTTTGCAAAATTTATAGCCAGTTACATGTAATAAAATAAAATAGTCTGCTGTGATCTAAAAGTATTAACTACAGCATAAATAAGCTGAAATTTAGACATCTGAATTATCAAACCAACAAGAATACTTCACAAAAATGTTGGGTGTTCTAAATTCACTCCAGATCTAAATGAATTATTTGATGGGTCGATTGATTCTTTCTTTGACATCCCTGATCCGCCAATAAAAATATTTATCTTAATAACTAATTTCTGATGAGTGCATTTTATTTGGCTGGCATATATTGTTTGCTATTTGTTCAAATTAATGTATTTATATTAAGGTATGAAACATATAGTATAAATATTCTGAGATGAATTTTCTCTGTTCAAAAGACATCTGTTTTAAAATATTTATTTCCATTCTGTCTGTAAAGCCTATTTAGACTCCTTTAATATCATTCTGAAATTTGTTTACAATAAAATCAAAAGTCCTCTGATCTTCTTAAACAGAGAAGGATCTTGGTCGAACATGTGAAGATGGGGAATGTGGTCCTGCCAATTCAGTCTGTAGTTCTACAACCAATGTATGTGAATGTCAGGAAGGCTTCTTTGATACTGATGGATCAGGAACTCCAGGAGGAAACTGTACAGCAAGTAAGAACAATTGATTTTAACTTAAGCATTCTGAATGAATTTTATATGTATATAGAAATTATGTTTTTTTATAAAGTTTCATCAGTCACATTATACATTGCTGAAAATGTTCAATGTGTATTTATTACATTGCAGAGTTGTCCCTTGGTGAATCATGTACACAATCAGATTCCTGTGCAGATCCCATGGCCATTTGTTCTACTACCTGTCAATGTCCAACAGATTTCTTCAACAATAATGGAGTATGTGAAAGAAGTAAGTAAAGAAGACTATTGTGATAGTTGTAGACAAAGCTATCATATGTATGCTGACTATAAATTGCAGAATTTTTATCATAAAAGTCTTCCTTTGTTAGGACGGATGAATAAGCTGCTGCCAATATGTTTTTACCTGTTATAAGAGGACAAAATTTTAGACTGGTCCAAATTCAAAGAAGTTGCAGGCGACCATGTTGAGTTGATAAAATTTAAAGCTTTGTCTTTCTGAGTAGAATTAAAGGTTTCTAGCAACAAACAATTTTTTTACATTCCAAAATGTTTGGCTTTTTCTTTAGGGGCATATAAAAGCAAGATTGTTTGCGAATGGGCATATGTTCAACATAATCTCCTACAATCCATTTGAAATCTATGGGGATTATGGACTAGTCAACATCACCATTTTTATCATTATGCAGCTTTATAGCTTTATAACATACTGAACAATAAAAGAATTTGAAAGATTATTGGAAAATGGAAAATTTCATATAATATATTTAATTCCTTCTTTTTTCAGCATGCTTTCTACTAAATGATGCTCATTTTGTATTTACTCTGTATTGTTGACGGCATCTGTTTTCAAATTGGTCAATACTTAAAAGATGCATACTCTGCCTTGAGTAAGTAAATTAATTAAGCCTGCTTCAGCAACTCCCCTGAAGTTTAATGACTGAACACACAAAAAAAAATCACTTATTATACCCACCAATACTCTTTGGGGATGTATATAGTGGTCAGATTATTAATTGGGCCTTGGTCTGTTGGGGGTTTGGTCAGTCTGTCTGTCTATAGGTTTTATTGTCTGCTCAATTTTTCAGAAAATACTACATGGATTTCACTTCACAAATAGGCTTAGTATCAAGCAGAGAGTTACATATCTTATTTGTGTTATTGGCCGTATTCTTTTAAAAGTGTTATGGCCCATTGATGAAAAGTCATGTCTGCTTATTTTCTCTAAATCTAATGAATGAATTGGATTCAAATTTTACGGGTAGACTCAGTATTAAGTAGAGATGTGCAAATTGTAATTTGGTTGGGGTCAATTCATTTTTAACAGAGCTACAGCCCTTTGGTGAAACTCTTGTCTGCTTATTTTCTCTTTGGATGCAGTCCATGTACTTTATACAGACTTTTAGCCCATACATTAATAGTCTTGTTCTATCATTTTGTTTATACTTATCAATTAATGAGTCACATGTAGATGAATTATCACTAAGTGATATACATAATATTTTGGTTGCATACCATTTAATTTCTTAGAATGATGACCCTTTGATGTAAAATCTGGTCAGCTCATTTTCTCTAAAACTATTGTACGGGCTCGATAAAAACTTCAAAGGTAAACTCATGATCAAGCTGGAATATGCTTAGCCTTTTTGGTCATAGTCAATTTATTTTTACGCAGTCATACCCCTTCAATACCTTCAATCAAGGTCTACTTAATTCCAAAGAGTTATTTGGATTCGTCAAAAAACAAGGCTTTTATGGGTGCAGTATTTCCATATACAATATGAATATGTAGTTGTATTAACTTTGATGGTCAAGGTAAAATATTCAAACCTTTACCATATAATAATATTGAATTTTACAAGAATCAGGCCTTTGAACCAAATAGATTCCCTCAATGTTTGTCAAACTTCTAAATTTCTTGTGAACTGAACTCTCAAGCTATAGTTGCATTCAATAAGAAGTTTTTTGTCCAATATTGACATACAGTTTTGTGACAAAGCCTAATTCGGGGAGCATAATCCGTCTCTGGTTTTATCACGTTTTGTAATTGGTACCATTCGGTAATATCTTCCAATGAGTTTGAGTTTGTAATTCATTTCATATTTTAAATCATTTTTGTCAAGCCCACTTGCGGTGAGCAAGACATAGTTGTTACTATGACAAGAAGGTGTATGTGTGTTAGTGTGTTAGTTAGTTTGTCTGTCCATCCGAATTTGTCTGGACAATTACTCCTATATTTATGGATGGATTTCAAAATAACTTGGCATAATTATTTTCCATCATGAGTGGATGTGCCATTTGAAAGAATTTTTGGGATAGCTCTAATGTCACAATCACAGCTCAAGGTCAAACACTAAAATTGTGCTTGTCCGGAGCATGATGCCTACAAAACTTTGCGGGCTGGAAAGCAGTTGTCCTCGGACAACCATCTAGTTAATGACTATTAGATTCTAAGCCAGTTAATAATTTTGTTGAATCTTTAGCTTTTTCGCATGGACTGGCCTTGCAGCATTTCTAGTTATTGTTAATCTTGTTCATGCTGAGACTGGAGTATTCCTGTTTTTTTTATGGAGGTATAGACAATGATCAGCCTGCAATTATGTGCGGGAATATCCAGTGCTTTCATTTTATTCAGCATGACAAGAGTTAAGATTGCAATGTGCAGGTGGGTGATTTTAAGAAGATCTAAGAAATTTTTAGTCCATTGAAAATTGGGAAGAGCTTGTTCAAAGATGATTCAGTTTAGTTATATCTTCCATGCTTGCTAGTCATTAAAAATCTTTTGTTTGTGTTTATTTAGTTTGAATTTTCAGTCAGAGGATTTTTTTTTTTTTTTTTTACTTTTTTAATACTTTAAATTCCCCAAAGCTAGTTTAATTTAAGGTCAACTTGAATCATTATGTCTTTCTTTTGGCATTGTGACTTATAGTTCACTTAGTGGGGCATTAAAGGCCCTCTTAGATCTCTTGTTTATAAAATAGTAGATTTATTTCTAACTTCTTAGGTAGACTCAGTAACACACAAAGATAAGCCAATCTTATTTAGGGTATAATAATTGTTTTCAAATCTACGGTCGTTTGTTGAAAATTTTTGGCAACTACTCGATAGACTTGATTCAAACTTCTCAGATAGATTCCGTGAACAGTGCATTGATTTTTCACACAGTTAAAGCCCTTTAATAAAAATTCTTGACTTATTGATTAGTCAGTAACTTCTGAATGAAATGAATCAACCACACAGAATATACATAAAAGTTTTCTTTGTAACGGTTCCTTTAATGAATTGATTAGCTTGAATAATCACATTGTTGCCACATTACTCTTCTTTATACTAAAATGATAAAAACGTTTAAACCTTAACCCATTCCCACACAAGCCCTCCTTTTTACGCCCCTCAACAAAAACGCTTTGGAAAACATTGTGGAAAATGAAGAAATTGCTTGTATAAAGCAATTTCTTCATTATCCACAATGTTTTCTATCCAAAAAGACAAAGAAAATTTAAATTCCACCAACTTCAAAATATCGTCTGCAACTTCTTTCAATTTGGACCAGTCTAAAATTTTGTTGAGTTGGAATGGGTTAAAGAGGCTCTTGAACAGAATTTCATGTAAATGTGATAAAGCAAACGTATCTGCTTTTCTGAAGTTATTAATGTCATGTTCTCAATAAATGGGCTTTCTTCTGTTAAATCTACTAGATAAACTAAAAATTAAATTCAATGTAGTGTATTCCCTATCCCCTTCTTTAAAACATACTTATTGATGATGTTATTACTTTTCTGATAATCCTGGTAATGCAGTGCATAATGACCGACTTGCGAGTGGAAGCCATTTATGTAACTGATAGGTCTTGGAAACTACAAATAAAGTAATTTTCCGTGCAATCAACAGATAATGTGTTCAACCAGTTCCATTTAGATTTACTTACTAATTTGGCGCCCTGTAATGCAAAATGTTTGTGCTGCTTTTTTTCTTTTTGTAGAGTTTTGAACAGTTATGTTCATTAAAAATAAAGCCCAGCTTAATGCTATTCTTTCAATTGTCTTAAAATATTACAGAATTGAGAGCAAGAGTTTTTCTTGAATAATCTCTGCAAGAGTCCCTTTTAATGATGTCACAATATGCCATTGATTCAAACTTTACAGATAAACTGGGTATCAACCTGTCTCAGCATTATCCATGTCACAAAATTTCTTTTCTGTTACATGGCGAGTCTTTGAGTGTGTGTGGGGGGGGGGTATTAATCATCCCTTCAACATAAAACAAGTTGCAGACTAAAACCTTTAGTTGATGAACTTGCGGAACCTTTGCAACGAATAACTTGTTCTTTTAATATGCCCGTCGGACACAGGACGTATTATGGGATCATTTTTCGAATTCTGTCTTTTTGGGTAGAAGTCCAACTATTCTTTCATAACTTTTTTTCTCATAAAGCGTAAAAAGGCAGGACTGTGTCAGAATGGGTTGATAAGTTTATTACTGGAATCAAAATAGTATTCTCTTTATTAATGAGACATACAGGAGAGAGAATGTTTCAACTTAGATTCTTGCCAGATGTGAATAATGATTGTGCTCCTCTCAGAAAGTCAAAAGTATCAGCAGAACCAAAAGCCTGACTTCAAATTGATATTTGCTTCAACTAGGCAATAGGCAGTTTACAGATATATATCAATATATTTGTGTTAATTACTTCTAAGGTGTCAACGGATGATCACAGAAAGTACAAAAAGTGGAAAAACAATGTAGAACATAAAGAAAAAATTTCTTCCTAATACATTGTTTTGATCCCTGGAAAACAAAGGTGTTTTTTTTGTTTTCCACCAATTAAGAATTTGAATCTTATTTTATTCATTCAATATGAATTATAAACAATGTGTTGAAAACATGTGTTATCAAACATGAGCTAAGAACCATTTTTAAAAACCATGAGTTATAATTCATTAGTGGCCAAACATTTTTTTTTCATAAACCATTACTAATATAATAAACAATGTGTTATAAGCCATGCATTATAAAATATGTCTAACAAGAAGTTAATGAGTGACTTATCCTTCTCAATATTTGTTTTCTAGAGAAATGTATAGGAGAAGCGTGTTTCAACTCGACGGAATGTCTTGGTACAAATGTAGAATGTTTGGGGAATCCAAAGCTATGCCAATGTCCAGTTGGATTCTATCTAAATGACACTACTGCTGATTGTGCAATGAGTAAGTAAAATATCCAATGAGATTCTATAACTGATTGATCACTGGCCAATCTGACATGTAAATCCCCTTCAATATTAAACGGTATTTCTTTGCAAAATTTATGGCCAGGTAAATTTAACAAAAAAGTAATTGAATGGCTGGCGATCGAAATGTCGTAACCACAGCTTGAATAAACTGAAGTGAGGACATCTAAATCATCAAATCAACAAAGAAACTTGGGTCAATTGATTCTTTTGACTGACAGACCTTATCCATCAATTTGTAAATGGAAACAAATATTTGTCACAAATAATTGGACTTTTGTCCAATGTGAGCATTTTTAACTGGCTGACAAAAAGTGTTGGTTATTTTATCGAATATATGTTTTTGTCTGAGTATCCTGACAATAAATGCAAAACACTACTGATTCTATATGACAGAGAAAGATCTTGGTCGAACATGTGAAGATGGGGAATGTGGTCCTACAAATTCAGTGTGTAGTTCTACAACCAATGTATGTGAATGTCAGGAAGGCTTCTTTGATACTGATGGATCAGGAACACCTGGAGGAAACTGTTCAGCAAGTGAGAACAATTCATAATATACTCTAGCATTCTGTATGAATATTACGTGCATATATATGAATTTTGATGTTTTTTACGAAGTTTCACCTGTCACATTATACATTGCTGAAAATGTTCACTGTGTATTCAATACATTGCAGAGTTGTCCCTTGGTGAATCATGTACACAATCAGATTCTTGTGCAGATCCCATGGCCATTTGTTCTACTACCTGTCAATGTCCGACAGATTTCTTCAACAATAATGGAATATGTGAAAGAAGTAAGTTAAGAAAATCAAAAATACTGTGATTAAACAAGATATTGAAAGGTCAAAATTACAAGTAAATGGATAGTAACCAAATTAGGCAAAGCTCTCTGATATTAATTATATTTCAATAGAACGCAAGCATATCAGCAGCATACCAATTATTAATTGTGTATTTATTTATGATGAAAGTCTTGCTCCATTGATGGCTAATGAATAATATGCTGCCAAGTTGTTTAACCAATTACCAGAAGACAGAGATTTAGACTGATTCAAATTGAAAGAATTTGAACATGTCAATGTCTAGTTTATGAAATTTTAAAATCTTTGTCTGGGTAGAAAAGATAAGAGGAAATCATGAATTTGATCTTAACAAGCAATTTCTGAATTTCCCATGATATTTTATAAGCTTTTTTCTTGAGGGATACTAAAAACTGGGATTTTGTTGGAATGGGTGAATAGTTTTTCAAATAATCAATGATTTCAGTTCAACTCTTGGTAAAAAAAAGTTAAATAGTCTCAAAATCAAGTAGAAATGTGCGTATTGTAATTTTGGTGTGGTCCATTAACTTTTAGCTCGCCTGAGCACAAAGAGTTCATGTGAGCTATTGTGATCACCTTTGGCGTCCATGCATTGTGTTTCAACAGTCACCCATCAACAATTTCTTTAAACAACATCTTCTACCAACCAAAGAGCCAATTTCAACCAAATGTTACTTAGTTGGCCCCCTATTACAATATGTAAAAGAATTAAAAATGTTTGTAAACTCTGCTTGATGTTGCGTCAAAAGTAAAATTTAAAAAAACTCTACAAATCATCTTCTCCTCACCCTGAAGGTGCAGAGTCTTAATAGTTTGCTTGAAACATCAAAATTTGACCTCTTCAAAATTGGTAAAATCATGACCCTAAGGTACTCAAGGGCGGAGCCGGGGGATTCAGGGTCTATAAAAACAATTTATAAATTCATTAAACTACACCTCCTCCCAAGCCATCAGGTCTCTTTCAATCAAATTTGGCAGAAATTTTCCTTAAGTTGCACCTTTAACAATCGCAAAATCAGCTTATAACTCTTGTTGACATGGCAACCATTGTGGAATTTTTTAAAAATCTTCTTCTCCTGACCCAGAAGACTAAAAATCTTGATATTCTGAATGAAACATCAGTATTTTGACTTCTTTCAAAATTCTTTTATCATTTCCCTCAGATCTTCAGGAGCAGAGCCCAAAGGGGTTGGGTCTACATTAAAATAAAGACGTCTCCGACGAAACTATTTGGCCAAATTGAACCAATTTTGGCAGAAATGTTCTGTAGGTAGTTTTTGTTCACAATAGCTGAAAGAATTGAATTAGTTAAAACTCTGGTTGTCATGGCGACAAAAGTGGGATTTTATTAACAATTTTAAAAAAAATCTCCTCCAGACCCAGAAAGCATAGAGCCTTGATTTTTTAAGTGAAACATCAGTATACTAACCTCTTTCAAATTTGCTAAAATCATTACTGTCATGCCCATAGCGGCTTGGCCTAAGGGAAGGGGCAGTATAGAAATAGGGAACAATTTTTTTCAATAACATCTCCCCTCAAACTAGCGGGACATTTTCAACAAAATTTTCCCCTTGGATCCAAGGGGGAAAATATTCTACTCTTGACATAAAAGTCTTTTAGTTGAAATGTTGAAAGAAAAAGCGCCATTATCTCAGGTGAGCTGAAAGCCAGCATGCTATTGTAATGGTGTGGTGTCTGTCATGCATCTGTCTATCTGTCTCTCCATATCCTTTCACTTAAAAAAGCTTCTCCTTAGAAAGTACTGAAGCCATTTCAATCAAATTTCACAGAAATGATCCTTGGGTGACACTTTATCAGATTCCTTAAAAAAAAAATTGATCAGATGAAAAAGATTGAATTGATGAGCAGGGCTAGTTTCTACATATGGTGAAAGCTTAAAGAATCTTCTTCTCAGAAACCAGTTTAGGGATTTCAACAAAATTTTAGAGGATTGTTCCTTGGGACACCCTATATTAGGTTCCTTCAGAGAATTTGATTAGATGAAAGGTTTGGCTGTAATGGACGGGGCTTTTTCCATATATGGTAAAACTTTGAAAATCTTTTTCTGCAGAATCCAGCCTATTGATTTGAACAAAATTTTACAGGAATAACCTTTAATGATTCCTTATCAGAGGATTTAAAAGAATGGATGAAGGAAGATCGGATGAAAAGCATAGCTTTAATAGGAGGGCTTATTTCTTTACATGTTATATAGTGAAAATGTAAGTTTTTTTTTCAGAAACAAGTAGATTGATTTCAACCAGATTTCACAGGAATTATCCTTGAGAGACCCTTTATCAAATTTCTTCATTTAATTTGATTGGATGAAAAACATGGCGTTTTGACGTAGGTCCAATCTTCTCAAAAACCACCTTATGGATTTCAACCAAATGAACTTCAAGTGACTCTTTGTCAGATTCCTTCATAATTTGATCCGTTTAAAAAATTTAAATTTTATGGTTGTGGATTATGTTCATATATAGTATCCAGTAAAAATTTTGAAAATTTTGTTACCTTTTACTTCTGAGTCAATGAATAAGTTTTAGATAACTTGACTTGAGTTTGTAAAACAAAAGTTTGAAATGCTTCTCTAGAACTATCTTAAAGATTTCAGTGACTAGATTTATTTACCAGATATCGCAAAGATGATTCACCTAATATTGAATTCCTGAAAACACCATTTGCTTATACAGTGCATTCAGGCCTATAGATGTAGTTCCAAATCAAAAAAGGGTGTTTTAGCTCATTTCCTGATGACAACATCCCAGCCTGGCAAAAAATGTTGCACAATGTATTTGAAATTGACTTAAGTTCGAAAACATATTATAAAACATTGTCAGGCAGGATGAGAAACTACTTGATGTAAGAAATTTCTGTTTGACAAACCTTTCCTTGATCATATTTCTTCAGGGCACCAAAAAGGGAAATTGTATGGTTGTGGCTTTAAATGTCACACATCAAAACCCATAAACCACTTAACCCTTTCAAAATTTTAGACTCGTCCAGTTTGAAAGAAGTTGAAGAGGACAACTAAAAGTGAGTACAATTTGAAAAGTAACCAATATATAGGGTAGAAAATTTTGTGGGAAAAGAAGAAATTGCTTGTTACAAGCTATTTCTTCTATTCCCACAATGTTTTTTTCAAGCATAAAATCACAGGGACGTAAACACCAGGTATTATACAGGAAAGGGTTAATCTCAATGTCTTGTATAGAGATAGCCATAGGATGTTAACAAGTAAAAGGCTTCATATTAACCCCTTAGTGGGATGAGCAGCTGGGGGCTCAGAAAGGATGCAGTGGTAGTACTTGTGTGAGAAATACCAGGAACCAATTGTTAGGGGCTCCAGCTTCCATGATATGACTGAAATACGGTAAAAAGTGGTGTTAAGCCCAATTGATTTGAAAAATATTCAAATTATTTATTTTGGATCCAATAGGCAATAGGCAGTTCACAGATCAATAGTTGGTTACTGATTATTTCTTAGGTCTTTGGCATTCTGGAGCCAATGGATCTGGTATATATTCTCCTAAAATGTTTCATCAATTTCTTAATCCATTATGTCTCAATCACACTTTTTCAACAATGATTTTTCTATATTTTGCCTATGTGAAATTTTAGTCTTTAGTATCTTTCAATATCAACGGGTCTGAATTTCTTTTCTCCAAAAACTGTTTATCAATATCCTAAGGAAAGTAATTACACCCCCCCACTACGATGTTATGGGGGGTATAGTGGAATCAGGTTGTCCATCTGTCCATCTGTCCATCCATCAACATAATTTTGTGTCCTCATCTCCTCCCACATTTTCAGACCAATTTTGCTGAAAATTTACTGAAATCTTCCTTGCAATGGGAACTTGTGCACCTGCAATTTTCATAATGATTAAACAACTGTTTCAGGAGTTATGCCCCTTTGATTTATTTTCTTATATACAATTTATCGAGAATAAATTCTGAACAGATTGACAGATTAAAAAAATAAAAGTGTACATGTATGATGTTATGGGGGGAGGTATACATGAATCAGGTTGTCTGTCTGTCTGTTTGTCCATCCGTTTGCCCATCTGTCTGTCTGTCTGTTGACATAATTTTGTATCCTCATCTCCTCCCACATTTCCAGACCAATTTTGCTGAAACTTTACTGAAATCTTCCTTGCAATGGGAACTTGTTCACCTGCAATTGTCATAATGATTAAACAACTGTTTCAAGAGTTATGCCCCTTTGATTTATTTTCTTATGTACAATATATAGAGAATAAATCATAACTCCTGAACTGGTTGACAGATTAAAAAAATAAAGTGGTTCACATGTTTATTCCAGAACATAAAAGCCATGTTTGACATTGCACGAAATCCATAATTTTCCATCTTCAATGTTGAACAAAATTCCTTTTTTTTACACAATCATTGCCCCTCATTGACTTAAAATTTATTAAAAAAAAAATTGTCCACTTGATAAATCATGAATGGCCAACATTTCAATGCTTTCTATTTGGCCTTGTTTAAAAAGAGGCGGCAGTGGGGGTATCAGTCAGTCCTAACAGGCGACAGTTCTACTTTAAAATTTACATTATTTTCAGTTTAACTCTTTAAATACTTTTTTTATTTTCAGTTTAACTCTTTAAATACTTTTTTTAGAAATGAAAAAATATTAACAAAATTTAAGTAACATCCATCTTCTCTGACTTTAACAATTCAAATGGCTGGATCCTCTATCTTAATGGAAAAAGTGTGAAAATGATTTTGAAGTTACATACAAGTATGTAATCAAATGCTACAGACCCTGCACTATTTGCATTTTTTAAACTCAAAACTGTGTTAATAGACCTGCTTAGCTACAATCAATGGTGACTATCCATATCAGTTAGTACATGTAACAATTTATTTCAAACTATGTGTCATGTTATAAACAATGAGTTATAAAACTGTGTATTTTAAACAAGTTATAAACAATCTGTTTTAAACCATGAGTCATAAACAAAGTGTTGTAAGCCATGAGAGATTAACCATGTGTTAAAAACCTTGGGTATAAACCATGTGTTATAAACTATGTTTTATAATTTATAAGTATTACACTTTTTGTTACAGACCATCAGTTATAAACCATAATGTTCATATACGGTAAAACCTTGGTAGTTCGTAGTACAAGGGACCGAGGAAATTTATACGAACTAAGCGTATTACAAAAGGAGGGCAAGTGGTCAGCTGTTTGAGATTCTCGGAATTGGACATGGTCTTGTTTTGTCCCCCATTTAGGATTTGATTCTAAACAAGACCCCAGATATTAATTGATGAAAACATAAATCAAAAATATCTCTTCTTGTATTTTCATGGTGATATTTCAATGGGCATTTTTTTAAACACAGTGCTTATACCATATATCTACCACCATCAAAGTGATTTCCCTTTGCAATTGGATCAAAGCAGTCAAGAGTATTTTATTATCAAATCAGGAAATAAGGGACCAACGATTGTGAAGAAAGTAACAGTAGATTGAAATAAAATGGTTAGAATATCTAAATGACCAATACCACTGATTTCAATGGGCATTTTAAAGCAAATTTCGGCAATAACTACAGGATCCTTTATTCGATTAATTACCCATCATTACAAACCAAACAGCCCCTTTTATCTAATAACAGATTACATGTAAACAGATCAGGTGTGAAAATCAAGGTAGGTGGTGATTTGTGACACTTAATTAGTCCATGATAGGATCACACCTGCGAATTAAACATATGAGTTTGTGCAATAATCATACTTTCGGGACTTGAAATGGCCTACAAACTACAAACTACTGACGTTGGAATTAGACAAAATTTTATAACAAAGTTAAAGAAGGAAAAAGATTGGGACCACATAAAGTATACGAATGAACACATACCTAAAATCAAGTGACGTTCAAATTAACAAGGTTCTACTGTACATGTACATTGATTAGTAACTTATCTTTCTGTATTTTTATTTTCAGAGAAATGTGTTGGGGAAGTGTGCTTCAACTCAACTGACTGTCTCGGTACAAATGTAGAATGTTTGGGAAATCCAAAACTATGCCAATGTCCAACTGGGTTCTATCTAAATGATACTACTGCTGATTGTGACATGAGTAAGTAAAATATCAAATGAGATTCTGTAATTGGGGGATCACTTGCCCAAACCAACAGTGTTATTTTTTTTCTCCAAATATGTGGCCAGTGACATGTAACACAAAATGTAAAATGTTTACTCAATCTGTATTTAACAAACTAACAAAAATGATTAACAAAAAATGTCCTTCTAATTTCTCTGCTGGTCTTAATGAACTAGTCTTAATAAAAGATTTGATTAATAGGTTGATTTCAGTTGACAGTTATGATATGTCAATATATTATTTAAAATACATACTTGTTTTGAAAACTGTGTATAATCATAAACCTATGAGGAATGAGCAGCTGGAGGCTTAGAAAGAATATAGTGGTAGTAGTAGTGTGAGGAATACCAGAAATCCGTTCTTAAGTGCTCCAGCTGTCACGATATGACTGAAATACTGTTAATCAATCGGTCATTTTGTAAACTTAGATATTAGCATAAGACATGAGCATTTTGATTTGGATGGAAGTTATATGGTTGATTGATTTATTGATTTTTTGTTCTTTTTCTGAGTTTATAACATATAAGTATTCTGAGATCAATCATCTACCGTGTTAAGTGAACATCTGCTCCAACTTATTTTTTTAAAATCTGTTGAGACTACTTAAAATCCGTAAATATCATTCTGTATTTGCTGACAATAAATGCATAGTTCCACTGATTTTATCTAACAGAGAAAGATCTAGGTAGAACATGTGAAGATGGGGAATGTGGTCCTACCAATTCAGTGTGTAGTTCTACAACCAATGTATGTGAATGTCAGGAAGGCTTCTTTGATACTGATGGATCAGGAACACCTGGAGGAAACTGTACAGCAAGTAAGAACGATACAGTCTAAATTTAAGCTTTAAGAATGAGTATTATATAGGAATGTTTTTATATTTAGCTCACCTTAACACAATGTGTTCTTGATGACGTTTTGCGATCCTTGAATGTCTGTTGTCTGTTGTGCGTTGTCATTAATTGGAGTGTTTGCACTCTAGAGGCAATGTTTTATGACTCAATCTTCATGAAACTTAGTAGGAATATTTGATAGGTCATAAGTAATAACCCTATTGAAATTGGGAACAATCTAATGGAAAACATGAGAAAAGAGCCTTAATGACCCTTTGACTGTTTACACTTTAGAGGCTCAAATTATGAACCAATCTTCATAAAACTTGGTAATGTTTGACAATTCATAAAAATTAACTCTAATGAAATCTGGAATTTTCTATAGGAAAACTTCTAAAAAGAGGCCTTAATGACAATTTCATTATTTACACTCTAGAGACCACACTTTTGACTTAGTTATCATGAAACTTGGTCGAAATCTTTTGTCAGGTTGTTAGGATGAACCCTTTTGGAATTGAGATGCATTGGAAAACAATAAAAAGTAGACTAAATATTTGACCAATACTGGCTTAATAATTTTTGTTTACTGCTTGTGTCTTCATGAAAATGATCTGCTTTGATGTTTCATTTGTGTTTCCTTGTAGTGAAAGAAATCAGGTGAGCGCTAAAGAGTCATTTTGGCCCTCTTATTTACAAAGTTTCTATAGTCATACTATACATTGCTAAAAATATTCTCTGTGTATTTACTATATTGCAGAGTTGTCCCTAGGTGAATCATGTACACAGTCAGATTCCTGTGCAGATCCAGTGGCCATTTGTTCTACTACCTGTCAATGTCCAGCAGATTTCTTCAACAATAATGGAGTATGTGAAAGAAGTAAGAGTAGAACACTATCATCAAAATTATTGAGATTAGACTGATATTTGTAGAGTAAACAGTTACAAGACTTAGTATTCAGTGACCAATTAGTTGTTGTTGAACACTGCTTTTACAATTATTCAGTCATACCGCGGCAGCTGGAGCAATAATGGAGTTCTGGTATATCTTGCATCAGTACTACCACTACATCGTTTTCTAGCCTCCAGCTGCTATCCCTCTTAGGTTTACGATTATCCTCCCATTGATGAGAGACAAATGTAGGAAAGGATATGTGCTGCCGCTGCGTATCGAACCCATGACACCCCATGATTGAAGATAGGGAGTCTAATGCACTACCAACTGTGATATGATGGCGGTGACCACATTAGGGAAGGCTATCTGATATTACTTATATTTTGACAGAATGACAGTGTATCAGCAGTATGCTGACTATTAATTGCCGATTGTTTGATCATACTAGTCTTGCTTCATTGAGGACTGCTGCTAAGCTGTTTTAAGCAATTACCAGACAACAAAAATTTATTGCTTGTTGCAAGCTATTTGTTTATTTTCAAAGATATTCCCACAAGCTTTTATCTTGAGGGGTATGAAAAGCAAAAATCGGGAATGGGTTGAAAAATTGATGAATAGCGGAACATCACCATTTCTTGTTTAGGGAAATCACTTGTGACAAACACTTCCTCTTTTTTGCACTATGTCTTCTGCTATGTAATGCTTATATCTTTCATTTTTATGTCCCCCAAAACTCTGCAAGGGTGGTATAGGATTAGCTTGTCTGTTGGTCTGTTGGTTGGACAGTGACTGTAGCTTTTGCCTTCTCCACTCATTTTCTCAGCAATTATCACATGGATTTTATTCTAACTTTAAAGGTAGAATGTGACTGCCATATTTTGATTTAAAGGTCTGATTATTTTTACTGGGTTGATGAAAAATTTAGTCCTCTCATTTTCTCTAAATCTTATCAATGTATTTGATTCAAACTTCACATGTAAAATCAGTAATAAATATAGATGTTTTCTGTAAAACTTATCAACAGATTTGATTCAGACTCCAATTCTCATGTTTTCGAGTATGTGCCCTTTGTAAATTTTTTAATTTAATTTGTGTCCAGTTGGATGAATTCATGTAGGAGAAGCTCAGTGCAAAAGAATCGTGGCTCTACATTCATAATTTTGGAGTAACCTTTGTTAATTCTTGATCTTTGTATAGAGCATTATTCAAAAAGTATCCAACATTGGTTCATGAAACTTCACATGTAGATAGATCTCATCAAGGAGCAGTGCAATGTACAAAAACAGTAACTCTGTATGAAATGATTTTTAGTTTTTGTCCTTTGTTTATTTTCAAACCTGTTTTTTGTTTGGAGCAATACTGAAAAAGTATGCAAGGTAGAATCATGAAATTTCATAGTTAGATGGATCTGATATCATGTAAGAGAAGCTGAGTGCATAAGAATCATAACTTTGCATTTCGTAATAGTGGCATGCTTTCCCTTTGTTGAATTTTAAACTTGATTAACGCAAAAAGTATGCAAGGTAGAGTCATGAAACTTCAGATAGGTCTCAATAAAGAAAGGTTAAGTTCACAAGAACCATAGATCATGTTTTCAAAAAGATGTGAGAGTAAGAATCATGATGAATCTTTAAAGGAGGACTGATGTCTTCAAGTAGCATTGCTGTATAAATTAGCCATAACTTTGCAAATCGTATTTCTTATGTTATTATCATTGGTTCAATTCTTAACATTATTTTTGCAAAGCATAACTCAAAAGTATTTATGACAGAATCTTTAAACTTTATCATGGAATTTTTTTACATTTTTTCTGAAAGTTTGGGAGGTATAGACAAGGAGTTTGTCATTGACCTGCGCCAAGGACGGTATAAATGTTTTATAAACATCTCTTGTTTTTAGGGTGTTTTGCAGCCTGGAGTCAACAGACTCCTAAAATTTTTTATCACTTTTGTTATCCATTACCACTCAATCTCAGTTTTCATGATGACAACAACAAAACAATAGAAAAAAACATTGTGAAAAATAGATAAACTGCTTGTCACAAGCAATTTTATTTATTGTTCATACTGTTTTAAACATTGTATTTATATTTTACCAACTTCAAATTATGGTCTGTGTTCTTTCAATATCAACCAGACTGAATTTCTGTGCTCACAATTACACTTAAAAGAACTGATCCTAAGGCCATGCTCTTTTAAGATATTTTTAAGAATTGAATTTCATGAAGAACTCCTATGTCTGGGCTAACAGAGTGAAAAAAATTAAAAAAATCTTCTGCCAAACCATAAGGCCTTGAGCTTTGGTATTTGGTTTACATTAGCCTATTGCCCCTCTACCAAAATACTTTAAAGAAATACCCTGCTTTGAAAAATAGTCATTTTCTGTGAAATCCCTGATTGTAAAAGAAAAGTTATGTAGGAATATATTAAAAATCTTTTTCTTCAAAACTATAAGGTATAGAGTTTTGATATTTTGTATACATCATCGCCCATTGGCCCTCTACCACAATACTTAAAAAATGACCCAGCTCTGAAAATTAGCCCTTTTATCCTTGATTTTTGTTGAGCCCACTTGCGGTGAGCTAGACATAGATATCACTAAGACAAGTCGGTGTATGTGCATTAGTACATTAGTCCGTCCAAGTTTGTCCGGACAATTACTCCTACATTTAGAAATGAATTTCAAAATAACTTGGCACAATTATTCTCCATCATGAGAACATGTGCCATTTGTAAGAATTTTTGAGATAGTTCTAATGTCAAGGTCACTGCTCAAGGTCAAACACTAAAATTGTGATTGTCAAGAGCATTTCTCCTACAAATATGGATGGATTTCAAAATAAATGGGCACAGGTATTCTCCATCATGAGTAGATGTGCCATTTGAAACATTTTAGGGATAGTTCTAATGTCAAGGTCACAGCTCAAGGTCAAACACTAAAATTGTGTTTGTCCGGACAATTACTCCTACATTTATAAATGGATTTCAAAATAACTTGGCACAATTATTCTCCATCATGAGAACATGTGCCATTCGTAAGAATTTTTGAGATAGTTCTAATGTCAAGGTCACTGCTCAAGGTCAAACACTAAAATTGTGATTGTCGAGAGCATTTCTCCTACAATTATGGATGGATTTCAAAATAAATTGGCATAGGTATTCTCCATCATGAGTAGATGTGCCATTTAAAAGAATTTTTGGGATAGCTTCAAGTTCAAGGTCAAAGCTCAAGGTCAAAGCTCAAGGTCAAACACAAAAATTGATGGTCAAGGTCAAGTTGTTGGTTAAAACTTTCTGGGCTCGACAGCAGTTGCTTTAGGACAACTGCAAAACTTCTAGTACTGAAATAAAGAAGGAATATTGCAAAACCAAGTGAAAAAATTGAAAATTTTCCTCTCCTAAACAACAAGGCCTAGAGCTTTTATATTTGGTATACATCATCATCTACTGCCCCTCTAACATAATACTTCAAAGAAACCAAGTGTTATAAACCATGTGTTATAAACCATGAGTAATAAACTATGTCTTATAGGCCATGAGTTAAAAAGAGTACATTGTAAACCTTGTCTATATATTGAAAGACCTATGAAAGAAGTTGTTGAGTAACTTATCTATTCTCAATTTTTGTTTTCAGAAAAGTGTGTAGGGGAAGCATGCTTCAACTCGACTGACTGTCTCGGTACGAATGTAGAATGTCTAGGAAATCCAAAGCTATGCCGATGTCCAGCTGGATTCTATCTAAATGATACTACTGCTGATTGTGACACGAGTAAGTAAAATATCAAATAGGATTCTATAATTGACCAATGCTGGCCTCATCCATTTATCTTGAACAGGAATTTCACTTCGATATTAAACAACATCTTATTGCCAATATTTAGACCAGTTCTAGCGTTGACTTTAACAAAGAGGACAGGTAGATCCCAAACAACTGCATCATGAGATTTGCTGATGGGCATTTAATGACGTATGCCCAAACATCAAATCTGATTAGCTGATCGATTGTTTGTAAACAATCTGGCAGAAGTGGGATACGGAGTTCCTCATATATTTTACATGAAAAGGATGACATTCTAAGGTTTTTCTCACACACAAATTTGACAGTTGATGTGGGAAATGTTTTAACACCAAAACTGACTACTCTAAAACTACAAAAGTAGAAATTTTATCGTATTGAATGGGAATCCCATTGTATGTCAAAATTTGTCAACAAAATTAGTTGCGCATGCTCAAGCATTGTTTTTCGATTTTTGTAAGGAAAAATTCCTTACAGGCCAGGTTTCTTGTGTATGTACCGAAAATTGGTGTATATCTGTCGGCTTTTTTAAAGTTGACAGTGGTACCAGTCGGGCCAATTTTATGCCCAGCATCATGTAACAAAAAAATAAAATGGTACTTTGGCAATTTAAACATTGTAACTACATCTTCGATAAACTGTAGTTACAACAATTTCTCACCAAACAAACAAAAATGCTTAAAAAAAGATCCTTCAAAGCATGCTGCTGGTCTTAATGAATGATTTGACTGGTTGGTGAATTCTTTGATTAACTGTCATAGTCCTTCAGTATGTTACTTGAAATATTGATTGTCTTCAAAATTGGGATGTAAGCATTTTGTTTTGGTTGGAAATTAAATTGCTGATTGTTTGATCAATTTTTGTTCTTTATCTGAGATTATACCATATCATTGATTTTAATCACCTCTCTGTTAAGTGAACATCTGCTCTAATGCATTCCTGTTTTGCAAAAGGTTAGACCTGTCCAAATTCAAAAGATTTGCAGATGGAAATTTCAAGTTCATTTAATCTGAAAAAATAACCATTCAGTAAGGCAGAATTGCTACAAGCAATTTCTTCTTTCTGTACAATATTTTCTAAAATCACTGGGATGTAAAAACCAGCAATTGAACAGGAAACGGTTAACATATTTGTTTCCAATCTGAATATCATTCTTAATTTGTTGACAATAGAATAAAATTTCCTCTGACTTTTTTTTTTGACAGAGAAAGATCTAGGTCAAACATGTAAAGATGGGGAATGTGGTCCTGCCGATTCAGTCTGTAGTTCTACAACCAATGTATGTGAATGTCAGGAAGGCTTCTTTGATACTGATGGATCAGGAACTCCAGGAGGAAACTGTACAGCAAGTAAGGACAATTCAGTATAAACCTAGACATTCTGAATTTATATTATATGTATAAAGAAATTTTGATATTTTTGATAAGTTTTCATCAGTCACACTATACATTGCTGTAAATTTTCATCATGTTTTTATTTCATTGCAGAGTTGTCCCTTGGTGCATCATGTACACAGTCAGATTCCTGTGCAGATCCAATGGCCATTTGTTCTACTACATGTCAATGTCCAACAGATTTCTTCAACAATAATGGAGTATGTGAAAGAAGTAAGGATTTTAATTGCTTACTCCAAATTCAAAATTGATGGATTGCTTGCCCAAACTACTGAGCCCCAATAGGAAATTTGGCTTAGATAGTTAACTAATAGCACTATTTTTGATAATTCATGGTCTGTAACAAAAATAGAATGGTTGGAGACCCAAATGTTGTAACTACAGCTTGAATAAGTTAGTTGCAATATTTAAGTTGCCTAATGAACAAAAATGCTTCACATAAATGTCTATGAAATTCGGAGTTTACTTCTGTTAATCCATACATGTGATATCTCCCTATCTTGTCATATTCTCCCGATATTTTATTTGTCCTCATGACAGACCGATCCGGTAACCAGTTCTCCCGATCTCTAGAAAATTCAGATGATTAAAAAATTGAGTCCAGATTTCAGCACTTGTGAGCAGAGAATAGTCGTTGGGAAATGGGTTGTCTCGCTGGAATATGTTTCATTGCCAACTTGATGTATATTTGTCAAGCTGATTAGCTCAGTTGGTAGAGAACTTGACTTCAAACCTCAAGATCACGGGTTTGAGCCCTGGGCTGACCATATCAACTAACAAACTAATTGTCTTTCGGATAAGATGTTGAACCAAGGCCCTGTGTGACGGTGCTATCCACCGAGCATGTTAAGGAACCGGGCGAAGCTCTCAGCAGTTTCATCCTGTATCCTTGCACTAACCCTGTAACAACTAACAATCTTCTGGGGGTGTCGCTCATGTTGGCATGTGCTACGGTAGCAACCATAGATAAATGGAAATACACACACTGTATGTTCCCTGAAGTGTGCACCCAGTTGAATGGTATTATCAATTTTCTCGCTAGAATACCTATACACCCTTTACAGTTAAGTAGTAAAGTTTGATAGTTTGACCCTAATTTGCTTGCGTGACTTTTGATTCCAATACAATTTGTACAACACATTGGTCAAAATAGCGTATTCGGGGTGTATTGCCGAAATTCCTTAATGTAATCGACTCAATGAATTATAAACATACCGATGATTCATGTCCTAAATCACCGATCCTTCTTTTATGTGATCTGACTCAATAATATAGTTTTGTATCCTAAACTTCCAAAGTCATTACTTTTGGCATCATCCATCTTAAGAATGCACAATTATTTCAAATTATTTAGTCCTTTGTATGTACGAATTCTATTCCTGCTCATTGTCATTAGAAACCAGATCATCGTAACTTAAGCTTTTTGTAAACCTCCAAGTCTTTTTAACCGTAACTTCTGCAAATATCCATCTTTATTAATTCAAATATATGCACTTTCATATTTTAATGACGTGATTTTTTAAACACTTGCACATAAAATTTAGTTTGGATTGTTTGACAGACCCCGGTATCAGCATGACATATAATACTCTAGACTAAGTCCATGTGTTACCAGAAAAAGTACAGCAGTAACATCGTATGTGGCATTGATAAGTGTTTTAAGATACAGTTAAAATGTGTTGAAGAATTGGGTGAGTTGAAAGGTTGCACGCGTCACGATGGAGTTGTCCCGATTCCTGCCTCTCGACCGTCTCGAAGACTTGGACAAAAGTTAAGATTTACTTTTACCCCATTTCGACTGTGTATTTCAACTTCTATAAAATTTTACCGATTGGAAAGATTATCTTCCCCTCTAAACTCATAACAAAAAAGTAAGATTTTCACGCATCAACATGTGTTTTCACCTAAGTTCCGTGAAATATAGCAGATCTTTCTGAGGTAAGGGTCAATGAGTGCATCATCTCAGCCTGCCCTCCCGATTTTTTTAGACTAAATCTTAAGATACTGTTACCAGAAGTTTTATCTGAAATCAAATGAGAGCTCTGGTAGAAGACAAAAAAACATCGGACATGTATGAGTTTATGCAGTCTGGGGCTTATTTGTTGCTTAGTACTAAATGTATTCAATTGTATATGTTTGAGTAACAGATTTAGTCTGTTTCTGTAATCAAGGCACTGAAAGTATTTGAAGAAGATAGTCACAAGGGGATAAGATAAACTTGATTATATCGGGTCACATGGTCATGTGATTAGCTTTATTCAGTAACTTTATCATGTGACCTGCGGGAACTACTTTTATAGTGGTTTGGGTTCTTTTTTAACCTTCCTTTTAAACAATAAATGTTAAAATCTTCAGTGGAAAAGAAAAAGCTATACCCGTCTCTCAACTTTCTTTGGTCAAATTATAAATCAATGACATAGAGATGACATAATACATGACGCCGTCATTCATCTCTACATGGAGACATACACACAACTTCAGAAAGGCAGGATTTTAAAAACGTTTTCTGAGTGGATTTAGCATGGATACTATTTCAATGAGGAAACTTTTAGAAATCTCAGCTAAGCATCTTATCTCAAGCTCTGTCTGTCCTGTGATATTCTATAAGGAAGGCATTGAGTTGTGGTTTAGTTTTAGCTGCATAACAACGGACTTGTTAGGAAAACTTCGCAAGAATAGTTGGGTCATCGACAAGATAATAAATCTAGGCCTTTCATGTTCAATAATCAAGGTAGGTCTTTGGTGTTTAAGTTTTAGAGGTTCTAATTGAATTCTGTCATAATTGGGCCTCTGAAATAAAATTTTGAGAGTTCTTTCAAAGGCTGACACCCTCACACACATCCTATTAATAAAAATCATGTTTTGCAAAGAGACGTTAACTTACATTTATCATTTTTTGAAATTCAGTCAATTAGTGATTTATTAATTCTTATTATTATCTGGATTCAATTTTTACCCAATTCATTGTTTCTTTATTGAATTTGATTGATAGAACTAACAGTATAATTAGCCCTTGCCATGCTAAACCCGGAATATTCCTGTTTTGACAGGAGGTATAGACAAAGATCAGCCTGCACATAAGTGCAGTCTGATCTTAGTCTACACCTATTGCTTGTCTTTTGCATGCCAGAATTGCTAATGAAATTAAATTCCATAATGAATATTGATGATTGAACAACACGTACAAACAGTGCTTTCATCCCTTTGATTTTAATGCCATTCAAAATGGATTTATTCAGCATGACAAGGGTTAACTGATTACCGCTCGATACAAATTAAGACTTGTCCATATTCAAAGAAATTGCAGACCACAATTTTCAGTCGATGAATTTTAAAAATCCTTGTATAAGACATTACAGTTAATGACAGAAACTCCTTGTTACAAGCAAAATTTCTTCACTTTCCACAATATATTCCAAAACTTTTAATTTGGTGGGCATAGAAAACTGACACTTGGGATGGACAGTGACACCAGTGGACAGTGACACCAGTTTTTAGCTCGACTGGCCAAAGGCAATAAAAGCTATTGCGATGGCTTTTTCCCGTCCGGCGTCCGTCTGTCTGTCCGTCGTCCATCCCCTAACTTTTCCTTGTTAACGCTCTAGAGTCCACAGCTTTTGTCGGATTTCTCAGAATGATTTTACCATTATATAGATCGTTCCTTTTGAAATTGTCACAGATCCATCAAATAATGGGAAGAGGGGTCTAATTAAAATTTAGTAAAAAGATCCTCCTTAACACGCTAGGGTCCACAGTTTACATTGGATTCTCTTAAAACTTTTACAGAGAGATTGTGACATCATAACTATATATTGTTCCTTTTGAAATTGGGTACGATCCGTCAAGAAACGAAAGGGACGATGGCCTTATGAAAATTTAATTCAATTCAAAAATATATAAAAAATCCTCATTAACACTCTAGAGTCCACAGTTTTCATTGGATTCTCTTCAAACTTTCACAGAATGATTGTACTATCCTAAGGATCGTTCCTCTGGAAATTGGGTATGATCTACCAAGAAACATGGGAAAGGGGCGTTTTGAAAATTCATTTTAAAAATCCTAATTAATACGCTTGAGTCTTCTCAGAAAGATTGTATTATCAAAAGGATCGTTTCTTTGGACATTTAATCAGATCTATCTAGATCCATGGGGAAAAGGGGTCGAATTAAAATTCAATTAAAAGATCCTTGTTAACATGCTAGAGTCCAAATTTTTCATTAGATTCTATTCAAACTTTCACAGCATGATTGTACCATCATAACTATTGTTCCTTTCAAAATTGGGTATGATCCGTCAAGAAACAAGGGGAAAGGGGCCTTACGAAAATTTGATTTAAAAATATATTAAAAATCCATGTTTTTATGCTAGAGTCCACAGTTTTCATTGGATTCTCTTCAAACTTTCACAGCATGATTGTACCATCATAACTATTGTTCCTTTCGAAATTGGGTATGATCTGAAAAGAAACAAGGGAAAAAGGGCCTTTTGAAAATTTATTTTAAAAATCCTCATTAATACTCTTGAGTCAACAGTTTTAATTGGATTCTCTTCAAACTTTCTCAGAATGATTGTGTCATCAAAGGATCTTTCCTTTGGAAATTGGGTCAGATCCTCCTAAAACTATGGGAAAAGGGGCCGAATTAAAATTCAATTAAAAGATCCTCGTTAATATGCTAGAGTCCACAGTTTTCATTGGATTCTCTTCAATTTTCACAGCATGATTGTACCATCATAACTATTGTTCCTTTCGAAATTGGGTATGATCCATCAAGAAACAAGGGGAAAGGGGCCTTAAGGAAATTTGATTTAAAAATATATTAAAAATCCTCATTAATACTCTAGAGTCAACAGTTTTAATTGGATTCTCTTCAAACTTTCACAGAATGTTTTTACTATCATTAGCATCATTCCTTGTGAAATTGGGTATAATCCGTCAAGAATCACCGCAAAAGGAGCTGAAATAAAATTTGATACTAAACCCTTGTTAACACGCTAGAGCCCACAGTTTTCATTGGATTCTCTTCAAACTTTCACAGAATGATTGTACCATTTTTAGGATTGTTCCTTTGAAATTGGGTATGATCCTTCAAGAAATGTGGGAAAGTGGGGCCTTATGGAAATTTGATAAAAAAAATCCTAGTTAACACACTAGAGTCCACAGTTTTCATCGGATACTCTTTAAACATTCATAGAATGATTATCCCATTAAACCCATTCCCACTCAGTAAAGCTTTTAGATGCCCCAAAAGGAAAAGGCTTTGGAAAACATTGTGAAAAATGAAAAAATTGCTTCTTCATCATCCAAAAAGACGATAAAATTTTAAATTAAATAAACTTTTAATTGTTGTCTGCAACTTCTTTCAATTTGGACCAGTCTAAAATTTTGCCGTCTGGTAATGGGTTAAATAGATTGTTCCTTTCAGAAGTGGGTTTGATCCATAAAGTATCATGGGAAAAGGGGCCTTATCAAATTTGATAAAAAAAATCTTAGTTAACACATCATGGCCCCAGATTTCTCCTGATTGACTTCAAACTTTCACAGAATGATTGTACCATCATAAGGATTGTTCCTTTCAATTTGGGTCTGATCCATCGAGAAACATAGGAAAAGGGACCTTATGAAAGTTTAGGTAGAAAATTCTTAATTAATGCTTTGAAGTCTACAGATTTCATTGGGTTGTCTTCATACTCAAACAGAATAATTATACTTTTGTAAGTATAGTTCCCTTCGTAATTGGTTCAGATCCATCAAGTAACATTGTTGATGTTGACATTAGATCTGATCTGTCAAGAATCTCAGGAAAAGGGGCTGTATGAAAAATTATTACCAAATCCTCATTAACACAAGAATGTCTTCAGTCTTTTTCAGATTCTCTTCAAACTTTAATACAATGATAGTATCATCATTTGGATTATTCCTGTGTAAATTGGGTCTGGTCTGTAAAGTGAGACAAGAAAAGAGACCTTATGAAATTTTATTGCAAAAACGTCATTATCATAATAAAGTCATCAGTCTTTATCATTTTCTTCAAACTATCTATCATTGGGATTGTTTGTTTGTAAATTGGCTCTGATTTGTTAAGTTTCATGGGAAAAGGGGCTTTATGAAAATTTTGTTTAACAAAATTCTTGACACAATTCAGTCCACTGTTTTCATTGATTCTCTTTAAACTTATTAAGAAAGATTGTACCTTCCTTTTGAAATTTGGTTTGTTCTGTAAAGTATCATGGGAAAAGGGGCCCTATGCAAATTTCACTATGAAATCCTCATTAACACAATAAATTCCACAGATTGATTGTAACATCATTACAAGTGTTGACTCTGACAGTAGATCTGATATGGCAAGTATAACATGAATAGGGCCCTTATGAAAAACTTTCTTAAATATTCTTGTTAACTCAATGATGTCCCTAGATTCCGCCAGATTCACTTCAAATTTTCACAGAATGATTGTACAATTATAAGGATGGTTCTTTTCAGAATCAAGTACAATCAGTCAAGTATCATGTAAAAAGGGGGGCCATATGAATTTTTTATTTATTCTTGTTAACATAGTGAAGTCCCCATATTTAATCAGCTTCACTTGAAACTTTCACAGAATGATTAGACAAACAATAAAGTATCACGGGAAAAGGGTCATTATGAGAACTTGATTGAAATATCTTCCTTAACACAATACAGTCGGATTCTCTTCAAAGATGGAGGAATAATTGTGGCATTGGAAACACAGGAAAAGGAGCCTTACAGATAATCATTCCAAAAATTCTTGTTTATGTGATGAAGTTATCAATTATTATCAGATTGTTGTTGAAATTTCACAGGACTATTGTATGGTAATAAGGAAAGTTCCTTTCAGAAATGAAATGGATCCAAAAGAAAACACAGGAAAAGGGGCCTTATGGATTTTCACTCAAAACAACCCTGTTTACGTGATAAAGTCCATAATCATTATCAGATTTTATTGAAAAATTCACATGATGAATGCAGGGTCAAAAGAAAACTTCCTTTTGGAAATGGAGTGGATCCATCATGAAACATGTGAAAAAAGGGCTTAAGGATTGTTGCTCAAAATTATAATGGGGATAAAGTTCAATTTGTTACTTTCATTTTATGCATTCTTCTTTAAGCAATTAACTTTTTTAAATATCAGATTTCTTCAACAGAAAACTTGATAACCAGTAGATTGGCTCTGGCCCTGGTGGGCCTCTTTTTTTTGTTCAATCCTGACTGCATATCAAGCCATTCAGGCCTTTGATTAAGATTGGTTACAAGACTAATAGGAGAGATGGTTTGTGTCTTGATATATTGAAAAGTTCATCAGGGTCAGCTTCTATATTTATCTGTTTGGCCTTGAACAGACACTCTAATTAATTCCTACGCTTTGACTAATGAACTTTTCCATATAAAACAATACCAACCATTTGTTCTCCATACTTATATCCCCATTACTTTATTTGATATTGGCAACAGCTAGAAGAAGCTTCCTTATTTCTCAACAGATTTCAATCAAATAACCAGTCGACCAATGAAGTCAGTCATTCGGCCGGGACCTGAGCTTTCAACTCCGACATTTGCCACCATTTTGTTAACCTTTTTTGTTGGTTTGACGACTTAAAACTTATTTTATCTGTGGTTGTAATGTTTTGGACACCAACCAACCATTTTACTTTTATGTTACATGCTACTAGCCATAAATATTGCAAAATAACGCCTTTGAAATGGAAGTAGGATTTCCTGTCGGAGCTAATGGGCGTGGCAAACAGGGTATGTGGGAGGGGCTAGGAATTGTTCACTTGTTGGCTGGGGTCATCAATGTTTCAAACCAATGGAAATGTTGGAGTTCAACATTTTACTTCAAGTCAAAAAACTTGATTTGATTGGTAAAGTGATTTTGTTTGATGTACAGTGGCAATAGGCTTACTGACCAAACTCTGGCCCTGCCCACTTACTTCATTGGCCACACCCACCAACTCAGACAGGAAGCCTCGTTTTGATTTTAAACAGTGTTATTTTGCAAAATTTATGGCAAGTAATATGCAACAAAAAGTAGAATAGTAGGTTGGTGATTTAAACGTTGTAACTTGAGCTTGAATAAGCTGTATTTTTCATTTAAATAATCAAATAAACATAAAGGTTAACAAAAATGGCGGCTAATATTGGAGTTCAAAACCATTTCTGGTCTAAATGAATGATATGGTGTACTTGTAATTTGATTGACAGCCGCGATTCGTCAATTATTAAATCAAACTTTTCTTCATATCCCTGTATAAAAAGATAGAGGGCATATTGTTTTACTAGTGTCCTTCTTTCTGTCATCCATCAATTTTTTAACCATTTTCCTTATATTTAACAATATAAAAACTTGCTGTGTAAACTTAACGCTTCCCATCAGCTATAATGACACTTTTCTTTTGAAAATTTGATTGACACCTACTTTTTATTAGCCTGAGATTGCTACATAAGCTTAGGCTTAAGTTACCAAGGTAAAATTTCAACCCATGCAGAGTTTAATGTGAAAAAATACAATGCAATTAATACAATTTTCTGCTGCGTGGAAAGTACATTGGACTAGATTAAACAACTTTGATTAGTTATCTTTACGCCCAAGAAAGACCAAGGCAAGATTTAACTCATTTCATTAATAATATACAGTGCTTTCACCTGAGTGTTCTGAATTTGACAAAATTTTCAAAAACCCATGAGCTAATGGATAGAAAAAAAGAAAATATTTGATATATTGAACATTCATTAACCCATTACCACATGGCAAAATTTTAGACTGGTCCAAATTGAAAGAAGCTGCAGACGACAATTAAAAGTTCATGAAATTTTAGATTTTTTCAACTCTTTGGATAGAAAATATTGTTTAATATGAAGAAATTGCTTGTTACAAGCAATTTCTTCATTTTACACAATTTTTACCCAATTGTTTTTCCTGAGAGGTTCCAAAAGCATCACTGTGTGGGAATGGGTTAATCATGTATGATAATATCATGTTGTTAACAAAAAATTAGCTGTTTGTTTTAATTCAGAAATAATACTATTTATTTTCCTTAATCGAATAAATAAACTACAACTACCATATACTGGTCATCTTTTTAATTCTTTTTTATACATTCTATACCCAATGTTTAATTCATAATTTGAAAATGCGTGGAATATTTTGGCCGCTCTACGGATTTTACCATTTTGTATTGCAACGATGATCCCCCAACTGTAAAGGCACAATACGCAAAGCCGTATAGAAATATAAGCAACTTCCGTCACGACCGGGTACCCTGGAAGAGATCTAGTCGTTGCCCTTTGCGCGAATAAACTTTTTATTACTGCCACTAATAAATTTCTCAAATTTATCCCCCAATTAAAATTGTCGTTGCTTTCGGTAGAGTTGATGTTGCTTACTAGGACAAATGATTGTTAAATGTTACATGTTTGTTGTTGTTTTGTTGTTATTTCACAAATCCAAACTTTAACCTGATGTCATATGTTTCGAAATCATATCTTTCACGTAATCTAGGTAAAATTCTAAACCGATAAGATTGAGGTGAACCCTGTCCGATCGATAGAATGACGTCTCTCTATCGATATCGGGTTTAATAACATCAGCTTTGCCCGATTTAAAAACCAACTCGCGGCCAATTCTATTAACCCGCTTACGCTTACGTTCGATGGCGTCATTACCCTGCAAAGCCCCCCTCCAAACTTGCCTTTGCAATATGTCCATCCATACCAAAACACATTCGGGGAAAGCCTCGCGCAGATATGACACCTCCGAGCATATAAAATCCTTAATTTGCAGAGTTGACAGCACACTGAGGTCATTTCCACCTAAATTTAGAATGATTAAGTCCGGATCGTTTGAAAACAGTACTTTGGTTTCAATGGTTTTCCTAAGCTGTTGCCACCCCAAGCCTCTCACGCCAAGCCATTCAATTGATCCTTTTCTAAACCTAGATTCGGCGTTCCCCTTTCTCTCGCCCGTACACCAGCTCAGTAGGGAATAGAGTCTCCAAGTACCCAGACCGCTTAAATAGAAATAAGACAATTTGCACATGGTTGAAAGTACAGACCGCATACCCAAATTAAAAACGTATGTAGTTCTTAAAACAACCGGAACTCCATCGTCCCAAGTATTTAATCTAGAAAGCTGCGTTCTTGTAACCGGTGACCCCTCCCTATGCACAAATAAAGGGCCGCTAACCGACAGACGAAGTGCCAAGAACTCTTTTGTCGCCTGCACCGGGCACACTCTACCTTCCACTTTTGGCAATTTTAATGTCAATGATTTGCCGTATTGATTTGTTTTGGAATAGTGGAGTTGCAGTAATATAAAGTTATTCGATATTCAAGACACATCGGACGTGTGAATAACCCTTTGACATTCAGATTTTGTGCTATAACAAGCTTGGTTGCCCAAAAAAGCCCAAAATATGCCAAAACAAATAACGCCGTAAACATGATCGCTTCATAATGGTTGTATGCTACCTGCGGCAAAACAACGCACAGAGCTTCTAGGGCTGGTTTTCTTAACGGGGTCCTTGTATCCTGTTGTATACGTGTTCTTCGGCATCCCTCTAGCAATTTTTTTTTGAAAATGTCGGTCAAATCAACATACCCATTCAATTTATGAAAGTAGTTCAAGCCAGCTATATATGTACAAATTGTTCTAGGGGATTTGCCCGATTCGTAGCAATATGCGATAAATAGCGCGACTTGAGAATATGGTATTGGCCAAACGGAATCAAATTGTACGCCAATCTAAACTGATCGAAAGCCCTGAGGGCTACATCATATGTAAGACGCGTGTTTGCTGCTAGACTTCTATGTAAGAGGTCTCGAGATCTCCACTGAATACGTTCCAAAGAAATTCCGGCGTTTTGTCTTCCTGAAATCGAGATAGAGCGTCACAAATTTGATTTTTGTTGCCAAATATATGTCTGGCTTTTATGAGAATATTGTGCTTTAGACAATGTTACGTGGCTAGACTTATCATGCTCATGATAAGACCAGATTTCGACGTTAACTTGTTGATAATTTCAACCACTGCGCTGTTGTCACAATCAAATAAGATTTTTTTGTTCTTCAACTTGAAACTCCAAATAAAAAGAGCTACCACAATAGGGAACAGCTCCAAAACCGTTATATTTTCAGTGAAACCTTTATCATACCACTTGTCCAGCCATTTACCTTGACCCCACTGACCTTGAAAATAAATGCCGAATCCCAGACCCTTGCCTGCCGCGCTATCAGTGAACAATTCTACTTCATTATTGACCGTCCAATATATTTGTTGTGAAAACACGATACTCCGTTGAAGTTGGACAGGAATAAGAGCCACATTTTTAAATCTCGGCAAATTCCGCGTTTTATACGTACATGGTGAAACGGTTTCGAAAGTCCGCAGATAGAATTAATTAAACGACGTATAAAGGGTCGGCCCATTACAATTGCTATGCAGCAAATATGGAGGGACCCAATTAACGATTGTACCATTTTGAGTGTAGCCTTCTCTTTCCTTAAAATTTCTTTTATCTTACTAATTACTTCCTCGATTTTCTGTCTAGGTATGCGAACAACCATTTTACGCTTGTCTACTTCTAAACCTGGAAATATAATAACCTCTGACGGGCCCTCCGTTTTTTCATCTGTGAGCGGTACACCTATTTCTGACATTACGCTTTGAAAAATGTGTAAAGCTTCGAGACAGGATTCATATGTTTTTTGGCCACCAAGGAAGTCGTCTAGATAGTGTAATAATGAAGCCTTATCTAGCCTAGATTCTACGCAATATTGAATAAATCTCGAAAAGCGTTCAAAGGTAATCAGACTAATAGAGGCCCCAAAAGGGAGAGATTTATCGATGTAATATTTATTCTCATAACAAAAACCTAATAATTGAAATCAGATGGCTTAATTGGAATAAGACGATATGCACTCTTGATGTCCGTTTTAAACAACTTGCAGTTTTGACCCAGAATTTGGACATTGTAATAGCTTCGTCGAATCTCGTATATTGCACTGAACAGATTGATGGATCAATAAAGTCGTTAATTGACCCGCCAGTTGGGTATGATAAGTGGTGGATCATCCTAAATTCTCCAGGGGTTTTCTTAGGCACCAAACCAATTGGACTTACGATCAAATTCGGAAGAGGTTGTTCATTAAAAGGATCAGCTACACGACCTGCCTCCACCTCCTTTTGAATTTGCCTTTTAACGATAACAGGATTCATATTAATCGGAGATTTTTTGAATCGTGTGCTTTACGTGGACCGGTATATTGAAGAGAAAATCCATCCCGAAAACCGTCAAGTAAAAAGGCTGCCTCTTTCCTATCATAATGAGTTAGATACTGTTCCAACATGTTTAAATTTATCGGCGTTTTTGCCAAAGACATACAAACATTTAACCTATATCCATCTAACCTTATCTCCCTTTCACCAATTTCATTGGCGTCTTAAATTAACCCGGTACTGGCCTCTACCCGAAATTCCGACCCCTCACCTCGAAAAGTATCTTGATCAGTAGGCATTCGAGCTCTTTCCATATTACAAGTCATACAATCAACCTGTGAGTGAGGACCTGAACACTTGGATCAAAGGTCTGCAAATTTACAATTCTTCCAAGTGCATTTGCCTTTGTTGAACTAGTTACAAGTAAAACGAGGCTTAATCGCGACCGGTTTTGTAGTTGGTCTAACCTGCATGCATCTCCACCATAAGTCATTGTTTATTTTTGACCATGATGCCGGAAATATTGCTTGTCTAAGACGGAACTGCTCATCATAATTTCTCCATGCCAGACTATCTTGACGACGAGCGCATTCCCTTATATTATACATATAGTGCAACATTTCATATATTTTGTCAGAGTGAGTAGACAGATGAATAGACATGTAAATAGTGAAAGCATCGGTCCAAGGGCCGAAGGCAGTTATCCTATCCTTACATTCTTTAGGACCAGTCTCCACAAAACTGTCTCTATTCAACCTGATCATTGACCCCTGACAGTATTCAGATAATTCTATTGCACCCTTTAAAAGTAATGCCAAATTAATGAATTCGCCCCGACAAATTTTCTGTTTAATGACTGCCGGAACGTGCGCCACAATGACGTCATCTGCAAGGCATATAATCTGCGTCACCTGCTGACCCGACACGGCATCGCCGGAGATACTTCCTTTATTTAAACCGGTACACTCGTAATTGGCGTCTGCAGTGCCGTAGAATACGTAGACACAGAATTACATAGAATCGTATTCACCTCCGGGTTCCCAGAAAGTGAACTAATCCCGGTAGTCGACGGTAACGTATTCAACTCCGGGTTCCCAGAAAGTGAACTTATCCCACTAGACGAGGCTTGGTTATTTCTTTGGCTTATATTAATAACCGACTGCTCCTGCGAGTTCCCAAACGAATGCGTGACAATACCAAAGTCAATAACATTTGACCTACCCGATTCCAAGGATGTAACCATTTCTTCCACGGTGTCTTGCAGAGCCTCCATCTCCGAAATTCTTCTTTTCTGGCCCCTCGTTCTTACAATGGTTGTCTGAGACGTCCGCCCTCGAGGTCTCCTTCCATGGCTTCCAGCATGTGGCATCTTCTCTATACAATATAATCAGCTCTTTATGTTCAATGTTTGTAAAACAAGACAGAAGCGCACGTGTGAACCGATTTATATACCTCTCTCTCTTGGCGGGAAAACTCTATGCATTCAGGTGGAACGTAAGCGAATGGATTTACTACACACAACTTTAGAAGCAGACGACAAATTCTTGATAAGAAAATAAAACAAATTTTTTTAACTGTAAAATAATTATAATTATTTCTGAGTTACAGTATTCAAATGATCCAGTTAGACAAAGTTGCTGTATATAGATGATAAGTGAAGCTGTCAGTTTTGGAATGTTTTGTTTATCAAATCAATTGGTCCTTCATGGAATCATATTTGCACTGTCTGCAAACAATTTAGTCATGCTAGGATTTTGTGGCTATATATATTCACCTCCGAATTCTACCCATAGGAAATAAAAGCAACTTAGCAAATTATAATGTAAACCTTAATGTAAACCGCCAAGCCCCCCCCCCCCCTTCTCTCTCACTCTTCATTTGGAGACTATGAAGCGTATACTTACATAATGGAATTTGTCTGTGTGGTAGAATACTCACATTGCCTGTGAGAGCCTTCTAGTTCAAACCTGGCTACAGATTGTATTCCTCTCTCTCTCTCTCTCTCCCTCCCTCCCTCCCTCCACCTTCTCTCTCTCCCTCCCTCCCCCTTCTCTCTCTCTCTCTCTCTCACACACACGCACAAATTGGCAGATGTGCCCATAATAGATATTAGATGTTGGTAGAAAGTGACACATCCTATAATCTGAACATCAAACCTTTTCTGACCAGGTTATATATTTTGTGTATATATCTCAGGCTTTCAGACCTTTTAGTGCTTTGAATATATATATAGCCACTGAAGGGTTAATTTATTATGGGATTAAAACACACAACATTACATCGAAAAATACATTAGAGAACTGTTATTCATTGACTGAAAATAAGAAAATATTTTTTTTGCAAAATTTAGGATAAGTGGGACAAATATCAATGTCAATTATTTGCGCTTAACCCATCCCACACAAAGACACTTTCTGACTACCCTCAAGAACTAGAGGAGCTTGAGCCCCTGTATCGCTCCACAGACACAAATGTACTGATTAAGCAAAATTTTTTCATGAATTTAAAATAAACTGAATATGATGAAAATGAATCTAAATCACTGAAGAACTATTTCAAACTTTTCATTGTTTTTACAACAGTCAAGTCAAGTTATGTAAAATTCATTATGTAAAATTTTTACTGTATACCATATATGGACATAACCCACCACCATAATAGCCATTTTTTTCAACCAATCAAAATTATATGAAGAAATCTGACAAACAGTAATCTGGTTATCATTCCCATGAAATTTGGTTGAAATCCATCAACAGTTTTCTGAGAAATTTACAAAGTTTTCAGTATATACCATATATGGAAATTAGCCCTGTTTATTAAAGCCATAATTTCATCCAATCAAAAATCTTTTTTATAATCAGATAAAAGGTCACCCAAGGATAGATCCGGTCAAATTTGGTTGAAATCCAACCACTGGCTTTTGAGAAGAAGAATTTCAAAGCTTTTACCATATATTGAAATAGCCCTGCCCATTAAAGCAATGTTTTTCATCCGATCAAAATTCTTTGAAGGATTCTGATAGAGGATTGCCATAGGACCATTTCTGTGAAATTGTGTTGAAATCCATCCACCGGTTTCTGAGAGGAAGAATTTCAAAGTTTTTACCATCTATGGAAATTAGCACTGCCCATTAAAGCCATGTTTTTCATCCGATCAAAGTTCTTTGAAGGAATCTGATAAAGGTTCACCCATGGACCATTTCTGTGAAATTGTGTTGAAATCCATCCACCGGTTTCTGAGAAGAAGAATTTCAAAGTTTTTACCATCTATGGAAATTAGCACTGCCCATTAAAGCCTTGTTTTCATCCTATCAAAATTCTTTGAAGGAATCTGATAGAGAGTCACCCAAGGATCATTTCTTTGAAATTTGGTTGAAATCTGTTCAGCACTTTCTGAGGAGAAGATTTTCAAAGTAAAAGTTTACGGACGACCAGATGGAGGCACGCACACACTACGGACACAACGCCATGACAATAGCTCTCTGGCTTTCAGCCAGTGGAGCTAAAAACAATTAGGAAAACACTGTGTAAAATGAACAAGTAATTTCATCATTTTGCCCAATGTTTTCTACCCCTAAAGATGAAAAAATGAAAAAAAAATCATACACCTTAAATTGCCGTCTACAACTTCTTTTAATTTGGTCTAATCTAAAATTTTACCGTCTGGTAATGGGTTAGTGCAAAAACGCTAATTAGACACCTGTTTATTTCCAAATGATATTCTGATATAATCTGATCTAATGAATTAATTCATTGCCACCAATATTGCCAAGAAAAAATGGAATTTGAATCATACTTAACTATTGTCAAAAATGATAGTTAAAGGACACTTCTCACAAAGCTAAATATATATAGTAGAGAAGCTGTTCAAACAGGAAGGTATAATATATCATAGTCAGAACAGAGAGGATATGTACAATAGGTAGGCAAAATTTTGTAGAATCGGAACCATTTTGTTCTATGTTCCATGCATAGAGATAAGCAATTGAAATAATTCAAATTTTCAATCTTTGCCTTTATTTCTATACTTAATGTAATCTTCTAAAGAGAAGAATTGGAATGAAATCTTCTAGGTATCTAACTGAAGTTATTGAAATTCAGAAAAAATCGATGAACACTTGAGTTTTATTACCTATTGTAACACGTCACTATAATACCATGACTTTTATATATATTTTTGCTAGGTTTATTATTTTTACTGTTTTTGTTCCATGCATGTAAATTTATATCATTATGTAAAGACCAGAGGCACAAAAAGTGCCAAGATGCCCAATACAGATATTTGAAGTTTGAAGTTTGTTTTATGTTAGAAGAGTAAAGTAGGTTGCATCAATCATCATCTAACAAGGGTCATATAATCAAGGTCAATATTTTTATCTTTATCCTGAAGACTTTATAGAAAACTTTGTGCATTGTAACTTGAAAAGTATTGAAGCTTCTTTGCTCATATTTGGTGTGTAGCTTGTATTAATCTGCTTACAAAGAGAGTCATGGACAAAGGTCAAGGTCAAGCTTTGAACCCCTGTCCTTAAAATTTGATATGAAAATCTTAATGTGTATGCTTAACATATTGCTGTTGTTCATAAATAGTGACCATATGTTCTGTACCAGTAACTCTCTGCTATTGGCAAATGACCAGAGTAAAAAAAAACTAATATAAAAATCAAATTGTCAACCCTTGAAAACTTGACATTTCTATTAGTTTAGGGCTATTTAACTTACACTGCTCATAGTGTTAGTGTTTCACAAACACATTTTGGTGTTGTTTTTTGTTCAGAGAGATGTATAGGAGAATCCTGCAACAATGCTACAGACTGTCTTGGAGTAGATGTGGAATGTTTAGGAAGTCCAAAGAAATGCCAATGTCAAACTGGGTTCTTTCTGAATGACACAACTGGTGACTGCAATACAAGTAGGTTAACACTCTATAATTTGAAATAATTCTAAACAATTCTAAATTGAAAGAGATGTCAGACAACAAGTCATATGCATTTGAGTTGACAAATGAGTGCATTGAAGGATAGAAAATATTATATCCCAAGGTGAAGTCAATATTTTATGTGACTTTCGCCAGCATTGACTTGAAACTTGATATGGAGGTTCAGTGAGGGTTCCTACTTGGTTCTCACCAAATTAAGGTCCATACGTTTTCTACTTCTTGTTTATTTTTGGACATTGCCTGGAATACAACAAATGTAGTAGTTTATTTTGGTTTCTTTTTTCTTTGTGACAATTAGTAATTTTAACTAGAAACTTAGTATACAGGTTCCACTAGGGATGCTACATGGCACTTGCTGAATATAGGCTCCAAAGTCATCCTGTTATACAACTAAGTTTGTTTTCAGTGTCCTTCTGTAAAAAATATTTTTCACGTAAGTTTTCATAGCTATTGTATTGACTTGAAACTTGGAATGGAGATTCAACTGGAAGTATTACATTGCAATTTGCTAAAACTGACAGAAACTCAACTTAGCCTTGCTTTTACAACTTTAGAATGACTACGATAGAATGATAATGATTTCTTCTTAGACATCCTATTTTTCAATATAATTTCAGAGAAGGCCCTAGGTGAAAGTTGTAGTCCAGGACAATGCTTTGGCGATGCAATATGCAATCCACTTAATCAAACATGCACTTGTGCTCCGGGATTTACTGTAAGCGGAGGTAACTGTAGCATTGGTAAGTGATTTGACGGTTGCATTAAAAATCTCATCTTCAATATGTTCCCATTTGTCATCCTATATGTTTTATGACTATCAATGAAAAACTTTGAAAAGTACAATTGGAAATTGTATTAAGAAATTTTTTCATTGTTGACCTAAATTACAAAGATTTTTCGAACTTAAGTTTGTTGCTTTCCTAATTCTGACCAAACTAAATTTTTGTAGTATGACAGTTGACCCGTTGCAGCTGTCAATCAAATATTCTGTCGAAAGGAATAATTCATTTAGACCAGAAGTATATTTAGGGGCCCTTTTAAATTAAGCTTTTTGTTGGTTTGGCGACTTTAACATAGTAACTTCAGCATGAATAGGTCACCATTGGACCACTCTACTTTTTTATGAATACTTTTTATAATTCAACATCATTTAAAATGGAAAAGGAGCCTCCTGTCGCCATCATTAGATTGGGCCATCAGAGTAATTGGTTGGGGCCAGCGATTGGTCAGTTAGTTTATCATAATATTTTCCCATTGGTACATTTTTACATTTGAAAGTTAACTGCACTTGATGCATGCTTTAAACTCAAAGGTCATTGAAGGAGGTCAAAGCTTTGATTTTAAACATTTGATCCTATGGCTCAACTCTTGTATGACTACACAGCATCTGCACGGGATGCTCTTGTGCTTTATACAAAACAATGCCATGAAATGTTTTAAGGTTTCTAGTTTGAGCACAAACTGTTCTGGATGAGCAATAGTGATTAGACATTGTCCAGAATCCATCCATCTGAAATAATCCTTAAATCATATTCATTGATATTTTTTTGAAGACTTTAAACCATGAAAAATTATGGTTTCCATAGGTACATTGTCAAAAAAATTATATATAAATCTTCTTCCAAACTTTATGCTTCGAGATTTGATGTTATTAATATATATATGATTACCTCAAATGGTCCTGTACCAAAATACTTCAAAGAATTACTGTACTTTGAAATTTGTCATATGTTGTGGGATCCTAGAGTTTTTCCAAAGTCCTCTACTCCAAAACCACAAGGCCTTGAGCCCTATGGTATCACCTAATGACCATCTTCCAAATTCAAAGAATAACTCTACTCTGAAATTAGCCCATTACCAGACGGCAAAATTTTAGACTGGTCAAAATTCAAAGGAGTTGCTAGATTTTTTTCAATTTTCTCAGTAGAAAACATGATGGAAAATGCTACAAGCAATTTCTTTACTTTCCACAACGTTTTCCATAGCTTTTTTTATTGGGGTATCTAAAAGCGCCATTGAGTGGGAATGAGTTAAAGGCTATGTTGTGGGATCTAAGATTAACTCTTTCCTGTCTTTTGAAATTTCAGACTGGTCTAAATTGAAAGGGGCTGCAGACGACAATGCAAATTGGATGTATTTTGAAATGAGATCATCTCGTGTGGCAGAAAATATTGTGGTAAAGAAAGAATTGCTTGTTAAAAGCAATATCTTCTTTTTCCACAATGATTTCTCTAGTATAAAATCCGAGGTTTGTACAGGAAAGGGTTAACAAGGAAATCTTTGACAATCTTTTTCACCAAAACCATGAGACATTGAGTTTTGATATCTGGTATATATCATCATCTATTGACCCTCTACCAAATTACCACAACTTATTCATCAATCTTATTTGAAAATGGTATCAAGCAGTTTCTCCTTCATCATAATGTTTTCTACCTTATTTGACACTTATGTTCCTATTTTAACTCTTGTTATGCTGATCCCTGAAAATTCCTGATTTGACAAAACTTGTTGCAGGTTTATAGACTAAGATCAGCCTGCACAGACATGAAGTCTGATCTTAGTCTATACAACCTGCTTCATCTTTTATTGTTCAAATACAGAGCAGATATGAGTTTGACAGGATTTGAAGAAAGGATAAATATTCAGCTGGACAAGGGTTAAGTTACAGTAAAAATTCTGAAAAGTCCCGTGATTGTAATGGGAGTAATTACATCAACATGGAAAAAAAATGTTAAGTTCTCTGGGGAGCTATTGTGATTGCATGTTGTCCATACATCCTGTAACAAGCCTTTATTCTTTTTTCTAAACTACCTATCAGATTTCAGTGGAACTTTTTAGAAATGATCTTTGGGTGATGGCCTTGTCAAGGAATTGCAATAGTTTAGTTATGGCAACTACTAGGAATTTCTAATAGATTTTTATGAAATCTTATCCTAAACCGTTTGAAATTGTGTTTAATTAATTACTATAGTTGTTATGGCAACTAGGAGGAATTTCTCAGGGAAATCTTAAAAAGAAATTCTCCTAAACTATTGGAACTAGAGTCTTCAAATTTTGTGCGTAGCAATGCTTGATGGTCCTCTATCTAAATATTTCAGGTTATGATGATATGATGAATATTTACCTTATGTATTGGGTACTTAGAATTAAATAAGAAATAAAGAACAAATTCTTTGAAATTCATCTCCTCAAGTATCCATCAAAATTTACAGGAGTGATTCTTTAGTAGTGGTCTAACGGATCAGAATACATGTATAACATCCAAAAGGATTTCATGAATTCTTAAAAAATCTTCTCCTTCTAAACAGTAAGTTCTGGAGCTTTCAAATTTGTATGTAGCATTGACTCAGGTCCTTTACTAAAAGATAATGTGATTTATAATAGCCCTATTTTGTGGGTACTTTGAATTTAGCTAGTGAAGAAATGAAGAACAAATTAACAAATTCTTTGAAAATATTATCTCCTTCTAAATTAGCCACCAAATTTTTAATGAAACATAGGAATGATCCTTGGGTGATTGTATTCAAAAATAATAAAGAATCAAGTAAAAGGTGTCCTAGAAATCTCTGGCTGATATGGCATTCAAAGAGAATTTCTTATGAATTCTAAAAAATCTTCCCCTGTTAAACCATAAGGCTGAGAGCTTTCTTATTATCCCCTAACATTTCGGCAATCTCCGTCCGTCATTCCGTCATTCTGTCACTAAGTTTGTCCAGATCATATCTCCTAAAGTATAAATACCATCAACTTGAAACATTACATGTGAATAGATATCATTTAGAAAGAGTGCAGTACACAAGAACCACAACTCTTGAATAATGTTGGAGTAATTGTCCCTTGTTGTTTTAAAGACTAAGATTTTGTCCGGAACATATCTCTGAAAGTATAATAGCTATTAACTTGAAACTTCATAGGTGGATAGATCTAGTTGATGAGAAGCGCAGTGCACAAGACCCACAACTTTTGCTTGCATAATTTTGGAGTTATTGCCCTTTGTTGTTTTTAAGACTTAGATTTTGTCCAGAGCATATCTCTGAAAGTATATATAGCTATTATCAAACTCATTGAGAAGAAATGCAATGCACAAGAAGCCTAAATCTAACTGGCTTCAGTTTACTATCAAGCTTTTACAGCGGGGGATGGCCATGTCTTTCATGGCTCTTGTTGTACCTTATGGTCCTCTACCAAAATACTTCTGGTTCTGATTCATATTAGCCCTATGTTGTGAGCAGCTTTGTGTTTTCAAAAATTGTTACTGAAAAAATACTGACACTGGTTGCATAAGAAAAAATCTTGTCCACTGTGCCAGTTTTCAGTTGAGAGTTTAAATGAATAAATGAATAAAAAGAAAACACCATGAAAAAATTAATATGGAGTATCTCAAGTGAGCAATGTTGTTAAAATTATCCCCTTATCCCCTCCTCAAATTATCCAACTTTCATTCCCTCTTCATCAACTAAAAGCAGAGCCAAATGTATGGAATGAAGGGTATGTTATAGCTTTGTTGACTTCTTGACTATGAAAATCTAGTGGTCAAAAAGGATTGCTAAGTGGAAAAAAACAAATGTACAAATTTTCTGTTCTTGTTTATGTTGATTAACGCATTTCCACTCAGTGACGCTTTAAACGCCCCCAAAGAAAAAAGATTTGGAAAAAATAGTGGAAAATGAAGAAAACGCAAAAAGACGAAATAATTTAAAATTCCAACAACTTGAAATTGTAGTCTGCAGCTTCTTTCAATTTGGACAAGTCTAAAATTTTGTTGTGTGGGAATGGGTTAACTATTGTAAATCTTTGATAAAGATAGGAAGTTAGTAGTTATTATAATATATTTTCAAATAATAAATGAGATGCCTCACTGAAAAAATTTAAGGGATCAAAGGTAGTTGGTTTGACTCTTAAAAATTTCTCTCAAGACGGGGGGGGGGGGGGGGGGGGGGGGGGTGTCATATTGACCAACTCCGTGTATAATGTTTAATGTCTTTATTTGCATGTTGAGGATATTGAATGACCTGTATAAATTGTATGAAACAAGTAGTCTATAAACATATAAAAATATGACTTTGCCTATTTTTGTCTGCTTTGGATGACGGCTTTAATAAAATCAGTATTTTATGACCCCAAATATAATATTCTTTTTATAATATATGATTATGTGAGATAAAGTAATAGAATTTCAACATTTTATCGATTAAAGATATTCTGAAACATATAATCATTACTTGCATTGAATGACGCCATTTCTCAGTAACAAAAATGCATTACCATGGGCTTTGCAAATCATTTACAAATTTATTACACTAGTTTAATATCACTTTTGTAGTATCAAGATATATTATTTTGGTTTATTTCACTCCCAAGTTAGAGGTCATTCTATAAATTATTTCATTTCATTTTCAGGTCAATTACAGTGTCCATCTTCTGATTTTGTCAGATTTGAAAATTCCTGCTACTTATTTGGGACTTCGCCAGTATTATACAATCCAGCAAGGGTAAAAGAATATTTGAAAATTTCTTGCATACTTTTTAACATAGCTGCATGGAGTTGGATTGGATCAGTTGTTGTTTCTTTAGCTTTGATTTGCTTTTGGTAGTAGTCTCGCAGATATAAATCTGGACTGCTGATTGCACATGAAACTCAAAAACCTATCACTTTAACTATCTATTAACGGTTTACTGTTTTTTAAAGTTTAGACTTGTCCAAGTTCAAAGGTGTATCAAACAACATTTTAAAGTATTAACCCTTGTCATGCTGTATAAATTTCCTCATTGAATTGCCGTAAAATCAAAGGGCTAAAAGCACTGGTAAAACTTGTTGTTCAAAAATCAACATTTCTTTTAGAAATCAATTTCATAAATGAGTCTTGCAGGAAAACTACAGGCAGGAGGTATAGACCAAGATCAGACTGCACTTATGTGCAGACTGATCTTGGTCTACATCTCCTGCCAAAACCGGAATATTCCGGGTTCAGCATGACAAGGGTTAATACAATTCGAAAAGTAGCTAGAGCTGGGAAGGATAGAAATGTTGTACCCAGGTACCTTGGATTGTATTAACCACAGGTACTGGAGTAGCTAATATCATTATATTCCTATGAAATCTCCTTTGATTATTTATCTTTTATCCTGGCACTGAATTGGTAGATAGGAAGTGATTCAATCAACCACACTTCTCCTAAACTGTCTTCAACTATTTCAATAGTCCACTTCTGATTCATATACAAGTGCATGTTTTCTTGTGAAAAAAATAAAAACTTTATTAATGAAAGTTTTAAGTAATAATTTAACTTAAAAATCACCACAATTATAATAATTGGGTAATGATTTAGTACCCAAGCACCAGGGTTATCCTACCCAATGCACAGGTACTAAGTACTCATCCCAACTCTAAAAGTTGCCATCCTATATGATAGAAAATATTGTGTGGAAAAAGAAGAAATTACTTGTAACAAGCAATTTCTTCTTTTTCACAATATTTTCTCAAGTATAATATCACAGGGACTTAATAATCAGGGATTTTACTGGAAATGCTTCACATAGAATAATACATGCATGTGAGAAACTACTTCTTGATACCTTTGAATCAAGACACTATTAATAGCCCTCCCCCCCAACAAAGTGGAAGTTAGTGTACTTCAGTTGCAATGGCTGTCCCTCCATCTGCACATGGACATAATCTTGCCCCTTTTCTCCTTGTTTTGCAAGTACTGCTCTGAAATTTATATATAGTTTTTGTGTACATATGAATTTAGGTATCTGCAATTTTCTTGATCTTACTATCATTATTTATTGCTCCTTTAACTTGTATACACATTGTAACTGGTAATAGTTATGCCTGTGCAATTTTCATAACCATACCTACATTAGCTTCTAAATTGATCAACCACGGCAGCAAATCAAAGATTCAATTGACTGATCAAATAATTCATTTCAAGTGAAAGTGACTACATTTAACAGCTTATTCACTAGGTTGATAAATTATCTCCCCATGAATCAGTGTAACTTTTACAGAAATTTTATCACCATGACGAAAACTTTTGTAGTTTTGCTTATAATAAAGTCATTGTTGCCTGCAGTAATACTCCTATCCTATTGTTTGTCCTGAAAGTAAATTTAAGCACACTACTATCACTGGTACCATTTTTATCTCCTCTTGAATTTGTAATTATTTCTATGCTTTGAAGAAAGCATCACTGTGTGGGAATGAGTTAACAACTATATATATATGTAATCCATTAGAAGAGACTTATCCAAATTCAAAGAATTTGCAGATACCAACCTTGAGTTGATGAAATTTTAAAAATCTTTGCCTTTTGGGGTAGAAAAGTGTGGATAATGAAGAAATTACTTGTAACAATTTTCACTTTTTAGCTCACATGAGAACTAAGTGCTCTGGGTGAGGTATTGTGATTGGTCACCTCCATCCGTCCACCTGTCTGTCCATCCGTTCACAATCACAAAAAAATCTTCTCCTCCTAACCTAACCACAGAATTACACACCAAACTTCACATAGGCCTTGAGCCATCATACTCAGGGAAGCAATATAGGACCATCATGTTCCTCTTGTTTTCTTGGAGGTATTTTAAAAGGATTTTCGTGTGGGATTAGGTTGAACACTTATTGACTCCAAGATTTTGAAGTTTTGAAGCATAACAGTAGTCTTAAGGCCATAATAATTATGTGACCAAATTGGAAGAAAGTGCAGATGACAATTCAAATTCAGATTTGAAATAAAAAAGTTACGGCCATATAAGGTAGAAATAAGCTATTTCTCCTTTTCTCTTTCATATAATTTTTAGGGCTGTAAAAAGGGGATTGTGTGGGAATGTTTTAAAAGTGAAATTTAGTAGGGTAAAACAATATTTACATGTAAAGAAACCTGCAGAATTGAAAAAAAAAAAAGCCCTTGTTGGACTTTTCTGACATGGTCCTTTTAGCATGAGGTAGCACATTTATTTTCAGTCTTTCTGTGATGGATTTGATGGAAATGGTCTTGATTCAAGACTTGTTCAAGTTGATACAACTGCAGAGAATGATTTTTTGAAAGAATTCGCTTCAAACAGGACCTTACAACCCGCTTTTGGTGAGTATTATTTTGTTGGTATCTTATTGGATTACTGTAGGCATTTATCCTGCACATTAACCCATTCCCAGAGAAGCCCTCCTTTTTATTCCTCTCAAGAAGAAAACAAGTGGAATTGATTGATTGATTGATTGAATGGTGTTTAACTCCACATTTAACAGTATTTCAGTCATATCGTGCAGACAGAAGCACCTAACCATGGATTTCTGGTATTTCTCACCAAAGTACTACTACAACATCAATTCTGAGCCTCATGCTGCTCATCCCACTTATATTTACAACTATCCAGCCATTGGTGGGATACAAAAGTCGGAAAGGATATTTGCTGTAATCAGGGAATGAACCCTGGACCTCATGATTGAGAGTCTGATGTGCTACCAACTGCTCCGTGGCAGTGGCCTTAAAGCTTTGGAAAACATTGTGAAAAATGGAGAAATTGCTTGAATCAATCAACTTCTTTATTATCTTGACAAACCATCGTAAGTCCAAGGTTATGCATGTGGCATTAAAATCTATCAAAGAAGTTTTTTTAGACTAGTCCAAATTGAAAATAGCTGCATCAGACCATTGACAGCTTCAGCTATTCTTATTGAGTGCGTAGAAATGGGGGATTTTGTAGAAATGTTCCTGAGGTCCCATTAGTGCATCATCCTTGTAAAAGTATGATAATGTACTGAATATCACTACAGTGTCAGTTTTTAGCTCTACTGGCCGAAGGCCACAAGAAACACAGGAAAATGGGCCTTATGAACATTTAAATAAAAATTCAATTAAAAATCCTCGTTTATGCGATAGAGTCCACAGTTCTCATCGGATTCTCTTCAAACTTTCTCAGAATGATTGTACATTCATAAGGATCGTTCCTTTCGAAAATGGGTTTGATCCATCTAGAAACACAGGAAAAGGGGCCTTATGAAAATTTAATTAATAAATCCTCTTTTACGTGATAGAGTCCACAGTTTTCATCGGATTCTCTTCAAACTTTCACAGAATGATTGTACCATCATAAGGATTGTTCCTTTCAAAAATTGGTAAGATCCGTCAAGAAACTCAGGAAAAGGGGCCTTATGAAAATTTAATTAAAAAATCCTCGTTAACACTCTAGAGTCCAGAGTTTTCATCAGATTGTATTTAAACTTTCACAGTATGATTGTACCATCATAAGGATTGTTCCTTTGGGAATTTGATCATATCCATCAGGAAACACGGGAAAAGGGGCCTTATGAAAATTTAATCGAAAAATCTTTTGAGCAAAACTCTTTAACACTCTGGAGTCAATAGTTTTCATAGGATTCCCTTCAAACTTTCACAGAATGATTGTACTATTATAAGAAATTTGGTATGATCCGTCAAGAAACACAGGAAAAAGGGGCCTCATGAAAATTTTAATAAAAAATTCTCATATATAATCTAGAGCCAACAATTTTCAACAGATTCTCTTCAAACTTTCACAGAATGATTGTACCATCATAAATATTGTTCCTTTCGGAATCGGATATGATTCCTCAAGAAACAGGAAAAGGGGCCTTATTAAAATTTAATTCAAAGATCTTTGTTAACACTCTAGAGTCCACAGTTTTCATCTGATTGACTTCAAACTTTCACAGAATGATTGTACCATCAAAAGAATTGTTCCTTTGAAAATTTGGTATGATCAGTAAAGGACCACGGGGAAAAAAAGGCCCGATAAAAACTGGATTGAAAAGTCCTTGTAAACACAATCGAGTCCATAGTTTTCAACAAATTCTCTAGAAACATACCCAGAATGATTATTACATTAAATGGATTGTTCTTTTTGGAAGTAGGTTTGATCCATCAAGTTTCATTGGAAAAGGGGCCCTATGAAAATTTAATAAAAAAATCTAATTTAACACATTATGGCCCTAGATTTCACCTGATTGACTTCAAACTTTCACATAATGATTGTACCACCATAAGTATTGTTCCTTTCAAATTGGGTCTGATCCATTGAGAAACATAGGAAAAGGGGCCTTAGGAATATTTAATTAAAAAAATCTTAATTAATGCTTGTAAGTCCACAGATGAGATGGAGTTGTCTTTATACTCAAACAGAATAATTATACTTTTGTAAGAAGATTTCCCTTTGGAATTAGTTCAGATCCACCAAGTAACATGGGAAAAGGGGCTATATGAAAATTCAATTAACCCTGTTAACACAATGAAGCCCACAGCTTTGATCAGATTTTGTTGAAACTTTCACAGAATGATTGGAAGGTCATAACTATCATTCTTTTCATAACAAGGTTTGAACTGTCAAGAAACACAGGAAAAGGGGCCTTATGAAAATTTCATTTATAAATCCTTGTTACCAAGTCCAGAGCTTTCATCGGATTTTCTTCAAACATTCACAGAATAATTGTACAATAATAATGATTGTTGATGTTTGCATTAGACCTGATCCGTCAAGTATCACAGGAAAAGGAGCATTATAATTTAATTTTAAAATCATTGTACCACAATAAAGTCAACAGTTTTCATCAGATTCTGTTAAAACTTTCACAGAATGATTATTCCATCATGAGGATTCTTTCTTTTCAAATTAGGCTTGATCTATCTAGTATCATGGGAAAAGGGGCCTTTTGAGAATTCAATCTATAATCCTTGTAACCAAGTCCAGAGCTTTCATTGGATTTTATTCAAACCTTCACAGAATCATTGTACAATAATCACAATTGTTGATGCTGACATGAGACCTGATCCTTCAAGTATCACAGGAAAAGGAGCCTTTGGAAAATTTTATTTCAAAAATTTTACACCAAGATAAAGTCTGCAGTTTTAATCAGATTCTGTTCAACTGAAGATTTCATTATAAACTAATTAACACAATAAATTCCACAGATTAAACAGATTGATTGTACCATCATTCCAATTGTTGATTTTGACAGTTGATCTGACTATGGCAAGTGTCACATAAAAAGGGGCCTTATGAAAAACTCTCTTAAATATTCTGGTTAACACAATGATGTCCCTTGATTTCACCGGATTCACTTCAAAATTTCACAGAATGATTGTACAAATACTTAAATGGTTCTTTTCACAATTGGGCACAATCCATCAAGTATCATGAAAAAAGGGCCATATGATTTTTTTTTTAAATATTCTAGTAAACATAATGAATTCCCAATATTTCATCCGATTCACTTTTAACTTTCACAGAATGATAAAACGACCAGTAAATTATCACGGGAAAAGGGGCCTTACGAGAACTTGAATTTAATATCTTTGTTAACACAATAAAGTCAACAGTTTTATTTATCAAAGATGCATGGAATAATTGTGGCATTCGAAACACAGGAAAAGGGGCCTTACAGATTATCATTCAAAACATTCTTGTGCATGTGATGAAGATCACAATCATTATCAAATTGTCTTTTAAATTTCACAGGACAATTGTCGGGTTGTAAGGAAAGTTCCTTTTGGAATGAAATTGATCCATTATAAAACACAGGAAAGGGGGCCTTATTGATTTTCATTCAAAACAATCCTGTTTATGTGATAAAGTCCACAATTATTGTCAGATTCTGATGAAATATTCACAGAATGATTGTAGGGTCATAATGTAACTTTCTTTTGGAAATGGAGTGGATCCGTCATGAAACATAGGACAAGGGGCCCTGAGGATTGTTGCTTAAAATGATAAAGGGGATAAAGCCCTTTTTTTTTCTTTATGCATTCTTCTTTGAGCAATTAACTTCCTAAAATATCAGATTTCTTTAACGGAATACTTGATAACCAGTAGAGCGTCTCAGGCCCTCATGGGCCTCTTGTTTAGATTATTACTCAGTTGAGTGATTTACTTCCACTTGTTTTCTGTGAGTCTAGTTGTGTCAACTGGGGTATTGTATGATAATGGGTGAACTCATTCCCACAATATCCCTCTTTTTGAAGCCCCTTAACAGAAAACGGTTTTAGAAAACATTGTGAAAATTGAGAAATGACTTGTCACAGGCAAATTTTTCTTTATATACAATGTTTTCTACCATAAAAGACAGACATTTTTGGAATTCCATCAGTTACACACTGTTGTCTGCAACTTCTTTGAATTTATGCATGAGTAAAATGTTTTGTCATCATGTAATGATCACATCTTTCTGCAAGAATCTCAGCTCAGTAAGGAAACTTGCTATCATTAATATCCCCTTTAATTAGATGGAGGGATATGGTTTTGGAAAAACTTCTGTCCAATCCAAGCAGTTGTTATTGATGGATTTCAAATAATTTCTTACAATTGTTCTCCAGTGTTAGTTGTAAGGCCATTTGAAAAAAAATTGGATAGCTTTAAACTTAAGGTCACAGGTAAAGGTCAAATGGTACATTTGCTATATTTTGAAGTTGTCAGGAGCATGATTCTTCATTTGTGCATGGATTTCAGAATTATTATACCCCCCACAACAAAGTTATTGGGGGGTATACTGGAATCAGGTTGTCCGTCCGTCTGTCCGTCCGTCCGTCAGTGGACATAATTTTGTGTCCTCTTCTCCTCCCACATTTTTTTACCAATTTTGCTGAAATTTTATCAGGTTGTTTCCTATCATATGAAGTTGTGCACCTGCAATTTTCATCTTGATCCAGTCGTTAGTTTCAGAGTTATGCCATTTTGAACTTTTTAATGGGGGGGAGGGGGGAGTAGTCAAAATTTAAAATTGCAAAACTCAGTAACCATCAGCGGAGTTACCAAATTTGGTAAGTAACATCATCTTGTTGACCTTTACAAAATATTGAACGGTTTATTTCCTGAGGTCAAATTTGACCCGCCCCCCGGGGGTCAAAAATTTAACATAGGCTCATATTGACTTTTCGTGGATATAATTTTGTGTCATCATCTCCTCACACAGTTTTCTTTAACATAGGCTCATATTGACCAACCTTTCCTAATCAGTCAACTCTAGCAACAAACAAAAAATCAGAAAGAGGTGGAGGGTTGGCAATGTTCATCCACCATGACATGCATGTGATTAAACAGCTTCAAATTCCACTCCTTCATAGAAATTTAAGCCTTTTTAGCGGTGTGGGGGGTATTCTCGTCAGCCCTTGAGGGCGACAGCTCTAGTTTTGCACAACTTGTGCCGATTAATCCAGATTTGGGGAAAGAAGAAAGGACATTATAAGTTTGTCTATAATCCGCCTATTGGCAGGAGATCTTGGTCCAACAAAGTTGTGAGCTATTGTTATCGCCCACTGTCCAGAGTCCAATGTTGTTATCATGTGTCTGTCATTAACTTTTTTAAACATCTTCTCTTCTTTAGCTAGTGGGCAAATCTTAATGAAACTTGGCAGGAATGTTCCTTGGTGAAGCTCTTTAAAAAATGTACAATTAACTGAAATCCACCCTTACCTCTGGTTGCCATGCCAAGAGAAAGGGTAAAATTAATGAAATCTTTAAAAATCTTTTCTCTGAAACCAGAAGACAGAAAATTTTGATGTTTTGTATGCAGCATCGCTAGGGGATATCTATCAAGTTTATTCAAATGATGCTCCTTTTGTCCTAATTGTACCTCCAACCAAGCACACCCCATTTTACATTGAAACTTTAAAATCTACTGAAACCAGACAGCTCAGAGCATTAACAATAAGTATGCAGCATCTCATACTGGACCTCTATCAAGTTTGTTAATATTATACCTGTTGAGTCATATTTTGGCTTTGCCTGGGCTCATCCTATATAAACTCTACAAGGTTATTCATGTGATGACTCTTGGGTCATATTTTGGCTCCACAGAAACACGCTATTTTACATTGAAAAGAAAGAGTATCTTGTCTTCCATTTCCAGAAACAGAACAATGATATTTGGTATGTGATCACTTTTACAAATTTTGTTCTCATGTTATTTCCCTTTGGTCATATTTGAATTCCAACTGTGGATACTTCCCATTTACATACAAATTGAAAGATAAATGTTAAAAATTCTTATTTTCAAACTCATCCAGAGCATATGCAAACTTATATAGAAACAAAGAAGAAAATTTTATTCCAAACTTAAAGGTTTCATATCTCAGGTGAGGGCTTTAGGGCCAATAGCCCCCTTGTTCTTTAATTCTAGTAGATTATTCCGGTAGATTATTGAAATTCCTTGCTTGATTATCACTTGAAAAAAAGCAGTGGAATTATCCAAAAACAATTGTATGAAATTTCATGGTTGTAGATCAATTGGTTCTGGAGTTAGAGCACCGAAACAGTTCAGTTGTGACCTTGACCTTTGATCGATATAGCCAAAAACAATAGGACACTTCCTTAGGTCATTGGCAACAATGGTGTGAAGTATGATGATTGTAGGTCTATTGGTTCTAGAGTTAGAGCACAGAACTGAAAAAGTTTATGGACAGACAGACATGATGAAACCAATGTACCTTCCTCTAAGTCGTAGGTGGGCGGTTTAATGATTTTTTTTGTATTTCAGGATACTGGAATGACCTATTCCAATTCAACACCAATGGCAATGAAAGCTGGCGCACAACAGGCGATCTTTTAGCAAGTATGTTCTCATTTTCTTTCATTATCCTTATTCTTATAATGGTATAAGCAGGTTGTAGACATACATAAGACATCCCCCATCTGAAAGCTGGTGTTTTTCTATACCATTTACACATATAGTATTATTCTGGCAACTAAAGGAAAATGATTTAGGAATATCTGCTTTGCTTTAATAGTAGGACTTCAGAAAAGCACTGTTCTGATAAGACATTTTGGTGACCTACAAATCAAATAGTTTTACAAAAGTGCTAGAGATTTACCCTAGCAGCTTTGGACTGAATTTATTATTTAAATAGTCAATTGATTTTTGATTGCTAAGAAGATGTTTTGTGGGAGAAAAGTTGTGGTTAGAAAATAATGTTGATAATGACTGACTAAATTTCATAACGATTTTTGTAAAATGACCTACGGCCCAAAGTGGAAAAAGATGAATATTTTTTATATTATACAGGTGATATTACATAAGTGTAAAGGAATCAAAAGCCTATAGTTAGGCCTTTTAATTACCTCCTTAGAGACAAAGTCTATGTAATAATGTTATATTACAAATGGTGTTATAAGTTTCGCAAAATGTGATTTTTTAATGAATTCTATAAATTTTTAGTGCTTGTGGCAAAAGTTTATTGCAAAAATCATGGTCATATAATAAATAGAATATCAAATTTGTTGTCAAGCCTGTGTGTGGTCAGCAAGATATAGTTGTTATAATTTCACTTCTGTTTTAGTGCCCACATGCGTTAGTGTGTGCCTCTGGAATTTTGTCCAGAGTATAACTTCTATATTTTAGATGGATTTAAAAATAGATTGACATAGTTGTTCTTCCTGAAGAGTGCTATTGTCATGCAAAACGTTCTTAGCTCACCTGAGCACAACGTGCTCCAGGTGAGCTATTGGTATCACCTTTTGTCCGTCGTGCATCGGAAGGCGTCAACAATTCTTTAAACATCTTCTCCTCAGTAACCGTTGGATTTCAACAAAACTTGGTAGGAATGTTCCTTGGGTGAGCCTTCTCAAAAGTTGTTTGCAGATTTTTGATTGACCCTAAAATATGGGCGTGGCAGTTTTTGACTTTGAAATCCTTAAACATCTCCTCAGTAACCATTGGGCCAATTTCAACCAAATTTGGTATGAATGTTCCTTGGGTGACCCTTTTCAAAAGTTGTTAGCAAAATTTTGACTGACGCCCAAATATGGGCGTGGCAGTTTTTTACTTTGAAATCTTTAAACATCTTCTCCTCAGGAACCATTGGGCCAATTTCAACCAAACTTGGCATGAATGTTCCTTGGGTGACCCTTCTCATAAGTTGTTAGCAGAATTTTGATTTATGCCCAAATAAGGGCGTGGCAGGGTGGGGCAGTTTTTTACTTAGAAGTCTTTAAACATCTTCTCGTCAGTAACAATAGGGCCAATTTCAACCAAACTTGGCATGAGTGCTAGTATCATGTGAAATGTTTGTTTTGATATGTCCAAGGGCAAGGTCATAGCTGAAGGTGAAAGGACAAAATTGTCGGGTGCATAACTTCTACATTTTGGATTGATTTAAAAAGCTTTGCATAGTTGTTTTTCTTGAAGAGTGCTAGTGTCATGCAAAACTTTTTTGTGGTACCTCCAAGGTCAAGGTCACAGTTGAAAGTCAAACGACAAAATTGACCTTGTCCAGAGTACAACTTCTACATTTATTGATGGATTTGAAAATAATGTGGTACAGTTGTTCTACTTGATGAGTGCTAGTGTCATATGATAATTATCCATGAATTGATTTCTTCAATTATTCTGAAAATACTTAGTCAAAATGTCAATAACCTTGAAATTTTGGACAAATCTGATTTTTAGACTGATCAGACCAGTAAGTCTAGATTTATCTGCTCTAAAATTTGAAAAAAAAATGCCATATTTCACCTTGTTGACACCTAACCCTTTACTAAGCAATCCCTTGTTTTCCCTTTTAATTTTGCTACTCTACAGTGAAAGGTTTAGGAAAACTTTGTGGCAAAAGGAGAAATCTCACAGAACATGCAATTTCTCCTTTTCCCACAATGTTTTCTATCCCATCAGACATTAGCATAAGCAATTTTTTTACGGCTATGAATTTGACATCTGCTAATTTTGCTAAGTCCAAAATTGCTTAAGTGGTAATGGATTAAGCACTCTCATTTTCTATCCCATGTGCATGACACTTGGTCAAATATTGTTTGTCTAAATGATATCTTGGCCAAGTGTGAAACTCTGTCTTGAAAGTAGGTCACTATATCAAATCTTTAGAAAACCCCTTTGAGCGCTCTTTTTGCCACATTTTCTGTCTGTTATTAAAACATTTTTTTTTCAGAATATTTCTTTTAACCCATTCCCACACAGTGACACTTTTTGAGGCCCCTCAAGAAAAGGAATTTGGTAAACATTGTGGAAAATGAAGAAATTACTTGTAACAAGCAATTTCTTCATTTTACACAATTTTTTTTCAACTCAGAAAGTTGAAAAAATCTAAAATTTTATAAACTTTAAACTGTCATCTGCAACGTCATCTGCAAATCCTTTCAATTTAGACCAGTCTAAAATTTTGATGTGTGGGAATGGGTTAATAATATGGGTCATTTCCATCTTGAAAGTAGATTTTGAGTTCAAATCTTAGTAAAAATTGTGTGCAATGTTAATCATACATGGTCAGAATGTTTTTCTTATTGATATCTCAGCTGAATTCCAATATGGGTTATGTGTATTTAGAAAGTATCTTACTAGGTAGGATCTTTAAAAGAAAATATTCTGTACACCAAATTCTCTATACAAATCAGTGGGTTCGACATGTTGTCCCTGGACAACCTATTTCTCATTAAAGGAATCATCTAAAACTGATAAAAACTTGGCAGAGCCTCATTTTTAGCTGTTAATAGATGACTCATTTCATAAATTTGGAATTCCATGACCACTCATTAATATCCTCTATGTAATCAACAATTAAAGAATCACCGAAGTCAATCAAAAGTTGATTGACACAATCAAATATTGATTGACAAATCAATGCTTTTATCCAGTACCAACATCTTAATCTCTTACTGGAAAAAGATGGATCTGTGGGGTTATAATAACAACTGATCCAAGCTAAAATTTGATAGTAGGGTCACCAACTTACAATATTTATAACCCCCAAAACTATATTTGAGAGGTATATAGGAGTCAGTTTGTCGGTCAGTCAGTTTGTCCATCAGCCCGTCCTCCTGTCTGTAGCATTTTCGTGTCTGCTCAATTTCTCAGCAACTACTGGACAGATTTTATTCAAACTTCACTGATATAATCATTATCAAGCAGAGAATTTTGGTTACGGTCCATTGATTTTTTATGGAGTTATAGCCTTTTGGTGAAAAATCGTGTCTGCTCAATTTCTCAGCAACCATTGGAGGGATTTGGTTCAAATTTCAAAGAAAGACTCGGTATAAGTCAGACATATGCATGTCCTATTTTGGTTATGGTCAATTGATTTTTGACTGATTTATGGTCCATAAATTTTCTGTTTCAACACTTTGGCGGATAGCACTTGTATATGAACAAGTGCTGTTGGGGGTATCAGTCTGCTTTGACACAATTTCTAGCAGTCATACCTTCAGCAAAGGCATACTTATGTCATATAGTATTTCACAATAAATGCAGTCAATTTTTTCAGCTAGGGATCTACCAGTTATTAGGATGATAGTGTTAACAAAGTATAAGGTATTGCCATAGACTTATCTTCATCTATATCATTGTTGTCATACAAAAACTTTGAAATTTTGTAATATCTTGTGTATTAATGAAAGCATCCATTTAAAAGACTTTGACCTTATGTCCAATATCAAATAAGAAACCTATACTATCAAAAGAGGTAATTTCAAGTGCAACTATGCCCCATTTTTACTAACTTTTTTATATTATCTGTTATCAAGCATCAAATTCAAGTGATTAAGGCACCCATAGGAGTTGCTCGTTGTTTATCTTTTAATTAACCAATTGCTTGCCCTGCCCTATTACTCCATTGGCCATGCCCAATTACTGACAGGAAGTCCTGCTTATTTCAAACTGTGTTATTTTGAAAAAAATATAGCCAGTAACATGTTACGAAAAAGAAAAATAGTTGTTAGGCGATCTAAACACCAAAACTACAGCTTCAATAAGCTGTAATTACGACTTTTTAGTTGCCAAATCAACAAAAATGTTAAACAAAAATGGCAGCCAATGTCAGAGATCAAAATTCATTTCTGGTCTAAGTGAATGATTTCATTGGTGGACAGTTTATTTGATTAACAGCCGTGATTGTTCAATAGTGCCCTGTCAGTTAAAAGAGGACTCGTCAGAAGTGCTGAAAAGTATTGACCTTTGTCAGATTGCATGGACTGTGCAGACTGATATGGGATTTAAACATTTGCTCTGTGATTATTTTCTGAAAATCAATCTACCTTGCATTATGACTTATTTTAAGCTGGTAGTGCTGAACCGGGGATGTTCCTTTTTGGGCAGGAGGTATAGAGAAAGATCATCCTGCACAATTGTGCATTCTGATCTAAATCAACACTACTTTCATGTCCCTTTCAAGCCACAATTGAGGATTTATTTTGGTTGCTTAGGAAGAAAACCACTTTTGTAAGAGGTGTTTTGTTTGTCCTCACATTAAAATTGTCATCATCTTCATTTTCAAAATAAAGGAAATAATTTTTTATGCTTAGTGGGCTTAGTGTACATTCTCTATTATCTATGGTTGTCTGTCTATCTGTCCATTGGTCAAAAACTTAATGACTATATTTGATATTTCAATGAAACTTGAAAACTACCTCAGGAATAATGTCCATGTTTTGCTTTCCAGAAATATCTCATTGATAAGTATCAGCTAATGACAAAGTCAAGGCAATCAGAAATGTTTCACCCATTACCAGAAGACAAAGTTTTAGACCAGTGCAAATTGAAAGATGTTTACAACAATTTTTAGATGATGGAATTTAAAGAATAATTGTCTTTTGGGATAGAAATATTGTTGATAATGAAGAATTTGTTAGTTAAGGTAATTCATGAATTTCCTATCAAAAAATTGCTCTTGTAGGTACATTAGTATCTCACAAACACATCTTGTTATTTCAGTTGATGGCTGGCAGTCAGGTCAACCAAATGGAAATGATGAATACTGCACTGTGTTTTCAAAACGCTCATCGTACAACTGGATAGACGTTGATTGTGCTACTGATATAAGAGGAGGATCTGATGGTTCTACATACTTCCCAATTTGTGAAATTGATTTGGGAGCTTAAATGGAAATCGCAGAATATTTATATGACCTGTCATGCAAAGAGATAATTGGGAATACTATAAATCAAGAATAAACGAAAAAGAGATCAGATTAGGCATATGTCAATCTTTTTATTTTCAAAAATGAATTATCTGTTATCAAGGAAAATCTGCCTTAATGACAAAAAATTTTCTTTTTTTCTTTTTTTCAAGTTCTAGAATAAACTATCTTCTGATTCACAAAAAATGTCAATTTCTTAAAAACTGACAAAGTTACTACTGCTTTTATGCATAAGTCCATTACAAGACAACAAAATTTAAGACAGGTCCTGAAGAAGTTGCAGACAACAATCTTAAGTTGATGAATTTTTTCAATTAGAGAACATTTTAAATGATGAAGAAATTGCTTGTAACAAGCAATTTCTTGACTTTCCACAAAGTTTTCCACAGCTTTTTTCTTAAGAGGCATAGCAACAATGAGATAGTTGTGATGTCACCAGACCATCAGAATCTTCAATTGTCAAAAAGTGACACCATTCAGTCAAGTGTTTCCTGAATAGCAGAGTGTATTTAGAAAATCTGTTGAAAACAAGAACTTTGATCCAGGTCAGCCAACTTTCTCTTTTTGCATGTCTGGTGTCTTTGATCTGAAGATATATTGACTTTGTGCAACTAATAAAATGTTTGTAGCCCATTGGGCTATGAAAACCGGTCACACTCTTCTTACTTTTTCAATCATTTTCCGATTCCTTTAAAATCCATTACCATACAATCTTGACTGATAAGGACCCAAAGAAAATTGTTTGAAAAAATATTGAGAGGGAAGGAGGAAATGCTTATTTCAAATTAAATGCTGTTTACCCTACATCATAGGACTTCATTGTAATTCAAATTCAATTTTAAATGTCATCTGCAGCCTGAAATTGGATATTCTAATATTCTGTTGTCTAGAAATGGATTAAAAGTTTAAAATATCTCATCAGTTTTTAGCTCGGATTTTTTTGGAGAAAACCTGAGGTATTGTGATCACCTTGGCATCGTTGGCATTGGCGTTGGCGTGACAAACTTTAACATTGGTCTGTCTGTCTGTTGTTATTAAAGATATCCTCATGAAACTTGGCATGTGCATTGACCATCACAAGAGCTATCTAGACTATCAAGGGGGTAGCTCTAAAAGCTTTTTGTAAGAGTTATGCCCCTTTTTCAACTTAGAATTTTTGCATTATCCAGCACCTGCAGCAGAGCGTTGGCACCCATGGGCGGTGCTCTTGTTTAATCTTAGCATAGAGGACAACTTTCTAAAAAGATCAAAATTGGAAGAGATTTCAGACAATTACCCAAAGTGTGTAAACTAAAATATTATTGATTTATTTCAATATGGCAGTTGCTTGATACCAGTTATAACTCCTTTTCAAAGTAGGTTTTCTTCTTACTCTTAGAATGCTTGAAGAAAATGTGTTACGAACATGTCAAAAGTATACATTTCAGTTCTGGTCCTAATGAATCCTGAATAAAGAATGCAAATAACCCTTAACATTAAAGCCATTCTTTTTTGTCTTTTTTTGAGGCCTATTGAGAATAACGGTGTGGAAGATATTTTGCAAAAGGAAGAATTTCTTGTAACAATGTAACAAGGGATTTCTTCTTTTCTCACAATATTTTCTACCCTTTTTGTTACTTGTTTTTCTAATTACACAAATTGCAAAATGTTGTCTACAATTCTTTTCAATTTCATACCAATCTTAATCCTTGTCATGCTGAACCTGAAATATTTCTGTTTTTGTAGGAGGTCTAGCGAAAGATCAGGCTGCACATATTTACTAGACCTCCTGCTTGTCCCTTTAAAGCCAGCATTGTTTATATCATTAATTTCCTAAAAGAATACCAACCCAAAATTAGTGCTTTCTGTGCTATCAGTCCTTTGAATTTAACACACTTTTGTAGAGGATTTTATTCAGCATGACTAGGGTTAAATTTTGTTGTCTGGCAATTTGTTAACCCATTCCCACACAGTGACGCTTTTTGACAACTCCCTCAAGAAAAACAGTTGGGAAAACCTTGTGTAAAATGAAGAAACCAAGGTTTTCAAAGCAATTTCTTCATTTTAAACAAGGTTTTTACCCAGACAGATGAAAAAATCTTGAATTTCATGAGATTTAAACTGTCGTCTGCAACTCCTTTCAATTTGGGCCAGTCTAAAATTTGGCCATCTGGTAATGGGTTAAAGAGGTGCTCTCTTCAAAGATCACCACAGCATGCAAATTGATCCATGGATTGCTGGCTGTATCCACTGCCCTCCTACAACTGGTCTACTGAGGCAATAAACCTTGTCATGCTGAACCTGGAATATAAATGTTTTGACAGGAGGTATACACTAAGATCAGCCTGAACACATGCAGTCTGATCTTAGTTTACACCTCCTGTTTGTCCTCTTTTAAACTAGAGTTGTTTAAATAATCATTTTTTCAAAAGAAATATTAAGATCTTCTAGTGCTGTCACTCCTTTGATTTTAAAGTAATTCTATTCAGGATTTTAATTCAGCATGACAAGGGTGAAATAACAATTTTTTGTCAAACATGTGGTCTGCCACATAAAATGGCATATTGTTGGTTGTAATGATGTTTCAGACAATAAGTCACCAAAAATGCATAACATGAAAGTTGGAGTTCACCTCTGATCTAAATGCATGATTTGATTCGATTTCGATAGGAAGTGGTGATACTTCAATTGGACTGACATACAAGACAACATTAGTGTTTCACAAATCAGAATTCATGGTCGAAACAGATGGTCAAATGGGATACTGCACAATAGGTTACCATACATATATTCGTTACCAAGAATGATTATTTCTTTTGAAACAGCTGTCCTTTCAATTCCAAGTTGAATACATTAATCCATCTTTAAGTTATAGTAAAGAAAAATAGTTTAAGTTAATACACCTCTTAAGCAAAAAGGGGCTATCTAGGGTTTGTCTTACTGTGTATATAGGATAACTAAGGGTCATAACCTTTCACTTTTAGAAGATTTTCTTTAACTATTTGCCAAAATGTAAACCATTTTCATTAAACCTATCCCTTTATTGATCAGCACTAAATCCTATTTTCCATTTTGTTGTTGTTCACACTGGAATTTACAGATTCCTTGCCACACCTACTGAGCTCTGACAGAAGCTTGTTCCACTTAGTTATTAAATGGTTTTATTGTGCAAAATTCATTGCCCTTAATGTAACAAAAAGTAAAATCGTTTGTTAGCAACTTAAAGCGTCGTAGACTCATAGCTACAGCTTGAATAAGCTGTTGTAACAATGTTTAAGTCAGCAAGCGAACAAAAGAGCTTCACATTCACTTCAAATTACAGAGGTCAAAGTTCACTTTTAGTCTAAATGAATGATTTGATTGGTTCTTTGACTGAAATCTGCTATCTGTCTATTGACAGATAGTCCTTTTTCTTATGATCAGACAAAAAGTAAGAAAAATTCCCACATACTTAGGTCAGTCTTCACAGTCTGACCAAGGTTGAAGCTGTTTCGCTTTTTGAAAATTTTGCAAATCCTATATGGACCATTATAATATATCTATTTACAAATTGATATCTGTACATGAGCTCTACTAGATCATTTCTTGAATGCTTGTCATATATATGAATAATTGTGAGACTGAGATCCCATTTCACTTCGCAAGTCATAATGATGGAATCTTGTTTGAAAATAGCTTTTTCCCTCCTCTTAAGACCATCTGACCACAATATACTAAAGTAAGCTATTGTGATACTCCCATGTCCGGCATCTGCACAGGGTTTGTCAAATATTACTTCAAACCACATCTTTTCCTAAAACACATGGCTAATTTGAACCAAATTTGGCAGAAATGTTCAACAGGTATCTTGTTTCAGAAAAGATAAAAGTATTGAAATCTGCTGAAATCTCGGATTATCATTGCAACAAAAATGAAATTTAAAGAAAATATTTGAATAAATCTCCTCCTGACCCATGGGTTCGATCCCCGGCTGCGGCAAATATTATTTCCGACATTTGTCTCTCACCAATAGGTGGATAATAGGTTGATAATCGTAAACCTAAGCTGGATAGCAGCTGGAGGCTAGGAAAGGATGTAGTGGTAGTACTGGTGTGAGAAATACCAGGAATCCATTGTTAGTTGCTCCAGTCGCCGCGATATGACTGAAATACTGTTAAAAACCGCATTAAACCCCATCCAAGCAATCAACCTCAACCTGACCCAAATGGCCTAGATTCTTGACATATTACTGAGGTGTCTGTTCATTGCCCTTTGATTCCCAAGACAGTGCTCCTGAGTTTGGGGCGTGACATTTATAGAAATGAAGAGGTATGTACTCAACATCTCAACAATGGGGCCAATTTCAACCAAATTTGGCAGAAATTTTCCACAGATGGCCCCCTTTGAAAAAAACTATATGTATTGAAATTTATTGAAAACTGGAGCCTAAAGTTTTGCTGGAAGTATAATTACCCTCATGTGACAAGCAATTTATTCATTTTCCACAAGAAAGGCATTTTTTTTATTCCATCAACGTAAAATTGTAGTCTGCAACTTCTTTCAATTTGGATTAGTGTAAAAGATCATGTATCAATTAACATTTTTTTCCCACACAAATGGGCAAATTTCAACAAAATTTAGCACAGATTTTCTATCGGCACTGGCTAAACAAATTGCCTTGATGTATTTAACTCATTCCAACATGATAAAAATTTTGACTGGTCCAAATTCAAAGAAGTTGCAGGCAGCAATTTAAATGCAATTGAATCTTTGAAATTGTTGTCTTTGGGGTAGAAAACATTGTGGATAATGAAGAAATTGCTTGTTACAAGAAATTTAGTCATTTTCCACAATGTTTTCCTAAGCTTTCATATTTAGGGGCCTTTAAAAGCGTCATTGTGAGGAAAAGGGTTAAATGAAGCATTAGTTTTATAACCTTTACCTAAATTGCAGACTAATACATGTACATCAAAATTATAATAATACTTAATAGGATATTAAATGGTTTGATTCTTAAATGATCTCTCCTTCAAAACCACTTGGTAGAAATACTCAATAGGTGGCCTTCTTTCAAATAGATTAACCCATTACCAGACAGCATAATTTTAGACTGACTCAAATTGAAAGGGGGTGCTGACGACAATTCTAAGTTAATGAAAGTTTAGATCTTTTCTACATTCTAGGTAGAAAACATTGCAGAAAATTTTAAGTTAATGAAAGTTTAGATCTTTTCAACATTCTAGGTAGAAAACATTGCAGAAAATGAAGAATTTGCTTGAAGAATTTGCCTAGAGTCTTCTGTATGAAACATCAATGCATTAGCCTTGATGTTTCACCAGATTACAGTGTGGTCAGGGTAAGCTGTTATGACCAATCACCATCTGTCATCATTCTGTCTATCCACTATTTCTTCTCGTAAAACACCAAACCAATTTTGCAGAAACTGCATGTGGGGTTTCCTTGGGTGAAGCTCTACTAAAGTAGATAAAATAAAAGGAAAATTGTCAAAGAATTTGGTTGACATGACAACTGAAAGGTTGAAACTCCACTATTTGGAAAAAACAACAAGGAAATCTTTATAAAACATCTACAAAGTTATGAGACATATAGGTTTGATATTTTGCATATGGCACAACCTGCTGGCCTAGGATATCTTCAAAAAAAGTCGTAAAAACTTAAGGCATAGAGGTTTGATATTTTGTCGTATGTCACCACCTGGTGGTCCTCTATAAAAATGTTCAAATTATACACCAGGGCTCCCATTATTTGGGATCCTCCCTGGAACTTCCTATTCATAAAGAAATCTTTTAAAGCCTTCTCTTGAAAAACTATAAGGCATAGAGGTTTGATGTTTTGCATGTGGCATCACCTTCTTGCCCTCTATAACAGGTGCTAAAATTATGAGGATCCTTTTGACTCTGCCCAGGCACACCCTATTTTACAAAGAAATAAAGGAAATTTTCTTTTCTTGAAAAACTGGCATAGAGTTTGATATATTGTATGTGGTATCACCCGGTGGCCCTCTACATAATATAGTTAATAGAATGCACCTTGGGTTCAAATTGGGCTGTGCTCAAGAATATCGCCTTTTGCAAACAAAGAAGGAAATCTTTATAAAGAAGGAAATCTTTATACCAACAATAAGGTATTTGATATTTTGCATGTAGACTCTCTTCAAAAGGTTTTGAAATTATGCCCCTTGGATCTCTTCAGGCTACCACTGGCACACATTATTCTGCCTAGAAACGTGATAAGCAATATATTAAAATCTTTCCTAAAAGAAACAGAGGGCTAAAGGTATTGTATTTCAGCCTAGTAAAGCTTTTAAAATTATGATCCTGAGTTTCCACCAGTCACAACAGCAATTATTAGGGTCTCTATGTTTGTTAGCTCTCCTGAGCACAATATGCTCATGGGGTGCTATTAGGGCGACTCACTTTTCATGGTCCATCATCAACAATTCTTTAGACGACATCTCCTCCTAAACCACCAAGCCAATTTTAATCAAATTTTACAGAAATGTTCTTTGGGTGACCCTTATCAAAAATTGTTCATGAAATTTTGATTGGCCCATAGATATTGGAGTGGCAGAGTTGGTCAGTTTCAAGCTTTGAATTTTTTTAAATGATATCTCCTCTTAAGGCACAGGAATCTTTGCGGGGAATCTTTCTTGGGTGACCCTTATCAAATATTGTTCAAGAAATTTTGATTGGCCCATGGATATGCGTGTGGCATGGTAGGGCAGTTTTCAGCTTTGTTTTCTTTAAATGATATCTCCTAAACCTTTTGGTCACTTTTGGTCAAATATAACAGGAAAGTTCCTTTACTGTTTGCACTGAAATTCAATTAAAACATGCTATTATGAATTTTCCCTTGTTATCTCACATTGAAAATGTAATAAGTACTGAATTATTGTTATACCCCCCAAAACATAGTTTTAGGAGTCAGCCTGTCCGTTGGTTGGTTGGTCGATCCTTCTGTCTGTAGCTTTTTTTGCATGTCCACTCAATTTCTCAGCAACTATTAGACAGATTTTATTCAAACTTTACTGATATAATCAGCAACAAGCAGAGATGTGCATATTCTATTTCAGTTACAGTCCATTTATTTTTGACAGAGTTTTGACCCTTTGGTGAAAAATCGTGTCCGTTCAATTTCTTAGCAACCATTGGATGGATTTGATTCAAATTCAAAGACTCGGTATAAGTCAGACATGTGCATATCCTATTTTTGTTATGGTCCATTGATTTTTGACGGAGTTATGGCCCTTTAATTAAAAAGTCCTTTTTTGGCGGATAACACTTGTATATGGACGAGCGCTGTAAGGGGACATTAGTCTGCTTTGCAACAATTTATAGTTGTTCTTAGTATTACTACCACAATTTGGTAGGCCTGCTCCAAAATTTTGTGTATGTATGAAATAAGCATAAGCAATTTTGATGATCTTACTATTTCTCTAATTGTCTCCCCTTGATCTTATAATTTGTACTAAATTTTGCTTGCTCTTAACTCAATCTTATCCTCTTTGCTCTTGTATTAACTGAAAATTACGTTTAACTTTTTTACTGAACTATTTTCCTTTATTCAATAAGGATTGTTAAATTTTTGTGACAACATGCTGGTGAGGGGTAATTTAATTTTGTGTAAGAATTCAATTTCTCATTATATCCCTAACCACCGATTTGGAGGTGCATACAGGAAACTCTGTCCAACCATCTGTCTGTACACTCAAGTGTGTCTTGCATGTTTTCTCCCAAGTTTCAATAGAGGCCCCGAAGGTTGTATCCTACATTTATCTTTCTTTTCCTGCAAACAGATAGTGCGGAATGATTTTCAGATGCGAAAAAAGCATTTTTTTGAGAATATGACCATAATAGTCTTCCTGTTCAAAATGGCTAAAATCGCCACTTTTGGGTTTCTAGGAGTGGCACCCTTAAATCAAAGGATACCAGGCCCATATTGAAATAAAGAAGGATTTTTTTAAATGCCTGTCGAAAGACAGGACGTATTATGTTCAGGAGGAGATGATTCTATGACCAGAGCGTAACTCTTGAACAGTATGACCCATTGACTTGAAAATTGGCAGTTGTATTCATTGCAAGATTACAGAGTCCAGTGCACATGAACAATAACTCTACCATGCATATTTTTTATGTTAATGCCCTTTGTTGTTTTCAGACTAGAATTTTGTCCAAAGCATATCTCTGAAAGTTTCATAGATATAATCATGAACTCTTATGCACTTGCGGGGGTATTAAGTCTCATAAGTTCTAGTTAATTTTGGGGTTATTGCCCATTCTAGTTTTCAAGACTTTTATTACATCTTTTGCATATCTCTTAAAGAAAAAAAAGGTATGATCCTTAAACTATATGTATGAATAGATCTCACCAAGAAGAAGTGTGGTGCACAAGAACAATAACTCGACCAAACTTATTTTTTGAGTCATTTCCCTTCGTTGTTTTTCAGACTTTAATTTTGTCTTGGGCATATCTCTAAAAGTATGAAAGGTATGATCATGAAACTTTATGTGCCGATTTATCTCACCAAGGGGAAGTACAGTGCACAGGAACAATAACTCTACCATATCTTTTCAATTTTTTCCCTTTGTGTGTTGTTCAGACATTAATTTTATCCAAAGTTTATATGTGAAAGTATGAAAGGTATGATCATGAAACTTTATCTGTGGATAGATCTCACTAAGGGATAGTGCTGTAAATAAAAACCATAACTCTAATATTCTATCCTTTTTTTTAGTTATTGCCCTTTGTTGTTTGTGTCAGACCTAAATTTTGTCGGTAGCATATCTCTGGAATTATAATTGGTATTATCATGAAACTTTATGTATGGTAAGCTCTCACCAAAAGGAAGTGCAATGAACAAGAACCATAACTCTACCATGCTTAATTTTTTGTGTTAATATTGCACTTATCTGTGGATAGATCTCACTAAGGGATAGTGCTGTAAATAAAAAACATAACTCTAATATTCTATCCTTTTTTTTAGATATTGCCTTTTGTTGTTTGTGTCAGACCTAAATTTTGTCGGTAGCATATCTCTGGAATTATAATTGGTATTATCATGAAACTTTATGTATGGTAAGCTCTCACCAAAAGGAAGTGCAATGAACAAGAACCATAACTCTACCATGCTTAATTTTTTGTGTTAATATTGCACTAAGTTGTTTACAGACTTGAATTTCTTCTAAAGCATATCTTGGAAAGTATAAAAGCCATGATTATGAATCTTTATGTCTGAATAGATCTCACTAGGGGAACGTGCAGTGCAAAAGAATCATAACTCTCTAGATATATTCTTTTGAGTTATTATCCTTATTTTTTTTTTAACTTAAATTTTTCCATGGCATATCTTTAAAAGCATAAAAGGTTTGATCATGAAACTTTATGTGTGGATTGATCTCACCAAGGAGAAGTTCAATGCTCAAGAACCACAACTCTATGGTTGTTCTGGTACTCATCTATCATTTCCTTATTTGTCTTGTTCCCTGTAGAAGCGAAACATAAGGTCAAGAAAGTTGTAGGAATGAATCATTTAAAATTCCTAGTTTATAAGAGTAGTGTCCCTTGGTAGCCTATTTCCCTCATGAAAAGCGTGCAAAACTTGTGTTCGCCATTTTATCAAGAAGCAACTTAGATTATTTGCTCCTGTGGTTTACAAAGCAAAAAGCACATCGAGGTAAGTAATGTCGTACATTTTATTGTCTCTTTACAGCTGAGGCCAGTCTAATTTACAATATTCACTTGTTCTTTGGCGATTTGCACTGGGTTTACCAAGGTTCACTTTCACTTTTCAGTCTTTACCACAAACTTTCCCACACATTCATCACGCCTTACTTACAAATACGCACCACGTGTACATCCCGAAGTTTAACGAAGGTTACGATTTACGATGAAACAAATGATGAAAATGATTGTTGGTAATGCTGACTATTATCCCTAGACAGTACAATGGTTCTTGCGTTTGGATTTATTACCCTTTGTTGTTTTTCCGATTTGAATTTTACCTGTAGCATATCTGTGAAAGTTTGTTATGTACGTTCACAGATCTTACCATTTCACAAGAATCATTACTCTACTAATCTTATTTTCCAGTAATTGCCCTTTGATGTTTTCAGACTTGAATTTTGTCTGTGGCTCATCTCTTGAAGTTAAATAACTATGGTCATGACATTTTATGTATGGATAGACCTCACCAAGGGGAAGTGCACTCATATAAAAAATAACTCTACTTTTCTTATTGTTTGAGTTATTAAACTTTTTAGCTCCACTGGCTGAAAGCCAGCGAACTATTGTCATGGCGTTGTGTCCGCCGTGTGTCAGTCCGTCCGTAAACTTTAGCTTAAAAAACATTCTCCTCAGAAAGTACTGAACAGAATTTAACCAAATTTCACAGAAATGATCCTTGGGTGACCCTTTATCAGATTCCTTCAAAGAATTTTGATCGGATATAAACAATAACTCTACTTTTCTTCTTGTTTGAGTTATCACACATTTTAGCTCCACTGGATGAAAGCGAGTGAACTATTGTCATGGCGTTGTGTCCACCGTGTGTCCGTCCGTCCGTAAACTTTAGCTTTAAAAATCTTCTCCTCATAAAGTACTGAACAGAATTTATCCAAATTCCACAGAAATGATCCTTGGGTGACCCTTTATCAGATTCCTTCAAAGAATTTTGATCGGATATAAACAATTACTCTACTTTTCTTATTGTTTGAGTTATTACACTTTTTATCTCCACTGGCTGAAAGCCAGCGAACTATTGTCATGGCGTTGTGTCCGCCGTGTGTCAGTCCGTCCGTAAACTTTAGCTTAAAAAACATTCTCCTCAGAAAGTACTGAACAGAATTTAACCAAATTTCACAGAAATGATCCTTGGGTGACCCTTTATCAGATTCCTTCAAAGAATTTTGATCGGATATAAACAATTACTCTACTTTTCTTCTTGTTTGAGTTATCACACTGTAACCGTAGGTCTATAGCAAACCGCAAGGTACCGGGTTCTAGTTTCCGGGAAATATATGCGTCCCGTGATTTGGTGGTTCCCTAGATTGTTAGATGAGTTATTGCGTAAAGTATCGATCGCAGGAATCAAGCGCTTGGGGGTTTTTCTGTTTCCGTCTTGGTGTTCACGTTTTTTGGAAGCGAAAATCTAGCAAGATCACTGCGATAGATAATCCTAATTGCGTTTCAAAAGGCCCAAAGAGGTAAATAAAAGAATGATCTTTCCTTTGATAACAGTATTTTCGCGTATTCAATCCTTTAAGTTAGGATGATTGTATTTCGCTGAGGCATGGTTCAATCCCCATTTTTTGCGTACAATTTCATACAATTTCTAGATAGACAATTTCAGAGATGGTTTCTCCCTAGGTACAAATTGAATTTTTTTTGATGTAATAGGGGAAAATTTGGTAAACTCGGACGAGTGGGTAATCTCGGACAATCAGCTGTTTTCTTTCGCAAAATCAAGCATTTTTCCACAAATCATTCTCATAGAAGTTTTATTTTTAGCTGCCACGTGTTACTTACCGACTGTGGATGATTAAAGACACCCTGTGACGTAGTTCATGACGTATGCTCTTCACAGCGCATGCACTGACTGTAGGTGTTTCCGAAACTCCGTAAATAGGCGTCAACAGAAAAATTTCAAGGACAAAATAAAATCCAAGTCAAACGTAAATAAAGAATATTATATTTAATCATACTGTACACAATAATATTTGAAATATATTGAAGTTTACTTTTAAACACTTTTTAGTTTTTCTTAGATCTTTTAAAATGGTTAAAAAGGGCAGAAAACAAAGTGTCCGAGTTTAAATGAGCTAAATTTAAGACCTTAGGTAAAGTCGGACACAAATATTCTTCGTGTATTTCTTTATAGACCTAGGGCTTGAATTCTAGATTCCAACTAGAAACTCGAAAAATTATTTAAGATAACCTTCTCCCAAACAAGCCCTAATTTGTATATTTTCTGGGGAGTAAAAGGTCTTTAAAAATAAGCAAAATATTGTCGGGAAAGAGAAATACCTCAACCAATCATTTTAATATGTTTTTCTTTTTCACCCACCGTTTAATATATTGTAGACTTAAACCTACAATTTGGCTTAAATTTTTCATCCGTCAATATTCTATAGAATAAATACTAATATTACACTTAAATATAGTAGAATAACCCTTCGACTAACATACCTATTAGTAATGGTTCTCGTAACTACAGCTAATTTAAACTGTAGTTGTGAGATTTTGGTTTCCAGCCGCATATATGCTGTTGCCGCTTGAAATCAAATACGACTTTTCCCCTCTTTGTTAGGATGAAGAATGTGATGGTGAAAGGAGTTTACATTGTGGGCATGCACCTCTAATTCAGAGATCGTAACATTGCATTTTTGTGCACCATCCAAACCATGAAAATGCTATCATCCTATTCATAGATTCGTCACTACATTTCAAGGTCCCATATTTTCGTAGATAGGACGCAAAAAAATCAAAACAGTTTTTTAGTATGTCGTGGCAGAAAAACTTTACCACTGGCGTCAAAAAACAATAAATATAAAGGCCCGATGCAGTTTTGCAATATCGGCTTTAAATGCGAGGAAGGACACTTTGACACAGTTCTTGGGCTGCTTGGAAACTGCAACTTTAAAGTTTTTAACTGATAATCTGCATAATGCTTAACTGTAGAATTTAAATGGATAAAAACAAAAATGCATAATGGCATATTTTTTAGACTGAGAAAGAAAGTCGAAAAGGGACCTTCCGGTTGTTTTGTTAAACAAATACTTGAAAACAAATTGGCTCCAGCAGAGGATAAACATGATACAGTTAGGTAGTAGGAATGTTTTACACTAAGAAAATCTGCAAAAATCGGAAAGCTACGTCCCGGTCAGCCCGTGCAATCCACCTAATCTAGTCAGCATACATGTTCGATTCTTTTCGCACTTCCCCTGAGCAGGTTAGGTGACGGGTCCTATTTCATATGTTGTCTTACATAAATATATACAGACCTATGGCAATAATGTATCACTTGACAAAGACGGATCTGTATCCACACTCACACAATTCGACATTTTGTTCGACGACTGGCTATCTCAGGGTATTGCTCGCCTAACGCCGACAACAAGTGTGTGTACCTTTAGTAATTAATGTTATACAGGGAATAGTTTTGTATAAAACTAATTGTATAAAAGAATAATTCACGATATTTTTTCGAGATTTGATAGGGGAAGGGGGCGTTTGGACCCCCTATGGATCCGTGCATTGTAGTAAAATAAATACATTGTATGGCTGTTTATCAGCCCAGAAAATTCTTCCAAAGAATACATATACCGTCGATGTGTGACTATAACATCCTTAACACATCTTAAACATTTCTGTAATTACGACGTTTTGCTCGCCAACTCACGATATATCATGAGGTTCATCATGATTGAAAATAATCACTAAAGATGGCTTATAGACTAGTTTCAAGACATTTGTATCGTATTACATATCTTCAATTTGTTGTAGTAAACACGAGAAAAGGGAAAATGTTCTTCTTGGCTGATGGAAAGTTGCTTTTTTTTAAAACCTTGAAGCTGTCCGAGTTTATCTACTCTGTGTCCAGAGACTGTCCGAGATACCCCGGTCTATGTCCGAGTTTACCCGTTTTCAACGTAATTCTTATTTCGTTAAAAATTGTTTCTTTTATCAACTTAACAACTTCGACCAATGAATTTTGTCGAACAATTTGGATTACTTTAGTATATTCCAGCGATATTGCAACCGTGAACGCCCGAGAAGTTGTAGTAGGGGCGGTGTTGGGGAAAAGTATTGTTTACCTGTCCGAGTTACACCGAATTTCCCCTATTTCAAGATCAACTGGTGGTTCCTTCGATGTGTATTCCTCCACATGGTGATTGGGATCGGACTGCATGCAGATGCAGTCTGATCTGGATCACATGTGGAGGAAACATTTATTGATGAAACATTTATCGATATTGTAATTATAGAATTACTGAATGGCATTTGTATATGTACTTTCAGTTTTCACATGGACGATGAACAAATAAAGGAACGAATAGCAAAGATGTTTTGACTCCTTAGTCGATACCTTTGGGACCTAGCGACAAGTAATTGCGTGTCGCTCACAGTGAAAACTCTGCGCCATTGATCCATGAGTGAAACCCGCCTTGCCAAGAATGTTCAAAAGCCAGATTTCCTTGGGTCATCATTCCAACTTACACCAGTGATAATATCTGATAGTAAAGGTAAATATCTTAAGCAGTGTGTTGGACAGAACGATGACATTCAAAATAAAATAATATGGTGTTATCGGGGAGGTGCCAGTACCTTTGAGAGATATCTCTGGTTGAAGCAACATTTGAACCAATTGGTGAACAAGTATGGCAAACTCTCTGTATATGTTTGGACAGGAACTTGTGACCTTACCAAAAAAGATCTAGTCGGTGGCCGAAAATCCAGATTTATTAGAATACAGCACGAAAGATGCCTGAATAGACTAACTCATCATTTTAGGCTCATTCAGAAACTTCTTCTGAGCAAAGGGATACAAGTCACCTTTATTCAACTGCCCTATTACTCAATCGAGAAATGGAACAGTCAAAAGGGACACAGTGATTCGATAAAGTTCAAATCACAAGACAAGACGTTATCTACATATGTTGATTCTGTGAATGAAACAATTAATGTTCTTAATCATGAAATGAACACATGGACACCAAAATTAAATCAAGATTTGTTGCGAAGTAGAAAAGCAAAGGGTAAAAGGGCTAGATACTCCCTCAAATTAAAGCTACTCAGTGATGGAGTTCATCCAGGGCCAAGTCTAGCTCGATCCTGGTTGAAATCTATCATTAGAAAGATAAAAAGGGATTGCATTTAATTGATGGACTGCTTCTTTCACAACTGACTTCAGTGCTCTATAGGCAGGGAAAGCCCAGTCATGGATTTGCATAGTTGTCAAGTGTGAGAAAAGGGGTTCTTTCAGAATCTTATAAGGTCATGTGTTTATTTTCATGAAATTTATGTTTTCACATTCACATTTTTTTATGAATTTTAGTCTTAACTAAGTTTTACATTTTAAAGATAATTGATAATGTCGAATACTGAAATCTCCGACAGTCATTCGCAGACAGAAATTTCAAATGCTCCTCATGAAACAGTGGAAGAAAATGGTCGTGAAAGTAAAACCAATGAAAAAAGGAGCTCTAGAGAGAGAACGCTAACTGAAAAGGGTTTGAGCTATGAAATTGCTGTCTTTGAGAGAAAACTTAAAGATGCTATTTCTAAGTGGCGGTCATGCATTAGCAAAATGACCATAGTTCTTGCAGATGAATCTGATCCAAAGCCAATTAGAGAAACTAGAGATGCATTGGTAAAAACTATGGATTGTGTTAATGAATCCTTTTCACAGTTGAAAATAATTGAAGAAAACCATAATGTAGATTGTCCAAAGTTCACAGAATTTTCAGACTTAATTGACAGATTAGAAGATGAACAAAAGTCAATTATGCTCAAAATTGGGGATAGAATTTTTGAGATCGAAAGTGAGAAGTCAGAAAAAAGATCATTTAATTCAGCTAGGGCAGAAAGTAAATCAATTCGGTCTAGTAGGTCAAATCATTCAGTTCGTTCGGAGGCTGCAGTTGAAGCAGCCGCTCTCAAGGTCAAATTGAAATATGTTGATTCCGAGGCGAAATCGAAAGCCAATTTAGATAAAATTAGATTACAAAGAGAATTGGAAGTAGCTCAGGCAAAATTGGAAGCTTTTGATGGATCTTGCAAAGCAATATCTCAAAAAATTGGATCTTGCAAAGATTCAGTCTCTGAACCAGACATTTCAGCCCAATTAAATGAAGATTATTCCAGACAATACACAATTGATTATGTCAATGCTCATGCTCATGCTCAACCATCCATGGATGAAAATATCCCGTCTAGTCATAATTTATTGCAAGATAAACACTTGTTTTCTGATCAAAAGAGTTTTGCAAAAATTGCATCTGTAAAATTTGAGAAAATTGACACTCCTTCTCTTAACCCAAATGCTCAACCCTACATTCAGTCTCTGCACAATTCCGGCCCTTATCATAACGATTCACACAATTTACACATTGCTGAATTTTCCCATCCAAATGAAGGCCTTCACAATAGTGAAATGTTCAATTCACACGAATCACAGCATCAAGGTGTTCGAAATACCAACTGTGATAACACAGAACAAAATCACCCTCAGCAGGTTTTTGAGCTTACAAAAACATTGTTACAACAGGTAAACTTGAGTCGATTGCCTCCTCCAGAGCCCAGTATTTTTGATGGGGACCCTTTGAAATACCCCAGTTGGAAGTCTTCTTTTCATATATTAATTGAACAGAAACATATCCCTGCAGCTGAAAAGATTCATTATCTAAGAAAATATTTATCTGTACAAGTGAGAGAAGTAGTAGAAAATTATTTCTTACTAACTTCCGAAGATGCCTATGAACAGGCAAAAGACTTATTAGAACAGCGTTTTGGGGACCCATTTGTGATTGGGGATGCATTTAGAGATCGGCTTGAAAAGTGGCCGAAAATTCCAGCAAGAGATAGCAAAAGCTTGCAAAGGTTTGCCGATTTTCTTAGTCAGTGCAAAGCAGCCATGGAAAGCATAAGTTGCTTGGCAGTGCTTGATGACTGTAGACAAAATCGCAAACTTTTGCTAAAATTACCAGAATGGATGGTAAATAGATGGAACAGACATGTTGCAGTGTGGAAGGACAGGAATGGCTCATTTCCTCCTTTCAAAGAATTTGCAAATTTTGTGTCTGTAGAAGCAAGGGTAGCCTGTGACCCAGTTACTTCCCTGACTTCTTTGAAAATGGAGCAAAGCGCTGATGGCACTGATGATAAAGTTAGTAAGAAGGGCAAATATTTCAATCCAAAGGGTCGTTCATTGCGAACAGAGGTTGCATGTGCCTCAGAGAATAATGTGAAATGTTTTCTTTGTCCAAGAGAACATGAGCTAGATAAATGTGAAGCTTTTCTCGCGAAAACTTTAGAGGAAAGGAAGGTCTTTGCTCGTGAGAAGAGATTGTGTTTTGCTTGCCTAGGCTCATCTCACGTTGCAAAGGGATGCAGATCGAGAAAGAAATGTGAAAAATGCGATAAACTGCACCCAACCTCGCTGCACGGAGACTTGAGGCCCTTGGATAAACCAAAGATAGCTGCTCAAAGGGATTCTGCTTACTCAAACAAACTTAAACCAGATCCTTCCCATGCTTCGTCATTTATGGGTATGTCTAGCACAAATCCCTGCATGAGCTCAATGATTCTCCCCGTGTACATATCCCATAAAGATTTCCCTGATTGTGAGATATTAGTTTATGCTCTTCTCGATTCTCAGTCTGATACAACCTTTTTGCTTGAGAGCACACGATCACATCTAGGTCTGCCTGGTGTTGATGTCGACTTGATGCTCTCAACTATGCATGCTGAAAACTCGGTTGTTAAAAGCAAACGAGTTGAAGGCCTTACTGTCAGAGGTTTAAATAAAAGTGTTAAAATCCCTTTACCTATCACTTACACTAGACATATCATGCCTGCAAATCGTTCCCACATACCCACACAAGAGATGGCTATGAAATGGAACCATTTAAAGTGTATTGCAGATGAATTTGCGCCCATACAGGATTGTGAGGTTGGTCTTTTGATTGGCTATAACTGCGCTAGGGCTCTCATGCCAAGAGAAATTATATTGCCGGAAGACAGTCAAGGTCCATACGCTCAGCGCACAGATCTTGGTTGGGGTATAGTCGGGGTGGTCGATGATATGAAGAATATAAGGCTTGATTCTGTTGGTATCAGTCATCGTGTTGTTGTTTGTGAAGTAGATCAAGCTCTGTCAATTCAGTCAGTTGATGGTAGTTCTTTGGCACAGAATAAGGTTCTACATTCTTTAAAAACAAAGGTTAAAGAGATTATCAACCCAATCGATATTGTCAGAATGATGAATCTCGATTTTACAGAGCATGTGAAGATGGGAAACGGTCTTTCTATAGAGGACAAGGACTTCCTCGATAAGGTTCAAACAGGAATTAGAAAAGAGAAGGGACATTATGAAATGCCCCTCCCCCTTAAAGATGATAACCTCAAACTCCCTTGTAATAGATCGATGGCTATTCATCGACTTTCTTGTCTGAGAAAAAGGCTTGGAGGTGATAAACGTTACTGCGATCACTACTGCGATTTCATGCAAGACATGTTGAATAAGGGCTATGCTGAGAGGGTACCAGACGGTTGCATTAACAAAACCGATGGTAAGGTCTGGTATATTCCTCACCATGGGGTCTATCATCCCAAAAAACCTGACAAAATAAGAATTGTATTTGACTGTAGTGCAACCTTTGCTGGTCAGTCTTTAAACAAGAACTTACTGCAAGGGCCAGATTTAACAAACAAGTTATTAGGTGTTCTCTGTCGGTTTCGTAAGGAGAAGATTGCTTTCATTTGCGATATTGAGCAGATGTTTTTTCAGTTTGTGGTCAAACCAGAGCAAAGAGATTTGCTAAGGTTCCTTTGGTGGGAGGACCGAGACTTTAACAAACCACCAGTCGAGTATCGTATGTGCGTTCATCTGTTTGGGGCCGTGTCCTCACCCGGCTGCGCCAACTTCGGATTGAAGCAAATAGCTTCGGATGGTGCACAAGAATTCGGTTCAGATGCTTCAAAATTCGTTAATGAAAATTTTTACGTTGACGATGGTCTGATTAGCGTTCCTTCAGAGGATGAGGCAATAGATCTGATTTGTAGAAGTAAGGATATGTGTAAAATTGGCGGGTTAAGATTGCACAAATTCTTGTCAAATTCAAAACGTGTCATTCAGAACATTCCGCCAGAAGATAGGGCCAAGGGTTTGGAAAATGTAGACTTGTTTAGTCAACCTCTACCAGTTGAAAGAGCCCTAGGCGTTCAGTGGTGTATAGAGTCTGACTCGTTCCAATTCAGAATAACACTTTGCGACACGCCATTGACCCGACGTGGCATCTTATCCACGGTCAGTTCAGTGTACGATCCACTTGGTCTTATTGCCCCAGTCATTCTAACTGGTAAACAGATACTTCAGCAACTATGCTCAGAACAAAAAAATTGGGATGATCCCATTTCTGGCGAAATGGTTTTCCGGTGGGAGAAATGGCGACAAAGTCTCCCGAAATTAAGCGCAATCAAAATACGGAGATGTTTTAAATCCCAAGACTGTCGACCCGTAATAAAAAGGGAGCTTCATCATTTTTCTGATGCTAGTAAGCAGGGCTATGGACAGTGTTCATATCTAAGAATAATTGATGAACAGAATCAGGTCCACTGTTCCCTAGTGATGGCAAAGTCAAGAGTTGTCCCCCTTAAGCCTATAACAATCCCTCGTCTGGAGCTGACGGCGGCTCTCGTGTCGGTTAAGATCAGTAACCTCATTCAGGAAGAGCTTGATTTTGAAAACACGGCAGATTTCTTTTGGACAGATAGTAAAATTGTCCTAGGATATATATCCAATGACTCTCGTCGTTTTCATGTTTATGTTGCTAATCGTGTTCAGCAAATTCGTGATCATACCGATCCAGATCAATGGAGGCATATTGAAACGTTAAAGAATCCCGCAGACATTGCATCACGAGGAGCTTATGGAAATGAGCTTGCGGATAACTTTGCATGGTTTAATGGACCCTCTTTCTTGTGGGAGAAAGAGCTGTCTCGCGCAAGAGTAGATACTTTTGAAGTACCAAAAGGTGACTGTGAACTTAAAGGTGTTCAATCGTTCACGACAGATACTCATGAGTTACACTTTCCTAGTCTGATATCTACCTTTGATTCTTTCTCAAGCTGGTGGAGGCTTAAACGTGTCATTGCAATTTGTCTTAAGTTTATTAGAAGGCTAAGAAGGTGTGAAACTGTTCATAACCATCCGAACCATGACACGTTACCCAAATATGTGCAGCTGTCAGTAGAAGACCTACTTGAAGCCGAAGTTCAAATATTCAAGTTGGCTCAGTTTGAAACATTTGAAAAGGAAATAATGTCATTAAGGTCAAAGGCTGGCCGCCATAGTGGTCAAAAGGGAACATTATCTAAGGGACAAAGTAGCATCTATAGACTAGATCCCTATCTTGATACGGATGGTGTTTTAAGGGTTGGTGGACGTTTAAGTCAGATGAACGTCAATCACCACATCAGACATCCAGTTATCCTACCTAAACATGGCCATGTTACGAAATTGATCATAAGGTTCTTCCATGAAAGAGTGCACCATCAAGGTAGGGGGATCACAAGTAATGAAATCCGCTCACATGGACTGTGGATCGTTGGTTTGAGTAGCTCTGTTTATAGCTACATCTCGTCCTGCGTAACATGTCGACGATTAAGATTCAGTCCATTAGGCCAAAAAATGGCTGATCTTCCTACTGATAGAGTAGAAGCCTCCCCACCCTTTACATACACCGGAGTTGACTATTTCGGACCGTGGTACATTCATGAGGGTCGAAAGGAGATAAAACGTTATGGGGTTTTGTTTACCTGTCTGTGCTGCCGGGCCATACATTTAGAGACCGCGGTCTCTCTTTCTACAGACTCCTTCATTAATGCTCTGCGCAGATTCTTGTCTATTAGAGGGCCAATCAGAGAGCTACGATCAGATAGGGGGACTAATTTCATTGGGGCGGAAAATGAATTAAAGGAAGCTGTAAATGAAATTGACAATGCAAAGGTTGAGCAATTTCTCCTCCAAGAAGGTTCTAATTTCGTGTTTAATACAAATGTGCCTCATTCTAGTCATATGGGTGGTGTCTGGGAACGTCAAATTCGGTCTGTCAGGAATGTACTGTCAAACCTTCTGTATCTTCATGGACAACAGCTTGACGATGAAAGCTTGCGTACCTTCATGTGCGAGGCTGCTGCCATTATAAATAGTCGTCCGCTCGCTGTACAAGACCTAAATGATCCTTTGTCTTCAGAACCCCTAACTCCAAATCATCTCTTAACCATGAAAAGTAATATAATACTTCCCCCTCCCGGGAACTTTCAAAGAAGTGATCTATACTCTAGAAAGAGGTGGAGAAGGATTCAATATTTGTCGAATGAGTTCTGGTTTCGATGGCAGAAGGAGTACCTTCAAAATCTGCAGCTTAGAAATAAGTGGAACTCTCCTAAACGTAACCTCCGTGTCGGAGACATTGTCCTTATTGTCGACCAAGGTTGTCCGAGATGTCATTGGCAACTTGGTAGAATTATTGAATGTTATCCGGACAAGGATAATCTGGTTAGAAAGGTAAAAATTGCAGTAGGCACAAAGCAATTAAACAGTAAGGGAAAAAGATTGGAAACTCAAACTTATTTAGAAAGGCCAATCCACAAGTTAATTCTGCTACTTGAAACAAACTAGTTAATACCCAGACCGGGTTCCCCGTCGAGGAGCCATGTTAAACTGTGTAGAGTGTTCTAAATTTAAATTGCGTTGTATTTAAGGTTTATCTTTTGTAAAATTAGGCAAAAGGTTCTAATTTTGGGGAGCCATGTAACCGTAGGTCTATAGCAAACCGCAAGGTACCGGGTTCTAGTTTCCGGGAAATATATGCGTCCCGTGATTTGGTGGTTCCCTAGATTGTTAGATGAGTTATTGCGTAAAGTATCGATCGCAGGAATCAAGCGCTTGGGGGTTTTTCTGTTTCCGTCTTGGTGTTCACGTTTTTTGGAAGCGAAAATCTAGCAAGATCACTGCGATAGATAATCCTAATTGCGTTTCAAAAGGCCCAAAGAGGTAAATAAAAGAATGATCTTTCCTTTGATAACAGTATTTTCGCGTATTCAATCCTTTAAGTTAGGATGATTGTATTTCGCTGAGGCATGGTTCAATCCCCATTTTTTGCGTACAATTTCATACAATTTCTAGATAGACAATTTCAGAGATGGTTTCTCCCTAGGTACAAATTGAATTTTTTTGATGTAATATTTCAAGATCAACTGGTGGTTCCTTCGATGTGTATTCCTCCACATGGTGATTGGGATCGGACTGCATGCAGATGCAGTCTGATCTGGATCACATGTGGAGGAAACATTTATTGATGAAACATTTATCGATATTGTAATTATAGAATTACTGAATGGCATTTGTATATGTACTTTCAGTTTTCACATGGACGATGAACAAATAAAGGAACGAATAGCAAAGATGTTTTGACTCCTTAGTCGATACCTTTGGGACCTAGCGACAAGTAATTGCGTGTCGCTCACACACACATTTTAGCTCCACTGGATGAAAGCGAGTGAACTATTGTCATGGCGTTGTGTCCACCGTGTGTCTGTCCGTCCGTAAACTTTAGCTTTAAAAATCTTCTCCTCATAAAGTACTGAACAGAATTTATCCAAATTCCACAGAAATGATCCTTGGGTGACCCTTTATCAGATTCCTTCAAAGAATTTTGATCGGATATAAACAATTACTCTACTTTTCTTATTGGTTGAGTTATTACACTTTTTATCTCCACTGGCTGAAAGCCAGCAAGCTATTTCATGGCGTTGTGTCCGCTGTGCATCAGTCCGTCTGTCTGTCCGTAAACTTGAACTTTAAAAATGTTCTCCTCGAAAAGTACTGGACAGAATTCAACCAAATTTCACAGAAATGATCCTTGGGTGACCCTTTATCAGATTCCTTCAAAGAATTTTGATCGGATGAAAAACATGGCTTATTGGACGGGGCTAATTTTCACATATGGTAAAAGCTTTCAAAATCTTCTTCTCAGAAATCAATAGATGGATTTCAACCAAATTTTACAGGAATGATTCTTGAGTGACCCTTTATCAGACTCCTTCAAAGAATTTTGATCGGACGAAGAACATGGCTTAAATGGGCAGGGCTGATTTTCATATATATGGTAAAGCTTTAAAAAATTTCTTCTCAGAAACCAATTGATGGATTTAAACCAATTTTTAAAGGAATGATCCTTGGGTAACCCTTTATCAGATTCCTTCAAAGAATTTTAATCGGATGAAAAACATTGCTTAAAGGGCGGGGCTAATTTCCATATATGGTGAAAGCTTTAGAAAGCTTCTTCTCAGATACCAATTGATGTATTTCAATTAGATTTTACAGGAATGATCCTTAGGTGACCCTATATCAGATTCCTTCAAAGAATTTTGATCGGATGAAAAACATGGCTTTAGTGGTCGGGGCTAATTTCCACATATGGTGAAACCTTAAAAAATCTTCTTCTAAGAAACCTATAGATGGATTTTAACCAAATTTTACACGAATGCTCAATAGGTGACACTTTAACAGATTCCTTCAAAGAATTAAGATTGGATGAAGGAGATGGCTTAAATGGGCAGGGCTTATTTCGATATGTGGTGAAAGCTTTCGAAATCGTCTTCTCAGAAACCAATTGATTGATTTCAACCAAATTTTCGAGAATGATCCTTGGGTAACCCTTTATCAGATTCCTTCAAAGAATTTTGATCGGATGAAAAACATGGCTTAAATGGGCGGGGCTAATTTCCATATATGGTGAAATCTTTAAAAGTCTTATTCTAAGAAACCATTAGATGGATTTCAACAAAATTTCACCAGAATTATCCTTTGGTGACCCCTCATTAGAATGCTAAAAAGGAATTGATTGGCTGTTAACATTGCTTAAATTGATTGGGCTTATTTCCATAAATGGAAAACAGTGAAAAGGTAATACTATCTGCAGGATGGTTTGCAACCAAATTTCTCAGGAATGATAGGTAAATTCAGGCCGTTGGAGCGAATCAGGCACTCAAGCGCCTCTAGTTTATTCAATTTTGAACTCTGTCCAAAGCATATCTCTGAAAGTATAATAGCTTTGATTGTGAAAATTCATGGTCACAATAACATGCAAAAGAACCAAACTCTACCTTGTGAGCTATTCCCCTTTGTTGTTTCTTACAATTTCATTTAAATTCCTACCATAGTTGACATCAAGCAGTAAGACGGGCGTATCTTGTCACAATTTGGCACCTGTTAAATTATTTCTACTCTTAGATTAATGAGTCAATTTTAAAAGTTTTAAAAACTTAATGATGCCTATCAATGAAAGAAACATATACTAGACATATGACCGACAGATGACGGGTAATAAGCGATTACAATATCTCCACTTGAGCTTTTTGTGATGAAGTTTGCTCAAATATTAGCCAGCAAGAATAATGGTTCAAGTCCATTTCTTGATTCCTCAGTGAGATTTATCCTCTCCTGGAGTTTCAAGTTGATGGTTTCTCTTCGTTCAAAGATACCCCTCGGACAAAGTTTTACAGTCTAAAGAAAATATCGAAGGGAAACAACCCAAGGCAAGCTAAATTAGGGTTCTGCGTTTCTTCTTTGGGTCTAACAACTTTTAAGTGGGTAGCCGAGTTATAGTGATATGGCCCTTTGTTGATAAAAAATTGTTTGTTTGCCCTTTTTTCACCAAAACTTTTCAATGGATTCAATTCAAACTTCACAGGTAGACTCGGTCACAATCAGAGATGCGCATATCCTATAATTATTACTGTCCATTTACTTTTTTTCAGATTTATGGCCCTTTGATGAAAAAAAAATCCACTCATTTTCTCTGAATGGATTCACAGATAAAATCGGTATGAAGCGGAGAATTGCATATCCTTTTTTGACTAAATTTACTTTTTAAAAAAGTTTAGTTTTACGAAAAATATTATCCACTCTTTATCTCAACAACTACTTGTTTTCTTCTGCACTACTGGTTGGGCATGATTCTAATTTTACACTAGTAGTATCAAGAAAACTTGCCATTTTGGTTAATGTTTCATGGAGGTGTGATTCTTTGTGGAAGAAAAGCTTCATTCTTTGGACAATTGTTTATTCTGTGACAAAGAACCTTTTGGGGGTATTAATCCCTTTTAGTGATAGTCTAGCTTCTACAGAAATTGTTCACTTTGAACTTTGAAGTACATCACTTTTTAACCCTTTCCTGTTCAATCCCTAGTTTTTATGTCCCTGTGATTTTATAATGGAGAAAAGATTGTAGAAAAAGAAGAAATGGTTTGTAACAAGCAGTTCCTCTTTTTCCACAAATTTTCTATCATAATGAATGTTTATTTTTCAAATAAAATATACTGTTGGTTTTAATCTGCACATGCTTTGAATTTGGACAAGTCTAACATTTCTCAAAACAGGAAAGGGTTAAGTCAAGTGCATGATAATTCATCAAGTGTATTTATATACATAGTGAAATCTTTTTACGATATGAGAAACGAAAAAAATTGGTTTTTAACAAAGGTGTGTTAAACAAACTTAATCAAGGATATCAATACACTGCAGCTCCACTATAACGCTGTTGGTGGGGTCCAAGAAATGAAACAGCGGAAGAAGTGGAGTTATTATGCTATAACGCTGCCCCCCCCCCCCCCCCCGCCGCCGTAACTGAAATTTTCAACCGTCGGAATCGGAACTAAACACCCGATAATTCGTGATAAAATTCCTGTAATAAGTTCAATTCTATACAAGTTACTAGCCGGGAAATGAAAAACAACAACTGTAGTTACGAGATTTTAGCAGAAACCGACGAAATTCGGCGTGCGGAGAATTAATTTCTAACCTTACCTTCCCGGTCCATCAGGATTGAATAATCCGTAAATTTCTACAGGTCTACAAATTGTGGTTCTCTTTCTCCCAATATTAAGAAGCTAGAACTTTTACCCGAAACATGTTTAATTATTATGATAGTCGTCGGCATTAATCTAATTGAATTTATTTTTACTCGGACGTAAATATTTCCATCCGTAGACAAAGGGCATAAAATCTAAGTATCTCGCATAGCGACGTCTCCTTGGAGACCGACGAGTTGTTGAACACCTGGGGTTACTGAAGCGTTGAGAAAATGTCGCGTGGATCGACCTTCGAACCTCTTTCGCTGTAATGGACTTGGTCTTATTTCTTTACCATTGCTAAAAATACGGTAACAACAAATCGACAAAGAACTCTATCTGAACCTAGTCATTTACGCATCGGGAATTTAAACCGACCAGTTGCAGTATACATGTAGCGGCTAACTTTTAATCGTAAAAATGAAGGTCATAATAATCGAAAAATATCCGAGACGGTGGAATGTCTGGTTTCATAACGACAAGAGTAAAAAATTCGGTCAGCAAGAATTACACGGGGTATGCGTCTGGCACGTGTCAACTCCGGAAACTCTCCCATAAATAGCTGAACATCTGGCGGCTGCGCCTTTGATCACCTTTCCTCCCTCAGAATAAAATAAACTGTACCCGAAAAACCTTTACTTCAAATCTGTCGAAGAGCTTTTTGCCGTGTGTTTGATCATACAGAATGGCATTAAATTTTCGGATTATTGAAAGAAATTCGGAAAAATAACGGTATTTTATTTTAATCTACGTATATTATCTATCCCGTTTCAGATGAAAATCTTCCGATATTGTGACATTTACAATTAAAATTCTCGTATTTTCTGTATTTAGCGAAAACGTCACAACTACGACTGATTGTTTTCTAAGCACATTGTTGCGTTTTTATCTTGAAGCCACTATCCTCTACGAGCTCCGGATACCAGCAAACTATGAAGTGAAATAAAAATTAGGCTCAAGTCAATTTGTCTAATTTCACGTTCGCGCATTACTTTAAGAACACGTCATACCGAAATTTAAGAACGCCGAGAGTGAAACAGTGTGATATTTCAATCGCACCACCTTCAAGGTTTGTAACAGAAGGATACCGAGGAGCGTGCCTATTCACTATTGTTTTAAAAAAAAATCAATGACCTAAGGAATGATCATCTCAATGTCAAACAGTAAGACCAAACAATCAAACCGATTTTGTAAATTCAAACACTACGCGTGTTATCAATCAAACAATGCAATTACCTCTGAACTAATGCATTAATGGCCAGGACCGTCCACATAAGGTGTTAAAAACTTACCTGGCTTCGGGTAATTATCGATTTTATGTGCAACCCTTTTTCTTCGGACGGGCCGAAGACGGGATGAAAAAATCGCGGCCAAATCAGGATTAACGTCGTATCTCAGCATCTGCAACCCCAAATGCCCCCCCCCCCCTCCAAAATTTTGGGAGCCAAGCGGGCCCCGCGTTATAATGGAGTCAGCGCTGTGCCGGGTAGCGTTGCAGAGGAGTTGCAGTGTAATATGCTTACTTCTTCAATATCAACTTTTATCAACCAGAAAAATATTTGTGATTTATTTTGGTCGGTGCTGTCTGGAGCAGTTATTATATAGTCATAAAATGTGTCAGTAATGCAACTGTTGTAAAAAATAAAATGTGAAATAGATTATATTGAGGTAAAAATACTACAGGCGGGTCAAACAAAAACAAGCCCTGTTAGATTAAAAGGCACACAGACACGTACCCTGTGGAATTTGTACATGCCCTCTGAGTATAGGAGGTACAATCACGTATTTCTTTTAAATTACCATTCTTGAATGGCAGCTGATCTTTTCACAATCGTCTTAGTAGCATTTTTCTTGAAATGCTTAAAAAGCGTAATTAAGTGGGAATGGGTTAGCATGCTTTTGAAAGAGTGCACTACAATTTTAATAGAGTTGGTAGTTTTCTTTAAATACATCAAAACTACTTTTTATGGTGTATGCATTCAACTGATTAGTGGTTAAGCCTCCATTGGCAGTTTGCACTCGTTGAACTTTGTGATCACCCCAGAATTTTGTCTGTTAACTTAAGCTATCAAAGCTGATGCTTTGCTAGCTAGAAATTATTCCTCTTTGCATTTCTAACAAGAGGCCCATGAGGGCCTGAGACGCTCTACTGGTTATCAAGTTTTCCGTTAAAGAAATCTGATATTTAAGGAAGTTAATTACTCAAAGAAGAATACATAGAGAGAAAATGGGCTTTATCCCCTTTATCATTTTAAGCAACAATCCTCAAGACCCCTTTTCCCATGTTTCATGACGGATCCACTCCATTTCCAAAAGAAAGTAACCTTATGACCCTACAATCATTCTGTGAATATTTCATCAGAATCTGACAATAATTGTGGACTTTATCACATAAACAGGATTGTTTTGAATGAAAAATCAGTAAGGCCCCTTTTCCTGTGTTTTCTGATGGATCAATTTCATTCCAAAAGGAACTTTCCTTACAACCCGACAATTGTCCTGTGAAATTTAAAAGACAATTTGATGATGATTGTGATCTTCATCACATACACAAGAATGTTTTGAATGATAATCTGTAAGGCCCCTTTTCCTGTGTTTTGAATGCCACAATTATTCCATGCATCTTTGAAGAGAATCCAATAAAACTGTTGACTTTATTGCGTTAACAAAGATATTAAATTCAAGTTCTCATAAGGCCCCTTTTCCCGTGATATTTTACTGTTGGTTTTATCATTCTGTGAAAGTTAAAAGTTAATCCAATGAAATATTGGGAATTCATTATGTTTACTAGAATATTAAAAAAACAATCATATGGCCCCTTTTTACATGATACTTGATGGATTGTACCCAGTTCTGAAAAGAACCATTTAAATATTTGTACAATCATTCTGTGAAAGTTAAAAGTTAATCCGATGAAATATTGGGAATTCATTATGTTTACTAGAATATTTAAAAAAAATAAATTATATGGCCCCATTTTACATGATACTTGATGGATTGTACCCAGTTCTGAAAAGAACCATTTAAGTATTTGTACAATCATTCTGTGAAATTTTGAAGTGAATCCGTTGAAATCAAGGGACACCATTGTATTAACCAGAATATTTAAGAGAGTTTTTCATAAAGCCCCTTTTTATGTGACCCTTGCCATAGTCAGATCAACTGTCAAAATCAACAATTGGAATGATGGTCCAATCAATCTGTTTAATCTGTGGAATTTATTGTGTTAATGAGTTCATAGTGAAATCTTCAGAGGGCCCCTTTTCTCATGATACTTTACAGAACAAACCAACTTTCAAAAGGAACAATTCTAATGAAGGTACAATCATTCTTTAAAAGTTAAAGAGAATCAATGAAAACAGTGGACTGATTGTGTCAAAAATGTTTGTAACAAAATTTTCATAAGGCCCCTTTTTCCGTGAAACTTATCAAATCAGACCAAATATACAAAGGAACAATCCTAATGATAGTTTGAAGAAAATGATAAAGACTGAGGACTTAATTGTAATAAAAAAAATTATAAGGTCCCTTTTCTTGTATCACTTAACCAATCAGACCTAATTTACAAAGGAACAATCCAAATGATGGTACAATCATTCTATTAAAGTTTTAAGAGATTTTATGTTTATGAGGATTTGGTAATAATTTTTCATACAGCCCCTTTTCCTATGATACTAGACAGATCAGGCCCAATTTGGAAAGAAAGAATCCTTATGATGATACAAACATTCTGTGAAAGTTTGAAAAGAATCTGAGTAAACTGCAGACTTTATCTTGTTGTAAATTTTTTAAAATAAAATTTTCATAAGGCTCCTTTTCCTGTGATACTTGAAGGATCAGGTCTCATGGCAGCATCAACAATTGTGATTATTGTACAATATGAAGGTTTGAATAAAATCCAATGAAAGCTCTGGACTTGATTACAAGGATTATAGATGAAATTCTCAAAAGGCCCCTTTTCCCATGATACTAGACAGATCACGCCTAATTTGAAAAGAAAGAATCCTCATGATGGAATAATCATTCTGTGAAAGTTTTAACAGAATCTGATGAAAACTGTTGACTTTATTGTGGTACAATCATTTTGAAATTAAATTTCATAATGCTCCTTTTCCTGTGATACTTGACGGATCAGGTCTAATGCAAACATCAACAATCATCATTATTGTACAATTATTCTGTGAATGTTTGAAGAAAATCCGATGAAAGCTCTGGACTTGGTAACAAGGATTTATAAATGAAATTTTCATAAGGCCCCTTTTCCTGTATTTCTTGACAGTTCAAACCCTGTTATGAAAAGAATGATAGTTATGACCTTCCAATCTTTCTGTGAAAGTTTCAACAAAATCTGATCAAAGCTGTGGGCTTCATTGTGTTAACAGAGTTTTATTAATTGAATTTTCATATAGACCCCTTTCCCATGTTACTTGATTAATCTGAACCAATTCCAAAGGGAACTCTTCTTACAAAAGTATTATTATTCTGTTTGAGTATAAAGACAACCCCATCTCATCTGTGGACTTACCAGCATTAATTAAGATTTTTTTAATTGAATTTTCCTAAGGCCCCTTTTCTTATGTTTCTCAATGGATCAGACCCAATTTGAAAGGAACAATCCTTATGATGGTACAATCATTATGTGAAAGTTTGAAGTCAAGTGAAATCTAGGACCATTATGTGTTAACTAAGATTTTTTATTTAATTTTCATAGGGCCCCTTTTCCCATGAAACTTGATGGATCAAACCTATTTCCGAAAAGGAACAATCCATTTAATGTAATAATCATTCTGGGAATGTTTGAAGAGAATTTGTTGAAAACTATGGACTCTATTGTGTTTACCAGGACTTTTTCAATCCAGTTTTTATTGGGTCCCCTTTTTCCCGTGGTCCTTGACTGATCATACCAAATTTTGAAAGGAACACTTCTTATGATGGTACAATCCTTCTGTGAAAGTTTGAAGTCAATTAGATGAAAACTGTGGACTCTAGAGTGTTAACAAAGATCTTTGAATTAAATTTAAATAAGGCCCCTTTTCCTATGTTTCTTGAGGAATCATATCCGATTCGAAAAGGAACAATCCTTATGATGGTATAGTCATTCTGTGAAAGTTTGAAGAGAATCCGTTGATAAATGTTGGCTCTAGATTATTAATGGGAATTTTTTATTAAAATTTTCATAAGGCCCCTTTTCCCTGTGTTTCTTGACGGATCATGCCAAATTTCGAAAGGAACAATCCTTATGATAGTACAATCATTCTGTGAAAGTTTGAAAGGAATCCGATGAAAACTATTGACTCCAGAGTGTTAAAGAGTATTTCTTAAAAGATTTTTCGATTAAATTTTCATAAGGCCCCTTTTCCCGTGTTTCCTGATGGATCTGACAAAATTCCCAAAGGAACAATCCTTATGATGGTACAATCATTCTGTGAAAGCTTGAATACAATCTGATGAAAACTGTGGACTCTAGAGTGTTAACGAGTATTTTCTAATTAAATTTTCATAAGGCCCCTTTTCCCATGTTTCTTGACAGACCATACCAATTTTCGAAAGGAACGATCCTTATGATGGTTGAATCTTTCTGAGAAAGTTTGAAGGGAATCTGATGAAAACTGTGGACTCTATCGCGTAAACGAGGATTATTAATGGAGTTTTTAATTGAATTTTCATAAGGCCCCTTTTCCCATGTTTCTTGACGGATCATACCCAATATCGAAGGGAACGATCCTTATGATGGTACAATCATTCTGTGAAAGTTTGAATACAATCTGATGTAAACTCTGGACTCTATCGCGTAAACGAGGATTGTTAAATTAAATTTTCATAAGGCCCCCTTTCCCGTGTTTCTAGACGGATCATACCCATTTTCGAAAGGAACGATCCTTATGATGGTTCAATCATTCTGAGAAAGTTTGAAGAGAATCCGATGAGAATTGTGGACTCTATCGTGTAAACGAGGATTTTTGATGGAGTTTAAATTAATTTTTCATAAGGCCCCTATTCCCATGTTTCTTGACGGATCATACCAAATTTCGAAAGGACCGATCCTTATGTTGGTACAATCATTCTGTGAAATTTTGAAGAGAATCTGTTGAGAACTGTAGACTCTTTCGCGTAAACGAGGAAAAGTTTAACGGACGGACGGACGCCGGACGGGAAAAAGCCATCGCTATAGCTCTAGTGGCCTTCGGTCAGTAGAGCTAAAAATAGAACAAGGAGATGCAAGGATCGATATACATGTTAGAATGTGGTTTACTGCTCTTGGATATGGAAGATAATAGCTAATTTAACCCATTGCCAGATGACACAATTTTAGACCGATTAAAATTGAAAGCAGATGCAGGTAACAAATTCAACTTCGTGGAATTAAGAAATCCTTTGTCTATAAAGATAAAAATCATTGTGGATAATGAAGATGTAGCTTGTAACAAGTTAAAACTGACCCTTAAATCCATTACAATACGATAAAAAATCTTAGTCTGGTTCAAACTGAAAGATGTTGCAGACGACAATTTCAAGTTGCTTGAATTAGATAAATCTTTGCCTTATAAACATGGGCACTGAATAAATTGCTTTTTACAAGCAATTTCGTCACTGTCCATAATGTTTCTAAAGCTTTTTTTGTAGATGCTAAAAAAGACAGATTGAGTGGGAATGGATTAAATAAAAATGCAGATGCTAAATTTGAGATACTTACTTTCAAGTTCCTTAACCTTTCAAACAAACCCAATATTGTAACGAATGAGATTTTATGCCCCCGCATCGAAAGATCAGGGGCATATTGTTTTACCGTTGTCCGTGTCTGACCGTCTGTTCATCATTTCTTCTTTCCGTCTGTCGGTCTGTCTATACGTTTGCAAAACTTAACCAAAGACCTTAACATTGCCAACTACTACCAGCCTATTCAAGGTACGATGCTCATATTAATACATCCCCATAATACGGGTCCCCCATAATACGCATCTCCTCATGTCAAGGTCAAGGTCATGTGATCAGGTCGAGGTCACTTACCAATTTCAAACGTTTAGTCCTGTAGCAGAAATATTGTGTTTCACAAACCCATTTTATTTAGCTTATAGCTTAGCCCATTCCCACACAATTAAGCTTTTAGACGCCCCTTCAGAAAAAATATAGGAAGCAAATGTGTAAAAACACACAATTTCTTCATTTTTCACAATGCTTTCTACCAAAAAAGTTAAAAAACAACGAAATCTAAATTGTCATCTACAACTCCTTTGAATTTGGGCTAGTCTAAAATTTGGCCTTCTGATATTAGGTTAAAAATGGAAGTATAAACTCTAAAATCAAGAATGGTAGGCCTAGCTCTAAATTCATTTTCAATAGAATTTTGTGACTTTTTTTTATCTGAGGCTTATCACCAACCTCGATCTTTTAGGTTACTGCTGAGGTTCGGGCATCTGCATACAAAACTCATGCTGCAAAATAAGTTATCAGAAAATCCAAAGATAGTTATTGCTAACATATTATCGTTTTACAATTTCAAAAAACTGAAATGACTCGTAAGTTAATCTATTCCCACGAAATCCCACTTTTTAAGCCTTGGAGAAAAATGCTTAAGGAAAAGATTGTGAAAAAAGGAGAAATTACTTGTAAATTGTCTTGACTTCTTTCAATTTGTACAAGTTTTCTGTCTTTGAACGGGTTTTAAGATAGACGTTATCCAGGTTTGAGAGTTTGTAATTTACAACACCTAAAAGTTCAACATGTGGCGATTTTCGGGACCTTTTGCCTTTAATTAGTTTTTTTAAGATAACACTTCACAGTTTCTTCTTGCCTCGAAATAGTTTTACTGATTTTTGTATGTTTGTATTTGCTGCGACCTGACCAGAAGTACTCGACGAAACGCCCTACCATTTCTTAAGTCTAAAAGCAAATTCTATCATCTTTGACAGAAAGAATTTCAGTATTGATTTTAATTTTTTGTTAGCTCAACTGAGCACAAGATGCTTAAGGTGAGCTATTGTGATCGGTAAATGTCCGCTATCCGTCCGTAAACAATTATTAAACAAGATCGAGCCGTCAGAGCGGATTATGCTCCCCGAATATGGCCCTGTCACAAAAAGAGTTCGGACGGACGAACAGACGAAGTAGCGGCTATATGCTTACCCTTCTCAAGACACGCCGAATTTAACATTTGACATTCATTTGTGACCTTAGCCTTGGTGCTATCTGAAAACTTTGTTTCAAATGGCACATCAACTTATGATGGAGAACAGTTGAGCCAAGTTATATTGAAACCCATCTAAAATTTTAAGACCTATGCTCTGGACATGCTTAATTGTAAATGTTTGCATTGAGCTATGACCTTGAAGCTATCTGAATATTACTTTCGAATCGATTCTTGGGTCGTTTACAATTTTTTCTATAAAGTTTCATGGTTGTACGTCAATTTTTCCTAGAGATAGAGTACGGAAAAGAAAAATTCTACAGACAGGTTAAGACAGACTTTGTGAAGCCAATTTACCCCTCTACTTCGTAGGTGTTTGTGGTTTTAGGGATATAACAAAAAAAGACACATCACGGTCAATAAGCGGACACATATACATTTATATGAACACTACATTTATTATTCAAAATTTGCTAAATATCAAATTTTGTTCAATTAAGATAGGTTAATATTTGGACTTGATGACCATGTAGAAAATGTTTTTCGGCATGTATACTACGAACAAGGATCTCGGGAAAAGGTTACCCCTTCAAACGTGTTTCATTTTGCCTTGTTATTTCACGTGCATTGGTACGTTAAGCGAATTTTCAACAAGATTACCACAAATAATAGATTGATCTCCATTTTAATATGGTAGATAGCTAATGTCCTATACCCTGTCCAGCCCTGTTCACAGACGAGTATAGGTTTTGTGTGGAATATACCGATAGACGTGTTTGTGTACGGAAAATTCCAAATGAACGTTTTTCTCCAGTTTGAGTGTCAGAACATGATCGGTGTGGGGCTCAGTCATGATTTAACCCTTTCCTGTTCTATCCCTGGTTTTTACGTCCCTGTATATTTATGATTGAGAAATCATTGTAGAAAAAGAAGAAATTGCTTGTAAAAAGCTTTTTCTTCTTTTTCCACAATGCCTTCTACCCTACTGAATGGTTATTTTTCAAATTGAATTTACTTTAAATTTTTCGCCTGCAAAACCTTTGAATTTGGACAGGTATAAAATTTTGAAAAACGGGAAAGGGTTAAGCGAGAATAAGTGCTCTGGGGAAAACGGAATTACACGCCATTGACAGCGTCACGTTGACGGTTCTCAGACACGTAAACGAGATCTTTGATTTTTACGTTCGCTTATATTCAGGTACTGTCAAAATAACGGCGAAACATTCGATCTTTAACAATACATAAAACACTAAAGCCCTTGGAAACACAAAAATACTTTGTAATTTTCTCAAGATACAAAATATTTTTAACTCCTTTTCAAATCTTAAGTGTTATATTTTTTCATATTTGAATACTTGTCGCTATTGTAATGCTAGTGAAGTGCATTTTACTGATTTTTATGCAGTTTTTGACGTTACAAAATTTTAAGAATATTTCTAAACAGCACCGCCTAAAGCGTTGTTGTTGTTTTTCTAAACAAGGGAATAAGTTATGTGCAAAAGTTCTTCGTCTAAAAATACTCCTACGTATCATAAAATTTAGATACTGATTCATAACATCATCTCCCTATCAATTTTAGATTTTATCTCACAAGATCTGGGCTTCATATTTAGGCAACAGTTCATTAAAAAAAAAACATAATCTGTTATTAACGGTCACCAATGTAGTAGTGAACTATATTTGAAATAAAGCCCTTAGTTTATGAGAAGATTTTCAACGTTCTAATATATACCGTATAAGGAGATACGTACGCAATGCCAATAAAAGCCATTTAGATCATTAGAACACATCTTCTCGGAAAAACCTGATAAAGATCATCTAAGGATTATTTCCCGTAAAAAGAATTCAAGCAGCTTCTGAGAGGTAGAATTTCAAGAATCTTTATATCCGATTAAAATTCTTTGAGGTTCTCTGATAAAGGCTCATCTAAGGTTTATATCTGTGAATATCGGTTGAAATTCAGTTGATGAGGAGAAGATTCTTTTTTAAAAAAGTTTCAGGCTGACTGGCGCACGACAGACACAACGCCGTGACAATATCTCCATGGGCCTCCAGCTAATGGAGCTAAAAGTCTGAAGATGCTTTGTCAATACTGTCAGGAGATTTGAAGTCAGGCAGTTTATTGTTCGATAAGAAAGCACGAAATACTAATGTAGTAAGACAAATATAAAGACAGACGGGAAGATGAGCTATTGTGATGGATTGGTCGTTGGGTGGAATCATTGGCGGGAGAGTTGGTTCAGTACATTGTGTATTAAGAGCTCTGATTTCAGCTAGTCCTTTGTGTCAGAGATTTCGTCAGTCCACTATAATAGACTCTTTGGTGGTTAGATTAAGTATTAGGTAGGATGTTGCATCGTTTTTATCCAGGCTTTCCAAAAGAAAACTTGATTAATTGATTGGTGAATGTTGGCGTACGGCTGGATAGGCGTTAACTTTGCCTTGTGTGCGTAAATACTCCTATAACTCCTGACAGATTCTTGTGAAATGATTGCCAAATGTTTGTCTTGGTGTGACCCAGCGCATATCATCAGCGTTTTGTGATTTAATGCTGCGTCAAACAAAAGACTTATTGTCGACATTTTTGCGTGCGCAACTACTCCTGCAATTCTTGACGAATAAAGCCAATGAAAAACTAGTTTTCTGCTTTAGTATTTTGTCTTTTCCTTGTGTGATTTTGGCCCTGATTCAAGGCATATTTGGAAGAAAACTGTAGTGTTATATTTGGCTGATAAAAGTTTCTATTAGCTCTTCTAAAACAGTCATTTAAATTGATGATCTAGTAGATGTTTTTATAAGTTCCTTACTGAAGTTTTCTACCCAGTTGTGATTTTTGAAGTACATGTATATGATTCGCATTTTCTCTCAAGGATGTAACGATGTTGTGACGTTTAACACTACCACAACAATAACATCATAACACACACACACAAAAATGGATGCTATAATTGAGAGCAATAAAATAGCGTATTTAGAGCCTAGAAGACTTATTTTGTTTAAATCGATGATTTTTTAAACAGAGGTAGTAACTTCACTCACTGATACATCTTGTTTCAAGAAATTATATATGTGGTCAAATTCTCATTTTCAATTGCCGTTTTCTTTGATGGTCGATCATGCTAAAACTTTTATAAATATTCCTTCTTTAACAAATTACTTACAAAAATATACAAAAACCGCAGAGTATTACAAAATGAGTCACGTTACGGTTGTTAACTCAAAGTTCGCACAAGAACTTCAAACATTAATATTTTCCACATACTCGATGGGTACGCTCAAAAGATAGGTTATAATTGCTTGGGGTTTATATGTCGAAAGACAATGATTTGTGAAAGATTTAGTTTTAACGAAGCCTATTCCATTTGAATTTGTGTTTGGGACACGTCAAATTTTAACAACTTGTATGACTACTGCTTAAAAACCACAATATTATAAAGACATTGCCATACATCAGTCATTTCACTTTACAAAAAATAACATGAAATTTGTCAAAACTTAATTTCCTTCCTTTTATCTTTTCGGTTAGTTTATTCAATTCGTTCTAAACTATATGAGAAATGCTCGATACGGGCGTTCTCCTTATAACCGCCCACCACCTACTTATGCCCCCAAAGCTCGAGTATATAGCCGCCTCTTCGTCTGTCTGTCCGCTCGTCCGTCCATTCATTTGTCCGTCCATCCGACCGCCCGACCGTCCGCCACGATTTTTCCACAACACTTGGGTGAAATTGGGTAATACTTGGCATCTGAATGCCTTTTAAGCTCTACTGGCCGAAGGCTACTAGAGCTATTGCGATGGCTTTTTCCAGTTCGGCGTCCGTCCGTCTGTCGTACGTCCGTTTAACTTTTCCTTGTTAGCACTCTAGAGTCCAAAGTTTTCATCGGATTCCCTTCAAACTTTCACAGAATGATTTTACCATCATAAGAATCGTACCTTTCGAAATTGGGTATAATCCGTCAAGAAACATGGGAAAAGGGGCCTAATTGAAATTTAATTAATAAATCCTCGTTAACACTCTAGAGTCCATAGTTTTCATCGGATTCTCTTCAAACTTTCACAGGATGATTGTACCATCATAAGAATCGTTCCTTTCGAAATTGGGTATAATCCGTCAAGAAACATGGGAAAAGGGGCCTTATGAATATTCAAAATTCTATTAAAAATCCTCGTTAAAACTCTAGAGTACACAGTTTTCATCGGATTCTCTTCAAACTTTCTCAGAATGATTGTACCATCATAAGGATTGTTCCTTTCGGAATTGGATATGATTCGTCAAGAAACACGGGAAAAGGGACCTTTTTAAAATTTAATGGAAAAAATCTATTCAGGAATCCTCGTAAACACTCTGGACTACACAGTTTTCAGCAGATTCTCTTCAAACTTTCTCAGAATGATTGTACCATCACAAGGATTTTCACTTTCGAAATTGGGTATGATCCGTCAAGAAACACAGGAAAGGGGGACTTTGAAAATTTAAAAGAAAATCCTCATTAATAATCTAGAGTCCACAGTTTTCATCAGATTCTCTTTAAACTTGCACAGAATGATTGCACCATCATAAGGAGCGTTCCTTAAAAACTTCGTATGATCCGTCAAAAAACATGGGACAAGGGGCCTAATAAATATTTATTTAAAAAATCTTTGTTAACACTCTAGGACTACAGATTTCATCGGATTCTCTTCAAACTTTCACAGAATAAATGGACCATCATAAGGATTGTTCCTTTCAAAATTAGGTATGATCAGGCAAGGACCCGGGTAAAAAGGGGGCCTTATGAAAATTTAATTTAAACAATCTTCGTAAACACAATAGAGTCCAGTTTTCAACAAATTCTCTTCGTACATTCACAGAAATATTATTACATTAAATTGGGTGATCCTTTCGGAAGTGGATCCATCAAGTTTCGTGGGAAAAGGGGCCCTTAGAAAATTTAATAAAAAAATCTTAATTAGCTCATCATGGCCCTAGATTTCACCTGATCGATTCCAAACTTTCACAGAATGATTGTACCATCATAAGGTTTGTTCCTTTCAAATTGGGTATGATCCATCGAAAAACATAGGAAAAGGGGTCTTAGGAAAATTCAATAAAAAAAACTTAATTTATGCTTTTAATTCCACAGATTTCTTGGGGTTGTCTTTATACTCAAACATTTGTAAGTATAGTTCCCTTTGGAATTGGTTCAGATCCATCAAGTAACATGGGAAAATGGGCTATTTGAGAATTCAATTAAAAGATCCCTGTTAACACAACGAAGCCCACAGCTTTGATCAGATTTTGTTGAAACTTTCACAGAATGATTGTAAGGTCATGACGATCATTCTTTTCATAACAGGGTTTAAACTGTCAAGAAACACGGGAAAAGGGGCCTTATGAAAATTTCATATATAAATCCTTGTTACCAAATCCAGAGCTTTTATTGGATTTTCTACAAACAATCACAGAATAATTGTACAATAATAATGATTGTTGATGTTGACATAAGACCTAATCTGTCAAGTATCACAGGAAAAGGAGCATTATGAAATTTAATTTTAAAATCCTTGCACCACAATAAAGTCAACAGTTGTCATCAAATTTTGTTTAAACTTTCACAGAATGATTATTCCATCATGAGGATTCTTTCTTTTCAAATTAGGCGTGATCTGTCTTGTATCATGGGAAAGGGGCCTTTTGAGAATTTTATCTATAATCCTTGTAACCAAGTCCAGAGCTTTCATTGGAATTTCTTCAAACCTTCACAGAATCATTGTACAATAATTACGATTGTTGGTGCTGACATGAGACCTGATCCTTCAATTATCACAGGAAAAGGAGCCTTAGGAAAATTTTATTTTAAAATCTTTACACCAAGATAAAGTCCGCAGTTTTCATCGGATTCTGTTCAAACTTTCACAGAATGTTTGTACCATCATTAGGAGTGTTTCTTTCGAAATTGGGTCTGATCTGTTTAGTATCATAGGAAAAGGGGCTGTATGAAAAATTATTACTAGATCCTCATTAACACAAGAATGTCCTCAGTTTTTATCAGAATCTCTCTAAACTTTAATGGAATGATTGTACTATCATTTGGATTGTTCCTTTGTAAATTGGGTCTGATCGGTTAAGTGACACAAGAAAATGGACCTTATGAAAATTTTATTACAAAACATCGTTATCATAATAAAGCCCTCAGTCTTTATCATTTTCTTCAAACTATCATTAGGATTGTTCCTTTGTACATTCGGTCTGATTTGTTAAGTTTCACGGAAAAAGGGCCTAATGAAAATTTTGTTACAAAAATTCTTGACACAATTCAGTCCACTGTTTTCAATGATTCTCTTTAACTTTTAAAGAATGATTGTACCTTCTTAGAATTGTTTCTTTTAAAATTTGGTTTGTTCTGTAAAGTATCATGGGAAAAGGGGCCCTATAAAGATTTCACTACAAACTCATTAACACAATAAATTCCACAGATTACACAGATTGGTTGTACCATCATTACAACTGTTGATTTTGACAGTGTAAATGATATGGCAAGTGTCACATAAAAAGGGGCCTTATGAAAAACTTTCTTAGATATTCTGGTTAACACAATGATGTCCCTTGATTTCACCGGATTCACTTCAAAGTTTCACAGAATGATTGTACAATCATTTAAATGATTCTTTTCAGAACTGTGTACAATCCATCAAGTATCATGTAAAAAGGGGCCATATATTTTTTTAAATATTCTAGTAAACGTAATGAAGTCCCCATATTTCATCGGATTCACTTTTAACTTTCACAGAATGATAAAACCAACAGTAAAATATCACGGGGAAAGGGGCCTTATGACAACTTGATTTTAATATCTTTGTTGACACAATAAAGTCAACAGTTTTATCGGATTCTCTTCAAAAATGCATGGAATAATTGTGGCTTTCGGAACTCAAGAAAGGGGGCCTTACAGATTATATTCAAAACATTCTTGTGTATGTGGTGAAGATCACAATCATTATCAGATTGTCTTTTAAATTTCACAGGACAATTGTAGGGTTGTAAGGAAAGTTCCTTTTGGAATGAAATTGATCTATCAGAAAATTCAGGAAAGGGGCCTTATTGATTTTCATGAAAAACAATCCTGTTTATGTGATCAAGTCCACAATTAATGTCAGACTCTGAAGAAAATTTCACAGGATGATTGTAGGGTCATAAGGTAACTTTCTTTTGGAAATCGAGTGGATCTGTCATGAAACTTGAGAAAAGGGACCTTGAGGATTCTTGCTCAAAATAATATAGGGGATAAAGTACCTTTTTTTTTCTTTATGCATTCTTCTTTGAGTAACTAACTTCGTTAAATATCAGGTTTCTTTAACGGATAACTTGATAACCAGTAGAGCGTCTCAGGCCCTCGTGGACCTCTTGTTTATTTTTATTTATTTTTTTTTTTTTTTTCTTCATCAAAATTAAGCTTGTCCAGAGAATAGCTTCTGCAATTATGGATGGATTTCAGCTTTAGTCGGAACTAAAAGTTGATTAAAAAAGTGATTTAACCAGCAGCCTGGCAGCCTAAATGCCTTGAACTAAAAGTTGAGCAAAACAATGATTTGACCAGCAGCCTGGTAGCTTAACAGCCTGGAATTAAATCTCTTTCCAGCAGACTATTTTCGAAATAGCCTTGTCCAATTGTCCTCTATCATGAGTAGATGTGCTACTTGAAACAAATTTCAGGAAGCTCTAAGATCACAGCTCAAGGCCAAAGGTTAAATTTACGCATTTCCATAGTATAGCTCCTACAAGTCACCATTATGGATGAATTTCAATATAGCTTGGCACAATTGTTCTCTTTCATAAGAAGATGCACAATTTGAAAGAAATACTTAGATACCTCTAAGGTCAAGGTCACAGCTCAAGGTCGAAATTTGAAATTAAGCATTTCCGGAGCATAGATGCTATCTGAAACAAATTTTCAGGTAGCGCTAAGGTCAAGGTAATAGACCAAAGCTTGAAATTAAGCATTTTTGAAAAAGGGCGAGCATGTAGCCGCCGATTCGTCTGTCAGCCATTTGGAACCCTTTTCTCCGTTTATTTTTTTTTTTTTTTTATTTTTTGTGACAGGGCTATATTCGGGGAGCGAAATCTGTCTCTGACGGCTCTTGTTTTTTCCAGAGGATAAAATCATTAGTTATTCATGGCACCCAAAGTGCGCCAATTTAAATAGGCACGGGTCTACTTAGAATAACAAGAAACTTTAGAATAATATTAAACGTCTATTCCTACTAATTTAACATGTTCAATGACATTGTACTGATATAGAATGATTTACAAATAAACCATAAACTGTGATACATACTTAATCAATCTCATAATGAACATGAAGTTTTCAACCCTAAAAGAACAATTTCAAGTAACCTAATCTCTGAGACCTGAGTACTTTCAGTCAGTATGCAGCTTGATGGACTGATTGATTGAATGGGATTTAAGGCCTCTTTTTACAGTATTAGGTCATATCGCGGCGGCTTGAGACCTAATCTTGGATTCCTGGTATTTCTCATACCAGTACCACCACTATATCCTTTTCAAGCCTTGAACATGATACCAAAAAAAGATTGTTGTTAACTGATAGTTTTGGGCTTATCGTGCTGAAGTTTCTGTCGAAGAATGTTTTGAATGCCCTGGACAGCGTAACATCTAACAGGAGTTCTGTTTGAAACTGTGCAAATGTTCTGTTAACATCATTCAATATACCCTCAACAAAATCAAAGACTGTTCCAAATTTAAAGAATTTGCAGACGATATTTTTTTTAAAAGTATTTGTCTTTAATGGAAAAACACACACCAAAAGACCATTGCGGATGATGAAGAAATTGCTTGTGACAAGCAGTTTCTTCACTCTTCATGATGTTTTTATTTTTCTTGAAACAGGGTGATGCGCTCCCCACAGACGTTGTATATGTATTTAAGCAGTTCGACATTAGTTTTTGCTTTGGTTGGTAATGCAAATAGAATAAGCCCTTTTGAACAAGTAATTCTTGGAAACGAATTTAGCACAATCGACCCCTCCCACTTTCCAAGTAGCAAGATTAGGCTATTTCATTTACGAGGAGGGTGTTGTTCAGTAAAAATTGGGTTATATAGGAAAACAAATTCCCATTATCTAGTTTGAACCTCGATATCCTTAATCCGCCACAGAACCAAGCAAGCAAAAATATATAGGACTCATTTATCAGACAGTGGTCTATCCATTTCTAGTTTCAAATATATTACGTAATTTACTTGCATTACTATATACTATATTTTGGCCGCGTTGACCGGGCCGAGTTGATTGTGCCGAGTTATTCAATGCTCCGAGTTGACTGGTAATTAGGTGACCGGTCTACTCTGCCCATCGGCAACTCGGCCCATCGTATAACTCGGCACGGTCAACTCGGTCTCAATATATGTCATATAGAGTTAAGTGAAAATATTCATTATGGACTTGTTTTTAAAGAGAAAAGAACTTTTATTTTACTATTATTCTTATTTTTGAATACATTAATGAGTAATTATAAAGTAAACAAATTTTATCCACCATCAGTCAGTTGTTGGAAAAACCTATCTAGACCGTTGTAGATCAAAATGTACATTGAAAAAACACAACCATTTAATTCGATGCGATTTCAAAAAGTGTTAACGTTTCTAAAATAAAAATGAAAAATAAATTGTATAATATTCATTGTCAAATAATTTCAAATACATAACTTGCATTACTATATACTATATATTGGGGCCGAGTTGACCGTGCCGAGTTATTCAATGTGCCGAGTTGACCGGTAACCGACAATTATCCAGTCTAGCAAATAGGTATCCAGTTAAAAACAACAACAAAAAGTCAAATAACTTCCGGTATTCAGAAACGTCAAAACGTCAACACTCGCCAAATTTCTAGCAAACTGTTCGCTTCGTAGTGGTCAAATAATGAAATAAATTTACGAAATTTGACTTATTGGTACGTATGATTCTCTTAATCCTTGAACTGAATTTGAAAATTGCCGATTAAGTCTGCTGGAATGTACATGTGGGTATGACTTGATTTTCTTACCCTGAACATTCCGTCCCTAAAGAAAGTGCAGTGAGTTTTGAAACATTTATCTAATTACATAAGGTCTTAATATCCTTAAAGTCTTACCCATTTATATTTTAAAAAAGTGGTTTGTCACCGGGTGAGATATCTCTAGCCAGGTTCAGGAAAAGTCTCAATCTAGGTAAAATACCCCGATACAGCTATGATACCTCGATTGAGGTACAAAAATTGGTCATATTCTCATGTATAAAGTCACTTCATAAATCCCGTGCTAAAATTGCAAATCCATACCGGACAAAGTTTGATTGCTATGTCAAACTGACTTCACAAGAGCAATTTCCAGCAAAATTGACTGAAGCGTTTGCAAAGTTATGCCTTTCTTATTTAGCATTATGTCAAAATCATTGAAATTAGTAAATAAAAATCAAGATCTAGAAGAAAAGCAATCTATTTTTGTTATACTGACCATTCTGTCGTTCATGAAGCCATCTTGTATCCCGATCTGTAATTCTAGGTCGTTATAACATTGTTAAACTAATTTTTGTGGCAGCATCCTTGTATGTATGGTGGACCATATTTGCCATACAATGAAATGAGGGGTTTTGCTATTCATTTCTAAGCAATTAATTTGTAACTGAGAAAGTATTTTAGCATAAGAATTTGACATGTATGATAGCTGTTTACAGAAAATTTGATAGTTTGAAAAAGTAATGGATTTTCTTCATGTATAAATCATCTTGTAATCGGTGAACTTAAAAGGGATATCAAATCTCAATAATTTATTCCATGGTATTTTTAGCTCACCTGAGCATAACATGCTCACGGTGAGCTTTTGGTATCACCTTTTGTCCCTCATGCGTTGTGTGTCAGAAGGCGTCAACAATTCTTTAAACATCTTCACCTCAGTAACCACTGGGCCAATTTCAACCAAACTTGGCATGAATGTTCCTTTGGTGACCCTTTTCAATATGTTCGCGGATTTTTGATTGACCCCCAAATATGGGCGTGGCAGGGTGTGGCAGTTTTTGACTTTGAAATCTTTAAACATCTTCTCCTCAGTAACCTTTGGGCCAATTTCAACCAAACTTGGCATGCACTTTCCTTGGGTGACCCTTTTCAAAAGTTTGTTTGTGGAATTTTGATTTATGCCCAAATATGGGCGTGGAAGGGTCGTCAGTTTTTGACTTTGAAATCTTTAAACATCTTCACCTCAGTAACCATTGAGCCAATTTCAACCAAACTTGGCATGAATGTTTCTTTGGTGACCCTTTTCAAAAATTTCGTGGATTTTTGATTGACCCCCAAATATGGGCGTGGCAGGGCGTGGCAGTTTTTGACTTTGAAATCTTGAAACATCTTCTCCTCAGTAACCATCGGGCCAATTTCAACCAAATTTGGTATGAATGTTACTTGGCTGACCCTTTTCAAAAGTTGTTCATGGAATTTTGATTGACCCCCAAATATGGGCGTGGAAGGGTCGGGCAGTTTTTGACTTTGAAATCTTTAAACATCTTCACCTCAGTAACCATTGGGCCAATTTCAACCAAACTTGGCATGAATGTTTCTTTGGTGACCCTTTTCAAAAGTTTGTTCGTTGAATTTTGATTTATGCCCAAATATGGGCGTGGAAGGGTCGGGCAGTTTTTGACTTTGAAATCTTTAAACATCTTCACCTCAGTAACCATTGAGCCAATTTCAACCAAACTTGACATGGATGTTTCTTTGGTGACCCTTTTCAAAAATTTCGCGGATTTTTGATTGACCCCCAAATATGGGCGTGGCAGTTTTTGACTTTGAAATCTTTAAACATCTTCTCCTCAGTAACCATCGGGCCAATTTCAACCAAATTTGGTATGAATGTTACTTGGCTGACCCTTTTCAAAAGTTGTTCATGGAATTTTGATTGACCCCCAAATATGGGTGTGGCAGGGCGTGGTAGTTTTTGACTTTGAAATCTTAAAACATCTTCACCTCAGTTACCATTGGGCCAATTTCAACCCAACTTGGCATGAATGTTCCTTGGGTGACCCTTTTCAAACGTTGTTCATGGAATTTTGATTTTTGCCCAAATATGGGTGTGGCAGGGTGGGGCAGTTTTTAGCTCTACTGGCCGAAGGCCACTAGAGCTACTGCGATGGCTTTTTCATGTCCAGCGTCCGTGCGTCCGCTGTATGACTTTTCTTGTTTACGCGATAAAGTCCACAGATTTCATCAGATTCTCTTCAAACTTTCACATAATGATTGTACCATCATACGGATCGTTCCTTTCGAAATTGGGTCAGATCAGTCAAGAAACACAGGAAAAGGGGCCTAATTAAAACTTAATTAAAAAATCCTCGTTTACGCGATTAAGTCCACAGTTTTCATCAGATTCTCTTCAAACTTTCACAGAATGATTGTACCATCATAAGGATCGTTCCTTTCTAAAATGGGTATGATCCGTCAAGAAACACAGGAAAAGGGGCCTTATGAAAATTCATTAAAATTTCAATTAAAAATCCTCGTTTACGCGATAAAGTCCACAGTTTTCATTGGATTCTCTTCAAACTTTCACAGAATGATTGTACCATCATTAGGACCGTTCCTTTCGAAAATCGGTCTGATCTGTCAAGAAACACGGGAAAAGGGGCCTTTTGAAAATTTAATTAAAAAATCCTTGTTAACACTTTAGAGTCCACAGCTTTCAACAGATTGTATATAAACTTTCACAGAATGATTGTACTATCTTAAGGATTGTTCCATTCGAAGTTTGGTATGATCTGTCAAGAAACACAGGAAAAAGGGACCTTATGAAAATTTTTATAAAACATTCTCATTAATAATCTAGAGCCTACAATTTTCAACTGATTCTCTTCAAACTTTCACAGAATGATTGTACCATCATAAGGATTGTTCCTTATGGAATCGGATATGATTCCTCAAGAAACATAGGAATAGGGGCCTTATTAAAATTTAATTCAAAGATCTTTGTTAACACTCTAGAGTCCACAGTTTTCATCTGATTGACTTCAAAGTTTCACAGAATGATTGTACCATCATAAGAATTGTTCCTTTCAAAATTTGGTATGATCAGTCAAGGACCAAGGGAAAAAGGGGCCCGATAAAAACTGGATTGAAAAAGTCCTGGTAAACACAATAGAGTCCATAGTTTTCATCAAATTCTCTTCAACATTCCCAGAATGATTATTACATTAAATGGTTTGTTTTCCTTCGGAAGTAGGTTGGATCCATCAAGTTTCATGGAAAAAGGGGCCCTATGAAAATTTAACAAAAAAATCTTAGTTAACACATAATGGCCCTAGATTTCACCTGATTGACTTCAAACTTTCACATTATGATTGTACCATCATAAGGATTGTTCTTTTCAAATTGGGTCTGATCCATTGAGAAACATAGGAAAAGGGGCCTTAGGAAAATTCAATTTAAAAAATCTTAATTAATGCTTGTAAGTCCACAGATGAGATGGGGTTGTCTTTATACTCAAACAGAATAATTATACTTTTGTAAGAAGAGATCCCTTTGGAATTGGTTCAGATCCATCAAGTAACATTGGAAAAGGGGCTATATGAAAATTCAATTAAAAGATCCCTGTTAACACAACGAAGCCCACAGCTTTGATCAGATTTTGTTGAAACTTTCACAGAATGATTGGAAGGTCATAACTATCATTCTTTTCATAACAGGGTTTGAACTGTCAAGAAACACAGGAAAAGGGGCCTTATGAAAATTTCATTTATAAACCCTTGTTACCAAGTCCAGAGCTTTCATCGGATTTTCTTCAAACATTCACAGAATTATTGTACAATAATAATGATTGTTGATGTTTGCATTAGACCTGATCCGTCAAGTATCACAGGAAAAGGAGCATAATGAAATTTAATTTTAAAATAATGATTGTACCACAATAAAGTCAACAGTTTTCATCAGATTCTGTTTAAACTTTCACAGAATGATTATTCCATCATGAGGATTCTTTCTTTTCAAATTAGGCGTGATCTGTCTAGTATCATGGGAAAAGGGGCCTTTTGAGAATTTTATCTATAATCCTTGTAACCAAGTCCAGGGCTTTCAATGGATTTTATTCAAACCCTAACAGAATCATTGTACAATAATCACGGTTGTTGATGCTGACATGAGACCTGATCCTTCAAGTATCACAGGAAAAGGAGCCTTATGAAAATTTTATTCTAAAAATTTTACACCAAGATAAAGTCTGCAGTTTTCATCAGATTCTGTTCAAACTTTCACAGAATGTTTGTACAATCATAAGGGTTGTTTATTTCCGAATTGGGCCTGATCTGTCTAGTATCATAGGAAAAGGGGCTGTATGAAAAATTATTACCAAATCCTCATAAACACAACAATGCCCTCAGTCTTTATCAGAATCTCTTCAAACTTTAAAAGAATGATTGTACCATCATTTGGATTGTTCCTTTGTAAATTAGGTCTGATTGCTTAAGTGACACAAGAAAAGGCACCTTATAAAGATTTTATTTCAAAACATCATTACTACAATACAGTCCTCAGTCTTTATCATTTTCTTCAAACTATCATTAGGATTGTTTCTTTGTACATTGGTTCTGATTTGTTAAGTTTCACGGAAAAAGGGGCCTAATGAAAATTTAGTTACAAAACATCATTATTACAATAAAGTCCTCAGTCTTTATCATTTTCTTCAAACTATCATTAGGATTGTTCCTTTGTACATTGGGTTCGATTTGTTAAGTTTCACTGAAAAAAGGGCCTAATGAAAATTTTGTTACAAAACTTCTTGACACAATTCAGTTCACTGTTTTCATTGATTCTCTTAAACTTTTAAAGAATGATTGTAACTTCATTAGAATTATTCCTTTGAAATTTGGTTTGTTCTGTAAAGTATCATGAGAAAAGGGGCCCTATGAGGATTTCACTATAAACTCATTAACACATTAAATTCCACAGATTAAACAGATTGATTGTACCATCATTCCAATTGTTGATTTTGACAGTGGATCTGATTATGGCAAGTGTCACATAAAAAGGGGCCTTATAAAAAACTTTCTTAAATATTCTGGTTAACACAATGATGTTCCTTGATTTTATCGGATTCACTTCAAAATTTCACAGAATGATTGTACAATCACTTAAAGGGTTCTTTTCAGAACTAGGTACAATCCATCAAGTATCGTAAAAAGGGGCCATATGATTTTTTTTTTATATTTTAGTAAACATAATGAAGTCCCAATATTTCATCGGATTCACTTTTAACTTTCACAGAATGATAAAACCAACAGTAAAATATCACGGGGGAAGGGGCCTTATGACAACTTGATTTTAATACCTTTGTTGACACAATAAAGTCAACAGTTTTATCGGATTCTCTTCAAAAATGCATGGAATAATTGTGGCTTTCGGAACTCAAGAAAGGGGGCCTTACAGATTATATTCAAAACATTCTTGTGTATGTGGTGAAGATCACAATCATTATCAGATTGTCTTTTAAATTTCACAGGACAATTGTAGGGTTGTAAGGAAAGTTCCTTTTGGAATGAAATTGATCCATCAGCAAACACAGGAAAAGGGGCCTTATTGATTTTCATTCAAAACAATCCTGTTTATGTGATAATGTCCACAATTATTGTCAGATTCTGATGAAATATTCACAGAATGATTGTAGGGTCATAAGGTAACTTTCTTTTGGAAATGGAGTGGATCCATCATGAATTATGGGAAAAGGGGCCTTGAGGATTGTTGCTTAAAATGTTAAAGGGGATAAAGCCCTTTTTTTAGCTCACCTGAGCACAAAGTGCGAGGTGAGCTATTGTGATCGGTCATTGTCCGTCACCCATCCGTCCGTCTGTCTGTCTGTCCGTCCAAAATTTCTTTAAAAAATCTTCCTCCTAAACCAGTAGGCCCATCAAGCTGTAACTTTGCAGGGATGTTCCTTGGGTGAAGTTCTTCAAAAGTTGTCAAAATAATTTAATTCCGTCAAAAACTCTGGTTGCAGCGGCATTTTAAAATGGAAATCTTTAGTAATATTTTAGATATCTTTAAAAATCTTCTCCTCATAAACCAGTAGGCCAATCAAGCTGAAACTTTGCAGGGATGTTCATTGGGTGAAGCTCTTCAAAAGTTGTTAAAAGAATTTAATTCTGTCAAAAACTCTGGTTGCCGCGGCATTAGAAAAAGGGAATCTTTAGTAATTCTTTAAATATCTTTAAAAATCTTCTCCTCCTAAACCAGTAGGCCAATCAAGCTGAAACTTTGCAGGGATGTTCCTTGGGTGAAGTTCTTCAAAAGTTGTTTAAAGAATTTAATTCCGTCAAAAACTCTGGTTGCCGCGGCATTAGAAAAAGGGAATCTTTAGTAATTCTTTAAATATCTTTAAAAATCTTCTCCTCCTAAACCAGTAGGCCAATCAAGCTGAAACTTTGCAGGGATGTTCATTGGGTGAAGCTCTTCAAAAGTTGTTAAAAGAATTTAATTCTGTCAAAAACTCTTGTAACCGCGGCATATGAAAATGGGAATCTTTAGTAATTCTTTGACTATCTTAAAAAATCTTCTCCTCCTAAACCAGTAGGCCAATCAAGCTGAAACTTTGCAGGGATGTTCCTTGGGTGAAGCTTTTCAAAAGTTGTTAAAAGAATTTAATTCTGTCAAAAACTCTGGTTGCCGCGGCATTTTAAAATGTAAATCTTAAGTGATTCTTTAAATATCTTTAAAAATCTTCTCCTCCTAAACCAAATTGGCCAATCAAGCTGAAACTTTGCAGGGATGTTCATTGGGTGAAGCTCTTCAAAAGTTGTTTAAAGAATTTAATTCTGTCAAAAACTCTGGTTGTCGCGGCATATGAAAATTGGAAATTTTCGTAAATCTTTGATGTTGTTTTTTTCATAGACTACAAGGCCAAAGGCCTTTATATTTTGTAAAGAGCTTAATCATATGGTTCTCTACCAAGTTTTTAAATATTTTATCTCTGGGGTCAAAAATGGCCCCGCCCCTGAGGTCCGAAGTTTGAAAAAATTCTTAATAAGAGCAATTTCAAAAGGCTTCTCCTCTTAAACTATAAGGTCTAGGATATTCATATTGGGTATGTAGCATAACTAGATGGTTTTGTACTATATCACAAAAAGTTTTCATCCAAGGGTCAAAAACGGCCCTGACTAGGGGTCCAAAAATTTGGAAAAATGCAAAATTTGAGTATGTTGAAAAAAATTCTTCGTTTTAAGGCAGAGGGCATTTACATTTTGAGTGTAGCATAGCCTGGCTGTTATCTATCAATTTTGATTAAATTAAGCCTGTAGATTAAAAAACACCCCTTCCCTGGGTGTCCAAAGTTCGTAAAAATGCTCAATTAGACAATGTTCAACAGTCTTCTCCTCCCAATCTACAAAGTCTAAGGCATTCATATTTGATTTATAGCATAACCAGATGGTTCTCTACTATGTTAGCTAAAATCTTAGCCCTGGGATAAAACATGGCACTGCCCCAGAGGTCTCAAATTTTGGAAAACACCCAATAAGAGCAAAAGTCTTCTCCTTCTGAAATATAAGATGAAGGGCATTCATATTTGGTATGTAGCATGACTATATAATTTTGTACTATGTTACAGGAAAATTTGCTCTTAGGATAAAAAATGTCTCTGCTCCTGGGATTGAAAATTGCATAAATCGCATTGAAAGGATTCTTCTTAAATAGAAATGGAGAAATTGCTTGCTTTCTCACAATACTTTTTTAAACCTTTTTCCCTGAGGGTGACAAATTCTGGGATAGTTATGTAATCGATTAAACTATGAAGCCAAAGGCATTCATTTTCATTTTAAAGCATTACTGGATTGTTTTGTACAAAGCCCAAAATCTTATATTTGTTTTATTTATTTTGCTCAAGTTGTGTCTTTTTTATACAAAAAAGTAGTGTAATTTGCAGATGCCTCAGGTGAGGGATTTAGGAGCATCATGGTCCTCTTATTTTCTTTATGCATTCTTCTTTGAGCAATTAACTTCCATAAATATCAGATTTCTTTAACAGAAAACTTGATAACCAGTAGAGCGTCTCAGGCCCTAATGGGCCTTTTGTTTGATTTTTGAAGATTTTAAATGTTTAAATGGAAAACTTATGAGAAAAAGAAGAAATGTTTGTAGCAAGCAATTTCTCCTTTTCCCACAATATTTTTTAATTTGGACTAGTCTGGAAATTTTGACTTCTGGTAATGAGTTAAATAAAATAGTAATAATGATAATGTTTTCTTATTTTCTTGTTCAAATTAAACTCTGATCATTTTTGTTAATTCAGACCACCTATATTATTGATTATAATAACTTTTGATAATTGAGATTATAATACCATCTATATATGAAATATTCAAGAAAATAACCCGAAGAAAAAAGACAAAAATATTTGTTCACAGGAATAAGGTCTCTGTAAAAAGGACTGAAAGAAAGGATGAAGAATACTTTAATATTAACTGCATACTATATAAAACAAAATATGCAGCTTCTTGGTTGTAAAGCTTTTTTTGATTTTCCTATAGAAATAAGGAATACAGGCAAAAAATTGCCTTTAAACATGATCCACTTCTCCTGAAAGTCTCACCACTTCTCCCTATTTTGAAAAATTCCCCCAATTCTCAGACTAGGGAGAAGTCACTGTCAATTATCTGTCAATTTCATTTTGAATTGAAGTACTGGTTGTTTTATTCATTCACGCAAAAGAATTGCACACAAAACTACCTTTATCATTTTCTTCTTTAATTTGAAGTAATTGAAGAGTTTGAATGAGAATTTTTTAGTTTTCTAATTTTCTTCGGGTATTTGGGTATGTATTACCCTTTAAGTGGTCAACTCATAATTTTCATTGTAAAGAAAGGATATATTCAAATATGTATTGCAATACAGATTGACTATATTCCAATATATTGCAATAAGCTTTTTACTGTATTGTTTCACCCCTATTGGACGTGATGTCTATGTTAGTTCATGCCTTTTCAGCTCAACAGAGCACAAAGTGCTCATGATGAGGTATTTTGGTCCTCCACTGTTCGGTGTCCATCGTGCGTCGCCCGTCGTGTATCAACAATCTTAAAATTACACCTCCTCCCAAACCACTGGGCAAATTCCAGCCAAATTTGGCAGGAATGTTTCTTGGTTGGTGCCCTTTAAAAGTCACTAAAAGAATTGAAATCTGCTGAAACTCTGGTTGCCATGGCAACAAAACTGAAATTTTAATTAAAACTGTAAAAATTATCCCCTCCTGACCCAGAAGGCTTAGAGCCTTGATATTTGGCATCAGTAAAATGACCTCTTTCAGAATTGCTAAAATCATCACCCTCTGGTTTTAAAATGACATCTCCTCTCAAACCATTGGGTGGATTTCAACCAAACTTGGCAGAAATGTTCCTTGGGTGGTGCCATATTAAATTGCTAAAAGAATTGAAATTCGTTTAAAACTCTGGTTGCCATGGTAAGAAAACTGGAATTTAAATAAAATCTTTAAAAATTATCTCCTCCTTATATAGAAATAAAGGATTTTTAAAACGACATCTCCTTTCAAACCACTGGGCTGATTTCAAGCAAAGAATTTAATCTATTGAAAACTCTGGTTGCTATGACAACAAGAGTAAAATTGAAAAAAACAAAAACATCTCCTTCTGACCCAGAATATGAAGAATCTTGAATTTTGCATGAAGCATCAGTTTATTGACCTCTTTCAAAATTGATAAAATTTTAGAGCCACAGGGTGATAATGCTTAAATAGAAATAAAGGAGGCAACCCTTTCAAAACTATTTGGCCAATTCAAACCAGAAATACATAAGTTTGCCCCCTTTTACTGATTACTGAAATATTTGAAATCTGTTGAAAGCATTGGTTGGCATGGTAACTTAAGTTGATTTATGTTAAATCTTAAAGGAATTCCTCTCCTGACCCAGTTTGTATTAAGCCTTGAAGAACCTTATCTCAGGTGAGCGCCAGGGCCACTGGCCCTCTTGTTTGGCTCTGGTTGACCAAAACAACCTAGTATTAGTTAAAATCTCTGCTAAGCGATAACTAAAAACTGAATATCTAATGCAGAATGAAATTACGGTAATTTGATCTTCTATTTGTTAGAATACTGCTTATTTGCTTATATTCCGGAAACCCAACTTTAAAGTAAACTCCATATCAATCAAAATCACTTTAACCATTGATAATAACTGCTCTTAGCTAGAAAGTGAAACCTTGGACATGATAAAAAAGCAAAACATCTGATGATTTACCTCAAGAATTCTTCAAATTTAAAGTGCGCAGCTCTTATTGTTTACGCACCTTATTAGGGCCATCTGTAATTTTTTTCATCGATTCCCGCAATTGCATGACCACAGCAGGACTCTGATATATAATTATTATTTCTTCCATGTGACTCTGTATTTGACCAGTTCCATGCAGCTAATCAGTTGGAAACCAATAACAGAACATCTAAAATGGCAGGTCTGTTAAAAAATATCTTAACTTCCTTTTCATTGGTAGAGTACAAGTGAAAATGAATATGATACAGTGTGACAAATCTAAATCAAGCTGCTGTAGTTAATTTACCTTTCTGCAGTTAAGTTTGATTGTATTCCTTGATTTCACGCCAAGACTGTTGAAAATAACTAGTTTTTGCTATCTATTTTCTTTGCAAAGAGTTTGCTGAATAACAATGGCAGAACATGATTTCAGTTATACATGTATCTAGCCTTTTTTTTATATGTATTTATACTTATATCTTGTTCAATGCTAAAAACGTATCTTTCAATTTATGGAAGTTGTGTTTTTTTCACGTTTTCCATTTGGATAACATGTAGTTTTCTTATTTGAGCCCATATTTGTTCAAGAACAAAAAATGCTCTTCAATTGGTTTTATGACTTTTAAGTATTGTTAAAATTTAAGCAATCCCCCCCCCCCCCCAATAGCCTAGAATTATAGTGTTTTTGTTTGTAAAAGTCCTACATTTTCTAATGGAATGGTCTGCCAACTTGTGCACAAGACAAAAAATATTTTGATCACTTATGTTGTTTTGTAATAATGTGCCCTTGACTTAGCAAATTAGTTTAACTATGTGTTTTATTCACTGACAAGCCCCCTTGGGCGTATATGCTCAAATCTACAAAGCTCTTGCTTAACCCATTCCCACACAACCCCTCATTAATGTCCCTGAAGAAAATTTTTATGGAAAACAAATTGGAAAATGCAGAAATTGCTTGTGGCTATCAATTTCATCATTTCCCACTATGTCTTTACCCAGTAAGACAATCTTCAAACTTTAATTATTCTGAAATTGTTGTTGGACACAGTTCTTTCAATTTGGATCTGTCTAAAATTTTGCCACCTGGTAATTGGTTAAGCCATAGGGGTCCTTAATTCGAGTTCCCTCAACGTCATAGACCAATATTATAAACGTTTATAATATTAGTCTATTTAGTTGAGGGAACTCGAATTACGGACCCCTATGGGTTAAGCCTGTGCTTCACACTTCTTACTTCACATACAGTACAGAAAAAGATGGGCCTGGACATCAATGCAATGTCTTTAGAATCTTTGCCCATTGCCTGTAGAATTTTTTGAGTTCCTACTTATATACAGAGTGCATAATGGTGAGGAATTTAACACTTGTCATGCTGAAATGGAATTATTTCTGCTTTGACAGGAGGTCTAGACAAAGATCAGCCTTCACATAAGTGCAGTTTCATCCTAGTTTACACCTCCTGTCTGTCCTTTTTAGAACCAGTGCTGTTTATAAAATTGATTTTCAAAAGAAATATTGACGATTGAACACAAATAATACTAGTGCTTTCAGCTCTTTGATTTTGATACAGATCTGAAAAAGGTATAACTCAGCATGATGAGGGTTAACCATGAGCCAGGAGGAGATAATGTATTGAAATCAGGGTTGTGAGGTCCCCCTGCCCTTGATCTGCGGACCCCCTGTTTAATACTTCATTCAAAATTACCTATCGTCGGTATAACTGTATAATTGCAACTCTGTTTCAGACTGTATAAGGATGAGTGCCCTGTCTATATTGGCAGAGGAATGTGAACTTCTGAATGACAGCAAGTATAGAACATATATAACACAAGTGGAGAAAGCTTTAAAGAGCTTTGATTCAACAAGCGAATGGGCAGATCTAATATCCGCCCTAGGCAAGCTGAACAAGGTAAGCCAATAAAATAAACTGCTTTTAACCATTTACAACAGAATCATTGCCGAAGACATATGGCTGTAGGAAACATGTTGGGAAAAGGAGGAGTTGCTTTCTCAAATTAACAATTTATTTCTGCTTTGTATGACATTTTTAGCCATACTGGCCAAGGCTATTTCCCATCCCGCGTCCGTCCTTTAACTTTTCCTGGTTAACAATCCAGAGTCTACAGTTTTCATCGCATTTCCTTGAATCTTTGTCAGAATGATTGTACCATCATAAGGATCTTACCTTTTGAAATTGGGTCAGATCCGTCAAGTAACAAGGGAAAAGGGGCATAAATAAAATTGAACTAAAAAAAACTCGTTAGCACTCTAGAGTCTACAGTTTTCATCGTATTCTCTTCAAACTTTCTCAGAATTATTGTAATATCATAAGGATTGTTCCTAGAAAAGGGGCCTTATCAAAATTGAATAAAAAAATCTGAGTTAACACTCAAAAGTCCACAGTTTTCATCTGATTCTCTTCAAACTTTCACAGAATGTACCATCAAAAGGATCGTTCCTTTCGAAATTTGGTATGACCCGTCAAGAAACGAGGGAAAAAGGGCCTTATGAAAATTTGATAAAAAAATCCTAGTTTACACACTGGATTCCACGGTTTTCAACAAATTCTCTTCAAACATGAATGATTATAATATTTAATGGATTGTTCCTTTCGAAAGTGGGTTTGACCCATCAAGTATCATGAGAAAAAGGGTCTTATGAAAATTCAAAAAAAAATCTGAGTTAACACATCATGGCCCCAGATTTCACCTGAATCATTGTACAATAATTACGATTGTTGATGTTGACATTGGACCTGATCCTTCAAGTATCACAGGAAAGGAGTCTTATGAAAAATTTATTTCAAAAACTTTACACCAAGATAAAGTCAGCAGTTTTAATCGGATTCTGTTCTGTTCAAACTTTCACAGAATGTTTGTACCATCATAAGGATTTTTTCTTTCCATATTGGGCCTGATCTGTCTAGAATCATAGGAAAAGGAGGTGTATGAAAATTACCAAATCCTCATTAACACAAGAATGTTCTCAGTCTTTATCAGAATCTCTTCAAACTTTAATAGAATGATTGTACCATCATTTGGATTGTTCCTTTATAAATTTGATCTAATTGGTTTAGTGACACAAGAAAAAGGCCTTATGGAAATTTTATTACAAAAACATCATTATAACAATAAAGTCCTCAGTCTTTATCATTTTCTTCAAACTATCTATCACTAGGATTGTTCCTTTGTACATTGGGTTTGATTTGTTAGGTTTCACGAGAAATGGGGTCTTATGATTTTATTACAAAAAATCCTTGACCCAATTCAGTCCACTGTTTTATTCCTTTTCTGTTTTTCCAAATCTAAGATTGGTCCAAATTGATAGAAGTTGCAGACGATAATAACAATTGGCTGCAATTTGAAAAGAAACCATTCTATGTGGTAGAAAATATTGTGGAAAAAATATTGACCTTTTTCCACAATATTTTCTCAAGTATAAAAACACAGCAACGTAAAATCCTGGGTTTAAACAAGAAAGGGTTAATTGATTCTCTAAAACTTTTACAGAATGATTGTACCTTCATTAGATTTGTTCCTTTTGAATTTTTGTTCTGTAAAGTATCATGAGAAAAGGGGCCCTATGAAGATTTCACTATAAACTCATGAACACAATAAATTCTACAGATTACATAGATTGATAGTACCACCATCACAATTGTTGATTTTGACAGTGTAAATGATATGGCAAGTGTCACATGAAAAGGGGCATTTAAAAAACTTTTTCAAATATTCTAGTTATCTCAATGATGTTCCTTGATATCACTTTTTACATTTTCAACTTCTTAAGAATCCTTGAATAGATTTCAACCAAACTTGGCAGGAAGAATCCTTATGGGAAGGCGCTTCAGTTTTGTACACTTCATGGATTTATCTCCCCTTGGGGCCCCATAAGGAGCCAAAAAGGGTACATCTTTAAAAATCTTCTTGTCATGAACCAGCTGTCAGATTACATTCATATTTTGTATTAAAAGTCTTTAGGGCAAGGACTATCAAGTTTGTACAAGAAAGAAAAATGTCAATAAATGGCTGTGCTGGGGGGGGGGGGGGGCAAAGGTGGGGTAGGGGGTGCATAAGCTTACATAGTGACAACTTTGATAGTTTTTTATACCAAACCAAAAGACCTACAGCTCTGATATTTGGTATGTTGCATTATCCAGTAGACCTCTATCTATATTGTATAAATTACAACCCCAGGGTCAAAATTAGCCCATTCCCGGAAGTCACAAGTTTAACATAGGCTTATATAAGGAAAATTTCAAAAATCTTCTCCAAATTTAGCAGGCCTAGAATTTTATTAGCTCACCTGAGCACAAAGTGCGAGGTGAGCTATTGTGATCGGTCGTTGTCCGTCGTCCGTCTGTCCGTCCGTCCACAATTTCTTTAAAAATCTTCTCCTCCTAAACCAGTGGGCCAATCAAGCTGAAACTTTGCAGGGATGTTCCTTGGGTGAAGTTCTTCAAAAGTTGTTAAAAGAATTTCATTCCATCAAAAACTCTGGTTGCCGCGGCATTTGAAAATGGGAATCTTTAGTAATTCTTTAATTATCTTTAAAAATCTTCTCCTCCTAAACCAGTGGGCCAATCAAGCTGAAACTTTTCAGGGATGTTCCTTGGGTGAAGCTCTTCAAAAGTTGTTAAAAGAATTTCATTCCATGAAAAAATGTTGTAACCGCGGCATATTAAAATGGGAATCTTTAGTAATTCTTTAAATATCTTTAAAAATCTTCTCCTCCTAAACCAGTAGGCCAATCAAGCTGAAACTTTGCAGGGATGTTCCTTGGGTGAAGCTCTTCAAAAGTTGTTAAAAGAATTTAATTCCATCAAAAACTCTGGTTGCCGCGGCATTTGAAAATGGGAATCTTTAGTAATCCTTTAAATATCTTTAAAAATCTTCTCCTCCTAAACCAGTAGGCCAATCAAGCTGAAACTTTGCAGGGATGTTCCTTGGGTGAAGCTCTTCAAAAGTTGTTAAAAGAATTTCATTCCGTGAAAAAATATTGTAACCGCGGCATATGAAAATGGGAAATTTTAGTAAATCTTTGTTGTTGTTTTTTTCATAGACTTCAAGGCCTTAGACCTTTATATTTTGTATAGAGCTTAATCGTATGGTTCTCTACCAAGTTTTTAAATATTCAATCGCTAGGGTAAAAAATGGCCCCACCCCTAAAGTCCGAAGTTTGGAAAAATGCTTAATTAGAGCAATTTCAAAAGAATTCTCCTCTTAAACTATAAAGTCTAGGATATTCATATTGGGTATGTAGCATAACTAGATGGTTTTGTACTACATCACTTAAAGTTGTCCTCCCAGGGTCAAAAACGGCCCTGCAATAGAGGTCCAAAAATTGGGAAAAACGCAAAATTTGAGTATGTTAAAAAAAATCTTCATTTTAAGGTGGAGGGCATTTATATTTTGAGTGTAGCATAGCCTGGCTGTTATCTATCAATTTTGATTAAAATTATGCCTGTAGGTTACCCCTTCCCTGGGTGTCCAAAGATCGTAAAAATGCTCAATTAGACCATGTTCAACAGTCTTCTCCTCCCAATCTACAAAGTCTTAGGCATTCATATTTGGTATATAGCATGAACAGATGGTTCTTTATCATGTTAGCTAAAATCCTAGCCCTGGGATAAAACAAAGCACTGCCCTATAGGTCCAAAATTTTGGAAAACATCCAATTAGAGCAACTTCAAAAGACTTCTTCTTCTGAAATATATGCTGAAGGGCATTCATATTTGGTATGTAGCATGACTAGATAATTTTGTACTATGTTATAGGAGAAAATGCTCGTAGGATAAAAAACGTCTCTGCTCCTGGGGTAAAAAATTGCATAAATCGCATTGAAAGAATTCTTAAATAGAAATGGAGAAATAGCTTGTCACTCCCTTTCTCACAATGCTTTTTTAAACCTTTTTTCCTGGGGGTGACAAATTCTGGGATAGTTTGGTAATGGATTAAACAATAAAGCCAAAGGCATTCATTTTTTTGGAAAGCATTACTGGATTGTTTTGTACAAAGCCCCAAATCTTATATTTTGTTTTATTTATTTTGCTCAAGTTAAGTCTTTTTTATACAAAAAAGGACTGTAATTTGCGGATGCCTCAGGTGAGCGATTTAGGACCATCATGGTCCTCTTGTATTCAGTGAGTAGCATAATCTGATGGACCTCTATTGAGATTGTATAAATCATGGCCCCAGAAACAGAATTAGCCCATTCGTGGACGTCACAAGTTTTACAAAGGGCTTATAAAGTGAAATTTTTGAAAATCTTCTTCTCCCAAACAGGAGGCCTAGAACTTTGATATATTGTATACAGCATCATCTGGTGGACCTCTATCAAGATTGTAAAAGTTATTGCCTCAGGATAAAAATTAGCCCATTCCCGAATTTTGCAAATTTAACCTATGGGCCTTTTGTTTTCTTAATGCATTCTTCTGTAAGCAACTGGCTTCCTTAAATATCAAATTTTTATGCCCCCGCATCGATAAGGTCGGGGGCATATTGTTTTACCGGTGTCCGTCTGTCTGTCAGTCTGTCTGTCTGTCTGTCTGCAAAACTTAACCTGCAAACTAAACATTTTCCTATAACTTCAACCCTGATTAAGTTACAATGCTAATATTTGGCATGTAGATAGGTCTCAACAAGGCGCAACTGTGGAAGGTCATTTCATCAAGGTCAAGGTCAAAATTTTAACCTTTTACCCGTTTTTTAAATATTCCTGTTTCGGGGGAATGCTTTTTCACAAACACATCTTGTTTTAATGGAAAACTTGATAACCAGTAGGGCGTCTCAGGCCCTCATGGTCTTCTTGTTTTAAGTTGGACAAGTGCAAACTTTGTAGTCTAGTGCCCCTGCAATTGGTCAATTTCATAATTGCTTTACTGGACAACAAAGTTTTAGATTGGTCTGACTCTGACGTTTGCTGCCATTTTGTTTAACTTTTTTGTTGTTTTGGGGACTTAAATGTTGTAACTACAGCTTATTCAACCTTTCTACCTGTTTACATGCGACCGGCCATAAAATTTGCAAAATAACACCATTTAAAATTGAATGGAACTTCCTGTCAGAGTGGTTGGGTGGGGCCAACATAGTAAGTGGGCAGGCCAAGCAATTGGTCAATTAAAAAAGCAGGTCATTTGAAAATCAATACCATATATAGTAGAAACCTTGTCTCCCACATCAGTGCATCAAAATGTGAGATTATATGCTAATGGGTTTATATTTCAGGTCCTTCTTGGTCATGTAAAGTATCCAGTCATTCCAAAGAGGGTAACAATTGGCAAAAGGCTGGCACAATGTCTACATCCAGCCTTGCCAAGTGGTGTTCACATGAAAGCACTGGAGACCTACGATATCATATTCAAATGTATTGGTACAGAAAGGCTTGCACAAGATCTCTTCATCTACAGTGCTGGATTATTCCCATTGTTGAGTTACGCTGCAATGAACGTGAAGCCAATTCTACTCATGATATATGAGAGACATTTCGTTAGCCTCGGACTACGAATAAAACCTGGGTTGAATGGTCTTCTCCTTGGATTACTGCCTGGGTTAGAAGAAGGATCAGAGTTCTACGATCAGTACATAATTTTCTTTCTTTGATTAGAAATTCATGGACAAACAACACTTTGTTGTAAATCTGTCTAAGTTACATTACAGAGAACAAAATTTTAGAAGGGTCCATATATGGATATATTGCAGAGTATGATACAAAATGATAAGAATTTAAAAATTAGTATTTCATTATTTTAAATACTCTGTGAAAAAAGAGAGAAATTTCATGAGGTAAGCAAACCTAAGTTATTTGTATAGCCTTGGCATTGTTCTTATCTTGAAAAACTTCAATATTTTTGGGTGTTAATGTTATTACTAAAGCTTTTTACTTGAAGAAACTTTGTGTTTACTATCAAAAAGGCATTCTTTACTATCAAGGGAAGTAGCTCTAAATTATTTATTGAAAAAAAAAACTGCCCCCATATCAGAATATGGTATTTTTATTTACTCTCCAGCATCCATCAGCCAAGCATTTAGCATTGGCATGTGGTTCTCTTGATTTGGACAAGAATTATAGCCATTTTTAAAATGTGTTGAATGTGCACTAACTTTGTGATACTATGGAGCTTGTGTAACCCTTTCCTGTACAAATCCGGGATTTCACGTCGCTGTGATCTTATACTTGAGGAAACATTGTTGAAAAAGGAGAAATTGCTTGTGACAAGCAATTTCTCCTTTTCCCACAATATTTTCTACCACATAGGATGGTTTCATATAAAATTGCATCCAATTTTCTTTGTTGTATGCAATTTCTTTGAATTTAGACAAGTCTAAAATTTCCAAAAACAGGAAAGGGTTAAACCATTTCCAAGAAATCCACTTAGTTAAAGCCTTTTTGATAAAAAATGACTGACAATGCATTAACTAGGTAATTAACAAGGGAAAAAGAAAATAGATTGCTAGTTTCATTCTTTTCCTTATTCACATCTAGGGAAAACACTTAAATCTCAAAAATGGTTAAAGGATTTTTTTTTCATTTCAGCACAAATGGCCTCCTTGAAGATTTTTGTGAAGGTACTGGTCCAGTCTATTTCTACACATGTTTATGGGAATGCATACACAGTTGCCCCAGTGTGAGACTGCCTGCCATTATGTTTTTACTTACCCATTTTAACAAGAAGAAGTCAATGGAAGATCAACTGGAGATGATGGGTTTAAACATCAATCTCATGGTAAATAATGATTAACTAATTGACATATCCTGGCTGTCCATCAAACAACCTAGACCAGCTGTGGACTTTGAACTCTGACAAAAGGTCTGATTTCAGTTTGAATAAGTAGTACTAAAGATTTTTCGGTAGCCAACCAACCATTTTACTTTTTTGTTACATGTTCTTAGCCATAGAAAAGTTGATTTGATACATTAATTAATTTAGGTATTTTATGAACACAAATTTAACATTCTATTTATGATGTGATATCATTGGTTGCTCATTTGCTGAGTTCTTACATTGGTGTAGTTATTGCCAATACAATTTAAAGAATAATCCACTTATAATTCATTCATCCCTGCACAATATATAATGTTACAAAATTAAATATTTCTTTCCAGATTGAGGCTTTGTGCAATGCCTTACAGGATGTTAGTGTTCTGGTACAGAGAAGCCTTCTTGACTTCCTGATGATTGGTTTTCCATTACACAACAGTCAACTCACACATTCAGACATGGCCAAAGTTGTTCAAGCATCCATTAATGTTCTTTTACGGAGGGACATGTCTCTCAACAGACGTCTTTATGCCTGGCTGCTGGGAACCAGTGTGGTTGGGAATAGTATATTAGAAAAAATACAAGGGGAAGTGATTGATTCAGAAGCAAAGTATTTTCTTTCATACTCAAAAGAGTTGTTGGTTAAAGCTTTGAAATTAAAACTTGGTGAAAAATTACACCTTGGGAATGAAAATAGTTTAAAACATGCTATTTTGAAGCCCTTCAGAATTGTAATAAGTCTTTTAGATAAACCTGAAATAGGACCTGTGATTTTGGAAAATGTTCTAATGTCAATATTCCGATGTTTGTTCAGGGAATTTCAATCTTCAAAGCAAGAAACTGACCAAAGTCTGACTGAGCAAAACATAAAAGGAGGAAATGATGATAAAAAATCAGCCTATGATGAGCTACTGAAAACGGCTAATCTTTTGTTTGGAACTTTTGAACCATATTTTATATGGGACTATATCGCCAGAGTGTATCACCAGACAACTGTCTCTCCAAACTCGAAGCAATTAAAGCGACAAGTGTCAAGAAAAGATTCTACTCATGAAATTTCTGATGCAGTTTGTGTATCCGAGCTGTGCCAGCTTGTGTCATTTCTACTGGATATAGTCTCACTGGTAGGTATGAAAATCTAAAATCCAGTTTACCCCCATCCCCTCTCATTTTGTCACACTTAACACTTTCCCACTCATTCCTGCTTTTTGACATCCCTCAAGAAATAGGCTTTGGAAAACATTGTGGAAAATGAAGAAAATGCTTGTAACAAGCAATTTCTTCATCATCCAAAATGTTTTCTGCCAAAAAGACAAATCTTTTTTTTGAAATTTCATTAACTTTAAATTGCTATCTGCAAAATCTTTCAATTTGGACCAGTCTAAGATTTTCTTTACTGATAATGATCAAGAAAAATGAGCACAACAAGCACTTTGTCATTTTCTCATTGTCTTGGATGCTGAATTGCATTTTAAACTCTCTTTCTAATGTTGTCTGTAACATCTTTCATTTAGTATTTTGTCATCTAGTGATGGGTTGAATACATCGGACTGCCAGTAGCTGCAGTCTGTCCAAGGCTAACAAGTTTAAATCCCAAGTCAATCAAACATTCTTTTGAACATTATTGTGACATGTTTCTGAAGAATTTCTCATATATATATGCTAAGGAGGGTCCAAGTGCGGTGAGTAGTTGATAGCAAAAATTTCTGCATTGTACTGGGTTGAGAAACTATAGAAGGATACAGTAGGTGACATTGATTGTGAAAGAGTAACTGCTGAAGAAATATAATCATGGAAAACTTAGTGGGAAAAGGAGAAATTGCTTGTAACAGAAAATTCTCCATTTTACACAATGTTTTCTACCCTATTTTTGCAATTGTTTTCCAATGTCAGCGTCTTCAGCTTCACTCAAATTTGGGAAAGTCTAAGATGGTTTTGTCTGGTAATGGTTTAGCTGGTTTACTCATTACTTTACAAACAAGAGGGCCGTTGGCCCTGGGGCGCTCACCTGAGATAAAGGCTCTTTTCTTTCAACAGTTTAATTTCATGTTAAGGTTAGGATTATGAAACAAGTGGGCCACAATCACATCAAGGCTCTACACCTTCTGGGTCAGGAGGAGAAGATTCTTAAAGATTACTTTGAAATTTCACTTTTGTTGCCATGGAAACCAGAGTTTTTAACGGTTCTCAATTATTTTAGCTAATTTTAAGGGGGACCACCTAAGGAATATTTCTGCAATATTTGGTTCAAATTGGCCCTGTGAATTGGGAGGAGATGTCATTTAAAAAATCTTTCTTTATTTCTATATAACCTTCCCCCCTCTGGGGCTCCCCCCCTGGAGACCCGAGGATCATGATTTTAGCTATTTTCAAAGAGGTCAATATACTTGATGCTTCATGCAAAATATCAAGGCTCTACGCCTTCTGGGTCAGGAGGAGAAGATTTTTAAAGATAATTTTAAAATTTCACTTTTGTTGCCATGGCAACCAGAGTTTTTAACGGATTTCAATTCATTTAGCTATTTTTGAAGGGGACCACCTAAGCAACATTTCTGCCAAATTTGCTTCAAATCGGCCCAGTGTTTTGAGAGGAGATGTCATTTAAAACTTCGTTCTTTATTTCTATATAAACCCCACCCCCCTGGGGCTCTACCCCTTGGGACCTGAGGATCATGATTTTAGCTATTTTCAAAGAGGTCAATATACTGATGCTTCATGCAAAATATCAAGGCTCTATGCCTACTGGGTCAGGAGGAGAAGATTTTTAAAGATTATTTTAAAATTTCACTTTTGTTGCCATGGCAACCAGAGTTTTTAACTGATTTCAATTCTTTTAGCTATTTTTGAAGGGGACCACCTAAGCAACATTTCTGCCAAATTTGCTTCAAATTGTCCCAGTGGTTTAGGAGGAGATGTTGTTTAAAGAAATTGTTGACGAACAACGCACGACGGATGATGGACGGACGTCGGACAAAAGGGGATCACAATAGCTCACTTGTGCACTACGTGCTCAGGTCTGCTAAAAATTTAAATCAAAACAACTTAACCCTTTCCCTTTTTTTGGAAATTTTAGACTAGTCCAAATTGAAAGTGGTTGCAGACGTCAATGAAAACTGGATGCCATTTGAAAAGAACCCATCCTATGTGGTAGAAAATATTGTGGAAAAAGGAGAATTTTCTTATTACAAGCTATTTCTTCTTTTTCCACAATGTTTTCTTGAGTATAAAATCACAGGAACGTTAATCTCCTTATTTGAATGGGAAATGGTTCAACATTATTTAACCCTTTACTGCTCAACAAAATTTTTGACTTGTCAAATTTAAAAGGTTTTGCAGACAACGATTTCAACTTGATTGAATTTTAAATATCTTTGTATTTTGGGGTAGAAAATAATGTTGAAACAGACATTTCTTCATTTTTGACAATGTTTTCTGGCCTGATAGTTGAAAGAATATAAAATTTCATTCACTTAAAATTTTCGTCTGCAACTCCTTTCAATTTGGTCCAGTCTAAAGTTTTGCTATCTGGTATTGGGTTAAGATATCTTTATCTAATGTTGAAAATCACAAACTTTACATTGTTATCTATGACAGCCTTAACCCATTCCCACTCAGTGACGCTTTTAAACGCCTGCAAAGAAAAAAGCTGTGGAAAGCTATGGAAAACATTGTGGAAAATGAAGAAATTGCTTGTGACAAGCAATTTCCTCATTTTCCAAAATGTTTTCTACCAAGAAAATCCAAAATTTCATTAACTTTAAATTTTCGTCTGCAAATCCTTTCAATTTGGACTAGCCGTCTGGTAATGGGTTAAACAAGAGATAGGACACAGTTGTTTCAGCAAATTTTTCAAGCTAACTTTACAGAGCCTACAATGCATTTTGTTTCTCTGAAAGATAGATATTATTGGGGAAAAAAAAAGAAAATGCTAGTACATAATTTTCAATTTCAACAAACATTTTTCACCTTTTTTGTATTAAATCTGATTACTCTCAGCCGTTTCTAAACCCATTTCAACACAATCCCATTTTTCGACACCCCTCAAAAAAACAGCTTGGGTAAACAAAGTGGAAAATGAAGAAATTGCTTATGATAAGCAATTTCTTCATTTCCCACCATGTTTTCTTCACAATAAGACAAAAATTTTAAAATTTCATCAACCTAGATTGATTTGAAATAATCTTTTCTGGTAAAGAAATACTAACTGATTGGTTTTAACCCATTCCAACACAATAACACTTTTTGGCACGCATGCAATTTCTTAATTTTCAACATTGTTTTCAACTTGTAAAGATAAAAGAAATTTAGATTTCATGATGAAATCTGTTGTCTATAACTTCTTTGAACTTGGACCAATATAAAATTATGCCATCTGGTAATTGTTTAATTCTTTTCTATATCCACAGGAGACCTTTAGTGAAACACAGACTGAGCATCTCCCCAAATTGCTCCTCAGTATGATTACTAGCCTGAGTGAGCACTGTGAGAATCTCTCCAACACAGAAGTTATAGCCACCCTGCAATTGTGTACCAAACTTCTGTCCAAGGTGCAGCCTACTCTTGTAATACCTGGATCACATGATCAGTCACATGACCTGTCACATGGTCAATTGGTGGAGGTATCTCATAACTTTACTAACATAGTTTAGCTTAACCTTTGTCCTGTTGATACTGGATATTCTATCATTGGTAGTCAGTATAGACAAAGATCAACATGTACATAAGTGCAGATTGATCGTAGTGTATGCTACTAGCTTTTGATTGGATATTTAGGAAACTTTCTTGTTGGTATTGCATGTGCTCCTTATTGCCAAGGCAGAATAGGAAGTGATAAGTTTTAGTCTTGGTTTGGTTGATTGTCATCGTCATTTCTTGAGAAATTTTCACATGCATGATAAAATGTTACAGTAGTGATACAGAACATTGCATTTGATTCAAGATGTAAAGGAAAACTTGTAGTGTCAATAGAAGCAAATTTTATCATTGTAATATTAAACAATACCTTTCTACTTGGACAGTTATTAAAATTTAATATAGAGTTTATAGATTTGAATATCAAAGAGAACTTGGGACCCTCTCATTGATATTGTTGAAACGGACCTTTAATTTGATGAAGCATAGACACACACCCTTCTCTATAAAATGTATTGACAAGAAAGCTTCTTCACTGAAACAACATGCAATGAAAATGTAATACTTGAGAAAAGTAGTGCTGTATCATTACCCAAGTCAGTTTTTGAGCTCATCTATCTTAACCCATTACCAGAAGGCAAAATGTTAGACAGGTCCAAATTGAAAGGAGTTGCAGACAAATTCAAAGTGTATGCAATTCTGGATTTTTCTACTTTCTGGGTTGAATTTTTTTTCCTAAAATGATGAAATTGCATGTTACAAGCAATTTCTTCATTTCACACTATGTTTTCCCAAAAGAAGGCATCAAAAAGCGTCATTGTGTGGGAATGGGTTAAAGCCAGTAATCCTTCTCAAAAATATCGCACAACCAAATTTTTACAGGACATATCCTTTGATGACCCCTTACCAGATTCCTTGAAAAAATCTGATCAGATGAAATACATGCTTTTTATCCCTGTATATGGTGTATTGTAAAAACTTTTAAAAGTCTTCTTCCCAGAAACTAGTTGATGGATTTCAATGAAACTTTACATGAGTTATCCATTGATTTTGATTGGTTATAAACCATGGCTCTTTTGGAGGGGCTATTTCCATACATGATATTAAGTAAAAATTTGAAAAATCTCCTCTGAAACCAGATGATGGATTTTAACCATATTTTGTAGGAATAATCTTGGATGACCCTCATATGATTCTTTTAACCAATTCCCACACAATGAGGCTTTTGGATGAACTCCAAGAAAAACAATTGGGAATTGTATTTAAATGATGAAATATAATTTCTCCATCTTACACAATGTTTTTCCAGAAAGTTGAAAATTTCTTTAACATTAAATTGTTGTCTGCAGCTCCTATTGATTTGGACCAGTCTAAAATTTTTGCTGTCTAGAAAAGGGTTAAATATTAGTTAAAAAAACTTGGCTTTAATAGGTAGGGCTCAATTTGATTAAAGCTGTGTTGTGAAAACTTCGAAAAATCTGCTTTTAAGAAACCAGACAACTGATTTTTGACCATGGATTTCACAAGAATTATTGGTTTTGGTGCTCCATAAATGGATTCCTCTAAAGAAATTTGTGCAGCTTTAAAATATTGCTAAGGAAGATTGGTCAATTTCAAGTAGAGATCACATAATTAAGCAAGGGAAATATTTGTTACAGCTTGATAGAGAATATTTGTTGTTTAAAAAAATGTTGCTTCACTTAAAGTAAATTTTAAAAAACAGTAACTCTTTCTAAAATTAATTGTCTCTTGAATTATATAGCTTACTAAATTAACTTGTATGATGATCAAATTCTGTCCAATTGAGTAAATCAGGCTCAAACATCAGTGAGCTATGCCTTTTGTGATAAGTGGTTTTTTGGAGCGAACAAGATCTACCTTTTGGCTTTTTATGCTCTCAAATGAATTATATTTTGGGCATAATGTTTTACTGATATCTGTCTGTCTGCAAGCAGTAAACTGAATGCAAAAACTTAACGCATCATTTGGGTGTCCATCAAGGCCAAGGTTACTTATCAAGGTCAACTTAACAATAAGCCTTAATATTTTGCAAAAACTGTTGAAGAAAAATGGTTCATATCTGGGATATAGGTTTCTTGTATTGATAGGCATCAGTTGGTTGTAAGGTTTAAGCCATCCATTAAGGTCAAGGCTACTTATCAAGGTTACATTTCAGAAAAAAGGCTGTTATGGGGAATTTAACAAATACATTTCGTATTTTTCTTAAATGCATCGGATTTGTAAGGAAAAATGTTAAGAGCATAAATGGAATATTTGTAGGTAATTCTGATTACATAGAGGGATTGGTAGTGTTTATTGTTCAGAACTTGTGGTGTGTGATCTCATTGTTTTTGTTTCTTCCATATGTATGCTTTTAAACACTAACATAAAGATTATTTCCAATATTTAAGATTTATTTCAACTACTATGATAGCTATTGTAAGCTGATATACATGTACTTGTAATTTAACATGCATAGCATGACAATTATTCACAGGCTAACCAAATCCAACAAATAAAAGATGAATTGAATAAGTTGAACTATTAAAAAATTCATACAAACCAGGTTTTGCTATGACTATTGCCATTGCTGCCAAATGCGCCAAACTAAAATTCTGGCACAAGTTTGTGATGCAGACAAATCAAAAACAGTACATTTTTATGCCCCTGCATCAAAAGATGGGGGCATATTGTTTTACTGTTGTCTGTTTATCTGTTGGTCTGTTTGTTTGTCTTTAAAACTTAACCAAAAAACTTAGCATTATCAATTACTACCAGCCTATTTAAGATACAATGCTCATATTTGGCATGATGATACATCTCCATAATACGCATCTCCTCATGTCAAGGTCATGTGATAAGGTCAAGGTCACATACTAATGTCAAATGTTTAATCCTGTTGCGGGGGCATTGTGTTTCATAAACACATCTTGTTTTTATTTATCCCGAAATGTAATTCAATTACCAAGTGTTTTGGATAACTCAAAGGGTTATATATCAAGTCAACAATGTCATTGATTCTGGCACAAGACCAACACATTGCCCAATTTAATTGCAGTTCTGATTGACAGCTAATCAGTTGAATAAAAATCTCATTGGTTAATGAGTGATATTGATTTATTTGTGGGCATGGCTTACACAACATTAGGATTGTTGGATGTCAGTTTTCATTTAGAGGTTAGACCCAAATTAACTCACATAGATTTTCTCTCCTTTGAAGAAAGTGCAATCATACTGGACACCTATTGTCTTTTCCTGATGAATACAAATGCTGAATCTTATTCTTTTGGTCATATTTCTGTTAACAGTTTTAGTTAGTGATAGGCCAATGATCAATTATAATCACAAATCAGTTGATTTGGGCTTCAGATTACGATAATCAACTAACAAATTTGATAATTGTTTAATCCGTTTGTAACATATTTTTATCTGATATTTGGTACATAGGCAAAACATCTTGATCCTAATATGTCATGCTTTTAGAATTGACACCGTTACTGAATGACTCCTCCAGCTATGAGTTTTAAGCTTGTTTTTTATTTGCAATAGGATGATGCAGGATATAAAACTCAGAAATGATTTTTATTTATGTTTCTATAATCAATGGTCATATGATTATTTTAAGGATGTGAATCTTCCCTTTGAAAATAGCCCTAATTGATATTAGCTACAGCAAATAAAGATTCTGGTTTGTTTTTACTTGATTATAATTTGTTAATAGAGGAACTCATTTGTTTTCTATGCTGGACTCATTGACTTTTTTCTTGAACTCCTTGTAAGTTTCAGATTTGTGAGTCCCAGGGGACTGACAGATGGCAAAATAAAGATTATTCACTGCTTGATATGATAGTACAAATCATTGATATATATTGATGGGTAGCGCGAAACAGTTGTAAATGCCAATGAACATAATTATAGGCATTTACAACTGTTTTGCACTGACCCATTGATATGTTAGTTAACTGACCAGATCAGTGTCACTAATTCAGTCTTATTTACTTCTTGTTTCTTGTTAGCTCACTAGAGCACAACGTGTTCAAGGTGAGCTATTGTGATTGGTAATTGTACAGCATCCATCTGTCCATCCATCCGTCTGTCTGTCCGTAAACAATTATTAAAAAATCTCCTCCTAAATCATAAGGCCTAGAGCTTTGATAATTGGTACATATCATCACCTATTGACCCTGTCCCAAAATACTTCAAAGAATTACTGTACTCTGAATGTTAGCCCTGTTCTGTGCCATCCCTGATTTTACAAAGGAAATCTTGGAAAATCTTCTCCCAAAAGATAAGGCCTAGAGCTTTGATATTTGGTACATATCATCACCTATTGACCCCCCTACCAAAATACTTCAAAGAATTACCGTATTCTGAAAATAAGCCCTTTTCTGTGCGATCCCTGATTTTACAAAGGAATAAAGAAGGAAGTCTTTGAAAATCTTCTTCTCCCAAACTATGAGGCCTGGAGCTTTTTTTATTTGATATGTATGATCATCTTTTGACCCTCTACCAAACACTCTAAAGAATAAGAGTACTCTTAAATTAACCCTTTTCAGTGCCATCCCTGTTTTTACAAAGGAAATCTTTGAAAATCATCTTCTACCTTAACCCTGAGGCCTAGAGCTTTGAATTATGGTACATATCATCACCTATTGACCCACTACCAAAAATACTTCAAAGAATTACTATACTCTGAAAATAAGCCCTTTCTGTGTGATCCCTAATTTCAGATAAGAATAAAGAATGGTATCTTTTAAAATCTTCTTCTCCGAAACCATTAGGCCAAGAGCTTTGATATTTGGTACATATCATCCCCTTATGACCCTCTACCAAAATACTTCAAAGAATTACTGTGCTATGAATATTAGCCCTTTTCTGTGCCATCTCTGATTTTACAAAGGAATAAAGAAGGAAATCCTTGAAAATCTTCTTCTCCCAAATGACAAGGCCTAGAGCTTTGATATTTGGTACATATCATCAGCTATTGACCCTCTACCAAAGTACTTTAAAGAATTATTGTATTCTGAAAATTAGCCCATTTCTGTGCGATCCCTAATTTTAGATATGAATAAAGTATGATATCTTTGAAAACCTTCTTCACCTAAACCATTAGGCCTAGAGCTTTGATATTTTTATGTATTGATGTCAATACTTCAAAGCATTACCATATTCAGGAAATTTGTGCTACATGATGGGATCATCAATATACATAGGATAAAAAGAGATAATCCTTAAACATCTTCTCCAAAGTAATTAGACAGAGGGCTTTGCTATCTTGTATATATCATAAAGCCATGAACCATCATACTCAGGGAAGCGATTTAGGACCATCATGGTCCTCTTGTAATAACCTTCTACTTGGGTATCATTACATAAATCATAAAAGTATCAAAGTAGTAGGAAATAGTGGTAATGACACAGCATATATATATACTTCTCAAAATTTTTGTTAAGCACCAACCTTTTTCGATGTCCCTAAGAAGTCAATTTTATTAGCTCCAATTGCTGAAAGCCAGCAAGCTATTGTCAAAGATTGCGTCAGTCATGTGTTGGTCCGTGCGTCTGTCTGTAAACTTTTACTTTAAAAATCTTCTCCTCAGAAAGTACTGAACAGAATTCAACCAAATTACACAGAAATGATCCTTGGGTGACCCTTTATCAGATTCCTTCAAAGATTTTTAATCAGATGAAAAACATGGCTTTAATGGGCTGGGCTAATTCCTTAAATGGTGAAACCTTAAAAAATCTTCTTCTCAGAAACCAGATGATAGATTTCAACCAAATTTTAAAGGAATGATCCTTGGGTGACCCTTTATCAAAATCCTTCAAAGAATTTTGATCAGATGAAAAACATAGCTTAAATGGGCGTGGCTAATTGCCATATATGGTGAAAGCTTCTCAGAAACCAATCAATGGATTTCAACCAAATTTTTAAAGGAATGATCCTTGAGTGACCCTTTATCAGATTTCTTCAAAGAATTTTGATCAGATGAAAAACATAGCTTAAATGGGCGTGGCTAATTGCCATATATGGTTAAAGCTTTAAAAATCTTCTCCTAAGAAACCAATCAATGGATTTCAACCAAACAGATAAAAAACATAGCTTAAATGGGCGTGGCTACTTTCCATATATGGTGAAAGCTTTAAAAATCTTCTTCTCAGAAACCAATCGATGGATTTCAACCAACTTTTACAGGAATGATCCATAGGTGAACCTTTATCAGATTACTTCAAAGAATTTCGATTGAATGAAAAACATGGCTTTAATGGGCAGGGCTAATTTCCATATATGGTGAACCCTTTAAAAAACATCTTCTAAGAGAGCAATAGATGGATTTCAACCACATTTTACAGGAATGCTCATTGGGTGACACTTTATCAAATTCTTTCAAAGAATTAAGATTGGGTGAAAAATATGGCTTTAATGGGCGGGGCTTATTTCCATATATGGTGAAAACTTTGAAATTTTCTTCACAGATACCAATGGATGGAATTCAACCAAATTTCACTGGATTGATCCTTTGGTGACCTTTCATCAAATTTCTTCAAAGAATTTGATAGAACAGAAAGCATGGCTTTAATGGGGGGGGGGGGAATTATTTCCATATATGGTGAAAGCTTGGAAAATCTTCTTCTAAGTAACCATTTGATGGATTTCAACAAAATTTCACCAGATTGATCCTTTGGTGACCCCTTATTAGATTGCTAAAAAGGAATTGATTGGCTGTTAACATTGCTTTAATGGATTGGGCTTAATTCCATATATGGTAAACAGTGAAAAGCTCATTCTGCAGGATGATTTTTGACCAATTTTCTCAGGAATGTTAAGAAATTCAGGCTGGTGGAGCGAATCAGGCGCTCAAGCGCCTCTAGTCTTATTGGGGATGGCAATTGTAAATGTCAGAAAAAATTTATTGGCAGAAGAATGGTGAGCTCGTGGTATGGTCGAGCAAGGGCCTCTCACCATGAGGTCGGCTTGGCATTAGGTGTTTACCATACTGTGGTAACTAGAGCTTGGTCACGGTACCAACAGTATAGGACACCTGTCAGGGGACATGGTCGAGGAAGAAGTTGTGCTACCTCTGCCGCAGAAGAACGAATTTTGGTCATTCAAGCCTGGAGGTTTGCTATGGCAACACAGTTAGTTCTGAGCTTTGGAACGCTTCAGGATTGTTATTCTCAACTCAAACCATTCAAGAGCAATCTCAAGTCAAGAAGACCATGCGTTGGTAACCCGTTGTCCCCGATAATTGTCGTCATAATTAGAGTGGGCCTTGGACCACATAGGCTGGTGCCGTAGAAGATGGCGCCCTATTCTCGTTACTGATAAGTCCTGTTATTTCTGGATTACATGGACTGACGGATTAGGGTGTGGAGAAGGATAGCTTGTTATGTTGGATAGAGGCACCTTGATAGCCAAGAGGTATCTTGATGAAATCTTCACTACCCATGTAAGATTTCACACTAGTGCTATTGGAGATGAGTTCATTTTAATGCTTTTCCACATACGGCCGGAATCATCAAGGGCTTCCTTCATGAGGAGGGTATTACATGTTTGGACTGGCCGACTCACCCTCTGGAAGTGATCCCATGGAACATATGTGGAATAAGCTACAGGTCCAAGTTACAGCTCACCAGGTGTAATCAAGGACCCTCCAAGAGCTTTGACAGATCCTCATAAACAAATGGGCCGTGATTTCTCAACGGGTGATCCAGAACTTAATTGGGAGTATGCAGAGACGCTGTCAAGCTGTTATTGACTGTCACAGCTCACTGATTTATTTGCCAGGTATATGGCAAAGACAATTCAGTTGATATTGAATTCTTGAAAATACCATTTCCTTAATCAGTACGTTCAAGCCTGTGGAGCAATACTGGCGCTCAAGCACCTCTAGTTATCGAATTTTAAGGGTCACCCTGTTTGGTCTACATTACAAGTCTTATGATCATTATAAATTGACAATTAAATGGGGTTTAACGCTGCTTTTAACAGTATTTCAGTCATATCGCAATGGCTGGAGCACCTAACAATGGTTTCCTGGTATTTCTCACTCAAGTACTACCACTACATCCTTTCCTAGCCTCCATCTAGGTCACTAGGTCAAATCTTTGAAATACCTGGATTACCTTGCGACTTTTTGCTTGAACAATTTGAAATTAGGTCATAATGTCTATCTTCAGAATATCTCAACCATATTCAAATTCGGGTCACTTAGGGTAAAAAAGTAGGTCACCAGGTCAAATCATAGAAAAGCTTTATGCTTTATAGAGTCCCCATTTTTGGCTCAACTGAATTGATATTTTGTTCAGAATGTTTGTCACCCTTGGATGGATTTTAACCAAACTTGGCAGGAAGCATCCATATGGGAAGGCGCTTCAGATTTGTACATCTCATGGAGATATCTTCCCTTTCGGCCCAATAAGTGGCCAAAAAGGGGCAAAAAAGAGTACATCTTTAAAAATCTTCTTGTCATGAAAGACTGTCTGATTGGATTCACATTTGGTATTTAGAGTCTTTAGAGCAAGGACTACAAGAAATAAAATCTATCGAGAAATGGCTGTGCTAGGGGGAGGGGGCAAAGTTTGGGGGTTGCAAAAGCTCACATATTGATAACTTTGAAAGTCTTTTCTACCAAACCAACTGTTCTACAGCTCTGATTTTTTTGTATGTGGTATCATCTAGTGGACCTCATTCAAGATTGTATAAATTATAACCCAATGGTCAAGAATTACATCACAAGTTTAAATAGGCTTATATAGTGAAAATTTGAAAAATATTCTTCTCCCAAACTAGAGGATTTGGAGCTTTTACATTTGGTATTTAGCATCATCTAGTGGATTCTAACATAAGTGTATACATCAAGGCCCCAGAGACAGAATTAGCCCATTCCCAGACATCACAAGCTTTACAAAGGGCTTATATAGTGAAAATTCTAAAAATCTTCTTCTCCCAAACAAGAGGGCCTAGAGCTTTGATATTTGGTATGTAGCATCATTTGGTGGATTTCTATCAAGATTGTATAAATTATGTTGTCAGGGTCATAATTAGCCCATCCCCTGAAATCACAAGTTTTACAAAGGTCTTATATAGTGAAAATTTTAAAAATTCTTCTTCTCCCAAACAGGAGTGCCTAGAACTTTAATATTTGGTTTACAGCATCATCTGGTGGACTTCTATCAAGATTGTACAAATTATTGCCCAAGGATCAAAATAAAACCATTCCCAGACGTCACAAGTTTAACATATGCTTTTATAGTGAACACTTAAAAAATCTTCTTCATTCAAACAGATAGGCCTAGATTTTTGATATGTAGTATGCAGCATCATCTGGTAGACCTCTATCAAGATTGTACAAATTATTGCCCTAGGGTCATAATTGGCCAACTCCCGTACGTCACAAGTTTTACAAAGGGCTTATATAGTGAAAATTTTAAAATTCTTCTCTCAAATAGATAGGCCTAGAGCTTTGATATTTGGCATGTAGCATCATTTGATGAATCTCTTTCAATATCGTTTATATTTTGGCCCCAGGATCATAATTAGCCCATTCCCAGACCTCACAAATTTTACATAGGGCTTATGTAGTGAAAATTTTAAAAAATCTTCTCCAAAACAGGAGAGCCTAGAACTTTAATATTTGGTATACAGCATAATCTGGTGGACCTCTATCAAAATGGTATAAATTATGGCCCAGGGTCAGAACAATCATATGGGGGGGTTCAAAAAAATTGGGACTGTGTAGGAATGGGATAAGTAGATCTCTGAATTGTCTACTGTGTGTTAAACAAAACTGAAATCCCCTCTATGATAAGTAGATACAGGTCAATGGAGTATTTCTGACACCCAAGTATCTCCAGTTGCTTGATTTGTTACAGTTACATAGGGATATTATGTTACAAAAGCAATCCAAGTTCTTGTATTTGCTTTGAGCTGGGGTGGAAATTTTTCATATTTCTTGGGACCAAGGGTCCAGTGGGATATCAAAATTTTCCTCTACATCGAGAAGTAAAAGTTGTTGGATTGCTAATGTAACTTAGTATCCCACTTATTATATACTTATATTTTTTTTATCAGATTAATTATAAAAATGATAATGATATGTATTTCTACAAGCATTTCCCTTTTTATTAACCATTCTGAATATGTGTATTCACATTATGATGTAATCTACTGAATTAAAATGGCATTTGATAGTATTTGATACCCTCTTTTGTCAGAGTTGAATGTATGTATTATACTAGAAATATCTATAGGTATATAATGAAAATATGTATTAAGCTAGAAATATTTATAGGTATATAATGAAAAGAAGTATTAAGCTATGTCTCTAGAGTCATATCTAGAGTGCACTGCATATGAAAAACTGTTGATATGGGGTTTCATCTAATACACTTTAACTACTGGTCTGACAGTGGAGACATTGTAATAGTCTTTTCTTAACCTTTTCCCACACAATGATGCTTTTTGACAACTCCCAAGAAAAAGAGTATGCGAAACATTGTGTAAAATAAAGAAATTGCTTGTCACAATTTCTTTATTATCCACAATTTGTTTTACCTAAAAAGTCAAACAAATCTAAAATTTCATCAACTAAAAATTGTCATCTGCAACATCTTTGTCTAAAATATCCTGTATCGTAAGGGGTTAACCAGTGAAGTTTTCTTACAGGCTTCCAGTGTAGAGGTGAAACAGCCTGATCCTGTGTTATCATTGGAGGAAGCTGTAGAGTTGAATAAAAAGCTAAAGACTGAAAGTACACCTAAGGATAAACACTATGAGAAAGAAATGACTGGAAAAAACAAAGTTGCAACGGATGCAAATGAGAATACGGCCAAACAGCTTCCTGAAACATTTGCAGATGAAAAAGCCAAAGATGATGATAAATCATCAATAAAACCACAATCCCGAAAATCTTCAAGACAAAATAGGTCTTACAGTTTGATGCAAAGTTGTATAGAAAGCTTCAAACAATTCTTTGATGTTCTTGTAAAGCAGAAGTTGCTAGTTGACATTGATGTCAGAGGAGAATTCTGTGATCGTCTAATATATAAATATCAAGACTTTAATGAAGAAACAGAAAATTCTGACATGGATTATGAACATGATGATATGTCTGAAGTAGAACCTGTTGTTAATGTGGGACCAAATGAAAAGGAGACAGTGTCAACATTTGGAGCTGCTTGTCAGTTATTGGTTGAATTTGCTAGTTTTCCAGTCTACGGGGAAGACCATTTCCTACAAACACATGATGAAAAAAGTGAGTGTTCTCATGCCATAATTTGTGGCTAAAGATTTCTATGGGTAAATGTAGGGATGGAACGGAAATTAAAATATTCATTTCTGCCAGCTAAATTTGTGTTTGATTTGCCAAATGGATTATTGATAAATTTTCAATTTATATACCGTATTTATTCTAATAATAACCCAAATTCTAATAGACACCCATCCCCTAAAATACTGCATAAATTGCGGCCATTTTTCGCCAAATTTCAGTAACAATAGGTGATTCTAATGAATGCCTATCCTCTTCTATGATAGAGGATCAAGTCATAATAAATTGACATATTTGAATGAAATGAAATTATATTGGATTTTGAGTCTATAAGGTAAGCAATGTTTTCCTATAAAACGTAAAGAGATTGCCTTCATGGTTCCATATTATCCATCATTCTACTTGAATTGCCTATACTTAACTTTTGATACATTATATAACTTAGTCATGTTAATTTTTCAAGATCAGTTAAAAACTGGCTGTGAATGGAAAGAAAAAATGAGTTTATCACTTGATCTAAAAAAAACCCTAAAACAATCTATCTCCGTATCATCGGGACATAGGAGTGATTTTAAACTTTGTTGTTAGGCTCCCATTGTCTTGGTGTCGGTATGAAATTCTTGGATCGAATATTATTTTAAATTGAAATAAACCAATAAATATTGAAAAAAAGGTTAATGTTTATTATCCAATTAGTCTACATTTTTAGGTAAAAAATACAGAGAACTGCCAATAACAATGAAATAAATTGCAGGTATAAACTTATTTCTTGTCTTGACAATTCTTACTTCAGTAATGAGAAAAAGCCAAGAAATGATTTATATTAAATCCTATCAATTAGGATTAGGAGATTCGGATAAAAAAGACATGAAACTTTGAAATAGAAAAAAAAGACCTTTACCGTGGACGCTCCCTGTTTAGAGCCCTCGGCAGGAAGATATAACAAATGTATATCAAATTTTTCAACCCTAATAGGTTTAAATATCCGGTTATATTCAGTAAAACGTAAGAAGATTAGTATATCATTATAATTTCCATAACAAACCACTTTTATTCCGATTTTCTTCAATTGAAATGAGATTGCTATTTTCAATAATGAAGAAAATGAAAAGGAGTTAGGAAAGTTCCCGCACGGCCAGTTCTCCTTGGTGTATATTGTCAAGTTGAACACCTGGCACGCTTACTCATGCGATAAGATTATTACATGACCCTACCATAACTAATTTGTCTTAATGGATGCAGCCTTAATTTTTGTTTCCGTTATGATTATGATTTATGACATAAACAAAACAAGGGGTTCATCAGGCGATCAAGTCAACAGGGGTACAAGTCTAACTTTATCGAAGCTAGCTTTACGTTGAACTTCTTCAGGTCTTTTAAAAATGGATTGAACTTTTAACAGGTATATCTTTATTGTCCTACACATACAGAAATAAAGATGATATATGATGTTGCAAGGGTCAACTTTTTAGACATTCTAAAAATTGCGACTATGATTCGGTGTTGCGGGATTTCTAATTCCCCATCTTTTGGCTGTTTAATTATAGATGCAAATGCAGAGCTAAATCGACAATTGGCTTTTTAAAAGATTGTAAATACATCCTAAATAAAATTTCATTATGATTTTCGTATTCCCTGGTCATCTTTCGTACCACACACCTCAATAATCACCTACCTCCGTACCAAAAAAACTCTTATAATCACCCACCCCAAACTTTTCCAACGGCCACCATTCTAATAATCTCCCGGGCAATTATTTGAATAAATACGGTATATCTAACAATTGATGGAAATTATTTGAAAATATTGAGATGTTTTATAATGCTAATATCTTCAATCATATACAGTATACACATGTCGAGACGGCATTTTACAAATCAATGATCTTGACACTTTGCAAATTTTCTTTTGATTGAATATGGATGCTGGGTCGTTTTAATCTGTTATTCATAGCGCCTTTCCAAAAACCATTATTTTTCTTCTTCAGAAATAGGATATTAAGATTTCATTCAAATACATTTGATAGCTAAACAAAATTTTATGTTATATTAATATTTTGAAACTAAATATGATCATGACCCTATGAGTAAGACCCCATAAAATGAGCGTCAATCAAGAAATGATTAATCAATGACGTTTGAAGCAATGCTACAGGTTGTAGTCTAAATTTATTTAGGTTTGGGTTGGTTTATGCATAGTCTGTAGCCACAAATAAAACAGAATGTGGTCTGAACCCGGTCAGTCAAAACTTTAGTCAAATTTGGAGAATTTTGAGAAAGACCTCAATTACTGATTCAAAAAGTATTAACACAAAACAGTCTTTATGTCCTTTGTTAAATGCAATCAGTGAAGTCCCTAGTTGACCAAATTGTGGTAAAAATAGCTTGAAGCTGCATTTACGATATTTTAGTGGCCAAGGGATGAAATGTTTTTCAGTGTATCATCAGAATGCAAAGTTGATTTAAATCAACAATTTTGATATATCTTATCTACATTAAATGTGCTTTGATCATCCTAGTGTTCATGATACATAGGTAGGATATGATTTTATATCTCTTTTAAAAATATTACTAGGGCACTCATATTTCACACATGCACTTATCAGGACAATGGCCTTGACTCTGTGTTCTTGTGACCTTTACATTTAATCCTTTTGAAAATCTTTAACCGAACACATATTTCACTCATGTATTAATAAGGCTTTCATTGGAGACAATGACCTCTTGTGACCTTGACCTTTTACCATTTATATAATCTTTAACCAAAGCTTAAACTTTTGATATCCTGGGCATTTTTCATCCAAGGGTACTCACATATCACACATACACTCATCAGGAGATGGATTTTCAATTGTGATGATGACGTTGACCCTTTGACCTTGACCTTTAACCTGTTATAGAAGAATTTAACCCAAAACCTAACTTTTTATTTCTTGATCATTTTTCGTTGTAGGGTGCTCACATTTACCTCAAGCATTCTACAAGAGATAGGCTTTCTTTTGAAGCCTTCAATGGCCTTGACCATGTGATCTAAACCCTTTACACACGAATTCATAAGGAAATGAGCTTGACTCTGTGAACATGTTCCCTTTACACTTATACCTTTTTCAAAAAGCGTCCCAAAGGGCAAGCTATGTTTTCAGCAGACAACTCTTTTTAGCTCGCCTGAGCATGAAGTGCTCAAGTGAGCTAGTGTGATCACCTTTCATCTGGCGTCCATCCGTCTGCATGTGTCGCCTGTCAACAATTTCTTTAAACAACATCTCCTCCAAAATTACTGGGCCAATTTGAACCAAATTTTTCAGAAATGTTCCTTAGGTGGTCCCCTTTACAAATACTTAAAAAAATTGAAATCCATTAAAAACTGTGGTTGCCATGGCAACAAAAATGAAATTTTAAAATAATCTTTAAAAAGCTTCTCCTCCTGACCCAGAAGGTGTGAGACCTAATATTTTGTATGAAGCATTGGTATATTGACCTCTTTCAAAGAAGCTAAAACTATGATCCTGGGGTCCCCAGGGGCGGAGCCCCAGGGGGATTGGGTTTATATAGAAATAAAGAACAATTTTTAAATGAAATCTCCTCCTAAACTACTTGGCCAATTTGAACCAAATTTGGCAGAAATGTTCCTTGGTCGGTTGCCTTTAAAATTAGCTAAAAAAATAAAATTTGTTAAAAACTCTGGTTGCCATGGCAACAAAAGTGAAATTTTAAAATAATCTTTAAAAAATCTTCTCCTCCTGACCCAGAAGGTGTGAGACTTAATAATTTGCATGAAGCATCAGTATATTGACCTCTTTCAAAATAGCTAAAAATCATGATCCTCTGGTCCCAAGGGGCTGAGCCCCAGGAGGCCCAAGGTCGGGCATCCAGTGTCATCCTGGTGCGTAGTCATCATGTATCTGTCAATAATTTCTTAATACATCTCCTTCTGAACCAGAGTAGCTATCTTGATGAAACTTTGCAGGAATGTTCCTTGTGTGAAGCTCTTCTAATAAAGTTTAAAAATACTGAAACCTACTCTCAACTCTGGTTGCCATGGCAACAAAAATGATGAAAATAATGAAATCCTCTTCTCTGAAACCAGATGACAGAGTGTTTTGATATTTTGTATGCAGCATCTTCAAGAAGACATCAAGTTTGTTCAAATGATGCAAAACCCATTTTACATAGAAACAAAGTAGGAAAACTTTGAAAATGATTTTCTCTGAAATGAGAAAACCTAGAACATTGAAATTTGATATGCATAATCACGTAAGACCTCTATCAAGTTTGTTTGTATGATGCCCCTTAAGTCATATATTGGCTCTGCCCTGGCTCAGATTATTTTAACACAGAAACACAGAAGGAGAAAGCTTTAGAAATCGTCTTCTCTAACATCACAGAGTAATGATATTTGATATCTAGAATCTCCAAGTGAACCTGTACAGAGTTAGTGTGGTACCCCTTTTGGTCATATTTGGGCTCCGCTTTTGCACACCCTACTTAATACGGAAACAAAGAAGGAAAACTTTGAAAATCTTCTTCTATTAAATGAGAATGCCTAGGGCATTGGTAATTAATATGTAAAACCTCCTAGTGAACCTCTAAAGTGAACTTTTACAACAAAGAAATTAAATGTGAAAAAGTTCATTTTTGTCGAGCCCACTAGTGGTAAGCTAGACAAGTTGTCACTATGACAAGTCGGTGTATGTGCGTTAGTTAGTCCGTTAGTCTGTCCGATTTTGTCCGGATAATAACTCCTACCTTTATGGATGGATTTCAAAATAACTTGGCACAATTATTCTCCATCATAAGTAGATGTGCCATTTGAAAGAATTTTTTGGATAGCTTGAAGTTCAAGGTCACAGCTCAAGGTCAAACACTAAAATAATGCTTGTCCGGAGCATTTCTCCTACAATTATAGATGGATTTAAAAAAAAACTGGCACAATTGTTCTCCATCATGAGTAGATGTGCCACTTGAAAGAATTTTTTGGATAGCTTCAAGTGCAAGGTCAAAGCTAAAGGTCAAATACTAAAATTGTGCCTATCTGGAGCATGATACCTACAAAACTTTGTGGGCTCGACTACAGTTGTCCTTGGACAACCATCTTGTTCCTAGTTGGACTTATCCAAGGCACACATCATGTTATATGGAAACAAACAAGAAATTCCTTTTCAACAGGTCAAATAATCATATAGCATCTGGGATTTCCAACTGCTGACTCTCTCACTTATTAACCTGTGTTTAATATTCCTAAGGTTTATCTGAGGTAAGCCCTTTAAGGACAATGCCCTCCTGTTATAGTTATTATCCTTAGTAGTACTCTTTGAAATCTTCTATAATTATGGTTATATATTCATCACTATTTGTTTCTGCAATAAATTTTAAAGAAAATTTCTCTTACCAAAATTTTAGTCTTAGGCTTTTTTATTTTACAGATAAAACAGAACTACCCCCTTGGGTTGAAGACTTAATGATCTGTGGCTGTTTTGTTGATAATTTCCATATTCAGACTGCAGCCATATCCACCATCTTGGATTTAATCATCCTGACACAGTCTGTAAATTCAGATAACACAGTGGACCAGACAACGAAGAACCAGTCTATGGCTGTCAAAATATTACCTACCCTGGCTAATTCTGACTTACATTATATTGAAGAGAAGACACTTTTTCATAAGGTGATTACTTTATGAGCCAATTAACAGACAACAAATTTTAGACTTGTCCAAATTGAAAGAAGATGCAGACAACATTCATTTTAAATACAGCTAAAATTGGAAAATAAGTGCCTATAGGGTAGAAAACATTGCAAGAGATGGGGTAATTGCATATTAAAGTGATTTCTCCCTTTCCCACAAAGTTTCCATTCTGATATTTTTTCATTGTGTAGGAATGGATTAATACTTTGATCGAAAGATAATTGAATCTATGATTACTTATCGTTGTTACTATAGCATTTAACCATATGAGCATCCCCTGGTTTGTTGTTAGAAGAGATTGGGCTTGGATACAGGAAGAAACAACTTGGAGCATCTTTGTCCCTCCTTTATAAGACTGTCACATGTGGCCTCTTTTAAACGCCTCATCTGAAAGAGAATGTCTTCTTTAGTTAGTCTGTCTGGGCCAAGATCCAACTGAGGATTGAAGTCAAGAGAACTTCCCACTTTACCCATTCCCACACACAGACGCTTTTTGATGACACCCCCCCCCCACCACCACCACAATAAAAAAAAAAGAGAAACAATGTGTAAAATGAAGAATTCATTTTCCAGTATGTTTTTAACCAGAAAGGTTGAAAATTCTGAGTTTTTGTAAACTTTTAATTGTCATCTGCAATTCTTTTCAATTTGGACCAGTCTGATTATTTACAGTTTACCTGCTCAGCTTTGTGCATAAACTACGAAATCTCTGTTATTGCTTACAATATTTTCTTGAAATTGGAATATGTTTTCACTATCAAAAACAAATGTATACTGTATAGGATGGTAACTCTAAATTCATACAAATTATGACACTTTTTACCTCACCTGAGCACGAAGTGCTCTGGGGGAGCTATTTTGATCGGTCATCGTCTGTCGTCCGTCCATCCGTCCGTCCGTTCACAATTACAAAAAATCTTCTCCTCCTAAACTAACCATGGAATTTCAACAAAACTTTAGAGAAATGATCCTTAGGTCATGCTCTTTCAAAATACTTCAAAGAATTGAAATCCAAGAAGAACTCTGGTTGCCATGCAGCGGAGTGAAAAAACTTAAAAAAAACTTCTCCTCCCAAGCCATAAGGTCTAGACCTTAGATATTTGGTACAAATCATCATCTGTTGACCCTCTACCAAAATACTTCGAAGATTTACAGTATTATGAAATAAGCCCTTTTCTGGGCGATCCCTGATTTTACATAGAAATAAAGAAGGAAATCTTTAAAAATCTTCTTCTCCCAAATCATAAGGCCTAGAGCTTTGATATTTGGTATACATCATCATCTATTGACCCTCTACCAAAATACTTCAAAGAATTATCGCATTCTGAAAATTAGCCCTTTTCTGGGCGATCCCTGATTTTACATAGAAATAAAGAAGGAAATCTTTAAAAATCTTCTGCACCCAAACCATAAGGCCTAGAGCTTTGATATTTGGTATACATCATCATCTATTGACCTTCTACCAAATACTTCAAAGAATTACCATATTTTGAAAATTAGCCCTTTTCTGGGCGATCCCTGATTTTACATAGAAATAAAGAAGGAAATCTTTAAATCTTCTTCTCCGAAATCATAAGGCCTAGAGCTTTGGTATTTGGTACAAATACACATATTTGACTCTCTTCCAAAATACTTCAAAGAGTTATCGTATTCTGAAAATTAGTCCTTTTCTGGGCGATCCCTGATTTTACATTAAATAAAAGAAGGAAATCTTTAAATCTTCTTCTCCGAAATCATAAGGCCTAGAGCTTTGGTATTTGGTACAAATACACATATTTGACTCTCTTCCAAAATACTTCAAAGAGTTATCGTATTCTGAAAATTAGTCCTTTTCTGGGCGATCCCTGATTTTACATTAAATAAAAGAAGGAAAACTTTAAAGATCTTCTTGTCCCAAACCATAAGGCCTAGAGCTTTGATATTTGGTACATATCATCAGCCATTGACCCTCTACCACATTACTTAAAAAGATTAGCCCTTTTCTTTGCAATCCCTAATTTTAGTTAGGATTGAATAATGATATCTTTGAAAACCTTCTTCTCCTAAAATATTAGGCCTAGAGCTTTTATACTTGGTATGTATTGATGTCTATACTTCAAAGCATTACCATATTCAGGAAATTAGTGCTAAATGGCGGGATCATCAATATACCTAGGATTATTGATAAGAGAAATCCTTAAACATCTTCTCCAAAATAATTAGACAGAGGGCTTTGCTATTTTGTTTATATCATAAAGCCATGAACCATCATACTCAGGGGAGCGATTTAGGACCATCATGGTCCTCTTGTTTTATTTTAATTTTTCATCATCCAATAGATAAGCATTAGATGTCTGTTTGCAATGTTCTTGTTGTTAATATGATTTTTATCCAAATTTAACCTGCAGATAAATCCCATCATATGGTAGTCATTTATTTCATCCTGCTTTTTTCAGAAATGTGTGATCAATCTTTGGAAATTCTTAAATGAATCCAAGCCTGAATATCACCAAACGACAGTTAAGTTGTTTCATATTTTACATCAAGTTTCACCAACCAGCTGGCTATGTGAAAATGTGATTGGTAAACAACTTGTTCATGAAGATGAGGTAAACCTGTTTCTACACCTTTTGATTAGATTATATTGGTAGAGTCCAGTCTTCACATTTTGTAAGATTACCAGGGTTTAGTCTGTCATTGACAAAGTGAGGTCATAGAGACTCAAAAGTATGTGTCATAAAGATCCTTGCTTAACCCATTACCAGATGGCAAAATTTAAAATGGTCCAAATTGAAAGAAGTTACAGACGACAATTTGAACATTCTGAATTTTTATATTTTTTGAGCTTTCTGAGAAATATTGTGTAAAATGAAGAAATTGCTTGTAACAAGATATGACAGATATGATTTTCTTTGGGTCAACTTAAGAAAACCTTCAGACTCCCAAAATTTGTGTCTTTTTAAACCCTGATATATATATCAAGCTGTCTTGTAAATTTTCATCAAATGATTAATAGGACTGTTAAAGATTTCACATTAAATTGTAGGAAAAGGAAAAGTATAAGGGTGTGTTACAATTTATTGATGATGTTATAACTTCCTCCCTAGTTCAATTTAACCTCTACATCATTAAGTTATCAAAGAGAATTGAGTAAACATTGTTATCAAATATTTCAGAAAACCAGGGTGGATGCATTTAAAAAGTTCACAGTTTTATGGCACTTATCAAGAAACAAAAAGACCGGGGTGATACCAGGAAAACCGTTGAGGACCTTTGATAGGTGGTTGTATTTTCATGGTTATTTTTATACTCCCTGAAGCGCGAGCATATAGCCACTGCTTTGTCTGTAGCCACTGCTTTGTCTGTTTGTCTATCCTTCCATTTTCAGCCCATCGGTCCCCGATATCTCCATAACCCTTGAGCAAATTAGGAGGAAACTTGTGAATTTGTTATGATAATGCACCGACACTTTTTTCCAGGTTTTGGACAGCATATAGGTCAAGGTCACAGTTCATGGTCAAAGGTTAAAATTGACCTTGTCCACAGCATAGCTCCTTCAATTATGGATGGATTTCATAATTATTTGACACAATTGTTCTTTATCATGAATGGATGTAATGTTTGAAATAAAAAAGACAGATAATTCTAAAGTCAGGGCCATAGCTTAACGTAAAAAGTTAAAATTAAATATTTCTAGAGTATAGGTTCCTCAATTATGGATGGAATTCAAAACAACTTTACACAACAATTCTCTAGCATCAGTAGATGTGCAATTTGAAACTTTGCACAATTGTTCTCCATGTTTAGTAGATTTGCAATTTGAAACAAATCTTCAGAAACTCCAAAGTCAAGGTCACAGCTAAAGGTCAAGCATGAATAGGTTGTATTTTTAGAGCATAGCTCCTTCAATTATGGATGGATTTTGAAATAACTTTGCACAATTGTTCCCTATTCTGAGTTGACGTGCCTTAAAAAAAGAAATCAGATAGCTGCAAGGTCACATTCCAATGTCTAAAGTTAAAGTTATGCATGTCCAGAGCATTGCTCCTTCGATTACAGATAGATTTCATTATAACTTAGCACAATTGTTCACAGTCATTAAAAGATGTTTTATTTGAAAATTAATCGGATAGCTCCAAGGTGAAGTCTCTAGGTCATATTTTGAAAATAGTCATGTCTGGAGCGTAGCTTCTAAGATTTTAGATGGGATTCAAAATAACTTTACAGAGTTGTTCTCTATCTTGAGTAGATGTGCAATTTGAAGCAAATCTTCAGGTCAAGGTCACAGCTCAAACATGGAACATGAAAATTTAGCATTTCCAGAGCATAGATCCTTCAATTATGGATGGAGATCGAAATAACACAATTGTTCTATTGTGAGTATCAAAGATGTACCATTTGAAAATTTTATTCATATAGTACCAAGGTCAAGGTCACAGCTCAAGGTCAAAGTTAAAATTAAGCATGTCAAGAGCATAGCTCCTTCAATTACAGATGGATTTCAATATAACTTGTCACAATTGTTTTCAGTCATGAGAAGATATCTAATTTTGAAAAAGAATCAGATAGCTCTAATGTCAAGGTCTTGGCTCAAGGTCACATATTGAAATTAAGCATGTCTTGATCAATTGATTTCAAAATAACTTTGCACAATCGTTCTCTATCATGAGTAGATGTGCCATTTGAAACAAATTTTCAGATAGCGTCAAGGTCACAGCTCAAGGATGTATGTTGAAATTTACCATGTCTGGAATATGGCGAGCATATACCCACACTCGTCAGTCGGTCCCTCTGAACCCTTTTGTCTGTTTATGTGACAGAGTTATATTTTGGGAGCATAATCAGTCTCTGACATCTCTTGTTTAGCTCGGCTGTTTACAGCTGGAGGTATTGTTAAAGCTTTAGAGCTATCATCTTCATTGACTGTGTGCTAAATAGTGATATTTTGTAATTTCTCTTTTATCATTCAGGCTATTGATCTGAAACTTGGAATATATGTTTCATACCAAATAGCAATCAATTTTGTGGCAAGAGGAGAAATTGCTTGTTAAAAGCAGTTTTTCTCGGCCACCATGTTTTTCGTATAATGACAAATTTGCATTTCATCATTGTTGTCTTCAACTTTATCAATTTGAACCAGTCTAAAATATTGTCTTATTTCAGATCAATGTTTGTTGTACTGGATAGCCTAAAGGAAGACTTTACTTCCGTTAAAACCATTGCCACTACCTGGTTGACTCATGTCATACAACAAGGGGACATTAGTCGGGTCATGGAGCCGCTGTTGTTAATGCTTCTACACCCTGATACAGCAAGGTAATGTCATCTTGAATGGAAGTTTGTATTTTGAGATGTGTAGTGTTCTGCTGAATTCCATATCCCATTTACATACAATTTCTCAATTTAACAACCCTCTATAGGAGATGCTTCATCAAAAATTGTGTGAAAAGGAGATAGCATACTTGTTTCCAGACGTTTTTCACGTGTCTGCCATAAACAATGCAGTTCAAGACTGAATATAGTATTTGATTGGTTAGGTTTTCACATTTTAAGTATCTTTCATTACCATTTGCCTTGTTTGCACCATATAAGGCGCTTATTTTTCCCTCCAAAACTCTATATTGGGGTATAAAGGAGGCAGCTTGTTGGTCAATCTGTCATTTGGTTGGTCAGTCCAATTGGACCACACAATATAGATTTGATTAAAATTTCACACATGTATGGATTCAGTATCAAACAAAGCTGACCTTGTTGTATTTATATTAATTTCCATTTATTATTCTCAGAGTCATGGTCCTCTATCAAGAAATTATGGCCCTCTGTCTGAAAAAAAGCTTTATTTCAGTAAGACAAAAGCTTTACTGTGACATGGAGCCATTTAGGGGAAATAAATCACTTTTAAGTGATAGCATTTAGTTTTTGCTCAAAGGATATTAAACCAGGCCATAATTCATGTTTATTTATCCCAGGAGTTTTGAATTTAGTCACTTGCTGTTGCAAAGTTCAGTTATTTGTTTGAATCTTAGAACGCTCTAGAGGCTACATTTTTGGCTCATATATCTTGAAATTTGCAAGATCAAAAGTCACATGGAGTAAAAAACTAGGTCAATTTTAAAGCAATCTTGTTTGCACTCAAAAGACTTCATTCTTTGCTGAAATATCATTATTAAATCCGACTGCTTATCTACATGATATCTTGAGGTAAATATTAGGTTATATGAACTGTGATTCACATAAAAACTAAGTCAGTAGGTCAAATCTTAGTAAAACCTTATGTGCACCCTAAAGACTACATTTTGGACTCAAATATTTCTAAACACAGATCAGAATGTTTGTCAAATGAATTCATCCACATTAAAATGAAAAGTTTCATACTGGGTAATCTTAGGACAAAAAAAGATGACATTTTTGTATGCCTTTATCATCCTTTATATACCCCATTTCAGGGTATCCATACAACATGTGAACATCAATAAAACAAGAAAAGTTCAGTTATCTGAGTCAAGTGATGACAATATTGAAGCCAATATTTATGCCATCAGCAGTGAGGGTGGAAATGTAATCTACCATGTTGGACAATGTAAGGAGACCATTAAACCAAGGGCTAAGGAAGATCTCAAATCTTATGCTCTTACAGTGCTGAGTGGAGGGGAAACAAGCATGACCCCGATGAGGACACGGTCATTTCAGGAACTTCATTTTGATAAAGTGGATGCAAGTAACTTAAATCTGAAAATAAATCCATTTGGTTCAGAAACATCTATTGACAAACTGAATGTAGGTAGTACAGAGTTGATGACATCTTCTCTTGAATTACCTTTAGATAGAGTGAAGAGACTTGATAGAGAGACATGTGTTCGGGAAGGAATATCCTTTGAGTCTCTTAATGGGAATACTTTCTTTGGTAATGGTATGGGAGTTATTAATGGAACTCAGGTGATGAGTTCATGTGACTCCCTGGATGAATCCAGTGAAGAAATTGTTCAGGGTATACTGACAGAGGTTTTAAACAATGTTGTTAAGGATGAAGACATGAGCTCCAACGGTAAATCAAATGTGGTTCTACCACATATACCTAGACCTGTCAGTTTGAGAAGTGATAGTGTGACATCTAGTAATGCAGACAATGATTTATTCAACTCTGTAAACTATAAAGAGTCTGGAGTTGACTCACCCACACCCAGTGAGCAGAATGTATCCATATTCAAGGATGTTGGACAGAAAGAGGTTGAGGAAGAGTCGATAGATATACATACTCTACACATGCACATGTTACTCTACACACAGAAATATGACTATCAGAGGACGATGTATGCTCTGTCTACTTTAAAGGCCATGTTGGAGGCGTGTCCCCGACTCATGGTTACTTCTCTAGTCACTACCAGTATCAGCTCCCTCAGGGCACCGCAGCTCGCTAGTCTCCAACTTCTACTGGCTCGTCACAGGAAATCTGTTTTCGGAAAAAACTTTTTTGGTGAGATTCCAGCAGAGGTTATGTCAAACTACCGTAGTAGTATGTTCATTGAAATCCTAATATCTGTGTGCTTGTACTTTATAAGAGGTTATTATCCAAACCTCATGATGAGTAAATTAAGTTTGGAAGAGTTGCAAGGTAATAAACAAGTTCACATAATAGCTACAGAGACCCTGGGTTTGATTTTGTCTGAGGTTATAAGTATAATGAGGGATTCTGGGAAAAATTTTACTTCATATATTGGTGATCTTTTACAGAAATGCAAAGTTCAAAAGGCACTACTTCACTGTGTTCTAGCTGTCATATACAACAGTAGACGTAAAAACAACAAAGATTCCATTCCAAAAATTACTGAAGCTATTGTTACCTATAATGAAGAGAATCTTGACTCATCAGCAAATGAAACATTCCAAATAAAATTGCTGAATTTACTGCTGATCTTGATCATGCTGGAGGATCAGATTGGAAATGATATGAAAAGTACAGAGGGGTCATCTCAAACTGATTGGGACAGACTGCGAGTTAATTATCAGCATTCACTTAGTAATATAAGATATAATATTGGACATCCTATTGTTCAACAAGGGATGTTTGTGTCTGCTGTCCTGAGTGCCCTTAAACAACATCACCTCTGTCATATGCATCGACACTGGGTTGCATTGGTAACATCATCATTACCATATATGGGAAAACATCTTCCAGGGATTGTGATGACTGTTGTTTCACAGCTGTGTCGAAATATTGATGTTTTGGCTGCAGAGTATGAGTCTAAAAAGTAAGTGATCATCTGTGACTTTTGTTGAGTTTGCTTGCGGTGAGCAAGTCATAGCTAATGCATTTTTATTTTGTGTATGTGCATAAGTGAGTTCATCTGTCTATCGATTTAACTGTTATTAGCTCAACTGGCTGAAAGCCAGCGAGCTATTATCATGGCATTGTTTCTCATGCATGTGTCCGTCCATCCATCTGTCCAGGGCTCTGAAAATCTGATAAATTGCCAGTCTGGACAGTGTTTTGAATTGCCAGACTGATTAGAATTCCAAAAAATAACACCAAATTGGTCTGAAATGTTCATTAAATTTCATGCTGGAATATTGATAAATATCAAAATCCACTTTAAAACCGATCTAATTCAAGGGTTCCACACGTTACCTGCAGGTTAAGGGATTAACAAAAGTTCCAAAAATTGAAATTAGTTTAGCCACCAGCCAGTCAAGTGCCCATCCCCATTTGCAGTTAGCCAGTTTCACGTTTGACCGACTTCGGGAATCAAGGTTTGAAAACTTTTTGCAATATAGAGAATCAGTTTGACTTGCACACGTTTGAAGTCTTATCAAAACATACATCTAAAACTGGGTCATTTTCCATATATTGTGAAAACTTTGAAAATCTTCTCAGAAACCAATAGATGGATTTCAACATAATTTCACTTGGTTGATTCTTGAGTGACCCTTTAATCGATTCCTTCAAAGAATTTAATAGGACAGAAAACATGGCTTTAATTGGCAGGGGTTTATTTCCATATATGGTGAAAACCTTGAAAATCTTTTTCTCAGAAACAATTATAAATTGATTTCAACCAAATTTGACTGAAATTATCCTTTGGTGACCCCTTATTAGAACTGATTGGCTGTAAACATTGCTTAAATGGATTGGGCTAACTTCCATATATGGTAAACAGTGAAAAACCTTCAATCTGCAGGATGGTTTTCAACCAAATTTCTCAGGAATGATAAGTAAATTCAGGACAGTACGAATCAGGGGCTCAAGCGCCTCTAGTTTCGCCCTACCCTCTGAGCTTCAGCAGGAAGTTAGATTTGGATATTAAATAGAGTTATTTTGCGAAATTTATGGTTAGTGACATAACAACAAGAACAACAAAATAGAATGGTTTGTTTGTTTTAGTCACCAAACAAACAGAAATGCTTCAGGTTATTGTCAAAGTTCAATTCCAATATAAAGTATAATTTGATTGGACTGTCGATTCTATTGACAGCCATGATCTGTCAATTGTGGATGAACCTGAATCTGATTTAGCGCAACCGATTTTAATCATGAGAAAATGTTTCATTAAAAATATGTTTAGGAAGGTCTAAGGTCAATATCAAAGCTGATGGTCAAATTTTGGTTTTTACCAGCATTCTTGCACTTGCTGATAGATTTCAACAGAAATTTGCAAAATTGTTCACTATCATGAATGAATGTGCATTTTGAAAAAAAAATGTGTAAGTAAATCCAAGTTCAAGGTTATAGTTGAAGGTCAATTGTAATATGAACCTTTAAACTTGAGATTTCAATGTGAATTTGCTTTTTTATTCTACATCATGAGTAAAAGTACTCTCCAAAAATTTTGGACATATTAACCTATTATGATACTTGAAAAATTGAAAGAAGATGTTGGACATTCAAAGATGTAAATTGAAAATAAAGCGTCATATAGACTAGAAAAGATTGTGAGAAAAATAGTTATTTTTTTCCCACAATACTTTTTTTAGGCTGTATATCTATAGTTCATGAAAATGTAGGATTATATTATGTGTGGAAATGGGTGAATATAATATTTAATATTGAGGTCATGGAACACATAACATCCAGTTCATCTTATTTTCAGGGAAAGTTCCATTAGATGAGTTTAGATACCAAGGTCAATTTGCTGCAAGCACTTCTAGATTAGGTGATTACTCATAAATAGAATTACTGACTATTTCAATCTCTGTTTCAGTACCAAAGGTCTAGAAAAGATTCCACCAGACCATGTTATCACAATTTTGGATGGACTGATGACATTGTGTCACTACTGTCTATTGGACAATATATCACCTGTTTCTATCGGTCAATCTGCTCCTTCACCCCTAGCAACCACTCCTACCATCACATCAGGCAGCATTTTAACTAACCTGTTCAATGTGTTCAATCCTGTGGGAGGGAGTAAAGTAAGTCTGAAAACTGTATTTAACTCTTTCCTCTTGTGCAACATTTTAGACATGTCCAAATTCAAAGATTTTGCAGACAAAAATTTAAAGTGGATTGAATTTGAAAAATAACCATTCAGTATTCTGTATGAAGCAGAATCCACAAGGATCAATCTGTAATGGGAGACTTAATTCTCAAATGATATAAAATATATAGCTTCTTATAAGGCTCGCCTAGGGACAAAGTACTCCAGGTTATCATGAACAGAAGTGATAACATTAAAACTGCCCACTGTTGTGTATCAAATTCTGTCAATAGTTATTTATCCCATTACCAGATGGCAAGATTTTAGACTGGTCCAAATTTCAGATTTCTTTTTTAAGTTTTGGATAAAAAATATTGCGGATAATGAAGAGTTTGCTCATGACAAACAATTTCTTCATTTTCACAATGTATTGAAAAGCTTTTCTTCTTTGGGACGTCATAAAGCCTAATTGTGTGGGAATGGATTAAACATGATCTCCTGAACCATAAGGCCTTAATGAAGCTTAAAGAAAGATTATTGAATGAAGCTATCAAGAAAAGCTGGTAAAATAATAAAATTTTGTCCAGAACTCTGGTTTTCATAGCAACATAAAATGGGAAATACAAATTCTTTAAAGATCTTTTACTCCCAAATTAGAACTAGGGTATTCATATTTGGTGTATATCATTGAATCATTCTCTAACAAGTTCATAAAAAGTATGACCCTAGGGTTAAAAATGATCCCACCTAAAGTTTGGAAAAATGCTTAATTGAACAACATTCGAAATCTTATCTCCTCCCACACTGTATCATCTAGAACAATAAAATTTTATATGAAGTATGAACAGATACTTCTTTATTGAGTTGTCAAAATGTAGGCTCTTCCAGAACTGTTTGGCCTTTGACATTCATATTCAGTGTTAAATCTTACCTATTGTAGTGTAATGATTTTCAGGAGGCCAGCCCACAAAGAGATCTGAGTGCTTTGTCACCAGTGTTGGATGCCAGAAATAACATACTGAGTGTACTACCTAGAATTATAGCATCTCTAGCATCAATGTGGCATGCCATGACTATCCTAGAGGAACAGGAAGATTCTCCCAAATTAACCATGGGAGCTCCTAAAGTATGTTTTTTTATAGTCAGACAACTTGAACATTTAAGGTTTTGAGATAAATGTGGAAAAGGGAGAAAAAGCCAGTTTGTTGTTAGCTTTGGCTTCTTTGAATTTTAAGCACTTTGAAATCATCTCTCCTTATTCTCCTATCTCATTTGACATCAATGTCTAGAGAAAATTATACCCCACTATCATGTAGAGGGGTTATGTTGGTTTTACAATGTCTATCTCTCTGTCCATCGTACCATAGACTTTTTCATTTCCCGGCTCAAACTCCAGAACCATTTGACATACATTCATGAAACTTCATACAATTGTTGTAAATGATTCAAGGATGTGCCCTACTATTTTTGGATCATGTAGTACAAAGGTAACAATTGAACTTTTATTGAAAACCATGTCTGTGCTCTTACTTATTAACCATTTCACCTAGGACTATGAAATGTCATATAAATGTTATCCATGGCTTAGAGACATGCCCTCTTGTTTTGTGTATAACATTAGTAAAAGGTCAACTGTACTACTTTAGTGTCAAAATGCTGGTGGGGGTATAAGTCTGACTTGCAACTATTCTATTTATTGCAAACATTTTATGCAGTATAGAGCTTTAAATTTATTTAGGTTTTTACTTTTCAGATGAAAGTTAATTTGAATTGGATCAAATGAATACCTACCAGATGTTATTTCAATTTTAACCCATTCCCATACAATACTATGTTTTTACATTCCTAGGAAAAAGCTTCTGGAAAACATTGCGGGCAATTAAGAAATTACTTGTAACAAGAAATTTCATCATTATCCACAATGTTTTTCATCCTAAAAATCATAGATAGTAAAAATTTCATTAAGTAAATATAGTTGTCTGCAACTTTTTCAATTTGGACAAGTCTAAGATTTTGTTGCCTGGTAATGGGTAAAAACAACAGTGTAAGCTGGTCAACCCATTCCTAGACGAAGGCTCTTTTTGATGCCCCTCAAGAAAAGCATTTTCAGAAATATTGCAGGAAATGATGAAATTGCTTGCTAAAAGCTATTTCTTCATTCCCCACAATGTTTTCTACTTATTTTCTGCAACTCATTCCTGATAATAGCAGTTCACTTCTTAATTGCAACTAGTTCCTTTTAATGGTTATTTACATCAAAATTCTTGTCAAACTGGAGTTGCAAATGACAGCCCACTTGCTTCGTTGGCCATGCCCATCAACTGCGACAGGAAGTCTCGTTTCGATTTTTAACGGCGTTAATTTATGGTCAGCAGCATGTAACAAAATGTAGAATAGTTGGTCTGCGGCCTAAACGTCGTAACTACAGCTTATTCAACTACACTTTTAGGTTGCCAAACCAACAAGAAAGGTTGACAAAAATCGTGGCCAATGTGGGAGTTAAAAATTCTGGTCAAGGCTGAATAAATGATTTGATTGGTCGCTTGATTCCTTGATTGATAACCCCTATTTGTCACTTGACTCCTTGACTGACAGCGCTGTTGGTCAAGGATTCCACTATATCAGTTACTTAGAATTTAATGTGATAAATTTCCTTTATCAGACAGTTAGACAGTATATTCTAGAGTTCATCAGCCCTATTTCTCTGCCTCATGGAACACATTTACTGGGAGCAATAGCTGTAGCTTGGAATGACAGGAGGAAAAAATCTCACATTAAGTATTTAAAGAAGGTAAGTTTTTTACCAATTACTACACTATCACACATATTGACATGGTGAAATTAGCCAAAATAAACATGGTAAAAGAGAAATTTCATTTTGAAATATCCTTATAGCAATGCTTCCTATTTTATTGACACTTTTTAGCTCCACTGGCCGAAGCAAAGCTATTGTCATGGCGTTGTCGGTCCTGCAGTCAGTCCTTAAAGTTTTACTTTAAAAATCTTCTTCTCAGAAAGTGCTAAGAGATTTCAACCAAATTTCAAAGAAATGATCCTTGGGTGACCCTTTATCAGATTCCGTCAAAGAATTTTGATTGGATGAAAACATGGCTTTGATGGGTGCGGCTAATTCGAACCATTGTGAAACTTTAAAAATCTTCCTCTCAAAAACCATTTGATGGATTTCAACCAAATTTTACAGAAAGGATCCTTTGGTGACCCTTTATCAGATTCCTTCAAAGAATTTTGATAGGATGAAAAACATGGCTTTAATGGATGGGGGCTAATTCTAAATATGTTGAAACCTTTAAAAATCTTCTTCTAACAAACCATTTGATGGATTTCAGCCAAATTTTACAAGAATAATCCTTGGGTGACCCTTTATCAGATTCCTTCAAAGAATTTAGATTGGTTGCAAATCATGCCTTAAATGGGCAGGGCCAATTTTCATAAATTGAGAAACGCTTTGAAAATCTTCTTCTCACAAACCAATTGATGGTTTTCAACCAAACTTTACAGGAATGATCCTTGGGTGACCCTTTATCAGATTCCTTAAAAGAAATCTGATCAGATGAGAAACATAGGTAAATAGGGTGAGACTTATCACTATACATGGAAAAACCTTTGAAAATCTTCTACTCTGAAACCAGTAAATTGATTTCAACCCAATTTCACAGGGATCATCCTTTAAATGACCTTTTTTCAGATTACATAAAAGAATTTTGATCAGATAAAAAACTTGGTTTAAATGGGCAGGGCTAATGGATGGGGTTAATTACCATATATGATATAAAGTGAAAACTTTAAAAATCCTTTTTCTCAGAAACCATTTGATTGATTCAACCAAATTTCACACCAATTATACTTTGGTAACCCTTTATTAGATTTTATCAATAAATTGGATTGGTTGAAAATCATGGCTTTTCCTTCGGGGAGAACTAATTTCCCTATATGGAATATATTCTGAAAACCTTTCCTGAGAATTCTGTTGAGGGGTTTCAACCAAGTATTGCAGGAGTGATCCTCAGGGGACTCTTTGTCAGATTTCTCATATAAGTTTGATTGGTTGAAATGCATGGCTTTTAATGTTGTGGCTTATGTCCATATTTGGGTAACAGTGAAAATTTTGTATCCAAGTTAGTAAATGAATATTACATAACCCAACTTGACTGTGAAAACTTTGAAATGCTTCTCTAGAACTATTTCAAATATTTTAGTGACCAGATTTATTTGCCAGGTATGGCAAAGGTGATTCAGTTTATATTGAATTCTTAAAAATACCATTCGCTTAAACAGTACATTCAGGCCTGTGGAGCGATACAGGTGCTCAACCGCCTCTAGTTTACATTTAAGTGTAATATGGAAGCTCTTAGAACCTTTCTTAACTTTCCCTGTCTGGTAGTTGGTTAGTTAACAATCCTTTTATTTTAGCTCATCTTAGAACAAAGTTGATCATGGCAAGGAAATGTGTTTTGGTCTTAACATCCCGTATTTGCTATATTTAGTTGGGAGATTGTAAGCAGGTCGCGTAATGACATCTCTTCAACCTCAAGGCCTTGAGGGGGAGGGGAATTTCAACCGAACCTACAAGAAATGATGTTACAAAGGTAAGCTTAGAATTTTTTGTGGGGAAGCTTAATTTGAATACAATTGCTACATTACTCAATTGATAGGAAGGAATTTCAATAGGATACTTATATGAACCAATTACCAGCTGAAATATCGAGACGAAGTAATTTTGCAGCAAAGTAACTTAAAATATGTTGAACCAGATTGGCTGACTATATATTAATTATCTGCAGGTTGTGCCACCCCCAGGTCCAGACCAGTTGTTACTGGTAGATCTTGTTGGAGCTATAAAAGTGTTACCAGTTGATACTGTAATACAGACTGTTAAACAGGTCCTAAAGCAGCCCCCTTCTAGTGAACTTAGTAGAACAAAGGTAGGAATTTACAGATTGTTGGCCTGTTAAACAGGTCCTCAAACAGCCCCCGTCAACTTAGAATAAAGACAAGAATGGCCGGATTGCAGGCTCCACCCACGAAGCTTGGACAGGAGTTTACATAGATATTGAACAGTTTTAATTTGCAATATTTGTGGTCAGTAATATGTGACAAAAAAGTGAAATTGTTGATTGGTGACCTTAGAATTATAACTTTAGCTTTTATATGACCAACTTCCACACAATCATGCTTGTTATATCCTCCAAGGGAAAATCTTTTGAAAACATTGTGGAAAATGAAGAAATTGCTTCAGGTCCCCTAACTTTTCTATCTCAAAACACAAAGATTTGAAAAAAAATTTCAACTAGAAAATGTTATCTTCAACTTCTTACAATTTCGAGATGTCTAAACTTTTGTTGTCGGGTAAACAGGCTGATTGCTAATGATTGTTATTAAGTAGCTTATATTGTTACACATTGGCTGGGTCAAGGTTATCAGTAAATGTTATATGTTTAGATCAAGGACAAATTGCAATAGCTGTAGGGATATTATTCATCAACAAATGTTCATAATATGAACAAGTATTCATATATTAACATGTCTATTAAATTAGAATTAAATATCAAATGCTAGCGAGTAATCAAAATTTTAATTGCAGAAGAGTGTACCATTAGAAGTGAACTTGTTACAGTTTTTCTACGCCTATGTAAAGAATACAACAGCCAATCAGCTCCATGATTCATGGTCAGCCCTGCTGGTTCTCCTTAGAGATGCTATGCAAATCAATTTGGTTCCCAGTGGACAGTTCTTGTTACTTTTGTAAGTTGGATGTTCTTGGAAGAAAGGTCATAAAGTTTTGTTTTAATGGGAGTTCAGTTTTGATATCTTAGAGGCATGCTGAAAGTTTCTTTAATGCTTCTTGGCGGATAATCATTTTATAATTTAATTGTTAGTTTCGTCTATCAGTAACGAGCGATCTGATTGGTCGAAAAATTTAATTCATACCTCCATGAACAAAATTTTGAGTACGCAGCCATTTTGAATGCTTCTGCACAAAATAGTTCACAAAAAGGTATCAAAATTTGTTAAGTAGTTGCATTTTTCGCTCGATGCTATTAAATTATAAGAAATGAAGATAATATTTTTTGTTTTCATGGAGGTATGAACCGAAATACCTAATCACACAATGTATAAATCCGCTTCGCGGATTCATACAGTGTGATTAGGTTTTTCGGTTCATACCTCCATTAAAACAAAAAATATTCTCTTCATCTCTTAAAAAATTGCCATGAAAAACAATGAAATTATGAAAACGATGATCTCACTGTTTTGGAAGATTTATCCCTGGTTTTATTCATTTCGCACTACTCGATGTCATCTAAGCAAAAACAAAGTTGTGATGATGTCATCAGGTTGCAATATTTTTTCCCAAAAAATTCAAATTTCTCTTATTTTGCATTAAAGATATGCTCTGTCACTTGCTGAAATATAGCTTTTTTTTTGCTTTATTATTCAAGCCAGGGTTGGGGGGACTATTCGATTGACATGGGCATTGGCATAATGCTTTGGTTAAAGTTTAACAAGCAAGTCTCATATCTCTATTTTTACTAATGCTATCACTCTGATAACTGCACATGAATTGGTGACCATAGGCAAAGATTTACTACTCTTTCATTTATTTTAGTGTAATAATGTTCCCTTTTACAACTAAGACATTTGGATAACATTAATGTGCAGCTGTAATATCTCTGTAACTACTAATACTATGCTGTGAAATTCTGCATGTGCTCTTTAGCTCACCTGAGCACAGAGTGCTCTGGGGGACTTATTGTGATCAGTCATCGTCCGTCTGTCCATTCACAATTACAAAAAATCTTCTCCTCCTAAACTAACCATGGAATTTCATCAAAACTTCACATAAATGATCCTTAGGTCATGCTCTTTCAAAATACTTCAAAGAATTGAAATCAATGAAGAACTCTGGTTGCCATGGCAACGGAGTGAAAAAACTTAAAAAATCTTCTCCTCCCAAGCTTTGATATTTGGTACAAATCATCATCTATTAACCCTCTACCAAAATACTTTAAAGATTTACCGTATTGTGATAATTAGCCCTTTTCTGGGCAATCCTTGATTTTACATAGAAATAAAGAAGGAAATCTTTAAAAATCTTCTTGTCCCAAACCATAAGGCCTAGAGCTTTGATATTTGGTATACATCATCATCTATTGACCCTCTGCCAAAATACTTCAAAGAATTACCGTATTCTGAAAATTAGCCCTTTTCTGGGCGATCCCTGATTTTACATAGAATAAAAGAAGGAAAACTTTAAAAATCTTCTTCTCCCAAACCAAAAGGCCTCGGGCTTTGATATTGGTACATATCATCATATATTGACCCTCTACGAAAATATTTCAAAGAATTATTGTACTCTGAAAATTAGCCCTTTTCTGTGTGATCCCTGATTTTACAAAGGAATAAAGAAGGAAATATTTGGTACATATCATCAGCCATTGACCCTCTACCAAATTACTTTAAAAAAATAGCCCCTTTCTGTGCAATCCCTGATTTTAGTTAGGAATAAATAAAGATATCTTTGAAAACCTTCTTCTCCTAAACCATTAGGCCTAGAGCTTTTATACTTGGTATGTATTGATGTCTATACTTCAAAGCATTACTGTATTCAGGAAATTAGTGCTATATGGTGGGATCATAAATATACCATACCTAGGATTAAAAGAGAAGTCCTTAAACATCTTCTCCAAAATAATTAGAGGGCTTTGCTATTTTGTTTATATCATAAAGCAATGAACCATCATACTCAGGGGAGCAATTTAGGACCAGCATGGTCCTCTTGTTTGATCATGATATTCCCTAGGCAAGGATTAATTACTCTGACATTCATTTTGATGAAATCTAGCCCTTTTTTATGCCCCCCACATCGATAGATCGGGGGCATATTGTTTTACCTGTGTCGGTCTGTCTGTCAGTCTGTCCGTCTGTCAGTCTGTCTGTCTGTCTGCAAAACTTAACCTGCCAACTAAACATTTTCCTATAACTTCATCCCTAATTAAGTAACAATCCTAATATTTGGTATGTAGATAGGTCTCAACAAGGTGCAACTGGGGAAGGTCATTTAATCAAGGTAAAAATTTTAACCCTTTTTCCTAAAACGTTACTCAAAAACTTTACCATCCAACTAAACATTTTCCTAAAACTTCATCCCTTATTAGTTACAATCTAATTTATCTAAGTTTATCTGATTTTTGAACTTGTTGTCTTTTTTCTTCTTTGTCTAAACACTAAGATGGAAAAATAAAGGGATATGCATCTGTATTAAAATGGGACAACTTGTAGATTTGCTTTTTTGTAGAATTTTGAATGAGTATGTACAAAAGACTCCTACATCTGTTGACAAAAAGCACCAAAAGGAGATAAAAGAAATTTGCCAAACATTAATGGAGGCTGTATCATCAATAGCAGGTTCCAGTCTAGAACAGACAACATGGTTAAGAAAAAACTATGCTGTTAAACCAGGGATCCAGTCTGATGAGCCAGATAGTGTGGAGGAGTCAAACCAGTCTAAATCAGGTGATATTACAAATATTCTAACTCGTTGAACTGGAAAGAAATTGCAGAAAATTAATCAAATTGACTATTGAAAGTGAATTGTGTAAAGACAAAAAGGTAAGAAAAAGAGAAATTGCTTTAAGCATTAATATTCAGGTCACTGAAGTGACAAAAGCAATCTTTTACTGGAATTGTATTCACTTTGAAAAAGAACATGCAAGTAGGTTTTTTTACCTTATTTAAAATGTTACTTTCCTATAACAACAACTTTTATATTGGAGTTACTATGATTATTTCTGACATCATATTCGCATATACTGGTACAAAACTTATGTTCTGAGCACAAAATTAGACAGAAGCAAAATTGATGTGGTAATGCTCTAGTCTCCAGCAATGAAACTAAACCAAAATCCTGATTGCATATAACTTCAGTTGCTGAGTGTGATGTAAAACTGTGTATTGACCATCGCAAGAGCTATCTAGACTATCTATAACTTTAAAACCATTTTTGAAAGATTTATGCCTCTTTTTCAAGTTAGAATTTTTACATTATCCAGCACCTGCAGCCGAGCATTGGCACCCGTGGGCTGTGCTCTTGTTATGAATTTGCAGCTCAGTCCGTCTGTGACTAATACCCATTTGACAGATCAATGGCCATACCTACTGACCTTTGATCTTTGGACTGAGATATCAATAATATAATGCCAAATATATGGCCAGGGACATATAACCTAAAGCAAATCAATGGTTGACAACCTAAACAGTGTATTAACCCATTCCAACAAGAAAAACAATTGGAAAAACATTGTGTTAAATGCAGAAACTGCTTGTAACAAGCAATTTCTTCATTATACACAATGTTTTCTACCAATAAAGTTGAAAAAATCTAAAATTTTATCAACTTTAAATTGTCGTCTGCAACTCCTTTCAACTTAGACCAGCCCTAAATTATGCTGTCTGGGTATGTGTTAACAGCTTTTGTAAGCAGTAGTTATGGCTGTTGAAGTCACAAAACCAACAAATAAGCTTACATTTAATGTTAGAGGTGAAGGTTCACTTTTGGTATAAATAGATTATTTGATTGATCAATTAACTGTTTGACTAGTAGCTGCAATCTGTCAATTTACAGTATCATTTCATGTTATCAGAGGCAGAATATTATAGCAAGCTCCTGTCATGTACCAGGTATTTTCAGAGTTGTATCTGTAGAATCTGATTGATCATGACAAGGTCTATTATAAAAACTTTGTTGGCAAGAATTGAGCCATTACAGAAATATTTTTTCCATTTTAATGACAGAGGAGGAAGTACAAATACCAGTGAGGAAAGTTGCAGAAGTAGAGCCCACAAATAACATATCACTGGACAGTAAATATTCTGTACAAGCTCTGTCTCTGCTGGCTGAGGTAAGACATGAAGGATCTGTCTTATTTGCTGAGAGATAATCTTAACACTTGTCATGCTGTATAAATAACCTTACTGAATTGCTGTAAAATAAAAGGGCTGGAATCACTGATAGAATTTTCTATCAGAAATTAATTTCATAAACAACACTGGTAGGAAAAATACAAGCAGGATGTGTTGACCAAGATCAGACTTCACTTATGTGCAGACTAATCTTGGTCTACACATGACAAAACCGGAATATTCTGGGTTCAGCATGACAAGTGTTAACACTTTCCCTGACGTCAAAATTTAATACTGGTCCAATTTGAAAGATGTTGAAGACAACAAATCGAAGCTTATTTATATTGACAAATAACCATTGTACAGGGAGAAAACAGTGTAGGAAAGAAGAAATTGCTTGCTACAATGATCAACTCCAAGGACCCAAACCACCACCCCCCTTTTGATGAGAAACACACTTGTAATGCATTCTATTTTTTACAGTAAGATATGCAAGTCAAAGTAAAATAGATATCACCATTTTCAAATGTAATAGAGACAAAAATGTTTCAAGTTGCACTTGTAACTGAGGTTGTGTGCATAACCTGAAATTTATAAATAGTGTGAGGCAAATCAATCGTAACAATATACTTACTTTGTCAATATCTATTTGTCAATTGATTACTAAATTAGCTTGTAGTAAAATCTTTTAACATTGGTCAAAGGTCAACTGTGCTACTTTAGGCACAAAATGCTGGTGGACTGTATAAATCCACTTGTTGACCATTCTAGTTTTCTGTAACTAGTGTTCAAAGGTTCCTTCTTCAAGTAAATGAAGTGATGAATTATTCATAAATTGGAGAATAACTCTAGTAAATTATTGTACTTAAGTATCTAAGCAGCTTGTGCTTGGATCAAGTATTATGACTACTGGTTTGAGAAAAATCGACAAGTCGTAATGCGCCATTTGCCATTGTATGATTTAAATACGTTTTAAAGTAATGTTAAATCCCTACAATAAATCAAATTCTATTTTTTTTCAATATTTATATAGTGTAGTGTTTGTTGTAGTAGTATTGAATTCAACTGATTGTGAAGTGAGAAAAAATTACTTCTTTATAATTTGTTCCAGTTGACAGCTCCATTATTAGACATAATTTACAGCAGTGAAGAGAAGGAGAAAGTGGCAGCATTCTTGACCTCTCTGTTATACAACATTTTTCCATATTTAAAAAATCACAGGTAAATTGAGATGATACAACCTCCTAGAGTAACAAATGAAAATGACTAGGTTTTAGCATGGCCCTTGAGTATAGCTCATAGTTTACCCATTACCAGATGGTAAAATATTAGGCTGGTCCAAATTCAAAGAAGCTGCTGACCACAATTCCATATTAGTGAAATTTCAAAAACCTTTATCTATAAATGAAGAAATTGCTTGTTAACCATAATGGTTTCTACCCAAAAAATGAAGTTTTTTAAATTTCATCAAATTAAAAATTGTCCTCTGAAATTCATTTCAATTCTGGTCACCCGGGGGTCGGCGTCAGGAATTGTTTGGTTAAACCTCGCATGCGAGTGTCAAATCTCAGTTTCTACTAATGCTATTGCTCTCAAACTTTGCAAATGCTTTTGTGGCATTATTATTAACCGCTAGACACAGATTCAATACTCTGACACTCATTCTAGTGGAATTTGATTTTTTTTGGACTGTCATTCTTGGTTAAACCTTGCGTGCAACTGTCATATATCTTTGATAACTCTCTTTCTACCAATGCTATTACTCTGAAACTTTGCACATGTTTTTGTGGCAATAATATCAGCCTCTTTGATATAGATTCATTACTCTGGCACTCATTTTAGTGGAATTTTAACCCTTTTTGGAGTGAGACATTCTTGTTTGAGTTTAGATTTTAATTGAAAGATTTTTTCATTCCTTTACTACATAAGTATTATGCCTTGACATTGAATTTTGGGAGAGAGTGCTCATTGGATGAAATAAGTGTAGCCTTATGACAAGGTCAATGAATAAAACAGTGTGTTAGAAGTACATCTGCCCAATTTTCAAACCATAACTTCCACAATTCTTACAAATTTTGAAATGGCTAAGCACAACTGCTTTCCATTATGTTACATGCCATTCAAAATTTTTGTTCAGGTAGGTTCAAAATCAAGGTCACATCTTGGGTCAAAGTTTGGTTTTGTTAATCTCCTTCATTTATGGTTATATTTCAATTCAGATTTTCACAGTTGGTCTAGTTTATGAGTGGATATCACTTTAAATATTTATTTAGATGGGTCAAAAGTCAAGTTGCTCTTTAACCCATTCCCCCATTATCCTTCTTTTTTAGACCCCTAGAAAATAGCTTTTTTGAAAGATTTGTGGAAAAATATTAAAATTCTTATAAAAGAACTTTATTCATTATCTACAAATAAAACAAAAATTGTAAAAATTTCATCAACTTTAAATTGTCACCCGCAATTTCTTTGAATTTGGACCAAAATTGTGCTGTCTGGTGATGGTTTACAGTCAAATGCCTTTGGACTCATCAAAAATTGTCATTTGACAACCAATCTAACTTACCCTTACCACCTGTCCTGTTTTATGACCACTAAAAGATGTAAGTAACGGAGATAGTCTAAGATACCTGCTTTTAGACTTACTGATGCTGCACATAGAGGTTTTAGAACAATGGATACAATCCTCAGGTGGCTGCTAATTCAGCTTTGACTGTTTATATAATCTTTAATGTTTTTAACAATTGATCACATGTAACAATTTATTTCAGCAATAACAACCTGCCAAGTTTGAGAGCTGGTTCCCAGTTCCTGTCCTCCATCAGTAGTTACCAATACACCAGGAAAGCATGGAGGAAGGAAGCTCTAGAGTTATTGTTGGATCCCAGCTTCTTCCAGATGGACGTGGCATGTATCAACTATTGGGTCTCTATAGTAGACAACCTCATGACTCATGATAAAACTACTTATAAAGATTTAATGGGTAGGTTATGTCCCAATTCAAGATTCATCTGGTCAAAATGAAATAAGTTGCAGAAAGCATTCTATGGTAGATTTTAATTGGCATAAATTATCATACATTGTAGAAAGCATTGCATTGCATTGTAGATAGTTGATTGTAGCTTATTTTTTCTATTTTCATTATGTTTTCTACAGCCATTTCTCCCCAGAAAGTAGAAAGGAAGGCTTGTGGGATTACTGGTTAAGACTCTCAGGAACATAGTAAACAAACCAAAAATAGTTGCCTGGATTCACTTTTTCTTTCAGGTTTTAAACTTAAGTCACATCCCATTAAAAAAAAATTTACAAGTAAAGATTGTAAATTTTAAAAGCAATCGACCCTTTTAAATTGATAAATCAAAATAAACAAAAATTTAATTCATTTCAAAACTAAAAATTCAGGGCTTGTCATAATTGATAGATATTGTAGCCGACATTCCAAACTGTGTAGTTTGAAAAATAATCACTGAATTTGGTAGATAACATTTGGGGAAAGGAGAAATGGCTTTTTACAAGCCATTTCTCTTTTTCCCCACAATGTTTTCCTTAGTATAATCTAACCGGGGTGTCTAAAGGCATTAATTAGTGGTGATGGTTTAATTAAGGGTTTTCATCACATAATCAAGTATCTGATAACCTGATTGTTGATGTATTCATACCCAGTTAGCATGACTCTTTTCATGTGTGAGATTGGGTTTGTCAGTCAAAAGGTGTGAATAGTTTTGCTGGTCATTTAAGGTGGGCACTGAATTTAGTGGTCTTAAGTTGGAATAAATGTTTGCGTCCATTGAAACAAAGAATAAATAAATCTGCCCAAAATCAATTGTACTGGCACAATGCCTTTATTCCTTGGGTAATTGTAGGGAGTTGATTTTTAGCTCCCCTGAGAACAAAGTGCTCTGGGGGAGCTATTGTGATTGGTCATCGTCCTTCTGTCCGTCTGTCCGTCCATTCACAATTACAAAAAAATCTTCTCCTAAACTAACGATGGAATTTCAACAAAACTTCACAGAAATGAGCCTTAGGTCATGCTCTTTCAAAATACTTCAAAGAATTGAAATCCATGAAGAACTCTGGTTGCCATGGCAACGGAGTGAAAAAACTTAAAAAATCTTCTCCTCCCAAACGGTAAGGCCTAGAGCTTAGATATTTGGTACAAATCATCATCTATTGACCCTCTACCAAAATACTTCAAAGAATTACCGTATTCTGAAAATTAGCCCTTTTTTTAATGATCCCTGATTTTACAAAGAAATAAAGAGGGAAATCTTTAAAAATCTTCTTCTCCCAAACCATAAGGCCTAGAGCTAAGATATTTGGTATAAATCATCATCTATTGACCCTCTACCAAAATACTTCAAAGAATTACTGTAATCTGAAAATTAGCCCTTTTCTTTGTGATCCCTGATTTTACATAGAAATAAAGAAGGAAATATTTAAAAATCTTCTTCTCCCAAACCATAAGGCAAAGAGCTTTTATATTTGGTACAAATAATCATCTATTGACCCTCTTCCAAAATACTTCAAAGAATAACCATATTCTGAAAATTAGCTCTCTTCTGGGCAATCCCTGATTTTACATAGAATAAAAGAAGGAAATCTTAAAAAAACTTCTTGTCCCAAACCATAAGGCCAAGGGCTTTGATATTAAGTATACATCATTATCTATTGACCCTCTACCAAAATATTTCAAAGAATTACTGTATTCTGAAAATTAGCCCTTTTCTTAATGATCCCTGATTTTACTTAGAAATAAAGAAGGAAAATCTTTAAAAATCTTCTTCTAACAAACCATAAGGCCAAGAGCTTTTATATTTGGTACAAATCATCATCTATTGACCCTCTATCAAAATACATCAAAGAATTACCATATTCTGAAAATTAGCCCTTTTCTTTGTGATCCCTGATTTTACTTAGAATAAAAGAAGGAAAACCTTTAAAATCTTCTCCTCTTAAACCATAAGGCCTAGAGCCTAATACAGATTTGGTACATATAAACATATATTGACTGTCTACCAAAATACTTAAAAGAATTATCATACTCTGAAAATTGGCCCTTTTCTGTGCGATCCCTGATTTTACAAAGGAATAAAGAAGGAAATATTTGAAAATCTTCTTCTCCCAAACCATAAAGCCGAGAGCATGATATTTGGTACATATCATCAGCCATTGACCCTCCACCAAATTACTTAAAAAAATTAGCCCTTTTCTGTGCAATCCCTAATTTTAGTTAGGAATGAATAATGATATCTTTTAAAACCTTCTTCTCCTAAACCATTAGGCCTAGAGCTTTTATATTTGGTATGTATTGATGTCTATACTTCAAAGCATAACCATATTCAGGAAATTAGTGCTATATGGTGGGATCATCAACATACCTAGGATTAAAAGAGAAACCCTTAAACATCTTCTACAAAATAATTAGACAGAGGGCTTTGCTATTTTGTTTACATCATAAAGCCACAAACCATCATACTCAGGGGAGTGATTTAGGACCATCATGGTCCTCTTGTTTTTTACTGTATTTGATATAGAGATTGCATCAAGCATTTATTAATCATTATGGTTGATGTTTTAAACATGGATTATAGGGTAAATTTGAATGGACATACTACATTCAGAAAATCTTACAGAAATATACAAGTATCAAGTTAATTCATCAATTGCAGTCAGTACATTCTGTCCAGGTTCAATACAGTTCACACTTTTAGGGTCCTTCGTTTCTCAGGAGTTTTAACCCTTGTCATGCTGAATAAAATCCTTGTTTGAGTTTGCATTAAAATCAAAGGCCTGAAATCACTTGATGCACTAGTAAAAGATGAAAAGAAAAATATTAAAAAAAAAAACAACTCTGGGTTGAATGAGTTAAACAGGAGATGTAAACTAAGATCAGACTGCACTTATGTGCTGCTGATCTTTGTCTATGCCTCCTGCCAAAAAATTTATATTCTGGATTCAGTATGACAAGAGTTTACATTACTGGTCATAGATTGAAGGAATTTTGATTGAGAGCAAAAATAGGTTAAACTTAAAGTTATATTATCGTTTCATTATTGATCTATTTTAGCACGAGTTTCAGCCACACAGTCAGCCTCACTAAACTTGTTCAGTAATAAAGATCATGAGATTGATCAGAAAGCAGGCATGTTGAAAAGATTGTCATTCACCATCTTCTGTAGCGAGGCAGATCAGTATCAGAAATCTGTACCAGAAATACAAGGTATATTCTTAATAATTTCTAAACAACCATCAAAAACAGGAGGTAGTAATGGAGTATGACTTGGTGGGTAGGGCCAAGTTCTTTGTAAGGAGCATAAATATGATATCTGACATCCTATTGACTTGAAAATGTGCGTTTGTGTTTTGTTGCTTGTATACCAAGTGCAATGCAAAAAAATGATAACTCGAGTTTTGTTTTTGGCTCACTCAAGATAAGCAAGACATAATTGTCTTAATTAGAAGTTGATGTTTAAAAAGTTGGTGTTTGTGCGTTAGTGTGTTGGTCCATCCAGAGTACATCTCCTACATTTATAGATGGATTTCAAAATAACTTGGAATTATCATTTCGCTGTGTTTCTTTCTATATTCTACCTGTAGCATATTGCTTAAACATCAATTTTCATGTATAAGTGCAGTGTATAGGGAATTCAACTCTTCTGCACTTTAATTTAGAGTGATTACCCTTTTTGTTTTTCAGAATTTAATATTGTCCGGGCCGTGTCTCTAAAATGAACAAGCCATGAATACTAAACTGCACTGATTTATAGGTTTAACCCATTCCCACACAATCCATCCTTTTTAAGCCCCTCAAGAAAAAAACTTAAGAAAACATGATAAAAAATGAAGAAATTGCTTGTATCAAGCAATTTCTTCATTTTCCACCATGTTTTCTATCCCAAAGGATGAAAAAATTTAAAATTCCATCAATTTTAAATTGTCGTCTGCAGCTTCTTTCAATTTGAACCAGTCTAAAATTCCACTGTGTTGGAATGGGTTAATAACATGCAGAAGTGAATTTGGCCAGAACCACAACTCTTGCTTGCTTCATTTAGAAGTTCATTGCTTTTTGCTGTTTTTACACTTAAATTTTGTCTGGAGTAAATTATCCACAAACTCTATGGAACCATAAATTTTTATTAGTATTTACTTTTCATGTAGTTTTCCTCTATCTATCATTTACTCAATTCTTCACCCCAGATTTGAAGAAGTCAAATAGGCATATATTTCATCAATTTGCTACTCATGTTAGAAAATTGAGATAGATGTGATACAGATTAAATCACTGTAGATTTTGTTTTCCTTACAGAATTCTTGACTGAATTAACCCTTTCCTTTTCAATGCCTTGGTTCTACATCCCTGTGGTTTTTATAATTGAGAAAACATTGTGTAAAAAAGAAGAAATTACTTGTAACAAGCATTTTCTTCTTTTCATCAATATTTTCTACCCTACTGAATGATTTTTTTTTTTTCTACAAACATCAACTTTAAATTGTTGCATTGACTTTTAAATATTGTCTGCAAAACCTTTGAAATGGGACAGGTCTAAAATTTGCAATGCAGTAAAGGGTTAAATAAAAAAATTGTAGCATGGGCAATATGAAAAATACAAAAAACTGCAGAAATGAAAATGCACCTTTTGTTTTCAACTCATTCCAAGAATATTCAGCCTTTTTACAGCCCCCCCCCCCCCAAAAAAAATGGTCCCAAAAACAATGTGGAAAATCAAGAAATTTCCTACCAAAAAACAAAAGAAATATTTAAAATTCTATCAACTTGGAAATGTCATGTGTAACTTCTTTAAAAAAGTTCAAAAATTCTGCCTTCTGGTAATGAGTTACCTGAGTGTGATTATTTTTCAGAAAAGCTTGCAGAAAGTTTACGTTTTCCACAAGCTCCGTCAGTGATGGCCCAAGTGTTTCTTATATTCCGTGTATTAATCATGAGAATGTCACCTCAACACCTGACATCAATGTGGCCAACCATCATCACAGAACTGGTGAGACTTCTTCTTGTTCATCAAATTTAGCTTTCGACTCATTCCTGTATTTGAGTTGCGGCAGATCAAAGGTGTGAAGCTACTCATTATCGTCACACAGTATCACTATCTCATGTATTCCTCCAGTGGCCTGGGACAAATCACTACCCTGTTTCTTAAATAAGATCATTCTGTGTTATCAGGTCAAATCTTAAATTTTTGAACACTCTTTCTAAAAGGTGGCTTCATTTTGGAAAGTTTCAATACAAAACTGTCATAATTTCTTTCAAACTTTTGATTTTACAAATGAACTACATTCTACGCGTAAATAGCCATGATACATACAAACAATTAGATTGTCAGTTTTGATTAAAAGACCATTAATTCGAAAGGGCAATGTGTATCTTTACACAATTTCGTATTTCTTGGAAATAAATCTTCAAATGCAATATATAGCTGCCATTATAGCACAGTTGGTAGTGCATCAGACTCCATCAATGATGGGATATCATGGGTTTGATCCCCAGCAGGGGCACATATTGTTTCCGACATTTGTCTCTCACCATTGGGTGGATAATTGTAAACCTAAGTGGGATAGCAGCTGGAGGCTAGGAAAGAATGTAGTGGTAGTACTGGTGTGAGAAATACCAGGAATCCATTGTTAGGTGCACCAGCCACCGCTATATGACTGTAATACTGCTAAAAGCAGTATTAAACCCCATTCAATCAATCAAATGCAATATAGATCTCATGTCGGTTATCTTTGATGAAACAAGTTATCATATGATACCTCAAACACGCCATATGAGTTATGTTGGGCTGTACGGCTCTGTACATATCAAATAGGTCTGTAGAAAATTGTATTGACGATATTCAGTTATTTTGATATTTTTTAGTATAAAATGCTATAATCTTTCATTTATACCAACATCAATGTATTATATATTGTTTTTGTGGAGGTATTTTGTGATTTCAAGTCTAGGGAGGATCAGACCTAACAGCCCAATATAACCTACTGAATGCAGGTTATTATCAACACCTTTTTGATGTGGGACCCATGCACACCTGTTGATATCCTACCTTCATACTAAAGGTTGAGTCCTGATTTAAATCCAATTTGGTGTTTGATTTTGAGACAATCGATAAAGATTATTTTGTGACGAGTAAAGGCATTAATCCTCCATACAATGGTTATATCCCAGATTAATGACATAGCTTCGAAAGGCTGATTTGACATATGGACCAGTTGGATCGAAACGCTGAATTAGGTCATGGTTTTCTCAAGAGCTCTTTACCGCAATTTCTGCGTTTCTTTTTCTGTTTGACATTTAAAGGTTGAAAAAACAATTTCTCTTGTACAAAAATTGTGTTACAGCCCGGTACTGTCCTGCTTTCCCATATTTAGTAAAATCATTTTTCGTACCAATTTTCTGTCATTCTCGCGCCGACTCTCGCCTTGCATGCAATGTAGGCAAATACATGTTTGAAATATCTTCAACTTTGAAATCCAAGTGAATTGAGACATATTTTTCTGAAGATATTCATGGTTGTCCAGTTATATGACCTTATGAAGCAGAGAAAAGATTATTTGTACTCAAAAATGTTCGACCAAAACAAGCGATTTCTTCTTTTTCCACAATGTTTTCTCAAGCGTAGAAATCACAGCTGTGTAAAATCCCAAGTTTGTACAGGGGGTATTTACTAAATTGATTTTTATTAGATGACAATATATATGTCTGCCTAATTAGCTCAATCGGTCAAGCACTTGACTTCAAACCTGAAGATCATGGGTTCCAGCCCTGGGTTGACCATATCAACTAACACAACTAATTGTCTTTCGGATGAGACATTAAACCGAGGCCCCGTGTGACTTTGCTATTCATTGAGCATATTAAAGAACCAGGCGGACTTCTCAGCAGTTTTGCCCTGTATCCTTGCACTATCCTGTGTAACAACTAACCGTCTATTGGGGGTGTCACTCATATGGGCATGTGCTACAGTAGCGACGATAGATAAACGGTAAAGTTCAATTCCAGTCTAAATGAGTGATGTGATTGGTTGATTGATTCTTTGACTGACAGCTGTTATTGGTGAATTTGAAAGAAAATCTGGATTTGTTTTTGGAGTTCAGTCTTTTGTCTCTATGAGTATAGTATAAGGTTTTCAGATGTGACTTGTGTCTGTGATTTCAACAGGGTATTTTTATACATCAAAAGGATGGGGGCATATTTTTCACAGTTGTCTGTTTGTTCATCTGTCTGTCTGCAAAACTTTACCAGAAAACTTAACATTTACCTATTCATTATACTCAGCTCATATTTGCATGGGCTCTTTGCATTAATTGATTTCAGTTGGTTGTAAGGTCAAGCTCATCCATTGAGGTCAAGGTCACTTATTAAGATCACAATTTAGGAAAAAGGCTGTAACAGGGGCATGATGATTTGCAAACACATATTGTTATTATCTTTATTACAGATTCATGTCTTTCTTCAAATTGAGCAAGAATTATCAACAGAAACGGAGGAGTTTTTGTAAGTTTTCTATCCTAATACATACATAGGTTTTAAGAACTTTTATTTGGGCAGCAGCAAATTATGCACTTATGCATGCATTTACATTAAAAAAAATAAACTATGTCATCAAGGTGAGCTATTGTGATTGGTTGTTGTCTGTCATCCATCTGTCTGTCCATCAACAATTCTTTTAGATGTCTTCTCCAGAACCACTAGGCCAATCAAGCTGAAATTTTTCAGTGACTCCTTGGTAAAAGCTCTACCAAAGTCATTTAAATAAAACTCTAGTTTCATGACAACAAAAAGGAAAAAAAAAGTTAAATTCTTGTGAGAAACCAAAGTCCTAGATGTTCCAAATGGTGTGTGTGACATAGTCTAGTTACCCTCTACTTCACATGTTAAGATGATGCTCCAGGTGTCTCAATTGGGTTTATTCCAGGCATACCCTTTATCACATAGAAACAATGCAGGAAATCTTTGAAAATCCTCTTGTGCAAAGCCATGGCTTTGTATTTTGCATGTGACTGTCTGGTTGACAAAAATCTTTAAATAATGTCTTTTGGTCCCATATTGGCTCCTCTTGTCCATTCTATTTAGCATAAAAACAGGTAATGATATTTGTAAACATCTACTTTTATAGCCACGAGGTTAAATGATTTTCCACACCTGGTGACCCTGATTATAAGTTGATAAAAAATTAGTCTTTGTTTCAATTTGGCTTCACTAGGGTGCTAGATATTATAGAGAAATAAAGGATGAAATCTTCAGAAAACCTTTGGACATTTTTTGCTTCAGTATTCTGTTTTGTCAAGCCCGCTTGCGGTGAGCGAGACATAGTTGTCATTATGTCACTATGACAAGTCAGTGTATGTGCATTAGTGCGTTAGTCCATCCATACAAATTTGTCTCGACAATTACTCCTACATTTATGGATTGATTTCAAAATAACTTGGCACAGTTGCATGAGTAGATGAGCAATTTGAAAGAATTTTGGGGATAGTTCTAATGTCAAGGTCACAGCTCAAGGTCAAACACTAAAATTGTGCTTGTCCTGATAATTACTCCTACATTTAAGGATGGATTTCAAAATAAATTGGTACAATTATTTCTGCGCATCAGTAGATGTGCCATATGAAAGAATTTTTCAGATAGTTTAAGTTCAAGATCAAAGCTCAAGGTCAAACACTAAAATTGTGCTTGTCCGGAGCATGATGCCTTCAAAACTTTGCGGGCTCGACAGCAGTTGTCCTGGGACAACCATTTTGTATTCACAAGGAGGCTCAGGTGAGTAATGTAGAACCATCATGGTCCTCTTGTTTTAATAATTTTTTATCAGTAGATTGAGCTTGAATTATGATATCAATGTCTTGCTTTAACATATATCCAATGCTAGATGAATTATAGTTGAACAAGCATTTAGTAGTAGTTTCATGAGTAAAGTTTGTTTGAATATGCCTAAGTTCAAGGTCTCAGCTGAAGGTCAAATGACAAAATAATGTTAACTAGATTAAATATTCAACATTAATGGATTAATTTTAAAAGAACTTTGTATATTTGTTCACTTTGAACTAGTTTTATGGGAAAAATTAATTATGATACGCCCAAGGTATTTAAAGTTACAGTGAATGGGTTAATTACTCTGTTGTTACTTGCCCATTATTACTGATTCATTTAATAATTCAAAGACAATATACCAGTAGATGCATACATTCTCTTTTTTCTTTGAAATATGAAAATATTTATTCAACACATTACCAAATAACAAAATTTTAGATTGGTCAAAATTTAAAGAAATTACAGAAGGTGTTTCAAATTGCGCAGAATTGGAACCTGGGACCCTCCAGTCCCAACTCCCGCATCCTACCACTAGACCAGGGACTCCACAAATTTGTTAACAAATATGCTGAAAATATTTTATTGTGAAATATTGATATTGATTACGGAGACAATTCATGTAAGATCAAAATGATATTAATGTCTTCCGAGCCTTTTTTTTTGCCTTTATATCAATGAAACTTCCTGAAAATATTTGCTTGATCATAAGAATGAATTCTTAAACTATATACAGTAGTTTTAGTAGATAAATTAGTGAGAAAATATGAGGTGAGCTTGTTAGAACAACGTTCTTATCCAAGTTAGTGAACATAGATCCTTTTGTTAAAAAATCCTGTACAAGATATATCCTCTGTTGTTGTATTTTTCAAGTGCTAATCATGCTAATAATACCTTAAACAATGTGCTATCTGGTATTACATTTCCCTTTTATACCCCCAGAAAATGAATGTTTGGTTGGCATCCTGAAATCATACTGTCCATCTGTCTGTCTTTCCATACATATAACAATCTGTACACTCACTACTATATATGTTGTGTTGCCAACTCCTCCTTCGGTATTGCTCCAACTGTACTAAATCTTATTAATACATCGATCACATGTTGATGTTTTGCAAGAAACCATTTTGAAGTGTCAAATCCCCCTAAATGAATAACAATTTCATATAGCAAACTGTTTTGCTTCAATTGTGCTTATGGGTTATCAATACGTGGATCTCTAGGAGGAAATTTTCTTAAAATCTTCTCCAAAACCAGACAGCCCAGAGCATTGATAAATAATTTAATTGTTAGTTTTGTCTATCAAAAACGAGCCTTCTGATTGGTCGAAAAATTTAATTCATACCTCCATGAACAAAATTTTGAGCACGAAACCATTTTGAATGCTTCCGCACAAAATCGTTCCATACAAAGAAGTATCAAAAGTTGTAAAGTTTTGCTTTGTTCCCTCCATGCTATTAAATTATAAGAAATGAAGGGAATATTTTTTGTTTTCATGGAGGTATGAACCGAAAAAACTAATCACACTTATGAATGAATCCGCTTCGCGTATTCATACAGTGTGATTAGTTTTTTCGGTTCATACCTCCATGAAAACAAAAAATATTCTCTTCATGTCTTAAATGGTTTGTAAAAATTCCTAGAATATGTTTTTGAAATTCATTATTATTATATTATGGTTCTTCTATATAACACCCAACCTTTTATAGAAACAAAGATGTAAAGCTTATTTGAAATCTTCTAATGACAAGACTTTAGTAAAGAAGCTTAACCAATTCCCTACATTGACATTTTTTGTTGCTCCACAAGAAAGGCTATTTGATAAATATTTCAAGTACTTTCTTCATATCATACAATGTTGTCTTCGACTCCTCTCTATTTTTACCAGCTTAAATTTTGCTGTCTGGTAGTGGGTTAAGGGATGTATTGCATGGGGTGTCAACTGGTTACTCTCGACATAGATTGTCCCTTGTTTATTATTTCTAAGCGTTCACTCAGGTTAGCACTTAAAGCCAATGGCACTCTTGTTCTCAAAATTTAGTTTTTTTATGCCTATTTCTAGAAAACAGATGGCTGTGGGTATTAACCCATTCCCACACAATCCTGCTTTTTTCACACACCCAAAGAAAAAAGCTTTGGAAAACATGGTGGACAATGAAGAAATTGCTCAAAACAAACAAACTTCTTTCAATTTGAACCAGTCCAAAATTTTGTCATGTGGTAGGAATCAAGTCACTTTCAGTGACAAGCTCTTGGTCATTGAATCACATCAAAACAAACAAAAAAAAAGTTAGAAATAAGACAATGAATTTAAAGAGGATATTATTTTTTCCGACAGGCAATCTCTTCCAGCCAATACAAGGTATTTAATGTAATTATTGTAATTATTTTGATGTTGTAATATTGTTCGGAACTTATGCCCTAATGTGTTAAGAGTATTTATTTAGCTTTGCTTTTTCTTTAGGACAGGGAACTAAAAAGCACCCTTGATAGTTACCTATAAATCAACTGGGATTGAGGACTGAAACACTGGGGTTTTCCAGCTAGCTTTTATTTAAAGAACAAATTTATTCAACCCATTATTAGATGAAAATATATCTAGACTTGTCCAAATTTATAGAAGTTGCTGATAACAAATTTTAATTGATGAAATGTCAAAAATCTTTTGTCTTAGAAGCTAGACAATTAGTGGATAATGGCTGTTAACAAGAAATTTCTTCATTTTCCACAATGTTTTTAGGATTTCTTCTTGATCGGCTTCAAAAAGCAGGATTTTTCTTCAAATTGGTTAATACTTGTTATACAATTACATAGAATTTTAAAACAGAGAATTTTCCTCCATATTTAATTTACATAAAAGATGGCAAAAGATGGCATTGGCTCTAATATATGGTGTGCTTGTATTAAAAAATGTTGTGGTGAAATGATCTGACCAGCTGTACAATGTGAGTTTTACATTCTGGGAAAGATTGATAGCTGTTTTCTTTTTTGCTTCTATTAACTTTGTTATTGTTGAGTTTTTCTTCCAAAATAACATTGAAAGCATGAACACTTTCTGTTGTTTTTAAATAGGTTTTAAGGCAGTAATGGCCTAAGTTTTTTATAGCTATTGTCATAGTTTGTATCCACATCTTTTTGTAAGAGTCTCTTTTTACTCACCTGTGTTAATGCATTCCCACTGAACTGAACTTCGACTTACCTAAATTGAAAGAAAATATAGGCACCATCTTCGAGTTGACGAAATTTTAAAAGTATTGGTCTTTTGGAGAAGAGAACATTATGAGAAATAAAGAAATTGCTCGTTACAAGCTATTTCTTTTTTTGCCAAAATGTTTTCCAAGCTCTTTTTAAAAGGGGCGTAAAAAAGTGGCATTGTTTTTGAAGGGGTTAAAGTTTATTTCTTATGGAGATTTTGCCTGTATCAGAGTACCTATATCAATACTAGAAAAGATAATAAGTTTAATAATTGCCTTACTGTTATTTAGTGACACTTCATGTGTAGTGCTGTTTTAAGAAACTACTTGAACTTTCATGTTAGTTGTAGACCAAAACTAATCATTGGCTCTGTTCATCAAGATCTCATTTACTTTCAATTCAGTCACTTTGTACAAAAGGTGACCAATGGCACTTTGGTGATGCTCAAAACAAACCTAAGTACCATACCATCATAATGCCCATGTAATTGACCAAAAGCTCATGTTTCCTACTGCATCATGTTTCCAGTTATGATAGTTGAGGCTTACAATGCTATATCTTGTGTTCCTCGGACATTTTTAAATATATGTGAATCAGAAAATCCAGGGCTATTAAATTTGGCCTTCACATATATTGTTAGATGAAGAGTTACTTTTAGATCGGGGTTTATAAGATAATGAATGCGTCTACATTTTTGAAGGTCAATTCATCTTCAACTTCATTCGTTCTTTTATGGGTAAGTGTTTGTGAGACTTGCATGTACTTTGGATGAAATATTTCAGATAATATGCTCATTGTATTCAGTACTTGAATCATGTTTTTTTTATCTTCTAGATCTTTCATTCCGAATTTTAAAGTATTCAGTTGGTTGCAGAGTTAATTGCAAATGTTGCCTTTGTTTGAAGGTATAAATGGTATAAACAACAGTATGAATAGATTTTAAGTTTTGGATCTTTTGTTCAAACTCTTTTACAGATAACATAGTACAAATGCTTAATTTCTTTAAATAATTGAACAAATTTCACCCTTTCCCATAAAATCCCTGATCTATGTGCCTCTGGCCTTATACTTGAGAAAACATTGTGGAAAGGCAAGAAACTGCTTGTAAAAAGCAATTTCTTCTCTTACCACAATATTTTCTATCTTATAGGATGGTTACTTTTTATACGCCCGTCGAAGACGGGACGTTTGATGGGATCACCCGTGATGTCCAGGCGTCCGGGCGGTGTCCACTTCTTTGTCCGGAGCATAACTCTGTCACTGTAAGTCCGATTGACTTTAAACTTGGCAGTTATATTCTTCTCATCAATACGGAGTGCAGTGCACAAGAACCATAACTCTACCTAACCTATTTTTTGAGTTATTGCCCTTTGTTGTTTTTCATACTTGAATCTTGTCTGGAGTATATCTCTAAAAGTATCATAGCTAGGATCATGATACTTCATAGGTGTATAGATCTCACCAAGGGGGAGTGCAGTGCACAAGAACCATAACTCTACCTGGCCTATTTTTTGAGTTATTGCCCTTTGTCGTTTTTCATACTTGAATCTTGTCCAGAGTATATCTCTAAAAGTATTATAGCTAGGATCATGAAACTTCATGGGTGTATAGATCTCACCAAGGGGAAGTGCAGTGCACAAGAACCATAACTCTACCTGGCCTCTTTTTTGAGTTATTGCCCTTTGTTGTTTTTCATACATGAATCTTGTCCGGAGTATATCTCTAAAAGTATTTTAGCTAGGATCATGAAACTTCATGGGTGTATAGATCTCACCAAGGGGGAGTGCAGTGCACAAGAACCATAACTCTACCTGGCCTATTTTTTGAGTTATTGCCCTTTGTTGTTTTTCATACTTGAATCTTGTCCAGAGTATATCTCTAAAAGTATTATAGCTAGGATCATAAAACTTCAAGGGTGTATAGATCTCACAAAGGGGGAGTGCAGTGCACAAGAACTATAACTCTACCTGGCCTATTTTTTGAGTTATTGCCCTTTGTTGTTTTTCATACTTGAATCTTGTCCGGAGTATATCTCTAAAAGTATTTAAGCTAGGATCATGAAACTTCATCGGTGTATAGATCTCACCAAGGGGGAGTGCAGTGCACAAGAACCATAACTCTACCTGGCCTATTTTTTTAGTTATTGCCCTTTGTTGTTTTTCATACTTGAATCATGTCTGGAGTATATTGCTAAAAGTATAATTGCTAGAATCATGAAATTTCATGGATGGATAGAGCTCACCAAGTGGGAGTGCAGTGTACAAGAACCATAACTCTACCTAGCCTATTTTTTGAGTTATTGCCCTTTGTTGTTTTTCATATTTGAATCTTGTCCGGAGTATATCTCTAAAATTATAATTGCTAGAATCATGAAATTTCATGGATGGATAGAGCTCACCAATTTGGAGTGCAGTGTACAAGAACCATAACTCTACCTAACCTATATTTTGAGTTATTGCCCTTTGTTGTTTTTCATACTTGAATCATGTCTGGAGTATATCTCTAAAAGTATCATAGCTAGAACAATGAAATTTCATGGATATATAGAGCTCACCAAGTTGGAGTGCAGTGTACAAGAACCATAACTCTACCTAGCCTATTTTTTTGTTATTGCCCTTTGTTGTTTTTCATACTTTAATCTTATCCAGAGTATATCTCTAAAAGTATAATGGCTAGAATCATGAAACTTCATGGATGGATAGAGCTCACCAAGTGGGAGTGCAGTGTACAAGAACCATAACTCTACCAAGCCTATTTTTTGAGTTATTGCCCTTTGTTGTTTTTCATACTTGAATCTTGTCTGGAGTATATCTCTAAAAGTATCATAGCTAGGATCATGATACTTCATAGGTGTATAGATCTCACCAAGGGGGAGTGCAGTGCACAAGAACCATAACTCTACCTGGCCTAATTTTTGAGTTATTGCCCTTTGTTGTTTTTCATACTTGAATCTTGTCCGGAGTATATCTCTTAAAGTATTATAGCTAGAATCATGAAATATCATGGATGGATAGAGCTCACCAAGTGGGAGTGCAGTGTACAAGAACCATAACTCTACCTAGCCTACTTTTGAGTTATTGCCCTTTGTTGTTTTTCATACTTTAATCTTGTCCAGAGTATATCTCTAAAATTATAATAGCTTAAAACATGAAATTTCATGGATGGATAGAGCTCACCAAGTTGGAGTGCCGTGTACAAGAACCATAACTCTACCCAGCCTTTTTTTTGAGTTATTGCCCTTTGTTGTTTTTCATACTTGAAATTCCTTAAGTATATCTCTAAAAGTATTATAGCTATGATCATGAAACTTCATGGGTGTATAGATCTTACCAAGGGGGAGTGCAGTGCACAAGAACCATAACTACCTGGCCTATTTTTTGAGTTATTGCCCTTTGTTGTTTTTCATACTTGAATCTTGTCCGGAGTATATCTCTAAAAGTATAATAGCTAGAATCATGTAATTTCATGGATGGATAGAGCTCAACAAGTGGGAGTGCAGTGTACAAGAACCATAACTCTACCTGGCCTATTTTTTGAGTTATTGCCCATTGTTGTTTTTCATACTTGAATCTTGTCCGGAGTATATCTCTAAAAGTATTATAGCTAGAATCATGAAACTTCATGGATGGATAGATCTCACCAAGGGGGAGTCTGTGTACAAGAACCAAAACTCTACCTAGCATATATTTTGAGTTATTGCCCTTTGTTGTTTTTCATACTTTGTTTGACAAAAAAAATTCATTCAAAATAACCTCAGTTCTATTCAAACCCCCAGTAAATATTAAGCAGTGTGACGGGCGTATCTTGTGACAATTTGACACCTTGTTTTAATTGTACTTAACTTATAATGATCTCAGTTACTCCTTTAAATTTGGACAAGTTTAAAATTTTGAAAATCCGTAAATGATTTAATTGGATGACCATAATTGGTATAAAATGAACCAGAAATCTTAAGTAATAATGATAATACATATAGCTGTAAGAAGAGGTACAAAATAGTGATTGAATATGATCATCATAAATAATGAAAGAATAAAGCAATACAATTTTGTTAGAAGAGGAGTCAGAGAGAATGATATATTTTTGTTGTTGTACATTACATTTTTTACAATGGTCTGTACATTGTACAGGCTTGCACTCACTTCTCAAGTTATGTATCTGTGTGGTCAATTGATGGGTCACTTTAAATTCAAAAGACACTTGACCAATCAAGAAATTAATTTAGATTGATTTACGAATTGATGATTACAGAAAATGATTCAAACTAGTAGATAAGAAAGAAAATAATTCTGGATAATAAGTATGTTTTTGAAATTGCTTAACCCATTCCCACTCAAAGATGCCTTTTGAAGCTCTCAAGAAGAAAAGCGTTGGAAAAATTGTGGAAAATGAAGAAATTACTTGATAATAGCAATTCCTTTATTGTCCACAATGTTCTCTGTCCCAAAACACAAGAACAATTCAAAATCTTATCAACTAAAACTTGTCATCCGCAATGTCTTTGAATTTAGACCAGTTTAACCCTTGTTTTGCTGAACCCGGAATATTGCAGGAGGTATAGAAAAGATCAGCCGGCACATAAGTTGGTCTACACCTCCTGCCTATCCCCTTTCATCCAGAGTTGTTTACAAAATTAATGTTCAAAAGAAATATTGACCATCTTTAAGGCCTTCCAGTGCTGTCAGTCCTTTGATTTCAAAGCAACTCTGTATAGGATTTTAATTCAACATGACAAGGGTTAACATTTTGTCATGTTGTAATGGGTTAACCCATTACCACTTTGCAAAATTTAAGACTGTGCCAAATTGAAAGAAGTTGCAGGCGACAATTTATAGTTTATGAAACTTTGGATTTTTTCAACTTTCTGGGTAGAAAACATTGTGGAATATGAAGAAATTGCTTATTACAAGCAATTTCTTCATTTTCCACAATGTCTTTCCAAATGATTTGCATAAGGAGGTGTCTAAAGGTGTCCTTGTGTGGGAATGGGTTAAATGTTCTCTGAACTTTTGATATTTATGATGAACTAATCTATTTATAAAGAAATGTTATTGTCAATTTTTAATGTCATTTGCTTTTCTAGGTATAAAAAGTTAACGCCGTAAATATCTTTATCCTATTAGCAAACCTATTTGCACATAATTATGTCCGTCTCTTTTCTTCACATATATTAACACATAATATTGATGTGAAACATCTAACACTTGATACTCTTATCTCATTGGCATTCTTAAACCATTACCACATGACTAAATTTCAGACTGGTCAAAATTGAAAGAAGTTGCAGACAACATAACCTGTTGCATATTATTTCCTCATTTTACCAATGTTTTCCCTATTGTTTTTTTTCAGGGGTGTCAAAATAGTGTCATTGTGTAGGAATGGGTTAAGAGGTACTGGTTTTTCATGAAACACAATTATAAATTGGATTTTTGAGGTTTTGATCCATTACCAGACAACAAAATTTTATACTGGTCCAAATTTAAAGAAATTGCAGACAACAATTTTAGGTAATGAAATTTTAAAAATCCTTGTATTTCTGGGTAGAAAGAATGTTCCTCAAACTTTTACAAAACCTTTTCCTTGAAGGGCATAGAAAGTCAGGTTGAATTGGAATGATTATAGGTAAACCAAACATGATCATGCTGATTCTATGGTTCAATTTGGTGTTTATGTTGTTATTTCAATCTGTTTTGGAACAAAAAGTCAAGGCAGTGTCCTCATTTTAGCATTGTTGTTGACATGACAAACTTTAACCCACTTCCTACAATCCTGCTAACAAACAATTTCTTCAATGTCCACAATGTATTCTACACTAAAAGCCAAATGTTTCTTATATTGAAATTGTTGTCTGCTATTTCTTTCTATTTGGACTAGTCTAAATTTTTGTTGTGTGATAATGAATTTAAGTGGGTTATGTCAGTTTATCAAAGACATTTTCATACAGGATTTCTAATGTGGTACTGATTTAATCCAATTCTATAGCAAAAGATACAAGGTCTAAAATTTCTTAATCCTTCAATTGTCTTCTGCAACTCCTTTAAATTTGGACCGGTCAAAAATTTTGTCGTCTGTTAATGGGTTCTATGATCAAGTAGAATTAAACAATTGAAAAATGTTTTAGATGAGTGTCAAGTTGTTGGTGTAAAACCTTTTCCTGATTTGCAAATTCTAGAACTGTCCAAATTCAAAGGTTTTGCAGATGAAAATTTAAAGTGGATTTAATTTGAAAATAACCATTTAGTAGGGTAGAAAATTTTGTGGAAAAAGAAGAAATTGATTGTTACAAACAATTTCTTCTTTTTCTATAATGTTTTCTCATTTATAAGATAACATTGACGTGATAACTTCAGATTGTACTGGAAAGAGTTTTAAAAAAATGACAGTTTTTGATGCCCCTCAAGAAAAATAATTGGGAAAACATTATGGAAAATATAGAAATTGCTTGCTTCAAGCAATTCCTTAATTTTCCATAATGTTTTCTGCCTGAAAATAATGAAAAACATAAAATTTATAAACTTAAAAGTGTTGTTGTCCACTAATCTTTCAATTTAGTCAAATGTAAAATTTTGTCATCTGGTAATGGGTAAAGATAGATTTATCTATTATCTCATCTTTTCGTAGTCCTGCTTCAATAAAGATAATAATAATAATAATAGATTTGCAATAATAAGACACACAAAATGGCTTATTTCTAATTCTTGTTGACTGAATTCTATTCTGAATTTTGAAGGCATTGATATGCATTAATCTTATTCAATCTTTTCACTTACTACTTGTACATCTATTAAACTTTCATTTGGTTTGTTAATACAAGATCAACCCATTAATCCATCAACCCATTTTCCTAAAATACAGATGATGGACCTCTTTTTTTTTTTATAAAGAAAGGGAATCCACTGTCATGAGTTACAGATGAAGTTTGAGAGTATCTTGACCATTGATTTTTTGGAAAAAATACAGATGTTGTCTTAAATAGGCTCAAAGAAAAAAATGATTGATAGGGATTTGGTATTGGCATGCAAAACTTTGTGCTTTCTTTATGCCTGTTTTCCTCATGATTCGTGTTGAGCTCACTTGCTTAGAACAAGACATAGATTTCTCTTCATCATGTCGGTGTGTGTGTGTTTCAATATGTTAGTTGTCCGAATTTGTCCAGACTCTAACTCTTATGTATAAGGATGGGTTTCAAAATAACTTGGCACCAATATTCTCCCTAGTGAAATGATGACTCATTTGAACAAATTTTCAGATATCTCCAAGATTTAAGTCACAGCTCTAGGTCAAACATTCAAATTTGGCTTGTCCAGAGCATATCCTACATTTTTGCATGGATTTCAAAATAGTTTGGGACAATTGTTCTACATCTCAAGTAGATGTGTTATTTGAAACAAATGTTTCCATAGCTCCAAGGTCACAACTCAAGGTTGAATATTCAGTAGGCTCAACATGCTGTCCTTGACTAGTTTTTCACTGACATGCATTGCATTAGCTGCTCTTTTGATGTCTTTTAATTTCTTTCCGACCTAGAGAATTAAGAAATTTATATCTCATTTATATCCCTAAACCATTGATAGTTAATGATCAACAATAGATTTCAGTTATCAAGCCTTATGTATTTAAAAAACCAAGATTTCCATGTACTAACCTAAAATTTTCCTTCACAGCAGAGTTTATTCCTGATTTTGTCACATTGTACTTAGTCATACTTTTGCCAAAATGATTCCATACAAAAATAACCCACACATTTCCTTATATATTCTTTACTTAGAAAAGCCATTCCTTGAAAGGTTCAATTAACTAAATGCCACACAATGATGCTTTTAAACGCCCCCCAAGAAAAGACTCGTCACAAGCAATTTCTACATTATCCACAATGTTTTCTAACCAGAAAAGATGAAAAAATGTGAAATTTCATAAACTTTTAATTCTCGCCTGCAACATCTTTGAATTTGGACCAGTCTAAATTCTTATCATATTGGAATGGGTTAACTAACACCTTCTCATGCTAGATCTTAAGATTTTCCTATACAGCATTTAAAGGGAAACCATACTCTATTAACACAAACACTTTTTGATTCATAATTTCTTACATTAACCCATTCCCAAACATTCATGCTTTTTGACACCACTCCAGATAAAAGCTTTGGGTAGCATTGTGGAAAATGAAGAAATTTTTAGTACCAAGTGTAATTTCTTCACTTACCAGAATGGGTTTTTCCCAAAAAGTTGAAAATTGATGAAATTCTGTCAACTCAAAATTGTTGTCTTCAACTTCTTTAAATTTGAACCATTCTAAAATTTTGTCATCTGGTAATGGGTAATGAATTAAAGGTTTTGGTCTCAAAATGAACTCTTAATTAACCCATTCCCACACAGCAAAATTTTAGACTGGTCCAAATTGAAAGAAGCTAATATAAAAAAAATGAAATCTTGATTAACCCATCCCCACACAACAAAATTTGAGACTGGTCCAAATTGAAAGAAGCTAATATAAAAAAATGAACTCTTGATTAACCAATTCCCACACAACAAAATTTTAGACTGGTCCAAATTGAAAGAAGCTGCAGACGACAATTTAAGTTGATAGAATTTCGAAATTCTTTGTCTTTTAGGGTAGAAAACAATGTTGACAAATAAGAAATTGCTTATAACAAGTAATTTCTTCATTTCCCACAATATTTTCCAAAGCTTTTTTCCTGAGGGGCGTAAAAAGGAGGGATTGTGAGGGAATGGGTTAAATAAGATTTATTAGAATGAAGCAGATCCGTTGGTTGGTGATTAAGCATTGATTTATGTAAGATTCACTACATATTAAGCAAGGTTTATTTTGGATTTTCGATACATACATGAAAGTGATTGATTTCACAGTTTATTCAGAAATATATTTTAGTTTAATTCTTTCCTGTTCAATCCCTAGTTTTTACGTTCCTACGATTTTTCTTCTTTTTCAATAATATTTTCTACCCTACTTAATAGTTATTTTTCAAATTAAATCCACTTTGAATTTTCGTCTGCAAAACCTTTGAATATGGACAGGTCTAAATTCTTGCAAAACAGGAAAAATAAAATAAGGTATAGAAAATTAAAAATGAACTGAAATTCTTGTTTGTCAAGAATGCCTGTGCTGACATGTAGCTTTCACTTCATTGTCATTGAAAACAAATGAGAGCAATTAAAAGTGTATCTAAACATATTTGCTCTAACAAACAAATCTACTTTTACCTCTCAAAATGTCCATTATTAACTTGTTTCAGGGCCCAGGTCCAGCGTATTGCAGCTCTAGATTCTAGTTGGGCCCACTTGGGTAATGGCCTGAATGCCCACAACAACCCATCCTGGTTACAGCTATACCTGAGTGCATGTAAACTATTGGACCTCTGTCTGGTGTTACCTGCTGATCAAGTACCGCAGTTCCAATTGTAAGTATAGACAATCATATGCATTATCAGTTTAAATAATTCCAGACAGGGCTTCATTGAAAGCAGACAATGTTCTAAAACATATGCAATTTTAGGGGAAAAATGTAGTTATTGTGGTATTTTGAAATTTAACATTTCATCAGAACATTTTCAATAGTATGAAGTTTGAGGGATGTTTGTGAAATGAGATACACCATACCTTTTATTAGCTAAGTTCTCAAGGCGAGCTTTTGTGATCACACTATGTCCGTCATCCGGTGTGTTGTCATGTGTCTGTCAACAGTTTCTTTAAACATCTCCTGAACCATCTCCTGAACCAGAAAGCCTATCTTGATGAAACTTGGTAGGGACATCCCTTGGGTGAGGCTCTTCAAAGTTATTCAAAATAATGAAATCCACCCTTAACTCTGGTTGCCATGGTAACCAAAAGGGGAAAATAAGGAAAAAATCTTCTCTGAAACCAGAAGACTGAAAGCGTTGATAATTGGTATGTAGCACCTCTCAGGGGACATTTATCAAGTTTGTTCAAATGATACCCCATTTGTCATATTTGGGCTGTGCCCTGGGCCACCCATTTTTCATTGAAACAAGGAAGGAAAACAAAAAATATTCTTCTCTGAAATAAGTAAGCTTAGAGTAATGATATTTGGTATGTAGCTACTCATAGGGGACCTCTATCATGTTTGTTCATATGATATCCCTTGGGTCATATTTGGGCTACATCATGGATCATCCTATTTTAACATTGAAAAAAAATAAGGAAAACTTTAGAAATCTTCTCTAAGCATAAAGTATTGATATTTTGTATCTAGAATCTCCAAGTGAATCTGTACAAAGTTTGCTCACATGCTAACCTTTGGGTTATATCTGGGCTCTGCCCAGCCACAACCTATTTGAACAAGAAACAAAGGAGGAAAAAAATCTTATTATCTAAAACGAGAAAGCCTAGAGCATTGATATTTGGTATGTAGAACCTCCTAGTGAACTTTGAAAAGGTTGTTCATGTGTTCACCCTTGGGACATATTTATAATGGTTTACCCTTGTCCATCCTTCCATCTTTCCATCTGTCTGTCTGTAATCATTATTTTCATCGCACTTTTATCAGCAACTATTGATAACATTGACTTGAAATATGGTGTCGAGGTTCATCTAGGGGTCCTACATGGGGCTTACCGAAACTTATCTAATCCCTGGTTTACAACTTTGTTTATATTTGGACATTTATGGGTATAATGGTGTATTTTTGTTTTGCTATTAGAAGCATCAACTTGAAACTTGGTGTGAAGGTTCATCTGGGGTCCTACATGGTTGGTCTGCAAGTTAACTACATCCTCTTTTACGACTTTGTTAATATTCAGACATTGATGGTACAGTGGTATATTTTGGTCGTATTTTTCTCAGCAACTATTCATACCTTTTGCTTGAAATTTGGTGTGAAGGTACAGCTAGGGGTCCTTTATGGTGGTTAATGAATTAACCCTTTCATGTTTAGATTTTTTTTAGACTTGTCCAAATTCAAAGGTTTTGCAGACGAATTTATAATGGATATAATTTGAAAAATAACCATTCAATAGGGTAGAAAATATTATTGAAAAAGAATTTGCTTGTAACAAGCAAATTCTTCCTTTCCCACAATGTTTTCTCAAGAAAAGAATCGCAAGGACGTAAAAACCAGTGATTGTACAGGAAAGGGTTGAGGTCCACCAGTTAACTACTTCCTGTTTTATGACTGTTTATTCCAACATTTATTGTATAGTGATATATTTTCTTCTTACTTTTGCTAGCAACTATTCATAAATTGGTCTGGAAGGTTCGATTCAGCTAGGGGTCCTACAGGACGCTTACTGAATCTAGGTCTGCAAGTTAACTAATTCCTATTTTATGACTGTTTATATTAGGGCTGTAATGTTTTAGTGGTATATTTTTCTCAGCAACTATTGATAGTACTGTCTTGATGGGGACCTTCATGGTGTTAACTGAATTTAGGTCCAAAAGTTAACTACTTCCTGTTTTACAACTTTGTTTATTTTTGGACATTGCCTGGTGTAGTGGTATATTTCACTGCTTTTTTCTCAGGAACTATTCATAGCATTGATTTGAAACTTGGTGTTGAGGTTCATCTTCGGGTATTGCAAGTTAATAATGGACATTTTGAGGGGTAATATTTTGTGTTTATTTAAAGGTACCGATGGGCATTCATCGGGGGTGCTTCTGCTGGGGAAGGAGAGATGGAAGTAGAAGAGGAAATAGAAGAAACAAAAAAGGACAAAAAGAAGAGAGATGCTAGACACAAACGCACAAGCTTTAAACCACATATTATACGCCTTGCAAGATTGCTCAATACAAAGGTAATTTAGGAAGATATTTCTGTAATAATGAACTTGATCATTTTGTAGAAAAACAGACTTATTGTCTATAGCACTATTCATGTTGGGATATTCTTTGTCTGCATAAAAAACTTTTATATTGATGTGAACTCAAAAACAATCTACCATTCAGGTGGGTATCTCCAATTGCATTTTTTAGCCCTACTGGCCAAAGGCCAGAAGAGATTTAGTAATGGCTATTTTCCCATCCGGTGTCCATCCGTTCATCGTCCATCTGTAAACTTTGTTAATACTATAGAGTCCACAGTTTTAATCAGATTCTCTTCAAACTTTCTCAGAATAATTGTACCATCACAAAGATCATTCCTTTCGAAATTGGGTCAGATCTACCAAGAAACACAGGAAAAGGGGCCTTATTAAAATTTGATAAAAAATCCTCCTTAATACTCTAGAGTCCACAGATTTCATTGGATTCTCTTCAAACATTTCACAGAATGATTGTACCATCATGAGGATCGTTTCTTTTGAAATTGGGTATGATCCAATATGAAACACGGGAATAGTAGCCTTATGAAAATTAATAAAAAAATCTATTAAAAACTCTTGTTAACACTCTAGAGCCAACAGTTTTCATCGGATTCTCTTCAAACTTTCTCAGATTGCTTGTACCATCATAAAGATAGTACCTTTCGAAATTGGGTCAGATCCATCAAGAAACACAGGAAAAGGGGCCTTATTAAAATTCAATTAAAAAATCCTCCTTAATACTCTAGAGTCCACAGATTTCATTGGATTCTCTTCAAACATTTCACAGAATAATTTTACCATCACAAGGATTATTCCTTCGAAATTGGGTCAGATCCATCAAGAGTCCACAGTTTCCATCAGATTCTCTTCAAATTTTCACAAAATGATTGTACCATCATAAGGATCATTCCTGTCGAAATTGGATTTGATCCCTCAAGAATCACGGAAAAGGGGCCTTTTGAAAATTCAATAGAAAAATCTTTTAAAAATCCTTGTTAGCACTCTAGAGTCAACAGTTTTCATTGGATTCTTTTCAATAGACCTTTTCACGATCTCACAGCGCATGCGTCAAAATAAATCTCGTTGAATGCAATATTTACCCGAGACTAAGTCACGTGATCGATTGCGGGGAGTCGATAAATTATCCCTATATAATCCTATATAAAATGGCTATTTTGAACAATTAAAAACAAAGGTTAAAAATCAAAATTTGGTTTAAAAAATAGTTTCTACATGTGAGCAGATATGTGCAGACTAGTTGTAGCGAGTAATATTGATGATATTATCGTGGGTTAGTAACCGAATTGAGTTTAAAACGGCCTGGTGTCTAGGCCATATGAAATATAACGTACCTTGAATTTGGCGATAAGAATACTATTTCCAATGGAATAAGATTTTTTTTAGAATATTTTTACACACACACCCCACACACACACACGCGCGCGCGCATACAAGAAAGGAAAAGATATAGAATAACAGTTAAACTCTCAATGAACACTTTGATAAATTAATATAAAAACAAATAACTATATGTTATTTGTGCCGGAGATCAACGATTTTTTTTTAATATTTACAACTATCGACACTTCACAAAAGACATTAGCAATCCGAATTTTTCCAGCACACTGAATGGTTAAATTTGCGAATATGTGTCAATCAAAGGCACGTCATTCAATGCAAAGCCCGCCCAATACACGGTAGGACTGATCACAAGTGACAATAATCCTGATTGACATGATTGGCTAATATTTAAAGCATTTACGTACTATTGACCACATTTTGGACGATAAAGGGTAAGATATGCCATGTTGATACCAATCTCCTAAAGTCTTCACCTAAGTGCATATATTTCTTATAAAAAGTTTCCTTGTTACAAAGTTTAAGCGTTTAAATTGAAACATTATGGAAATTAACAAAGCAGGCGTTCTGTTTTTGAAATATTTGTTTCTGTCTCTGTGTCCACCAATGTAGATCTCTCTCCCTTTCTCTTTCTCTCTCTCTCTCTCTCTTTCTCTCACTCTCTCTCTTCTTTTCATTTCTTGATATCAAATAAGCCCGCACGACAGCATATCAGTTGCTTTTTTAAACACTCGCATCATTGTAACAATAGAAATGTGGGAGAAAAGGAGGAAACATTTTCTTGATATGAATAATCCACTTTACGCAAAATATACCATGCGATGAATTAAATAGAATATATCATAAGGCGAAAATAGGGAGCATTATCTCGACGATGAATGACATAGATCGTATTGATGATGACGATGTTAATAGTGCGAAGAAAAGTATGAAAAATAAAAACGATTTTATGTAAAGATAATGATAATAGAGCGTTGATCAGAATTATAATATGTTGACAGCCTTGATGTAAAGGGTTCGCTTCGATAAATCACGATACATATGGGGTTATTATGTAACCGGCAACATGTCACAAAGAATCCGATAAACACTCTTACATTTAATTGGTCAAATTTATGATATGAAGGGACAAATTTTATCTTTTTATGTTACAACCGATATGCCGCCAAACACTTATTCCATGATTGATCAAAGGATGCGGCCGGGCGTCGTTTCAAACGGCATGGTTGTATGACGCTGTGTTTATCTTTTAAGCATTTTTCCACAATTAAATAAAGTGAATACGCTTATTTTCATTGAATGGATTTAAAATTGTTTTTTCGCTGGAGTATATATTGTGAGGTAGGCTTTCATTTTAAAATATCTCGCTTTAATATTTGAAAAATGTAGCCTTTCATGTAGATCAAGGGGCCGATATGCATATTATAACCGGAATATCATCGATGGGCTAACAAATGGTCGTAAATACAATTTGAGATAATATGTAGTACGATATTTTGGTCACCCAACGACGATACAATGTAAGAACTATATTGATCTTTAATTTCATCTTTCCTCGCACAAACTATCATAACTTCAATATTTCCGGGGGCGAAGAACATGAGTTTTGGTGATTCTAGGGTTGCCGGATACAAAACGCGTTCCTGACCTTTGGTGCATTCACCTCCATACATCACAGGCATTTGTTTCAACTTATTCAATATACCGGGTTATCATACAATTTATTGTATATGGTGAAAATAGATCATGAAACAAAACATCCGTCATTTCTTTGTTAAGGCCGATAAAATAGGGTACTTTTAATGCTTCTAAAGGGCATAACTGGAACAACAAATAAAAAAATATTGTAACAAACAGATGTTACATTACTAACAATATTATCTACATCATTTAGCCCAATAATTGTCATTGTAAAAACTCGAAAAAAGAAGTTAAAATGACTAGGCGTAATTGCAAGGCTTTCGAAAAGCAAAACCGGAAGTAAATCCACCCTGCAGTGGAAAATTGTTGTTGTTGTTTTTCTTTGAAAGGGTCTAACGGATACAGACTTTTTAGTCATCTGACGCTTTGCGTGAAAAGGTCTAATATTCACAGAATGGTTGTACTATCATAAGTTTTGTTCCTTTTTAAGTTGGGTATGATCCGTCATGAAACATGGGCAAAGGGGCCTTTTGAATATTTGATTATGAAATCCTCGTTAACACTCCAGAGTGCACAGTTTCCATTGGATTCTCTTCAAACTTTCAAAGAATAATATAACCATTAAAAGGATCATTTCTTTTGAAATTGGGTATGATCCGTAAAGAAACACGTGAAAAGGAGCCTTTTGAGAAAATTAATAAAAATATCTATTAAAATTCCTTGCTAATATTCTAGAGTCCACATTCTCTTCAAACTCACTCAGAATGATTGTACCATAATAACAATTGTTCCTTTCTAAATTCAGTACAATCGAGTAAGTCGAGTAAGAGGGAAAAAAGGGTCTTTTGAAAATTCAATTAAAAATCTTTGTTAACACACTAGAGTACAAAGTTTTCATCAGATTCCCTTCAAACTTTCTCAGAATGGTTTGATTGTACCATCACAAGGATTGTTCCTTTAGTGGCTCTGATCTGTTAAGTATCATGGGGAAAGGGGCCTTAAGAAAATTCAATTAAAAAATCCTAGTTAACAAGCTAGAGACCGAAGTTTTCATCAGATTCCCTTCAAACTTTCACAGAATGATTATACCATCATAAGGATTATTCCTGCCGGAATTGGGTATGATCCATCAAGTATCATAGGAAAAGGTGCCTTATGAAAATTTAAGAAAATAATCTTAGTTAACACAATGATGTCTCGAGATTTCACCAGATTCACTTCAAACTTTCACAGAATGATTCCACCATCATAGGGATCATTCCTTTCAAAATAGGATCTAATCCATTGAGAAACACAGGAAAAGAGGGCCTTTTGAAAAAATCCTAACTAATGCCATAAAGTCCACACATTTCATCAGGTTCTCTTCATACTCAAACAGTTCCCTGTGCGATCCCTGATTTCACAAAGAAATAAAGAAGGAAATCTTTGAAAATCTTCTCCTCCCAAACCATAAGGACTAGAGCTTTTATATTTGGTAGGTATCATCACCTATTAACCTTCTACCAAAAAACTTCAAAGAATTACTGTAATCTGAAAATTAGCCCTTTTCTGTGCGATCTCTGATTTTACAAAGGAAAAAGAAGGAAATCTTTGGAAATCTTCTTCTCCCAGACTTTAAGGCTTAGAGCTTTTATATTTGGTATGTATCATCACCAATTGACCCTCTGCCAAATACTTCAAAGAATTACTGTAATCTGAAAATTAGCCCTTTTCTGTCTGGCCTTTTATTTTACAAAGGAATAAAGAAGGAAATCTTCGAAAAATCTTCTTCTCCAAAACCATAAGGCCAAGAGCTTTGATATTTGGTACATATCATCACCTATTGACCCTCTTCCAAAATACTTCAAAGAATTACGTTAATCTGAAAATTAGCCCTTTTCTGTGTGATCCCTGATTTTACAAAGGAATACAGAAGGAAATCTTTGAAAATTTACTTCTCCCAAACTATAAGGCCAAGAGCTTTTATATTTGGTACTTATCATCAACTATTAACCCTCTACCAAAATACTTCAAAGAATTACCATAATCTGAAATGATATCTTTGAAAACCTTCTTCTAAACCCTTAGGCCTAGAGCTTTTATCCTTGGTATTTATCTCCAAAATAATTAGACTGAGGGCTTTGCTATTTTGTTTATATCATAATGCCATGAACAATCGTACTCAGGGGAGCGATTTAGGACCATCATGGTCCTCTTGTTAGATATTCTAGTTAACATAATGAAGTCCCAATAATTCATCAGATTCATTCTAAACTTTCACAGAATGATAAAACCAACAGTAAATGATTAAGCCAACAGTAAAGTATCACAGGAAAAGGAGCTTTATGAGGACTTGATTGAAATACCTTTGGAACACTTTTAAGTCAACACATATCTTTGTTAACAAAATAAAGTCAACAGTTTTATCGGATTCTCTTCAAAGATGCAAGGAGTAATTGCAGCATTGGAAACAGGAAAAGGGGCCTTACAGATTATCATTCAAAACATTCTTGCTTATGTGACGAAGTTCGCAATTAATATCAAATTGTCTTTAAGATTTCACAGGATGATTGTAGGGTCGTAAGGAATATTCGTTTTTGAAATGGATCAATCAGAAAACAGTAAAAAGGGCATTATGCATTTCCCTCAAAACAATCCTGGTTATGTGGTCAAGTCCACAATTAATATCGGATTCTGTTGAAAATTTCCCAGGATGTCTGTAGGGTCATAAGGAAACTTCCTTTTGGAAATGGAGTGGATCCGTCATGAAACATGGGAAAAGTGGCCTTGAGGATTGTTGCTCAAAATTATAAAGGGGATAAAGTCCAGTTTGTTATTTTTATCTTATGCATTCATATCTAAGCAATTAACTTTCTTAAATATCAGATTTCTTCAATGGAAAACTTGATAAACAGTAGAGTGTCTCAGGCCCTCATGGGCCTCTTATTGAGGAAGATATGGTTATATCCTCGACAAGTTTGTGTATGTGCATTTGTTAGTGTCTTAGTGTGTAAGCACATCACCAGGCAGTGTGTCTGAATATAGCCAGAGCATGATATCTCTTACATATATGAATCAATTTCAAAATAATTTTGCACAATTGTTATCTATCATAAGTAGATGTGCCATTTGGAAAAAAATCAGATAGCTTCAAGGTCATGGATCAAATCTTCAATTTCAGTTTGTTTAGAGTATATTTCCTTCATTTTTAAATGGATTTCAATGTAACTTGGCATAAACTTGTACTCAATCATGAGTAGTTGTGCTATTTGAAATAATTTTTAGATAGATGCCAAGTAAAGGTCACAGCTCTAAGTGTAACTTTCAAATTAATGTTGTCCAGAGTGTTCTTTGATGGCTATATAGAAACAAAGAAGTATTTTTAAATGATATCTCCTCCCAATCCACTGGACTACTTTCAGCCAAATTTGGCAGAAATTTTCTTCAGATGGTTCCCTTCTAAACAGCTAAAAGAATTGAAATCTGTTGAAAACTCTGGTTGCCATGGCAACAAAAGTAAAATTTGAAAAAAAAATCCAGCAGGCCCAGAGCTTTAATATTTAGCACGAAACATCAGTATTTTGACCTCTTTCAAAATAGCCAAAATCATGATCCTGGGCAGAATTCTGTATAGAAAAAAAGAAGGATTTTAAATGTCTACTCCAAATCCACAGGACCAATTTCAGACAAATTTTGCAAAAGTGTTCCTCAGGTGGCCCCCTTCAAAAATAGCTTAAAGAATTGAAATCAATTGAAAACTCTGGTTTCAATGGCAACAAAAGTTTTAAAAAAAATCTTTAAAAATCTTCTTCTCCTGGCAAAATAGGCCTAGAGCATTGATATTCAGCATGAAACATCAGTATATTGATCTCTTTCAAAATAGCTTTAATCATTACTCTTGGATCCCCAGGGGCGGAGCCCTTGCGGGTGTCTATGTAGAAACCAAGAAGGGCTTTCGAACAACAGCTCCTCCCAAACCATGGGGCCACTTTCAACTAAATTTGGCAAAAATGTTACTTAGGTGGCCCCCTTCAAAAATAGCTAAAAGAATTGAAATCAGTTAACATCTTTCATTATTCATAAATCCAAAGCTTTTTTCTTTGGGGGCATCCAAAAGGAATGAGTTAAAGTTTTCCAGGGTAGAAATGAAAGAATTGTTTGTAATAAGCCAGTTTCTCATTTTCCACTATTTAAAGACCATATTTCTTGAGGGTCATAAAAAGCAAGATTATGTGGGATTTAATTGTTCTGCTGATCCATTCATGTAGGTAGATTTATTTACAGACACATTCAGTCTCAAATGCCAGAAAGGAGAAAGGTCACAGGGCAATTCATATATATGTATTGATAAGAAATCAAAGGTTGTGTCTGAAAAGAGTATGTATTTTTGATTTTCTTATTGCAGTTACAAGGAGATGTACCAGTGATGAAAATGACCCCTGGTCGACCTCTGCTGACATTCAACTACTTAAGATCATTGACAGAGTTACAGCCCTTTTTCAACACTCTCTGTTTGGCCAATCAGACAGACAATCTACTCATGGCCACCAAGCATATAGGTGCCAATATACTAGAGAGAAATTCAGATTCAATGACCAATGGACATTCTAGTCTCAGGCCAGACAGTCACTTTGAGAGGAGAGGAAGTGGGTTGAGAGGTTTTCCAAAATCACGATCTGCACCATCAATGGATGTTCAGGCCACTAGTCACAGAGAGTCAGTGATAAACATAAATGTTGAAACAGATAGGCAGTATATTGAGGAAATCATCAAACGGGACTTTCTTGAACCTATGCCATGAATTCTTATGTAGATGATATTTGGTTCTTTCCCAAATTCCAAAACAATCTGCAATTTGTAAACCTTTGATTATTTTTAAAACAGAAGAAAATTGGACATAAATTTGCAATTTATGAACAATTAAAGGACAAGTTATTCATCAGAGCAACAACTATATCAATTTTTTTGTATTTGATACTTTTTCGGGCTTTTCTCTACTTACCCAATATGTTATTTTAGGGACAAAAAAATCAATGCAAGTCAACACTGTGATGTTGTTGATGTGGACATTGATGGCATGAAAAGCTTTGAGCTTGCTTATAACTAAGTCTTTAACCCAGTACTAGACAGCAAAATGTTAGACTGGTCCAAATTGAAAGGAGATGCAGACGGCAATTTAGAATTCATAAAACTTTAGATTTTTTTCAGCTTTCTAGATAGAAAACATTGTGTAAAATGAAGAAATTGCTTGTTGGGATCTAGAGTTAAAGCACGGAAATTGAAATGTCTATGGACAGTTGAACAAATGGATTGACAGGCAATGTGAAACCAATATACCCCCTCTGCTTTGTAGATGGGGGGTATAATAAAACCATCACCAGACAATAATCCTTCAGACAGGTCCAAATTCAAAGAAGATACAGATGAGAATTTCAAGATGATACAGTTTTAAATAAAGCTGTCTACACGGGGTAGAAAACGATTTGGAAAATGGATAAATGCTTTATTTTTCTGCACTCTTTTCTTGAGGATGATAAAGGATCAGGATTGTGAGAGAATAAGTTAAGCCATTTGAAATATTTTTTCTGTTTCTTTTTAGCTTGCTCAAAGTCAAAAGTTTGCATTCCACAAAATGATAAGCTTGTTTGGACCATTTTCCAATCCTTTTGGTAATCCACTGTCTGACATTGACTTTCAGACTGGTCCAAATTGAAAGGAATTTGCAAATTATAAACATGTGTTAAAGGATTTTAATTTTTTAGCTCCACTGGCCAAAGTCCATAAAACTAATGTCACAGAGAAGTATCTGTGGTGAGTGCATGCATTCATTTGTCCATTAATGTGTAATTTTTTTCATAAAAATTGTTCTCAGAAACTAATGGATAGATCTCAACCAAACTTTACAGGATTGTTTCCTAGATGGTCCTCTTTCAGATTCCTTCAAATAATTTTGTTCCATATAGAACTCTGGTTGCCATGGCAATAGAGTGAAAAATTTTAAAAAATCTTCTCCTCTTAAACCACAAGGCCTCGAGCTTTGTAATTTGGTTTGTAATATTGTCTAATGGCCCTCTACCAATATCCTTCAAATTATTGCTCTTACTTGAAAATAAGCCCTATATTGTGCAATCCCTGATTTTACATGGAAATCTTGAAAAATCATCTGCTCCCAAACCAAAAGGCCTAGAGCTTTGATATTTAGCATGTGACATGCCCTTATGGTCCTCTAACAAAATCTTTTAAATCAATGCTCTTAACTGAAAATTAGCCATACACTGTGCATTCACGGATTTTACATAGAAATAAAGAAGGAAATCTTAAAAAACTTTGCTCCCAACCAAAAGCCTAGAACTTGATACATTTTTCATGTGACATAAACTAATGGCCCTCTACAGAAATACTTCAAATGGGTGCTGTGACCTGAAAATCAATCCTTTTTGTGGGAGATTTTACTTAGAAATAAATAAGTAAATCTTGTGCAACACTGAAAGAATAGTTGGCATATGACATGATCTAATGGTCGTCTATCATAATGGTCATATTGTGAACTACATTCTGTGGGTGGACATACTTCATGAAGTTAAGCAATACAGGCCCTCTTGGGCCTCTTGTTTTCTCTTTCATATAAAAAACATCATGGGAAATAACTATTGCTATCTTTGGGGCATCAAATGCAGAATTGTGTGGTAATGGATTAAACTTTTATTATTTGACAAATATTCATATTTATTGGTTATGAATTCTGATTTGTTTTAGAATTGTTATAAGAATAATTTACTGTTATAGTTGTTTAACTTTTGTCCTATTAAATTGAATAATGAATTTCATATTTCTAAGTCCTGAATATTACAACATTACATTTTGATTTCATATAAACATATGGATAAGGTTGTTGTACAATTTTAGCAGGTAAGGGTTAATTTATTCCATGTATCATGAACTATCGTCATTCATTCTTGTAAAATCAAAGAGGATGCACAGCTCTTACAAGATGGTAGACTTACCTAACATTTTCCCTATTTAACCTGTGTTTTTACCCATTCCCACACAGTGATGCTTTTGGACGCCCCTATAAGAAAAGCAATTGAGAAAACATTGTGTAAAATGAAGAAATTGCTTGTAACAAGCAATTTCTTCATTTAACACAAGGTTTTCTACCCAGAAAGTTGAAAAAATCTAAAATTTCATCAACTTTTAATTGTCGTTTGCAACTCCTTTGAATTTGGACCAGTCTAAAATTTTGTTGTGTGGGAATGGGTTAACCAGACTACAAATGTTGATCATGTCAAGGTTGAAAAAATATGCAGTCATTAACCCTTTCCTGTTTTTTAAACTTTTGATCAACCCAAATTCAAAGGTTTTTCAGACGACAACTTAAAGTTAATTTTATATGAAAAATAATCATTCAGTGGGGTAGAAAATATTGTGGGAAAAGATGCTTGTCATAAGCAATTTCTTGTTTTTCCACAACATTTTCTCAAGTAGAAAATCACAGGGTCGTAAAAAAAAACTGGGATTAAACAAGAAAGGGTTAATTCAAATTTTTGTATTATAATCAAGAGCATTACCTGCAGATGTCTGACTGTTAGGTGCTTTATAGATGATATTATAAACTTTCATCAAAGGGGCATAATTCCCATAAAAAAATCTATCTACTAATCTCCTTGAATAAAAGTTGGCAACTTAACCAATTCTCACACAATGAAATTTTAGACTGGTCCAAATTTAAAAAAGTCTCAGACGACAATTTTAAGTTGATGAAATTTTAAAATTCTTTGACTTTTGACGTAAAAAACATTGTGGAAAGTGAAGAATTTGCATGTAACAAGCAATTTCTTTTTTGCCACAATTTTTACCAAAGCTTTCAAATTGAGGGGCGTTTAAAAGTGTCATTGTGTAGGAATGGGTTAAACATAAACAAGCTGTAGTTATGAGGTTTAAGTCTCTAATCAAACAAAAATGCTTCACTTAAATGTTGGAGTTCAAAGTTCACTTTGGGTCTAAATGATTGATATGATTGACAAAGTAATGATAATATAACTTTACCCTTGTAGACCTTTGTTTTGCAAAAAAGTGACTTTTTGTGATGACTATTATGTAGTAATGAACTGTGAAAGGTTTTTGGATTGATGTTGCCGACAAAAATTGCTCCATTTCAAGGTTTTGCCCAAGAGGTCTATTTCTAAAGTTTCGTAGTCATATAGTTATCTACTTTAATCTTGTCTTCAAATTGTTTATCTTGCACAAATAGTGCAGCCAAAGAACGACTAAATATTTGTTATTCTTAGACATCTTGTTTTGATGATTTATTATTTTGATGTTAAATCATGTATTGTGTTATTGTTATTACAAATAATGAATATTGGAGAGAGTATAAAACTATTCAAACAATATTGTGTAGCTTTTTAATGACACCTCTAGCAGCTTACAAAAGATTGTGTAGCTTTTGAATGACCCCTCAAGCAACTCCCACAAGATCATGCAGCATTTGAATGGTCCCTCTAGCACTTCAAACAAGATTGTCTGGCTGGTGAATAACCCCTTCAGCAGTACAGATAAGATCATTTAGCTTTTGAATGAACCCTCTAGCAATTCAGACAATATTTTGAAGCCACTTCAGCATGTGGGTTGGTTCTACCATTTGTTGAAATTCCTCTTTAAAATAACCTTATACAAACATTTATTGCATATTTCAAAAGTATTTGAATCATTAGTAAATTTACCTTATAGATTATTGTTTCCGTTATGTGAGTTAATTTGTTTTTGCAATATATGTCCATTTGTCTGTTTCTGCCTCTCCTATTCCAACAGTGTAATTAAGTTTTTAGGTTCATACCTCAATGTAAAAAATAAATTTTCTCTTCACTTCTTAAAATTCATTGATTTAGGTATTACCATTATAAGTGTAGTTTACTGTATTCTGTTTCTACATATTTAACCCACTTCACTGCCTCAATGGTCGAGTGGTATAGGTGCTTGACTCGTGATCTGAAGGTCACGGGTTCGAGCCTGAACGTCACCGGGATGTGTTCACGGGCAAAACACTTAATAGCCAGCCCCAGTCTACCCAGCTGTAAAAGTGAGTAGCAGTGGGATTCAGCCACTGCCTCTCTTTCAGGGACGTGAAAACATCTGGATTGTGAGTGTATCACCTGCCAGTAATACCCGAAAGGGGAGTTAGGCAGTATAAATAGATAGATAGATGTTAACCCTCCATTACTGAACTGCAAGTCAGCTGTTAACATACAATACAACTGGCAACCACAGCACACAGGAAAACCTTTGACCCTCAGAGGTACCCTTTTTTATACTCCTTGGTAGATAAGAGTATCCTTACCCTTGTCTTGCTAAATAAAACCCTTTTCTCGAATTTGAATTTAAATCAAAGGCCTTAAGACACCAGAAACACTAGTTGTGGGTTAAAATTTACTTTAAAAATTAATTCTAAAAACAACTCTGGGTTGAAGGTGACAAACAGGTGTAGACTAAGATAAGACTGTACTTAAGTGTAGGCTGATCTTAGTCTATACATTCAGCCCCAACAGGAATGTCCCAGATTCAGCATGACAAGGGTTAAGTTATTTGCTTGCTCTGAAAATTTCCAACTGTTTGGCTGCAATCGAACCTTAGACCCTCCAATTCCAAGGCCGGCATCTTGCACTAGATCACAGACATAGAACTTGATTCCCATTCTCTTCCTCTTAAAGGAGTAATCATCCAGATGACATTAACAGCTTTGCAGCTTGAGAATAAATAATCTCCACTATTTGAAAATCTCTGTGATAACAAAATGATTATGTCGCATGAAGTAGACATTGAAAGTTTGCACCAAGTTTTAATGATTTAGAACTACATATACTTTGTTCATGTAATAAACATGGTATGGTTATGACACAAAGCAAGTGGCAAGGCATTCATGTCTGCAAAGTCCAGTAAGAATTCTATATTGCATATGATGTAACTGTTTGAATTTGCCATTCTTTCTGTACATTTACAGTGGTTCATTGCTTTCTTAGAATATTTTAAGTTGGCTTACATATTTAGTGATATTTTCATTCAATTATGTATTTGTTACACTATTACTGAACAGGTGTTAAGAAAAAAAAGCCTCATTCAGTGGTGTGACCAAATGACATTCTATTGACATTTGAAGTGACATGTTCAAAATTAGCCAAAATGATATTACAATGTTCTACTGGCCTTCATAGACTTAATTTAAGATCACTGAATAATACTCCTATTACAGCTAATTTTCTGAAGAAAGCATCTTATGGTTGACCTTGACCTTATTGCATGACCTTGATTTTATTATCGATGGATGAGTGTCAATGATAATATTAATTGATTTAATGGGGTTTTAACACCATCTTAACATTACTTCAGTCACATCACTGCGGTCAATGATAAGAAACTATAAGATAATTCTAGCTGGAGGACCATTATGGTCCTATATCGCTCCCCTGAGTATGATGACTCAAGGCTTTATGATATTTCAGAAAAATATCAAAGCCTAACACCTAATAATTTTGGTAGATTTTCCCTTTAATCCTAGGTTTAATGAAGATCCTACCTTTTAGAGCTAATTTCCAGAGTATGGTAATTCTTTGAAGTATCTTGGAAGAGGGTCAATAGATGATGATTTATAAATGATATCAAAGCTCTTGGCCTAATGGTTTAGAAGGAGAAGATTTTCAAAGATTTCCTTCTTTATCCTTGTCTAAAATCTTAGATTGCCCAGGAAATAGCTTATTTTCAGAATACAGTAATTCTACGAAGAATTTTGGTTAAGGGTCAATAGGTATTAATACACACCAAATTTTAAAGCTCTATGCCATATGGTTTGAGAGAAGATTTTTAAAGATTTCTTTCTTTATTCATATGCAAAAATCAGGGATCACAAAGAAACAGGATAATTTTCAAATTCAGTAATTCTTTGAAGTATTTTTGTAAAGGGTCATAGACATTGATACATACAAAATATTAAAGCTCTAGGCCTTGTGGTTTGGGAGAAGAAGATTTTCAAAGATATCCTTCTTTAGTTCTATGTCATATCAGGGATCACACAGAAAAGGGCTAATTTTAAGGGTACAGTAATTCTTTGTAGTATTTTGGTGGAGGGTCAATAGATGATGATTTATACCAAATATCACAGCTCTAGGCCTAATGGTTTGGGAGAAGAAGATTTTTAAAGATTTCCTTCTTCATTTCTATGTAAACCAGGGATCACACAAAAAAAGGGCTAATTCTCAGAGTATGGTAATTCTTTAAAGTATTTTGGTAGAGGGTCAATAGACATACAAAATATTACACCTCTATGCCTAATGGATTGGGAGAAGAAAGTTTTCAAAGATTTCTTTTTATTTCTATGTAAATCAGGGATTGAACAGAAAAGGGCTAATTTTCAAGATACAGTAATTCTTTGAAGTATTTTGGTAGAGGGTCAATAGATAACGACTTAAACCAAATATCACAGCTCTAGGCCTTATGGTTTGGGAGAAGATCATATTCAAAGTTTTCCTTCTTTATTTCTATGTAAAATCGAAGGTTGAACAGAAAATGGCTAATGTTAAAGATACAGTAATTCTTTGAAGTATTTTGGTAGACATTGATACATACAAAATATCACACTTCTAGGCCTAATGGTTGGGGAAAAGAAGATTTTTAAAAATTTCCTTCTTTATTTCAATGTTAAATCAGGGATCACACAGGAAAGAGCTAATTTTCAAGATACAGTAATTCTTTAAAGTATTTTTGTAGAGGGTCAAAGCTCTAACCTTATGGTTTGGGAGAAGAAGATTTTCAAAGATTTCCTTCTTAATTCTTTGTAAAATCAGGGGTTGAAGAGAAAATGGCTAATTTTTAACCCTTGTCATGCCGTATAAATTACCTTACTTAATTGCTGTCAAATCAAAGGGCTGAAAGAACTGATAGAACTGATTGTTCAAAAATTAATATTTTTTTTAGAAAACAACTTCATGAACAACTCTGGCAGGAAAAGTACAAGCAAGAGGTGTAGACTAAGATCAGCCTGCACATACACCTCCTGCCAAAACCAGAATATTCCGGGTTCAGCATGACAAGGGTTAAGATACAGTAATTCTTTGAAGTATTTTGGTAGAGTGTCAATAGATGAGGATTTATAACAAATATCAAAGCTCTAGGCCTAATGGTTTGGGAGGAGAAGATTTTTTAAGGACTTTCACTTGGTTGCCATAGCAACGAAAGTTCTTCTTTTTGAAGTATTTTGAAAGAGCATGACCTAAGGATCATTTCTGTGAAGTTTTGTTAAAATTCCATGGTAAGTTTAGGAGGAGAAGATTTTTTGTAATTGTGAACAGACGGATGGATAGATGGACAGATGCCTGATGATGACCAATGCTCAGGTGAGCTAAAAAAAGGGAAAAAGATCACAGTTTAAGGACAATACCTTCATGGGGGATCTAAGTTCAACTAAGTATCTTGCATTTATTTAACTACTTTTAATTTTGATTTTACTTAAAAACATTACCACAAATAGATTTTGGTATAATTCATCTATATAACCTGATTGAAATACAAGGAGCTTGTTGCAAGCAATTTCTTCATTATCCACAATGTTTTCTTCCCCAAAAGACAAAGATTTGAAAGATTTCATTTACTTAAAATTGTCATCTAATCCTTCTTTGAGTTTAGACCAATCTAAATTTTGTTGTCTTGTAAAGGGTTAAATATGCCGCCGTCATTGAAATACAAGGAGCTTGTTGCAAGCAATTTCTTCATTATCCACAATGTGTTCTACCCCAAAAGACAAAGATTTGAAAGATTTCATTTACGTAAAATTGTCATCTAAACCTTCTTTAAGTTTGGACCAATCAAAATTTTGTCGTCTTGTAATGGGTAAAATATGCCGCCGTCATTGAAATACAAGGAGCTTGTTGCAAGCAATTTCTTCATTATCCACAATGTTTTCTTCCCCAAAAGACAAAGATTTGAAAGATTTCATTTACTTAAAATTGTCACCTAAACCTTCTTTAAGTTTGGACCAATCTAAATTTTGTCGTCTTGTAAAGGGTTAAATATGCCGCCGTCATTGAAATACAAGGAGCTTGTTGCAAGCAATTTCTTCATTATCTACAATGTGTTCTACCCCAAAAGACAAAGATTTGAAAGATTTCATTTACTTAAAATTGTCATCTAAACCTTCTTTAAGTTTGGACCAATCTAAATTTTGTCGTCTTGTAATGGGTAAAATATGCAGAAATAGCGCTTCGGACTGTCAATCTAGAGGTCCCGGGTTCAACCCGACTATTTGTCTCTCTCCAATGGGTCGATAATCGTAGACCTATGTGGGATAGCAGCTGGAGGCTAGGAAAGGATGTAATGGTAGTACTGGGGTGAGAAATACCAGGATTCCATTGTTAGGTCTCCAGCCACCGCAATATAACTGAAAGATTGTTGAAAGCGGTGTAAAACCCCATTCAAACAAACAAACAAAAGGGTTAAATGACAGAAGTAAATGCTCAACACTATCATATTTTCATAATTATTATTGTTCAATGTTTTTGAAAACTCCTATTTTCAATTATAACTTCAGTCAGTATGGTTAACCCATTACCAAGAAAGATAGTTTTAGACTGATCCAAATTAAAAGAAGTTGCAGACCAAAATTTTGTGAAATAAAAAAAATCTGAGTAATTTTGGGTAAAAAACATTGTGGATAATGAAGAAATTACAATTTAAAATTTATGAAATTTGATTTTTTGTGTAGAAAACATTGAGGATAATGATGACATTGCTTGATACAAGCAATTTCTTCATTTTCCACAATTTACGCACTAACACTGCGCTATGGCTGAGGCCTCTTTCGTCTATTGAGGAAATTTCTTCAATGGAAAAAAGAATATATCAACCCAACACTAGATTACAAAATTTTAGACTTTTCCAAATTCAAAGAGTTTGAGGACAAATAAAATCACTGTAATTTGAAAAATAACATCATATAATGAGCATTTCCTCTTACCCCACAGTATTTTCTTGAATATATTATCTGAATGTTTAAAAAGTACAGATTTTCTAGTAATGAATTAATATCACAAGTCATCTATAACACTCAAGTCCAAGTAGGGAAATTTAGCCTGTGTTTCTAGCCACTTTGCAACATTTAACATGTGGTGGTCCTTGAAGTTTTGACCAATTATTTGTAATCCAATTGGAAGACCTTTTGATGATAATTTGTAGGGGACATTCACAGCTGGAATACCTGCAATCATAAATGAAATTAGTCTTTTAACAATAAAATTTAGGGTTGATAGTACAAGATGTGGAAAAGATTGATTGATTGACTGTATGGGGTTTAATGCCGCTTTTAACAGTATTTCAGTCATATCGCTGCGACTGGAGCACCTAACAATGGAATCCTGGTATTTCTCACACCAGTACTACCACTACATCCTTTCCTAGCCTCCAGCTGCTATCCCACTTAGGTTTACGATTATCCACCAATTGGTGAGAGACAAATGAGGAACAAGAACACCTCATGGGGATGCCTAAAGCTGGTTTTTTTTTTTTTTTTTGCTGTATAATGGACAAAAATTCAACCCATTCCCAGATAAGAAAAACTTAAGCTTGTTCAATTTTTGAGAAGTTGCAGACATCAAATTGAAAATTGGTGAAATTTAAAAATCTTTGTCTTTAAGGGTAGGAAACATTCTGCATAATAAAGAAATTGCATGTAACAAGCAATTTTTTTTATTTTCTGCAATGTTTCCTTAAGCCATTTTCTTGCGGGGCTTAAAAAGGAGCAATTGAGTGGGAATGGGTGAAGTCATAAACAGACATAACTTAGGCAAGCATAACTTAATAGGTTGTCCAGGGACAATATGTCGCACCAATGATTTATACAGAGAAAGTGGTGCACAGAATATTTTTTTTTAATGATCCGACCTAGTAGCATACTTTCTGAAAACACATGACCAATACTTGAATTCAGTAACAATAAGAAATAAGAAAAACATTCTGCTCAAGTATGATTAATATTGGACAAAAAATGTGCTAAAAAAAAGAGTGCTCAAGATTTGACCTCATGACCTACTTTCAAGATGGAAATGACCCATATTGAAACTTGACCATGATATCATTAACTGAAACATTCTGGCAAACTTGCATGAATAACAGACAGAATTTTTGGTAAAAAGAGTGCACAAAGGGTCTTTCTAAAGATTTGACCTAGTGACCTACTTTCAGGAAAGATGTGACAAAGTTTCACACTTGGCCCAGATATTATTAAGACAAATATTCTGACCATGCACATGGGATAAAAATTGAGAGTGCTGAACCAATTACCAATCAAACAATTTTGAACTTTTCCAAATGAAAAGGATTTGCTGATGACAAATTCATTACTGTTAAAAAATCATTCTGCTTGTCTGATTAGACAAAAAAACTTGTGGGAAAAGGAGAAATTGCATGTTCTGAGCAATTTCGACTTTTGCTACAATGTATTCCTAAACTTTTCACTTTACAGTTGTAAAAACAAGAGATTGAGTGGGTAAGGGTTAAGTGTTAAAAAGGTGAAATATGGCTTTTTTTTCCAAGCTCAAGAGCAGGTAAATCTAGATTTACAGGTCTGATCTTGCTAAAAATCAAATTCATGAAAGATTTTATGATCATTTACATGAAATATTTTTTGGGCTAGTGAAAAACTAAGGCACTTCAGTGTTAATTAGGTGAAATATAGCATTTTTTTTTTAAATAAGGGCAGATAATTCTGGACTTACTAGTTGATTGGGCTAAAAATCAGATTTGTCTAAGATCTTAAGATTATTTATATTTTGCATAAGTATTCTTTAGATTATTGAAAAAAAATCAATTCACTGATACCTATCATATGACACTAGCACTCATCAATTAGAACAACTGTGCCACATTATTTTCATATTTCCATAAATGTAGAAGTTATGCTCCGTACAAGGTCAGTTTTATTGTTTGACCTTCAACTGTGACCTTGACCTTGGAGGTATGACAACAATCTTTTTCACATGACACACAAACTCATCAAGAAGAACAAGTGTGCCAAGTTATTTTCAAATCCATCAATTAATGTAGAAGTTTTGCTAAGGGCAGGGTCATTTTTGTTGTTTCACCTTCAACTGTGACCTTGACCTTGGATGTATCACAACAAATACTTCACAAGAAAATAGCACTCATCAAGAAAAGCAACTATGCCATGTTATTTTCAAATCCATAAATAAATGTAGAAGTTGCTTCAGACAAAATTCCGGACGCATGCACTAACGCACTAACACCCAAGTGTAATTGTGACAACAATGTCTTGCTGACAGCTAGCAGGCTGGACAAAATGAATTTCCTCCTTGATGGTATAGATAAATCTTTTGATAGAGAAGACATATTCCAAGTTTCATATCAATGTGTACAAAATTACATAATGTCAAAATATTTGTGCATTGACATCAATCACCATGACTGTCAACTCAGGCTACGGCAATACCTCATGTATTCTTTGTAAACAATGCAGCAAAATGTAAGGGGTTGAATTAACAGATTGCTGGCAATGCTCACAGAGGATCATTCAAGTGAAATTTGATTGAAATCCATTCATTGGTTTCGGAGATAAAGATTTTCAAATTTTTCACCATATATGGAAATTAGCCCCACCCATTAAAGCCATGATTATCATCCATTCAGAGTTCTTTGAAGAATCTGAAAAAGGGGCACACAAGGATCATTTCTGAGAAATTTGGTTGAAATCCATTCATTGGTTTCCAAGAAAAAGATTTTTAAAGCTTTCACCATATATGGAAATTAGCCCCGCCCATATAAGCCATGTTTTTATCTGATCAAAATTCTTTGAAGGAATTTGAATACCTTGAATAAGCTGTACTTACAGCTTTAAGTAGCTAAACCAACAAAAATTCTAAACATAAAATGTTGTCCACTGTCTGAGTTCAAAGTTCACTTCCAGTCTAAATGAAATATTTCATCGGTTGATTTATTCTTTGAATGATAGCCACAATCAATCCATCAATCAAGATATTGATACTGTAAGCAGTATTTTCTACTACCTTAACCCATTCCAACACAGCAAAATTTTAGACCAGTCCAAATTGAAAGAAGCTGCAGACGACAATTTCAAGTTGATGGAATTTTGATTTTTTTTGTCTTTTTGGATAGAAAACATTGTGGATAATGAAGAAATTGCTTGATACAAGCAATTTCTTCATTTTCCACAATGTTTTCCAAAGCTTTTTCGTTGAGGGGCGTAAAAAGGAGGGATTGAGTTGGAATGGGTTAAATACTATCAATATTTTGGCAAATCAGTGTATCATCTAAAACTCAACACTAAAGTAGAAAATGAATGTTCTCTTTCAGATACAAGTTTTTAAATAATGCAGTTCAAAGTTATCTTTAACTTCTTTAAGTAAGACTTGTTTTGAGCCCTGGCTACAAAAGATAAAGAAATCTTAGTTTAATACCTTACAGTAATAATATAAAAATTCCAGAGATTAGATTTATAAATGTAAACACTTATGACAGTATTGTACTATATCCTCTAAGTACCCCTAATCAGATCCTTGTTTATTTGTGAAATGCCCTTTGAAAAAGAACTTCATATGCACTCTTCAAAACAAATATTTCAGAAAAAAGACAAGGGAAATCAGATAGTGTTTTCTAAATAAGCATATATATGTAGTAATGTAGAATAATCATTCTAGACACAGAACATCTTTAACCCTTTCAAACATAGTGACACTTTTTGATGGCCCTCAAGAAATGCAATAGGTAAAACATTGTGTAAAATGAAGAAATTGCTTGTAACAAGCAATTTCTTCATTTGACACTATGTTTTCTACCAAGGAGGTTGAAAAAAATCTGAAATTCCATAAACTTGAATCAATTTTCGTCTGCAATTTCTTTCATTTTGGACCAGGATAAAATTTTGCTGTGTGCTAATGGGTTAAGAGTGATAAGCTTTGACCTCTGTCAGCATGCATAGACCCTGCAGTCTGAGCCAGGATTTATAACTACACACTTTCCAGAAGTCTTTTTTGCGTAATGGGTCACATTTGCATTTACCTGCCATGTTAGCTGGTTGAGTGAACACATCCTGCACAGAGGTCCTTGTTCTGTTATCAGCCGCAATAAACCATTCATATGATGGAGCATCAGATAGTGTTGTTGGAGTCAAAAGCACATCAACACCAGACTCAAATACACTCTTAAAGTCATTACTGATAAGCCTTCGTAATTTAAGGGCATGTAGAAAGTGTTTTTCATAGTTTCTGAAAAGATCAGAGACCAATATTATTATTATCTTCAAGTATTTTTTTTAATTTACTCTTTTTGAGCTTTCAACAGATTTAAGTTCTTTGGCTGAAATTAGTCCAGTGGTTAAGGAGGAAATGTAGTTTAAAAAATCCTTTTTATTTCTATATAATCCCCTACCCCTGGAGCTCAACCTCTGGGGATCCAAGGGTAATGATTTAAGCAATTCTGAAAGATATTAATGTACTAATACTTCATGCAAAATATCAAGGCTCTACAACTTCTGGGTCAGGAGGAGAAATTTTTTAAAGGATTTTTTAAGATTCCAGTTTTGTTGCTATGGCAAACAGAGACTTCAACTGATTTCAATTCCTTGAGCAATTTTTAAAGGGCACTATCTGAGGAACATTTCTGCCATACTTGGTTGAAATTGACCCAGTACCCTGGGAAGAGATGTCATTTTAAAAATCCTTTATATTTATATAAGCCCTGTCCCCCCTCTTGCTCCACCCCTAGGGACCAAAGGGTGATTTTTTTAACAATTCTGCAGGAGGTCAATGTACTGATGCTTCATCCAAAAGCTCAAGGCTTTACGCATTCTGGGTCAGGAAGAGAACATTTTTAAAGATTCTTTTTTAAATTTTTAGTTTTGTTGCCATGGCAACCAGAGTTTTCAACGGATTTCAATTCTTTTAGCAATTTTCAAAGGGCACCACTTTAGGAACATCTCTGCCACTTTTGGTTGAAATTGGTTCAATTGTTTGGAGGACATGTTGTTTAAAAAAGCCCCCTTTATTTCTATATAAGCCCCACCCCCTGGGGATCCAAGGGTGATGATTTTAGCAATTCTGAAAGAGGTCAATGTACAATGCTTCACACAAAATATCAAGGCTCTACAACTTCTTGGTCAGGAGGAGATCATTAATTTTTTTTTTATTTAGGTTAGTTGCCATGGCAACTAGAGTTTTCAATGGATCTCAATTCTTTTAGAAATTTTTCAGGAACATTTCTGCCACTTTTTGTTGAAACTGGCCAAGAAGATTGGGAGTGTATGTTGTTTTAACCCATTCCAACACAGCATAATTTTAGACCAGTCCAAATTGAAAGAAGCTGCAGACAACAATTTCAAGTTGATGGAATTTTGATTTTTTTTGTCTTTTTTGATAGAAAACATTGTGGATAATGAAGAAATTGCTTGATACAAGCAATTTCTTCATTTTTCACAATGTTTTCCAAAGCTTTTTTGTTGAGGGGCGTAAAAAGGAGGGATTGAGTTGGAATGGGTTAAAATTGCTGACATACCCATCGCCATTACATTGCTGGGGCATAAAAATGAACTCACTCTCTCAGCAAGAAGTAGTTGCCAGCAAAAATTCTTCCTCTGACCACATCATTAAAACCTTCATGTCTAGACTGAGCATACAAATCCTCTGTTGACCTCATATTGTTTGCCCTGTGACCTGCAAAGTCAAAATTGACTGAATGTGGCTGTCAATCAAAGAATCAGTTGACCAATCAACTCATTGTTTGGGCTGGAAGTGAACTATGAATATTAGCCAACATTTATGTGCCGCCTTCATAGCACAGTCGTTAGCGTGTCAGTCTCCTAATCTTCAACCATAGGATGTCATGGGTTCAATCTCCAGCAGCAGAACATATCCTTTCCGACATTTGTCCTCCACCAATGGGTGGATAATTGTAAACCTAAGTGGGATAGCAGCTGGAGGCTAGGAAAGGATGTAGTGGTAGTACTGGTGGGAGAAATAGCAGGAATCCATTGTTAGGTGCTCAAGCCACCGCAATATGACTGAAATACTGTAAAAAGTGGCTTTAAACCCCATTCAATCAATAAACCAACATTTATGTAATGCATTTTCAGTTGATTTAGCAACTGAAATGTTGTAACTATAGTTTATTAACGACAACTAGGTCAACAACCAACCATTTTACTCTGTTACATACCAGCCACATATTTAAATTCTGCAGAATACTGCTGTTTAACCCTTTCCTTGTTAATCCCTGGATTTTACGTCCCTGAGTCTTTATACTTGAAAATATTGTGGGATAAGAAGAAATTGCTTGTGACAAGCAATTTCTTCTTATCCCACAATATTTTCTACCCTATAGGTTGGTTATTTTTCAAATTGCACTCACTTTTAATTGTTGTCTGCAACTTCTTTTAAATTGGACAAGTCTAAAATTTTGAAAAACAGAAAAGGGTTAATATCAGAGTCTTCTTGACAGAGCTAAATAGACCTGGCCAGTGATCAGACAACAATTTGAATCGTGTTAACTCTTACAACTGTAGAGTTAGAATCTTAAAAATGTTACCAACCTATTACCATATGACAATTTTGGACTGATCCAAAATGGAAGAAGTTGCAGACAACCAATTTAAATTTGCACCACACCATTTCTTAAAAGTTTTTAATAACTATATTCCCTCAGTGTAACAAGAGCTGGTCACAGTCATGTGACAAATGCCCCCAAAGGACAGGGTCAAGCATGTGTCACTTTGATTTGTTTTGTTAACACAACCACATGCATTTGTGATCTATACGTCTGGGTTTTTAATAAATGAAATTTTAATACATATAATAATTTCTATAAATACAGAATGAAATCAATAAATGCATTATGGACGGATTTTTCTGAGGTCAAAAGTATGTCAAAGGTCAAGGTCACTGGGTCAAAGTCATGTAAAATGGTCCACCCAATTAAGCATCTGTCCAAATATGGAAGTAATCCATTGAAGAATAAGACGAATAATACAATTTAACCATTCCGGACCCAATTTAACCATTCTGGACACCCTTTTACCCCAGATTGTGACCTTGACCTTTGAGATAGGAACCTGGGTCTTTTTCACAACACATCTTCTGAAGGTGGTAAACATTTGTATGAAAGAAATTTGTACCTGTGTGCATGATTATAGAAGTTACAGAGTGGACACGGCAAAAAGTGCTGATTTTTTACCTTTGACCCCCAGATTGTGACCTTGACCTTTGAGATAGGAACCTCGGTCTTTTGTGCAACACATCGTCTGAAGGTGGTTAACATTTTTATGAAAGAAACTTGAACCTGTGTGCAAGATTATAGAAGTTACAGAGCGGACACGGCAAATAGTCCCCATTTTTTACCTTTGACCCCCGATTGTGACCTTGATCTTTTAGATAGGAACCTGGGTCCTTTTTGTGACACGTCGTCTTGTAGCGGTGAACATTTGTGCAAAGTTATATTGAAATCCACTTTTGCATGTAGAAGGTACAGAGCAGACATGAAAGCGGGATGGACGGACTGACTAACAGACGAACGGACAGTTTGATTACTATATGCCTCCATTGGGGGCATAAAAAGCTAAGTTGTATGATAATGGTTAACCAATAATCCACTGTGACATGCCTTGGTTATTACAACTATGGTGATATTGTCTTAAATCCCTAGTTAACCCTTTACCGTTCAATTCATGGTTTTTACATTCCTGTGAATATATAATTGAGACAATATTGAAGAAAAAGAAGAAATTGCTTGTAACAAGTCTACAGAATGGTTACTTTTCAAATTAACCCAATACCACACATTGCCACATTTTTATGCACCCAAGGAATGTAGCTTTAGAAAACATTGAGAGAAAAGAGAATTGCATGTAGCTATTTTTCTACCTGATATGACCCTTAGTTCTTAGTTTAAACAAACTTTGTATTGTTGTCTGAAACCTCTTTGAATTTGGACCAGTCTAAAACTTTGTTGGTTGGGAAAGGGCTAAATCCAAATTTAATTCTCGTCTGTAAAACCTTTGAAAAAATTTTGTCATATGGTAAAAATTTGTCATTTAAGAATGGGTTAAAGTCCTTGCCATATTCCACTCCATCGAATCTAGCCATATTGGAAGCCACTTCACAGGCACATAAAACACTGTAGGCGGTGATAGAATATTGTGTATGTGGAAGGGACACCTGAACTACTTTAGCACCTGCCTTCTCAAACAGGTCAGCAGCCTCACTCCATGCTTGCTTTACCTCTGGAGTTAATCCTGGGGCATGATATTCCTATGTAATAAAAATTAAAATTGGTTCATCACTATATAATCAGACAGTGTAGATAAACCCATTCCCACACAATGGTGCTCTTTAATGCCCTTCAATATGAAAGCTTTCGAAAACAGTTTGTGTCAAGCGATTTCTTCATTGTCCAAAATATTTTCTATGCCAAAGGACAAAGATTTTAAAGATTTCATCAACTTAAAATTGTAGTTTGCAGCGTCTTTGAATTTGGACTGGTCTAAAATTTTATCGCCTGGGAATGGGCTATACTATAATGGTCACTTGATTTCAATTTATCAATTCAGAACATTTCAGATCAATTCTAAAGGCTGAATATTTAACCACATTGAATTACAATGGATTTCCACGCAATTATGCTTTTTTTACCCTCAAGAATAAATGTTAGAGAAAACATATGGAAATAAAAAAAACGGTGTGAAACAAGCAACTTCTTTGTTTCCCACCATGTTTTTCTACCAAACAAGACAAGGAACTGTAAGATTTTATCACCCTAAAATTGTCTGGTTGACAATTGGACAGATCAAAATCTGGTAATTGGTAAATGAAATGCTCTAGACAAGATTGAGTAATGATAATCCTAGTCTATTATTTAGCCTTTGTTGTGGATACTAGGTGAGACTGTCTTGATAAGACATTAGTCACTCAAATCACCAATTGACCAATCAAATCATTCATTTAGACTGAAAATGTACTTTGAACATGGACATTTTCTGACATGTATGTGAATAATTCTTTTTAAGTTTGGCTACTTAAACATTGTAACTACAGCTTATTTAACCTGTAGTTACAATGTTTAGGTCACTAACCAACTATTTAACTTTTTTTGTTACATATTACTGATAATAAATTTTGCAAAATAACGTGGTTTAAAATTGAAGTGAACTTCCTGTCGGAACTCAGTGGGCGTGGCTAGTGATCCCTCAATCATTCTAATGAACTTTATTTGATAATAATTTAATTGTTAGTTTCGTCTATCAAAAACAAGCGTTCTGATTGGTCGAAAAATTGAATTCATACCTCCATGAACAAAATTTTGAGCACGCAGTGATTTTGTATTCTTCCACACAAAATAGTCTCATACAAAAAGGTATCAAAAGATGTAGGTTTTTTGCTTTTTTCACTCGATACTATTAAATTATAAGAAATGAAGAGAATATTTTTTGTTTTCATGGAGGTATGAACCAAAAAACCTAATCACACAATGTATGAATCCGCTTCGCATATTCATACAGTGTGATTAGTTTTTTCGGTTCATACCTCCATGAAAACAAAAAATATTCTCTTCATGTCTTAAATAAAATTTTCCAATTTTCAATAAAAAACATCCCGTCAACCTCATAAGCTGAAGCTGTGTATAAACCATTAGAATTAATATTGTCCTATATCTTATTATTTTGTGGTGTAAAGATCCTTTTTTTTTCGTTTCTGACACAAGTCCTAGTACCTTGGATGCTCATCTTATAAATGTAAAGTATTCATCTTATTCATTTTATCTGTGATTGTTTGGTGCAATATATCCTTTAGTGTTGGAAAACTTCCCCTGGTATTGTTTGGTTTATAATAATTCCATAATTGGGGAAAAAATGCTGGAAAAAATTAATATGGATGAAAAGAGAGTTGATACCTTAGGTATTCCTACACAGAGATCTTTGACGGAGATATCTTCATCCAAATCATACCGTTTGAACTGATCTGTTACAGTTGTGGAGTCGTTTATATCATGACCAGCTATGGTATCTAAAATATTATATCAACATGCATAGTAAAACCTCTTCTTACAACCACCTCATAAATACAACCAACGGACAATTACAACCAGTTTTTGGCCAAATGGATTTTTCTAATTTCATTGGATGCAAACTCCAATAAAATGCAAATCACCCATGCCAAATAACGATTACCAAATATCATGCTTATTCTGTATAATAAACTGTGTCAAATCCCACTTTAAACAACAACTTATTTTCTAATCCTTGAAATCCATCAATCGGTTTCTGAGAAGAAAATTTTCAAAGTTTTCACTATATATCATCTGGAAATACAACCACATTGTAAGCAATGTTTTTCATCTGATCATTTTTTTTCAAAATATGATAAATGACACAATAGGATCATTCAGGGGGACTATGAAATCTGGTTGAAATCCATCAACTGGTTTCTTTGAAGAATATCTTTAAAACTTCCACTATATGTCCTATATGAAAATTATCCCCACCTATAACAGCCATGCTTGTTATCAAATTCAATTCTTTCTGTGAATCTGACAAAGGGTCATCCAAGGATCATTCATGGAAAAAAGGTTCAAATCTGTGCAGTACTTTTTTAGGAGAAGATTTTAAAGTAAAACTTCCAGGACGCACATGCTGTCCTGCATCATCCTAGGTATATTGGAGATCCTACCATTCAGAGCTAATTTCCAGAGTACAGTAATTCTTTGAAGTGTTTTGGTGGAGGGTCAATAGGCATTGATACATATTACATATCAAAGCTCTTGGCCTAATGATTTAAGAGGAGAAGAATATCCTTCTTTATTCCTTTCTAAAACTTGGATTGCACAGAAATGGCTTATTTTAAGAATACAGTAATTCTTTGAAGTATTTTTGTAAAGAGTCAATAGACATCGATACAAACCAATTATTAAAGCTATAGGCCTTATGGTTTGGGAGAAGAAGATATTTAAAGATTTCCTTCTTATTTTACATGTAAAATCAGGGATAACACAGAAACAGGCTAATTTTCAAAGTACAGTTATTCTTTGAAGGGTTTAGGTAAAGGGTCAATAGACATTAATACATAGAAAATATTAAAGCTCTAGGCTTTATGGTTTGGGAGAAGAAGATTTTCCTAGATTTCCTTCTTTATTTCTATGTAAAATCAGGGATTGTACAGAAAAGTGCTTATTTTCAAGATACGGTCACTCTATAGAGTCTTTTGGCGGAGGGTCAATAGATGATTATTTATTCTAAATATCAAAGCTCCAAACCTTCTGGATTGTGAGATGAAGATTTGCAAAGATTTCCTTCTTTATTTCTATGTAAAAACAGGGATCACACAGAATAGGGCTAATTTTCAGAATACAGTAATTCTTTGAAGTATTTAGATAGAGAGTCAATAGATGACAATTTATATCAAATATCAAAGTTCTAGGCCTTATGGTTTGGGAGAAGAAGATTTCAAAGATTTCCTTCTTTATTTCTATGTAAAATCAGGGATTGTACAGAAAAGTGCTTATTTTCCAGATACGGTCATTCATTAGAGAATTTTTTGGTAGAGGGTCAATAGATTATGATTTATATCAAATATCAAAGCTCTGGGCCTGTAAGTTTTTTCTAATTTTTTGCCATGGCAACCAAAGTTCTTCGTGGTTTTCAATTCTTTGAAGTATTTTGAAAGAGCATGACCTAAGGATTATTTCTGTGGTTTAGGAGGTTATTTTAGGGGGAGAAGATGTTTTTGTAATTGAGAATGGACTTACGGACAGATGTCAGATGATTTCTGATCACATCAGCTCACTCAGAGCACTTCGTGCTCAGGTGAGTTAATAATGTTGGCAATTTCTTCACTATCCATATATTTTCTATGCAAGATGACAAATATTTTTAAAAAATTCATCTACTTGAAAAAGTTGTCTAACAAGTCTAAGATAAGACGAAAAGTTTGTTCGATTTTGGGTTCAAGCTGCTAAAAACAATCTTTCTGAATTATCACAGCTAAGTGGATTTATTCATATGCTTCCCGAGTATTACCAGTGCAAGGCTGGACCTCTGAAGTGTCTTAAATACAGACATATCCAGATGACTAGTGGCAAACAGGCCTTGAAATCCTCTCGAGTCATACCCTAATCACTGAACCAGGCAGGACCCCTATACATGGTGAAACCTCACATGCTTAACCAATTACCGCACAACAAAATTTCAAACTAGTCAAAATTGAAAGGAGTTACAGATCACAATTTTTAGTTAAAAAAAAAGTTAATTTTTTCAACTTTTTGTTGAGAGAACTTTGTGTAAAATGAAGAAATTGCTTGTTACAAGCAATTTCTTCGTTTTCCACAGTATTTTCCAAAGCATTTTTCTTGAGGGGCATCAAAAACCATCAATGTATGGGAATGGGTTAAGGGGTAAATTTCATAATGAAAATAGAGAACATCTTACAGTGGAAGTTTAATTAATTACCCACAGCATCGGAATTTATGATATATAAATAGATGCATTTAAAAGAAAGTTTTCTATAATAGCCTAACCCACAACCAGAAAAAAAAAGATCTTAGACTGAGCCAAATTGACAGATGTTGCAGACGACATTTCTAAGTCTGGGAAATTTTGAAAATCTTTAACTTTTAGGAAATCAAATTTTGAACAATGAGAAAATGCTTGTTACAAGCAATTTCTTCATTTCCACAATGTTTTCTATTGTTTTTTATTGAAGGACATGAAAAAAAAGGATTGAGTAGGAATGGTTAATGTATATGGTTTTAACCCATTCCCACATAATAATGTTCTTTGAAGCCCCCCCAAGAAGAAAAGCTTAGGAAAACATTGTGGAAATGAAGAAATTGCTTCTGAAATGAAAATTCTTTATTATTCATGATGTTTTACTCAAAAAAAAATTCATGAACTAAAAACACCTTTAACTTGGACCAGTCTAAAAATTTGCCATCTGGTTAAGGGGTAACCCCTACCTTGTTTGACTTTTTTGATACAAAATAGTCAAGCCACCAAAAACTTACTGAAAATGATTGCTGCATCATTAACCGTTTTAGCCAAGATACCAGGTACATCAAGAGAGTTGACCAGTGGTATGAGTCCATGTCTTGACAGTAAGCCATATGTGGGTTTGAGCCCAACTACACCACAGTAAGATGCTGGATTTCTAGTTGAGCCCCCAGTGTCTGACCCTAGAGCACTGAAATGGCAAGAGAAATTGTGAAATTCCATGTAAGTTTATTGATGCCCTTCACAAAAAATTCTTTTGAAAACATTGTGGAAAATGAAGAAATTGCTTCTAACAAGCAATTTCATCAATATTCACAATGTTTCTACCATAAAAGACAAAAACAATAAAATTCCACAAACTTAAAATTGTCATCTGTAGCTTCTTTTAATTTGGACCAGTCTAAAATTTCATTGTGTGAGAATGGGTTAACAACTTTCTACAACCATAGATATACTGTTGTCATAAAAACACTTCTGTAGTAAGGAAAATGTTCAAAATAAAGGTCACTTCAATGGACTATGCAAAGTAATGGGAATTTCAAAATAGCTCAACAATTCTCCTGGTCACTTCTCTGTTTAACCTAAAGAAGAAAATTGATTTCAGCAATACAATCCATGCTTTTTTAACAATAAAGAAGCTAAACTGATTTTGACAGTCTTCCATCTAAGAAACATTTCTGTCAAGAAAATTATCCATGATTTTTTGTTTTTCTTTTTCTAGCCATGGAAAAAAACATTTAAGGATTTTTAAACTAGTGCACCAAGGGACTTATAATGGTTGCAAGCCATCGAGTACCACCTCGGAAGATAAAATGATCGATTGTATGGGGAAAAATGTCACTTTTAACAGTATTTCAGGATTAAAATGGAGGCTGGAGTTCCTAACCATGGATTCCTTGTATTTCTCACACTAGTACTACAACCTCCTATCCGAGCCTCAAGCTGTTCATCCATCTTAGGTTAACAATTAACCACCCATTGGAGAGAGACACCTCCTGGGAATAATAAGGGTGAAAATTCATATGCACACAAAAGACAATTGTACATGTAGATCTATTAACCAATTCCCACACAACGAATCTTAGTATGGTCCAAATTTAAAGAATATTCAGACCAAATTTTAGATTTTGAAACTTTCTGATTGCAAGCAATTTCTTCATTCACACAATGTTTTCTCAAATGTTTTTCTTGACGGGCGTTAAAAAGTGTTTGTGTGTGGAAATGGGCAAAATACTATGTCATGGAAATAAACATGCTAACCCTTACAGTTTAGAGTTGTGTTTTTAATAACCACGCTAACCTTTCTAACTAGGTTATTGTTTTTCAGATATTTTATTAAACAATAGAATCAAGATTGTCCTAGATTGCTCAATTGAATTCAGCAGGTCTTATTTATGAAAGAAAAAGTGGTACAGAAGTCTTGTAAAATTCATTCATATTGATAATGTTGTCATTGAGGCCTTTTACCCTATGTTTGGATGGTATTATCTCATTTTCAAAATGGTCCAACCTTGTGACCTCATAATCATTCTGACTACGTTTCATCAAGATAGGGTCAAAATTATGATCCCTTGAGTGTACACACACACATATATACCATTAAAGCCCCTTCATATTTTCCCATGGAACCTTCTATTTTCAATAGGATTCGTATTTAAGACCCAACGTTCATCCAGACCATGTATCAACAAGACTGAGCATGTGGCCCCAAGAGTATAAACAAAGAAATTGTCATTTAGGCCCTTTTCCCATGTTTTCAAACATAACCCTCCCATTTTCAATAGGGTTCATCAATATTGGACCAAAGTTGAGGTCCCTAGAGTTTAAACAAAGAAATTATCACAACGCTTCCATTTTGTCATATTTTTCTATGTAATCTTTCCATTTTTGATAGGGTTCATCCTTATGACCTAAAATTATTCTGACAAAGTTTCATCAATATTGGGATAAAACTTTGGCCTCTAGAATGTAAACACTAAAATTATTGACGCCATGTGACAAACATTAGACATTCAAGTATCACTAAAGCTAACCATGCAAATGTTGTACTTGGATGTTATAAGGAAAAAAATTTGCTTGTAAAATAGTTTCTTCATTTCCCACATGTTTTTATCTAGAAAGACAAATATTTTCTGAAATTCATCAACTTAAAATTGTTGTTAGCATTTTCTTTCCATTTAGACCAGTCTAGCAAATTGTCATCTGGTAATGGGTTTAAGTACTTTCATCAAATATGAAAAAGAAAACAAATATGGCCCAATATATCATTTTACAAAAAACCTTACCCAAAACAGGTTCCTGTGGACACAGCAACAGCACTGCCTCCTGAACTTCCCCCTGCTATATACACATCATTATCAATTAGATTGTCTTTAAAATTATTTACAGGTTCATTATTCTTCATACTTTCTGTATGGAGATTGTTCAAAGCATAACTTCCTTCCTTGCTTTTCTGTTTTCTATGGCAATTTTTTAACTTGAATTTCCAAGGATTAAATACAGGACCATAAAAACTGTCTGTACTTCCACATCTGTAAATAATATGTATATAATATCTCTCACCAATTTTGTTTCTCACAAAAACAATGGTTAGATTAGTTTTCTGTTTTTTTTTAATACATAGCAAAGGTTCTCTTACTTAGTTATGATTTAGTATTTTGTCATACAGAAATTTATTCTAAATGTGTTCAGATCATGATTTCTCTATGGCTGTTTCCATTTGAAAATAAGAGTAGTTGATGGACTGCAAATGCCAATCAAAAAATCAATCCACCAATTAAATCAATTAGACTGGAAGGGAACCTTGAGCTCCGACATTAATCTTAAATTTTTTTTGTGGTTTGGCTACTTAACCCATTCCAACCCAATACCGCTTTGTAATGCCCCTCTAGAAACAAGAGGGCCGTTGGCCCTGGGGCGCTCACCTGAGATAAAGGCTCTTTTTCTTTCAACAGTCTAATTTCATGTTAAGGTTAGGATTATGAAAACAAGTGGGCCACAATTACATATAAAGACTATGAACCTGGGAATCCAAAAGTCCAAATTACAAATTCCAAGGCTTTAGTGCCAATTTGAAAGAAGGAAAAAACTTTTTCCATGGATTATAATTTCAGAAATAAGAAAGAAGTCTGTGAACTGATGCTTCATGCCTATACCCCCCCCCCCCCCCCCTATGTCTGCCCCTTGAGACCCGAGGATCCTGATTTTAGCCATTTTGTAAGAGGTCAATGTACTGATGCTTCATGCAAAATATCAAGGCTCTACGCCTTCTGGGTCAGGAGGAGAAGATTCTTAAAGATTATTTTGAAATTTCACTTTTGTTGCCATGGCAACCAGAGTTTTAAACGGATTTCAATTATTTTAGCTATTTTTGAAGGGGACCACCTAAGGAACATTTCTGCAAAATTTGGTTCAAATTGGCCCTGTGAATTGGGAGGAGATGTCATTTAAAAAAATGTTTTTATTTCTATGTGAACCCCACCCCCCTGGGTTTCCGCCCCTGGTTACCCGAGAATCATGATTTTAGCTATTTTGAAAGAGGTCAATATACTGATGCTTCATGCAAAATATCAAGGCTCTACGCCTTCTGGGTCAGGAGGAGAAGATTTTTAAAGATTATTTTAAAATTTCACAACCAGAGTTTTTAATGGATTTCAATTCTTTAAGCTATTTTTGAAGGGGACCACCTAAGCAACATTCCTGCCAAATTTTGTTCAAATCGGCCCAGTGGTTTGAGAGGAGATGTCATTTAAAAAATCGTTCTTTATTTCTATATATACCCAACCCCCCTGGGTCTCCGCCCCTGGGGACCCGAGGATCATGATTTTAGCTATTTTGAAAGAGGTCAATATACTGATGCTTCATGCAAAATATCAAGGCTCTATGCCTTCTGGGTCAGGAGAAGATTTTTAAAGATTATTTTAAAATTTCACTTTTGTTGCCATGGCAACCAGAGTTTTTAACGGATTTCAATTCTTTTAGCTATTTTTGAAGGGGACCACCTAAGCAATATCTCTGCCAAATTTGGTTCAAATCGGCCCAGTGGTTTGAGAGGAGATGTTATTTAAAAAATTGTTCTTTATTTCTATATATACCCAACCCCCCTGGGGCTCCGCCCCTGGGGACCCGAGGATCATGATTTTAGCTATTTTGAAAGAGGTCAATATACTGATTCTTCATGCAAATTATCAAGGCTCTATGCCTTCTTGGTCAGAAGGAGAAGATTTTTAAAGATTATTTTAAAATTTCACTTTTGTTGCCATGGCAACCAGAGTTTTTAATGGATTTCAATTATTTTAGCTATTTTTGAAGGGGACCACCTAAGCAACATTTCTGCCAAATTTGGTTCAAATTGGCCCAATGGTTTAGGAGGAGATGTCGTTTAAAGGAATTGTTGACGGACGATGCACGACGGCCGGACGCCGGACAAAAGGCGATCACAACAGCTCACTAGCACTATGTGCTCAGGTGATCTAAAAAGATTGGTAAAACATTGTGGACAAAATTGTTTGAAGGAATCTGATAGAGGGTCACCCAAAGATCATTTCTGAGAAATTTGGTTGAAATCCATCAACTGGTTTATGAGAAGAAGATTTTCAAAGCTTTTACCATATATGGAAATTAGTCCTATCCATTAAAGCCATGTTTCTGATCAAAATTCTTTGAAGGAATCTGATAGAGGGTCACCAAAGGATCATTTCTGTGAAATTTGATTGAAATCTGTTCAGTACTTTCTGAGGAGAAGATTTTCAAAGGAAAAGTTTACAGACAGGCGACCGGACGTATGGACGCACACATGCACGAGGGACACAACGCCATGAAAATAGCTCTCTGGCTTTCAGCCAGTGGAGCTAAAAACGGGAAAGGGTTAAGAGTTCTTTAGATTCTAATGTAGCAGCTTAAAAATCTTAATCTAAACAACACTTTTTCTTAATGATCTTAATAAGAATCTTTAGAATCTCGACAAGATGAATAACAGTACGTTTTTCTGACATGAAGAGTACCGGTAGTTGTGAATTTCCAAATTAATCTTGGAATTCCTAATGACGACCAAAGAAAAACCACAATTTTGTGCACATAAAGAATGTATTGATGACATCATTTAACCCATTACCAGATGGCAAAATTTCTCACTGGGTCAAAATTTAAAAAAGTTGCAGACAACATTTAAAAGTGCAAACAGCCATGTGTAAGACTGGAGTATTTGTCACGACTGTTTGCTGTAGAAAAGATCGGTTGAAATTTTCAGAAGTAGCAGACACAATTTTCAGTTGATGAATTTTAAAACCCTTTTCTTTCTTAAGTTGAAAAAGAAGTTGAAAAAGAAAAAAATATCTTCCAGAGCTTTTTTCTTGTGGGGTGTCAAAAAGTTGGAAATGGGTTGAAAAAGGAGAATTGGTGATAGAGAGTGAAAAAATGAAGTCAATTGAATATTAAATACAAAAAAAACAGCCTATACTACAAAAATTTCACTTTTTAGTGCTTAACCCTTTCCCACATAATAATGCTTTTTGGACGCCTCTCAATAAAATAATCATGAAAACATTGTGGAAAATAAAGAAATTGCTTGTAACAAGCAATTTTTTCATTTTACACAATGATTTCTTTCTAGAAATATGAAAGATCTAAAATTTCATAAACCTTAAATTGTCCTTTGCAACTCCTTTCAATTTGGACCAATCTGAAATTTTGCCATCTGGTAATGAGTTAAATCAACAGCCATAGTTCAAAATCTAATTTCTTCAAATCATAAGTTTCTCTAAAACAGATTTAGCCTGTTAAATTAGATTATTAACTTCATAACCCATTACCACACAACAAAAATTTAGACTGGTCAAAATTGAAAGAAGTTGCAGATGACAATTTTCAATTTATGAAATTTTAAAAAATTCCTTAATTCTTCAATTTCCACAATGCTTTCCACAGTTTTTGTTCTTGTTAGCATCAAAAAGCATCATTGTGTTTGAATGGGTTAAATACAGTGGTAAACCTAGTTAGTGGGGTGAATCAGTTTTATCCTACCAAGATGACAAGTTTGAATAAATTTAAAGATTTACTGAAATCTGACATGCTTATTGGTTTGGTTGTCAGACTTTAGAGTGCAGAGGGAATTACAGTCTTGAACTCCATTGCCACACTCCTGGTTGCTTGAGTCTCAACAGGCAAAACATTTCAAAGCCATTTCAGCATTGTAATTGAGAAACAAAGGAATAAGATGATTAACCCATTCCCACACAATCACATGTTTTGATGCCCCTTAGGAAAACATTTTGGTTAAACATTGGGAAATTATGATAAGCAATTTCTTCATTTCCCACAATGATTCTATCCACAAGAGCAAAGCTTTTTTAAAATTCAATCAACTCTGATTGCCGTATGCAACATCTTTAAATTTGGACCAGTCTCAAATTTTATCATCTGGTAATTGGTTGTCTGGTAAAATAGGTTAACCAAGCTTTGCTTAGAAGTTAAACATTGTTAACCCGTAACATATATGCTTTTCATTTTCTCCTCACCCCATAGCAAACTCATCCATGTTAGTTTTACCAGCTAACACAGCACCCTGATCTATCAACTTCTGAACCACAGTGGCTGTATATGGGGGAATAAAGTTGTCCAACATTTTGGATGCACAGGATGTTCTGATATTCTTTGTACAAAAATTATCCTTCACAGCAATAGGTAGTCCAGCTAAATTACACCGTGCTAAAAAAAAATAAGGGCTGACTTAAAAACAAAAAGTCAACTGCACAACTAAAGCATATTTTTTTCTTTCTTATGCAGAGACAGACAAGAGCTGTTGGGTAATGATCAGAAAACAACTGCTTGACATAAAAGGTATGAAGCTTGGCAAATGTAACTAGAGTTTAAACAAAGAAATTGTCATTAAGGCCCCTTTTCGTGTGTTTTCCAATAGAACCTTCCTTAAATGAACTGGTTTAATCTCTATGACCAAACAATTATTCTGGCCAAGTTTCATGAAGATAAAATGAATGTCTGAGTAATGAATCTTTGCCTAGAAGATAATATGCTGGTCACAAAGAATTGTGCAAAGTTTCAAAGCAAAAGCATATGTAGAAAGAGATTTATTAAAGACATATGACAGATGTGCATATAGTTTAACCCTTTCCTGTTCAAACCCGGGATTTTACGTTGCTGCGGCTTTGTACTTGAGAAAATATTGTGGAAAAAGAAGAAATTGCTTGTATGAAGCAATTTCTTCTTTTCCCACAATATTTTCTACCACAGAGGATGGTTTGATTACAAATTCCATCTAATTTCTGCTGTCGTCTGCAACTTCTTTCAATTTGAACTAGTCTAAAATTTCAAGAAACTGGAAAGGGTTAACCAAGAATTTGTAAGTCTGAAAAGGGTTAAAATTCCACTGAAATGAATGTCAGAGAAATGGATCTGTTTCTACAGGCTCACAAAAACAAGTGCAAAGTTTCAAAGCAAAGGCATTGGTTTAAGAGAACTATTAAAGATATATGACAGTAGCACGCAAAGTTTAACCAAAAATTCTTAAGTCCAAAAAGGATAAAATTCCTCTATAATAAATGTAATTGTAATTAATTTTTGCCTAGAAGATTATATGGTGGTCACAAAAGCATGTGCAAAGGTTCAATGCAATAGCATTAGAAGAAAAAGAGTTATCTAAGATATATGACAGTTACACATAAGGTTTAACCAAGAAATTCAAAGTCCAAAAAGAGTTAAAATTCCACTAAAATGAATGTCAGAGTATTGAATCTATGTCTAGAGGCTGATAATATTGCCACAAAAATATGTGCAATGTTTCAGAGCAATAGCATTAGTAAAAAATGAGATATAACACTTGCACGTAAGATTTAACCAAAACATTATGCAGAACCAACACCAACGTCTGGGTGATCTGAATACCCCCCCCCCCCCATCCTCGAATAGCTAAAAAGTTTCAAACCACAATCCTATAAGTAGTAATGTAGATAAAAAATCTCATACTTAAAAGTCTAAGTCAAGGTTAAAACTCTACTAAAAGGAAAATCAGAGGAATGAATATTTGTTACGGGGTTGATATATTGATCACAAAGCCATGTGCATTGTTAGTATGAACAAAGATTTAACAACTGCATGTAAAACTTAACCAAAAAAACGAAAAAGGACGAAAATTCAAGTAGAAATAGAGATATAGTACTTGCAGTAAAACATTACCAAAAGCATTACACTGTTGCCAACGCAGACATCAATATAAATTCCTGGATGATTGGAATATCCCTCCCCCTTTTTTTTTTGAATAGTCAAGCTAAAACTATAATTTTTCATGAAACAAGGTTACAATATATTAAGCCCCCTGTATCTGTAACATAATTTCATGTAAATGGTTCACAAATAATGCATGTTCAGTGGCTTTTGATTATTAATTCTAATGTGTCATTTCATTAAATTCTTACCAGCACCAAGATGCAACACCCTATTGAGAAACAGGGAATATGATCTCTGTAATTGTTCATATTTTCAGTTTTAATGAAAGTTGGTCATAAAATGTGTAAAGACAGTGATTTTAACAGTTAAAGATTTCCATAGTAACAAGTGAAATCTTTACCAGACAATCTGTGTTCTGATGCTACTACTTTAGTTTCAGTGATGTATGCATTTAGAAGATGGATCCTGGCCATCCTGTTGTAGCATTTCTCGCATATCTCCTTTGCCGAGATCTTTCCTGTTTTCACCTGGTTGATTGCCTATAGAAAATAAAGACAAGTTAACCAATTCCAGACGACAAAATTTTAGACTGGTCCAAATAGAAAAGAGTTGCAAACAATAGTTTCAAGTTTATGAATTTTTAACGGGCCCATTTTTAACTTTTTAACTTTCTGGGTCGAAAACATTGAGTTTAATGAAGATATTGCTTGTTACAAGCATTTTCTTCATTTTAAACATCGTTTTCGTATATTAATTAATATATTAATGGGTAACACTGACTATAGTAAATACAGAAATTTAGCATTATATAGTAAAATCTAAATTATCGTGCATATCTCTATTATCATGCATGACCCCTATGGAGCCTTATGGAGTTCAGGTGACCTATTTTTTTCACGGGATGTTTTGCTTTTTGCGCCACCTTACCAGTGCTTCAAGGAAAATTAAAATCATATTGCACCTTAAACTAAGACCCAACTACATGTAACATATTCGACATCAGGCTTTTTTCAAGTGTCAACACATAGGCTATTTCAAGCCTTGTGTAAGCTAAATCTGAACTAGACTTGACCCACAAAGAATTGATGGAATAAGCTGATTTAAACTGAGGTAGCATACTTTAAAGGTAAAATGACAATTTTGCATCTCTTTACTAGTCAAGGACGGTTTTCTTCCAGATACAAGATAACTGAGGAAGCAATCCGACGTTTTTGTGAGGTCAGCTAGCTTTTGATTTAAGCCAATTTCATGATTATAACATCAGAATTGAACCAAATTATGTTGATAAGTGTAAGAAATATCAATTGATAGGAGATTGACATCAAATTGTTTTTAAGTCAATTTGTCAAGGTACAGGGATGGCGCAGTGCTTACGTGCATGATAATGAGGTGAAGAGGATATACCGCAAAGCTTTGTGATGAAATGAATAACAGATAAGTTAAATGGGGGACTGAGTGAATAATATTGTATTATCAGTTTGTACTTTTGTGCAAGAATGTTGTATTCTTGGACGGTGGCCTATATATATAATAAATCACATCACTTATCTAGAATTTTGGTAGGTGTTCGCAAATAAGGTCAACTATTATAAGAAAACGGCTTTTCCCAACCTCTTTCAGGCTCATTGACAGCATTTTCCACTGATAACAATCTTCAAATACACCGCCACACGAATGATTTTTCGATGCGTTCTTTGAATAAAGACTTCAAAGAGGCACTAATTGCAAATATTTCTGGATATCTCTGTTTTTGAAATCAGTTTCTATTATCAGAGAAATTCTTAAATACGTAAAAGACCAAATTTTGTCCGGTATCGTCGTCTTTAGTCAAGAGTAGTTCTCACAGCGGTGTCTTTCTCATGCACCTTGAAGATGGATTCCTCATCAGGTTGTCAATGACGCTTTTTACAAAAATATGTATTTTAGCGATATTAATATTCAACAATCAAAATATATGCCAAAGATTGTCCTTTAAAACGTTTGATTTGTCAATTATTACCTAAGATATGTGTATGTATGTCTAGCTGCGTTCAAAATAAGGAGGTCCACTTCAGCTCCATGATCCAAACTGGGACTTTTCACTATTGATCTTTCTTTTTAGATACCTAAATGTAGACAATGCACGAGAGTAAATGCAAATTTATAATCTACACGAAAAAACAATGATGATGGTCTTGTTGGATCTCAAAATATTAATCCTGAATGACAAACAGCGTTGTTGAGCAAGATGATGTCATTTTCATTAGTCGGACAAATCATTCACTTTGATTATCTTAGAATCAATTTCATTAGACTTTCATAATGTGATCTGCAGTTTCTGGCAAATTCCCTTTTTTTTAATATCAATTATCTTCTTTCAACAGCAACAAAAGTTTGATGTAATCGTAGATTTGGATTTGTATCTGTCACTCAAGTATGAATCCTGGTCCGTTTGCCCAAAAACACGTTTGCCCTAATAATTTTTTGCCCTAATTTCAGTTTGCCCCGGGTCCGTTTGCCCTAATTCCCATTTGCCACGGGTCCGTTCGCCCTATATTTCAATTACATTATAGCTTTCCACAATAAAAAAAATCTTGTAAACATTTATTTTTCCTTTATGAGATGTTTAGGTTATGTAAGGCAGTTCTTTTAGCTCATATTAAGAAATAATTTCAGACTGATCTAAAGTTGCAGTGAATGTGAATTGATTCCAAGTACATAATAAGGTTAAAAGAAATTTTTTGAAAAGGAGATGGTTGTATCAAATTCGAGATTCCAAATTATGTTTTCTTGAATATAGTTAATACAAGTTTACAATCATGTTTTATTGCTACAATTATCTGTTTAATAATATTGGAACACCGTTTTTGACAAAGATAGAATAATTATTTGACAGGATCAATTTGTTATCAGAATTTATTACATCACAAGTATCATTTACAAGTTACCTTTAATCAAAACAATGAATAAATATACAATACACAACCCCGTCCTAGGCGTTCTAGATGTCAAAAGAAAGATTATGGGTAAAGGTATGGGAATTGAAGTATGAATGTTTAATTAAATTAACCCATTACCAGAGGACAAAATTGGTATTATAGACAATTTTAACTGTAATTTATGATTGAATGAAAATTCTTAATGAAAGTGAGTTTAAACTGGTAGATGTAAGGTTGGAGGGTGATATTCAGCCCTTTAAGGCAAGTGAAACTCCATATGCAGCAACACACATTTTTGTTCGCCTAATGAAAATCACTTATTTGACTGAAATCCAGTTTCTTTTTAGCTCACCTGTGCACAAAGTGAGCTATTGTGATCATTGAATATCTGTCGTCCGTTGTGTGGCATGCGGCGTCAACAATTTAAGTGTTAACACTCTAAAGGCCACAATTTTGGCTCAATCTTCATGAAACTTGGCCAGAATAATTGTTAGGTCATAAGGATGTTCCCTATTGATTAATTTGGGAAGGTTCTATTGAAAAAATCTAGAAAAAGGGTCCTAATGACAACTTCTTTGTTTACACTCTAGAGGCCAAAGTTTTGGCTCAATCTTCATGAAACTGATTATAATTATTTGGCTCCAGTTACATTTTTTTACAGATTTTACAGATTTAGGTGAACAATTTAGGACCGTCATGATCTTCTTGTTTAAGTTTGGTATCACTATTGCTCAAAAATGTTTTATTTTCATGTGGATTATTCATTTAACTTTACATTTATGCATCATTCAACACAGAATGTCTTATTTTGTATCAGGTACTTTCATACTTTTTGTCAAGTTCAACCCCTTGTCTATATTTATGTATCCAGTGTAAAAATTTCAGTCATGACAAGGATACAAGAAAACAAGATCTTTATTACAATTTTTTGGCCCACATAGGAGCGTCATAGAAGCATATAAAATAATAAACAAAAGCAAAACAAGAAGAGAATTCCGAATGGCAGATCTAACAGTTTTTAACCTTTTCCTGTTCAACCCCTGGTTTTTATGTCCCTGTGTTTTAATACTTTTAAAATATTTTGGAAAAAGAAGAGACCACTTATAGCCAGCAATTTCTTCTTTTTGCACAATACCTTCTATCCTACTACATGAGTTTTTCTTCAAATAAAATTGATTTTTAAATTGTCGTTTGTAAACTCTTTTACAGTGGAAAATCTAAAATTTAGCAAAACAGTAAAGGGCTAAAAGAAAAAAAGTAATGTTTAATCAGTGTGTGTGCACTTGCACATGCTATTAACTTATACAATTATAATATCCTTCTCTCTATAAATATTATGTTAAGCATATCTAAACGCAAGCAGTATATGCCCATTGCATGCCAAGACTGTGTAACCAAATTATGAATAACACCTACATATACATGCATACATATATATATTTACTTACATGCATATATACACACCCACACACATATTCAGCACACATACATGTATACATTTGCGTGTTGATGCGAATAAAATGTATAGTTTACATATAACATACATAGTAAGGCCCAACTGAAAAAGCAATCCAATTCATGCATGAACAAGTTCCTGTAGTTCCATCTCGGGTTCATTCTAGAGAGCACCCTTGCATCATTTGTGTATATTTTTCACAAAAAATCCTATGACAGGGCCGACCCGGGGCACAAATTTTTGGGGTAGGAATTTCCTGGGTTAGAAACTTATTTTGTATGAAATGGTGGAATTCACAGACCGAGTACAGCCTAGTAACATTAATTAATAGATGATAGGTCATTTGTTCTTTACCTTGTTTACCGTCACAACCAGGTCTGATACACGAAAGCAGACAATTTCAGTCTTTTGGTAGTAATAAAAAGTGTAAGGATTAAGACAATACTCAAATACCACCATAAGACAATTCAAGTGACTAAATTCCGTCAACTAGCAGCCAAACCTCTGAGGTTTAAGACAAATTTGAATGCAAACTTGGCCAGAAAGAATCCTGATCATTTCACAAATTGTAGTTAACAAACATTCCATGGCTGTCTTATGACAGTTTCAAAAAGAAAATGCATTGTAACCTGTGTCAAAAAATGCAATAAGAATAATACCCTGAGGAATAATTAATTTTTAGATGAATACCCTAAAATGACAACTGGAGAGTAATGATCACAAAAACACCGTTTTGGCAGAAAATTTTCAGCCCAATTTTGTCTCTGCTATGAAAAAATTTGTCTCTGAAAACAACAAATTCTTGTTAAGTTTTCTGAAGTTTCCTTGAAATTCGAAGTGTCTTTAGTCTAGTTGTTGTGTTTTGGGTAATTTATGTAAATATGCATATCCCCTATAATATGTAAATTTGACCTCTCTTTTTTTTTTACACTGAGGGGGTCATATGACCCCATGGTTTTCATTCCTTGAATGAACCCTGTCCATCTGTCTTCATACGGAATAATAGCACTGCCAAATTAGGGGCAAATAGCTTATTTTCTAAAGAATTCACCTGTACAGATGCTAAATGCAATTTCTTGTATCATATAATCTGAGAGTATATATCATACATTCTCATTTTGTACCATATGTAGTACAATGATATTTTTACGTTTTGTGTTACATTCAATGCTATTTTCCAAGTCATTTAACCCTTTCCTATTCAATCCCTGAATTTTACATCACTGTAATTTTATAATTGAGAAAACATTGCTTGTAACAAGCAATTTCTTCTTTTTCTACAATGTTTTCTACCCTATTGAATGGTTATTTTTCAGATTAAATCCACTTTGAATTTTCGTCTGGAAAACGTTTGAATTTGGACGGGTCTAAAATTTTGAAAAACAGGAAAGGTTTAATGAAAGAATAGAATAGAAAAGTTGACTTTTAACGTCAAAGTGAATCGATTAACTTGATTCTATTTCTGTGTTCATAAACAAAGTAAATATCTATAAAACACTTAAATCGTAGCAATCATTATCATGATTGAAAGCTAATTGGTTTATCATTTTCAGAAAGGTTTGTATAATCAAATAGATTAGTTAAATTGGCATTTGCTTGAACCGTAGAATGTTGAATGAATGTTGATAAACTAAACAACCTGTTCTCACACATCTCCTTGTTTTAGCTTCCTGTAGGATACTACTTTGGAAATAGATAATTTGCTTGGAGCAAACATTACCCCTTTATACTAAATTTGTTTTAAAAAAAATGGTTCTTTTATTTTAGTTAGGAGGCATTTCATATACAGAATTACTTTAAATCAAAGGACTGGCACTACTGGAAGCAGTCAGCACTAGTAACAGGTTAGCAAAAGAGAATAACAGATGGTGTAGACTAAGTACAGACTGCACATCATGTGCAGGCTAATCTTAGGGTCTACTTCTTGTCAAAACAGAAATAATCTGGGCTCAGCATGACAAGGCTTAACTTCGACCCTGTCTAAAATTCTGTCACCTGTAAAGGCTTATACTTAGGAATTCATGAGTCTGTTGAGTGTGGTTTTAACCTATTCCCACACAATCCTGCATTTTTATGACCAAAAAAAATAAATTAAATTACTTGTTTCTTTTAGCAAATAATGTCTCTCTTTTACTGAATATTTCTTTTTTATTTATTTCTTTTTCATTCATGTAGAGCTGATTTTCTAATGTGGAGTTGAAACAATAAGATATTTGGTAATGAAATAATACCATAAAATCATTTACCCATATTTCATATTTTTATTGATTGAATGGGGTTTTAAGCCACTTTTATCAGTTTTTCAGTCATATCATGGCTACTGGAGCAACCAACAATGGATTCCTGGTATTAACGACTGCGCTATGACAGCGACTCTCATATTATTTTGCCTTACCACAAAGTGGTCATGGTAAGCTATTGTGATCTAGCTGTGTCAGGCGTCAGGCATTTGTCAACTTCTTGTGTGCACTCTAGAGGCCACAGTTATTACTCAAAATGCCTATAAACTTGGTCTGAATGTTTGTCTCCATAAAACCTCGGACAATTCAATATTGGATCACAACGGGTCAAAAACTAGGACACTATGTCAAATCTTAGAAATACCTTGTTGGCACTCCAAAGGTCACATTTTTGCTTCAAATGTCTTTATATTTGGTCAGAACATTTGTCTGCATAATATAACATAAAGTTCATTATTATGGGTTATGTGGGGTCAAAAACTAGGTCACTAGGTCAAATCCTAGAAATAATCTTGTGAGCACTCAAGAAGCCACATTTTTTCCTCAAACCAAATGATATTCTATTAGAATATTTGTTTTCATGTTATCTCAGCCATGTTCAAATTTGGGTCCTATAAGGTCAAAAACTAGGTCACTAGGTCAAATCTTAGAAATACTCCAGAACACTCCAGAAGCCATATTTTCCACTCAATTGAATTGATATTTTGTCAGAATGTTTGTCTGCCTAATATCACCGTCAAGTTCAATATCATTGGTTAAGTGGGGGTCAAAAACTAGGCCACTAGGTCAAATCCAGGCCTCCTAGTGAAACCTTTAAAACCTTTAAAAACCTTTAATTTCAGAGCAAACCTTTAAAACCTTTACATTTCCCCAGAAAACCTTTAAAACGCCAAAATAGCCTGTAATTCTCACTCAAAACCTTTATATTTGCTCTGACTGGTTGCCGTGCTAGCTTAAAGCAAGTAATGGATTTTGTTCTGCATTTTCCTACACTGTAAAACAGGAGCTATGTATGATATAAATATGCAGAGAAAATAGGTATACACATTAAATAAGGTATGTATTATATTGCATAATTCAAACAGTATATAACATCAAAAAATGACTTTGGTATGACTGTGGGTTTAATAAAGAAATGAGAAATTCGACGAAAATAGCCTTTATTCACTCTTTATTTTTTCATGTTTTACACTAAAAGGCCTTTTTTTCATACATTGGAGCCTTTATAAAAACCTTTATTTTTGTTTTGGCCTGCTAGGAGGCCTGTCAAATCCTATAAGTAATCTTGTGAACACTCTTGAGGCCACATTTTAGGCTTAAATGATATTTGGTCAGAATGTTTCTTTTCTTTTCAACTCAGCCAAGTTCAAATTTGGGACTCATTGGGTCAAAAACTCTAGAGGCCATATTATGGCTCATTGAATTGATATTTGGTCAGAATGTTTGTCTGCATAATATCTAGGTCAAGATTGGTAATTGGGTAATGTTGGATCAAAACTAGGTCGCTAGGTCAAATCCTAGATAAGATCTTGTGTGCATTTTAGAGGCCTCGTTTTAGGGTCAATCGGAATATTTGTTCAGAATGTTTTTGTCCATGTTATTTCAGCCAAGTTCAAATTCGGGTCACATGAGGTCATAAACTAGGTCACTAGGTCAAATCTTAAAAAACATTTGTGCACTCTAGAGGTCCCATTTTTGGCTCAATTGAATCGATATTTTGTCAGAATGTTTGTGACAATGATATGTTAGCCAAGTTCAAATTTGGGTAACATGGGGTCAAAAACTAGGTCACTAGATCAAATCTTTGAATTTTTTTTTCTCTGGAAACCCTATTTTAGGCTCAATAGTTAGATAACCAAGTTAGACTTTGGTTGACATAGGATCAAAAACTAGTTCACTACACCAAATCTTAGGAATACCTTTACATCCAAAAGGCCACATTTTTGGCCTAATTTGTTTGATATTTGGTCAGAATATCGGTTTTAAAAATATCTCAACCATGTTTATATTTGGGTGTAAAACACTTGGTCAAATGTCAGAAAAACCTTGTTGTACTCTATAGGCCATATTTTTTAACTCAAATGACTGGATATTCATTCAGATATTTGTCTTAATGTACAATATAATATGTATATCTTTGTCAAATTTGATATAAGGTCAAATTGGAACAAATACTAGGTCACAAGGTCTAATATAAAGAAATCTTCTTTCCAATTTACTTGCTACTTTTCTTGCACAAATACTTGTACTTTGAAACTTGGTAAGAACGTTTGTTCATGATTTCTTAGACAAGATATGATAATGGGTCACTTTTGGCTATAATAAGGTCACTTGTGCTATTTTACTTCTATAGTCATCAACTCAGGTGAGCACTTTAGAGCCAATGGCCCTCTTGTTTTTATATACATTGTGCAGTTTTACTAATATAATTAAAGGTAAAAATTATATTAAATTTCTTTTTTTATCAATGTTCAAACATTATATTTGATTTTTCTAAACATGTTTCAAATGACCAACATATGGTACAAAATGGCAAATATATGGTACAAAGTGAAACTTACAAAATGTTTATAATTCTAGTCTGAGCATGTTGAACACATTATACCTGATGAGATGCTAATCAATACTGCAGTCATGGATATTTTTGATATACAGTGCTCACCAATGTAACTGAACTATGCCAGGGGCCCCGGCCTAGTGCAGTAGTAGTGCATCAGACTCCTAATCATGGGGTCCTGGGTTTGATCCCTTGCTGCAGCATATATTCTTTCCAACATTTGTCTCCCAACAATAACTGGATATTTGTAAACCTACATGGGATGAGCAGCTGATGGCTAATCAAAAGAATGTAGTGGTAGTGCTGGTGTGAAGAATACCAGAAGTCCTTGGTTAAGTGCTCCAGCTGTCTTGATTTGACTGAATTGCCGTTAAAAGTGGTGTTAAGGTTTTAGTTTATATGGTTCATATGTTAGAACTGCTTGATTTTTTGTCAAGCCACTGGTAGTGAACAAGACTTACTCACCACTATGACAAGTAGGTGTATGTGCTGAAGTCCGACTGAATTTGTAAAACTGCTTTATCTACAAATGGATTTCAAAATAACTTGGTGCAATTGTTCTCCTACGTGGATAAATGTACCATGTGAAACAAATATTTGGAGAGCTCCAAGGTCAGGTTCAAAGCTCAGGTCAAATATTCATATTGAACTTATCCAGAGCATAATCTCCTACATTTGTGCATGGATTTCAAAATAACCTGGAACAGTAGTTCTCAATCATCACTAGATATGCCATCTGAAACATTTTCAGATATATATATAGCCATGACATCAAGGTCACAGCACAGGGTCAAACATTCATGGGGCTCCACAAGTTGTAAATGGATTACTTTCTACTTCTAATACATGTATTTGTTTTGCAGAAATGTTCCCAGATAGTTCCTTTTTGTATAACAGGTACCACTGTCTGAAATTTGACTTAGAATACTCAATATTTCTTTGTTTCTAATTCATATTACATATATTAACATAGATGGACCCCCTCCTCTGGAGGATATGACAGAGTTACTGCAGCAGATGACAGTTTTACGTGAAAGGAAAAAAGACCAACAATCAACGGTATGTGTGATAACTAACCCTTCTCTGATCTCTCATAGTATGAATGGAATCAAATTTAAAAGCTAAATGCATTTTTTCTCTCACTTTTTGTGCTGAAATATATTAAATATTAAACCATTTCACAAAATTCAGCATTTTGACTTGGTTTAGAAAAATAGCTTGGGAAAAAGTATGGGAAAAAGAGCAAAAAGTAACTTCTCATTTTCATACAACAGGAAGTTAGACTTTGCTAAAGGGTCAGTAATATATAACAAAAAGTAAAATTGCTGGTAATGTAAATGTTGTAACTACAGCTCAATAAGCTGGAGTTATGACATTTAAGTAGCCTAGCCAGCAAAAATGCTTCCGGTCTAAACCAGTGTGAATTGTGATACATGCTATCTTAACTTCCATCTCATGATTACAAGCTTTTTTAATTCTGTTTCACTAACAACATCGATTTTTCTGTTACAAATTCCATCTGATTAAATCTTTTGTGAAATTTAAAAGATAATTAATCAGTAATTGAGCAGAAAATTAACGCATTCCAACATGACAAAATGTTAGACAGAACCAATATCAAAGAAGTTGCAGACGACAATTTCAAGTTGATAAAATCTCTAAAATATTTGTCTTTTAAAATAAAAGACATTGTGGATAATGAAGAAATTGCTTGTAACAAGCAAATTCTTCTTTTTCCACAATGTTTTCCAAAGCTTGTAAAGGGCGTTTAAAAACATCACTGTGTGGGAATGGGTTAAAAGTTCAAGGAGAAATATTAATTCTAGAACTGATAGCAATAGGGTTATAAGAATTGCATATACACAACTTCATATTAACCCTTGTCATGCTGAACCTGGAATATTCCGGTTTTGGCAGGAGGTGTAGACTAAGATCAGACTGCACTTATGTGCAGGCTGATTTTAGTCTAAACCTCCTGCTTGTACTTTTCCTGCCAGAGTTGTTTATGAAGTTGATTTCTAAAAGAAATATTGATTTTTGAACAACAAGTTCAATCAGTGCTTTCAGCCCTTTGATTTGACAGTGTTTCAGTAAGGTAATTTATTCAGCATGACAAGGGTTAACAGGAGTATTGAGACCTAATTTGAATTCAGATCTGCATGCAATACTACAGGAGTATTGCTCCAGACAACAATAATTGACAGCTCACTGGCCCCGCCCACTAGCTTCACTAGCAACACCCACTGACTCTGATAGGAAGTTCCAATTCAATATTAACCCATTCACACACGATAAAATTTAGCACCAGTCAAATTTGAAAGAAGCTGCAGACAGAAATTTCAAGTTGATGGAATTTAAACTTTTTTGTCTTTTTGGATAGAAAACATTGGATAATGAAGACATTATGGTAATCAGGATAAATCATGGAACTGCTCCTTCAAACATTCAATCTCCATTTAGTAAAATTAAAGATCACTATCGACTAAGATCTTCAGATGATGACTCTTTTATGATACCAAGGACAGGAACTCTACTTGCTGAAAGGTCTTTATACAGTACAGGTCCATCCATAAAAAACCTTCTCAGCATGACCCAGTTGGTCTTAAGCCTTGATATTTAACATGAAGCATCAGTTCATTGATTTCTTTTCTGATTACTTGTGGATCCAGAGGGGATGAAAAAGTACTCTTCACATTTCATATACGTCTTAAAACCTTAAAATTGTCATTAAGACTTTTGATCCCCAGGTAATGAGCCATTAGATGAATAAAGTAAGGTCAGACCAACTTGTATCATAATCCTCTCCTAAACGTGAAATTAGACTGTTGAAAGAAAAAGTGCCTTTATCTCCGGTCAGAGCACCAGGGCTTATGGCCCTCTTGTTTTCTTATAAGATCTTGAAAAAAATGTACTGTTTTAGCTCTACTGGCAATCTGTGCGTCTGTCTGTCTAGCTATCCATAAACTTTTCCTTGTCAACACTCTAAACCCCACAGTTTTCATTGGATTATCTTCAAATTTTAACAGAAGGATTGTACTATCATGTGATCTGTCAAGTAACATCGGAATAGGAGCCTATGAAAATTCATTAAAAATTCTTATTTACATAATAAAATACACATTTTTCATCAGATTCATTTCAAAATGTCAGATAACACATAAGCTTTATGAAAATTAAGTACACTAGGTAGCGCGTTGGACTCCTAATCATGGAATCCTGGGGTCAATCCCTGGTTGCGGCAAATATCCTTTCAAACATTTTTCTCCCACCAAAAGGTGGATAATCGTAAAACTACATAGAATGAGCAGCTGGCGGCTCTGAAAGGATGTTGTGGTAGTACTGGTGTGTGAAATTGCAGGAATCCATGGTTAGGTTCTCCAGGTGCTGCAATATGACTGAAATACTTTTAAAAACTAACTTTTATAGAATAATTGTATTCTCAATAGGGTAGGATTGGGTTTGATCTGTCAAGTATCACGGGAAAAGGGGCCTCATTAAAATTTCATTTAAAAAATACTTGTTAACTCGATAAAGTCCACAGTTTTCATCAAATTCTCTTTAACTTTCACAGAATGATAATACATCAAAAGGATCGTTCTTTAGGAAGTTTGGTTTGCTCCTTCAAGTATCACAGGAAAGGGGCTGTATGAAAATTTCATTTAAAAGTCTTCATTAAAACCTTAAAATACATGGCTTTCAATGGATTCTTTCCAAACTTTTACAGAATGATTGTACCATCAAAAGGGTTCTTTCATGCAAAATCAGATCTAATCCATCACATATCACAAGAAAACGAGCCATATGAAAATTTCCTTTAAAAAATCCATGTTAATGCAAAGAAGTTCACAGAATTGATTCTCTTCTAACTTTCACAGAATGATTGTACCCTCATCAAGAAAAGGTTTTTTTTTTGGATTGTCACTTGAATTATTCTCATTTATGGGAAAAAGTCCACAAATATTATTGGATTGCCCTGAAACTTTTAGAGAATGATTCCCTTTGTAAAGGAGATGATCTGTTGGAAAAACAAGAAACGAGACCTCAACGGATTTTCACTCAATGTTTTTCATTTATGTGATAAAGTCCACAATTATTATTCAATCCTCTTGGAGCTTTTGCAGGATGATTGTAGATTCATTAGGGTGGTTCCCTCTGAAATGGAGTGGATCAGTCAGAAAGAATGCTTTAGGTGCCTTAATGATTGTTGCTCAAAATGATATTTACTTTTTATGCATTCTTCTTTAAGCAGTTAAGTTAAATATTAGATTAAATCAAGGGGAAAACTTGACAGCCAATAGAGCTTCTACGGCCCTCATAGGCCTTTTGTTCTCTATAGATATTGTTTCAAAAGCTTTCTTTCTCTTCTCTCACTGATATGAGATTATTCATCCACTGATAGGAAGCAAAGACAAAGATCAATTGGCATATAAATGTAGTCTGATCTTTGATACACTACCTACTAGTTTCTTTAATATGCTGGACAAAGGTCAAATGGTTGTTGAACCCATACCCACACAATCACACTTTTAGATGCTCCTAAAGAAAAAATTGTATGAAAAATTATTGAGAATGAAGAAATTGCTTGTAACAGGCACTTTCTTCATTATCCGTAATGTCTGTACCCCAAAGTACAAATAAAATTGAAAATCTGTCAGCTGCCATCTGCAAATCTATGAATATGGACCAGTCTTAAATTTTATTGTTTTGTAATTGGTTAAGAGTTTGCCTTAACCACCTCCTCCAAAAAATGTTATTAGATTTATAATAATTTTCACAGGTACATTCAAGACAAAATGGGAATTCCATAACAAATGGGCATTCATCTACCAAAATAGATCTGAAAAAGACAGATTCAGTTAGCTCAAGTGAAACCAGGAAAAAGGACGATAAAATCGAATCAAACATAGTGCAAAAACAGAGAACATCAACAAATAAAGATGAAACCAAATCTGCAGGTGCCAAGGACAGTTTTGGTGGAATGAAAAAGGGATTCTTGTTTGGTGGTCCACATAAGAAAGCCTCTACTGAAAAAGCAAGTAAAAAGTCAGAAGACAATCAGACTTGTGATGACATTCCATTTATAAAGAAAAGGGGTAATGACAAAAAGGAGTCTTTAAAACTGACAGAAGTGCAAGAGGCAATGGAGAAAACAAACTCAAAACTGATGCAAAACAAAGGTAAACTTTTTTGTGCATGAGAGTTCATTTTGCTTAAAAAATATAAGCTTAACCAATTCCCATACACAAAATATTAGACTGGTCAAAATTAAAGGCGTTGCAAATAAAAAAAACAAATTTAGTTTTAATCTATAAGTAAGAGTCAAATGAGATAGAAAACAGCAATTTCTTCTTCTCTCACAGTGTTTACAATATTTACATTTTCTTGGTGCATAAAATGCGAGATTGTGTAGTAATGGGTTAATGCAATTTTTTAAAATGCTTTAAATTGATTCTGATAAAGATGTTTATGGAAAAGATAAACTCACTATTTTATGTAAATTTTTGCCAGCTTTCTTTAATTTATTTCTACTGTATGTTAACTATGCAAGCCATTTGCGCATCTCCTATCTTTTACTGCCAAATAATTAGTTCGATCCCTGGTGGTGGCACAGTCATGTCCTTTCAGACATTTGTCTCTCACCAATGGATGAATAATCATAAACCTAAGTTGGATAACAGCTGGAGGTTTGAAAGGATGTACTTGTGGTACTGGTGTGAGATATACAAGGAATCCATTGTTAGGTGCTCCTGCCACCGTGATATGACTGAAAGATTGTTAAAAGCTACATTAAACACTACTCAAACAAAACAAACAAACTACCCAATAATTATGGCATAAATTTTTCAATTCAAGCATACATACTTTGAATTATTGTTTACAATATCGAAACTGGACCTTTCTCAAATAAAGTTGTCTGTTAATTTGATAATAAAGTTTATTATATACCTATAAATGATATTAATTAAAATCTGGCTATCTAATACAACTTGACAGAAAAAAAATCAATATTCGGCGTGTACCAAAAAAGCGTATTCGTCGAGTACCGTTAAACACGAACTCCTTTTTGTGTATTGAGGTTCCGGGTTTTTTTTCCGGAAATTTGGTTATTTCTTAATCATTTAAGAGAATTTTCTTAATGTGTACAATAAAAGGAATATTACAACAGTTTGTTTCTATATGTTGTTATCGTATTCTCGAAACGTGTGTAGGTATTTTTATTGGATTTGACCTTCGGTCTCATCCAATAAAAAATACCTACACACGATTCTCGAACACGATAACAACAAACAGAAAAACACACTATTGTAATATTCCCTATATATCCTTGATGGACTCTGAAGCATTATTTCTTTTAACAATTGAAAACAATAATGTGTTACTTTTCTCAGAATGGGTCACTGACGATTTATTAGAGAAAATAGAAAAGAACGACAAATTAGCCAAAAAACTGCAGGTAAGAGATTTACACTCATCAAAATAGATTACTAGATACTGGATTCCCTGAATTTTTAGGTTTTTCTAATGCCATGTCATTGTCTATTTTCTCAATAGTGCTGTTGTTTTTGAAACTAGGAATACAGCACATTTATAGTGCTGTTGTTTTTGAAACTAGGAATACAGCACATTTATTCACAATCCAAAGAGGAGTTTATACTATCGAGGGGGTAGGTACTGCTACCTGAGATCTTTTAATTCATATCAAGCTCCAGAGCATCAGGTGACAGAAAAATGCTCTATATTCAATCTTGCCTATACTTTTCAGTAATGTAAAAATGAAAATACTAGATTTTCTTTAACCCATTCCCATACAAAAACACTTTTGCACACCCCTAAAGAAATTTTTTAAAAAATCTTAATTCTAATAAACTTTAAATTGCTGTCTGCAACTCCTCTGCAAGTCAAACATTTTGATGTCTGGTAATGGGTTAAATGATTTCATAATATAGTAAAACAACTTGAGTAATAAGTCCAAAATAACAGAAAAGTTTGTATCATCGATAATGTAGTAGTTATCCACAACCATCAGCTTTAAATATATGTGACATCTCAGGCAGAAAGGGCCTTCTGGGAATTGTGAACAGTATTGACCCTGGTGTGAATGTACAGACTATAAAGACTGATGAAGGTCAAAACTGTTTCGCTCTTAAAAAATATTAGAATGTACAGACTGTAAAGACTGATGAAGGTCAAAACTGTTTTGCTCTTTGAAGATATTAGAATGTACAGACTGTAAAGACTGATGAAGGTCAAAACTGTTTTGCTCTTTGAAGATATTAGAATGTACAGACTGTAAAGACTGATGAAGGTCAAAACTGTTTTGCTCTTTGAAGATATTAGAATGTACAGACTGTAAAGACTGATGAAGGTCAAAACTGTTTTGCTCTTTGAAGATATTAGAATGTACAGACTGTAAAGACTGATGAAGGTCAAAACTGTTTTGCTCTTTGAAGATATTAGAATGTACAGACTGTAAAGACTGATGAAGGTCAAAACTGTTTTGCTCTTTGAAGATATTAGAATGTACAGACTGTAAAGACTGATGAAGGTCAAAACTGTTTTGCTCTTTGAAGATATTAGAATGTACAGACTGTAAAGACTGATGAAGGTCAAAACTGTTTTGCTCTTTGAAGATATTAGAATGTACAGACTGTAAAGACTGATGAAGGTCAAAACTGTTTTGCTCTTTGAAGATATTAGAATGTACAGACTGTAAAGACTGATGAAGGTCAAAACTGTTTTGCTCTTTGAAGATATTAGAATGTACAGACTGTAAAGACTGATGAAGGTCAAAACTGTTTTGCTCTTTGAAGATATTAGAATGTACAGACTGTAAAGACTGATGAAGGTCAAAACTGTTTTGCTCTTAAAAGATATTAGAATGTACAGACTGTAAAGACTGATGAAGGTCAAAACTGTTTTGCTCTTAAAAGATATTAGAATGTACAGACTGTAAAGACTGATGAAGGTCAAAACTGTTTTGCTCTTTGAAGATATTAGAATGTACAGACTGTAAAGACTGATGAAGGTCAAAACTGTTTTGCTTTTTGAAGATATTAGAATGTACAGACTGTACAGACTGATGAAGGTCAAAACTGTTTTGCTCTTTGAAGATATTAGAATGTACAGACTGTAAAGACTGATGAAGGTCAAAACTGTTTTGCTCTTTGAAGATATTAGAATGTACAGACTGTAAAGACTAATGAAGGTCAAAACTGTTTTGCTCTTTAAAGATATTCTGAATCTACACTATGAGATCCCTTTTCACTTGACAGAATCAGGGGTCGACACAAACAGTGTCCAGGGCTCCCAGGATCCCTGAAAATTGGAAGGGATCTCGGCAATCTCAGGCTAGGGTTTCTGTCAGGATCCTTAAATATCTCTCCAGTACAGTAGATCTAAATGTATCAACTAATGCTCCAAATTTTTGTTTGCTTGTTTTTGTAGAAAACATTGTGGATAATGAAGAAATTGCTTGTAACAAGCAATATCTTCAATTTCCACAATGTTTCCGGAGCTTTTTTTCATGTTGGGCACAGAAGGGCAGGATTGCGTGTGAATGAGTTAATGTATATCAAGGAGGGATCCCCGAGTATCTGGAGCAAACCTGGAAGTAATAGGTGGAGATTCCTGTGGGATCCTACTGAAGCAAAGTTAGTGTCAACCCCTGCAGAGTTGAAGAATATAATGTATACCGGTATATTTATAATGTGTTATGGAAATCCTACCTAAATGATTTTACTTTATATAGTTGGAAATCAGAAAATTATGATAGTTTGATTACCTTCATCATACTTACCTGATTAGCCCTTCAAGAAAATAGCTTTTGGAAACATTGTGCTATTTCTTCATTAAACACATTTTTTCTGTCTCATATTACAGATTTTAGAAATTTCATCAATTAAAAATTGTTGTCAGATTCTTCTTTCATTTGTACCAGTCTAATATTTGGTAATGGGTTAAGGTACATAAACAGTTCTAACTTTGTCAGGTTTCCAGGTATTGTGTTGGCATTTTACCGTCCAGTGTACGTTTTTCCAGCCGCCCGGCTGTTCTTCTGTCTTAAAATTGTCCGCCCTTTTGTTAACTTTTCCTTTTTAAAGCTTAAGAGTCGAACGTTTTTCAAGGATTCTCTTCAACTTTCTCAGAATGATTGTACAATGATAAGGATCGTTTCTTTCCGATTGAGTCAGATCTGTCAAGAATCATGGGAAAAGATGCCTAATTTGAAGTTAATTAAAAAATCCTCATTAACACTCTGAAGTCCACAGTTTTCATTCGACTCTCTTCAAACTTTCACAAAATGATTGTACAATAATTACGTTCATTGATATTAACATTAGACCTATCCGTCAAGTATCACAGGAAAAGGAGTTATCTGAAAATTTCATTTCAAAATCCTTGTATCAAAATAAAGTCAACAGTTTCCATCAGATTCTCTTCAATTGTTCACAGATTGATTGTACCAACATTAGGATTTTTTCCTTTACAAATTCTGTCTGATCAGTCAAGTATCATGTTAAAAGGGTGTTCAATTATTTCATTGAAAAAAATCCTTTTTAACATAATTAAGTGTACAGTTTTCATCGAATTCTCTTCACACTTACATGGGATGATCGTATTATCAATAGGTTTATTCCTTTTAAAATTTGGTTAGTTCTGTCAAGTATTACAGGAAAAGGGGTTGTATGAAAATTTCATTATAAAATCCTTGTTAACACAATTAAGTTCATAGTTTTCATTGGATTCTCTGCAATCTTTCTCAAAATGATTGTTCTTTCATTTGGATTGTTTCTTTCCGAATTGGGCCTGATCTGTCATTCAATTTGGACAGTCAAACTATTTGCAATCTAGAAATGGGTTAAGTATTTATTTGATGTTCTTCAATTTACTTAAGTATATATTTTTGTTATAGAATCCAATGTTTTTACAAGCCATTAATGAGTTTCAAACTAATCCACAAGAAGCCATGAAGAAATATGGATCAAATAGTGAGGTCCAGGAATTTTTCACAGATTTCTGTGGCTTAATGGGTAAGTCAAAAAGCAACATTGTGTGCTAATGATGTAACCTTTTCCTGTTTTTCAAAATTTTCTGTCCATCCAATTTGAAAGAAGCCATAGATGACAATTAACATTGAGCGCAATTTGAAAAATAACCAACCTACAGGATAGAATATATTGTGTGAAAATAAAGGAGGAAAAAGCAGGCATTGTTTAGGAAAGGATTAATCCAGGATTGTACATTGCTGTTATTTATACTTGAGAAAACATTGTGGAAATAGAAGAAATTGCTTGTAACAAGCAATTTCTCATTTCTCCACAATATTTTCTACCACATAGGATGGTTTTACAGTTGTACTTCAAATTACATCCAATTTTCATTTTCATCTGCTAACTCTTTCAAATTGGACTAGTGTAAATTCTAAAAACATGAAAGGCTTAAGCATGAAATTACCAATTGTGCTGCCCTTTCAAATCAGCCATATTGAGTTTAAATCACCAGTAAAGTAACTATTTTTTCAGACATTTGACAAAAGTCATTGCAATATGAGTCGTTCGTCTCTCACCAGCTGACAAATAATTGCAACAGTGCACCTTAATCTTTTCTTAAACAATCCCTGCTTTTTTTGTCCTTGTGATTTCATAATTGAGTAAACATTTTGGAGATGAAGAAATTACTTGTAACAAGCACTTTCTTATTTTTACACAATATTTTCTACCCTATAGGTTGGTTATCCAACGTTAAAATCCTTATTGTGAGTTACATCAAAATCAAAAGACAGATAGCACTGTAAGGCCTTCATTTTAGTTCAATATTGCTTTTGATAACTGATTTTATAAACAATTCTAGCTTTGGAGGGACAGACAGGTGGTGTATACAAAGATCAGACTGCACATATGTACATGTATATACCTCCTGCCCAAACAGGAATATTCCAGGTTCAGCATGACAAGTGTTAATGTTGTCTAAAACTTCTTTCAAATTGGACAAGACAAAAATTTTGAAAAACAGGAAAGGGAATGAGTAGTTGATAGTTGGATAGAATGTTGCTGTTGTACTGGTGTTTGAAAAGACAAAACGTGCCAAAATTATAACTGTGTTAAATGGCTTTCAAGCCATATCAGGGCTCCCACTGCCAATCGCCTCTTTGCACCAAATGGATCATAAAAATCCTGGCTCCAAAATTGGCAAAGTGGCGATTGTACTGGCAGCAGCTTTCAAATCAAGACAAAGGGATGTTGAGTCCATTGAAAGGATTACTGACGTTGGACTTTATCATTCACACATATGCTGATTTGTTTGGGAAATCCATGTTAAATAAGACAGATTAGTTACGCATCGCGGACCTTATTGATTCTAACATCATTCTAGTTGAGGGGCTTTCCCAGCACCCTGCCGGGTACCATCATGTAAATCAAAAATTTGGCTAAAAAAATGACGATCTTTTTTCCTCAACCATTTTTGCAATTTATTAGGGTGCTGAATTAAAAGCAAAGATAACATTTTGCTTTTCTATTGATGATTTAAGTAACAAAGTTAAGAGAAATGAGAAATATCAGGCATTAGTAATCAAAGTACTGTGGACACTAGTGATCAAAGTATTCTGGGTTACCAAAAATTTGACCTGTCAGCGGGCATAGAGGTGTTCTTGGCATTTTATTATAAAATGACAATTCTCTCATTTTGCACCTCTTAATAAATTGAAGTTGAAGCAAAACATTACTCTCGAGTTTAATCAACCCCTACATAATTCACGATAGATCAAAATTGAAAGAAGTTGCTGACAAAATTTCAAAAGTGCATCTTAATTTAACATTATTTATCACCAGAAATCAGTGTTAAAAAAAAAAGAGAAAAAAATTTCACACAATGCTTTGGAGGCTTCATTGATTTAAATCATAAATCACAGGATTTACATTTAAAAGGGTTCAACAGAGTATCTCTATGTTATGAAAGTAGTGACAAACAAAAGAAAAATTGTAGACAGTTTCTTTCTGGTTTACTCAGTATTGTCACTTTCTGAACATTTTTAGCCCCTGCATCAATAAGATTGGGGCATATTATTTTACCGTGTCCGTCTGTCTGTCTGTCTGTCTGTCTGTAAGTCTGTCTGCAAAACTTAACCTGCCAACTAAACATTTTCCTATAACTTCAATCTTGATTAAGTTACAATGCTAATATTTAGTATGTAGATAGGCCTCAACAAGGCGCAACTGGGGAAAGTCATTTCATCAAGGTCAAGGTCCAAATTTTAACCCTTTTCCCTAGAACAAAGAAAATAACAATAAAAATCACCTGTTTCTAAAGAATTCTGTTTTGGAGGCATAGTGTTTCACAAACACATCTTGTTTTAATTCACAATAGTCAGTTAATTAATAATCTATACATCATAATATAAATATATTGCAGGTCATTTATTTCCAATATAGTAGATTTCTTTCATTCACTTATTCATATTGGTCCCACTTTTGTCTCCAATTGGCTCAAAGTTAGAGAAATGATACAAAGCACAGTAAGGAGATTTTGTAAATTTCGTAGAGGTTGTTTGGATGGTATATTGAAAATATATCTTCTCAAGGTTTACTATTCAATAATTACTAATCTGAACCAGAAACATTTGTGTGTAAATCTGGTGAAAGATGCTTTATGAAATTATGATTATTTGCAGCCAAAGGTGTACATACATTGTTATCATCTTTCCTGTCGGTCTGTCCATCTGGACATTGATCAGTCTGTCTGAACATCCAATTTTAGTTAACACACCTCCTCCTATATTTATGGACGAATTTGAATGAAAATTTCTGAGAAAGTTCCTAGTTGCCTGATCTTGCGCATATTGTCGGGGTTATGACATTTTAAGCTGCATCACAGAAAAAGGGGACTTAATGCAATATTTCTTGTCTTGTCTAGTTGTTCTCCAAGTTGTATCAATGAGTTCTAACCCTTATACCTCTACAGCTACCTTCAAAAAAACGCAATTATGTTACGACAGATATTACTTTATACTTTACTAATATATTTTAGTTTGATTGCGACGAAAGCATTAAGCTTATAGAATTGCTCTCAAACTCTCACAACGCAGATGGTTTCATGACTCTGAAAAAGAGGCAGTGGTTTAACCCATTCCCACACAATGACGCTTTTTGATGCCCCAAAAGGAAAACAATTGAGAAAACATTCTGGATAATGAAGAAAGTGCTTGTCACAAGCAATTTCTACATTATCCACTATGTTTTCTCACCCAAAAGTCAAAGATTTTTAAAATTTCGAAATCGTAGTCTGCATCTCCTTTCAATTTAGAGCAGTCTAAAATGTTCTTGTTTGGGAAATGGTTAAACCTATTGCTACCCAATTTTACAGCTGGGTAGACTGGGGCTTGCTTTTAAGTGTCATGCCCATGAACATAACTCGGTGATGGTGGGCTTGAACCCATGACCTTAAGATCACGCATTAAGCACCTACTAGTGTAGAATTTTTCTTGAAATGCTTAACCCATTCCCACTTGACAAAATTTTAGACTGGTCCAAATTGAAAGAAGATGCAGACGACAATTTCAAGTTGTTGGAATTTTAAATTTTTTCACCTTTTTGGATAGAAAACATTGTGGATAATGAAGAAATTGCGTGATACAAGCAATTTCTTCATTTTCCACAATGTCTTCCAAAGCTTTTTTCTTGAAGGGCGTAAAAAGGAGGGATTGAGTTGGAATGGGTTAAAAAGCATGAGTGTGTTGGAATTGGTTTAATGGATATTATTTTTCTCCATTCTATCTTTCAGGTCAACATTTTAATAAGCTGGCTGATAAACAGGTGAACAAAAATCAAGCAGGATCAGCATCACAGTCTATCATAACAACCCAATCAGGGATGGCAGATATTTCTATCAGAAGTAGCACAAATCCGAAACAACCAACAGCCGCTGATGAACAGAAGATGCAAGAGATTTTATCTGACCCTGATGTGAGAGACGTCCTCATGGATCATAAGGTGCAGGAACTGTTTGAGTGTCTCAGAAATGATCCAGAGAAAGGCCAAAGGTAAAGTAGTTACATTTAACCCATTCCAACACTGTATGTCTGATTTTTGTAGAAAACATTTTGAATAGTAAAGAAATTGCTTGTTACATACAATTACTTCATTTTGCACAATATTTTCCTAAGCTCTTTTCTTTATGTGGGGCAGGTAAAAAGCAGGATTGTGTGGGAATTGATTGGGTAAGCAAAGCCCTTTTAAAGAAATTGTGATGTGTTCTTTATAACTGTAATATGATATGTTTTAATTCCTTAGCCCATTCCCACTCAAGCCCTCCTTTTTACGCCCTTCAAGAAAAAAGCTTTGGAAAACATTGTGGAAAATGAAGAAATTGCTTGTGTCAAGCAATTTCTTCATTTTCCACAATGTTTCTATCCAAAAAGACAAAGAAAATTTAAATTCCACCGACTTGAAAATATCGTCTGCAGCTTCTTTCAGTTTGGACCAGTCTAACATTTTGTTGAGTTGGAAGGGTTAAACGGTCACCCTTTGCTACAAAAAGTATACCTGTTTTAGGATAGGTGTCATTTTTACACAATAAGTTTGTAAACCCATTACCAGACAACAAAACTTTAGACTGGTCCAAATTGAAAGGAGTTGCGGACCACCATTAATTGTTTAAAAGTTTAGAAATTTTCAACTTTCTTGGTAGGAAACATTGTGTAAAATGATGAAAGTGCTTGTTACATGCAATTTCTACATTTTACTCAATGTTTTCTCAATTGTTTTTCTTGAGGGGCGTCAAAAAGGGTCACTGTATGGGAATGGGTTAAAATCATATAAGTGATAATTGAAGCTTTCAATCACCAAACATACATGTTCAGAACAGGTTTTGGCCAAAACAGCATACTTTTGTTTGACATCAATGATTTTCATCCGCCAAAAATACTATTTCAGACATCTTGAGTCTACTGTAGTATGTACAAGTTTCTGAATCAGATAGTTCTTTCTAAAATCATGTTGCTTTATAAGAACTTTATCTATTTTATTTCAGATTATTACAAACAGCCCCTGCTGATTTCAAACAGAAAATACAGAAATTAGTCAGTGCAGGACTTCTTCAGTTCCAGTGATTCATCGTAACCCCCTCCCCCTCCCCCAATCTTCAAAGTAGAGGAGGTGTAATGGTTTCATCAGGTGCATTTGCTTGTTTGTTTGTTCTGTCAGCTGTCCAAAGACTTTTCATTTCTGTACTTAGGTTCAAAAGTAATTTGACCTGGAAACATGAAACTAGTATTGCCTTGATCTAAAGATACCCTGTTGTTTGTTTGTTTTTTTTTTTTGGGGGGGGGGGTCACATAGGTAAAAAGGCCAAAGTTATAACTGAACTTATTTTGAAAGAATATATCTGTGAACTAACTCTTAAAGGCACAAAGAATTGAAATTTTATGCCAAATGGTGCCAAAAATCAATGGATAGACCAATTTGTTTTTGGATTGCATAGGTCTAAGGTTTAGTGTCAAGATAACAATTGAACTTTGTTTGAAACTCCATACTCCAATTCTAAAGTTAATTGACACAGGAGTTTGAAATTGCATGCCAGAGGAGGAGCCTTAATACTTGTTAGTCACATTAGTAAGAGGTCAAGGTCATAGTTTTTTTGTTTTGTTTTGCGTTAAAAATGGCTCGAGTCTGTGAGAGCTAGCACATTATGACAAAATTCTAGTGAGTGGTATTCATTTGTTCACTTTCTAGTTTTAAAGAAAGAGATAGAAAAAGTTAAGACAGTGCTTCTTGAATTCCAATGAATTTAGGATTAAGATGCAGAAACTAGTCAGCACTGGATTTCTTCAGATCCGCGGATTTCAAATGGCAGATAAAAAATAAGTGAGCTTATTACTTCTTCAGATCTGGTGATCTCAAACATCGGTCAGCACTCAACTACTTTAGTTTCAATGATTTCAAATAAAAAATATATTCAGCACAGGACGTACTGCAATCTAATTATTCCAGAAATATGTATAAAATACCCAAGTAGCCAATTTACCCATTCCAACACAATAACCTTTTTTGACACCCCAAGAAAAGAAGCTGTTGAAAACATTATAGAAAATGTAGAAATAGCTTGTTACATATAAACTACATATGCAGGATAGCTTTTGCCAAAATGCATCTTGCTGCTACCAAGGACATAGTCAATCTTTTAAGAAAGTTTCAGGGGCATTTGTGGTTGATATACACACCTTGCTTGTTACCAATTTTTTTTACTCAAAACATTGAACATGATTGCTTGAAAATTGTATATATGATATATAAAAAACAGATTAGTGCACATGTAATTCATGTATTATTGAAATGGTTAATTAAGGAATTAAAACATGTCTATTGCTTAGATAAAGTTGAACTATTGTTCCTCTTTCCAAGACAAACACAATTCCAATCAATGTGGATCAGTTTAAAATTTGTGTCTTATATGCTTGCATTTGTAAAACTTTTGAAAGGGAGGCACCTGTAATTGATGTTGCTTGACAAATTAACCCATTACCAGACGACAAAATTTTAAACAGGTTCAAATTCACAGGAGTCACAGACAATTTTAAGCTATTGAAATATTGGGATCTTTTTTCAAATTTTTGTTAGAAAACATTGTGTAAAATGAAGAATTGCTAAACAAGCAATTTCTTTATTTTACACAATGTTTTGCACATAGTTTTTCTTGGGGCGTGAGAAAGCGTCATTGTGTGATAATGGTTTAATTGATAGCCCTCTGCTTCTATAGAATCTTCTGAAGAAAAAAACATAATATGACAATTATCATAATCATGAAAATTTCGTGATATCGACTGCTACCACTCGGTAATGACAAAAGTTGTAATTTCATGTGGTCATGCATAGAAAACAAGCAAAACATTCCCAAAGAGGGCGTTTTAAAATCACAACTTAAAACCAGTGAATTCCAAATAAAGACAAATTAATGAATCTGGAGAAGAAATCTTACCAATTGTCACGCAGACATCGAAGCTTGAATAAAAACAAAAGTAGAGAATGTTCAACTAGACACAACATTTCCAGCTAGACACAATAAACACATTCCAACAAAAATATGAAATACATTGCGAAAAGGTGTAAGAACACGAGTTTTAAATCTAATAATGTACAACTTTGTAAGAGAAAGCACTTCTAGTGAGTAAATAAATGAATTGCGGCTTAGCCATTTTGCCATTTTTAGGTCACCTGACCGAATGGTCATGGTGACCTATTGCAATCATCGTTTGTCCGTCGTCGTGCGTCGTCCGTCGTCCGTCGTCCGTTAACTTTTAAACATTTTCATCTTCTTCTCAAGAACTACTGGGCGGATTTCAACCAAACTTGGTAGAAAGCATCATTGGGGGATGCCAATTCAAGTTTGTGAAAATAGGGGCTCTGGGGGTCATAGGGGCCCAAATAGGGGCCAAAAAGGGGTAATTTTTGGTACTTCTTTAAAAATCTTCTTCTAATAAACCGTTAATGCCAGAGCTTAAATATTTTGTGTGCATGACAACTAGGACAGGTATATTATAAATTGTGAAATTCATGCCCCTGGGGTCATGTATGGGGCCACACCTAGAGGTCAAAGTTCATCATGTTGAAAAATTCACATTTTCATCTTCTGATGAAGTACAAAGCCAATTTCAAAGAAACTTGGTGAAAAGCATCATTTGGTAATGGTTATTCAGATTTGTGAAAATAAAAAGGCTGGGGGGTCAGGGGGCCCAAAATGGGGACCAAAAGGGGGTCATTTTTGGTAACTTTTAAATATTTCATCTTCTTCTCAAGAACTACTGGGCGGATTTCAACCAAACTTGGTAGAAAGCATCATTGGGGGATGCCAATTCAAGTTTGTGAAAATAGGGGTTCTGGGGGTCATAGGGGCCAAATAGGGGCCAAAAAGGGGTAATTTTTGGTACTTCTTTAAAAATCTTCTTCTAATAAACCGTTAATGCCAGAGCTTAAATATTTTGTGTGCATGACAACTAGGACAGGTATATTATAAATTGTGAAATTCATGCCCCTGGGGCTATGTATGGGGTCACACCCAGAGGTCAAAGTTCATCATGTTGAAAAATTCACATTTTCATCTTCTTCTGATGAAGTACAAAGCCAATTTCAAAGAAACTTGGTGAAAAGCATCATTTGGTAATGGTTATTCAGATTTGTTAAAATAAAAAGGCTGGAGGTCAGGGAAGCCTTAAATGGGGACCAAAAGGGGGTCATTTTTGGTAACTTTTAAACATTTTCATCTTCTTCTCAAGAACTACTGGGCGGATTTCAACCAAACTTGGTAGAAAGCATGATTGGGGGATGCCAATTCAAGTTTGTGAAAATAGGGGTTCTGGGGGTCAAAGGGGCCCAAATAGGGGGCAAAAAGGGGTAATTTTTGGTACTTCTTTAAAAATCTTCTTCTAATAAACTGTTAATGCCAGGGCTTAAATATTCTGTGTGCATGACAACTAGGACAGGTATATTATAAATTGTGAAATTCGTGTCCCTGGGGTCATGTATGGGGCCACACCCAGAGGTCAAAGTTCATCATGTTAAAAAATTCACATTTTCACCTTCTTCTGATGAAGTACTAAGCCAATTTCAAACTAACTTGGTGAAAAGCATCATTGGGTACTGATTATACAGATTTGTGAAAATTAAAAGGCTGGAGGTCAGGGAAGCCTAAAATGGGGACCAAAAGGGGGTCATTTTTGGTAACTTGTAAACATTTTCATCTTCTTCTCAAGAACTTCTGAGTGGATTTCAACCAAACCTTTTTCTAATTCTTTCAAACAAAATCACTTGTCTTGGTGCTCTTTTACTCAGGTGACCGTTAAGGCCCACTGGGCCTCTTGTATTGGGTTGTGCTCAAGTTGGTGTGCCTTCTGACGAAAATACTGTAATTAGGATTCAAAGTATGACAGAACAAGATCTAAATATCTTAAGATTATTTGTTATAATTGAACGCTTCAAAATAAGACCATTCCTTCAACTTTTTATGAGATGTATAATAGCCAAAGACTTGTCGAAGAAATACGAGAGGGAAATAAATCGCAATCTACTAAGAAGTATCTAGCAATGTCGTACTGAAACCTAAGGCTAGAGCCGTGTCTCTGCATAAAGGGGAACCGGATTGCAAAATCTGACCCCTGTGCTGGTTAGCGGTTAATTTGCCTTGAACAGCAACAAGGAGAGAATGTCCTTGAGCACAAAACCATCCCCATACAATATGGACTTCTATCGCAAAATCTGTCAACCTCTCTGATACATCCTTACGCATGGCGTTCTTCAGGGATTTGGTGCACACGTACCTTGCCATTTGCAAACTGAAATATGAATCGCGATTCGTCACTAAAAACAATCGACTTGCGTTGCTTTTGATTGAATCGTTGGTGCCCTGTTGCTCCCATGGTAATTTGTAAGAATCCGTCAATTATGTGGCCTTCGAGCTCAAAGACCCGCTGCTCGCAAACGGTTTTGGACAGTCTACCACCAAACATCTCTCAACTAGTGGATGTTGCTTACGAAAATCTGTTTCGGAGATGTCTCACTCGTATTTCAAGATCATTCCGATTGATGCCAAGGATACAGCTTCGGGTCTTGACCGGTCGGTAACTAACCCGGTTTGGTGTACAATTTGGGTGCAATTCATTGCTCTGGCGAAAGCGATCACAGACTGGCGAGCTAAAGGTCTTTCAGTGGATTCTTGTCACTCATATGGAAGTCTTAGCATTTTCACAATGGTTTCAAAGATGAAAATTCAATTTGATAATTCTCTTTACTTTGCACGCTATGTAAGGCAAGTTTGTACCAAATGACAAGTTTTTGGTATGTACGTGCAATAGCTGTTTTTCCGTGGGTTTTTTTTTTTTTTTTTTTTTTTTCTCATTCTTTATGGAAATGGAAACCACGTGCTTTTAACATTTTAAAGATTTTAATCAGTCACACGGCTCTTATTTGCTATGTCATAGCTTAGAACGTTTTTGTCGAGCTCGCTTGCGGTGTGCGAGACATATTTGTTACTATGACAAGTCGGTGTATGTCCATTAGACCGTCCGTCCATCCGAATTTGTCCGGACAATTACTCCTACATTTACGAACGGATTTCAAAATAACTCGGCACAATTATTCTCCATCATGAGTAGATGTGCCATTTGAAAGAATTTTTAGGATAGCTGCAAGTTCAAGGTCACAGCTCAAGGTCAAACACTAAAATTGTGCTTGTCCGGAGCATTTCTCCTACAATTATGGAAGGACTTCAAAATAAATTGGCACAATTGTTCTCAATCATGAGTGGATGTGCCATTTGAAAGAATTTTTTGGATAGCTTCAAATTCAAGGTCACAGCTCATGGTCAAACACTAAAATTGTGCTTATCTGGAGATTTTCTCCTTTAATTATGGGTGGATTTCAAAATAAATTGGCAGATTCTCCATCATGAGTAGATGTGCCATTTGAAAGAATTTTTTGGATAGCTTCAAGTTCCAGGTCAATTCTCAAGGTCAAACACTAAAATTGTGCTTATCTGGAGCATGATACATACAAAAGTTTGCGGGCTCGACAGCAGTTGTCCTGGTTTTCACAGGAGAATAAAAATATTGAAAACTTCACTAGTGTCCAGTTTTCATTCTTGCTAGGTAAATCATCCTATAGTAATGTTTGTTTGTTTGAATGGGGTTTAACGCGTCTGTAATAATTTTATAGTCATCCGAGGCAGCTGTAGTACCTTACAATGCATTCCTGGTATACCTCGCACCAGTACCACCTTTACATCCTTTCTTAGCCTCCAGCTGCTACTCCACTTAGGTTTACGATTATCCTATAGTGAAAGACCAATGTTGGAAAGGATATGTGCCGCCGCCGGGGATCGAACCCATGACATCACGTGATTGAAGATTAGTAGTATGATGCGCTACCAACTGCTCTAAATACCATCAATCAGACTATATATGGAAGACTGTAACATTAGAGAATCAACTTGGAAACAGTGTTATACAAGATGGCCCGGGCTAGATCGTTCTCTTTAGATCTTTACTGGTCAAAGCAACATGAAACCGAATCTTCAAATAGGGTCTCATTACAGTACAAATGACGTATTAGATTTGTAGGCAGTACGGCACCTTTCCCCTGTTTTCCAACGGAATATTCCCATTTTCAACCGGGTTCATCCTTACAACATGACAATCAATCTCAAGTTTCATCAAGGTATTTGCCAAAACTGCCCCCTAGAGTGTTAAAAAGGATTTGTATTCAAGGCCTTTTCCCCATAGTTTCAAAAGGAACTTTTTTTCATTTTCAACAGGGTTCATCCTTGTGCCCAACAATCATTCTGACTAAATTTCGTTAAGATTGAGCCACAATTGTGGCCCCTAGAGTGTCAAAGAATGAATTGTATTTAAGACCCCCTTTTCGAATGTTTTCAAACTGAGCTTTTCCGTGTTCAATATGCTGACCAAGTACCATCAAGACTTGGCCAAAATTTTGACCCTAGTGCATCAACAAAGAAATTGTTATTAGGGCTCCTACTCCCTTGTTTTCTCATGAAACCTTCCTGTTTGGAATATGGTTCATCGTTTTGACCTAACAATCGTTCTGACCAAATTACATTAAGACAGATGAAACTGTAGTCTCTGGTGTTTAAAGGAATTTTCGGCACCCTTTCCCGTGTTTTCAAATTTAGTCTTTCAATTCACAACAGCGATCGTCCTTATACCAAGCAAGGGTTCTGGCCAAGTTTCATCAAGACATCGTGTCGCTAGAGCGTGAACAAAGAAGTTTAGTAAAGGTCCTTTTTACCTCAGAATTTTCTTTATGACCTAAGAGTCACTATAGGTAAAACCGTGGCCTCTAGAATTTAGATTAAGAATTTAATTATTAACGACACACGATGAACGACGGACGCCAGACCTCCATGGATCACTTATGCTAAATTATCGCTTTGTGCTCAGGTGAGCCAACAAAGGCGTTACTTGGTTGAAGTAAAAAAAAACTTGGCATCAATCCATCCATCCATCCATAATTTAAAGGCATTAAATCTTACTTATTCATTGATTTTCGATTTCGGTGCAAAGTTGATTCGAGATGCTTCTATATTACTCAATAATCACCACCTCTCAGAATAAGGGATCGAACAGTCCTTTTATCTATTTTTTCGACTGGCCAAAAGGAATGCTTATTCACTTTATCCACTTTAGATAAATATAGATACACTAAATGTGCTTATGTGTGCGCTTGTGCATGTATATGTGTATGAATATGTGAGTGTATGTGTGCGTACGTACGTATTTGTGCAATTGTTTGATTTATTTTCGTGTATACTTTTGCTCATTGTTTGATGTTAAAAGGTCGCCCAAGTGGCGGAGAAATAAATAATATATACATATATATTTGCTATTAAAACAAAGCTTAAAGATATTGGATTTATAATAAGACTTTTTATTTAGCTCAGTTTATTAGCCCATTCATGCGCAGTAAATATTATTCGACACTAAAAAAGCAGAAATTTGATAGGTAGTTTTTAAGACGTTGTTAATAGGCGATGATTCCTAGGACTGATTTTTAAAAGGTTAAGCGCAGGAACGACGTTTTTATGTCACCTGACCGAAGCTCATGGTGACCTATTGCGATCATTTTTTGTCCGTCGTGCGCCGTGCATGTTTCGATAACTTTTTACATTTTCGAATTCTTCTGAAGAAACCTTTGACGGATTTCAACCAAACTGTCAGGAAGCATACCATGGGGAAGGCGCTTCAGATTTTTACACGCCATGGAGTTATCTCCGTAGGGGGATAAAAAAGAGTGCACCTTTAAAAAAATCTTTCTGATATGAACCGGCTGTTGGAATGTTTGATTGGATTCCAAATTGATTGGACTAAGAGTCTTTCGGGCAAGGACTATAAAGTTTGTACAAGAAAAAAAATCTGTCAAGAAACGGCCGTGCCATTGAGGGGAGGGGGAGGGGGGCAAAGGTTGGGGCATAAGCGTACATAGTGAAAATCTGTCAAGAAACGGCCGTGCCATGGAGGGGGGGGGGAGGTTGGGGCATAAGCGTACATGGTGACAACTTAGAATATTTTTTCTACCAAACCAAATGAGCTACAGCTCTGATATTTGGTATTTTGCATCATCTGGTGGACATCTAAGAAGATTGTATAAATTATGGTCCCAGGGTCAAAATTAGCCCGTTACCATACGTCACAAGTTTAACATAGCCTTATACAGTGATTTTTTAAAGATCTTCTTGTCCCCAACGAGAGGTCCTGGAGCTTTCATACATGGTATGTAGAATCATCTGGTGGATCTCTATCAAGATTTATCAATTTTGGCCCTAGGGTTATTATTAGCCCATCCCGGGGCGTCACAAATTTTACATTCGGCTTATATAGTGAAATTTTTAAAAATCTTCTTCTCCCAGACAGAACAATTAAATTTAACTTAGGCTTATATAGTGAAAATTTTAAAAATCTTCTACTCTCAAACAGGAGGGCCTAGACATTTTATAGTTGGTATACCGCGTCACCTGGTAGACCCATATCAAGATTGTATAAATTATGGCCCCAGGGTCAAAATTACCAGACGTCACAAGTTTAACAAAGGCTTGTATAGTGAAAACTTTTATAAAATCTTCTTCTCCCAAACTAAAAGGCCTAGAGCTTTAATATTTGGTATATCATTTAGTGGATTGTTACCTGTTTTTGTGCGCTATGATCTCTGTCTAACAAGGCCTCATGGGGCTTTTGTTTCATGACAGTAAGGTTTTGGTTATGGTAATATTTTTCCTCTACTTCTTTTACGAAAGTGTTCGTGACGAAGGTAATTTGAATAATTTTTACTCGGTAAGGAGACGAAGGCTTATTTCCACCATGGTCCTAACTAATTCCTAATTTTACCATATGCTCTTATCATTTTTCCGATTTTGAAGATTACAGTCCAGAATATTTATTCAGTAATGTATAAAATCATTGACAGGGTTTGACGTCCTCTCAAGGATAAGGTCAAGGTGGGTATTGATTTCAACTATTATACTAGTGCCAGGTCAAATATATCTTGCAGTACGACCGAGACTATAGTTAAAGCACACAATGCATGAGTTATATACACGAGATATGTATGCATAACCTGTGCAGAAAAAGGTTTGATATTCGGTATATCGGGGGTATCCCTTTATGCCAAGATCTACTGTTGATTCTGCGCAGATCTGTCATTTTGTGCGCTAATAGGCCTGCCTACAAAAAGTCGATTTTACTTCCCGCTCTGCCAGTGTTGCAACGATATATATAAAGTTAGAGAGAGAGGGGGGAAGAGAGAGAGAGGGGGGGTGCATATATATTATTACACATTTTCACCCAATCAAATTCTTTGAAGGAATCTAATAAAGGGACCATTCATTTGAATTTTAGTAATTTCTGTTTTGTACCCTCTGAGAAGACGACTTTTTACAGTTAAGTTTTACGGACCCACGCACATTGGACCAAATTGGGTTAGCCAAATACTTAATCTAAAAGGAAATTAACCATTTACCATAAGTTAACAAAGCAGGAAATATTTTCAAAAATTATTGCAATTTGTCTTTTTATTAAAACGAGTTTCAATGCCTGAAAACTAGTAATAAAAAAGGACAAGGAATGAACAAAAACAGAGAATCGGCCGCTATGTTTTCCCAACATTGTGGATGGTGACCAATACCAATTATGTAAGTCTCGACGCAAATCTGTCTTGATGAAATAACACATAACCGCCGTCTGTCTGCACTACCTTTATCTAGGTCGAGACGACGACAGGCTATACCGTGTTTCGGTAAGCAAAATATATAAAGCTTAATGATCATGTTAAAACCAAACTGTGTTTTCTCATTCATGATAATTATACCACTGCTATGAAATGAATTACCTCTGCCCACGTTTGAGTGTGTGCGTTGGTAAGTACGTGTATGAGTCTCCTACATTTCTACGCGTATGGATAGATTTCAAAATAACTTGGCACAGTTGTTCCCCTTGAAGAGCACTACGCTCATACATAAATTTCTATGTGATATTCCCAAGGTTAAGGTCACGACTGAGGGTCAGGTGACAAAATTGACCTTGTCCGGAGCTTGTCTTATATTAATTGGCTGAGTAACGAAATAACTTTGCATAGTTGTTCGCCCTGAAGAGTATTAGTGTCAATCGTATAATCATGTTAATGCTCCCAACGTTGATGTCACGACTGAAGGTCGAAAGACAGATACGACCTTATCAGGAGGGTTTTTTTTCTACGTGTATTGATGAATTTTAAATAACTTGGCACAGGTATTCCCCTTGAAGAGTACTAGGGTCATACGTAAAGTCCTTTTGGATGCTCCCAAAGTTAAGTCTAAAGTTCCAGGTTATGACTGAAGGTCAAGTGACAAAATTGACCTTGTCCGGAGCATATGAATGGACTTCAAAATTACTTGACACAGTTGTTCCCCCTCATGAGTACAATTGGCAAGCGTTTTAAGTTCTATTGGACACTTCAAAGTTCCAGTTCACAGCTGAAGGTCATGTGACACACTGGAGTATCATTCTGTGTCCTGACATATTTCTGCTTTGACAGCTGTGAGAGTTGCATTAAAAAAATCATTCCTAAGGTCGATGTAACTACACATGCTTGACATGTGTTGTTTTGAAGAAACACGAAAACAAAACAACAAAACCAATTTGTACAACAGGTATCGGCTACATAAAAAGTTTTTGAATTGCTAGCGAGAGATAAAGACAAAATCGTTTTGTCGTTACGTCGCATATTGAATTGTTAATTTTGTAAACATACGATTTATCGGATCACTAATCAAAGTGCGCTATTTGAAGGTGCTTACCGGTCAAACACTCGTCACAGGGATGGCCACAATTACTCGACAATCCAATTCTATAAGAAAAACGAAGCAGAAATGAGGCTGTGTACGTATCCACAATACCAGCGACTTTTGGAATTATAGATCTTTTGCAGACAAAAATCACATGTTACGTGATGATATATGATAGTTTATGATAAATCACGTCATTTTCTCATTACAAATGTATACGTCATATGAATATTTAGTTGCATTCCTGTCAATTTTGTCGATCAAAAACAGACTGGTACCACTTTCGACTTGTAAGTTAAGCCTTTGCCTACAAATGCGAACTGTGTTTCAAATCACAGCTCCTGGCTCAGAGGAAATTTGTAACATAGGTATTTGGGCTTTCGAAAAAAGGCACACACGTGCAAGTTAAACACACATGTGTTCAAGTATCTAAAACGGCTTTGAAATACGCGAAATGCATTGACAGTAGATCCAGGAGGGGGGCTATAGGAGCAATCGTAACACACTCGGTCATTCTCATAGATCGGCAAAGAGTTGTTCCGGATGCTATAGGAGAGGTACGGAATCGGCCGAGTTGTGACGAATGGAAAACCTTCGTCATTCGGCAATCCTCGGGCGATCTTCGAAGTCTCCGATGCAATCGGAACACACTCGGTAATTCCCGTAAGCGGTAAGATCGTAGTGATCGGCCGATAGATGTTCCGAATGTCTCCAATGTAGATATGGAATCGGCCGAGTTGTGACGAATGCCTCTCGCCGGAAATGATTGTCACGTGATTTAGAAGGGCTAAGATTTGTTGACAGCAGAAGAAACAAAACATTTTATGTCAAACCGCATTATCCAGGTAACTTTTGGTAATAAACTGAAACTTTAGCTTGCAAATATTAAATGCATGAATACAATCCACAGCAGTCTATCAAAAAGCAATACTAAAAAACGAATTGACAAGACGCAGCTTGGCAAAACCTGAACTGATCAACAAACAACCGATTTCAACTTTTAAAGGAAAATTTAAACAACTGAGATGATAAGCTTGTAGCAAGTTTATCGGCGTCGACGCACATTCCATTCAGAAAAAATCAGATCAATTTAAAAAACAAAAACAAAAATGTTCGAATAATCAGACCTTGACGTATATTACCACCCAAGTATTGAGAAAAACGCATGAATTAATCTCTCTGACGTTTTCTGAAGTCTAAAGATTAAGGGTTTGATAAACAAAAGGATATATGCTCTCACCAAATGTCTACAAAACACCCTTTGTTAACTTAAGTCCATTATCAGTTTACAGAAATATCTCCATTATGACCAGTTGATTATATTAGTTGATTTTAGCCAGATAGCTTACTGAGCCATAGCTGGATCTTTTTATTTGATTTCTTTTTCTCAGAATTGATTTGACCTGTGGACATAGGACAATTCTTTGTCAAATATCGCTGTCAGATCAAATCCACATTGAAATGTCATGTCCGAACATTGTTATTGGTACAGAACAAAACATCAAAAATGTACATCTGTTTTGAATTTTAAAAACATTTATGCCACAAGAATTTCTAATCTATAATTTGATATTATGTCTGTTGTAGAAACATAAAAAATACCTGATTGATTTCACTAGTTACAGGGGTTACAGGAGTATATGTTTTACACACACATCTTTTTGTTGTCAATACATACAGCAGCTGAAGCTAGGTTCTGTTAATTATCAACTGTGGTAAATGTCACAAAGTTTCATGCAGATAAATATATTTTTTTTGCCTCTTCTATTAGAAAAGGATCTCATCAAGTATCAGTATTTTACACAAATTTTTTGGGGAAATTGTGTTGTCTGCTATATAGCTTTCATGTCAATTTAAAGGGACCTATTTTAAAAGTTCTATAAAACAAAGTTGTAGCATTTATTTGAATTAGGGATATATTTCAGCATGCTTCTAATGCATCTCTACATGCTTTGTGGATCTGTCATATGACAAAATACTGGTATAAACAAGATACATATTGACAGAAACTAACAGGTTCATATTAACCCTTGTCATGCTGTATAAATTACCTTACTTCATTGCTGTCAAATCAAAGGGCTGAAAGCACTGATAGAACTGATTGTTCAATATTTTTTTCTAGAAATCAACTTCATGAACAACTCTGGCAAGAAAAGTACAAGCAGGAGGTATAGACTAAGATCAGTCTGCACATAAGTGCAGTCTGATCTTAGTCTACACCTCCTGCCAAAACCGGAATATTCCGGGTTCAGCATGACGAGGGTTAATGCAATTTGTGTACTCCAAAAAAAGTTTAAAAGCAGTTTGAAGCACACTGCAGTTTGGACTTATTGTATTTTAAAAACTGACCAAGTTGGATCACTTTTTTGACTTGTGCCTTGTGGGGAGGAATAAGTTTTATGTTTGAAACGGCAATGAATAGTTAAGACCTTAAACAACACAATAGATGATTTTTTGTGTTGAATTGTGTTCTGTTATGAATAACCACCGTTTTCACTGGTCTCAAATGTCTGTCAATTCAAAATTAATCGAGATGTCCCAAGTGACAGGTATTTAAACGCTTCTATATTTTTGTTAGTCCAAATGATGAGTACTAGGTTGCACTCAGGTGAAAAGAAGAGATGTGTAGGAAGCTTTGAATTATGATGTGTTAGCAATAATTTTAAGAACATATTTTGGACAGTTCTTTAGAATAACAAAAAAAGAATTTTGTATGAATTATTGTACAATAAACATTAAAATTTTAATTAATGCCCTTGCTCTAATAAACACCTATTCTCAACTTCAGATGTCAAAATTGACAACTTTGTATGTGATATTTAGAAATCTTGAAGCCTCTAATAAATCAGGTTTTGCACTTTTGATTTGCCATTGTCAACAAATGCGACAAAAATAAAATTCTGGTGCAAGTTTTTTTCTTTGACGAAGGTTTTTGGCGCAAAAAAAACATGAACAGTTTTGTTAATACATACATTTAATTTCACTTATTTCTGGAAAAAAAACAGAGGGCCAAGTGTGTATAGTTGCTCAAAGACTTGTATATCTTGTCATATATGTCATCGGGTCTGACACAAGATCAACACATTACCCAATTCAATTACAATTTTGATTGATGGACGAATGAAATACACTGATTGGTTGGTGGGTTTGATTGATTTTGTGTTGTGGGTGTGTCTTAGCAGGGTTTTCATTTGTATCAAAAAGTCGAGTCCTTGAACATTTGGCGAAAATTTTCAAGAGTCAAAATTGAAATCCTAAGAATCAAAATTCAATATCTCCCCTTCCCCAAGGTAGTAATTAAAATAAATAATAGATTAATTTTGTCGCATTTTCGTATAGTTCTAATGACAGTTTCAGTCAGTTTCAAAAATTGACAGAAATATCATTAGTATCACTGTCCCAAAAGCATACAAAGCATTCATTTGTTTGTTCTTTTGTACCCAAGAATGTACAACCTTAAATCATTTTAGGCTCTACTGGCAGAAGGCCACTAGAGCTATTGCTATGGCTTTTTCCCGTCCGGCGCCTGTGCGTCCGTCCGTCCGTATACTTTTCCTTGTTGACACTCTAGAGACCACAGTTTTCATTGGATTTCCTTCAAACTTTCACAGAATGATTGTACCATCATAATATAAAGAATTGTTCCTTTCAAAAATGGGTCAGATCCATCAAAAACATGGGAAAAGGGGCCTTACTGAAATTTAATTAAAAATCCTTGTTAACACTCTAGAATCCACAGTTTTCATTGGATACTCTCCAAAACTTTCTCAGAATGATTGTACTATCATAAGGATCGTTCCTTTTGAAATTGGGTCAAATCCAACAAGAAACACGGGAAAATTGGCCTTATGAAAATTTAATTAAAAAATCTTCGTTAACACTCTAAGAGTCCACAGTTTTCATCAGATTCTGTTCAAACTTTCACAGAATGATTGTACCAACATATGGATTATTCCTTTCAAAATTGGGTAAGATCTGAAAAAAAATGGGTAAAGGAGCCTTTTTGAAATTTAATTAAAATTTCCATTAAAACTCCTCGTGTCTAGTGTCTGCAGTTTTCATTGGAATTTCTTCAAACTTTCTCAGAATGATTGTACCATCATAAGTATCATTCCTTTTGAAATTGGGTATGATCCGGCAAGAAACATTGGAAATGGGGTCTTATTGAAATTTTATTAAAAAATCTTCATTAACACTCTAGCACCACAGTTTTCATCGGATTCTCTTCAAACTTCAATAATGATTGTACCATCATAAATCATAAGGATTGTTCCTTTCAAAAAATTGGTATGACAGGGCTCTGCAGAGTGGGCGACTCAGGCGAAATAGTCGCCTGGTTTCATAAAACTTCGCCTGATTTGCTGATCAAAGCGAAGTCTAAGTCGCCTGGAATTTTTCGGGAAGTTGCCTGGATACGATAGGTGATAACCTAATCTGGCCAAATGGCTATAAAAGTAGGGGACAGTGTGCAATTATACAACTGTCGGTCGGAAGCCCTTTGATCGTAATTCAAGCGTGTATCGATAGTCGCGAGGCCAGCAGATTATCAGAAAGAGGGGTATGTTCTGGCAGCTCATAGTCAACATACTTGCTTCATTCACACCTACACTGATTGGTTTCGGCAATGCTTTGTATACTATCTTTATTTAAAATAATTTCCCTTCTTTAGTTTTTATTATTTCTGTAAATTATGTTATCATCAGTCTACGAGATTTGTTGCTTACTTTCACATAATGAGAATAATGGCCGACATTTACGGATGCCGTGTCATTTACCAGAAGTCAAAATTTTGTTGAAAATTTGAAATCTTGATCAAAAATAATTCTGCTGAAAAATCTATGTAGAGTAAATTCATTTGTCATTAGAATCCTTCAATTTGAGTTATCTGCTTTAATTGTAACAAGTGAAGAAAATTATGGCAAACAATTTAAAGGCTGCTACAATCTTTTCCTGAGATTCTTGTTATGATACATTCTATCCAAAAACTAAATTCCACTTACTTGTGCTGGTAATAATTCCTTTAAATAACATGTAATCCTATAAAATGGAGCAAATTATCCTGTGTTAACTTTAAACCTCTGCATGTACAGAGGCTAGTTCTGTGTACTGAGCAGTAACCCTTACCCTTTACACGCTATAACTGACTTAATCACAGAGGACCTTTTTTGGCCAATTAAAGGCAATTTCTATCCATTTATATGTTATCAGGTTAAGTGCACAGACTTTAACTCATTATCACACAATCCCCAATTTTGACATCTTGAAATGTTTTTATGGGAAACTGTGGAAAAAGGAGGAAATGATTGCAGCAAGCAATTTATCCTTTCCCCAAATGTTTCTACCCTCTTTGGCACCTTCTTTCTTATTTAAGCTCACTGTGAAATGTCTTATTTAGCTTCTTTCAATTTGTACCAGTCTGAATTTTTTCTTCTGGTAATGGTTTTATTAAATACATGTTGTTACAATAAATTCTTTTCTCATTTTCTGCTTCAAATAGGAACTCATTTCATTCAGACCGCCTATACACTATTTGCATTTTTTCATTAGTTGACTTTTTTTTTATCATATATGAATCTATTATGAAATATTAAAAAAAATAAATTCAGAATCAAACTCTTGAATCCTCAAACCTAAAAAAAAGAAAAATACAAAAGTATTTGTTCACAGGAATAAGATCTTTATTGAGGACTGAAAGGATAAGCAGTATTTCCTATGTTTATTGCATAATATATAATATTAAGTACAACTACTTGGTTGTAATGTTATTTCATTTTCTGATAAAAATGAGGAATACACACAAAAACTTAATATTTAACGCGATCCACTTCTCCTGAAAGTCTCACCACTTCTCCCATTTTGAAAAACTTCTCCCAATTCTCAGACTAGTGAGAAGTGACTTCTCCCCAAATTCTGGGAGTCTGCAGAGCCCTTATGATCAGTCATAGGACCACAGGGCCTTATGAAAATTTATTTAAAAAATCCTTGTTAACATAATGGAGTCCACAGTTTTCAACAAATTCTCTTCAAACATTCACAGAATGATTATCACATTAAATGGATTTTTTCTTTGGGAAGTCTCACAGGAAAAGGGGCACTATGAAAACTAAATAAAAAGATCTTAGTTAACACATCATGGGCCTGGATTTCACCTGATTGACTTCAAACTTTTACAGAATGATTGTACCATCATAAGGACTGTTTCTTTTAAATTGGGTCTGATCCATTGAGAAACGTAGGAAAAGGGGCCTTAGGAAATTTCTATTTGAAAAAATATTAATTAATGCTTTAAACTCCACAGATTTCATGTTAGTTGTCTTTATATTCAAACAGAATAATTATACTTTTGTAAGTATAGTTCCCTTTGGAATTGGTTCAGATCCATCAAGTAACATGGGAAAAAGGGCTATATGAAAATTCAATTTAAAATCCCTCTTAACACAATGAAGCCCACAGCTTTGATCAGATTTTGTTGAAACTTTCACAGAATGATTGTAAGGTAATAACAATCATTCTTTTCATAACAGGGTTTGAACTATCAAGAAACACGGGCCTTATGATGAAAAATTTCATTTATAAATTCATGTTAATAAGTCCAGAGCTTTCATTGGATTTATTGGTGAAAAATCTTCTCCTCCCAAGCCATAAGGCCTAGAGCTTTGATATTTGGTACAAATCATCATCTATTGACCCTCTACCAAAATACTTCAAAGATTAATGTATCCTGAAAATAAGCCCCTTTCTATGCAATCCCTGATTTTACAAAGATATAAAGAAGGAAAACTTTAAAAATTTTCTTCTCTCAAACCATTAGGCCTAGAGCTTTGATATTTGGTATAAATTATCATCTGTTAACTCTCTATCAAAATACTTCAAAGAATTACCGTATTTTGAAAATTAGCCATTTTCTGTGCAATCCCTGATTTTTCAGAGAATTAAAGAATGAAATCTTAGAAAAATCTTCTTCTCCCATATCATAAGGCCTAGAACGTTGATATTTTGAATAAATTATCATCTATTGACCCTCTACCAAAATACTTCAAAGAATTACTGTTTTCTAAAAATAAGCCCTTTTTCTATGCGATCCCTAATTTTACATGGAAATAAAGAAGGAAAACTTTAAAAATCTTCTTTTCCCAAACCATAAGGCCTAGAGCTTTGTTATTTGGTATAAATACAGGGCTCTGCAGAGTGGGCGACTCAGGCGAAAAAGTCGCCTGGTTTCATAAAACTTCGCCTGATTTGCTGATCAAAGCGAAGTCTAAGTCGCCTGGAATTTTCGGGAAGTTGCCTAGATACGATAGGTGATAACCTAATCTGGTCCAGTGGCTACAAAAGTAGGTGACAGTGTGCAATTATACAACTGTTGATTGTAAGCCCTTTGATCGTAATTCAAGTGTGTATCGATAGTCGTGAGGCCAGCAGATTATCAGAAAGAGAGGTATTCTGGCAGCTAATAGTCAACATGCTTGCTTCATTCACACCTATACTGATTGGTTTTGGCAATTCTTTGTATACTATCGGCACCAGAAATCTTTATTTAAAATCCTTTCCCCTCTTAAGTTTTAATTATTTCTGTAAATTATGTTATCATCAGTCTACGAGATTTGTTGCTTACTTTCACATAATGAGAATAATGGCCGACATTTACGGACGCCATGTCATTTACTAGAAGTCAAAATTTTGTTGACAAATTGAAATCTTGATGAAAAATAATTCTGCCGAAAATCGACGTAGAGTAAATTCATTTTTCATTAAAATCCTTCAATTTCAGTTATCTGCTTTAATTGTAACAAGTGAAGAAAATTATGGCAAACAATTTAAAAGCTGCTGCGATCTTTTCCTGAAATTCTTGTTATGATACATTCTATCCAAAAACTAAATTTCACTTACTTGTGTTGGTAATAATTCCTTTAAATAACATGTAATACTATAAAATGGAGGAAATTAGCCCGTGTTAAGTTAACTTTAAACCTCTGCATGTACAGAGTGTCAGTCTGTTTTTGTGAACCCTTACCCTTTACACACTATAACTGACTTAATCACAGAGGACCATTTTTGATCCATTAATGACAATTTTTATCCATTTATATGTTATCAGGTGAAGTGCACAGACTTTAACTCATTATCACACAATCCCCAATTTTGACATCTTGAAATGTTTATATGGGAAACTGTGGAAAATGGAGGAAATGATTGCAGCAAGCAATTTATCCTTTCCCCAAATGTTTCTACCCGCTTTGGCACCTTCTTTCTTATTCAAGCTCACTGTGAAATGTCTTATTTAGCTTCTTTCAATTTGTAGCAGTCTGATTTTTTTCTTCTGGTAATTGTTTGATTAAATACATGTTGTTACAATAAAATCTTTTCTCATTTTCTGCTTCAAATAGGAACACTACTCATTTCATTCAGACCGCCTATACACTATTTGCATTTTTTTATTAGTTGACTTTTTTTTATCATATATGGATCTATTTTGAAATATTAAAAAATAAATAAATTCAGAATCAAACTCTTGAATTCTCAAACCTAAAAAAAGAAAAATACAAAGGTATTTGTTCACAGGAATAAGATCTTTATTGAGGACTGAAAGGATAAGCAGTATTTTCTATGTTTTTCACATATTACATAATATAAAATGCAACTACTTGGTTGTAAAGCTATTTCATTTTGTGATAGAAATGAGGAATACACACAAAAACTTAATTTTTAACGCGATCCACTTCTCTGGAAAGTCTCACCACTTCTCCCCATTTTGAAAAACTTCTCCCAATTCTCAGACTAATGAGAAGTGACTTCTCCCCAAATTCTGGGAGTCTGCAGAGCCCTGAAATCATCATCTATTGACCCTCTACCAAAATACTTCAATGAATTACGGTATTCTGAAAGTTAGTCCTTTTCTTTGTAATCCCTGAATTTACATAGAGTTTATTCTAAATGCATTTTTAACTAATTTTGCCACTTTTCAAAAAGAAGCTTTGCTCTCTATCAAGCACTAGAACATTTGAGTTTTGACGTCTGTATACTGTGTGCTTGTAAGTCTATAATATTTTACTTTGTTGTCCCTTTTCCTGCTGGTTCTTGAACATAGTTGTATTGGTAGGCATTTTAGATAAACACCTGTCTGTAGTCTGATATTTTTAGAAATTAACTAATTGATATTGTTTAATTGCCTTAAAAGAGAAGAAAAAAATAACTAATGTTTAGAAGTTATTACTAATGCGATTACCACACAATGGTGTTTTTTGGTGCTCTGAAGATCTATGATCACAAAAGAAATTGTGTGGTCATGGAGAAATTGCTTGTAAAAAGCAATTTCTCTTTTACACATAGTGTTTCCTACTCTGTTTGGCCCTTCTTTTCAAATTCAAGCGCTATTTGAAATGTTGTCTCTGCAACTGTCTTTGATTATGTTGTCTGGTAATGGGTTAAAGTAAATAGCTGGCAGGTACATGTATTAAGTAGTCTTGTCACTGCTGACCGGTCAGTAGGTCAACTTACCATTAGACATGGTATTAATAAAAAGTAATACCCCTGCATCAAAGTCAGTTTGTCAAAATATAAAGATAGGCTAAGTGTGTTAAATAAGCTTTGATTTGAAGTTTTTCATAAGTTCAACTGATCTGGAGAAAGATTTTGAAAAAAAAAAATTGCTGTGTCAAAGCAATTTCTCCATTTGACACAATGTTTTCCCACATGTTTTTCTTTGGGGAGGGGGGTCCAAAAGGGCCATTTTGTGGGAATGGGTTAAGCACTGTTTCTTTTATATTTATCAGGGCTCTGCAGACTCCCAGAATTTGGGGAGAAGTCACTTCTCACTAGTCTGAGAATTGGGAGAAGTTTTTCAAAATGGGGAGAAGTGGTGAGACTTTCAGGAGAAGTGGATCGCGTTAAAAATTAAGTTTTTGCGCGCATTCCTTATTTCTATCAGAAAATGAAATAGCTTTACAACCAAGTAGTTGCACTTAATATTATGTATTATGCAATAAACATAGAAAATACTGCTTATCCTTTCAATCCTCAATAAAGATCTTATTCCTGTGAACAAATACTTTTGTATTTTTCTTTTTTTAGGTTTGAGAATTCAAGAGTTTGATTCTGAATTTATTTTTTTTAATATTTCATAATAGATTAATGTATGATAAAAAAAAGTCAACTAATGAAAAAATGCAAATAGTGTATAGGCGGTCTGAATGAAATGAGTAGTGTTCCTATTTGAAGCAGAAAATGAGAAAAGATTTTATTGTAACAACATGTATTTAATCAAACCATTACCAGAAGAAAAAATTCAGACTGGTACAAATTGAAAGAAGCTAAATAAGACATTTCACAGTGAGCTTAAATAAGAAAGAAGGTGCCAAAGAGGGTAGAAACATGTAGGGAAAGGATAAATTGCTTTCTCCAATCATTTCCTCCTTTTTCCACAGTTTCCCATAAAAACATTTCAAGATGTCAAAATGGGGGATTGTGTGGTAATGAGTTAAAGTCTGTGCACTTTACCTGATAACATATAAATGGATAAAAATTGTCATTAATTGGTCAAAAAAAGGTCCTCTGTGATTAAGTCAGTTATAGAGTGTAAAGGGTAAGGGTTACTGCTCAGTACACAAAACTAGCCTCTGTACATGCAGAGGTTTAAAGTTAACACAGGATAATTTGCTCCATTTTATAGGATTACTTGTTATTTAAAGGAATTATCACCAACACAAGTAAGTGAAATTTAGTTTTTGGATAGAATGTATCATAACAAGAATCTCAGGAAAAGATCATAGCAGCCTTTAAATTGTTTGCCATAATTTTCTTCACTTGCTACAATTAAAGCAGATAACTTAAATTGAAGGATTCTAATGAAAAATGAAATTACTCTACGTAGATTTTGGGCAGAATTATTTTTCATCAAGATTTCAAATTTTTAACAAAATTTTGACTTCTGGTAAGTGACACGGCGTCCGTAAATGTCGGCCATTATTCTCATTAAGTGATAGTAAGCAACAAATCTCGTAGACTGATGATTACTCAATTTACAGAAATAACTAAAATTTAAGAAGGGAAAGGATTTTAAATAAAGATAGTATACAAAGCATTGCCGAAACCAATCGGCGTAGGTGTGAATGAAGCAAGCATGTTGACTTTTAGCTGCCAGAACATACCCCTCTTTCTGATAATCTGCTAGCCTCGCGACTATCGATACACGCTTGAATTACGATCAAAGGGCTTCCGACCGACAGTTGTATAATTGCACACTGTCCCCTACTTTTACAGCCACTGGGCCAGATTAGGTTATCACCTATCGTATCAAGGCGACTTCCCGAAAATTCCAGGCGACTTCGACTTCGCTTTGATCAGCAAATCAAGCGAAGTTTTATGAAACCAGGCGACTTTTTCGCCTGAGTCGCCCACTCTGCAGAGCCCTGTTGATCTTTTACCACATAGTATAGTATTGATTTTATTTATTAGATTTCTTTGGAAAAGTGAAAATGTATCAATAAACTTTAGAAAAGGAATGCAGGTCAGCACCTTTTTTAGCTCACCTGAGCACACCATGCTCATGGTGAGCTTTTGCGATCTAGCAGTGTGGTTCAAATCTCTTTAAATGCCCCCAACACTTAATGGGGGGGGGCATATAGATTTGCCTTTGTCCGTCCTTCCGACCTTCTGTCTGTCCCAAAATTGTCCAGAGCATATCTCTGAAAGTATTAAGCTATCAACTTGAAACTTCATAGATGGATAGACCTCATTGAGGAGAAATGCAGTGCACAAGAACCACAACTCTTGCAGCATTATTAACCCTTTCTCATTTTTTCAAAGTTTAAGACTGTCCCAGTTGCAGCTGACAATTAAAAGTGAGAGCAATTGGAAGAGTAACTCACCTATATTATAGAAAATATTGTGGAAAAAGAAGAAATTTCTTGTTACAAGCAATTTCTCCTTATTGCAGTCAGGATACTGACTGTAAACTAGGAATCGCCCGAATTCCCTCTTTGCTTCTAGAAACCTGACAACGACCTTGCTTGTGATTGTTCATAAATTGTTGTAGTATACTATCTCAAAATATAAGCCCATTCAAAAAGAATGACCGGGAAAAGCCGAATCACTGATTGTGTGCAGTGATTAAGGTCACAACCTCTACAGGCACTTTATTTATACCATCTGAAACAGTGTTGCATCCTGGCCACTTGATAGAGGGAATCCTCTGGGTTTGTCGTTATGTCAAAAGTTAACATCATCAGAGACTTTATATGTCTTATGACATCATTTAATCGACTGCCTGAACTATATGGATTTCATTTAACAAAAAATGGGTATGGTAGACCTCGTTGTTCAACGATTTGTCGATTTGAGACATAGTCGAATGTGAAACTAGACAATCAGCAGTCTCAGTTTTTATGCCCCAGCATCGATAAGATAGGGGGCATATTGTTTTACCAGTTTCTGTCTGTCCGTCTGTCTGTCTGTCTGCAAAACTTAACCTTCCAACTAAACATTTTCCCACAATTTCAACCCTGATTATGTTACAATGCTAATATTTGGTATGTAGATAGGTCTCAACAAGGCACAACTGGGGAAGGTCATTTTATCAAGGTCAAGGTCAAAATTTTAACCCTTTTCCCTAAACAAAAGTTACCAGCTACAAAATCCAGTTTTGTATGTGTGCATCTGTTCGGTGTTAATTCCAGTTTTGTAAAATAGAGTTCTTTGTTGATTTATTGTAACAATATTTTTAACAAAGAAATTAGACCAAGTCTTTTACCTCGAAAGAGGTTCGAAGGTCAATCCATGTGACATTTTCTCAACATGTCAGTTACCCAGGTGTTCAACTACTAATTGGTCTCCAAGGAGATGTCCCTATGCGGGATACTTCGATTTCATTCCTTTTGTCTAAGGATGGAAATATTTACGTCGGCGTAAAGCTAAATTCAATTAGAATAATTCTGACAACTATCAATAATAATAAAACAAGTCTCGGGTGAAAATTATTAGCCCGGACCGATCAAATCAGTTATGGCCAAGAAAACATAGTTGGAATTCGAGGGGGGGAGAGTTGGGATTCTTTTCCGGGGGGGGGGGGGGGGGGGAAGAGATAGAAGTCTTCAAATGTGATTTCACAATAAGGAAAACTTAACAGACAAATCAGAGAATGACTTTAACTATTATACAAATTGTTAATATACAGTCCTGACTGCATTTTAGGCCGTTTAGGCCTTTGATTTTCCACAATGATTTCCCAAGTATAAAATTGCAGGGACGTAAAAACAAAGGATTGTACAGGAAAGGGTTAATGTGAATATTTCACTCTTCTTGAGTTTTAACTTTGTACAAGATGAAACAAATAATGATGGGTTATAACCACCAATTACATTTGTTTATTACAGGATAGGTATCTTAATTCACAACACAAGACCAAGTAAGATAGCACCAGAAAACTTGAGGTGTAAGAATGGCTGAAGCCCACTCAGCTGTGGCTTTTTCATTTACTGTCACTCATGAGGGTGTAGATGTTAACTTGAATCATGAAGCTCTGAAAGCAGTGTGGGATAGTGGTGTACACTCATGGAAAAAGAGGCTTGGAAAAGCAAAAGTAAGTACTTGATAGATTGACTGTACAAATTATTCTTGAATTTAAGAAAGAGGCACAGTTCGAATTTGGTCATTTTTGGTTAAAAAACTAGACCAGCCTTTGTACGTTGTCCATCCTCCATTGTCAAGAAACTTATGGACACTGTTTTGCACTATTAATCCAAAAATTGGTCAGAAAATTGGTCAGAATGTTTGTCTTGATGAAATCTTGGACAAGTTCAAATTTGAACATTTTGGGTTAAAAAAACTAGACCAGCAGGTCAATTTTTAGAAAAACCTTGTAGACACTTTAGTTTTATACTTGCCCAGTCTTCATGGAAGAATGTTTGTAATATCGAAGACCATTATCGGAAGAAGGACCATTTTTGTAAATGACATCTTCATCTCAACCTAAAGGCCTATTTAGATCAAACTTTTCAGAAATATTTCCTAATTTACCATATCACAAATATTTCTTTGAATTATGATTCGTCCATAAGAATGTGCTAAGTACAGTGGGTGGCATTCTGCAACCATTTTCCTACTGTAACTCCAGGGCCAAATTAAATTAAATGTAGTAGAAGTGTTCCTAGACTTTCCTCTGTCAAAACTTGGTTTAGAAACTAAAATTTGCATTTAACATTTTAGCATTTTTATTTTTTTCCAAAGTTATTATTATCAATGTCTTATGAAATCAATGGTCCTATTCCTATGTACTTCTATAGAACCCTTAGAACTTACTTAAGAATTTTGATAGATTCATAAGAAGGGATAGCATTTTTATTCATTTTGAATTCTTGAAATGTCTTCTAAGTCCTGTAAGCCATGTTTTTAGCTCTACTGGCCGAAGGCCACTAGAGCTATAGCGAAGGCTTTTTCCCGTCCACAGTCCGTCCGTCCGTCCGTCTTCCATCAGTAAAACTTTTCCTTGTTTACGCGAAAGAGTCCACATTTTTCATCTGATTCTCTTCAAACTTTCACAGAATGATTGTACCATCATAAGGATCGTTCCTTTCGAAAATGGGTATGATCCATCAAGAAACATGGAAAAAGAAGCCTAATTAAAACTTAATTAAAAAATCCTCTTTTACGCAATAAAGTCCACAGTTTTCATCGGATTCTCTTCTAACTTTATCAGAATGATTGTACCATCATAAGGATCGTTCCTTTTGAAAATGGGTATGATCCGTCAAGAAACAAAGGAAAAGGGGCCTTATAAAAATTTAATTAAAAATTCAATTAAAAATCCTCATTTACGCAATAAAGTCTACAGTTTTCATCGGATTCTCTTCTAACTTTCTCAGAGTGATTGTACTATCATAAGGATCGTTCCTTTTGAAAATGGGTATGATCTGTCAAGAACCACGGGAAAAAGGGCCTGATGAAAATTTAATTAAAAAATCCTCTTTAACACTCTAAGAGTCCTCTGTTCTCATAAGATTCTCTTCAAACTTTCACAGAATGATTGTACCAACATAAGGATCGGTCCTTTCGAAAATAATTATGATCCGTCTAGAAACACAGGAATAGGGGCCTTATGAAAATTTAATTAAAAATCCTCGTTTAAGCAATAGAGTCCACATTTCTCATCCGATTCTCTTCAAACTTTCTCAGAATGATTGTACCAACATAAGGATCGGTCCTTTCGAAAATGGTTATGATCCGTCTAGAAACACAGAAATAGTTGCCTTATGAAAATTTAATTAAAAATCCTCGTTTAAGCAATAGAGTCCACATTTCTCATCCGATTCTCTTCAAACTTTCTCAGAATGATTGTACAATCATAAGGATCGTTCCTTTCAAAAATTGGTATGATCCGTCTAGAAGCACAGGAAAAGGGGCCTTATCAAAATTTAATTAATAAATCCTTGTTCACATGATGAAGTCCACAGTTTTCATCGGATTCTCTTCAAGCTTCAAAGAATGATCGTACCATCATAAGGATCGTTCCTTTCGAAAATTGGTATGATCTGTCAAGAAACATAGGAAAAGAGGCCTTATGAAAATTTAATTAACAAATCCTTGTTTACACGATAGAGTCCACAGTTTTCATTGGATTCTCTTCAAACTTTCACAGAATGATTGTACCATCATAAGGATCGTTCCTTTTGAAATCGGGTATGATCCGTCAAGAAAAATGGGAAAAAGGGCCTTATGAAAATTCAATTTAAAACTCCATTAAAAATCCTCATTTACGCGATAGAGTCCACAGTTTTCATCGGATTACCTTCAAAATTTCACAGAATGATTGTACCATCATAAGAATTGTTCCTTTCAAAATTTTGTCTGATCAGTCAAGGACCACGGGAAAAAGGGGCCCGATTAAAACTGGATTGAAAAAGTCCCCTAAAAAAAATAGAGTCCATAGTTTTCAACAAATTCTTTTCAAACATACCCAGAATGATTATTACATTAAATGGATTGTTCCTTTCGGAAGTAGGTTTGATCCATCAAGTTTCATGGGAAAAAGGGCCCTATGAAAATTTAATAAAAAAATCTTAGTTAACACACAATGGCCCTAGATTTCACCTGATTGACTTCAAACTTTCACATAATGATCGTACCATCATAAGTATTGTTCCTTTCAAATTGGGTCTGATCCATTGAGAAACATAGGAAAAGGGGCCTTAGGAAAATTCAATTAAAAAAATCTTAATTAATGCTTGTAAGTCCACAGATGAGATGGGTTTGTCTTTATACTCAAACAATAATTATACTTTTGAAGAGTTCCCTTTGGAATTGGTTCAGATCCACCAAGTAACATGGGAAAAGGGGCTATATGAAAATTCAATTAAAAAATCCCTAATAACACAATGAAGCCGACAGCTTTGATCAGATTTTGTTGAAATTTTCACAGAATGATTGGTTTGAACTATCAAGAAACACAGGAAAAGGGGCCTTATGAAAATTTCATTTATAAATCCTTGTTACCAAGTCCAGAGCTTTCATTGGATTTTCTTCAAACATTCACAGAATAATTGTACAATAATAATGATTGTTGATGTTTGCATTAGACCTGGTCCGTCAAGTATCACAGGAAAAGGAGCATTGTGAAATTTAATTTTAAAATCATTGTACCACAATAAAGTCAACAGTTTTCATCAGATTCTGTTAAAACTTTCACAGAATGATTATTCCATCATGAGGATTCTTTCTTTTCAAATTAGGCATGACCTGTCTAGTATCTTGGGAAAAGGGGCCTTTTGAGAATTTAATCTATAATCCTTGTAACCAAGTCCAGAGTTTTTATTGGATTTTATTCAAACCTTCACAGAATCATTGTACAATAATCAAGAATGTTGATGCTGACATGAGACCTGATCCTTCAAGTATCACAGGAAAAGGAGCCTTATGAAATTTTATTTTAAAAATTTTACACCAAGATAAAGTCTGCAGTTTTCATCAGATTCTGTTCAAACTTTCACAGAATGTTTATACCATCATAAGGATTGTTTCTTTCCAAACTGGGCCTGATCTGTCTAGTATCATAGGAAAAGGGGCTGTATGAAAAATTATTACCAAATCCTCATAAACACAACAATGCCCTCAGTCTTTATCAGAATCTCTTCAAACTTTAATAGAATGATTGTACCATCATTTTGATTGTTCCTTTGTAAATTAGGTCTGATTGGTTAAGTGACACAAGAAAAGGGACCTTATAAAATTTTATTACAAAACATCATTATTACAATAAAGTACTCAGTCTTTATCATTTTCTTCAAACTATCATAAGGATTGTTTCTTTGTACATTGGGTTTGATTTGTTAAGTTTCACGGAAAAAGGGGCCTTATGAAAATTTTGTTACAAAAATTCTTGACACAATTCAGTCCACTGTTTTTATTGATTCTCTTTAACTTTTAAAGAATGATTGTACCTTCATTAGAATTGTTCCTTTTGAAATTTGGTTCTGTAAAGTATCATGAGATAAGGGGCCCATGAAGATTTCATTATAAACTCATTAACACAGTAAATCCACAGATTAAACAAATTGATTGTACCATCATTCCAATTGTTGATTTTGACAGTGGATCTGACTATGGCAAGTGTCACATAAAAAGGGGCCTTATGAAAAAATCTCTTAAACATTCTGGTTAACACAATGATGTTCCTTGATTTCACCGGGTTCACTTCAAAATATCACAGAATGATTGTACAAATACTTAAATGGTTCTTTTCAGAACTGGGTACAATCCATCAAGTATCGTGTAAAAAGGGGCCATATGATTTTTTTTTAAATATTCTAGTAAACATAATGAATTCCCAATTTTTCATCGGATTCACTTTTAACTTTTACAGAATGATAAAACCAACAGTAAAATATCACGGGAACAGGGGCCTTATGAGAACTTGAATTTAATATCTTTGTTAATACAATAAAGTCAACAGTTTTATTGGATTCTCTTCAAAGATGCATGGAATAATTGTAGCATTCGAAACACAGGAAAAGGGCCTTACAGATTATCATTCAAAACATTTTTGTGTATGTGATGAAGATCACAATCATTATCAAATTGTCTTTTAATTTTCACTGGACATTTGTCGGGTTGTAAGGAATGTTCCTTTTGGAATGAAATTAATCCATCAGAAAACACAGGAAAAGGGGCCTTATTGATTTTCATTCAAAACAATCCTGTTTATGTGATAAAGTCCACAATTATTGTCAGATTCTGATGAAATATTCACAGAATGATTATAGGGTCATAAGGTAACTTCCTTTTGGAAATGGAGTGGATCCGTCTTGAAACATGGGAAAAGGGGCCTTGAGGATTGTTGCTTAAAATGATAAAGGGGGATAAAGCCCTTTTTTTTTTCTTTATGCATTCTTCTTTGAGCAATTAACTTCCTAAAATATCAGATTTCTTTAACGGAAAACTTGATAACCAGTAGAGCGTCTCAGGCCCTCATGGGCCTCTTGTTTCAGTATTATTTTAGTTAATCTATAATGAGTACAATGAAGGTTCTTCAATGTTCTCCTGAATTATTTGGTTAAACCCATTCCCACACAATGAAGCTTTCGGACACACCTCACGAAAAAGAATTGGGAAAACGTTGTGGAATATGAAGAAATTTCTTGTAACAAGCAATTTCTTCATTCCATGCAATGTTTTCTACCCATAGCGTTGAAAAAAAAAAAAAAAAAACACTAAAATTTCATAGACTTTAAAATGTTGTCTGCAAGTCCTTTTGATTATGATCAGTGTGAATTTTTTTTGCCCCCAAAATTAATGGGTTAATCTTTTCAAAACAAAATGCTTTGATCTGAACTCATATTTATTAGCTATGCAGGTTCACCACCTTTACACTCTGGAGTATCTTATAAGAAGAATTATTTAACTGATATTATTCATTTGTTTCTTTGATCTTTTTCAGAATAAGGTCAAAGCTGGAACCTACCCAGGATCTCCAACAAGCTGGCTATTTGTTTCTGTTTTGGTTCTATCTATTAAACTTGCTACCTTTGACCCTTCATTTGGTCTCATTGGATTCATACAGAGGCATTTTCCAGGGTAAGATCCTCTTACTTGAGAATAAACACAAAAGAAAATTGACAACCGGTTTCATCAAGTATATCACATTAGAGAATTCAGTGTCCACTATCTTGAAATTAAAGCTAGCGCCCTATAGTTTAGGAATACATGGTTTCTACAGCTTCAAAATATTGTAAATTCTTCCTAATTAGTAATTAGTAACAAGCTTTGGATTTACATGAAAAAATAACTTCTTTTCCTTGGAATTTGTTCTGATTCCTTAGGCATGCTACATAACTCATTACTAATTTAATTACACTAAAAAAATAGTTCTCTTTTTTCATGTCCTTTACCTAATACCCAGTATTCTTGTGTGTGAAATTGTTGTCAATGAAAATTCTTTTCTCTAGAAATGTACTTTTCAATTCTATTCAAGCTTAATATCTAACACTAGTATTTTAACCGAGTAGTCAAAGGGAGATGAATAGGAAAAAAACTATAATAGAATTTTTAGCTCACCTGAGCACAAAAGGCTCAAGTGGGCTATTGTGATCACCTTTTGTCCGATGTCCGTCCGGCGTCCGTTGAGCGTCGTCCGTTAACAATTTCTTTAAACGACATCTCCTCCTTAGGTGATCCCCTTTAAAAATAGCTAAAAGAATTGAAATCCGTTAAAAACTCTAGTTGCCATGGCAACAAAAGTGAAATTTCAAAATAATCTTTAAAAATCTTCTCCTCCTGACCCAGAAGGCATAGAGCCTTGATATTTTGCATGAAACATCAGTTTATTGACCTCTTTCAAAATAGCTATAATCATGATCCTCGGGTCCACAGGGGCAGAGCCCCAGGGGGTTGGGGTTTATATAGAAATAAAGAGTGATTTTTTAAATGACATCTTCTCCCAAACCATTGGGCCACTTTGAACCAAATTTGGCAGAAATGTTCCTTAGGTGGTCCCCTTTCAAAATAGCTAAAAGAATTAAAATCCGTTAAAAACTCTGGTTGCCATGGCAACAAAAGTGAAATTTCAATATACTCTTTAAAAATCTTCTCCTCCTGACCCAGAAGGCGTAGAGCCTTGATATTTTGCATGAAGTATCAGTATATTGAATTCTTACAAAATAGCTAAAATCATGATCCTCGGGCGGAGGGATGGGAGGGGGTTTTAGCCATGAAGCATCAGTTCACAGACTTATAACCCATTATCACCCCCTGGATCCAGAGGTAGGAACTAAAGCCTTAGACTTTTGGATCCCCAGGGTCATAGTCTTTATTTGTAAGTGTGGCCCACTTGTATCATAATCCTAACCTTAACATGAAATTAGACTGTTGAAAGAAAAAGAGCCTTTATCTCAGGTCAGCATCCCAGGGCAAACAGCCCTCTTGTTCTTGGTTACTTCCCTCAACCTTTCTTCCCTTTTTGAACCCCCTCTCCCCTCAAAGAAAAAGATTTTCCGTCCGGAGCGATTTCTCCATAACCTTTTGACCAAATCAAATGAAACTTACCATGTAAGCTCCCTATGATATAATGCCTAAGTATTTTTCCCAGTTTTTGGATTTGAGGTCATGTCACAGAAAAAGTTGACTTCAGGTAAAGTATCGTTTTTCTCAAATTTCTCCTAGTCTAATGATCAGACTTAAATGAAATTTCATATTTGAGTAGCAAATCAGATGCCCTTGACCATGAACTATTTGAAATTTTCGGAAATAAGATGTGTTGTGGAAAAAGGGGCTTAATATTTGATAGCTTTATGTTAGCTGTCCATTTCTCTGCAATAAACATACATTTGCCATAACTTTTGATTAATAAGACATTGTGTTTGACAAACCTTTCTGTTGGTACTAAGGTCAAGGTCATCTGTTATGGGCAAGGTCGTTTCTTAAGGTCAAAATTTCAAAAAATTTAACTTTTTCATTGTCCATTAGTTTACAATGGTAAGTGATATAGCCTTGATATTTCACATGTGCATTTCTTATGACATGACCTATCTGATGGTACTAAGTTTAAGGTCATTGGTTAAGGTCAACATTGAATTGTCAAGGTCATTAATTTTCAAATTTACCTCTTTTACAAATTGCCAAAATTTCTTGTTACTTTACATAAACTTTGTTTATCAAGTGCCCTAGGCAATGTTTATTTCAATTTTTGACCCAATGAACCTTACCATGCTAAAATGCGGCTTAACGCCATGTAGCTTTACATGTTGTATATTTCTTCTCTTAAATGAATCAGTCTATTGTTTCTGTAAGACTACTCAAGTTAGAGTATTCATTTTTTGTATGTAGACATTTTTCATTGATAACTTTGATGGTCAAGATAAATTATTTAACCCTTTACCATATAATGATATTGAATTTTACTAGAATCAGGTCTGTGAAGCCAAACAGATTCCTTCAATGTTTGTCAAATTTCCAAATTTCTTATGAACTGAACTCTCAAACTATAGTTGCATTCAATAAGAAGGTTTTTTTTTCCAATAATGGCATACAGTTTTGTGTCAAAAGCCTTATTCGGGGAGCATAATCCGTCTCCGACGGCTCTTGTTAGAGCTATTATGTACAGAATAAGAGCTAAATGGAATTCTGATTGCAATTTTCTTTTATTGTTCTATCTAACATTGTTTTATAATAAGACTATAATTAAGATCTGATTCCCATGAAATGTGGCACAAATTCTGTATTGTCACAGTAATGAATCCTTTTCTACCCTACCAAAAAAGCAGAAGCTAACTCAAGTAATAACTTTTGTGGCCTTAGAAATTTTGATTTTCTTTATGCCCCCAACATCAAAATATCAGGGGCATATAGTTTACTGTTATCCGTCTATCTGCAAACCTTAACTAAAAAACTTAACATTGCCAATTACTACCAGCCTATTCAAGATACAATGCTCATATTTGGCATGATGGTTCATCACCATAATACGCAGTTCCTCGTGTCGAGGTCAAAGTCATGTGATAAGGTCAAGATCACATGCCAAGGTAAAAAAAATTTCCTTCTTGCTTTCACTAAAATACTCTATTAAAACTCATGTACAAGTCAACAACACTTTTCATAGCTAAGTCCTGTTGCGGGGGCATTGTGTTTCACAAACACATATTGTTTATTCTAAAGAGTAATTGATTCTCACTTACATAAATCTTTTGGGAAGTGTTTTAAATTGCCTGAATTTATGATAAGTATTTTTATTTGAAATATTTCCATCCAATTTTGTTATCTTCTTACAAAACTGTACCCTTGAACTTATTGTACATGTATACAATTATTAAGATAAATGGCACTTGTGTTAACCCTAAAGTCTGATTGCATAAATATAATACAATTCTTCTTACAAACTGTACCCTTGAACTTATTGTACATGTATACATTTTTAAGATGAATGGCACTTGTCATAACCTTTAAGTCTAATTGCATAAATATAATACAATTAAATTACGCTCAAAATTGAGACTTCTTATAAAGATCATAATCCCATATGGATTTTGGTGACATTCAGGACCTTCAGTCCTTTAATTCCATTTTCCACATTGTTCTTCTGAACTTTTTCCTATAGTGTTGTAAAGATGAGGGATCATGTAGGAAAAGGTTCAGAGAAACTTTTAATATCAAGACAAAATACTATCACTACATGAATGCATGAATTGTGATCCCTTTTTAGCTTGAACTTTACCCTTGCTATCATTTACCTGTGAGCTGATGTAGTGGCTACATTCCATGCCTATGTGGTAGTGCCATGAATGATTGTAATGTTATTGTATAAATATCACAGGAATTTCAAGGGTATATTGAAAATGTATCTTGGCATTACCTTACATTTAGCAAAAACCATTGTTTGAGTCTACTATCTCGATGATTATTTTCTTTTTCTCTTGCAGAGTTGCATCATTATCTGAGTCAACTGGCATGTATATTAGCTGTTTAATATTCTCAACATTATTATGGCTGGGTATCATAGCCTTCTTAAAGTACACACTTAAACTACTGTTGATGTACCATGGCTGGATGTATGAGCCTAGAGGAAAAGTTTCCATACATACCAAACTATGGCTGGTAAGGCAACATAAAAGCGTTATAGAAACTGCTTTATGGTACTGAAATTAATTAAGCACAGATCCTTAAGCACATTTCACCTTAAACCATTCTTACTAAATAAAGCTTTTTGATGCACCTTGAGAAAAAAAATTGGGATTCTCTTCAAACTTTCACAGAATGATTGTACCATCATAAGGATTGTTCCTTTCAAAATTAGGTATGATCCGTCAAGAAACACAGGAAAAGGGGCCTTTTGAAAACTAAATAAAAAACCCTCATTAATAATCTAGAGTCAACAGTTTTCATCATATTCTCTTCAAACTTACACAGAATGAATGCACCATCATAAGGATCATTCCTTTCAAAATTGGATCAGATCCATCAAGAAACATGGGAAAAGGGATCTTTTGAGAATTTTATCTTTAATCCTTGTAACCAAGTCTAAAGCTTTCTTTTGATTTTCTTCAAACCTTCACAGAATCATCGTACAATAATTACGATTCTTGGTGCTGGTATGAGACCTGATCCTTCAAGTATCACAGAAGAAGGAGCCTTATGAAAATTTTATTATAAAATCCTTACACCAAGATAAAGTCTGCAGTTTTCATCGGATTCTGTTCAAACTTTCACAGAATGTTTGTACCATCATTAGGATAGAATCTTTCCAAATTGGTCCTGATCTGTCTAGTATCATAGGAAATGGGGCTGTATGAAAAATTATTACCAAATCCTCATTAACACAAGAATGTCCTCAGACTTTATCAGAATCACTTCAAACTTCAATAGAATGAATGTACCTTCATTTGGATTGTTCCTTTGTAAATTGGGTCTGATTGGTTAACCCATTACTAGACGGCAAAATTCTAGACAGGTCCAAATGGAAAGGGGTTGCAGATGACCATTTAAGTCTTATGACATTTCAGATTTATTCAGCTTTCTGGATAGAAAACATTGTGTAAAATGAAGAAATTGCTTGACTTTGCTTGATACAAGCAATTTCTTTATTTTATGTAATATTTTTCCCTATAGTTTTTCCAGAGAGGCGTCAGAAAGGGTCACTGTGTGGGAATGGGTTAAGTGACACAAGAAAACGGGCCTTATGAAAATTCTATTACAAAAACATCATTATCACAATAAAGTCCTCAGTCTTTATCATTTTCTTCAAACTATCTATCATTAGGATTGTTTGTTTGTAAATTGGTTCTGATTTGAGTTTCACGAGAAAAGGGGCCTTATGCAAATTTAGTACAAAAAATTCTTGACACAATTCAGTCCACTGTTTTCATTGATTCTCTTTAACTTTTAAAGAATGATTGTACCTTCATTAGAATTGTTCCTTTTGAAATTTGGATTGTTCTGTAAAGTGTCATTGGAAAAGGGGCCTATGAAGATTTCACTATAAACTCAATTAATTCCACAGATAACATAGTTGTACCATCATTACAATTGTTGATTTTGACAGTGGATCTGATTATGGCAAGTGTCACATAAAAAGGGGCCTTATGAAAAACTTTCCTAAATATTCTAGTTAACACAATGATGTCCCTTGATTTCACCGGGTTCACTTCAAAATTTCACAGAATGTTTGTACAGTCTCTTAAATGGTTCTTTTCAGAACTGGGTACAATCCATCAAGTATCATGTAAAAAGGGTCCATATGATTTTTTTTTTAAATATTCTAGTAAACATAATGAAGTCCACATATTTCATCGGATTCACTTTAATCTTTCACAGAATGATAAAACCATCAGTAAAATATCATGGGAAAAGGGGCCTTATGAGAACTTGATTTTAATATCGTTGTTAACACAATAAAGTCAACAGTTTTATCTTCTCAGTCTTATACATTTTGTGCTAAATTTCCCTCAGATTTATCCTAGAATAATCAATGAATTATGCCTATAGGGTTAAAAAAATCTTCTGTAGGTGCCCAAAGTTAGGAAAAACACACAAGTGCACAAGTCTTCCTCTTCCAATGTATGACGTCTAGGGCATACTAGGGTTTTTTCTAGGGTTTTGTTTTCTGGCTATGGGTGAAAGAAATAAAATGGCTGTCTTACATAGAAATCTATATATCTTTCATCCATAGACAACAAAAGCTATATTTTCAGGCTTGGCTCTGCATTTGTGTAGAATAAAGGATGTTCAATAACGCATATAAAGCTTCGATACACTACAGCACACTCTGTATAAGGGTTCTATTTTTAGCTCACCTGAGCACAAAGTGCAAGGTGAGCTATTGTGATCGGTCTTTATCCATTGTCAGTCTGTCTGTCCGTCCATCCACAATTTTTTTAAAAATCTTCTCCTCCTAAACCAGTAGGCCAATCAAGCTGAAACTTTGCAGAGATGTCCATTGGGTGAAGCTCTTCAAAAGTTGTTAAAAGAATTTAATTCCGTCAAAACTCTGGTTGCCCCGGCATTAGAAAATGGGAAACTTTAGTCATTCTTTGAATATCTTTAAAAATCTTCTCCTCCTAAACCAGTAGGCCAATCAAGCTGAAACTTTGCAGGGATGTTCCTTAGGTGAAGCTCTTCAAAAGTTGTTAAAAGAATTTAATTCCGTCGAAAACTCTGGTTGCCGCGGCATTAGAAAATGGCAATCTTTAGTAATTCTTTGAATATCTTTAATAATTTTCATCTCCTAAACCAGTGGGCCAATCAAGCTGAAACTTTGCAGGGATGTTCTTTGGGTGTAGCCTTTCGAAAGTTATGAAAAGAATTTAATTCCGTCAAAATCTCTGGTTGTGGCGGCATTTGAAAATTGGAATCTTTAGTAATTCTTTAAATATCTTTAAAAATCTTCTCCTCCTAAACCAGTAGGCCAATCAAGCTGAATCTTTGCAGGGATGTTCTTTGGGTGAAGCTCTTCAAAAGTTGTTAAAAGAATTTAATTCCGTCAAAAACTCTGGTTGCTGCGGCATTTGAAAATGGGAATCTTTACTAATTGTTAAAATATCTTTAAAAATCTTCTTCTCCTAAACTAGTCGGCCAATCAAGCTTAAACTTTGCAGGGTTGTTCTTTGGATGAAGCCCTTCAAAAGTTGTCATAAGAATTTCTTTCCGTGAAAACTCTTGTAACCGCGGCATATGAAAATGGAAATTTTAGTAAAATTTTGATGTTGTTTTTTTCATAGACTACAAGGCCAAAGGCTTATATACTTTGTAAAGAGCTTAATCATATGGTTCTCTACCAAGTTTTTAAATATTTAATCTCTGGGGTCAAAAATGGCCCCGCCCCTGAGGTCCGAAGTTAAGAAAAATTCTTAATAAGAGCAATTTCAATAGACTTCTCCTCTTAAACTATAAGGCTAAGGATATTCATATTTGGTATGTAGCATAACTAGATGGTTTTGTACTATATCACTAAAAGTTTTCATCCATTGGTCAAAAATGGCCCTGACTAGGGGTCAAAAAAATTGGAAATCGCAAAATTTGAGTATGTTGAAAAAATATCTTCATTTTAAGGCGGAGGGCATTTATATTTTGAGTGTAGCATAGCCTGGCTGTTATCTATCAATTTTGATTAAATTATGCCTGTAGGTTAAAAAACACCCCTTCCCTGGGTGTCCAAAGTTCGTAAAAATGCTCAATTAGACCATATTCAACAGTCTTCTCCTCCCAATCTACAAAGTCTAAGGCATTCATATTTGATAAATAGCATAACCAGATGGTTCTCTACTATGTTAGCTAAAATCTTAGCCCTGGGATAAAACATGGCACTGCCCCAGAGGTCCAAAATTTTGGAAAAGACCCAATTAGAGCAACTTCAAAAGTCTTCTCCTTCTGAAATATAAGATGAAGGGTATTCATATTTGGTATGTAGCATGACTGAATAATTTTCTACTATGTTACAGGAAAATATGCTCTTAGGATAAAAAATGTCTCTGCTCCTGGGATTGAAAATTGCGTAAATCGCATTGAAAGAATTCTTCTTAAATAGAAATGGAGAAATTGCTTGTCACTCCCTTTCTCACCTTGGTATTTCAAACCTTTTTCCCTGAGGGTGACAAATTCTGGGATAGTTTGGTAATCGATTAAACTATGAAGCCAAAGGCATTCATTTCTATTGTAAAGCATTACTGGATTGTTTTGTACAAGGCCCAAAATCTTATATTTGCTTTATTTACTTTGCTCAAAGTGACTTTTTTATACAAAAAAGTACAGTAAAACCCCTCTAATACGACCACTTGCGGTACTTTCAGAAAGTGGTCGTAATAGCGGGGTGGTCGTATTACTGAGGTTTGGTCGTTTGTTGTCAAGTAATGCATGTTTATTTTATTTTCTTATTTGAATATATTGATACTATACATACAAAAATGAAACTATAAGAACATGTATAACAGCGGAATCTTATGTCATTTTCAAATTTACGATCTTCGGTAAGTTCTACTTTCTCTATTCTCCATTTGGATCTGTATAAGAACTCCGACCTCAGATTATTTATTCGTAAGTACAGGTTCAAAGTGTCAAACTGTCGATATCATATCTTCTATAATGTGAATACCAAGCATCAGTTACGTTGAAATCAAAATTTAATTGCTAATTAACTGTTCGGAACGCCGTAAACAAACTAATCGTAACTTCTCGGATACGTTTTCACTTTCGAATTTATTTCTCGAGTCAAAACCAGTGAAACATTCAAATAACAATTAGAAATAATACAAACTATAATTTCTAAAAGTGATCGGCCACTTTAATCATAACACCTATTATAATAAGGGTTCGATATCACATAATAAAAAATCCGATAATGTATTTACAATGTATTCGTACCCAATTAGTGTCGCTCTTATCAAGTGTGAAATTCGAGTGATCGGTCTCAATGTGTGAAAACTGGTCGTTTTAGTGGGGTTCAAAATAGTGTATCAGCTATGGTTGGTACTGAATTTAGTGGTCGTAATTCGGAATAGCGGGGTGCCCGTTTTAGAGGGGTTCGCGACCATTGAAATAAAGAACAAAAAAATCCGTTCTGTAAAAATTCGGTCGTAATAGAGGGGTGCCCGTATTTCCGGGGTGGTCGTAAGGAGGGGTTTTACTGTACTGTAATTTGCAGATGCCTCAGGTGAGCGATTTAGGACCATCATGGTCCTTTTGTTAGAATTTGGATTTATAGTATGTTGGATTTTGGGGATGTCTGGGTAGTGCAGAGGTTAAAGACGTCGGACATTGGTTCAAATCCCGTAGGAGTCAAATGAAATGTAAGTTCTCCACTAGGGTTGAAAAAGACAAGAGTCACTGTGGTAGTTGGGAGAATTCAATAGACTATAAATAGAAATTCTAAAAATAGAACCCTTATACAGAGTGTGCTGCAGTGTTGGGAAGCTTCATATGCATTATTTGAACATCCTTTATTGGGAATGTCTCAGTAGCGCAGAGATTAAATATGTCGGACATTGCAGCACTTGCTGGCTTTGCTGTATCCTCATAGGTTCAAATCTTGAAGGAGTCAAATAAAATATTAGTTCTCAACTAGGGTTGAAAAAGACAAGAGTCACTGCTGTAGTTTAGAGAATTCAATATACTATGAATAGAAATTCTAAAAATAGAACCCTTATACAGAGTGTGCTGCAGTGTCGGGAAAATTCATATGCGTTATTTGAACATCCTTTATTAGGGATGTCTCGGTAGGGCAGAGGTTAAAGACATCAGAAATTGCAGCACTAGGCTGCACTGCCGTATCCTGGTAGGTTTGAATCCCATAGGAGTCAAATGAAATATTAGTTCTCCACTAGGGTTGAAAAAGATAAGAGTCACTGCCATAGTTGAGAGAATTTAAAATACAGTTGAACCTGTCTTAAGCCAGGGATCAAGGCATTTGCCAAATTAGCTTGCTTAATGCAGGTTGGCCTGTAAAGGTGATGGCCGGGTATTTGTATGAAACAAGATTGGGTGGCTAGAAATGAACTGAAACCTCCCATTTTTATTTAGATACTTCAAGAGGTTTTGGAATTCTCTGCCCTTGACTTAGCAAAATAGCCTAAGACCACTTTTTTGTGTGTGTATTTTTCAGTTGGGCATAAATCCTTTTACTGATCATATAAGAATTAATTCAAATTGCCCAGATTGAATCAAAATGTTGTCTTATTGTGTATGGGATTTTTATTAGGTTCATTGGTCTTAGAGTTTATCTGCCCTTGACCTAGAGAAATCTTTATTTTGAATAGGATCAAATACACCTCAGATCAACTAATTTTGAAGGTTATGTAAGGTAAGATAAATGTTTTGAGTTTTATTCAACACCCCTTAAAAATTTAGAAAAAAAATTGATAAATATATATTCCATTGATAAGCCCCCTCGCTTGTATATGCACGCTCTGTAAAGCTATTGTGTGTAAAAAGGCAGGATTGTGTGGGAATGGATAACTATATTTCAAACATTATGAATTGTAAAGACATGTAGGTTTTTATTTCCTATCTGACTTAAGGAATGAAGTTTTAAGAACTGAATTAAAGACTTGGTATTGTGTGTTGTAGGCTCTCATTCGAATGTTTGGAGGAAGAAAACCCATGCTGAATAGTTACCAAGCTTCCCTGCCCAAGTTGATGGTGCCATCTGTTGAAGACACAATTAAACGGGTACTGATTTCAAACATTTTAGTAAACATTTATTAGATGACAATATTTTATACTTGACCATGATTAAAGAAGTCAAAGGCAACATTCCAAGATTTGGGGAAGTGAGAAAGGGTTATGAAACCAGTGATTTTTACAAGAAAATGCTAATATGAATTAGAATCACTTGACCAAATAACATACTTAATCATGTAACTTTCATTGGTCTTGAATGTTCAAATGTCTTTTAATTAAGTTTATAAATGCTTGCATTTTTGATGCTTGATACATAAGTAAACAACAAATGAACAAGAGCTGTCAAAGGACAGCAACATTTGACTATTCTGAGTACTGGATTGTAACAGCAATTCAATGTCCACATGAGCATAATACCTCAGTAGTAATTGAGATAGAAAATCTTTCAATTAAAATTCTAAGTCAAACAAGAATTTCTAAATCCAAAAACGTTTAAAGTTGCATTAAAATGAATGTCTAAGTAATAAATCTTTGTCTAAAGTCACAAAGAATTGTGCAAAGTTTCAAAGCAAAAGCTTTTGTAGAAAGAGAGCTATTAAAGATATATGACAGTTGCATGTAAAGTTTAGGAGGGAGAACTAATACCATATATGGAATGTATTCTGAAAATTTTGAAAATATTCTCCTGAGAAATCTTCAGGGATTTCAACCAAATATCGCTTGAGTGATCCTCAGGTGGCTCTTTGTCAGATTCCTTCATATAAATTTGATCAGTTGAAAAATATGGCTTTTATTGTCATGGCTTATGTCCATATTTGGTTAACAGTGAAAACTATGAAATTCTTCTCCAGAACTATTTCAAAGATTTTAGTGACACATTTATGTGCCTGGTATGGCAAAGACTATTCAGCTTATATTGAATTCCTGAAATACTATCTGTTTAAACAGTACATTCAGGCCTGTTGAGCTATACAGCCTCTAGTAATCTAAATTGGGTCAGATATCTTTTTTAGAACGGTATTTTGAAATAAAACCAGAGGTATTGCTAAGTTTAAACAGCATTGTAATTGGCAGCAGCATTCTATCTGTTGTCTGTGAGTAAAAACATTTGGTGATATCACTTTTATAGATTGAGCTATTGATGTGAAACTTGGAATACATGTTCACTATCAAAAGAGCTACTTAACCATCAAAGGAAGTAGTTTTAAACCCAACTTAAGCTCCACAGGCTGAATTCCAGCAGATGTGTTATGGCATTATGTCTGGCATGCATCTATCTGTGTATACATCTATCTGTCCCTACACTTTTACTTATGTTACTTTGTTATGTTACTTAAACATTTTCTTGGAAAGAACTGCTCTGATTTCACAAAAATTTTACTTGGGTGAACTTGTATCAGATTCCTTCAAAGAATTTTAATCGGATAAAAAAATATAGCTGTTGTGGGAGAGGCTAATTTTCAAGAAAACTTGGAAATCATCTCAGAAACCATTTGATGGATTTCATCCAAATATCACAGGAATTATCCTTTGGTGACTTTATCTGATTCCTTTAAAGAATTTTGATCGGATAGAAAAAAAAATTTTTATGGGCGGGCTAATTTCAATATATTGTATATAGTGAATACTTTTAAAACCAAGAAACCTCTGTTGTGGGAGAGGCTAATTTTCAAGAAAACTTGGAAATCATCTCAGAAACCATTTGATGGATTTCATCCAAATATCACAGGAATTATCCTTTGGTGACTTTATCTGATTCCTTTAAAGAATTTTGATCGGATAGAAAAAAATATTTTTATGGGCGGGCTAATTTCAATATATTGTATATAGTGAATACTTTTAAAACTAAGAAACCAGGAGAAAAACTTCAAGATTCCATAGGAAAGATCTTTCTGTGACCCCCCTCAGATTCCTTCCTAAAAACCATGGCTTAACTTGGAAGGGCTAACACCCATATAAGGTTTATGCTTAAAACCATGAAAATTGCTTTAATTGGCTAAATTCCCTATATTGTATATAAAATGGAAACTGTTAAAATCTTCTACCAAGAAAGTGGTTGCTAGATTACATCCAAATATAATGAGAATGGTCCTTTGAAGCCCCTATATCAGATTCCCTCAAAGAATTTTGATTAATTTACAAAAATAGCTATTTTGGGTGTTTCCTTTTTACACCATTTAGTTATTCACAGTAAACTGGCAGTGCATATTTTATGTCTTCATACACTTAGAAAAAGTATTCTTTTTTGTAGTTATAAAAATAGATCAAGGGAATTACAGACATTTCATACCAGTCATTTCGTACCATGGTATTTCTTACCATGCTGTGACCATTTCGTACCATGTTGTAGTCATTTTGTACCATACATCAAGTATTTGGTACAATGTTTAGAAAAAAATATTATATTATTTGAATGGTAAAATAACCCTTTCAACATTAATAAAATATTTTTATTATATTTTTGGTTTATCTAATTTATTGATCATTAAACAAGTGAAAACCAATTAAGACTGTCAATTCTAGCAAACAGAGAATTGATGATACAGAATTAGCGTATCAGCACATTACTTTTTTTCTAACAGGGGGATTGTGTTCATTAGAATAAAAATAATTGGGAATCAGAACTGGATTTTCTTCAATTTTTAGCTCACCTGAGCACAAAGTGCGAGGTGAGCTATTGTGACCGGTCGTTGTCCGTCGTCCATCCGTCCGTCTGTCCGTCTGTCCGTCCGTCCACAATTTCTTTAAAAATCTTCTCCTCCTAAACCAGTAGGCCAATCAAGCTGAAACTTTGCAGGGATGTTCCTTGGGTGAAGTTCTACAAAAGTTGTTAAAAGAATTTAATTCCTTAAAAAACTCTGGTTGCCGCGGCATGTTAAAATGGGAATCTTTAGTAAATCTGTTAAAATCTTTAAAAATCTTCTCCTCCTAAACCAGTAGGTCAATCAAGCTGAAACTTTGCAGAGATGTTTCTTTGGTGAAGTTCTACAAAAGTTGTTAAAAGAATTAAATTCCGTCAAAAACTTTGGTTGCCGCGGCATGTGAAAATGGGAATCTTAAATAAGTCTGTAAAAATCTTTAAAAATTTTCTCCTCCTAGACCAGTAGGCCAATCAAGCTGAAACTTTGCAGGGATGTTCCTTGGGTGAAGTTCTACAAAAGTTGTTAAAAGAATTTAATTCCGTCAAAAACTCTGGTTGCTGCGGCATGTGATAACGGGAATCTTTAGTAAATCTGTAAAAATCTTTAAAAAAATTTCTCCTCCTAAATCAGTAGGTCAATCAAGCTGAAACTTTGCAGAGATGTTCCTTTGGTGAAGTTCTACAAAAGTTGTTAAAAGAATTAAATTCCGTCAAAAACTTTGGTTGCCGCGGCTTGTGAAAATGGGAATCTTATATAAATCTGTAAAAATCTTTAAAAATTTTCTCCTCCTAAACCAGTAGGCCATTCAAGCTGAAACTTAGCCGGGATGTTCCTTGGGTGAAGTTCTACAAAAGTTGTTAAAAGAATTTAATTCTGTCAAAAACTCTGGTTGCTGCGGCATGTGAAAACGGGAATCTTTAGTAAATCTGTAAAAATCTTTAAAAATTTTCACCTCCTAAACCAGTGGGCCAATCAAGCTAAAACTTTGCAGGGATGTTTTTAAGGTGGAGCTCTTCAAAAAGTTGTTAAAAGAATTTTATTACGTTAACTCTTGTAACTGCGGCATATGAAAATGGGAAATTTTAGAAAATCTTTGTTCTCTTTTTTTTTAACAGACTACAAGGCCAAAGGCATTTATATTTCATATAGAGCTTAATCATATGGTTCTCAACCAGGTTTTTTTAAAATATTTTATCTCTGGGGTCAAAAATTGCCCTGCCCCTGAGGTCCGAAGTTTGGAAAAATGATTAATTAGAGCAATTTCAAAAGAGATCTCCTCTTTAACTATAAGGTCTAGGATATTCATATTTGGTATGGAGCATAACTAGATGGTTTTGTACCATATCACTAAAAGTTGTCTTCCTCAGGTCAAACACGGCTCTGCACTAGGGGTCCAAAATTTGGAAAAAACGCAAAATTTGAATATGTTAAAAAAAAGATTCTTCATTTTAAGGAGGAGGGCATTTATATTTTGAGTGTAGCATAGCCTGGCTGTTATCTATCTGTTTTGATCAAATTATGCTTGTAGGTTAATAAACACCCCTTCCCTGGGTGTCCAAAGTTTGTAAAATGCTCAATTAGACCATGTTCAATAGTCTTTTTCCTCCCAATCTAAAAAGTCTAAGGCATTCATATTTTGTATATAGCATATCCAGATGGTTCCCTACCATGTTAGCTAAAATTCTAGCCCTGGGATAAACATGGCACTGCCCCAATCAGAGCAACATCAAAAGTCTTCTCCTTCTGAAAAGTAAGGTGACGGGCATACATATTTGGTATGTAGCATGACAAAGTCTTGGATAGTTTGGTAATGGATTAAACTATAAAGCCAAAGGCATTCATTATTATTGTAAAGCATTACTGGATTGTTTGGTACAAAGCACAAAATCTTATATATCTTTTATTTATTTTGCTCAAGTTGTGTCTTTTTTATACTAATAAGTACTGTAATTTGGAGATGCCTCAGGTGAGCGATTTAGGACCATCATGGTCCTCTTGTTTATCTTAGTTAACTGAATAATTTGTCAAAGTAACCATTAACCAATTGCCACACAGCAAGATTTAAGACAGGTAAAATTTGCAGACCACAATTTCATAAGGACAGAACTTTTAAAAAAATTGTCTTTTGGAGAAAAAAACATTGTAATAATAATTGCTTGTCTCCTGCAATGTTTTCCTAAATAATTTTCTTGAAAGGTGTAAAAAAGTTGGACAGTCAAATGAAAGGCAAATACCAATCTAGTCATAATTAAGCAATCAATAATGGTTCACTCTTCCACAATTAGATCTTAAATGATCCACCTAACATGTCGCAAACAATGACAAACAATCTAATTATCAAATTCTCTGAACTTGATTGAGTCTTTTATTTGTTGTACGAAATGACCAACGCATGGTGCGAAATAACCATTGTATGGTACGACATAACCATAGAAATTATGGTACGAATTGGTTATGGTACGAAATAACTGTATACCAATCAAGGAAATGCAAGGATGTTAGAAAATGGTAGAAAGTAGAGGTTTTATTTGTTAGGGCTCTTGGATATGGAAAATGATAGCTAATTGTTATCAAGGGGAAATATGGATCATATATTTAAACCCATAACAAGAAGATACAATTTATGACTGGTTCAAATTGAAAGCATTTGCATGTAAAAATCTCAAGTTTATGGAATTTAGAAAATCTATGCCTTTTAGGATAAAAATAATGTGAACAATGAACAAATTGCTTGTAATATGTCAAAATTGACCATTTAACTCATTACAACACACCAAAATCTTCTTTTGAATTTAAAGAGTTGCAGATGACAATGTTTAGTTGCTGAAATTAGAAAATATGTGCATTGTAGAGTATTTAAAACATTACAAGTAATTTCTTCATTGTCCAAAATGTTTTTTGTAGCTTTTTTCTTGAGTTACTTAGTGCGATTGAGTATGAATGGATCAAATGAAAATGCAGATGCTTATGATTAAATTGACATGCTAACTTTCATGTTTCCTTACCTGTCAATCAAACCAGACATAATAAAAAAAATGTGATTTTTAAGAAGTTTGGCCAATTCCCACTCAATGATGCTTTTTCGACGCCCCTTCAGAAAAACAACATAGGAAACAAATGTGTAAAATGAAGCAATTTCTTCATTATCCACAATGTTTTTTACCCAGAAAGCTTAGAAAAATAAACTTTAAATTGTCATCTGCTACTCCTTTCAATTTGGACCAGTCTAAAATTTGGCTGTATGATAATAGGTTAATAAAGGAAATATAGACTTTAAAATCAAGGATGGTTACTCTAAATTCATTGGAATGTTTGTGACTTTTTCATCTGAAGTTTATTACTAACCTCAATTCTTTAGAACGTTACAGTCAAGGTTCAGGCATCTGCATTCAAAACTCATACTGCAAAATGATTTATTATAGGGATGAGTGTATTTTTCACTGCGTTTATTGGAGTATAAAGTGCAATTGCCTTAGCCCATGGCAAATAACGCCCGTAGGGCGTTATGTTTAAGCCATGGGCTAAGGCAATTGCACTTTATACTCCAATAAACGCAGTGAAAAATACACTCAGCCCATATAATTGCAATACGTCTATTTTCAAATCCGAAACGGATAGAGAGATGAAAATAAAGACAAATAAACGAACTGTGGGCGGAGTTACTTTTCTTTGACAGGCGTATGGATACATTGACACAGTTTATCGCTCGAGTCGTTGTAATGGCGGACATTTTATTTCGTCGCTTGGGTTTTTTGAAATGGAAATTCGAACATTCGTTGGATTTATTTGGAATTATTATGAGGAAATACTTACTTTAAACTCTGTAAATTATGATATCTGGGTCGATAACAGTTAGAATTATGAATAGATGCTTTGTAATAGACAAGAAATATAAACCTACCACATGGACACGATGCATGTTGATGTGGCGAAGCCGATTCGACATCTCGGATTTACGGCTAATAAATGTGAGTTTTTCGAAATCTTCATGTTTAAAACGAACATTATAATTGTTATAAGGACACTATTTGTTTATCTATTTATTGAAAATTCATGGAAGTATAAAGGAATTCGAGGAAATCGAAATTCAAAAGGTGATGACTATAAATAGTAACAAAACAAGTTTGGTATTTCTTGGAAGTGAATTCCCAATATCGGAAATCCCTGACCTTGTTTGTTTCTATTTTTGTCGAAAATAGTTCTGCCTTTTATCGAGGTATAAAGTGCGATTGATTTGATCACGTGATACGATTTGGGCCAATGAAAATACTCTATTTTGAAGTATTGCAATTATTAGAAAATGCAAATTCTTAAGGAAAAATTTGTGAGGAAAGGTTGATTTGTAGTGTGGCTGTTTATTGAGAAATAGTAATACCTCAGGTATTGCTATGCTAGGTCATCATCTTAAATCTTTGACATAGTATAGTATCTCAGGTATTACTACAAACATTCATTTGAGACTCAGAATATATATTGACTATCAAAAAAGAAAAACCTCTGGCAACAAGGGACTGCAACTACTGATGCATTTTTGAATGAGTTTAACCCTTTTTCGTCTTAGAATTTATACCAACTTGAGCAGCCCATCTTTTGCATCCTCATTCAGTGATCATGTTCCACTTAAATTTATTGTTCACTAACCTTAACTTGAAAGCTGAGTGTCTGGCATCTGCATGTGTGGTGGTCTTGTTCTGATATTGGCTTATTTGATTTTGTTTTTTGTTACTTGTTACAATTTATCTCACATATTCTGTTTTTACAGTATTTACTGAGTGTAAGACCAATCATGAATGATGAAAAGTATAACAGACTTTCCAAGCTTGCTGATGATTTTAGAAATGGACTAGGAAAGAAGCTGCAAAGATATTTGATTCTGAAGTCATGGTGGGCCACAAACTATGTAAGTGAATAGTGCCTATGGTGTGATTAGGTTGTGTTTGTGTGTTAATGGATTAAATTGAAAGAGATTACAGCTAACAAGTGGTAGTAAAGTTTAAATAATTAGCTTATTAATAAAACTGTTCCAAATACATGTTCACTGCAACTCCATTATAGCACTATCAGCTACAGCACTGAGTCTATTAAAACATGGGCTCTTGAAATTTTAGGGGTTGTCCATTTTTATGCCCCCCCCCCAAAGGGAGAGCATAAAACCGCCGCTTTGTCTGTCCATGATTCTGTCCGACCCATCCAGAGTGTTTTAGGCCAAATCAAAATAAACTTACATAAGTATTTTCCCAGTTTTTGGATTTGAGGCCTCGTTGTGAAAAAAGGGGACTTAGGGTAAAATATAGTTTTTAGCTCTACTGGCCATCAAGAAACAGGAAAAAGGGGTCTTATGAAAATTTAATTAAAAATTCTTGTTAACACTCTAGAGTCCACAGTTTTCATCTGATTCTCTTCAAACTTTCACAGACTGATTGTAATATCATAAGGATTGTTCCTTTCGAAATTGGGTATGCCCCATCAAGAAACATGGGAAAAGGGGCCTTATGAAAATTTCATTAAAAAAACTGTTAACACTCTAGTGTCCACAGTTTTCATCATATTCACAGAATGATTGTACTATCATAAGGATTGCCCCTTTCGGAATCGGATATGATCCATCAAGAAACAAGGGAAAAGGGGCCCTTTTAACATTTAATCACAAAATCTATAAAGAAATCCTCGTTAACACTCTAGACTCCACAGTTTTCAAAGAATCTCTTCAAACTTTAATAGAAAGATTGTACTATCACAAGAATTGTTCTTTTCAAAATAAGGTATGATCTGTCATGAAACACAGGAAAAGGGGACTTTGAAAATTTTATAAAAAATCCTCATTAATAATCTAGAGTAAACAGTTTTCATGGATTCTCTTAAAACTTTCACATAATGATTGCACCATCACAAGGATCGTTTCTCTAAAATTAGGTATGATCCCTCAAGAAACATGGGAAAAGGGGCCTAATTGAAATTTATTTAAAAAATCTTGGTTAACACTCTAGAGTCTACAGTTTTTATCGGATTCTCTTCAAAATTTCACAGAATGATTGAACCATCATAAGTCTTGTTCCTTTCAAAATTTGGTATGATCAGTCAAGGACCATGGGAAAAGGGGGCCTTATGAAAATTTTATTAAAGCAATCCTTGTAATCACAATAGAGTCCACAGTTTTCAACAAATTTTCTTCAAACATTCACAGAGTGATAATTACATTAAATGGATTGTTCCTTCGGAAGTGGGTTTGATCCATCAAGTTTCATGGGAAAAGGGGCCCTAAAAAACTTAGTTAACAAATCATGGCCCTAGATTTCACCTATCAACTTCAAACTTTCACAGAATGATTGTACCATCATTAGGATTGTTCTTTTCAAATTGTGTATGTTCCGTCGAGAAACATAGGAAAAGGGGCCCTAGGAAAATTCACTTAAAAAATCTAAATTAATGCTTTTAAGTCCACAGATTTCATGGGGTTGTCTTTATACTCAAACAGAATAAATGTACTTTTATAAGTATAGTTCCCTTTGGCATTGGTTCAGATTCATCAAGTTACATGGGAAAAGGGGCTATATGAGAATTCAATTAAAAAATCCCTAATAACACAATGAAGCCCACAGCTTTGATCAGATTTTGTTGAAACTTTCACAGAATGATTGTAAGGTCATAACAATCATTCTTTTCATAACAGGGTTTGAACTGCAAAGAAACACGGGAAAAGGGGCCTTATGAAAATTTCATTTATAAATCCTTGTTACAAAGTCCGGAGCTTTCATTGGATTTTCTTCAAACATTCACAAAATAATTGTACAATAAAAATGATTTTTAATGTTGACATTAGACCTAATCTGTCAAGTATCACAAAAAAGGAGCATTATGAAATTTACGGTTGTTGGTGCTGACATTAGACCTGATCCTTCAAGTATCACAGGAAAAGGAGCCTTATGAAAATTTTATTTTAAAATCTTTACACCAAGATAAAGTTCGCAGTTTTCATCAGATTCTGTTCAAACTTTCACAGAATGTTTGTACCATAATTAGGATTGTTTCTGTCCAAATTGGTCCAGATCTGTCTAGTATCATAGGAAAAGGGGCTGTATGAAAAAATATTACCATATCTTCATTAACAGAAGAATGTCTTCAGTCTTTATAAGAATTTCTTCAAACTTTAGTAGAATAATTGTTCCATCATTTGGATTGTTCCTTTGTAAATTGGGTCTGATTTGTTAAGTAACACAAGAAAAGGGGCCTTGAGAAAATTTTATTACAAATCATCATTATCACAATAAAGTCCTCAGTCTTTATCATTTTCTTCAAACTATCTATCATTAGGATTGTTCCTTTGTACATTGAGTCTGATTTGTTTATTTTCATGGGAAAAGGGGCTTTATGAAAATTTTGTTACAAAAAATTCTTGACACAATTCAGTCCATTGTTTTCATTGATTCTCTTTAACTTTAAAAGAATGATTGTACCTTCATTAGAATTGTTCCTTTTAAAATTTGGTTTGTTCTGTAAAGTATCATGGGAAAAGGGGCCCATGAAGATTTCACTATGAACTTATTAACACAACAAATTCCATAGATTGTACCATCATTACAATTGTTGATTTAAACAGTGGATCTGATTATGGCAAGTGTCACATAAAAAGGGGCCTTATGAAAAACTTCCTTAAATACTCTAGTTAACACATTGATGTCCCTTGATTTAACCGGGTTCACTTCAAAATTTCACAGAATGATTGTACAATCACTTAAATGGTTCTTTTCAGAACTGATTACAATCCATCAAGTATCATGTAAAAAGGGGCAATATGATTCTTTTTTTAAAATATTCTAATAAACATAATGAAGTCCCCATATTTCATCGGATTCAATGTAAACTTTCTCAGAATGATAAAACCAACAGTAGAATATCACGGAAAAGGGGGCTAATGAGAACTTGATTTTAATATCTTTGTTAACACAATAAAGTCAACAGTTTTATCAGATTCTCTTCAAAGATGCATGGAATAATTGTGGCATTTGTTTGATTATTTTGTGACGAGTAAAGTCATTTATCCCTGAGATAATGTTTATATCCCAGATTAATGACATATCTTTGAAAGACTGATTTGACGTACAGACCAGATGGATCAAAAAGCCATAATAGGTCATGTTTTTCTCAAGAGCTCTTTACCGCAATTTTCTTTTTTTATTTGATATTTAAAGGATAAAAAAATTATTTCTCTTGTACAAAAAATGTCTTACTGTCCTACTTTCCCAAATTTAGTCAAATCTTTTTTTGAACCAATTTTCTGTCATTCTCGTGCCGACCCTTCTAGCATTGCATGCAATGTAAGCAAATACATGTTTGAAATATTTTCAACTTTGAAGTCCACACAAATGGAGACATATTTATCTGAAGATACCCACGATTGTTTAGTTACATACCCCTATGAAACAGGGAAAAGATTAATTTGATCACATCATCCGTACTCAAACATGTTCAACCAAAACCCAATTGGTTTTTCCTAGATGATAAGTACAATTTTTTTTATATATTTTTTTTATCTGGATTGAGGTTTATTCATTCTAGTATTCATTTCAAATTTCAGCTGGGATTAGGAGCTCATTAATTTGTATAATAAAAACACTGAAAGTACCCCTGATGAAGAAAACAGATTTACACAACAAGAAGTTCCTTTCTACCCAATCAATTCAGTCCTCAGCATTTGCTAAGACAATATAAAAACTGCTTTCCAGAGCCTGTGCAACACTGAGAGAAAAAATGCTCTGATGTCTATAAATAGTGAAAAAATATTATTTCAAAACACAATCTACCTTAGATAATCTGCAATTCTTTTAAGTAACCTTTGTGATGTGAAGTCAAATGTAAGAAAATAGTACTTAAATGCATGATTCAATCACACTCGGCTTTAAAAATAGATCTCACACAGAATTCACTTGAATTGGTCTCCTCTACATAGACTAATCTCATTTGATCAGCCAAGGGCCAACAGCCTTAATGTTTATGTTTAGTAATGAATACCAGACAATCTGTCTGTTGTCTCAATTCTAAGGCCCTTAAGGGCTTTGATTAAGAAATATTTGGATAAATGTGTTAAATGCTTCAATATTTTTTTCAGGTGACAGATTGGTGGGAAGAATATGTTTACCTTAGAGGCAGATCTCCAATCATGGTTAACAGCAACTACTACGGTGTGGTAAGATTCTTGATACTTAACCATGATTTACCACATTTGTTGTTTAACCCTTATCTGTACATACCAAGGATTTCATGTCCCTGTGATTTTATTCTTGAACATAATGGAAAAAGGAGTATCATCAAATCACTGTATCCAGAATTGCAAATACATGTATAGAAAAATTCAAATATGCAAACTTAAATGTGCAACAGAGGAAAATAGGAAATCAGAAACTTTCAAACTATCTATATATACTGCCCAACTCCCATTTCGGGCATTACTGGCAAGAAAACTTTCATTATTTTGGTGTAAATCTTTTAAGGGCTTCATTTGAAATGAGGTAACTACAAAGTAGTTGAAATTGAAATTTCTGTAAAACTGAACTCCAAACAAATTACATTAGAAATCAATAAAAAGTCTAGAAACTATCATGGGAGACCTATGTGGTAAAGAACCAGCATGATAGAAGCATATCACAGTGAATTTGATGTTCTGGCCTGTGTGAATGTTATGACTGCTTGATGCCTTGGCATACACTGTATCCTCATTTGAGACTGTTTGAAATGTTGTACTCAGGCTCAAATATAACTGTTGTCAGCTGGGGCTTCACATTACATTCCCATGACGCTTTTTGAAGCCTCTCAAGAAAAGAAAATTGGAAAACATTGTATAAAATTTACACAATGTTTTCTACCCAGCAAGTTGAAATATATAAAATGTCATCAACTTTGAATTGTCGTCAATTTGGGCCAGTCTAATATTTTGCAGTCTGACAAGGAGTTACATCAGGCATCTTGCAAAATAGGATTGGCACAAGATAATTCATAAGATGTATTGTCCCCATTATCAGTTATTCCAAACATATCTGTGACAAAATCTATAACAATTGTAATACAAATTTTAATGGTAAGGGGTTGATGAAATGGGGCTTTGGCAGTTCTAATGGTACAAAAATCATAGTGTTAAACTGTTTCACCTAGTTCATACCCATCTCACTTTTTTACGCATTGGAGAAAATTATTTAGCCTTTTTAACTCAATGAAGCTTTTTGACATCCCCAAGAGAAAAAACTTTTGAAAACATTGTTGAAAATGAAGAAATTGCTTGTTAAAAGTATTTTCCTCATTATCAATGTATTCTATACCGACATTTGTCTTTCACCAATGGGCGGATAATCATAAACCTAAGTGGGATAGCAGCTGGATGCTAGGAAAGGATGTATTGTTAGTACTCATGTGAGAAATACCAGGAATCCATTGTTAGGTGCTCCAGCCAACAAGATATGACTGAAATACTGTTAAAAGGGGCGTTAACCCCATTCAATCAATCAACCAAAAGTAAAAAAAAATCCAAAACTTCATAAGCTTGAAATTTTTTTCTGCAGCTCAATTCAACCTGGACCAGTCTAAAATTTTACTGTCTGGTAATGGGTTATTCCATTCTCATAAAACAGCTCTTTTGACCCCCCCAAAAAAAGCTTCAGAAAATATTGCTTGTTCTACCAAAAAGCTTATAACAAAAATCAAGCTTTCATAAGTTTGAAACTGTCATCTGCAACTCTTTTCTCAGTCTGAAATTTTGCTGCCTGGTAATGGGTTAAGTTAAAAAATGTAAGATAGGAGGAATCACTTGTAACAATTAATTCCTCCTTTTTAGCTCACCTCAGCATGAAGTGCTCTCGGGGAGCTATTTGATCGGTCATTGTCCGGCGTCCGGCCGTCTGTCCGTTCACAATTACAAAAAAATCTTCTCCTCCTAAACTCACCATGGAATTTCAACCAAATTTCACAGAAATTATCCTTAGGTTTTTAAAAATACTTCAAAGAATAGAATCCATGAAGAACTCTAGTTGCCATGGCAACGGAGTGAAAAAACTTAAAAAATCTTCTCTTCCCAGGCCGTAGCTTTGATATTTGGTACAAATCTTCATCTATTGACCCTCTACCAAAATAACTCAAAGAATTACTGTATTCCAAAACTTAGCCCTTTTCTGTGCAATCCCTGATTTTACATAGAAATAAAGAAGGAAAACTTAAAACTCTTCTCCTCCCAAGCTGTGAGGCCTAGAGCTTTGATATTTGGTACAAACATCATCTATTGACCCTCTGACAAAATACTTCAAAGAATTATTGCATTCGCAAAATTAGCCCTTTTCTGTGCGAATCCTGTTTTTACAATTAAATAAAGAAGGAAATCTTTAAAAATCTTCTCCTAAACTATAAGGCCTAGAGCTTTGATATTTGGTACAAATGATCATCTATTGACCCTCTACCAAAATACTTCAAAGTTTAATGTATACTGAAAATTAGCCCTTTTCTGTGTGATCCCTGATTTTATATAGGAATAAAGAAGGAAAATTTATAAATCTTCTCCCAAACCATAAGGCCTAGAGATTTGATATTTTGTATAAATCATCATCTATTGACCTCTACCAAAAAACTTTAAAGAATAACTGTATTCTGATAATTAGCCCTTTTATGTGTGATTCTTGATTTTACATATAAATGAAGAAGGAAAACTCTAAAAATCTTCTTCTCCCAAACCATAAAGCCAAGAGCTTAGAAATTTTGTACAAATCATCATCTATTGACCCTCTACCAAGATACTTCAAAGAATTACTGTACTCTGATAATTAGCCCATTTCTGTGCAATCCCTGATTTTACATAGATTTAAAGAAGGAAATCTTTAAAAATCTTCTTTCCCAAGCCATAAAGCCGAGAGCTTTAATATTTCATGTGTAATAATACCTATTGACGCTGTACTAAAATACTTCATAGAATTACTGTATTCTGAAAATTAAACCTTTTCTGTGCAATCCCAGAAAGGAATAAAGAAGGATATCATAAAAAATGTTCTCCTTCTAAACCATTAGGCCTAGAGCTTTTATAATTGGTATGTATTGATGCCTATTGACCCTCTACTTTATTACTTCAAAGAATTACAGTACTCTTGAAATTAGCTTAACATGGTTGGGTTTTCACTATACCTAGGATTAAAGGAGAAACTCTTTAAAAAATCTTCTTCTCCAATTGATTAGGTGTAGGGCTTTGATATTTTGAATATTTTGTTATAAAGCCTTGAGCAATCATACTCAGGGGAGCAATATAGGACCATCATGGTCCTCATGTTTAACAATATTGTCTACCATATAAGACACTTATTTCTAAATTCAAAGATTCTTGGAACTGTTGTCTACTAAGTCTTTCAATTTCGAATTGTTTTAATTTTTGTAGCTTATTATTTTTTTATTTGAACAACATCTGCTTGATGAGACTAGTTACATTACACTGCAGCTCCACTATAACGCTGTTGGTGGGGTCCAAGAAATGAAACAGCGGAAGAAGTGGAGTTATTATGCTATAACGCTGCCCCCCCCCTCCCCCCGCCATAACTGAAATTTTCAATCGTCAGAATCGGAACCAAACACCCGATAATTCATGATAAAATTCGCGTAGCAAGTTTAATTCTATACAAGTTACTAGTCGGGAAATGAAAAACAACAACTGTAGGTACGAGATTTTAGCAGAAACCGACGAAATTCAGCGTGCGGAGAATTAATTTCTAACCTTACCTCCCCGGCCTATCAGGATTGAATAATCCGTAAGTTTCTACAGGTCTATAATTTGTGGTTCTCTTTCTCCCAATATTAAGAAGCTAGAACTTTTACCCGAGACACGTTTTATTATTTTGATAGTCGTCGGCATTAATCTAATTGAATTTAGTTTTACACGGACGTAAATATTTCCATCCTTAGACAAAAGGGATAAAATCTAAGTATTCGGCATAGCGACGTCTCCTTGGAGACCGACGAGTTGTTGAACACCTGGGGTTACTGAAGCGTTGAGAAAATGTTGCGTGGATCGACCTTCGAACCTCTTTCGCGGTAATGGACTTGGTCTAATTTCTTTACTATTGTTAAAATACGGTAACAATGAACTGAAAAAGAACTCTATCTGAACCTAGTCATTTACGAATCGGGAATTTAAACCGACCAGTTGCACGTATACAAAAATGGATTAAACTTTGTAGCCGCTAACTTTTAATTGTAAAAATGAAGGTCATAATAATCGAATAAAAATCCGAGACGGCGGAATGTCTGGTTTCATAATGACAAGAGTAAAAATTCGGTCAGCAAGAATTCTCACGGGGTACGCGTCTGGCATGTGTCAACTCCGGAAACTCTCCAATAAATAGCTGAACATCTGGTGGCGGCACCTTTGATCACCTTTCCTCCCCAAGAATAAAATAAACTGTACCCGAAAACCTTGACTTCAAATTAGTCGACGATCTTTTTGCCGTGTGTTTGATCATACAGGATGGCATTAAATTTTCGGATTATTGAAAGAAATGCGGAAAAATAACGGTACTTTATTTTAATCTATTTATATTATCTATACCGTTTCGGATGAGAATCTTACGATATTGTGACATTTACAATTCAAATTCACGTATTTTCTGTATTTAGCGAAAATGTCGCAACAACGACAGATTGTTTTCAAAGCACATTCTTGCGTTTTTAGCTCACCTGAGCACATAGTACTCAAGTGAGCTATTGTGATCGCCTTTTGTCTGGCGTCCATCGTGCGTCGTGGGTCGTGCGTCGTCCGTCAACAATTTCTTTAAACGACATCTCCTCCTAAACCACTGGGCCAATCTGAACCAAATTTGGCAGAAATGTTCCTTAGGTGGTCCCCTTCAAAAATAGCTAAAAGAATTGAAATCTGTTAAAAACTCTGGTTGCCATGGCAACAAAAGTTAATTTTAAAATAATCTTTAAAAATCTTCTCCTCCTGACCCAGAAGGCGTAGAGCCTTGATATTTTGCATGAAGCATCAGTATATTGACCTCTTCCAAAATAGCTAAAATCATGATCCTCGGATCCCCAGGGGCGGAGCCCCAGGGGGTGGGGTTTATATAGAAATAAAGAATGATTTTTTAAATGACATCTCCTCTCAAACCACAGGGCGGATTTGAACCAAATTTGGCAGAAATGTTGCTTAGGTGGTCCCTTTCAAAAATAGCTAAAAGAATTGAAATCCGTTAAAAACTCTGGTTGCCATGGCAACAAAAGTGAAATTTTAAAAAAATCTTTAAAAATCTTCTCCTCCTGACCCAGAGGGCATAGAGCCTTGATATTTTGCATGAAGCATCAGTATATTGACCTCTTTCAAAATATCTAAAATTATGATCCTCGGGTCCCCAGGGGCAGAGCCCCAGGGGGGGGGGGGTTATATAGCAATAAAGAACGATTTTTTAAATGACATCTCCTCCCAATTCACAGGGCCAATTTGAACCAAATTTTGCAGAAATGTTCCTTAGGTGGTCCCCCTTAAAATTAGCTAAAAGAATTGAAATCCATTAAAAGCTCTGGTTGCCATGGCAACAAAAGTGAAATTTCAAAATAATCTTTAAGAATCTTCTCCTCCTGACCCAGAAGGCGTAGAGCCTTGATATTTTGCATGAAGCATCAGTTTATTGATCTCTTACAAAATAGCTAAAATCATGATCCTAGGGTTTCCAGGGGCAGACCCGGGGGGGGGGGGGGGGGGTATAGGCATGAAGCATCAGTTCACAGACTTCTTTCTTATTTCTGAAATTATAACCCATGGAAAAAGTTTTTTCCTTCTTTCAAATCAGCACTAAGGCCTTGGAATTTATAATTTAGACTTTTGGATCCCCAGGTTCATAGTCTTTATAAGTAATTGTGGCCCACTTGTTTCATAATCCTAACTTTAACATGAAATTAGACTGTTGAAAGAAAAAGAGCCTTTATCTCAGGTGAGCGCCCCAGGGCCAACGGCCCTCTTGTTATCTTGAAGCCAATATCCTCTTCGAGCTCCGGATACCAGCAAACTATGAAGTGAAATAAATAGTACGCTCAAGTCAAATGCATCTAATTTCACGCTCGCGCATTCCTTTAAGAACACGTCCTACCTGGGACTGAAGAAAATTAAGAACGCCGAGAGTGACACAGTCTAATATTTTAATCGCACCACCTTCAAGGTTTGTAACTGAAGGATACCGAGGTGCGAGCCTATTCTCTATTGATTTTAAAAATATAAAAGACCTAAGGCATTGATCATCTCAATGTCAAACAGTAAGACCAAACAATCAAACTGATTTTGTACATTGAAACACCACGCATGTCATCAATCAATAAAGCAATTACCTCTGAAGTTATGCATTAATGACCAGGACCGTCCATGTAAGGTGTTAAAAACTTACCTGGCTTCGGGTAAATATCGATTTTTTATGTGCAACCCCTTTTCTTCGAGCGGGCCGAAGATGGGATGAAAAAATCGCGGCCAAATAAGCATTAACGTCGTATCTCAGCATCTGCAACCCGAAATGCCCCCCCCCCCCTCCAAAATTTTGGGAGCCAAGCGGACCCTGCGTTTTAATGGAGTCAGCGCTGTGCCCGGTAGCGTTATAGAGGAGTTGCAGTGTATTTTGTTTTTAAACCTTTAACATAATTTTTTTTATTTCTGAAGATATGCAAAAGTTTTAGACTGGTCCAAAATGAAGTTTATATATTGGCAAGAATTCAAGCTAGATGTAAGTTGAAAGGAATTGTTAATGAACTATTAAAAGTAATTTCTCCTTTTCTCATCATGCTTTACATAGCTTTCTTTCTTGTGTGGCACAATGTAAGATTATGCAGCAGATGGTTAAAGAGGTGTTTGATTAAACAAGGACTGTTTATTGCTTGAATGATAAACCAAGATTTTCTATAATTGAACATAGAATTATAACTGATTTCAGGATGCTGTATTGATACACCCCACTACTATACAAGCTGCAAGAGCTGCCAATGTAACTTATACTATGTTACAGTATAGGCGTGAAATGGATAGAGAGGAGTTAAACCCTGTAAGTTTTTTATGGGCAGACTTGAATGATTGCTGTTTTTATGTTTCTGTTTTGATAAGATGGTAGCATATTGATCTACTGGCTGAAAGGGCTATTGTGATGAAAGCCAGGGGGCTACTGTTATGGTGTTGTGTCTTTCATGAGCCGATTTGTGCATGCATTGGTCTAGATACTTTTACTCTGAAAATCTACTCCTCTGAAAATACTGCACTGATTTCAAATAAATGTCACAAATGATTCCTGGATAGCCCTTTACCGGATTCTTTCAAAGAATTGTCATTGGACAGAACACATGAGTCTTATGGGTGGGGCTAATTTTTAGCTCAGCTGTTTTCAGAGAAAACACGAAGTATTGCAATATCTTTGTGTTGTTGTTGTTGTTGTCGTTGTGCGAAAACTTTGACATTTTGTGATATCTCTGGTTCTACTGAAGGCATTCACTTGAAACTTGGCACACATGTTCACTATCAAAAAAGGAACCTACACTTTCAAGGGGATAACTCTAGATGCATTTTGTGCAAATTATGCCCCTTTTTCAACTTAGATATTTTATCCACTATCCATCACCCAACAGCGCAGTGTAGGCACCTGTAGGCGGTGCCCTTGTCTATAAATGATGTCATGAAAACTCTCAGGAACCAGTAGAGGGGTATAACCCTTTCCCACATAGTGACGCTTTAAACGCCTCTCAATATGAAAGCTTCTGAAAAAATTGTGGAAAATGAAGAAATTGCTTGTTACAAGCAATTTCTTCATTATCCATAATATTTTCTGCCCCAAAAGACGAGGAATTTAAAGATTTCACCAACTTAAAATTGTTGTCTGCAACTTCTTTGAATTTGGACCAGTCTAAGATTTTGTTGTGTGGGAATGGGTTAAAGATAATTTCACAGGAAAGATCTTGGATGACTTTTACAGATTCTTTCAAAATAATTGATCAGATAAAAAGCATAGCTGTAATGGGCAGGGTTAATTATGTATATTATATGTATATATATATATATATATATATAATATTGTATATAATGACAACTTTCAAAATCAGTCAGAAACCAGTTCATATTTCAAAGTTGTCCCGTGTGGTAGACTTGTTGAGAGAACTAATGACCGTAGAGGTATTGAAAGATGTTAGTTACAATACAGCCTACTCTGCTAGTTATGTGGCTATGTCCAATGACAAGACATGCAGAGCCCCAAACTCTTATTGGTATACTGATTATACCCAGGAAGCACCTGAATAATTGAATTGTATATGCTATTTGCATGACTTGTGTTCAATGATGAGTTAAACGCCAGTAATTCAATAATCTGTTACTTCAAGACTTCAAAATTGGCCCAATTAAATAGTAGGTCACAAGGAAAATTCTTCTTATTGCTTTAGAGGTTACAATTTATGTTTGATTATGTTCGGTCAGAAGATGTTTTTTTTCTGTATATTAAAAGTTCACCAGTCTATTGCGTAGTCATGTTTTATAAATTGGAAGTTGACTTAAGCTTGGACTCCTTCTCCTCAGGCCCTTACGTTTCGTTTCGATAAGAGACTGAGCATGTGGAATCACAAGCACAACATTATAGTTTCTTTAAAAAAGGCCGACACCTTGCATTTCATTGAGACCGCAAGGTGTTAGCGTAGCTTATTCAGAAATATGAATAGCTGACTTTGAAAAACTAAGTACATACAGAATAAAAATTGATAATGTATGAAACATTTCAATGCCTCTTTCATATTATTGTTTCTGCTGTACTTCCGCATATCGATATGAAATGTCAAATCATTAATTTATAGCTTACCACAACTTTGTTAAACACGGCCATTATTGCATGTATGTATTATACTTTGTTTGTGACGATGAACATCTCTGTTCAAGTCGAAACCAATAAAGTTATGTTATGTTATGTTACGTTATGTTATGTTATGTTCACACTCTTGTAAATAAAGAGGCTATTGAATGAGTTTCTATTAGTTAAGTATAGAACTATCAATCAAAAGTCATGCAATTATAAGTCAACCACGAGTCAATAGACAATATGATTGTATTTTTCACACCTCAACTGATTTAATTGTTTTCAGTAGAACTGATATACCATTGAAACTAGGTTATTTTCCTATTAGAAAATGAAAAGTTTTTGTTTTTAAGTCACTCAAACTTCTTCAGAAAGCCTCTCCATTGCCTCCTATTATAAAAGAAAATCTTCTACAAAATCAAATGGTACCAACCTAGAAACTGGGCATTTATTAGAATAAAAACAGTTATTTTAGGTTTTACAATATGACTGTCTGTAAAGTATGATAACTTTTATTTGGTTGAATGAAGAGTAAATAGGATCATATATAATTGTATTTAAACTCCCTTCAACAAAAGAAACACCCTAAATTAAGCAATTATAATCTTTGTCATACTGCACAGTCAGTGTAGATTGGCCAAAGTCTTCACTTTTTGCCTTTCCAAAACAATGAAAGCATAATTACTAATGCATTATATGATTCAGATTCTTTTGAACAAGACTGTACCCTTGTGTTCAGCCCAGTATGAGAGACAGTTTAACACCACAAGAATCCCTGGTATCGAGACAGATAAACTTGTACATTTCCCAGATAGTAAACACGTAGCTGTCTACCATAAAGGAAGATTCTACAAGGTCTATGTTCATTTTAAAGGAAGACATTTGAAACCTTGTGAATTAGAAAGGTAGGAACTATTTATGACGGTACCACATTATGGAACAAAAAATAGTATTGAGTAAGTGAGTTATTGGTGGCTTCCATATTGATATTTTGAGAATGGATCCCTGAAAAATGGAGGGATGACAACTTACTTTGTTATTTGTGAAAAAAATTATTTCAATATTTAAAGGTTTAGTTGATACTGACATATAGTTTTACATTTTGTTAGGGTATGAAGACTAAAAGCTCAGTATATCAATGCATTAGGAGAGCCACATTCTAGTTTTCTTTTGTTCTTGAATGATTGATCTAACAGGGATGTGGAAAAACAGATTTCCATTTTCCCTTGGACAAGTAAGAGGAGATTTTCTACTTTTCCAGAATCTAAATATACTTGTCCACATAAGAATAGATAAATTTTTAAAAAATGTTGCTATTGACAAAAATGCTGTAACCCACAGCAGTAAAAGTGAAATTGCTTTTGGGGAGAATTTTCTCCTTTTCATATAATGGTTTTTAGATTAAATAGTTATTGTTTTCATTGTCTATTAGATGTAAACTTAACACAAAAACCTACCATTTTGCTCCTAATCAAACACTGTTACAGATACTTGGCTCATAATTAGGACATGCCTTCCTTGCATTGATAGGCATCAGTTGGTTGTAAGATTAGGTTTATCTGTCAAGGTCACTTATTAAGGTCACAAGTCTGGTAAACTTAATGCAAAAACTTTTTGCTCTAAATCAAACACTGTCAAAGATACACGGCTCATATTTGAGATTTAGGTTCCTTGTGTTGATAGACATCAGTTGGTTGTGAGATCAATGTTATTCATGAATGTCAAGGCTACTTATCAAAGTCAAAAGCTTTGAGAACTGAACACAAAAACTTTAAATTATTCTCTTATTCAAACACCTTTGCAGATACATGGCTCATATCTAGGATTACAGTTACTTGAATTGATAGATATCAAGGTTTAAAGTCAAGATCATCCATGGGGGTCTAGGCTACTTATCTAGGTCAAATTTCTGAAAAAAGGGCTGTTAGGGGGGCTTGGTGTTTCACAAACTCAACTTGTGCAAGTGCTTTCACATACTATATTTTGAACCAGTCAGGAATTTTTTGTCTGTTAATAGGTCAAAACTTCATATAAATTTTTATTTGCAAGAGGTAAGAAGCATGTTTTTCCAGCATTTGATACTTCAAAAAGAAAAAAAAATAAAGGCAGCTCACAATTAGTGTAAAAAAATTCAAGAAGATCACAAATTTTAGCAAAGATCATAGGATGTAGTACTAACTTGTGACCATGTAATGATCTTTTGTTTTAGATCCTTCCAAAAGATACTGGATGACCCAAGTGAGCCTGTTGGTGATGAGAAATACATTCCAGCCCTTACTGGTGGAGACAGGGTACCCTGGGCTAAAGCTAGACAAGAGTTCTTTTCAACTGGAAAAAATAAGGCTTCCTTAGATGTAATTGAAAAAGTATGTACCAGCAGTCTTAATGTAACCCCCACTTGCTGAAGGCCAACTGGATATTTTCTTGGTTTTGTGTCCATCTATCATCTGCTAGCCTTTTCTTTGAAGACCATCTCCTAAATTACTGGGCAAATTGGGGTCCAACTTCACAGGAATGTTTCTTGGTTGACCATATTCAAATGTTGTTGGTGAAGTTAGGCAAGTTGGGCAGTTTTTCACTTTATACTGGCTTTTTACATGGCTTTTGCCTTCTGAACCCAAATGGGCCAATTTTTAAAACCATTTTCTGATCCTCTGGTGATAGTTTTCAAAGATTGTGAATATTTGATAGGTCCATTAATATGGGAATGGCAGGGTGGGGCAGTTTTTTACTTCAAATTCTTTTTAAAACATTTTTCCTCAACTACTTGGTTTACTTATCCAATGAAGTGCTCATAAATATTGGAGTTGCAGGGTGAGGCAGTTTTTCACTTTAAAATCTTAAACCCATTCCCATATGAGAAAATTTTAGACTGGTCCAAATCAAAAGAAGTTGCAAACGACAAATAAATTTTATGAAATTTTATATTTTTGTTAAATTTCTAGCTAGAAAATATTGTAGAAAATAAATAAATTCCTTGTTGCAAGCAATTTCTCCATTTTACACAATGTTTTCTTAACTGTTTTTCTTTGAGGAGCATCAAAAAAGATCATTGTTTGGAAAAGGGTTAAAAGAAATCCCATCCCCTCCTATACTACTGGCCAATTTTGACCAAACTATGCAGAAATTACCTTTGAGAGAGTCTTCCCCCTAAAAATTCGGAAAGTTGGTAAAGCCTATATTTATAGGCGTAGCAGCTATATGTTAACCTGATTTTTGTGGTTCTATAATGTCCAGCATCTGTTGTGTGACATCTGATGTTTGTAGTACACATTATCCCTGTAAACACTTATAGAATTTACAACTTGCATCCTAAAATTTGGTCAAAATGTTCAATTTGATAAGATCTCCGTCAAGTTTGAGATGTCACTTTGGGTAAGAAAACTAGGTCACTAGATCTAAACATTAGTAAAGCCTGTTAACACTCCAGAGGCTTCAACTTTTCTTCATTCATCCTGAAAATGAGTTAGAAAGGTAGTTATGATAAAATGTTGGACAATTTAGTAAATTTGTCTCTTGGTGTAAAAAACAAGGTCACTAGACCAAATTTGTATGCTACTGCACAAATTAGTTCCATAAAAAAAGTTATCAGCATTTTTTGTTTTTATGGAGGTATGAAACCAAAAACCTAATAACACTCACTTGTGAATCAACTTCGTGTATTCAAACAGTGTGATTAATTTCTAACTCTACTGGCCAAAGACCAGAAGAGATTTTGTGATGGCATTTACCTGTCTGTCCGTCCTTCAAGATGCCATCAATCCATTTACTGTTCCTTGTTAACACTCTAGAGTCCACAGTTTTCATTAGATTTTCTTCAAACTTTCACACCTTTCAAAATTTTTCCTGATCAGTCTAGAAACACATGAAAAGGGGCCTTATGAAAGTTTTATTAAAATACCTTTGTTAACACTCTAGAGTCAACAGTTTTCATCAGATTCCCTTTTCACAGAATATTTGTACCATTATTAGGATTGTTCCTTTCGAAAGTGGGTCTGTCCATCAAGTATAATGGGAAAAGGGGCCTTATGAAAGTTAAATTAAAAAATCATTTTTAACAGTCTTAGAGTCAACTCCATGGTTTTCCATAATTCTCTTCAAACTTTCACAGAATGATTGCACTATCATAAGGAATGTTCCTTTCAAAAGTCGGTCTGATCAGTCAAGTATCACAGGAAAAGGGACCTTCATGAAAATTTAATCAAAAAGTCTTAGTTAACAATGATGTCACCAGATTTCACCAGATTCACTTCAAATTTTCACAGAACATTGAAGTTAATAATACTCTAATACTGACTAATCTAAATTCTCATAAAATGTGACATCACACAGTGAAGAATGACATGTCATGACGCACAAAATACAATTATTTCATAAAAACAATTTACTATTTGGGCTATGCATCGATATTTATAAATGAACCTGAAGATTACAATCACAGGAGTGAATCTAGACAAAACCTTAGACTGATCATGTTTGAAGGAAATGTAGAAGATGAATTAATATTACAATAGGAAAATAATTAGATTTCTAATGGCCGGCTTATTTCACATAGAAGAAATAACTTGGTTAAAGGAAAAGATGTTTATAACAATGTATCCTTCTGTTAGACTATTTTTTTTTTTCATTTTTAGCTCCACTGGGCAAAGCCAGCGAGCTTTTGTCATGGTGTTGTGTCTGTCATGTGTCTGCTGGTGCGCGGTACATGCATTAGTGCGTACATGCGTCCCTCTGTAAACTTTTACTTTAAAAATCTTCTCCTCAGAAATTACTTAACAGAATTCAACCAAATTTCACAGAATGATCCTCAAGTGACCCTTTTGCGGAGTCCTTCAAAGAGTTTTGATCGGATGAAAAACATTGTTTTAATAGGCGTTGTTATTTTCCATATTATGGTGAAACCTTTAAAAATCTTCTTCTCAGAAACCAATTGATGGATTTCATCCAAATTTTACAGGAATGATCCTTGGGTGACCTCTTATCAGATTATTTCAAAGAAGTATGATCGCATGTAAAACATGACTTTAATGGTCGGGGCTTATATCCATATATGAAGAAAGCTTTAACAATCTTTTCCACAGAAACCAACTGATAGTTTTCCACCAATTTTACAAATGATCCTTGTGACCCTTCATCAGATTCCTTCTAAGAATTTTGATAGGACAGAAAATAGCCTTAATGAGTAGGCTAATTTCCATATATGGCGAAAGCTTTGAAAATCTTATCAGAAACCATTGGATGAATTTCAACCAAATTTTACTGGAACGATCCTTTGGTTTCCCTTATTAAATTGCTAAAAAAATAATTTATTGGCTGTAAACATTGTTTTAATGGATTTGGCTAATTTTCATATATGGTAAACAGTATAAAAACCTACAATCTTATCAGATTACAAAGGATTATAAGTTTTCAACTAAATTTCACAAAATGATCCTTTGGTGACTCTTCTCCGGATTCCTTCATAAATATATGGCTCAGATGAAAATTATGGCTTTAAGGGGGGTGGGGGGGGGCTTGTGTCCATATAATAGTATATACTGAAATTTTGAAAAAAAAAATTCTTGCAAACTGCAGGATGGTTTTCAACTAAATTTCTCAGGCATGATAAGTAAATTGAGGCTGGTGGAGCAAATCAGGCACTCAAGCTCCTCTAGATAAGTTTATTTCTTGTGCATATGGTAATTGTCAAGCTAAAACATCAACGTAAAAGAAAAATCACTTTTGTTACTGTAATTATTTATTAACGTTGTTATTACTTGATCATTTAGTGAAATTTACCAAAAAGTCATTATAAAAAGGTACAGTCAAATCTGGTTATCCGGTCACCTCCATTCAGCATGCACCTGTCTTAAACAGCTAGTTTAATGTCCCCGGATCTTTTTCAAACTAAATTCTACCTGTATTCAACAAGCACCTCTTCAACGCGGTCAACAACTGTCAAAATGTGTCCCTTTCTTTGAAAAACCTGAGTTTACGGTCAATTTTTGAGCCATTTGCAATTAAGTAATTATCACAGCGCATATTTGTTTTCGGATTATCTATTCAAGTGTCAAAACTAGATAAACATTCACAGGTGTGGCCAATAAAAAGTTTTTTTCAGCTCACCTGAGCACGTAGTGCTCAAGTGAGCTATTGTGATCCCCTTTTGTCCGTCGTCCGTCCGCCGTGCGTCCTCCGTCAACAATTTCTTTAAACAACATCTCCTCCCAAACAACTGGGCCAATTTGAACCAAATTTGGCAGAAATGTTCCTTAGGTGGTCCCCTTCAAAAATAGCTAAAAGAATTGAAATCCGTTAAAAACTCTGGTTGCCATGGCAACAAAAGTGAAATTTTAAAAAAATCTTTAAAAATCTTCTCCTCCTGACCCAGAAGGCGTAGAGCCTTGATATTTTGCATAAAGAATCAGTATATTGACCTCTTTCAAAATAGCTAAAATCATGATCTTCGGGTCCCCAGGGGCAGAGCCCCAGGGGGATGGGGTTTATATAGAAATAAAGAACGATTTTTAAATGGCATCTCCTCCTAAACCACTGGGCCAATTTGAACCAAATTTGGCAGAAATGTTCCTTAGGTGGTCCCCTTCAAAAATAGCTAAAAGAATTGAAATCCGTTAAAAACTCTGGTTGCCATGGCAACAAAAGTGAAATTTTAAAAAAATCTTTAAAAATCTTCTCCTCCTGACCCAGAAGGCGTAGAGCCTTGATATTTTGCATAAAGAATCAGTATATTGACCTCTTTCAAAATAGCTAAAATCATGATCTTCGGGTCCCCAGGGGCAGAGCCCCAGGGGGATGGGGTTTATATAGAAATAAAGAACGATTTTTAAATGGCATCTCCTCCTAAACCACTGGGCCAATTTGAACCAAATTTGGCAGAAATGTTCCTTAGGTGGTCCCCTTCAAAAATAGCTAAAAGAATTGAAATCTGTTTAAAACTCTGGTTGCCATGGCAACAAAAGTGAAATTTTCAAAAAATCTTTAAAAATCTTCTCCTCCTGACCCAGAAGGCGTAGAGCCTTGATATTTTGCATGAAGCATCAGTATATTGACCTCTTTCAAAATAGCTAAAATAATGATCCTCGGGTCCCCAGGGGCAAAGCCCCAGGGGGGTGGGGTTTATATAGAAATAATGAATGATTTTTTAAATGACATCTCCCCCCAAACCACAGGGCCGATTTGAACCAAATTTGGCAGAAATGTTCCTTAGGTGGTCCCCTTCAAAAATAGCTAAAAGAATTGAAATCCGTTAAAAACTCTGGTTGCCATGGCAACAAAAGTAAAATTTTGATATAATCTTTAAAAATCTTCTCCTCCTGACCCAGGAAGCGTAGAACCTTGATATTTTGCATGAAACATCAGTTTATTGACTTCTTTCAAGATAGCTAAAATCATGATCCTCGGGTCCCCAGGGGGGGAGCTCCAGTTTGGGGGGGGGGGGGGTTAATATAGAAATAAAGAACGATTTTTAAATGGCATCTCCTCCCAAACCACTGGGCCAATTTGAACCAAATTCGGCAGAAATGTTTCTTAGGTGGTCCCCCTTAAAATTAGCTGAAAGAATTGAAATCCATTTAAAACTCTTGTTGCCATGGCAACAAAAGTGAAATTTTCAAAATAATCTTTAAGAATCTTCTCCTCCTGACCCAGAAGGCATAGAGCCTTGATATTTTGCATGAAGCATCAGTTTATTGATCTCTTACAAAATAGCTAAAATTATGATCCTCGGGTCTCCAGGGGCGGACCCGGGGGGGGGGGGGGTATAGGCATGAAGCATCAGTTCACAGACTTCTTTCTTATTTCTGAAATTATAACCCATGGAAAAGTTTTTTCCCTCTTTCAAATCAGCACTAAAGCCTTGGAATTTGTAATTTAGACTTTTGGATCCCCAGGTTCATAGTCTTTATATGTAATTGTGGCCCACTTGTTTCATAATTCTAACCTTAACATGAAATTAGACTGTTGAAAGGAAAAGAGCCTTTATCTCAGGTGAGCGCCCCAGGGCCAACGGCCCTCTTGTTTAGATAACTAAGAAGTCATCAAAATGCCTAGTTCCCTGTTACATTGCTCTTATATTGAATTTTATGCATATGATATTCAAACTTTATCAATAAAGTTTAATGGGGTATGACGATCGAAATTACTGTTCTTTGAAGGTAATCTATTTTTGTTTTTGTACAGAGTTTGTTTGCAGTTTTAGAGGTGAGAAATGAGACAACAAACTTGCTCAAAGACTTTCTGACTAGATTCTAATTGGAATTTTATTGAAATATAGTGTTTTACACAATAATAAAAATTATCGAGCAGACTGATCCTCAATTGACCAGCCGAAGTTGTGTCAATTGTTCAGTCTTTGCAAAAAATAAACACGACCGTTCAAGTAATTTAATCCGATTTGAACCTTTTTCATTTCGATTGATAATCTAGTCGACTTCATGAGCATATTGGCCTACCAGTACTCTTACCTAAATTTAAAAAAAAATATGTTTGAATGAGCTGTTTTCTTGTAATTCATTTACTATGAAAATTAAAACTTTTTTAAAAAAATCTTTTTGTTATACAAATATTCGGCCATCACCTTAATAGGCTGACCTGTATTAAGCAAGCACCTGTCTTAAGCAAGCGATTTTGGCAAATACTTTGACCGCTTGCTTAAGAACAGATTTGACTGTATTTAGTACAATGCCAAAATAAGAAAGCGAAATATTTATGATGAAAACTTCCAATATCAATATTCTAAAGACTTATGATCCTACTTACGCCATGTTTTTCTGAATGTAACTTTACGCAAAAAAAGAAAATTTAATTTTAGTTGCGAACATATGTAGTAAAATATTGAGTAAAATGGCGCCTTGACTATTGTTTATGTGAGACAGTTTAGAAAGATAACAATCTAAGTTAAGCATGCTATGCTTTCTGAAATTAGGAATTTAATACTTATTGAACTTTTGATCTTGAATTCACCAATTCCCACACTATGATGCATTTTGAAACCCCTTAAGAAAAATACTATGGAAACGTCAAAATGAAGAAATTGCTTGTTACTATTATTATTTTTTATTATCCACGATGTTTTCTACCCAGAGACAAATATTTGTAAATTCCATCTACTAAAATTTGTTGTCTGCAAATTCTATCAGTTTGGACCAGTCTGAAGTTTTGTCATAGGTAATGATAATAGGTTAACATATTTATACCCCCCACAACGAAGTTATGAGGGGGTATACTGGAATCAGGTTGTTCGTCTATCCATCCGTCCATGGACATAATTTTGTGTCCTCATCTCCTCCCACATTTTCAGACCAATTTTGCTTAAACTTTACCAAAATCTTCCTTGCAGTGGGAACTTGTGCACCTGCAATTTTCATAATGATTAATCAACTGCTTCAGGAGTTATGCCCCTTTGATTTATTTTCTAAAATACTATATGTAGAGAATAAATCATAACTCCTGAACAGGTTGACAGATTGAAAAAATAAAAGTGGTTCAAATGTACAAAGTTATAGGGCGTATATTGAAATTAAGTCTTCCGTCTGTCTGTCCATCTGTCTCTCCGTATGTCCATCTGTCAGTCCATCCATTTTGTGTCCTCATCTCCTCCCACATTTCTAGACCAATTTTGCTTAAACTTTACCAAAATCTTCCTTGTAATGGGAACTTGTGCACCTGCTATTTCACAAAGATTTATCAACTGCTTCAGGAGTTATGCCCCTTTGATTTATTTTCTTAAATATAATAGATAGAGAATAAATCATAACTCCTGAACAAGTTAACAGATTAAAAAAATAAAAGTGGTTCAAATGTAACGCCATGTTCGACGTTGCATGAAATCCATAATTTCCATCTTCAATGTTCCTATTTTTTTAAACAGTCATTGCCCCTCATTGACTTTAAATATGAAAAAAAAAAAATTGTCCACTTGATAAATCACGAATGGCCAACATTTCAATGGTTACAATTTGTCCTCGTTTAAAAAGAGGCAGCAGTGGGGGGTATTTGTCAGCCCTTACAGGTGACAGTTCTAGTTGAGTCTGTTTGATTCAGACCTGTCTGAAATTTTGCCATCAGGTAATGGGTTTATTGCATTCCCTGACTATCAAAGCTGCTTAATATCTGCCCTTAACATATTTATTTTCACCCCTCCTCCTATGAATGGCGACAGGCATATACAGTTACCTCTGTCTGTGGGTGTGTTAGTTTTGGTATCCAATTCTTGTCTGAAACATATCTTTTACATTAGTCCATTTCCACATAACAAAATTTGGTCTAAATTGATAGAAGTTGCAGACAATATTTAAAAGTACAGTTAAAATGAAAAATATATGTCATACAGGGTAGAAAACAATTTTTCGTTTTACTGGAATTTTGACCCTTTTTCACCTCACAAAGTTCTTGGTTAAAGTTTTAAATGCAACTACTCTAAATGTGTTCCTACATACTCTATTACTCTGAAACTTTGTCTATACCATTTCATCCCCTACGTAAAGTTTCATTACTCTGACATTCATTTTAGTAATTTTTTTTACCCTATTTTGGCATAGAATCATGGTCAAAATTATATGCAAAGGTCTAATCTCTGTTCCTTCTACTACCATTCCTCTGAAACAATGTACCTGCCTTATCAAACTTTTAGGTAATTTTCATTACTTTGACATACATTTCAATGTAACATCCAAAATGTTCCTATTTTTTTAAACAGTCATTGCCCCTCATTGACTTAAAATATGAAAAAAAAAATTGTCCACTTGATAAATCACGAATGGCCAACATTTCAATGGTTACAATTTGTCCTCGTTTAAAAAGAGGCGGCAGTGGGGGGTATTTGTCAGCCCTTACAGGTGACAGTTCTAGTTGAGTCTGTTTGATTCAGACCTGTCTGAAATTTTGCCATCAGGTAATGGGTTTATTGCATTCCCTGACTATCAAAGCTGCTTAATATCTGCCCTTAACATACAGGTGAGGTTGTGGAAATTTCTTTCACAACTTTATTAGAGATTAACCCTTTACCTGATAACAAAAATTAAGACTGCCTAATGCAAAATATTTGTAGAGTATAAATTTCAGTGGTTGAAATTTCAGAAAACTTTGTCTTTTCTGGTTAGAAATTATTGTAGGAAATGGAAGAAATAGCTTATTACAAGCATTTTTTTGTTTTTCATATTATTTTCCAAAACTTGTTTCAATTGCATAAAAAAAAAGCATAATTGTATTTGAATGTTTTAACTTGAAACAAAAACTTAACCCATTCCCACACAATAATGCTTTCTGACGCCTCCAAAGGAAACAATTGGGAAAACATTGTGTAGAATAAAGAAATTTGCTTGTAACAAGCAATTTTTTCATTTACACAATTTTTTCTATCCAAAAATTTGAAAAAATCTAGAATTTTATAAGAAGTTATCGTCTGAAACTTCTTTCAATTGCGACCAGTCTATAATTTTGCAGTCTGATAATGGATTAAATGAATTACCTCTGTTGATTTTAAAGAAGAGTTCTGTTACTTTTTGTCAAGCCCACTTGCCATGAGTCAGATATTGTTGTCAAGTCTGTGTAAGTGGGTTAGAAGTTATTGCATGAGGCTGTCTGATTTGTTAGGAGCATATCTTCTACATTTATGGATGGATTTCAACATGGCATTATTGTTCTCCATCATGAGTAGATGTGCCATTTGAAACAGTTTTGCATAGCTTCGAAGTCAAAATCACAGCTCAAGGTCAAATATTTGGCCCTTTGATGACTTTCTAGTGATAGCTGTTACAGATTCAGAAGTGAGGATGAAAAAGCATAGCAAATAATACATAATAATGCTTTGTGTGACTATGTTTTTGCATTCTATTTTTCAGGCTGCATTTTTCCTGGCATTTGATGATGAGCCTCAGCAGTTTGATAGGGTAGGTTTGCTTTATCTTTTAATGTGGTCTGTGGTTTATTTTCACCTCTCCTCCTATGTATGGCGACAGGCATATACAGTTACCTCTGTCTGTGGGTGTGTTAGTTTTGGTATCCAATTCTTGTCTGAAGCATATCTTTTACATTAGTCCATTTCCACATAACAAAATTTGGTCCAAATTGATAGAAGTTGCAGACAATATTTAAAAGTACAGTTAAAATGAAAAATATATGTCATACAGGGTAGAAAACAATTTTTCGTTTTACTGGAATTTTGACCCTTTTTCTTGGTTAAAGTTTTAAATGCAACTACTCTAAATGTGTTCCTACATACTCTATTACTCTGAAACTTTGTCTATACCATTTCATCCCCTACGTAAAGTTTCATTACTCTGACATTCATTTTAGTAATTTTTTTACCCTATTTTGGCATAGAATCATGGTCAAATTTATATGCAAAGGTCTAATCTCTGTTCCTTCTACTACCATTCCTCTGAAACAATGTACCTGCCTTATCAAACTTTTAGGTAATTTTCATTACTTTGACATACATTTCAATGTAACATCCAAAATGCAATCGCGGGAATCCCCTGTTTTTTCACTCACGCAACTTTACTAATAATATGGGGGAATTATCTTGCAACAATGTTCTGACACCTGCATAATCGATTAACCAACCAGGGGCTTTACCATGTTTCATAATTTAAACCGGTCCGAGATTTCGATTCAAAGTGTATTTTGTAGACAGGGAACCCAACAATAGAGCATGCACAGTAAAAATTTTTCTGTTTCTGGTTAAAGACAGACATGTCAAACTTTATAAGAAGAAATTAATTAAATCAAGTGTCATGCCACCAAAAGGCACCACAGACTTTTTTAAGAGCCTCAATATTGGCTCAATATCATCGTAATTGAGGGACAAGAAGAAATACAGTGAAAACTTATCTAGTCAGCTCTTGGACAGGGCAAACGAAATAGGTTCTGTTTCATCCAAATGTTTACTTACAGAAAGCATCGTTGAAAAAATTTAAGAGTTTGAAACATGAGGAGACATCTGGGATGACTTTTATTTATATTGTGACAAACCTTGGGTAAGAGTAACCCATTTACTGTCCGATGCACAAAATACCATACTTGCACAAATTTAAACATTTAGAGTCAAACTACCACATTCAGTCTACTTAGGACAGTGTGCATCAAAGTATGTCTGTCAGAGCTACCTGAATGTGCATGATAAACTTCAAAACTTGACTTATTTGTGCAATGAGAACTGCTTATTATATGACGAAGGCAGATATTGCCAATTTAAATGTTTGCCCTACAAGAATAGAGTGGGTTAGACTTGAAGGACTTGAAAGTAGGTGAAAATGCTCCATATTCATCAAGAGCTTATTTTATTGCATCAAATTTCCAGTGATACATCTTATATTGTAGTGAAAACTAAATAAATTAGTTGCTTACTTACTTAGTATCTTTATGTGAGATTAATTAATGAATCAACATATTGCTTAGGTTTTTGACTTCCCACATTAGCATTTATCACCCCCCCCCCCATTTCAGCAATCAATGGGGGAGCTCCCCTCATTGAAGAAATCCTGGATCCAACACTGCATTTTAGTGGATATTTCACCTCTTTTTAGCTCACCAGAGCACAAAGTGTGAGGTGAGCTTTTGTGATTGGTCATTGTCCGTCATCCATCTGTCCAGCCGTCCACAATATCTTTAAAAAATTTCTCTTTCAAAACAGTAGGCCAATCAACTGAAACTTTGCAGGAGAGTTGGGAAGAGTATTTGATTCTATGAAAAACTCTGGTTGAGGCAGCATTTGAAAATTAGAAATATTAGTGAATCTTTGGATTTTAGCTCACCTGAGCAAGAGGTGCTCCAGTGAGCTAATGTTATCACCTTTTGTCCGGCGTCCGTGCATTGTGCGTCTGTCAAAAATTTCTTTAAACAACATCTACTCCTAAACTAGTGGCCCAATTTGAACCAAATTTTGCGGAAATGTTCCTTAGGTGGTCCTATTAAAAATAGCTGAAAGAATTGAAATCCTTAAATCTCTTGTTGCCATGGCATGAAGACGGAGCAATTTCCATAATATTTCTATCCCAAAAGACAAAAATTATTAAGTTTTGTTTAAATAGAAATTCCCGTCTGCATCTTCTTTCAATTTTGACCAGTTTAAAATTTTGCTGTGCGGTAAAATTACCCATCTTTGCAACTTACAAACTTGATACCTAATTAGACTTTATATTGAATCCATCAAATTTGATTAATTACAATCAATGTATCTCGGCACTTGTTACTTAATGCATTCAACCAAACACACATTAATACAGTACACCTTTAAGTGGCGTGTTCATGTTTATCTCACATGTTGAAAAGTTTATGCACAAGATTAGGCAGACTTGTTATTGATTTTTTTTACACAACACCTGTCAGCAGTGAGTCGGGTGGACGCATGGACAATTAAAGGTGACCGCTGGCCACATACGACAGATCACTGCTATATACTGTAATTTTAAAGTTGCAAATTGCACATGTGGAACTGGGATTGCCGTTATACGCAGATAGGCTGCTATTCTCAGGTGACCGTTAACACAGTTTTGACTGTACCTTGTTTGCATATTTTGGTTTTAAATGACTTGATATTAGGTCAGAATAGTTTTCTCCATTGTCTCCTGGCAAAGGTAGAATTTGGGTCACCTGTAGTCAAAAAGAAGGTTGGTAGGTCAAATCTAGGAAATATTTTGTTTGCACTCTAGAGGCCACATATTTTGGGCTCAAATGGATTGATGTTTGGCCAGAATGATGGTCTCCATGGTTTCTTGGTGACCTTTGAATTTTGGTCACATGTGATAAAAAAACAAGGTCACAAGGTCAAATCTTCGAAATGCCTTGCTTGCACTCTAGAGGCTGTATTTAAAATTTGATTTGATATTTAGTCAGGATGATTATCTTGATTACATCTTGGCAAAGTTGGAATGTAAGTCATTTGAGGTAAAAAAAAACTAGGTCACTATGCCAAATCTTAGGAAGAACGTGAAGTCTGCTTGTGGGCTCAAATGACTTGATATTTTGTCAGAATGATTTTATGCATAATATTATCTCTGCCCGATTGAATTAGGGTTACATGGGGTGAAAAACTAGGTCATTAGGCCGAATGCTTGAAATACCTTATTTTTGCTCTGGAAGCAACAATTGAGCTTAAACAACTTATTATTTAATTAGGCAGACTGATTCAATCAAAACTCACATGGCCATATGGGGTCAAAACTAAGGCCTTATGTAAGGAAAGGGGCCTTGTTATATCCATGCTACCTTTCCTGCTAAATACCTTGAAAATTTGTAAGAATTTTGATATTAATGGCTTAGATAAGTTTTGATAACAATTTTCAGCAAAACTAGTCTCTTTGGAATTTTAGTTCACCTGAGCACATTGTGCTCAAGATGAGCTTTTTTTAGCACTGAATGTGGTCTGGTGTCACCAATTTCCTTGTTAGCATGCTAGGGCCACAATTTTGGCTGAATCTTCATGAAACTTTGATAGAAAGTTTGTCTGGTCACAAGGATGAAGTCCTCATATTTTACTGGATTCTCTTTAAACTTTCACAGAATGATTAAACAATCATTAGTATGGTTCTTTTTGAATTGGATCTGATCAGTCAAGAGCCATGGGAAAAGGGACCTTATGGAAATTCTATTACAATATAAAATCAATTGTTTTAATTGAATTCTCTTCAAACTTTCACAGAATGATTGTATAATCCTAAGAATTGATTCATTTTAGAGTGGATAAGGTCAATATAGTATCACAGAAAAGGGGCTTTATGAGAACTGATTGAAATATCCTCGTTTAACACAATAAAGTCGACAGTTTTTATCGGATTCTCTTCAAAGATGCATGGAATAATTTTGGTATTGGAAACGCAGGAAAAGGGCTTTTACAGATTATCATTCAAAACATTCTTGTTTATGATGAAGTTCACAACTATTATCAGATTGTCTATAAAATTTTACAGGATGATTGAAGGCTCATAAGGAAAATTTGTTTTGGAGTTGAAGTGAATCCATCAGAAAACAGAGGAAATGGGCCTCCTGGATTTTAGCTCAAAACAATCCAGTTTATGTGATTAAGACCACATGATCAGATTCTGTTGAAAATTTCACAGGATGATTTTAGGGTCATAAGGAAACTTCCTTTTGGAAATGGAGTGGATCCATCATGAAACACAGAAAATGGGGCCTTAGATATTATTGCTCAAAATAATAAAGGAGATAAAGTCCAATTTGTTATTTTTATTTTATGCATTCTTCTTTAGGCAATTATTTTCCTTAAATATCTGAGATTATTTTAATGGAAAACTTGATAGCCAGTAGAATGTCTCAAGCCCTCATGGGCCTCTTATTTTGTGCAATCCCAGATTTGATATAGAAAGAAAGAAGCAATTTTATGAAAATCTTCTTTTTCAAAAACATGGCCTAGAGCCTTGACATTTGGTAGAATCTGGTCACCTCCATTCAGTGTGCATTTGTCTTAAATGGTCAGTTCAATGCCCCTGATCGTTTTTACTCTAAATTTTACCTGTATTCAATAAGCACCTCTAAAACGCAGTCAACGGCCATCAAAATTGTGTCCCGTTCTTCGAAATAACCTGAGTTTAGGCCAATTTTAAGGCAGATGGCAATTTTCAGGGATAAGTAATTATAACGACGCAGCATTGTTTTCGGATTATCTATTCAAGTGTCTAAATCAGATAAACATTGACATGTGTCGCCAATTTAAAGTTGTCATCACAATGCATTTGTTTGGGGGGAGATGTCATTCTAAAAATCCTTCCTTATTTCTATATAAGCCTGGCCCACCATGGCTCCCCCCTGAGGATCCGAGGTGATGATTGTAGCAATTCTGAAAGAGGTCAATGTACTGATGCTTCATGGGAAATATCAAGGCTCTATGCCTTCTGGGTCAGCAGGAGATCATTTTTAAAGATATTTTTTTAATTTTAGTTTTGTTGCCATAGCAACCAGACATATGGTGAGAAACAGTTTCAAGTGTTACTGTTAAATCTATTTGTCTCCATTTGCAAATCCTTAGGGGCTACGATAGTGGGTTGGCTTGTACAGAAATAAAGAAGGATTTTTAAAACAACATCTGCTCCCAAACCACTGGGTCAGTTTCATCTAAATTTAGCAGAAAAGTTCCTGAGGTGGTGCCCTTTAAAAATTGGTAGAATTGAAATCAGTTGAAAACTCTGGTTGCCATGGCAACAAAACTGAAATTAAAAAAAATCTTTAAATCTTTTAAAAATTATCTCCTCTTGACCCAGAAGTCGTAGATACTTTGCATGAGACATTAGTACATTGACCTCTTTTATAATTGATGAAATCATTACCCTTGGAATGGGTACTTGTATAGAAATGACGACGGATTTTTTAAAATAACTTACCCTTCCAAACCACTGGCCAATTTCAACCAAAGAATTGAGGTCTTTCAAAACTCTGGTTGCCATGACAAGAGTAAAATAAAGAAATTATCCCCTCCCAACCAAGAAGTTGTAGAATCTTGATAAAAAGAAGACAACTCTTCTAAAACTTTGTAGCTCATTTTAACAAAATTTGGCAGAAATGTCCCTTAGGTTGCCACCTTTTAATAATTACTAAAAGATTTTAAATCATTTAAAGCATTGGTTGCTATGGCAATAAAGTTGATTTTAGTTAAATTTTAAGGGAGGTCTTCTCAAGACCCATTTAGTATTAGGCATTAAAGAAAAAGAGCTTTTTCTCAGGTGACCACCAGGGCTACTGGCCCTCTTGTTTTTCATACATGTACTTTGCCAAGTCATTATATACGAACCTTTTATTCATTGTAGAATGATCCATCTAGCTTTGACCGCCTCTCTAGGTCCATGTTACATGGAAATGGGCACAATCGATGGTTTGACAAGTCCTTTACACTTGTTGTATGTTCAAATGGAAGGGTAAGTAGTTGACTCACCCATTACCAGAAGATAAAATTTTAGACCAGTCCAAATTCAAAGAAGTTGCAAATAATATTTTAAGTTGTTGAAACTTTTAATTTTTTTTGTCTTTTTGGGGTAAAAAACATTGTCAATAATGAAGAAATTGCTTGAGTGTTGCTTGTATAGTTTAGCAGGTATTTAACTCAAATTTACACAAATCTTCCTATTACAGAATAAGTTGTTTAATCCATATTAGAGGGAAATAAGAATGTTCTTTTTCATCAAATCTATATCTTTAATCAGATATTCGCAGAAACTAATGGATGAATACGTAAATATATAGACAAGGGGTTGTACTTGTTAAAAGGTACAAAAGTACTTTGTACGAATGAACTTGCCCTTTTTATATCAAGTTTGGGGATTTTATGCTGAACTATGCACAAATGTTAAAGTAAATATCTAAATGGAAAAATAATTTCGAGAAACAGTGATGTCAATCTTGAATTACAGACAGGATTGTCAATCAAATTAATGTAATTTATTTTAGTCTTGACAAAACTTTGCACCTTAAGTTCTTAACCTTTGACTTAGAATCAATTTCTTTTGACAATTATGGTGCACTGTTTGTGGTTTTTATTGAATCGAGTTTCCACAAATTAAATATCTTCTTTCACCTACCAGGATAGTGTGACCTAATTGTGCCTTCCAATTCATACTTTTCAACAATCTTCATTCAGTTGTGTGCCCTCTTTTATTGATCTTTTGGGCAATTTATTATCATAATTTGTTATTATATTAACCCATTACTACACAATAATACCTTTTGACACACTGAAACGATACTTTATGAAATATTGTGGGAAAAGCAGAAAAGGCATATTGAAAAATATTTCTCCTTTTCCAACAATGTTTTCTACCATATTCAGTCATTATTTTTCTAATTAGATAAATGAAATGTCATCTGCAACTTCATGCAGTTTGGATAAATGCAAATTATTGTCATTAGGGAATGGGTTAGATGAATATTCTAAATATAAGTGGGATGATACAGGTCGATGTTGAATACAAATGTGATATTTAGCCCTATAAGATGAATAAAATCCCATATGCAGCTATGCATAGATTTGTCCAGCAAACGAAAATACCCTCATTATGCCAGACAGTTCAGAAATGAATTTAAGATTGATACCACAGTTGCTCAAGAACGTTTAAATTTTGTGTAGAGTATTATATTAATGCATCAATATACATTGAATGTCCTAAATTGACATCAGACAGGTGACTTCATTTGTGCAAGATACTTTCATATGTTTTGTCAAGATCAACCCCCTGTCTATATTAACATGTTAGCATAAGAAATTTCAATTGTGACAAGTCACTGTGAATATATTCAGGCAGCTGGCGCTCTAGTTTTGTTGTTCGATCCATCTGTGTGTCTATCAGAAATAGCTTTATCATGTTCATTCTATCTAACTACCTAAGGTACAGTGCCCATATTTGGCATAAAGATATCACTTATTGATATGCATATGCTATTGTCAAGGTCAAGTTCATCTGACAAAAGCAAGGTCTTATGATTAGGTCAGATTTATTGTTTGTTTGGAGTGAGGTTGAAGTGTTACACAAAGATCTGCTCATTTGTTGGTTCTAATATTTAGATGGAAATGAAATTTTGATAATAATCAGAGGAATCATGAATGAAAGAAATAACGATGATATATGGTTTTGTGAATATTTTTCAGATTGGATTTAATGGAGAACATTCATGGTATGTATAGATTCTTCAAGATAAATCATTAAAAAGAAAATAAAAGATTAATAAAAAAGAATGAATTTAATTCTTTAGATGAAATATTTTAGTTCACCTGATTATCTTTTGTTCAATGTTAAATGTTGTGATCAGTCACTATCCATTTTCAACTGTCTATTCACAATTTCTTTAAAAATTTTCCTTTCCCAATCAAATAGGCCAATCATGCTGACACTAAGCATTGTTGAAGCTATATACAAAAGTTGTTAAGAAGAATTCTATTCCTTCAAAAAGTCTTGTTTTCATGGTAACAGGAAGATTGAAGCTATTTTATTTATATAAAAAGATGGAATTCTTTATAGGTCTTCTTTTGTCCAACCACAAGGCCTATAGTTGTCATACTTTGCATGTGGTATCACCTACTTACTATGAACAAAAGTTAGCGAAATAATGCCCTTAGGGTCCGATTTGGGCTCTACCTGGTTGCAACCTATTTCACATTGAAACGAAGAAGGAAATATTTTGAAACCTCCTGACAATCTATTGGATGTAAAAGTTTCATATTTTCCATTTAGAGTAACCTGGGGTCTCATTTTGGCTTTTAGGATTCTTTTTTTTGCCCAAAGAAACAGCTTTTCAAAAATATTCTTCTGACAAACTAAAGGTGTTGTATTGAGTATGTGGACTTACCTTCTGGCTCTCTACCAGAGTTGTTGAAATATTCTTACATAGTACGAATTCGGCTCTTCTGGACATATCCTACAGTGAATCGGGTTTCATTGGCGAGGGGTTTATTATTGCTAATATTGGCAAGACACCGAGCTCGCAAATTCAAGAATCTCGCTAAAATTGGACCATATTGTACAGAAAATTATGAAGAGGTCCAAAGTAAGCCAGGGCCGAAGAAGATCAAATAACAAAATATTGCTCTATTCGGCGTCATCTCACTTTATTTGTATTCTTATAGGAATTATCACCTTCTTGGCGTAAAAAAAACACGAATAAATCAGTTTTGAGAACAGGATGAATCTTTAACAGCCAGATTAAAATTCAAGGCGACGATAGTTAGACAACAAAGGGCTAAAACATTGTAACTGAGTCTTTATTGCATAGACTCTTAGAACTTTTCAACAAATTGAAAGCAGGCATTGCCAAATAAATCAATTAATAACACAAAATTGCACCTATTTTGACACAGGATATAATTATTTCATCTTATGACAGTTTGGTAAGACTATTATTGCATTGATGATTCGATGTGTTAATGCTTTAAGGTATAAACATTACTACCTTAAACCTCTTTCTTAGTTCTTTCTAAATGTTAATGCATAATTTGCGAATTCAGAACGATTTCAAAAGAAAATCATCATACTATGAGAATAGAGAATAGGTAAGTGTTCTTAAATGAATCACCAGTAATTACTCTTTTCATGGTTCTATATCGAATCTGGCTGTTATCATGTAACATTTTTTTCTTTGCCCTTTCTTTACGGATAGAACCGAAGTACCATACGGTTGCTCACAAATTGATGAACTCGCTAAAAAGTCTTAAGGTCCTGCTTTTGCAAAAATAAGACAGCACTAAAATTACATGATTTACAGTATATTATGTTGGAAAAAGAAGGAAATTTTTATGCCCCCACCACTTAATGTGGGGGCGGCATATAGATTTGCCTTTGTCCGTCCTTCCATACTTTAGTACTTCCGTACTTCCATTCTTGCTTCCTTCCGTCCTTCCGTCCGTCCTGAAATTGTCTGGGGCATATTTCTGAAAGTATAATAGCTATCAACTTGTAACTTCATAGGTGGCTAGACCTCATTGAGGAGAAGTTCAGTGCTCAAGAACCACAACTCTTGCTTGCCTAATTTTGGAGTTATTGCCTTTTGTTATTTTAAAGACTAACATTTTGTCCTGAGCATATCTCTGAAAGTATAATAGCTATCAACTTGAAACTTCACATGTGGACAGACCTTATTGAGGAGAAGTGCAGTGCACAAGAACTACAACTCTTGCTTACATGATTTTGGAGTTATTGCCCTTTGTTATTTTAAAGACTTACATTTTGTCCGGAGCATATCTCTGAAAGTATAATAGCTATGAACTTGAAAATTGATAGGTGGATAGACCTCATTGAGGAGAAATGCAGTGCACAAGAACCACAACTCTTGCTTGCATGATTTTGGAGTTATTGCCCTTTGTTATTTTAAAGACTTACATTTTGTCTAGGTCATATCTCTGAAAGTATAATAGCTATCAACTTGAAACTTCATAGGTGGATAGACCTCATTGAGGAGAAGTGCAGTGCACAAGAACCACAACTCTGGCTTGCCTTATTTTGGAGTTATTGCCCTTTGTTATTATCAAAGCTACCGGTGGGGGCATCTGTGTCCTGTGGACAAAGCTCTTGTTACTTCTTATTTCTCGCACCTCTCAAGTGAAAAGGCATAGAGGTATCACATTTATCTTGAATCACCATGTGGGAAAGTTGTTTCGGTATTTGGGCTTTGTTCAGGTTAAACTAATTCAGGTCACCAATTCAATTTTAAATACTTATATTTGATACTCAGGTGAGTGATTCAGGACCATTATAGTCTTGTTTTATTATCAGAATGATATTACTATTTTAAAACCTAATCATACTATTAACTTTTTTTTTCCTTTCAGGATTTGTTAAAAAATTGAATATTGAAAAATACAATTAAACTTAGTCTTGGTTTATAGGTGCCAAAGCTATGCAAACATGAAGTTTACAATTAAGTAAATGTGACATGTCATGGAAAAGAGACTCTGACTGAAAGGTATAGACAAGGTCACACTGACCATGGTCAATACTTCTGTGTTGAGTATCATTTTCTGATAGAGAAATGGTCAAATTACTTTTCTGTGTCTCATTTTTTTGTTTGGAGAGCTTCCAGAGACCTATCCTAAATTCAGTATGTGTTTTAAACATTCTAAAAGGTCTTTTTTGCATGATTGGCCACATGTATTATGTAAAGAACCCAGTGTCGTTTCCATGCTTGTATTTTGATTATCTGATATACATATATTTTATGATACTTTTATAATTGTACTTGGATAATGTAATTGGGTTGTAGATAGACTGGTATTGATTTCAAAGTTGGAAATACACAATTCTTCATTTTAAGTTGACTGTTTTCAGAGAGAATCTAAGGGATTCTATTGGCAGTCAATTGTTTGCAGCAGAGTTTTAGTTGTTGTAAAACTTTTAAACTCTGGTATTACTGAACACATTCCCTTGAATCTGGGAATGCACTTCAACTCCATTATAACACAGGGTCTGCTTGGCTCCAAAATTTTTTTTTTGGGGGGGGGGGGACGACCATTTTTGTTTGCTGCTGTGATGGTTCCCTGTTCGACGTTAACACTGATTAACTGCGATTTTTTTTCCATCTGACAAAAAAAGATGGGAGCCATATAAAAATCGATAATTACCTGACGTTAGGTAAATATTAGCCAGTTAAGTATTTCACACCTAAGAGTGGACAGTGATTAATGATAAGGTCATAGGTAATTGCTAAGTTTAATGTAGATTTTTGAAATCTCGCATCATACATGAATCCAATTCATAAGGTTTTGCTAGAGAAAAAATCTAAATTCAAGTACCAACAATAACTTTTTATTTCAATGAACAGAATTAAGATAAGTACTCAAAAGTGAAACTAGGTATCCCACAATCTCAGAAATATTTGGATTATTGTGATACACGAAGAATTATAAATAAAATCGAGATTTTTTTTTTACCGGTTACAAATTTTAAGTTCAATCCAATCTGTCACACATGCAGCTGTTCGGTGTAAATTCTGATTTGTAAATGCATACATTTAGTTAATTTATTGTTATCATACTTTTAAGGAAAGTAAAGAATTTAGGCAAGGTCCGTAAAGAAGTTTGAAGGTCAATCCACTTGTTCAATGAATTGTTGGTCTTAGACAAAGTCTATAGTAAAACTAGACATTCTGCTGTTTCAGAATTTTTGAGTTACGGCTACCCATCGTTGTCCCATGATTGTGCTAACTCATGTTTTCCTTCGATGGCTCGACGAAAAACCACCCTGACAGTCCAATTTCTTAAATGGGCTCATTCTGTGTTATCAGGCCAAATTATATCTTTTTGGGCACCCTTTTTAAAGGTGGCTTCATTTGAAAGGTTTCAATACAAAATTATCATAAATTCTTCCAAACTTTTGATTTTACAAACAAACTACATTCTACTAGTAATTAGCCACGATACATACCAAAAGATTGTCTGTTTTGATTAAAAGACCATAAATTCGAAAGGACAGTGTGTATCTTCATATCAATTTGTATTTCTAAGAAATAAATCTTCAAATGCAACATAAATCTCATGTCACTTATCTTAGAAGAAAAAAATTATTAACAAGAAAATTGAGCACAAATACATATGATATTCGAAACACGCCTTATGAGTTATACTCAGCTGTGCAGCTCCATACATATTAAATGGGTTCGTAGGAAATTGTCTAGACAATGTTCACTTATTTTGATATTTTTTAGTATAATATGCTATGACCTGTCAGTTATACTAACATCAATGTATTAAATATTGATGATTTGAAATCTTGGGGGTCAGATCTAACAGCCCCATAAAGCCTGCTGAATGCAGGTTATTATCAACACTTTTTGGTGTACGACACATGCCCACTTGTTATTATCCTGCCTAAACAAGAATGTTGATTCCTGATTTAAATCTGATTTGTTGTTTGATTATTTTGTGACGAGTAAAATCATTAATTCCCGAGACAATGGTTATATCCCAGTTTAATTACATATCTTCGAAAGGCTGATTTGACGTACGGACCAGATGTATCGAAAACGCTGAATTAGGTCATGGTTTTCTCAAGAGCTCTTTAATATAATTTTTATCTTTCTTTCTGTTTGACATTTAAAGGTTAAAAAACGATTTCTCCTATACAAAAATTGTGTTACAGCCGTGGATTGATCCTGCTTTCCCAGATTTAGTCAAATCTTTTTCGAACCAATTTTCTGTCATTCTTGCGCTGACCCTTCTCGCATTGCATGAAATGTAAGCAAATACATGTTTGAAATATTTTAAACTTTGAAGTTCAAGCTAAGTGAGAAATATTCTTCTGAAGATACCCACAATTTTTTATTTATATACTCTAATGAATCAGAAAAGAAAGATTATTTTGATCACATCTTCCTACTCAAATATGTTCGACCAAAACCCTATTAGTTTTTTTCCTAGATGATATGTACAATCTTTTTTATCTAGATTGAGGTTTATTTATTTTAGTTTTCATTTCAAATTCATTGAAGTTCATTAATTTGTATAAATCAAAGCACTGAAAGTACCTCTAATGAGAAATGTAAACCAGATTTACACAACAATGATTTACTTTCTATCCAATTAATTCAGTCCTCTGCATTTGCTAAGACGAATTAAAAACTGCTTTCCTGAGCTTGTGCAACACTGAGAAGAAATATGCACTGATATCTATAGATAATAGTGGAAAAAATATTCATATTTCGAAATACAATTCACCTCAGATAATCCATGATTCTTTTAAGTAACCTGTGTGATATGAAGTCAAATCTAAGAAAATAGTACCTAAATGCATGATCCAATCACACTAGGCTTTAAAAATGGAACTTACACAGAGCTTATTTAAATTGGTCTCCTCTTCATTGGTCAATCTCATTTGATCAGTCAAGGGTCAACAGTAATGAATATCGGACAGTCTGTCTGTTGTTGCAACTCTCAGGCCCTTCAGGGCTTTGATTTCAAATTATTATTACTTTAGTTGTATAAAAAGTAATAAATAAAAGCAAACTTGTTTGTTTACCCATTACATAGTTTAATCAACTTTTGTAAACATGCAGCTTGATAGTGTTAATCTATGTTACATTTCGGAAAACCAAGGTAATCAACAACTGGTCGGTTTCCAAGGAGACATTGCTATGTGAACCCTCCTCTCTGAGAATGGAAATATTTACATTGATTTCAAACTAAATTTAATGAGATTAATGCCAACAACTATCAACAATAATTAAACGAGTCTCAGGTGAAGATTCTGGATTTTTGATATTGGGGGACCGAAGAGAAACATATAAATTTTTAGACCTGTAGAAATTTACGGATTATTTAGTTCCAATAGACCAGGAAAGTAAGGGTAGAATTTGGTAATTCTCATGACGCTGAATTCTGTTGGTTTCTGCTAAAATCTTGTTATTACACTTGTTGTTTTTCTCTTCCCAACCAGTACCATCTAAAAATTAAACTTGTTACATTTTAGTGGATGTGGGAGCTTAGTCATTATTTATCGGGTTTTTGGTTATTTTGTTTAGCTCGAAGGCCACTAGAGCTTTTGCGATGGCTTTTTCCCATCCGTGCGTCCGTCTGTTTATTAACTTTTCCTTGTTAACTCATTCCCACACAAGCCCTCCTTTTTACGCCCCTCAAGAAAAAAAACATTTCGGAAAACATTGTGGAAAATGAAGAAATTGCTTGTGTCAAGCAATTTTTTCATTATCCACAATGTTTCTATCCAAAAAGACGAAAAAAATCAAAATTCCATCAACTTGAAATTGTGGTCTGCAGCTTCTTTCAATTTGGACCAGTCTAAAATTTTGCTGTGTTGGAATGGGTTAACACTCTAGAGTCCACAGTTTTCATCAAACTCTCTTCAAACTTTCTCAGAATGATTGTACCATCATAAGGATCGTTCTTTTCAAAATTGGGTCAGATTCGTCAAGAAATACAGGAAAAGTGGCGTAATAAAATTTGATTATAAAATCCTGGTTAACATTATAGAGTCCACAGTTTTCATCGAATTCTCTTAAAAATTTCACAGAATGATTGCACCATTATAAGGATCATTTCTTTCGAAATTGGGTTTGATCTGTAAAAAAAAGCGAGAAAAGAGATTTATGAAAATTTAATTAAAAAATCCATTAAAAATCCTTGTTAACACCCTGGAGTCCATAGTTTTCATCATACTCTCTTCAAACTTTCTCAGAATGATTGTACCATCAAAAGGATTGTTCCCTTCAAAATTGGGTCAGATTCATCAAGATACATGGGAAAGCGGCCTTATTAAAATTCAATTAGAAGATCCTTGTTAACACTCTAGAGTCCACAGTTTTCATCAAATTCTCTTCAAACTTTCATGGAATGATTGTACCATCATAAGGATTGTTCTTTTCTGAATTGGGTATGATCCCTCAAGAAACACGGGAAAATGAAAATTTGATTAAAAAAATCCTAGTTAAAACACTAAAGTCCACAGTTTTCAACAAATTCTCTTCAAACCTTCACAGAATGATTATACCATTAAATTGATTGTTCCTTTCGGAAGTGGGTTTAATCCATTAAGTGTCACAGGAAAAGGAGCCTTATTAAATTGAATTTTAATATCCTTCTACCATAACAAAGTCCGCAACTTTCATTGGATTTAATTCAAAATTTCACAGAATGTTTCTTTTCAAAGTGGGCCTGATCTGTTTGGTATCATGGGAAAAGGAGCCTTTTGAAAATTTCATCTATAATCATTGTTACCAATTCCAGAGCTTTCATCAGCATCAGATTTAATTCAAACTTTCACAGAATGATTATACAATAATAAGGATTGTTGATGTTGACATTAGATCTGATCCGTCATGTATCACAGGAAAGGAGCCTTATGAAATTATATCTAAAAAAACTTGTACCACAATAAAGTCCACAGTTTTCATCCGATTCTGTTCAAACTTTCAAAGAATGTTTGTACCATCATTAGACACCAAAGGGTCGATAATCGTAGACCTATGTGGGATAGCAGCTGGAGTCTTAGAAAGGATGTAATGGTAGTACTGGTGTGAGAAATACCAGGATTCCATTGTTAGGTGCTCCAGCCACGGCGATATAACTGAAAGATTGTTGAATGCGGCGTAAAACCCCATTCAAATAATCAAACAAACCATCATTAGGATTGTTTCTTTCCAAATTAGGCCTGATCTGTCTTGTATCACAGGAAAAGGGGCTGTATGAAAAATTATAACCTTATCCTCATCAACACAAGAATGTCCTCAGTCTTTATGAGATTCTCTTCAAACTTAAATAGAATGACTGTATCATCATTTCGGTTGTTCCTTTGTAAACTCTGATCTGTTAAGTGATACAAGAAAAGGGGCCTTATTCATTATCATTATTATTACAATAAAGTCATCAGTCTTTGTTATTTTCCCAACTATCTATCATTGGGATTGTTTGTTTGTTTGTTTTTAAATTCTGGTCTGATTTGTTAAGTTTCATAGGAAAAGGGGCTTTATGAAAATTTTGGTACAAAAGTTTCTTGACACAATTCAGTCCACTGTTTTCATTGATTCTCTTTAAACTTATACAGAATGATTGTACCTTCATCAGAATTGTTCCTTTTGAAATTTGGTGTGTTCAGTAAAGTATCACTGGAAAAGGGACCCTATAAAAATTTCACTATAAAATCCCCATTAACACAATAAATTCCACAGATTACACAGATTGATTGTACCATCATTTTAACTGTTGATTTTGACAATGGATCTGATATGGCAAGTATCACATGAAAAGGGGCCTTATGAAAAATTTCTTAAATATTCTTGTTAATACAATGATGTATCTAGATTTCACCAGATTCACTTCAAATTTTATAGAATGATTGTACAATCGTAAAGATGATTCTTTTCAAAACTGGGTACAGTCTGTAAAGTATCATGTAAAAAGGGGCCATGTAATATTTTTTTAATTATTCTAGTTAACATAATAGGGTCCCCATATTTTATCAGATTCTCTTGAAACTTTCACAGAATGATTAAACCAACAATGAAGTATCATGGGAAAGGGGGGCTTTATGAGAACTTTATTGAAATATCTTCCTTAACACAGTATAGTCCACAGTTCTGATCAGATTCTCTTCAAAGATGCAAGGAATAATTTGGCATTGGAAACACAGGAAAAGGAGCCTTACAGATTATCATTCAAAACATTCTTGTTTATGTGACGAAGTTAACAATTATTATCAGATTGTCTTTGAAAGTTCACAGGACTATTGTATGGTTGTAAGGAAATTTCTTTTCAGAAATGAAATGGATTCATAAGAAATCACAGGAAAAAGGGCCTTATAGATTTTCACTCAAAACAAACTTATGTGCAGGCTGATCTTAGTCTATACCCCCTGATTGTACTTTTCCTGAAAGAGTTGCTTATGAAGTTGATTTCTAAGAAAAATATTTAATTTTGAACAACAAGTTCTATCAGTGCTTTCAGCCTTTTGATTTGACAGCAATTCAGTAAGGTAATTTATACAGCATGACAAGGGTTAAATATCAGATTTCTTTAACGAAAAAACTTGATAACCAGTAGAGCATCCGTGGCCTTCACGGGCCTCTTGTTCAGTTACTACGGGGATGGGGGACAGAATTATAGCATAAAAACTCCATTTCTTCTGCTGTTTAATTTCTTGGAGCCGACCTATAGCATTTTAGTTGAGTTGCAGTGAGTATGTTCACTATCAAAGAGCAATCTATGCCAGCAAGGGGATAACTTTGAATGCATTTTTATTTCACCTGGCCAAAGATTGTGAGGTGAGCAATGGTGATCAGTCGTTGTCCATTGTCCGTCTGTCCATCCATCCACAATTTCTTTAAAAATCTTCTCCTAAACAAGTTGGCCAATTAAGCAAAAACTTTGCAGGGATGTTCCTTGGGTGAAGTTCTACAAAAGTTGTTTAAAGAATTTAATTCGGTGAAAAACTCTGGTTGCTGCAGCATCTGAAAATCGAACATTCTAGTAATTTTTTAAAATTTCCTCCTTCTTGGCCAATTGCCCAATCAACCTGAAACTTGGTATTTGGTAAAGTTCTACAAAAGTTGTTCAAAGAATTTAATTCCGTGAAAAACTGTGGTTGCCGTGGCATTTGAAAATTGGTTATTCTAGTTAATCTTTTTTTCCCCAGAAAGTACAAGGTCAAAGGCATTTTTTTTCCATATGTAGCTTAATCACATGGTTTTTTACCAAGTTTTCAAAAATTAAATCTCTGGGGCCAAAAATGACCCCCAACAGAGGTTCAAATTTTGAAAAATGCTTAATTAGAGCAATTTCAATAGACTTTTTCTCATAAACTATAAGGTCTAGGACATTCTAATTTTGTATGTAGCATAACTAGAGTGTTTTGTTCTTAATCACTTAAAAATTGTTCTTCTTGGGTCAAAACAGCCCTGCACTAGGGGTCGAAAATTGGAAAAATCGCAAAATATGATTAAGTTAAGGAAAAGAAATCTTCACTTTAAGGCCAAGGGCATTTATATTTGGAATGTAGGATAGCCTGTTTGTTATCATTTTTGATTAAATTATGCCTGTAGGATAAGATACACCACTTCCCTGAATGTCATATTTGGTATGTAGCATTACTAAATAATTTTGTACTATGTTACCACTAGGATAAAGAAAAGTCTCTACTCCAGGTATCAAATTGTGTAAATTGATTAATTTGAAAGAATTCTTCTTCTTAAATATAGGGCCTTGAGAATTTATATTAATTACATAGCATAACCTTATTGTTATCTACCATGTTTATATCCTTTGCCTTCACAAGGCATCCAAAGTGATGAAAAACACTCAATGATAGCATGTTCAAATATCTTCCTCTCCCAATGTATCAGTTGTAATGCATTCATATTTAGTAAATAGTACATCCAGATTGTTCTCTACCATGGTTGCTAAAATTATACCTATTGGGTCAAAATGGCCTAGTCCAAAAGGCCCCAAGTTTGGTAAAATGCTCAATTAGAGCAATGTCAAATTCTTCTCCCCTTAACACTGGTCCACATTAAAAGAAGTTGCAGACAGTAATTAAAGTTTAATTGAAATCTAACTACAAGGAATTTTTAGGGTATAAAACATTTAAAGAGATGGAGAAATTGCTTGTAACTAGTAAGTTCTCCCTTTCTCACAATGTATTTTTATGCCCCAGCATCAATAAGATCGGGGGCATATTGTTTTACCGGTGTCCGTCTGTCAGTCTGTCTATCTGTCTGTCCGTCTGTCTGCAAAACTTAACCTGCCAACTAAACATTTTCCTCTAACTTCAACCCTGATTAAGTTACAATGCTAATATTTGGTATGTAGATAGGTCTGAACAAGGCGCAACTGGGGAAGGTCATTTCATCAAGGTCAAGGTCAAAATTTTAACCCTTTACCCGTTTCTAAAGAATTCCCGTTTCGGGGGCATAGTGTTTCACAAACACATCTTGTTAAACCTGTTTTCCTTGAGGGCATCAAAATAGTTTGGTACTTGATTAAATAATAAAGGCAAGGGCATTCCTATTTATTGGATAGAATTACTCAGTAGTTTTGTCTGTACCCAAAATCTTATATTTGTTTTTCATTTATTTTGCTCAAGCTGTGTCTTTTTTATACAAAAAGTACTGTAATTTGGAGATGCCTCAGGTGAGCGATTTAGGACCATCATGGTCCTCTTGTTGAATAAATTATGCCCCATTTCAGACTAAAAAGTTTGACTGTTTATCAAACATTTGAATAATAAAGTGTAGGCATCTGCATGGTGTGCTCTTGTGACGAATACTAATGAGTATCAGTAACATTGGTTTCAATGAGAAATAGGTTTTAGAATGTCATCTCTTTCAATTTCAACTGATTTAGTTAGAGCCACTACCGCTACATAGAATCACATTTTATTAAGTAATCTCAATTTAGTTTCCCGTTCCAAAAGTAAAGACATATTTGATCTCAAAGTCATGGTAATTAAATCCTTTGTTGTTTGAAATCATTAGAATCATCTCACTCTCATAAGTTCAAACAACATAGGATTATTCGAGCCATGGGTACATGAAACATGTGCAACTACCTATTGAGAGCATACACAATAATTTATTTTAGCAATAAAAGTAATCTTCCTTAATTTCCATGAAAAAGTGTATTAACCCACTACCACAAATCCCGCTTTTTCGTGCCCCTAAACATAGGAGAATTTGCCTGTACCAAGCAGTTTCTACAATTTCTGAATGTTAAGTACCCCAAGACACACACACAAAAAAAAGAAAAAATTACATCAGATTGTCTTCTGCATCTTCTTTCAATTTTGACCAGTCTTAATTGTGTCATGTAATCAACTGTAAGCAGCCACTTTTTTGTGGTGATTTTTAGGATAATTTAACCCTTGTCATGCTGGATTAAATCTTTTATGCGAATTACAAGCACTATAAGGCTTTAACTGTGGGTTAATATATCTTTTGACAAATGAATTTATAAACAATTCTGTCATGAATTGGATAAACATGAGATGTATTCAAAGATTAGACTGCACATTTGTGCAGTCTGATCTTTGTAAATACCTCTTGCCAAAACAGGAATATTCCGGGTTCAGCATGACAAGGGTATTCCACAGTAGCTGTAGCTCTATTTTAGATTGTTTATTTGAATAATATAGCTTTATTTATAGGTTTGAATTGTATACAAAAGAAGAAACATTAATTGTCCTCTGCTTATAGGTCATAAGCCCTTGCATATTGTAAACCCATTACCAAACAAAACAATTTTAACCTGATCAAAATTTGAAAACACACAGGCAAAAATTTTAAGCAGACGAAATTAAAAAAATTATTGTCTTTTAAGATAGAAATTATTCTGGATATTACAGATATTGCTTATTATCAGCATTTTTTGCTCAGTTATTTTTAGAGAAAACTCCAGATATTACTATAGCCAGATGGTCGTCATTTTCTGCGTCTGCCTTGCCTAAAACTTTGACATTTTTAGCCTGGTCAAAATTTGAAAACATGCAGACACCAATTTTAAGCTAATGAAATTAAAAAATTCTTTGTCTTTTCAGATAGAAATTATCGTGGATATTACAAATATTGCTTATTATCAGCATTTTTTGCTCGACTATTTTTAGAAAACTCGAGATATTGCTTTAGCCAGATGGTCGTCATTTTCTGAGTCTGCCTTGCCTGAAACTTTGACATTTTGTAATATCTCTGGTATTACTGAACATATTCACCTGAAACTTTGAATATATCTATACTATCAAATGAGAAATTTGGACCAATAAGGGGGATAATTAGAATCATTTTAAGTGAATTATGCCCCTTTTTCAACTTAAAAGTTTGACCCAATATTAAAAACTTGAACAACAGAGTATGGTTTCCCATTGTGGTGCTCCTTTTTTTTTTTTTCTACAAAGAGTGAAAAAACTTAAAAAATCTTCTTCTCCCAAACAGTAAGGCCTAGAGCTTTGATATTTTGTATATATCATCTATTGACCCTCTACCAAAATACTTCAAAGAATTACCGCATTCTAAAAATTAGCCCTTTTCTTGGCGATCCCTGATTTTACATAGAAATAAAGAAGGAAATCTTTAAAAATCTTCTTCTCCCAAACCATAAGGCCTAGAGCTTTGATATTTGGTACATCATCATCTATTGACCTTCTACCAAAATACTTCAAAGAATTACCATATTCTGAAAATTAGCCCTTTTCTTTGTGATCCCTGATTTTACATAGAAATAAAGAAGGAAATCTTTAAAAAAAATCTTCTTCTCCCAAATCATAAGGCCTAGAGCTTTGATATTTGGTACAAATCATCATCTATTGACCCTCTACCAAAATACTTCAAAGAATTACCGTATTCTGAGTCTTCCAAAATACTTCAAAGAATTACCATATTCTGAATCTTAGCCCTTTTCTTTGTGATCCCTGATTTTACATGGAAATAAAGAAGGAAATCTTTTAAAATCTTCTTCTCCCAAACACAAGGCCTAGAGCTTTGATATTTGGTACAAATCATCAGTTATTGACCCTCTACCAAGATACTTCAAAGAATTACCGTATTGTGAAAATTAGCCCTTTTCTGGGCAATCCCTCAATTTACATAGAAATAAAGAAGGAAATCTTTAAAAAATCTTCTTCTCCCAAACCATAAGGCCTAGAGCATTGATATTTTGTACATATCATAATATATTGACCCTCTACCAAAATACTTCAAAGATTTATCATACTCTAAAAATTAGCCCTTTTCTGTGCGATTCCTGATTTTACAAAGGAATAAAGAAGGAAATCTTTGAAAATCTTCTTCTCCCAAACCATAAAGCCTAGAGCTTTGATATTTGGTACATATCATCAGCCATTGACCCTCTACCAAATTACTTAAAAAATTAGCCCTTTTCTGTGCAATCCCTAATTTTAGTTAGGAATAAATAATGATATCTTTGAAAACCTTCTTCTCCTAAACCATTAGGCTTACAGCTTTTATACTTGGTATGTATTGATGTCTATACTTCAAAGCATTACCATATTCAGGAAATTAGTGCTATATGGTGGGATCATCAATATACCTAGGATTAAAAGAGAAATCTGTAAACATCTTCTCCAAAATAATTAGACAGAGCACTTTGCCATTTTGTTTATATCATAAAGCCATGAACCATCATACTCAGGGGAGCGATTTAGGAGCATCATGGTCCTCTTGTTTTAATGTTGAAGAATAAAGATAATTGGGGTAAAACGTCAGGTCACATTATGATAATTATTTTCTGTTCAATCCTTTGCTTAAATTTATTGATAGGCTGAAATATTTCCCTTAAACAGCAGGATTCTTTTAAAGAAATAAGCTTAGTTGCATGAAGGTTTAGTAAACCCTAGATTCTGTGCATATTTTGCTAGAATATGACAAATAATTGCAGTGAAAGACACTTAACAGAAAATGGTACAATCTTGAAATGATTTATCGTTTGGCTAACCACAAGCTTACTCGGCAGAGGGCATTTTCAGTTAAACTCCATTTTATGCCCCCAAAGGGAGGCATATAGTAATCGAACTGTCAGTCTGTCCGTCAGTCAGTCCGTCCGTCCGCCCTGCTTTCGTGTCCGCTCTGTAATTTCTACATGCAGTTGTGGATTTCAATATAACTTTGCACAAATGTTTACCACTATAAGACGATGTGTCGGGAAAAAGACCCAGGTTCCTATCTCAAATATCAAGGTCACAATCTGGGGTCAAAGGTAAAAAATGGGGACTTTTTGCCGTGTACGCTCTGTAACTTCTATAATCATGCACGCAGTTACAAATTTCTTTCATACAAATGTTCACCACCTTCAGATGACGTGTCGCTAAAAAGACCCAGATTCCTATCTCAAAGGTCAAAATCTGGGGTCAAAGGTAAAAAATCTGCACTTTTTGCCTTGTCAGCTCTGTGACTTCTACAATCATGCACGCAGGTACAAATTTCATTCCAGATTGGTTAAATTGTATTTACTCTCTTATTCTTCAATGGATTGCTTCCATATTTGGACAGATGCTTAATTGGGTGGACCATTTTAAAAGACCTGTACCTTGACCCAGTGACCTTGACCATTGACCTACTTTTGACCTCAGAAAAATCCGCCCATAATTCATTTCTTGATTTCATTCTGTATTTATAGAAATTATTATATGTATTAAAATTTCATTTATTAAAAACCCAGACGTATAGATCACAAATGTATGTGGTTGTGTTTACAAAACAAATCAAAGTGCCACATGCTTGACCCTGCCCTTTGGGGGCATTTGTCACATGACTGTGACCAGCTCTTGTTTAATTCCTAAATACAGCAAAGTAATAGTTTATCACATGACTGTGACCAGCTCTTGTTTAATTCCTAAATACAGCAAAGTAATAGTTTAATTGAAAGATATAAAATCATTAGAGACATATAACATACATATCTAATCAAGGAATAGAGATTTGAAAATCCCCATAAGGAAAAAAAAAGATTAAAATATTTTCAAGTCAAATTAGGTAGGATGATTTACAGAAATTCTTTCTTAGCCTTTGTTATGCTGAACCCAGAATATTCCAGTTCTGGCAGAAGGTATAGACAAAGATCAGCCTGCATATAAGTGCAGTCTGATCTTGGTCTACACCTCCTGCTTGTCCCCCTTCAGCAAGGGTTGTTTAAATCATCAATTTTCAATAGAAATATTGACCCTTATCAAGACCATCCAGTACTGTCAGTCCTTTTATTTTAAAGCAATTCTGTATTGGATTTTTAATGTAGCATGATAAAGGTTAATTTTTAAGAAAGGTACCAGGGTTTTATGCTTATGGAAAGGTGAGGGTTAGGTCTAAAAATTATTTGAAATTAAGAAAAAATCATATTTTGAAATTCAGAATTAAGTCCTAAAATTCAATCATCATGTTGCATTATTCAGCTTTGACATATCACTATTTCATTGTGTTTTTATGAAAACCCTCTTAAGTCATATCAACCTGTGTGAAATAAACAAATAACATCATTTAACAAAATTTCCTAATATAAACCTTGCAAATAATGTAAAGTCCATGTTACATTTTTCACTGAAAGCAGCATATACCAGTCAAGGGCATTTAACTTTGACCCCAAAACAAGGCATTTGGAAAGGCACCTTGAAAATTTATTTACAACTTTATGACAAGTTATTCCGCAAGATATGTAGAAAAAAAAAGTTCATTGGGTTGAAAAAAATGGGCCTTTGATGCACTAGTAACTGTAAGTTTCTTTGAATGTATTAAGAAATGAGAAATAGAGTTTAACTTGAATTTGTATCAATATTCAGGCAATTTCTGCTAGTTAAATGCACTTGTCTTTCAAAGTATTGGAGTATTTGATAAAATATGATATATTTTATTAGGAATAAGGAAATTTTGAAAAACAAATAGATTGAAAAAGTATTTAGCAGATCAAGTGTTAATAAACCGGTATTGGTCTTGTTATAAACAAAGTTATTGATATAAAAGACAACTTTGAGTTGGTCATTCACATGTCTCGCATAAATACCTCCTAGGTAGAGGCAAACAACCTCTGTTGCTACCTTATTCAGAGTATAAAATTGCTTCAGATATATATCAAAAATTGTTCTACCACATAGTTTTGTTAAAAAGAGATTGATAATGAAAAGTAGAAATGGCATTTTTAGCTTATATATATATACATTAATATGTAATGTTGTATCCTGAAACAATTGGTTTACAACCTTTAGTGTCATGAAATATCAAAATTTTCCTCCACAGCTAAAAGCAAATACAAAATGTTGTATTGCTATCGTACCATAATATTCCCTTATGTATTGACTGACATTCCATTATACCAAACCGCAAGCCGAAAAAAATATGACTAAATATACAAGAGAGAAAGATTTATTCTTCTTTCATTTGATTAACCCATTATCACAAAATGACTCTCATGCCAACAAGAAATACAATCATGGGAAAATATTGTGGAAAAAGGAAGAATGGCTTTTAACAAGCAAATTACCCTTTTCTCAAATATTTCAGGACAATTTGAAATGTCATCTGCAACTTCTTCATTTGACCAGTCTAAAATTTTGTCATCTGGTTTTGGGTTAATTGCTGCCAATGGAAAGACAAATTACAGACATATTACAAATCAGTGATTCTGCTGGCGATGCCAACTGGCTCTGATAGGAAGTTTCACGTCAATATCAAATAATGTTATTTTGCAAAATTTATGGCCAGTACCATGCTACAAAAAAGTAAAACTGTAAACTTCTGACCTAAGCATCAATATTAGAAGCTGTAGATAAGACATTTATTTAGTTTAACACTAATGTCAGCTGATGTCAAAGTCTAGTCTAAATGAATGATTTGATTAGTTGATTGACAGTAGCTGCAGACAAAAACAATTAACACTTTTTTGAGATTATTCAACTTCTTTATCTTGTCAAATGATATAGAAGTGTTAAAAGCAACTGAAAAACTTATTTGATAATCGTTTGTCACATTTATACAGAGAAGGAGATAGGAAACCAATTGATGGATTTCAACCAAATTTTACAGGAATGATCCTTTGGTGAACCTTTAACAGATTCCTTCAAAGAATTTTGATCAGATGAAAAATATAGCTTTAATGGGCAGGGCTAATTTCCAAATATGGTGAAAGCTTAAAAAATCTTCTCTGAAACCAATTAATGGATTCAAACAAATTTTACAGGAATGCTCATTTGGTGAAATTTTATCAGATTCCTTAAAAGAATTAAGATTGGATGAAAAATATGGCTTAAATGGTCTAGGCTATTTCCATATATGCTGAAAACTTTGAAAATCTTCTTCTCAGATAAAAATGGATGCATTTCAACCAAATTTTACAGAAATGTTCCTTTGGTGACCCTTTATCAGATTCCTTCAAAGAATTTTGATTGGACAAAAAACATGGTTTTAATGGGCAGGGCTAATTTTCATATATGGTGAAAGCTTTAAAAATCTTCTTCTCTGAAACCAATTTATGGATTTTGACTAAATTTTACAGGAATGCTCATTTGGTGAAATTTTATCAGATTCCTTGAACGAATTAAGATAGGATGAAAACAAAATCTTCTTCTCAGATAAAAATGGATGCATTTCAACCAAATTCTACAGGAATGTTCCTTTGGTGACCCTTTATCAGATTCCTTCTAAGAATTTTGATTGGACAAAAAACATGGTTTTAATGGGCAGGGCTAATTTTCATATATGGTGAAAGCTTTAAAAATCTTCTTCTCTGAAACCAATTAATGGATTTCGACCAAATTTTACAGGAATTCTCATTTGGTGAAATTTTATCAGATTCCTTAAAAGAATTAAGATTGGATGAAAAATATGGCTTTAATGGTCTAGGCTATTTCCATATATGCTAAACTTTGAAAATCTTCAACCCAATTTCAGTGGATTGATCTTTGGTGTCCTTTTATTGAATTTTTAAAGAATTTTGATAGGACAAAAATCATGGCTTTTTTGGGCGGAGAATTATTTCCATATACGGTGAAAGCTTTAAAAATCTTCTTCTCTGAAACCAATTAATGAATTTTAACCAAATTTTACAGGAATGCTCATTGGGTGACACTTTATCAGATTCCTTCAAAGAATTAAGATTGGAAGAAAATATGGCTTTAATGCGGCCAGGCTATTTCCATATATGCTGAAAACTTTGAAAGACTTCTTCTCAGATACAAATGGATGCATTTCAACCGAATCTCAGTGGATTGATCCTTTGGTGACCTTTTATTAAATTTCTGATAGGACTATAAACATGGCTTTTATGGGCAGGGAATTATTTCCATATGTGGTGAAAGCTTTGAAATCCTCTTCTAAGAAACAATTTGATTGATTTCAAAGAATGATCCTTTGATGACCTCTTATTGGATTGCTATAAAGGAATTGATTGGCTCTTAAAATTGCTTTAATAGAATGGGCTTATTTCCATATATGGTAAACAGTGGAAAGCTACAATCTGCAGGATGGTTTTAACCAAATTTGTCAGGACTGATAAGTAAATTCAGGCCGGTGGAGCGAATCAAGGTCATCTGTCAATGTCAAGGTCATTTCTCAAGGTCAAAATTTTGAAAAAATTACCTTTAACCTCGCCCATAAGTATACAATGGTAAGTGATATAGCCTTCATTTTTATACATGTGCATTGCTTATGACATGGAATTTCTGCTGGTACCAAGTTTAAGGTCATTGGTCAAGGTCAAATTGTCAAGGTTATTAATTTTCAAATATACCTCCTTTACAAATTGCCAAAAATTCTTGTCACTTTACACAAATGTTGTTTTTTAAGTGCCCTAGGTAATGCTTATTTCAATTTTGACCCAATGAACCTTACAAAGGGGGCTTAATGCCATATAGCTTAACATTTTGTATATTTCCTACTCTAAAAAAAATCAGTCTATTGTTTCTGCAAGACTTCTCAAGTTAGAGTCTTCATTTTTTTGTATGGAGACATTTTTCATTGATAACTTTGATGGTCAAGGTAAAACATTTAATCCTTTACCATATAATGATATTGAATTTTACTAGAATCAGGCCTGTAAAGCCAAACAGATTCCTTCAATGTTTGTCAAACTTCCAAATTTCTTGTGAACTGAACTCTCAAACAATAGTTGCATTCAATTAGAAGTTTTTTTTCCAATAATTGCATACAGTTTTGTGACAAAAGCCTTATTCGGGGAGCATTATCCATCTCTTACGGCTCTTGTTTGTTTATGAGTTTGAAATGAAACTGTGTAAATCACATTTCTACAATTTGAGGTCCTTAAATGTAATTTTGAGGATAATATTGTATTGGTTTCAATTTGCAGGGGTGATGCCCCAATTATGGCACATTTGTGGGAACATATTGCAGCTGCAGAACATCTCCTAGGGTATTGTTTTGGCAATAGCCTCTCGATGCTCATTCTTCTTTTCCTCACAGATTCATATCTTTACAATTGATACTAGCTCTCTTAGCAGTAGTTGCAGTATCTTTTAAGTTGACATATGTGCATTGTTTAGGCCTTGATTTACTTAAACGTATTGCTTCATCTTTGTCATAAAAGTTATATAGTGATGTATGAAAGAATTATCTTGATGGATATATGATATTTTGAAAACAATATAAGAATTAATGTTGATATGGCATGTATGACTGAGTTACTTAAAAGATATTCTACCTCTGTTTAAAATATCACACTCTCATAGTGTTAATCTTTTATCCTTAACCCATAACAAGATTGCAAAAATTTTAGACTGGTCCAAGTTCAAAGGAGTTGCAGATTAATTAAAGTTTATGAAATTCCAAATCATTTCAACTTGCTAGAAATTTCTTCATCAACAGCCGTCATAGCGCAATTGGTAGCGCGTCAGACTATCAATCTAGAGGTCCCGGATTCGATTCCAGACAGCGGCACTCATCCTTTCCAATTGGTCGATAATCGTAGACCTATGTGGGATAGCAGCTGGAGGCTTGGAAAGGATGTAATGGTAGCACTGGTGTGAGAAATACCAGGATTCCATTGTTAAGTGCTCCAGCCGCCGCCATATAACTGAAAGATTGTTGAAAGCGGCATAAAACCCCATTCGAGCAAACAAACAAAATTTCTTTATCTTACTCAATGTTTTCCCAATTGTTGTTCTTGAGGGGCCCAAAATAGCGTCATTGAGTTGGAATGGGTTAATATGCAGTAGTTTGCTGTCTTGTTGTGTTTTGTTTTCAAATATTCATTATGCTCTATTTCTTAACGTCCTTAAACTTGGCAATGTTGATTACATTTTGGCAATGCTCATTGCTCATATTTTTGCATGGTATCAACTTTGTGTACAAGCTTCTATTATTGCATTAACAGCTGTGTTGTGCTAAAAGTTGTATGGTCACTTATGTATCTAGCTAATGATACAAGGTGATAATTTATACTTTTTGATGAGAAATTGAAAATATATGGTGTGTTTTGTTGTTCATTGTATGGAAGTGAATATTGCAATTTTGAAGCAATTGTTTCAAAATTATCTGTTCAGCTAAATTGCATTGTAAGAAATTCGGGCTTAGGCTGTAATTGACCAATTGCTGGCTACGCCTATTGAGCTCCAATAGTAAGTTCCACTTAGATATTAAACAGCATTATTTTACAAAATCTATGGCCAGCAACATTATACAAAAAGTTAAAATGGTTTGTTGGTGACCTAAACATAACTACAGCTTGAATAAGCGGTAGTTACAAGTTGCCAAACTAACAAAAATGCTTTACATAAATGTCTTCTAATGTTAAGTTCAAATTTCATTTCTGGCCTAACTGAATAATTGATTGGTTGATTCATTGTTTGATAGACATCAGTAATCCATCAATCTAAAATTGTTATTTTCAGAAACTAAAAGGTAAAGAAAGGTTAGGTGTAAAGTCCAATGAGAGGAAATATATTTTGAATATTTTCAAATAAAGAAACATGTTTGACCTAGGGAGAAATTGTTTTGAAATGGATCACAATTAATATTTTGAAAACATCTCTAACTTTTGTGTGGTATGTAGAAAGGGTTAAAATGGTTAGTGAAATAACTGATTCTAATGTAACTTTACATAAATTCAAAGTTCTTTTCAAAGTCTATGCATTTTAGTATGACATAGTGTATGTTAAAGAAATATAAGATATTCCATCTTATGTCTATACATACCAATTTTGAGTCTTGAATTTTTAATTTTAATTGGATTCATAATTAGTTTAACCGAAAAAAGTTATCATTTTCTGGAGTAGTATTTTGGTGTCTTGGTTATTTCACAAACTTGTTGGAATACTAGCAAATGTGTACATTGAAATTGAAATAATTCAAGGGGTATTTGTTTGTAGAATTTAGTAAGTTAGTTATTAAAGTATATATTTACCAGATTTTATTCATCCTTAATGTACTACTAACAAGCTGGATGGATTACTACAAACCACTGTTGGATTCACATGATTGTTTTTATTATCAAATTCTGTTATTCACCATTCTGTAATCCTGTCATCAATCATGAGACATTTTAGTAGGTAAGATTTAGAACAATTTACATGGCATCTCACTTTCTCTCCTATTATTCCTATGAGTTCATTATTTTTCAGGGCTGATGCACCAATAATGGCCCATTTATGGGAGTATTCTGTTACAGAGGACCATAGTTTTATAGGGTATGAGGTGGCTTGCAGAGCCACGTGGATGGCATGCCTTCTGTATATAGTTGAAGTTGTTGTATTTTTGTTATGTTGTCATCCATAGATCCACAGTTAATGTTTATTTGCTAGCCCATTTCAATTCCACTTTAGCCAGTGGAGAATTGTCATGGTGTTATGTCTGTCTGTGCCCATGTCCTCGACTTTTTTAGCTCACCTTAGCACAAAGTGCTCAAGGTGAGCTATTGTTATCGGTAGTTGTCCGGCGTCCTTCTGTCTGTCTGTCTGTCTATCCGTAAACAATTATTAAAAAATCTTCTCCTCCTAAACCATAAGGCCTGGAGCTTTGATATTTGGTACATATATCATCACCTATTGGCCCTCTACCAAAATACTTCAAAGAATTACTGTACTCTTAAGATTAACCTTTTTCTGTGCAATCCCAGATTTTACAAAAGAAATCTTAAAAAATCTTCTCCTCCTAAACCATAAGGCCTAGAGCTTTGATATTTGGTATGTATCATCACCTATTGACCCTCTACCAAAATACTTCAAAGAATTTACGAATTCTGAAAATTAGCCCTTTTCTGTGCGATTCCTGATTTTACAAAGAAATAAAGAAGAAAATCTATGAAAATCTTCTCCCAAACCATAAGGCCTAGAGCTTTGATATTTGGTACATCTCTTAACCAATTGACCCTCTACCAAAATACTTCAAAGCAATTACTGTACTCTTAAAATTAACCCTTTTCTGTGTGGTCCCAGATTTTACAAAGGAAATCTTAAAAAATCTTCTCCTCCTAAACCATTAGGCCAAGAGCTTTGATATTTGGTATGTATCATCACCTATTGATCCTCTACCAAAGTACTTCAAAGAATTACCGAGTTCTAAAAAATAGCCCTTTTTTGTGTGATTCCTGATTTTAAAAAGGAATAAAGAAGGTAATCTTTGAAAATTTTCTTCTCCCAAACCATAAGGCCTAGAGCTTTGATATTTGGTATGTATCATCACCTAATGACTCTCTACCAAAATACTTCAAAGATTTACGGAGTGCTGAAAATTAGCCTTTTTCTGTGAGATCCCTTATTTTTGATAGGAATCAAGAATGGTATCTTTGAAAACCTTCTTTTCCTAAACCTTTAGGCCTAGAGCTTTTATATTTGGTATGTATTGATGTCTATACTTCAAAGCATTGCCTTATTCAGGAAAATAGGGTTATATGGTGGGATCATCAATATACCTAGGATTAAAAGAGAAAATCCTTGAATGCTTCTCAAAATAATTAGACAGAAGGCTTTGCTATTTTGTATATATCATAAATCCATGAACCATCATACTCAGGGGAGCGATTTAGGTCCTTCATGGTCCTCTTGTCTTCAAGGATTGTAGGATGAGCAGCTTGAGGCGCGGAAAGGATGTTGTGGTAGTACTGGTGTGAGAGATACCAGGAATCCATTGTTAAATGCTCCAGTTCTGAAATATTTCATTTTTTAAGATACTTAACCCTTGTCATGCTGCATAAATTACCTTACTGAATTGCTGTAAATCAAAGGGCTAAAAGCACTGATAGAATTTGTTGTTCAAAAATCAATATTTTTTTTAAGAAATCAATTTCATTAACAACTCTGGCAGGAAAAGCACAATCAGGAGGTGAAGACCAAGATCAGACTGCACTTATGTGCAGGCTGATCTTTGTCTATACCTCCTGCCCAAACCGGAATATTACGGGTTCAGCATGGCAAGGGTTGATTGTCCTTCATTCACCGTGCATCGTCAAGGATTCAGTATCACCACTCTACAGGTCACAATTTTTGCCAAATCTTTCCTAAACATGCTGAAATTGTTTGTATAGTCATGAGGAAGAACCCTTTTGATTATGGTGTAATTTTGATAATTTCCTTGTTACCACTCTAGAGATCACAATTTTGGGTCAATCTTTCTTGAACTTTTTGAAAATGTTTGTTTAGATATATGTATAGTCATTAAGAAGAAGCCTATTGAATATGATGACATTCTGACTAACATCAAGTCAAAAGGGGCCTTATTGATAATTTCCTTGTTACCACTCTACCGGTCATAGTTTTGGCTCAGTCTTTCTCCAACTTGCTGAAAGTGTTTATGTAGTTATGAGGAAGATACCTATGGAATAGATTCATTCTGACATAATATCAAATGGAAAAGGGGACTAAACGACAATTTCCTTGTAACTTCTCTAGAGGTCACAATGCTGGCTCAGTCTTTCTCAAACTAAATGCTTGTATAGTCATGAAGGAAGAACCCTCATTGACTATTGCAGAAGGTGGCATTAATGGTAATATCAATTTTCTTTTCATTCTATCAAATCCTTTTGCTTTTCTATCCATTTGACTTTGTAAAATATCTCATTGTTTTAAAATTTTGGTTGATTGGTCAGCTTGAGAAAGTGAATCCAGGTGAATGATATAGGGCTATCTTAGCCTTCTTGTTTGCATGTAGCATCATCTGGAGAATTTCTACAAAAGTTGTTAAAGAGATTCTTGTGCAGATAAGAATATATCTAACAATCATATTGTAAAGAACTTTTGAATTCTGAATTGTGGGGTGTCTCTTATACAAAGAAACCTGAAAGGAAACCTTCAAATACTTTTTGCTATAATTTTTTGGCTCTTTTTTCTTCATTTTAAAAAGTGCTTTATTTATAAAGATACTGTAGGTGAGCAATCTAGGACCATTATTATCCTCCTGTTTACTGATTTCACTTCCACTGGGTCAGTAATTTCAGGTAAACTATTTAGGGCCATCCTGGCTCTCATGTACTTGTATTGCCCTCATTTATTAGCTCACCTGAGCACAACATGCTCAAGGTGAGCTTTTGGTATCACCTTTTGTCCATCGTGCATTGGAAGGCGTGAACAATTCTTTAAACATCTTCTCCTCAGTAACCACTGGGTGGAATTCAACCAAACTTGGTCTGAATGTTCCTTGGGTGACCCTTCTCAAAAGCTGTACGCAGATTTGTGATTGACCCCCAAATATGGGCGTGGCAGTTTTTGACTTTGAAATGTTTAAACATCCTCTCCTCACTAACCATAGGGCCAATTTCAACCAAATTTGGTATGAATGTTCCTTGGGTGACCCTTTTATAAAAAGTTGTTCACGAAATTTTGATTTATGCCCAAATATGGGCGTGGCAGTTTTTGACTTAGAAATCATTAAACATCTTCTCCTCAGTAACCATTTGGCCAATTTCAACCAAACTTGGCATGAATGTTGCTTGGGTGACCCTTTTCAAAAGTTTTTCTAGAATTTTGATTGATGCCCAAATATGGGCGTGGCAGGGCGTGGCAGTATATGACTTAGAAATCTTTAAACATCTTCTCCTCAGTAACCATTCAGCCAATTTCAACTAAACTTGGCATGAATGTTCCTTGGGTGACCCTTTTTAAAAGTTGTTTCCCAGAATTTTGATTAATGCCCAAAAATGGGCTGGGCAGGGCGTGGCAGATTTTGACTTTGAAATCTTTAAACATCTTTTCTTCGGGAACCATTGGGCCAATTTCAACCAAACATGTCATGAATGTTCCTTGGGTGACCCTTTTCAAAAGTTGTTTGCGAAAAAACTGTTTTGCGCCCAAATATGGGCGTGGCAGTTTTTAACTTTGAAATCTTTAACATCTTCTCCTCAGTAACCAATGGGCCAATTTTAACCAAACTTGGCCTGAATGTTCCTTGGGTGACCCTTTTCAAAAGTTGGTCCCAGAATTTTGATTAATGCCCAAATATGGTTGTGGCAGGGTCGTGCACTCTTTTGGCTTTGAAATCTTTAAACATCTTCTCCTCAGTTACCATTGGGCCAATTTCAACCAAAATTGGCGTGAATGTTCTTTGGGTGACCCTTTTCAAAAGTTGTTCGCAGAATTTTGTTTCATGCCCAAATATGGGCGTGGCAGTTTTTGACTTTGAAATATTTAAACATCTTCTTCTCAGTAACTATTGGGCCAATTTAAACCAAATTTGGTATGAATGTTCCTTGGGTGACCCTTTCAAAAGTTGTTCTAGAATTTTGATTGATGCCCAAATAAGGGCTAGAAGGGTGGGGCAGTTTTTGACTTAGAAATCTTTAAACATCTTCTCCTCAGTAACCATTTGGCCAATTTCAACCAAATTTGGCATGAATGTTCCTTGGGTGAACCTTTTTCAAAATTTTTTGCGAAATTTGATTGTCACCCAAATATGGGCATGGCAGGTTGGGGCAGTTTTTAGGTCACCTGACCGAATGGTCATGGTGACCTATTGCAATCATTGTTTGTCCGTCGTCGTCCGTCGTCCGTTAACTTTTGAACATTTTCATCATCTTCTCAAGAACTACTGGGCAGATTTCAACCAAACTTGGTAGAAAGCATCATTGGGGATGCCAATTCAACTTTGTGAAAATAGGGGTTATGGGGGTCATAGGGGCCCCAATTGGGGGGCAAAAAGGGGTAATTTTTGGTACTTCTTTAAAAATCTTCTTCTAATAAACTGTTAATGCCAGAGCTTAAATATTTTGCGTGCATGACAACTAGCACTGGTATATTATAAATTGTGAAATTCATGCCCCTGGGGTCATGTATGGGGCCACACCCAGAGGTCAAAGTTCATCATGTTAAAAAATTCACATTTTCATCTTCTTCCGATGAAGTACAAAGCCACTTTCAAACAAACTTAGTCAAAAGCATCATTTGGTAATGGTTATTCGGATTTGTGAAAATTAAAAGGCTTGGGGGTCAGGGGGCCCTAAAATGGGGCCCAAAAGGGGGTCATTTTTGGTAATTTTTAAACATTTTCATCTTCTTCTCAAGAACTACTGGGCGGATTTCAACCAAACTTGGTAGAAAGCATCATTGGGGGATGCCAATTCAAGTTTGTGAAAATAGGGGTTCTGGGGGTCAAAGGGGCCCAAATAGGGGGCAAAAAGGGATAATTTTTGGTACTTCTTTAAAAATCTTCTTCTAATAAACCGTTAATGCCAGAGCTTAAATATTCTGTGTGCATGACAACTAGGACAGGTATATTATAAATTGTGAAATTCATGTCCCTGGGGTCATGTATGGGGCCACACCCAGAGGTCAAAGTTCATCATGTTAAAAAATTCACATTTTCATCTTCTTCTGATAAAGTACTAAGCCAATTTCAAACTAACTTGGTTAAAAGCATCATAGGGTACTGATTATACAGATTTGTGAAAATTAAAAGGCTGGGAGGTCAGGGGGGCCTAAAATGGGGACCAAAAGGGGGTCATTTTTGGTAACTTTTAAACATTTTCATCTTCTTCTCAAGAACTACTGAGGGGATTTCAACCAAACTTGGTCGGGAGCATCATTTGGGGATGCCAATTCCAGTTTGTGAAAAGAGGTTGGGGGGGGGGGCTTGGGGTAAAAGGGGCCCCAGTCGGGGGGCAGAAAGGGGTAAATTTTTGTACTTCTTAAAAAATCTTTTTCTAATAAACCCTTAATCACTTGTCTTGATGCTCTTTTACTCAGGTGACCATTAAGGCCCACTGGGCCTCTTGTTTATTTAGAAATCTTTAAATATCTTCTCCTCAGTGATCATTGGGCCAATTTTAACAAACTTGGCATGAATGTTCCTTTGGTGACCCTATTCAAAAGGTGTTTGCAGAATTTTGATTTACGCCCAAATATGGGCGTGGCAGGGCGGGGCAGTTTTTTTACTTTGAAATTTTTAAACATCTCCTCAGTAACCATTGGGCCAATTTCAACTAAACTTAAATGAACATTCCTTGGGTGACCCTTTTCAAAAGTGTTGGCAAAATTTCGAATCATCTTACATTAGTTAGGTGAGCGATTTTAGGGCCATTCTGGCCCTCTTGTCCATTTGTATACAACCCTGCTTTTTAATATCTTTCATGAACAAATTTCTGTAAAATGTTGTGAAAAGCATTTTCTCCATTGTCCGCAACTTGTTCCAACCAAAAAGAGAAAAAAAACAAAAAAAAAAACTGCATAAGCTGTAGTTACAATTTTTAAGTCACCCAACAGACAAAATGATTCACATAAATGACAGAGTTCAAGGTTCACTTCCGGTATAAAGGAATTATCTAACTGGTCAGTCAGTGTTTTATTTCTACAGAATAATTCCATTTTGAAATGGAGCATAGCTTATTTGACAATCTACATCTCTAAGAGGCATCAGTGAGTTTTAATTTTGAGTGAGTTTATGTTTGGTTGAGATCTTCAAGCAAGTGGAGCGAAACTCTTTGGCATCATTTTGGTTATCATTTAGAATTATTGAATTAATGTTTAACATCACTGTATCTGAAGAATAATCTCTTCACCATATAATTTGGAGCACCAATACTAGGTTTTCCTGTTGAATCAATTATGGGCATTGTTGTCTGAGTTATAAAGAGTAAGTTGAAATGCTCAAGATTTTACTTGTCTGTATCAAGTGTTATAATCAAGGCACACAATTAATTTCCTCTAAATTGAACCACTTTATTGATAAATGTAAAGGTCCTGCAAGGGACATTGGTTGTTTCATGAAATCTCATAGCAGAAACATAATTGTCATATATTTGAGATTTGTTAAAAATGTTTGTAATTGTCATACTTCAAAGGGCTTAATACTTAACTGTAACTTTACTCTTAGTAAATTGAAAGGAAATTGTGAAATACCAAACGTCCTTGTGATATATACGTTTATATGAATGTGTACAAAGGAAATTAACTCATTACCAAGTGACAAAATTATAGACTGATCCAAATGGAAAGATTTTTCAGACAACAAATTCAAGATGATAGATTTTTAATTTCATTTGTATTTTGTGGATAATGAAGTTATTGCTTGCAGCAAGTTTTTTAAAAAACGTGATTGTGTGGGAAGGGATTCAATAATACTTAAAATCATAATTCTATTTGTATTTGTATGCAGCTAGGAAATTTTTAACTGTTACATCTTTTATGTTTGTAATTAGAGAATAAGTCTTAGTACTGCTCAGGTCGATATTTTTTTAAAATATGCATGGAAATGGTGAAGGTGTCTTGGGAAATGGTAGACAATTTGTAGTAAGATCAGTGTGTTTTATACAAGACTTACTTTCTCTCTGTATTAACCTGAAATTAATTATATGGCAAGTAAAGATGTTGCCATTGCACATTATTTATACCAGACAAGATCTTCAAGCAGACTCAGTCAATTTAATGTTAATGAATATCAACTCAGAAAATATGTCTTAGTAAAATACCTCTCTGTGATCTGCCAAGGCTGTATTTTTGCATGATTGTCCCTCAATAATCATATATGTTCTCAGTTTTTCAAGGCTGTTGGACACTGTCCTCTTAGTTTCAAAGCCTTAGTAACTAGATTGTTACTGTGATCCTTCAATTTAGTAAAATTTCCCCACTTTTTAGCTAACCAGAGCACAAAGTGCTCAAGTGAGTTATTGTGATCACCTTTTGTCCGGCGTCCGATTGGCATCGTCTGTCAACAATTTCTTTAAACAACATCTCCTCTGAAACCACTGGAACAATTTGAACCAAATTTGGCATAAATGTTCCTTGGGTGGTCCCTTTAAAAATAGCTAACAAAATTGAAATCTGTTAAAAACCCTGGTTGCCACGACAACAAAAGTGAAATTTTAAAATAATCTTTAAAAATCTTCTCCTCCTGACTCAGAAGGCATAGAGCCTTGATATATTGCATTAAGAATCAGTAAATTGACCTCTTTCAAAATAGCTAAAATCATGATCTGTGGGTCCCTAGGGGCAGAACCCAGGGGGAGGGGGTATATGCATGAGTTCACTGACTTCTTTCTTATTTATGAATTTATAACCCATTGATCCAGATGAGGGAAAAGGTTTTCTCCTTCTTTCACATTTGCCCCATAGCCTTTGAATTTGTAATGTAGACTTTTGGATCCCAAGATACATAGTCTATATACGTATAAAGTATGTCCACTTGTATCATAATCCTAGCCTTAACATGAAATTAGACTGTTGATAGGAAAAGAGCCTTTATCTCAGGTGAGCGCTCCAGGGCAAACGGCCCTCTTGTTATGGAATGCGGGTTCATTGTTTCCTTGCTTCCAAGACCTTAGCAGGTCTTTGAGCTTTTATAATCATTGAATGTTTGTCCTCTGTCATCCCTAATTCATAGTACCAAATCAACAGTTTATGTGTTTACACTCTAGATGCCACAGTTTTGATTCAACCTTCATGAAACCTGGTCATAATAATTTTTAAATCATAAGGATGAACCCTATTGGTTATGGGAAGGTTCTATTGGAAAACGCATGAAAAGAGGCCTTGATGACAATTTCTTTGTTTACACTCTAGAGGTTTTAATTTGGCTGCATCTTCATGAAACTTGGTAAGAATATTTGTTAGGTTGTAGGATGGAGCCATTTGATACTATGAATGTTTCCTTTGCAAATGCAGGAAAAGGGACCCTAACTACAATTTCTTTGTTCACACTCTAGCAATCACAGTTTTGACCCTATCTTCACGAAACTTGGCCAGAATATTTGTTAGGCTATAAAGATGAACCCTATTGATTATGGAGATATTCCATTCAAAACACAGGAAAAGGGACCTTAATGACAATTGCTTTATTTACAATCTAGAGACCACAATTTTGGCTTCATCTTCATAAAACTTAGCCAGATTAATTGTTACAAGTAATTTCTTTATTTTCCACAATGTTTTCCAAAGCTGTTTTATCAAGGGGCATAAAAAGGAGGGATTGTGTGGGAATGGGTTTAGGGAAGATTCCATTGGAAAAGACAGAAAAAAGGACCTAAATGACAATTTCTTTGTTTACATCCTAGAGGCCAGAAGTTTGGCCCCATCTTTATGAAGCTTGGCCAGATTAATTGTTCGGTCATTAGGATGAACTCTATTGATTATTGGAAGGTTTCATTATAAAACATTGGAAAAGGGGCTTTAATGACAATCTTTGTTTACACTCTAGCAGCCACAATTTTGGCTCAATCTTATTGAAACTTGGCTAGAATAATTGTTAGATTGAAAGAAAGAACCATATTAAAATTGGGAAGACTCCATTGGGAAACATTCGAAGGGGGGCGTAATGACAATTTCTTTGTTTAAACTCTAGATGCCACAGCTGTGGCTCTATTTTCACGAAACTTGTCACGCATTATAATTATTTAGCCCCAGATTCAGGTGAGTGGTTTTGGACCATTATGGTCCTCTTGTTTTTAGCTCAAGTGGCTCATGATTATAACCTACAAACAGGCTAGTGTAGTTCATTGTGAAACCATAACTTCTTTGAATAACAATGCTGGGAGTGTTTGAACCACATTTTACAAGAATGTTCCTTAGTTGGTTCCTTTAAAAAATTGATAGATTTGATATCAATAAAAACACTTGTTGTCATGGCAACAAAAGAGAAAAAATCCTCAAATTCCCATCATCAACCAGAAGACCTAGAACCTTGATATCTTGCATGGATAATTTTGAGTATTAGTAGATGTGCTTATTAAAGCCACAAAGTGATTGATCCCATCAGAAATGAAGAAGGCTTATTAGCAAGATATTCTCTCTTAAGCTGCTTTCCCAAATTGTATCGTAATTTGCAGGTACGTTACCGGGAAGGAGGGGGGTTTATGGCTTGTAAAATTGCTGAAGGATTGGAATTAAATAAAAATCTCTGGTTACCATAGAAACAAAAAGGGGAACTGTGAAAAAAAAGACTTCTAAACCAGAATATTAGAACCTTACTTTAAAAACCCTATGCCAAAATGACGTAAGTTAGATATTACTATGAAGAAAGTATTGATAAATATAAAGTTGCTTTACTACAGATTTTTTAAAAAAAATGGTATTAAATGAGATCTTTTTGGCATTTTCTTTTGTATTTGTATAAATTTCATCAGGGAAGTGTGTAATTCCAATTTTGAAAACTGTATTTGCATATGAACTCCAACCAAATTCATTTATCATATATGGAACTATTAAAAGCATTACTTGATCTGATTATTTATTTCATTTCTACAATAACTTATCTTTTTACAAGGTATTTTTGCCATTTTATCTTGTTTATTTCATTTGTGATTTCTGAAAAACAAAAATATTTTCTTTTAAACAGTGATAGAGTAGCTATATTTTTGTTTTATTATTATCTTTATTCATATATACCAATAACTATTGTTTTGTTATCCCTCTCATATTCAATGAATTAGTGCTAAGTAACAACTAGCTTGTATTTTTCTTTAGATGAAAGAAAAGGTAAAACTATTTCAGGAGACAGCTTAATACATTTAGAAAGTTTTATACAATTTTTCAAATAAGTATTTGGATATGATCTGACAGGGCTGACGCTCCCATTATGGCTCATCTTTGGGAAGCAGTGACATGTGGAGACTGTGACATAGGGTATAGTTGATTCTTTTATAATCTCCCTGTACTTGCTTAACCTTTTTAGCTCACCTGAGCACTTTGTGCTCATGATGAGGAATTTTGATCCTCCTCTGTCTCTCTGTCTCAAATTTTGAGTTACCAGACTGATTTGAATCCCAAAATTAACATCAAAATCGGACAGAAATTCCATTAAAGTTCACATTGAGACATCAATAAATTGCAATCATCTATCAAAATCCACTTAATAAATCCTAAAGCTGAAAAGTTCATATTATACATGTAGTATCACCTTTTTATACGCCCGTCGAAGACGGGACGTATTATGGGATCACCCGTGGTGTCCGGTCGTCCGGGCGTCCGGCGATGTCCACTTCTTTGTCTGGAGCATAACTCTGTCACCGTAAGTCTGATTGACTTTAAACTTGGCAGTTATATTCTTCTCATCAATACGGAGTGCAGTGCACAAGAACCATAACTCTACCTGGCCTATTTTTTGAGTTATTGCCCTTTGATGTTTTTTATACTTGAATCTTGTCCGGAGTATATCTCTAAAAGTATAATAGCTAGGATCATGAAACTTCGTGGGTGTATAGATCTCACCAAGGAGGAGTGCAGTGCACAAGAACGATAACTCTACCTGGCCTATTTTTTGAGTTATTGCCCTTTGTTTTTTTTCATACTTGAATGTTGTCTCGAGTATATCTCTAAAAGTATAATAGCTAGAATCATGAAATTTCATGGATGGATAGAGCTCACCAAGGGGAAGTGCAGTGCACAAGAACCATAACTCTACCTGGCCTATTTTTTGAGTTATTGCCCTTTGTTGTTTATCATACTTGAATCTTGTCCAGAGCATATCTCTAAAAGTATAATAGCTAGGATCATGAAACTTCATGGATGTATAGATCTCACCAAGGGGAAGTGCAGTGCACAAGAACCATAACTCTACCTGGCCTATTTTTTGAGTTATTGCCCTTTGTTGTTTATCATACTTGAATCTTGTCCGGAGTATATCTCTAAAAGTATAATAGCTAGGATCATGAAACTTCATGGGTGTATAGATCTCACAAAGGGGAAGTGCAGTGCACAAGAACCATAACTCTACCTGGCCTATTTTTTGAGTTATTGCCCTTTGTTGTTTTTCATACTTGAATCTTGTCCGGAGTATATCTCTAAAAGTATAATAGCTAGGATCATGAAACTTCATGGGTTTATAGATCTCACCAAGGGGGAGTGCAGTGCACAAGAACCATAACATTACCTGGCCTTTTTTTGAGTTATTGCCCTTTGTTGTTTTCATACTTGAATCTTGTCCAGAGCATATCTCTAAAAGTATAATAGCTAGAATCATGAAATTTATTGGATGGATAGAGCTCACCAAGTTGGAGAGCAGTGCACAAGAACCATAACTCTACCTAGAGTAAATTTTGAGTTATTGCCCTTTGTTGTTTTTCATACTTGAATCTTGTCTGGAGTATATCTCTAAAAGTATAATAGCTGGAATCATGAAATTTCATTGATGGATAGAGCTCACCTGGTGGGAGTGAAGTGTACAAGAACCATAACTCTACCTTGCCCATTTTTTGAGTTATTGCCCTTTGTTGTTTTTCATACTTGAATCTTGTCCGGAGTATATCTTTAAAAGTATAATAGCTAGGATCATGAAACTTCATGGGTGTATAGATCTCACCAAGGGGGAGTGCAGTGCACAAGAACCATAACTCTACCTGGCCTATTTTTTGAGTTATTGCCCTTTGTTGTTTATCATACTTGAATCTTGTCCGGAGTATATCTCTAAAAGTATAATAGCTAGAATCATGAAATTTCATGGATGGATAGAGCTTACCAAGTGGGAGTGCAGTGTACAAGAACCATAACTCTACCTAGTGTATATTTTGAGTTATTGCCCTTTGTTGTTTTTCATACTTTGTTTGACAAAAGATATTCATTCAAAATAACCTCAGTTCTATTCAAACCCCCAGTTAATATTAAGCAGTGTGACGGGCGTATCTTGTGACAATTTGGCACCTTGTTTAAAGTTGTTTGAGTAATTTTCCTAAAGTTCTATCACACCAATTTTCCTAAGGTTCTCCATTTCCATACAAGTTACAATTTAGGATTGTTATTTGGGTGTGCAATTTAGGACCATCATGGTCATCATGTTCATACTATCCCTGGTTCTCTTGACCCAAAGATGTTTTATATAGGAAAACAATGTGTGAATTGATTGATTGAATGGGGCTTAACACCACTTTTAAATTTATTCCAGTCATTTCACTTTGGCTGGAGCACTTAACCATGGTTTCCATTGAAATTCTCACACTAGTACTACCACAACATCCTTTCTGAGCCTCAAGGTACTCACTTAGGTTTACAATTAACCTCTGTTTGGTGGAAGACAAGTTTTGGAAAGGATATTTGCCGTGGCTGGGGATAAACTGCTACAAACTGTGCTATGGCTGCAGCCCAAACAATTTTGGAAAGGTTAAACTACTTATTACAAATAGTTCACCTTTTCCATTACAGTTTCAAAAATGATGAGTTCAGTTTACTACTCTTTAGTAAAGTCATCTGCAACATCCTTCAATATGGACTTGTCTAAAGATATGTCTTTATATAATCCTTTTGGTAATATTGGTTAACCCTGCTTTTTGCACTCTGAAAACCTTATTCATCACTTTTCTTATGTATTAAATTTGTTAAAGTTAACAGTCTAACTATGATATTGAATATACCTGCCACCTACAAAGCAGAAGGGTATATTGGTTTCCATCTGTCCATCATCTATCTGTTCTATTTTTCTTTCCATGCTTTAACTTGAGAACCAATTGACATACGATGAAACTCCATACAGTTTGTACCAAAGAAGTGCCCTAGTGCTTTGGGTCATAAAGTCAAAGGTCAAGGTTACAATTGAAATTTGATTGAAAACTGCTTTTGTGCTCAAGTTCATAAGCCATTTGACCTAGGACCTTGAAACTATGTGACCCAAGGAGGTGCTCATAAATTTTGGTAACACAGGTCAAATGTCAATTGTGCTACTTGAATGACAAAATGCTGGTGGGGGTATAAGTCCACTATGCAAAAATTCTAGTTAAAAAGAGTAATTCCTTTGTAATACGCCCATTCCTATAATGATTCGTGGAGTGCCATAGATAAGATAACAAACCATAGTTTGCCTGTAACTGGATTGACATATCAGAAGTAGCAAACTCGTACAAAACTTTCATCATTTTTCCTTGATTCATATGGAGAATTGGTTAATTGGACAGATCTTTGGTCATAAGTAATCTGACAAGATAGATAATATCTAGTGTGCCAACTGAGAGATATATTGAGTCTGGAGGTCAACAAGATTGTCTTCAGATTAAGTTGCAGTGCAACAGAATTTATTATCCCCCGCGGTTTCGGCAAAGGGGATATAGTAATTTTCTCTGTCCGTCCTTCTGTCATTCTGTCACTAAACTTGTCTGGAGCATATCTCTGAAAGTGTAATTGCTATCAGCTTGAAACTTCATAGGTCGATAGATCTCATTGAGGAGAAGTGCAGTGCACAAGAACAAAAACTCTTGCTTGCATAATTTTGGAGTTATTGCCCTTTGTTGTTTTAAAGACTAAGATTTTGTCCGGGGCATATCTCTGAAAGTATTATAGCTATTAACTTGAAACTTCATAGGTGGATAGATCTTGTTGAGGAGAAGTGCAGTGCACAAAGACCACAACTCTTGCTTGCATAATTTTGGAGTTATTGCCCTTTGTTGTTTTAAAGACTTAGATTTTGTCCTGAGCATATCTCTGGAAGTATGCACAAGAAGCCTAAATCTAACTGGCTTCAGTTTACTATCAAGCTTTTACGGCGGGGGGCAGCCATGTCCGACATGGCTCTTGTTGGTTTTGGATCACCAGTGTGTGACAAATTGCAAACATGTCGCTTTGACCAATTTTAAAAAACTGACACCAAATACTTCAACAAAATCTTCAATCTGGTTTATATTTTTAAATGTCTTCAATATGGTAATCATATTTGACATATATGTACACCTAGTCATAGCTTTCATTTGTCACCAAGGACCATGATCCTTTGACCTAATTTTCAAAAATCTTGCTCATATTTTCTTATTCTTTACACCTTGGATTACCAAATTCCATAACTACACTCAACAAGTTGTATACCTTCATTTCAACCATTGAACTGCTTACAATTGTCTTGGGACTCCTAGTCAGGGGCCCCGAGTTGGATCTCGGTGTCTGTCAACAATTTCTTTTTAACAATATTTTTAAATGCAAATCCTTTGAATTTGGACCAGTCTTAAATTTTGAAAAACAGGAGAGGGTTCAATGCTTTGTTGCAGATGACCAATGTAATCTGTGCAATATGTAGAGTTTAACAGTAGATGTAGCACAAATGGTGAAGGGGTTTGTTGTATGCATGACATCCTTGTTAACCTAACCCTTGTCATGCTGAATAAAACTTCTACAGAATTACATCAAAATCAAAGGGCTGACAGTACCGGATGCTGTAATTGTGACTCAATATCTGTCTGGAAAATTTATTTTATGACCAACTCTGGTTAAAAAGAGACAAGCAGGAGATGTAGACTAAGATCAGATTGCACATATGTGTAGGCTGATCTTTGTCTATACCTCCTGCCAAAACAGCCAAATTTCGGGTTCAGCATGACAAGGCCTAAAATATTTTTCAGACAATTCAGAAACTAGAATCAAGACATATGTGGTAATTTTACTTTTAAATCATTGGGATAGAAAATGTAGCAGAACAATTTTAATCCCTCTCTGCAAATTTTTTACTCTATCAAGGTCAAATTTGTTTTTAGCTCACCTGAGCACAACGTGCTCAAGATGAGCTATTGTGATCGTTAATTGTCCGGCGTTCGTCTGTCGGTCTGTCCATCTGTAAACATATATTAAAAAAATCTTCTCCTCCCAAACCATAAGGCCTAGAGCTTTGAAATTTGGTACATATCATCACATATTGACCCTCTGCCAAAATACTTCAAAGAATTACTGTACTCTTAAATTTACCCTTTTCTGTGTGATCCAAGATTTTACAAAGGAAGTCTTAAAAATCTTCTCCTCCAAAACCATAAGGCCAAGAGTTTTGATATCTGGTATGTATCATCACCTAATGACCCTCTACCAAAATACTTCAAAGAATAACTTTACTCTTTTAATTAACCCTTTTCTGTGTGATCCATGATTTTACAACAGAATAAAGAAGGAAATCTTTGAAAATCTTCTTCTCCCAAACCATAAGGCCTAGAGCTTTGATGTTTGATATGTATCATCACCTATTGACCCTCCACCAAACTACTTCAAAGAATTACAATATTCTGAAAATTAGCCCTTTTCTGTGTGATCAATGATTTCACATAGGAATAAAGAAGGAAATCTTTGAAAATCTTCTCCTCCAAAACCATAAGGCCAAGAGCTTTGATGTTTGATATGTATCATCACCTATTGACCCTCCACCAAAATACTTCAAAGAATTACAATATTCTGAAAATTAGCCCTTTTCTGTGTGATCAATGATTTTTCAAAGGAATAAATAAGGAAATCTTTTAAAATCTTTTTCTCCCAAACTGTTAGGCCTAGAGCTTTTATATTTTGTATAAATCATCAGCTATTGACTCTCTACCAAAATACATCAAAGAATTACTGTATTCTGAAAATTAGCCCTTTTCTGTGCAATCTCCAATTTTTGATAGGAAAAAACGATATATTTGAAAACCGTCTTCTCCTAAACCATTAGGCCTAGATTTTTTTGTATTTGGTATGTATTGATGTCTATACTTTAAAGCATTGCCTTATTCAGAAAATCAGGGTTATATGGTGGGATCATCAATATACCTAGGATTAAAAGAGAAAATCCTTAAACATCTTCTCAAAATTAATTAGACAGAAGGCTTTGCTATTTTGTATATATCATAAATCCATGAACCATCATACTCAGGGGAGCGATTTAGGACCATCATGGTCCTCTTGTTTTGAAAGCTGCTGAATCTTGGAGTCTGAAATGATTTTGTAAATTATCAGTTGTCAAAATGAGACTATATATATGCAAAAATAAGAAAGCTGAACATTATATTATTAATTTTCTTTTTAGGTCACCTAACCGAAGGTCATGGTGACCTATTGAGATCATGTTTTGTACGTCGTCATGCGTTGTGCTTCGTGTGTTCACTTTTTACATTTCGACTTCTTCATAAGAACCCTTGGAAGGATTTAAACCAAACTTGGCAGGAAACATCCCTATTGGAAGGCACTTCAGATTTGTACATGTCATGGAGTTATCTTCCCTTGGGGCTCTATAAGGGGCCAAAAAGCGTACATCTTTAGAAATCTTCTTGTCATGAACCAGCTGTCAGATTAGATTCACATTTGGTATTTCGAGTCTATAGGGCAAGGACTATCAAGTTTGTACAAGAAAAAAAATCTGTCAAGAAATGGCCGTGCTGGGGGGCAAAGGTGGGAGAGGTACATAAGCTTACATAGTGACAACTTTGAAAATCTTTTTCTACCAAACAAAAAGACCTACAGCTCTGATATTTGGTACGTGGCATCATCTATCAATATTGTATTAATTATTACCCCAGGGTCAAAATTAGCCCATTCCCGGATGTCACAAGTTTAACAAAGTCTTATATAGCGAAAATTTCAAAATTCTTCTTCTCCAAATGTAGAGGGCCTAGAGCTTTTATATTTGGTATAAAGCATCATCTGGTGAATTTTTATCAAGAAAAATCATGTAAAAATCATGGCCCAAGAGACAGAATTAGCCCATTCTCAGACGTCACAAGGGCTTAGTGGAATTTGTAAAAATCTTCTTCTCCCAAACAGGAGGGCCTAGAACTTTGATATTTGGTATACAGCATCATCTTGTGGACCTCTATCAAGATTGTACAAATTATTGCCTCAGGATTAAAATTAGCCCATTCCCGGATGTCACAAATTTAACATAGGCTTATGTAGTGAAAACTTTAAAAATCTTCCTTTCTCAAACAGATAGGCCTAGAGCTTTGATAGTTGGCATGTAGCATCATCTGGTAAAATCTCTATTAATATTGTATGAATTATGGCCCTAGGGTCATAATTAGCCCATTCCAGGACGTCACAAAATTTACATATGGCTTATATAATGAAAATTTAAAACTCTTCTTTTCCCCAACTAAAAGGCTTTGATATTTGTTATGTAGCATAATCCGGTGGACTTTTATTTGTTTTTGTGCTCTTTGGACTCAGGTGACTGATAAGGCCCTATGGGCCTCTTGTTTGCTGAATGACCCATCATCTGAATCATTTACCACATCCAGAACTGTTACTTCTTGATTTCTTCAAGCACAATTTAATGAATTTAAAATGTTTTATTTTATTCATGTCTCTATCCAAATACAGGGCTTCAATAGATTAATGCTTGTATGCTTATTGTATGTTAAGATTATTCATTAGGTACCAATGGGATTTTTAATTTTTTGTTTCTTTTTAATCTGTTTGCCTTGCTTTTTCCTTTAAACACCCGTATTATGGGATCACCCGTTGTGTCCAGAGCATATCTCTAAAAGTATTCAAGGTATGATCATGAAACTTCATGGGGAAATAGATCTCATTAAGGGGAAGTGCAGTGCACAAGAACCATAACTCTACCTTGCTTATTATTTTAGTTATTTCCCTTTGTTGTTTTTCATACTTGGATCTTATTTGTACTTGGATTTTGTCTGGAAGATATCTTTAAAAGTATAATAGCTATGACCATTAAACTTTATGGGTGGATAGATGTCATCAATGAAGAGTGCATTGCACAAAAACTGTACCTCTACCTTGCTTATTTTTTATGAGTTATTCCCCTTTGTTGTTTTTCATATTTTGATTTTGTCCTGAGCATATCTCTGAAAGTGTAATAGCTATGATCATAAAACATTATGGGTGGATAGATACCATCAAGGGGAAGTGTAGTGTACAAGAAATTGTAACTCCCCTTTTCTATTTTTTTGTGTTATTCCCCTTTGTTGTTTTTTCATACTAGATTTTGTCTGGAGCATACCTCTGAAAGTATGACAGCTTTATCATGAATCTCTATAGACGGTTAGATATCATCAAGGAACATATCTTTTTTTCAAATCTTATAGTGTAACAGCCTATGGTTTTCATAATCTCATGATATTAAGAAAAAAAACACCAGAACCAAAAGTTATAATTATGAATTGTTACTCTTTCATGAAATTTGACTTAAATTTTAATCCCCTTCCCTAGTCAACAACCAGCAGTGTTACGGGGTATTTTGTGACAATTTGCCACCTTGTTGTAAAGGTATGATGCTATATGCATTTTTAAAGTTTATGAAAAAATTATCAAGAACGTTGATATATTTACTGATATAAATTTGATAAGAGAAAATATTGTGGAAGATAAGTAACGAATTTGAGAAAAACTCCAGTTTTTAATTTTCACAAAAGATCTTTATATTGTCCTGTATAACTTTACAGGATTTTTTTCCACTTTCAGATTTTGGAACAATTATATTCCTTGACAAACTCTGAATGCCATGGCAGCCATAGTAGAAATCCTTGAAAATCATTTTCTCTTGTACTGTTGATTTGTTTTCATTGTTTATGTAAAGAAATGTTCCTTGCGTTAAGTTTCCTAATTCAGTGAAACCATTCAGATTTGATAAAAAGCTTTTATGGATGGGACTTTTTATTCATGTGTTGCATAAAACTGTGGTTGTATTTATGTAATGGTCTAGGGAGTCTACACATACCATTTTGAAAATCATTTAAATTTATACATTTATTCCCTTAAATCTTACAAAGACTTGTTTTTAACCTATTCCCACAAAGTGAGGCTTTTTTGAAGCCCCAAAGAATAATGTTCCAGAAACATTGTGTAAAATGCAGAAATTGCTTGTTGCAAGCAATTTATTCATTATTCACAATGTTTTCTTACCTAAAAGACAAAGATTTTTATGTTGCCATACGTTAGTTTGGCTGACATTTTGTTGTCAAGTGGGTGTGTTCTGGATGTGTTTGGGTGTTTCTACATGTTAGTTTAAGTATGTGAAATCGTTCATGTTTAATTTAGAGTATTTGAACTAATGATTACACAAATAAACATACATGTCTTGATATTTGATCAGATATTTGGCTTCATGATATCTAGGTTAAGTTTTATATTAGATCATATGGGGTCAAAAAGGTCAATAGGTCAAATTTTAGAAAAATACTGTGTTGAGGTGTCAGTTTGCTTCAAATGTCTTGATATTTTCTCAGAATGTTTGTCTGAATGTTATCTTGGTTTAGTTTGATGTTGCCGTCGCTGTCATAGCGCAGTTGGTAGCGCGTTGGACTGTCAATATAGAGGTCTCGGGTTCGATTCCTGACGGAGGCACTCATACTTTCCTACTATTTGTTTCTCACCAATGGATTGATAATCGTAGACCTATGTGGGATAGCATCTGAAGGCTAGGAAAGGATGTAATGGTAGTACTGGTGTGAGAAATACCAGGATTCCATTGCTAGGTGCTCCAGCCGCCGCGATATAACTGAAAGATTGTTGAAAGCGGCATAAAACCCCACTCAAACAAACAAATAGTTTGATGTTGGGTCATGTGAGGTCAAAAAGTAGGCCACTAGATCAAATGATAGTGCACAAAACATAGTGTGCACTCTAGAGGTCAAATTTTGCTGCAAAAGTCTTATTATTTGGTCAGAATAATTGTCTTCATGATATCTTTGTTAAAATCAATATTTGAGTCATACAGGGTCAAAAAGTAGGTCAGTAGGTCAAATCTTTGAATACTTGATATGCCCTTTAGAAGCTTTAATTTAGGATTAAGTGCATTGATACTTGGTCAAAACGTTTGTTGCTTTGAAACTGAAAACATGATCAGTTTTGGATATTATTGTTGGAAAAGAAGGTCACTAAGTCAAACCCTTGAATGTTTTTGAATACAGCTTAATGGCTACATTTATGACTTAAATATCTTAAGATTTGGTCTAAATGCTATTTCTTTGGAAGATTTTTTATATAGTCTCACCTTGGATAAAAAATTAGGTCACTTTTATATTTTTGGCCATTTGGCACTGGTTCAGGTTTATGCTTCAGGGCCAATTGGCATATTGTTTAATACTCCACCAAAGATGGATGTTTATTGGCATTTTGTTTTCTATCTGTCCATTCTGTCATCTGTCTGTCTAGTAGTTTGTTAGTCCGTCTGTATGTCCCCATCTTGCTAACACATCTCCACCAACATTTTGGGACAATTTGTATGATTATTATCACATATTGATGCAAGAAAATTAATTAAACTGCTTGACTGAGAATATTTATTGCATCAAAGAAAGCCTATCATAAAGTAAATTATGTTTCAAAATTAGCTTAATATTACATAAATTCAGGCAAGTGGAGCAAAGCACCTCTGTTAAGTTAGGGGGGGGGGGTATGCTGGAATCAGGATGTCAGTCTGTCCGTCCGTCAGTGGACATACTTTTGTGTTCTCATCTCCTCCCACATTTCCAGACCACTTTTGCTGAAACTTTACCAAAATCTTCCTTGCAACTTGTGCACCTGCAATTTTGATAATGATTAATCAACTGTTTAAGGAGTTATGCCCCTTTGATTTATTTTCTTATATACAATATTCAGAGAATAAATTCTAACTCCTGAACAGGTTGACAGGTTAAAAAAATGAAAGCCGTTCACATGTTTATTCCAGAACATAAACACCATGTTTGCCGTTGCATGAAATCCATAATTTCCATCTTCATTGTTGAACAAAATCCCTATTTTTTTACACAGTCATTGCCCCTCATTGACTTAAAATTTGTAAAACAATTTATCCACTTGATAAATCCTGAATGGCCAACTTTCATTGGTTACAATTTGGCCTCATTTAAAAAGAGGCGGCAGTGGGGGTATTTGTCAGCCCTTATAGACAACAGTTATATTTTTAAGAATGCTCTCAGTTACCTGACCTGCATATTATCAGATTTTATTACCATTCTAGGCTACTTCACAGAAACCTTCATGTGGCAGCTTATATTTTGACTATGGCACTCTTGTAATCAAAATAGCTTTTATACCCAAACTGATTTCATATTATTGTCCCCGTATCAAAAGGTCAGGTGCATATCATTTTACTTTTGGTCCGTCCGTCTGTCTGTATGAAACTTAATATTTACAATTACTATTAACCTATTCAAGATGCTATGCTAATACTTGGCATGATGATTGATCTCATCTACATGCATATGCAGATACCAAGATCAACCTTCTGCAAAGCATTATCGAAAAAATTAGAATTACTGTAAGCTTCTTCAAGGTACAGTGCTCATATTTGGCATTATGACGGATCTCAATACTCAGCAGATACCAAGGTGGAGTTCATGTGACAATGTCAAGGTCACACATCAAGGTCACATTTCTGAAAAAGGCTGTTAGAGGGCATTGTGTTTCACAAAAACAATTTGTTCCTATTTTGGGTACATTAAATGAAACTGAAGGAATGATAATAAAAAAAAATGTTCAAAAACTAGTGTAAGGCACCTTTAGCTGTAATTTATGACTTCTAAAAAACAAAAATGAATTTTATTTAACATTTCTAAGAAAATTTATATAACCTTTTGAGAAAATTTAAATTAGTTTGTCAAGAAAACATATAAATTAAATGAAGATTGTCAAGAAAACAACTTTTTATTACAGATACAGAGAAGATGGCCACACTCTTGGAGAACCTGAAATGCCTCCACCTAACCCCATTAGATTAGAATGGGATCTACCGCAACCTGTAAGTTACTCTTTTCATAAAGAAATAGGGGACATAGTGTTTTATTGTTGTCCATCTATAGGTCTGTCTGTCTGTCTGAAACTTAACCAAACAAGAGGGCCATTGGCCTTGAAGGGCTCACCTGAGTCAGTGAAAACAAATGACCAAAAAACACAAGTGACCAATTTTTAGCTCACCTGAGCAGGAAGTGCTCATGGTGAGGTATTCTAATCTTACTCTTTCCAGCGTCCATCATGTGTCGTGCATTATGTGAATGAAAACGACATCTCCTCCCAAACTACTGGGCCATTTTTAAGTTAATTTTGCAGAAATGTTCCTTGGGTGGTGCCCTTTAAAAATTGCTAAAAGAATTGAAATCTCTGGCTGCAATGGCAACAAAACTGAAATTTAAATAAAACCTTAAAAGTGATCTTCTTTTGACCCAGAAGGCGTAGAGCCTTGATATTTTGCATGAAGCATTAGTACATTGACCTTTTAAGAATTGCAAATAATTATCATCACGCTGGGGTACCCAGGGGTGGAGCCCCAGGGAGGGTGGGACTTATATAGAAATAAAGAAGCATTTTTAAAACGACATCTCCTTCAAAATTGCTGAAATTTTAGAGCCACAGGGTGATTGGGCTTAAATAGAAATAAAGAAGGCAACCCTTTCAAAACTATTTGGTCAATTTAACCAAATTTGGAAGGAATTTACCTTAGATTGCCCCTTTTGATAATTACTTAAAGATGGCGTGGCAGCATAAGTTGGTACCGAGTTGATATTGGACTTGAAAACAAGAGCCAGATGAGCGCCATGGCCACTGGTCCTCTTGTTTTTAGCTCACCTGAGCACGAAGTGCTCTAGGGGAGCTATTGTGATTGGTCATGGTCTGTCGTCTATCTGTCCATCTGTCCACAATTACAAAAAAATCTTTTCCTCCTACACTAACCAAGGAATTTCAACAAAACTTCACAGAAATGATCCTTAGGTCATGCTCTTTCAAATACTTCAAAGAATTGAAATCCATGAAGATCTCTGGTTGCCATGGCAACAGAGTGAAAAAACTTAAAAAATCTTCTCCTCCTAGAGGGTAAGGCCTTGAGCTTAGATATTTGGTACAAATCATCATCTATTGACTCTCTACCAAAATACTTCAAAGAATTACCATATTCTGAAAATTAGCCCTTTTCTTTGTGATCCCTGATTTTACCTAGAAATAAAGGATGAAATCTTTAAAAATCTTCTTGTCCCAAACCATAAGGCCTAGAGCTTTGATATTTGGTACACCTCATCATCTATTGACCCTCTACCAAAATACTTCAAAGAAATACCGTATTATGAAAATTGGCCCTCTTCTTTGTGATCCCTGATTTTACAAAGGAATAAAGAAGGTAAACTTTAAAAATCTTCTTCTCCCAAACCATAAGACCTATAGCTTTAATTAGCTCCCTTGAGCACCAAGTGCTCTGTGGGAGCTATTGTGATCAGTCATCGTCCGTCTGTCCGACCGTCTGTCTGTCCCTCCGTCCGTCCATTCACAATTACAAAAAAATCTTCTCCTCCTAAACAAACCATGGAATTTCAACAAAACTTCACAGAAATGATCCTTAGGTCATGCTCTTTCAAAATACTTCAAAGAATTGAAATCCATGAAGAACTCTGGTTGCCATGGCAACAAAAGGAAAAAACTTAAAAGATCTTCTCCTCCCAAATGGTAAGGCCTAGAGCTTTGATATTTGGTGTATATCATCATCTATTGACCCTCTACCAAAATACTTCAAAGAATTACTGTATTCTGAAAATTAGCCTTTTTCTGGGCGATCCCTGATTTTACAAAGAAATAAAGAAGGAAATCTTTAAAAATCTTCTTCTCCCAAACCATAAGGCCTAGAGCTTTGATATTTGGTATACATCATCATCTATTGACCCTCTACCAAAATACTTCAAAGAATTACCATATTCTGAAAATTAGCCCTTTTCTTTGTGATCCCTGATTTTACATAGAAATAAAGGAGGAAATCTTTTAAAATCTTCTACTCCCAAACCATAAGACCTAGAGCTTTGTTATTTGGTAAAAATCATCATCTATTAACCCTCTTCCAAAATACTTCAAAGAATTACCATATTCTGAAAATTAGCCCATTTCTTTGTGATCCCTGATTTTGCACAGAAATAAAGAAGGTAATCTTTTAAAATCTTCTTCTCCCAAACCATAAGGCCCAGAGCTTTGATATTAATTACAAATCATCATCTATTGACCCTCTACCAAAATACTTCAAAGAATTACTGTATTCTGAAAATTAGCCCTTTTCTTGATGATCCCAGATTTTACATAGAAATAAAGAAGGAAATCTTTAAAAATCTTCTCCCAAACCATAAGGCCTAGAGCTTTGATATTTTGTACATATCTTAATATATTGACCTTCTACTAAAATGCTTCAAAGAATTATCATACTCTGAAAATTAGCCCTTTTCTGTGCAAATCCTGATTTTATTAAGGAATAAAGAAGGTAATCTTTGAAAATCTTCTACTCTCAAACCATAGAGCCTAGAGCTTTGATATTTGGTAATATCATCAGCCATTGACCCTCTACCAAATTACTTAAAAAAATGGCCCTCTTCTGTGCAATCCCTAATTTTAGTTAGGAATAAATAATGATATCTTTGAAACCTTCTTCTCCTAAACCATTAGGCTTACAGCTTTTACACTTGGTATGTATTGATGTCTATACTTCAAAGTAGTGCTATATGGTGGGATCAAAAATATACCTAGGTTTAAAGAGAAATACTTAAACATCTTCTCCAAAATAATTAGCAGAGGGCTTTGCCATTTTGTTTATATCATAAAGCCATGAACCATCATACTCAGGGGAGCAATTAAGGGCCATCATGGTCCTCTTGTATTTTGTACATATCATCATATATTGACCTTCTACCAAAATTCTTCAAAGAATTATCATACCCTGAAAATTAGCCCTTTTCTGTGCAATCCCTGATTTTACAAAGGATAAAAGAAGGAAATCTTTGAAAATCTTCTTCTCCTAAACCATAAAGCCTAGAGCTTTGATATTTGGTACATATAATCAGCCATTGACCCTCTACCAAATTACTTAAAAAAATTGGCCCTTTTCTGTGCAATCCCTAATTTCAGTTAGGAATAAATAATGATAATTTTGAAAACCTTCTTCTCCTAAACCATTAGGCCTACAGCTTTTAACTTGGTATGTATTGATGTCTATACTTCAAAGCATTACCATATTCAGGAAATTAGTGCTTTATGGTGGGATCATCAATATACCTAGGATTAAAAGAGAAATCCTTAAACATCTTCTCCAAAATAATTAGACAGAGGGTTTTTGCTATTTTGTTTATATCATAAAGCCATGAACCATCATACTCAGGGGAGCGATTTAGGACCATCATGGTCCTCTTGTTTAAAAGTTAGATTTATCAAAATTCTGTCTTTAAGTCAAAAATGTGACCCATAGATTGCATACAAGGTTTTTAGCTCACCTGAGCACGAAGTGCTCTGGGGGAGCTATTGTGATCGTCCGTCGGTCCGTCTGTCCGTCCGTCCGTTCACAATTACAAAAAAATCTTCTCCTCCTAAACTAACCATGGAATTTCAACAAAACTTCACAGAAATGATCCTTAAGTCATGTTCTTTCAAAATACTCCAAAGAATTGAAATCCATGAAGAACTCTGGTTGCCATGGCAACGGAGTGAAAAAACTTAAAAAATCTTCTCCTCCCAAGTGGTAAGGCCTAAAGCTTTGATATTTGGTACAAATTATCATCTATTGACCCTCTACCAAAATACTTCAAAGAATTACTGTATTCTGAAAATAAGCCCTCTTCAGGGCAATTCCTGATTTTATATAAAATAAAAGAAGGAAATCTTTAAACATCTTCTTGTCCAAAACCATGAGGCCTAGAGCTTTTATATTTGGTATACATCATCGTCTATTGACCCTCTACCAAAATACTTCAAAGAATTACAATATTCTAGAAATTAGCCCTTTTCTTTGTGATCCCTGATTTTACAAAGAAATAAAGAAGGAAATCTTTTAAAATCTTCTTCTCCCAAACCGTATGGCATATAGATTTGATATTTGGTACAAATCATCATCTATTGAGCCTCTACCAAAATACTTCAAAGAATTACAGTATTCTGAAAACTAGCCCTTTTCCTTGTGATCCCTTATTTTACATAGAAATAAAGAAGGAAATCTTTTAAAATCTTCTTCTCCCGAACCATAAGGCCTAGAGCTTTGATATTTGGTACAAATAATCAACTATTGACCCTCTACCAAAATACTTCAAAGAATTACCGTATTCTTAAAATTAGCCCTCTTCTTTGCAATCCCTGATTTTACATAGAATAATAGAAGGAAATCTTAAAAAATCTTCTTCTTCCAAATCATTAGACCTAGAACTTTGATTTTTGGTACAAATCATCATCTATTGACCCTCTACCAAAATATTTCAAAGAATTACATTATAATGAAAATTGGCCTTTATCGGGCAATCCCTGATTTTACATAGAATAATACAAGGAAAACTTTAAAAATCTTCTTTTCCCGAACCATAAGGCCTAGAGCTTTGATATTTGGTACATATCATCATATATTGACCATATACCAAAATACTTAAAAAAATTAGCCCTTTTCTGTGCAATCCCTTATAAATAATGATATCTTTGAAAACCTTCTTCTCCTAAACCATTAGGCTTACAGCTTTTATACTTGGTATGTATTGATGTCTATACTTCAAAGCGTTACCATATTCAGGAAATTAGTGCAATATGGTGGGATCATCAATATACCTAGGATTAAAAGAGAAATCCTTAAACATCTTCTCCAAAATAATTAGACAGAGGGCTTTGCTATTTTGTTTATATCATAAAGCCATGAACCATCATACTCGGGGGAGCAACTTAGGACCATCATGGTCCTCTTGTTTCAAGGATTTGACAGTTACCTACTTTTTTGTCCACTATGCCCAAATATTGAACCAGACTGAGATATTGTGAAGACAGACATTCTGAATAAATATCAAAGAATTTGAGTTATAGTTGTGGCCTCTAGAGTGCATACAAGGTTTTTCTAAGATTTGACCTTGTGACCTGATTTTGGTTCTAACATTACACAATATTGAACTTGACCCAGATTTTATGAAGACAGACATTTTGACCCAACTCAAGACATTTTAGGCAAAATTGTGACCTTTAGAGAGCACTCAAGGGTTTTGTAAGATTCAATCTAATGACCTATTTTTTGGCTAAACTTGACACAATATCGAACTTGATAGTGGTATTCTGAAAACAATTATCCTAACCAATACAAAAAAGATTGGACAAAAATGTGACCTGTAAGAGTGCACAAAGGGTTTTTAGCTCTACTGGCCGAAGGCAACTAGAGCTATTGCGATGACTTTTTCCCGTCTGGCGTCCGTGCCTCCGTCCATCTGTCCATCGTTCGTCCATTAAACTTTTCCTTGTTAACACTCTAGAGTCCAGAGTTATCATCAGATTCCCTTCAAACTTTCACAGAATGATTGTACCATCATAAGGATCGTTCCTTTGGAAATTGGGTCTGATCCTTCAATAAACATTGGATAAGGGGCCTAATTAAAATTTAATTAAAAAAATCCTTGTTAACAATTTTCATCAGATTCTCTTCAAACTTTCATAGAATGATTGTACAATTATAAGGATCGTCCTTACGAAATTGGGTATGATCCGTCAAGAAACATGGGAAAAGGGGCCTTATGAAATTTGATGAAAAATTACATTAAAAATCCTCGTTAACACTCTAGAGTCCACAGTTTTCATTGGATACTCTTCAAACTTCCTCAGAATAATTGTACCATCATTAGGATCGTCCTTTCGAAAAATGGGTATGATCCGTCAAGAAACATGGGAAAAGGGGCCATATGAAAATTTAATTAAAAATCCTCATTAACACACCTAGAGTCTAAAGTTTTCATCAGATTCAATTCAAACTTTCACAGAATGATTGTACCAACATAAGGATAGTTCCTTTTGAAATTGGGTCTGATCTGTCAAGAAACATGGGAAAAGGGGCCTTATGAAAATTTAATAAAAAATTCCATTAAAAATCCTTGTTAACACTCCAGAGTTCACAGTTTTCATCGGATACTCTTCAAACATTCACAGAATGATTGTACCACCATAAGGATTGTTCCTTTCAAAATTTGGTATCGTCCGTCAAAAAACATGAGAAAATGGACCTTATGAAGTTTTATTATAAATTCTATATAAATCCTCTTTAACACTCTAGAGTCCACAGTTTTCATCGGATACTCTTCAAACTTCCTCAGAATGATTGTATCAACATAAGGATCGTTCCTTTCGAAAAACGGGTATGATCTGTCAAGAAACACAGAAAATCCTCATTAACCTTCCTAGAGTCCACAGTTTTTATCAGATTCAATTCAAACTTTCACAGAATAATTGTACCAACATAAGGATTGTTCCTTTTTAAATTGTGTCTGATCCGTCAAGAAACTTTGGAATAGGGACCTTATGAAATTTGATAAAAAATTCTATATAAATCCTCAATAACACTCTAGAGTCCACAGTTTTCATCAGATTGTATTCAAACTTTCACAGAATGATTGTGCAATCATAAGGAAAAGGGGCCTTATGAAAAATTGAAAGAAGAAATACTTGTTATCACTCTGGAGTCAACAGTTTTCAATCGGATTCTCTTCAAACTTTCACAGAATGGTTGTACTATCATAAGGATTGTTCCTTTCCAAATTGGGTATGATCCGTCAAGAAACACCGGAAAAGGGCCTTATGAAAATTTGAATAAAAAACCCTCATTTATAATCTAGAGTCAACAATTTTCAACGGATTCTCTTCAAACTTTCACTGAATGATTGTTGCATCTTAAGGATTGTTCCTTTGGAATTGGATATGATCCGTCAAAAAACATGGGAAAAGGGGCTTTATTAAAATTTTATTCAAAGATCTTTGTTTACGCTCTAGTGTCCACAGTTTTCATCTGATTGACTTCAAACCTTCACAGAATGATTGTACCATCATAAGAATTGTTCCTTTCAAAATTTGGTGTGATCAGTCAAGAACCACAGGAAAAGAGGCCCGATAAAAATTGGTTTAAAAAATCCTCATAAACATTATAGAGTCCACAGTTTTCAACAAATTCTCTTCAAATACTCACAGAATGATTATTACATTAAATGGACTATTCTTTTCGGAAGTAGGTTTGATCCATCAAGTTTCATGGGAAAAGGGGCCCTATGAAAATTTAATAAAAAATCTTAGTTAACACATCATAGCCCTAGATTTCAACTGATCTACTTCAAACTTTCACAGAATGATTGTATTATCATAAGGATTGTTTCTTTAAAATTTGGTCTGATCCAATGATAAACATAGGAAAGGGCTTTATGAAAATTCAATTAAAAAAATCTTGATTAATGCTTGTAGGTCCACAGATATCATGGTTTTGTCTTGATACTCAAACAGAATAATTACACTTTTGTAAGTAGAGTTCCCTTTGGAATAGTAGTTCAAATCCATCAAGTAACATGGGAAAAGGGGCTATATGAAAAATCAATTGATAAAACCCTGTGAACACATTAAAGCCCACAGCTTTGATCAGATTTTGTTGAAACTTCATTCTAAAATACTTTTACCACAATAAAGTCAACAGTTTTCATCAGATTCTGTTTAAACTTTCACAAAATGATTGTTCCATCATGAGGATACTTTCTTTTCAAGTTAGGTGTGATCTGTCTAGCATCATGGGAAAAGGGATCCTTTGAGAATTTTATCTATAATCCTTGTAGCCAAGTCCAGAGCTTTCATTCATTTTTCTTAAAACCTTCACAGAATCATTGTACAGTAATGACTGATTGTTGATGCTGACATGAGACCTGATCCTTCAAGTATCACAGGAAAAGGAGCCTTATGAACATTTTATTTTAAAATCTTTACACCAAGATAAAGTCTGCAGTTTTCATCGGATTCTTTTCAAACTTTCACAGAATGTTTGTACCATCATTAGGATTGTTTCTTTCCAAATTGGGCCTGATCTGTCTAGGAAAAGGGGCTGTATGAAAAATTATTACCAAATCCTCATAAACACAAGAATGTCTTCAGCCTTTATCAGAGTCTCTTCAAACTTTAACTGAATGATTTTATCTTCATTTGGATTGTTCCTTTGTAAATAACATCTTATTGGTTAAGTGACACAAGAAAAGGAACCTTATAAAAATTTTATTACAAAACATTATTATTACAATAAAGTCCTCAGTCTGTATCATTTTCTTCAAACTATCATTAGGATTGTTCCTTTGTACATTGGGTCTGATTTGTTAAGTTTCACAGAAAAAGGGGCCTTATGAAAATTTTATAACAAAAATTCTTGACACAATTCAGTCTACTGTTTTCATTGATTCTCATTAACTTTTATAGAATGATTGTACCTTCATTAGAATTGTTCCTTTTGAAATTTGGTTTGTTCTGTAAAGTATCATGAGAAAAGGGGCCCTATGAAGATTTCACTATAAACTCATTAACACAATGAATTCCACAGATTACACAGATGGATTGTACCATCATTCCAATTGATGATTTTGACAGTGGATATGATTATTGCAAGGTCACATAAAAAGGGGCCTTATGAAAAACTTTCTTAAATATTCCTGGTAACACAATGAAGTCCCTTGATTTCACCGGATTCACTTAAAGATTTCACAGAATGATTGTACAATCACTTAAATGGTTCTTTTCAGAACTTGGTACAATCCATCAAGTATCATGTAAAAATGGGCCATATGATTTTTTTTTAATATTCTTGTAAACATAATGAAGTCCCAATATTTCATAAGATTCACTTTTAACTTTCACAGAATGATAAAACCAACAGTAAAATATCAAGGGAAAAAGGGGCTTTATGAGAACTTGATTTTAATATCTTTGTTAACACAATAAAGTCAACAGTTTTATCACATTCTCTTCAAAAATGCATGGAATAATTGTGGCATCCGAAACACAGGAAAAGGGGCCTTACAGATTATCATTCAAAACATTCTTATGTATGTGATGAAGATCACAATCATTATCAAATTGTCTTTTAAATTTCACAGGACAATTGTAGGGTTGTAAGGAAAGTTCCTTTTGGAAATTGATCCATCAGAAAACACAGGAAAAGGGGCCTTATTGATTTTCATGAAAAACAATCCTGTTTATGTGATAAAGTCCACAATTATTGTCAGATTCTGATGAAAATTTCACAGGATGATTGTAGGGTCATAAGGTAACTTTCTTTTGAAAATGGAGTGGATCTGTCATGAAACACCATAAAAGGGGCCTTGAGGATTGTTGCTCAAAACAATAAAGTGGATAAAGTCCTTTTTTTCTTTCCTTTATGCATTCTTCTTTGAGTAATTAACTTCCTTAAATATCGAATTTTTTTCTTTAACTGAAAACTTGATAACCAGTAGAGCGTCTCAGGCCCTCATGGGCCTCTTGTTCTAAAATTTGTCGTAATGTCCTACTTATTTAGCCCATGTGACACACTTGAACTTAACCCAGATTTTAGGAAGACAAACATTCTGATCAAAGATCAAGACATCTGATGAAAAATGTGCCCTTTACAGTGTAAACAAGAAATTCTTAGGATTTGTCTTAGTGATTTACTATTTGACCCCATGTGACACACATTGTTAAACTTGACCTAGGTTTTATCCTAAGATTTGACCTAGTGATCTACTTTATTACCCCTTTTTACACAAAATCATATTTGATCAAGACAAGCATTCTAAACAAATATCAAGATATTTGGGCAAAATTGTACCCTCTAATGTTCACATATGGTATTTCAAGGATTTGACCCAGTGACCAAATGTGATCCAATATTGAACTTAGCACAATATTGAAAGTTGAAAATACTGACCAAAAATCAAGACATTCCATGCAAAAAAAAAGACATTTAGAGTGCATGCCAGATATTTCTTAAATTTGACCCAGTGACCTTGTCTTTTATTCCATGTGACCCATTGTAGTACTTGACCTATAAAACCTAACATTTTAAATTCCTTTATGCCTATTTTGATACAATACTCATATTTAGCATGATGATACATCTTGTTGTTAAGGTTATGTGACAAGAACAAGATCAATCTTCAAGAGAACATTTCTTAAAAAAGGGCTGTTACAGGCGCATTGTGTTTTGTTAAATCGCCATTCTTGAATTACAGGTTTTAAGCTCGGCTTTTTGGTAAAACCCAAGGTATTGCTAAAGCCTTGTTGTCGTCATTGTGCAAAACTTTGACATTTTGTGATATCTCTGGATCTACTGTAGGCATTCACTTGAAACATGGCACACTTGTTCACTATCTAAAGAGAAACCTGTACAATTAAGATGGATAACTCTAGATGCATTTTATCCACTATCCAGCACCCAATAGCCGAGCATAGGGCCTGGTAGGCTGATCTCTTGTTAGCTCTACTAGCCGAAGGCCACTAGAGCTATTGCGATGACTTTTTCCCATCCGGTGTCTGATCGTTAACTTTTCCTTGTTAGCACTGAGTCCAAAGTTTTCATGGAATAATTGTATCACCATAAGAATTGTTCCTTTCATAATTGGGTTTGATCTGTCAAGAAACATAGGAAAAGGGGCCTTATGAAAATTTGATTAAAAGATCCTAGTTAATACTCTAGAGTCCACAGTTTTCATCAAATTCTCTTCAAACTTTCACAGAATGGTTTTACAATCATAAGGACTGTTCCTTTGGTAATTGGGTTTGATCTGTCAAGAAACAAGGGAAAGGGTCCTTTTGAAAATTTGATTAAAAAATCCATTTAAAATCCTTGTTAACTCTCTAGAGTCCACAGTTTTCATCTGATTCTTTTCAAACTTTCTCAGATTGATTTTATCATCATAGGCAGGGCTCCGGAAATCCGGTCTGGACCAAATTTTTAATTTAGACCGATTTGAATCCCAAAAATTACACCAAAATCGGTCCGAAATTTTCGTCAAATTTCACGTCCAAATATTGATAATCTCGCCCACCATCTATCAAAATTCACTTGAAACCGAAATAATCAAAGGGTTTCACATGTGACCTTCAGATTAAGAGATAAACAAGTGCCAAAAATCGATAATAAGTTTACCCGCTGACCAGTCAAATGCCGGTCCGCACGTGGACCTAATTTACAGTTTCACGCTTGACCGAACTTCGGGTATCGAGTTTTTGCAATAGAGAATTGGTTACACACATTTGAAGTCTTATCAAAATGGACACCTAATAGTGCGTCGAATTAGATTGCCGTTACTCATGAACTTAATTTCTTTTACTATAACATGGGATGTGTATATAAATCGAGACATGAACAGGCTTCAGTTGCTGTTCGTACAAAGTCGGAATAGCTCAGCACAACACTTTTATGAAATTAATTTATCACAAGAAAGCGCGTGAAACTGGGTTTGAAATTTGTAAAAAAAGTCACGTCGTTAATATATGTTTTATAGTTTTTTATTCACGGTAAGAAACATAGCCGATAGAATTCAAACAAAAAATGGAAATCCACAGAATACAGATAATTAGAATATAAACGAAAACAACAGCTTAATTATATCGCTTGATCCGTCAATAAAACTAAATCTTACTTCAGGGGTTGAAAATGTCCGAATAATAAATCGGAAATCAACTACCCGAGATTTGTGCACAAAGTCTACTCTAGGAAAATAGTGCAACACGTGGGAGACCCACTCGAGTTTGTCTTGTCGGTCTTTTGATGTACGTCACAACTCTGCGATCCCTTGGGGTAGAATGGACTGACCTGACATTTTTGTGACGTCAGCTGTGTTTTTCCATCAATAGACGCTCGTGTTGAAAGAAAATCGACATGACTGTGTTAATTTAACAGAACTGTGGATAACTAGCTTATGAAAATGAATATCAATACTATAATTAAATCGGCAGTACTCGGAGACATTCTGTATAACCCGGAAATTTTAATAATGTAATTTATTTGTCTATGTAATATATATCAATATATTTGAATTACGAGGACTGTCGTTATTTGCCGGAATTGCAAATTATTCACAGCCGTATTTTCAAAAACAAAATGAAAGTAGGATCTGTCAGTTGATTTCATCTATCTTCCACGTGTTGAAGATTATAATCATCATTTTTGAAAAAGAAGACAACTACTGAATGAATGATGAACCCTTTTACGTACGGGAAAGGTGAAAAAAGGCTGGGGTATTCGTTTTTGTCGGCAGAGGGGGGTGGGTCGTTTTTGCGGGGGGGGGGCATTTTCCCGGACCGATTTAAATTTCCAAATTTCTGGAGCCCTGATCAAAGGGATCATTCGTTTCGTAATTTGGTCAGATCCGACAAGAAACATTGGATAAGGGGCCTTATGAAAATTTAATTAAAAAATCCTTGTTAACACTCTAGAGTCCACAGTTTTCATCAGATTCAATTCAAACTTTCACAGAATGATTGTACCAACATAAGGATCATTGCTTTTGAAACTGGGTATGATCTGTCAAGAAACATTGGAAAAGGGGCCTTATGAAAATTTAATAAAAAATTCCATTAAAAATCCTCGTTAACACTATAGAGTCCACAGTTTTCATCAGATTCAATTCAAACTTTCTCAGAATGATTGTACCAACATAAGGATCATTTCTTACAAAATTGGGTATGATCCGTCATGAAACATGGGAAAAGGGGCCTTATGATAATTTAATTAAAAAATCCTCGTTAACATTCTAGACTCCACAGTTTTCATCGGATTCTCTTCATACTTTCACAGAATGATTGGACCATCATAAGGATTGTTCGTTTCAAATTGGGTCTGATCCTTCGAGAAGCATAGGAAAAGGGGCTTTATGAAAATTTAATTAGAAAAATCTTAATGCTTTAAAGTCCACAGATTTCATAGGCTTGTCTTCATACTCAAACAATATGATTATACTGTTGTAAGTATAGTACCAATTGGAATTGGTTCAGATCCATCAAGTACCGTGTGAAAAGGGACTTTATGAAAATTTATTTAGAAAATCCCTGTAAACACAATGAAGCCCACAGCTTTGATCAGATTTTGTTGAAACTTTCACAGAATGATTGTAAGGTCATGACAATCATTCTTTTCATAACAGGGTTTTAACTGTCAAGAAAGACTGGAAAAAGGGCCCTATGAAAATTTCATTTAGAAATTCTTGTTACAAAAAATTCTTGACACAACTTAGACCACTGTTTTTATTGATTCTCTTTGAACTTTGACAGAATGATTGTACCTTCATTAGTATTGTTCCTTTTGAAATTTGGTTTGTTCTGTAAAGTATCATTTGAAAGGGGAAATATTAAAATTTCACTTTAAAATCCTTATTAACACAATAAATTCCACAGATTACACAGATTGATTGTATTATCATTACACTTTTTGATTTTGACAGTAGATCTGATACAGCAAGTATCAAATGAAAAGAGGCTTTATGAAAAACTTTCTGAAATATTCTAGTTAATAGGATGATGTCTCTGGATTTCACCGGATTCACTTCAAAATTTCACAGATTGATTGTACAATTACAAGGATGGTTCTTTTCAGAATTGGGTTAATCCGCCAAGTATCACGTTAAAAGGGGCCATTTGATCTTTTTTTATAAAATACTCAAGTTAACATAATGAAGTCACAATATTTCATGGGATCACTTTAAACTTTCACAGAATGATTAAACAAACAATAAAGTATCACAGGAAAAGAGGTTTTATGAGAACTTGATTGAAATATCTTCGATAATACACAATACAGTCCACAGCTCTAATCGGATTCTCTTCAAAGATGCAAGGAATAATTGTAGCATTGGAAACACAGGAAAAGGGGCCTTGCAGATTATCATTCAAAACATTCTTATTTATGTGATGATTTTCACAATTATTATCTGATTGTCTTTAAAATGTCACATTGGACGATTGTTTGGTTTTATGGAAAGTTCCTTTCGGAAATGAAATGTATCTATAAGAGAACACAGGAAAAATGGCCTTATGGAATTTTACTCAAAACAATCCTGTTTATGTGATGAAGTCCACAATTATTGGATTCTGATGAAAAATTTACAGTATGAATGTAGGGTCATATATTAAGGAAACTTCCTTTTGGAAATGAAGTAGATCTGTATTGAAAGATGGAAAAAAGGGCCTTAAGGATTGTTACTCAAAATAATAAAGGGGATAAAGTCCAATTTGTTATTCTCTTTTATGCATTCTTCTTTCAGCAATTAACTTCCTTAAATATCGGATTTCTTCAACAGAAAACGTGACAACCAGTAGAGCGTCTCAGGCCCTCATTGGCCTCTTGTTTCCAAGAAAGTGAGAAAAATAAGCTTTAAATTGTCATCTGCAACTCCTTTGAATTTGAACCAGACTAAAATTTTGTAGTCTGGAAATGAATTAGAAATGGAAGTTTAAAGTCTAAAATTAAGGATGGTAACTCTAAAAACATTTTCGATGGAATTTCCTGACTTTTTGTCTGAGGTTGATTACTAACCTCGATCCTGCAGAATGTTACAGTCGAGGTTCAGGCATCATCATGCAAAACTCATGCTTCAGAAAACCAAGATAGTTACTGCTTTAATCCTCTCATATTTAGATTTCAAAAAACTGATATGACTTGCACTTAACCTATACACACAAAATCCCACTTTTTTATGCCTTGAAGAAAAAAACTCAAAATAAACAATTGGGAATACATTGAGTAAAATGAAGAAATTACTTGTAACAAGCAATTTCATTATTTTAAACAATGTTTTCCATGCAGAAAGATGAAAAAAATTATAAATTCAGAAACCTTAACTTGTTATTTGTAATTCCTTACAATTGGACCAGTGTAAAGTTTTGTCATCTGGTACTGAGTTCAGGAAAACATTGTGAGAAAAAGAGAAATTACCTGTTACAAGCAATTATACTTTTCTCATATTGTTTCCTACCCAATAAAATAATATTTTCCTATCAAAAAATATAATTGTTGTCTCCACTTCTTTCAATTTGGAACAGTCTTGAAATTTTCTGTCTGTTAACGGGTTTTAAGATAGATGTTATCTAGGTCTGAGAAATTGTATTTCTTCAACACTTTTTGTGTGGTCAATATAGCGATTTTTGGTCAGAGAATAAATCCAGGTCATACTGTTTTGTTCTGCTGTAACAGTGGTATAAGTGTTTCATGAATACTTTTTATTTCCCTGCAAACAAAGTTTGTGGGGGGAATACTGGAATCAGCCTGTCAGTTGGTCGGACAGTTCCTGTCTGATTGACTTCAAACTTGTCAGGAGAGTTTTTTTTAGGAGTTTAAGATATTCAAGACCCTCCTTTCATAAAAATGCTTGTCCTGAAAATTTCTCTTGTAGATGTGCAAGATGCAAATTTTGTGAAAAAACCATCAAGAATTACTGAGTTATTGTCTCTGATTTGACTTATAAATGCTTGTCATGACAGATCTTCCTACAATTTCAGTTTTATTCACTTTAAACTTGTCAGAAGATTTCTACTAGGAATTGTCGACTTGCAACACATTACTTTCATGAAAATGTTACAAAGAATTAATGAGTTGTTGCCCCTGATTTGACTTAAGATTGCTTGTTCCGATATCTCCTCATACAATTCTGTCTGATTCGCCTTATACTGAAGTTTTCATGAGGAGTTGAAGATGTGCAAGATAAAAACTTGAAAATTCTATCTAGAATTAATGAGTTACTGCCCCTGACTCAACTTAGAATTTGTATTTAAATACCTCCTACTGTTTTAGTCCTATTTGCTTGATAATTTGCATAAGTGTGTATGTAGATATGCATGAAACGTATTTTATCAAGAATGAATGTGTTATTGCTTCTGATTTGAAAAAAAAAAAAAAAAAAAAAACAGTTAGGGTTGAGGATCACAAATTTCTATATAAGGGATATAAGTTTTGCATGAGAATTGGCCTAATGTATAACCCCCCCCCCCCCCTACACACACTTTCTCTTCTCCCCCCCCCCCCCCAAAAAAAAAAATTTGATAAAAAATAACTACTTGACAAATTTTGCTCAGATATCGCATGTGCACTGAGTATTAAACAAATATGCGCATGGTACATTTGGGCTTTGATAAAGAATAAAGAAGGAAATTCTTCTCCCAAAACATAAGGCCAAGAGTTTTGATATGTGGTATGTATTAATATTATTTGGCTCAAGCTGTGTCTTTTCTATACAAAAAAAGTACTGTAATTTGCAGATGCCACAGGTGAGTGATTAAGAACCATCATGGTCTTCTTGTCTTTGTGTTATTGCCCGAGGAAAGGTTTTTTGGTGACAAAATGCTTTTACTGTGACATGGAGACGTTATGGGGTATTATTCACATTTAGTAATAGACTAGTTATCCATAACTTGACATTGCAAAAATATTGTCCCTGTGACATAAAATATTGGGGTATTTATCATCTTTAGTGATAGTTATTCTTGTTTATCTTAAAAAAAGGTCCATCATTCATTGTGCATGTATCTTTTTTACCTGCAGAAAATGACATCATTATATATCTAACTATGTCATTTTCATAGTAAAGTAAAGGCTAGACCAAAAGCTTTTGCATGGTTACTACTCTTTTGTAATACTACTTGTGTAATGTCAAAAACATCTATTTCTATTCTAACCATACAGTTATCTTTCTTTTGATAAATTTGTTTCCTTTACAGTGTATACAGGTCATCCACAACAGCCTTAGTGTAACACAACAGCTTTTGAATGATGTGGATTTAAGACTTCTAATGCATGATGCCTTTGGAAAAGGACTTATGAAGAAATGTAAAACTAGCCCTGATGCCTTTATACAGATGGCACTTCAATTAGCATACTACAGGGTATGTCTTTCTCTTCACCCGTTTAGAATTGAAATTCCATTTTTAGCTCTACTGGCCAAAAGCCAGAAGAGCCATAGTGATGGTGGTTTTCCTGTCTATGTGCCCATCTGTCCATCTATTACTTTTTAGCTCACCTGATCACAAAGTGCCAGCTGAGCTATTGTGATCGGACGTTGTCTGTCTGTCCATCCGTCCGTCTGTCCATCCGTCTGTCCATCCGTCTGTCCACAATTTCTTCTCCTTCTAAACCAGTAGGCCAATCAAGCTGAAACTTAGCAGGAATGTTCCTTGGGTGAAGTTTTACAGAAGTTGTTAAAAGAATTTAATTCCTTCAAAAACTCTGGTTGCACAAGTTGTTAAAAGAATTTAATTCCGTCAAAAACTCTGGTTGCCGTGGCATTTGAAAATGGGAATCCTTAGTAAATCTTTATAAATCTTTAAAAATCAAGCTGAAACTTTGCAGGGATGTTCCTTGGGTGAAGCGGTTCAAGAGTTTTTCATGGAATTAAATTCTGTGAAAAACTCTTGTAACCGCTGCATATGAAAATGGGAAATTTTAGTAAATCTTTGTTGTTGTTTTTTTCATAGACTACAAGGCCAAAAGCATTTATATTTTATTTTCTTGTTAACACTCTAGAGTCCACAGATTTCATTGGCTTATCTTCAAACTTTCACAGAATAATTTTACCATCATAAGAATTGTTCCTGTCGAAATTAGGCCCGATCCATCAAGTATAACAGGAAAAGGGGCCTGATGAAAATTTCTTTAAAAATCCTGGTTAACCCTTTCCTGTTTTGCACAATTATAGACTTGTCCAAATTCAAAGGTGTTGCAGATGAAAATTAAAAGTGGATATAATTTGAACAATAATCATTCAGTAGGGTAGAAAATATTGTCGAAAAAGAAGAAAGTGCTACAATGTTTTCTCAATTATAAAATAATAGGGACATAAAAACCAGTGATTGTACAGGAAAGGGCTAACACAATTCTGTCTACTTGCATCAAATTCTCTTCAAACTTTCACAGAATAATTAAATTAATAGGATTATTCCTTTAGGTTTGTTCTGTCAAGTTTACACGGGAAAAGGGGCCCTATTAAAATTCTTTGAAATAGTTTACACAATTGCCATAATTTTCATTAGATTTAATTTTCACAGAAAGAGTGAACAATCAAAGGAATTGTTCCATATGAAATTGAGTCTGATCTGTAATGTATCAATGGATGAGGGGCATAATGAAAATTTCATTAAAAATTCTTGTTTACACAATTTAGTTTATTTTCATCATGATCTCTTCAAATATTTAGCTCCATGCAAGCTATTGGAATGGCTTTGTGTATGTTGTGCGTGCCTGCTTTTACTTTAAAAATCTTTTCCTCAAGAAGTACTGAACAGAATTCAATCAAATTTCACAGAAATGATCCTCTTTCAAATTCCTTTAAAGAATTTTGACTGTATGAAGAACATAGCTTTAATGGGCTGGTAAAATTTCCATATATGATGAAACCTTTAACAATCTTCTTCTCTCAAACCATTTGATGGGTTTCAACCAAATTTTACAGGAATGATCCTTGGGAGAAACTTTATCAGATTCCTTCAAAGAATTTTGATCAGATGAAAAACAAGGTTTTTAAATGGGCAGGGCTAGTTTCTATATATGGTGAAACATCTAAAATTTTCTTCTCAGAAACCTATTGATGGATTTCAACCAAATTTCAACGGAAAGGTCCTCTGATGGCTCTTTGTCAGACTCATTTCAATTCATTTCAACCAATTTTTAACAGGAATGAACCTTGGTGACCCTTTATCAGATTCCTTCAAAGAATTTTGATTGGATGAAAATTGTGACTTTGACAGGCGGGGCTAATTTCCATTAATGGTGAAACCTTTAAAAATGTTCTCAAACCAATTGATGGATTCAATCGAATTTTACAGTAATGATCCTTGGGTGACCCTTTATCAGATTCTTTCTAAGAATTTTGATTTGATGGATAAACATGGCTTAAATTAGCGGGGCTAATTTCCATATTGATGGATTTCAACAAAATTCTACAGGAATGATCCTCTGGTGATCCTTTATCAGATTCCTTCAATTAATTATGATCCGATCAAAACATGGCTTTAATGGACAGGGCTAATTTGCATATATGGTGAAAGCTATGAAAATCTTTTTCAATGAAACAAGTTGATGGATTTCAACCAACTTTCACTGGAATGGACCTCTGGTGACTCTTTTTCAGATTTCATCGATAAATTTCATTTCATTGAAAAGAAGGCTTTTACAGTTGTTGCTAATGTCCATATATGGTATCCAGTAATATTTTGATTGCATTCAGGATACTGACTGTAATCTAGAGATGCAGTAATTCATTCTTTGCTTTTAGGAACCTGACAATGACCTGAAAATTTTTTCCTTGCTCATGAATTGATTCATAATTTCTTGTAGTATACTATCTGAAAATTTAAGCCCATTCATAAAGAATGACCGCAAAAATCGGAATCACTGAATGTGCGCAGTGATTAAGGTCACGATCTCTACAGGTACTTCTATTTATACAATCTTAAACAGTGTTACATCCAGGCCACTTGATAGAGGGAATCCTCCAGGTTTGTTGTTGTGTCAAAAGTTAACATCATCATCGACATAGAATAATGTATATTTATGTCTCTGACATCATCTAATCGACTGCCTGAACTTACCTTCATTACAGATTTCATTTAACAAAAAATGGGTATGGTGGGCCTAAGTGTTCAATGATTGGTCGATCTTAGACATAGTCAAAACTGAACCTAGACATTCCACATTTAAAAGTTACCAGCTACAAAGCTTAATCCAGTTTTGTACACGTGCATCTATTCGGTGTAAATTTTGGATTCTTAAAATAGAGTTCTTTGTTGATTTATTATTACGGTATTTTTAACAATGGTTTTCTCAACGCATCAGTTACCCCAGGTGTTCAACAACTTGTCGGTCTCCAAGGAGACGTTGCCATGGGGGATACTTAGATTTTATCCCTTTTGTCCAAGGATGGAACTATTTATGTTGGTGTAAAACTTAATTCAATTAGATTAATTCAGACAACTATCAATAATAATAAAATATGTCTCGGGTGAAAATTCTAGCTTTTAAATATTTGCGCGGTCCGAAAGAGAACCACAAAGTGTAGACCTGTAGATATTTACGGATTATTCAATTCCGATAGACTGGGAAGGTAAGGATAGAATTTAGTAATTCTCCGCAAGTTGAATTTCGGCGGTTTCTGCTAAAATCTCATAATTACAGTTGTTATCTTTCAAAATATCGGAGGGTGATGCTCCTTTAACTATCCTTCGTACATTTTGTCCGAATTCAACAATTATGCTGTTGATCAAGTCAGTTATGGGCGAGAAAACATTGTTGGGATTCTGTAGGGGGGGGGGGGGGATAGAAGTCTTCAAATGTGATTTCATAATAAGGAAAACATAACAGACAAATCAGAGAATGACTTCAACTGTCATACAAATTGTTAATATTCAGCACTGACTGCATTTGAGGCCATTCAGGCCTTTGATTATAAAAATTGTGATTACTTTTTTATCTGAATTGTCAAATGAATTGACTTTTGTAAAACAATGAAAAGGTTGTAATATTAAAAGATTTCATTGACAAGATTTATTTGCCATGTTTTTATGCGTTTTGTCCCTGCATATGTTCGTCTGTAAACTTTTACTTTAAAAGTTCTCCCCTAAAATAGTAGAGAATACAATTCAACCAAATTTCACAGAAATGATCCTCAGATGGTTCTTCATTTAATTCCTTCAAAGAATGTTGGTCAGATGAAAAACATGGCTTAAATGGGCGGGTCTATTTTTCTATATATGATGAAAGCTTTGAAAATATTTTTTTTCAGAAACTGGTTGATGGATTTCAATCAAATCTCACTGGAATGATCCTCTGGTGACTCTTTATCAGATTCCATCAATTAATCATGATTGTTTGAAAACATGGTTTTTATTGTTTAGGCTTATGCCATATATATTGTTTCCAGTGAATTTTTTAAAAAAAATGTCAATACCTTTTTCATCTGACTTATTAAATTATTAACTTTTGTTAAACAATAAAAATGTTGAAATATTAAAAGATTTCAGTGACAAGATGTATTTGCCACACATGGGGAATATGATTAGGTCTATATTGAATACCTGAAAACACCATTTGCTTAATCAGTACAACAAGCTCTAGATATCTTATTCTCTTCAAAGATGCATGAAATTGGTTTAAACCTATTTATTTTACATCGATTGGGAAGCAAGTTCTTCCAACTTAGATTTATCCCTCTCGATTCTGCTTCCTGGAAAATGCACCAGTACTCGCGCCAAAAGTGTGGGCCAATGTCAGAACCAAGATCGATAGCCTCTCCCGGGAATCGAACTCAGGACCTCTTGATCGGGAAGCCGACACTCTACCTCTCGACTACGGACACCACGATGCATGAAATTATTGTTGCATTGGAAACAAGGGAAGGAAAGAGTCTTATAAAGTCCACAGTTCAGTGCTCTCATTGAAGACAAGTGTAAGGAATTTTTAAGATTCCAATTTTCAATTCTAGGAAGTTTACACAAATTAAGAATTTCCCTCCCTTCCCCCCATGAAAATAGTGCATTCTTTCCCATCCTTTACTTATACTCACTCAATTTCATGTCCCTTGTTTGGAACTAGAGAAAACATGGTGGTAAAAGAAGAGATTGTAAATTGTTCCATGCATTAATTTCTCTTTTTCCTACAATGTTCCGTTTTCTTAAGCACTATCATTTTCCATTTTTAGCTCACCTGAGCATGAAGTGCTCTGGGAGAGCTATTGTGATCGGTCATCGTCCGTCATCTGTCTGTCCGTCCTTCCGTTCACAATTACAAAAAAATCTTCTCCTCCTAAACTAATAATTGAATTTCAACAAAACTTCACAGAAATGATCCTTAGGTCATGCTCTTTCAAAATACTTCAAAGAATTAAAATCCACGAAGAACTCTGGTTACCATGGCAACTGAGTGAAAAAACTTAAAAAAATCTTATTCTCCCTTACCATAAGGCCTAAAGCTTAGATATTTGGTACAAATCATCACCTATTGACCCTCTACCAAAGTACTTCAAAGAATTACCGTATTAAGAAAATATGCCCTTTTCTTTGTGATCCCTTGTTTTACATAGAAATAAAGAAGAAAATCTTTAAAAACTTCGTCTCCCAAACCATTAGGCCTAGAGCTCTGATATTTGGTACAAATCATCATCTATTGACCCTCAACCAAAATACTTCAAAGAATTCCCGTAGTCTGAAAATTAGCCCTTTTCTGGGTGTTCCCTGATTTTACATAGAAATAAAAAATGAAATCTTTAAAAATCTTCTTCACCCTAACCATAATGCCTAGAGCTTTGATATTTGGTATACATCATCATCTTTTGACCCTCTACCAAAATACTTCAAAGAATTACCGTATTCCGAAAAATTAGCACTTTTCTGGGTGATCCCTGATTTTACTTAGAAATAAAGAAGGAAATCTTTAAAGATCTTCTTCTCCCAAACCATAAGGCTTAAAGCTTTCATATTTGGTACAAATCATCATCTGAAAGAATTACCGTATTCTGAAAATTAGCCCTTTTCTTTCTGATCCCTGATTTTACATAGAAATAAAGAAGGAAATCTTTAAAAATCTTCTTCTCCCCAACCATAAGGCCTAGAGCTTTGATATTTGGTACAAATCATCATCTATTGACCCTCTACCAAAATACTTCAAAGAATTACCGTATTCTGAAAATTAGCACTTTTCTGGGTGATCCCTGATTTTACATAGAAATAAAGAAGGACATCTTAAAAAATCTTCTACTCCGAACTGGTAAGGCCTAGAGCTTAGATATTTGGTACAAATCATCTTCTATTGACCCTCTAACAAAGTACTTCAAAGAATTACCGTATTGTGAAAATTAGCCCTTTTCTGGGCAATCCCTGAATTTACATAGAAATAAGATGGAAATCTTTAAAAATCTTCTTCTCCCAAACCATAAGGCCTAGAGCTTTGATATTTGGTACATATCATCATATATTGACCATCTACCAGAAAACTTCAAAGAGTTACCATACTCTGAAAATTAGCCCTTTTCTGGGCGATCCCTGATTTTACATAGAATAATACAAGGAAAACTTTAAAAATCTTCTTTTCCCAAACCATTAAGCCTAGAGCTTTGATATTTTGTACATATCATCAGCCATTGACCTTCTATCAAATTACTTAAAAAAGTTAGCCCTCTTTTGTGCAATCCCTAATTTTTGTTAGGAATAAATAATGTTACCTTTGAAAGCCTTCTTCTCCTAAACCATTAGGCTTACAGCTTTTATACTTGGTATGTATTGATGTCCATACTTCAAAGCATTACCATATTCAGGAAATTAGTGCTATATGGTGGGATCATCAATATACCTAAGAGAAATCCTTAAACATCTTCTCCAAAATAATTAGAGGGCCTTGCTTTTTTGTTTATATCATAAAGCCATGAACCATCATACTCAGGGGAGCGATTTAGGACCATCATGGTCCTCTTGTTTAGTAATTGTTGTTTACAAATCTCTCAGGATTTCGACAAATTTCTGATTTGCAGAATTTGGGAAATGATTCATTTCAATTGTCTCTGGTCAAAACGAGAAAAGAGACTGGATTATTCTCAAACCATTTCCAATCACATCATAGAAATCCGTGTACATTTTGGGCAAATGAATACCGGTCCAAACACAGTTTTCAAAAATTCGACCAGACGACAATATTTGACAAAGTCTACCGATGTCTACCGTCCACTCAATTTTGGCCCGGCATGTTATCAATCAAGTGACTTCAAAAGAAATAGCCTTAGACCCAGTAAAGGATAGGTTATTGAACCAAATTTAATTGAGTACTGCCTCATCCTGATGTATTGTCTTCGGGATATCTTGTGAACTCAATATTACCAGAGGGTATTTAGTAGACTTTTGGTGAGAGTATACATTCTTTTGAATATCTAACCCTTTATCTCGTGACTTCAGAAAATGTCATAGGTGATTATCCAGCCCTCAGAATAGTCATGTTTAGCTGTCCACTAACAGCTCTTTTTCATAAACAAGGCTCTTGCTTAGGCATAAACCCATTACAACACAGCAAAATTTCGGACTGGTCCTAAATGAAAGACGTTGCGCAAAATTTCGGACTGGTCCTAAATGAAAGACGTTGCAGACGACAATTTAAAGTTTATGAAATTTTGTATTTTCCTTCACTTTCTTGGTAAAAGCATTGTGGAAGATGAATAAATTACTTGTAACAAGCAATTTATTCATTTTCCACAATGTTTTCCAAAGCTTTTTTTCTTGGGGGCGTCTAAAAGCGTCACTGAGTATAACCTCCTGTTGCAGGTTCTAGAATGTGGGATTGCTAGGTTATTGGCATTGATCCATCAAAAAATAAATTCATATGTTACCAATTTCAACATTATAAACAGATTTTTTAAGAATTTAAACATGTACATTGCAGGATGCTGGTAAATTTGATCTTACCTACGAGTCTAGTATGACCCGTCTATTTAGAGAAGGCAGAACAGAAACAGTCAGGCCTTGTACCATAGAGTCTTGTGCTTTTGTAAAAGCTATGGAGGATTCATCAAAAACTGTAAGATTTATTCTAGATCACTTTCAGCTGAATAATTTCTGATTGATTGTAGTACAATTCCTTACCATAAATTTTTAACTTACCTGAGTACTAAGTGCTCAAGGTAAGCTTTTGTGATCTATCTGCGTCCGGCATCCATGATCTGACATGTGCCAACATCTTGGGTGCACTCTAGAGGCCACAATTTTAGCTCAAATATCTTGCAACATGGTCACAATGTTTGTCTTCTTGAATCCTCAGAAATGTTCAATATTGGGACAGATAAGGTACAAGAGCAGGTCATTAGGTCTTAGAAAATCTTGCCACAAGTGTTTAAGTATTTGGTCAGTATAATTGTATTCACAATATCTCTGTCAAGTTTGAAATTGGGTCACATTTGGTAAAAAAAGATCATTAGGTAATATCATAGGAAAACCTTGTATTTTCTATAAGGCAGATTTTTGTCTCAAATGTCTTGATATTTGGTCAGAATATATAATGATATTTCTTCTAAGTTTGAAATTGGGTCACATGGTTTAAAATCAGGTCACTATGTCAAATCTTAGAAATGCCTTGTGTACCTTCTAGAGGGCACATTTTTGCCTCACATTTCTTCATATTTGGTCAAAATGTTTGCCTTCACAATATCTCAGGTCAATATTGGGTCATATAGGGTAAAAAAAGTACGAATAATTTGTGTGCACAGTAGAAGCTTTTTTGAGGCTCAATTACCTTGATATATGATCAAAATGATCTCTAGGACAAGTACAATTGTTGTAAAGGTCAAAAGTAGGTCACTAGATGAAACCTTTGAATAAATGTGCGAACAGCATAGAGGCTACATTTAACTTGTTTAAAATGTTATTTCTCCTTGATATGTGTAAGACAGAATTTGATATAATATTGTCTTAGGAAAAAATTAGGTCACTTGCGCTATTTTGGCGCCATCTTGATAGCTCATTTGAATATGAAGTACAGGGTTCGCACAGGCTTGAAAAGTACTTGAAAATGAAGGGCTGTCTTGAAAAGCCCTTGATAACTAAATTTGCCTTGAAAAGCACTTGAAAAATAGCCATTGGCCTTGAAAAGCACTTGAATTTAACTTTCCAGTATTCCAGGCAGTTAGCTTCGGTTTCAAAATCAAAAGTGAGCATTTAAAAAGAATTTCGGCATGTTTGAATGTAAATAAAAAAAATCAGCGAGAGCGTCATATTGTAGGTATAGGCCGAATTCAGGGGTTGAAAAATTTCTTCAAACGTACTAGTCCTGTAGGACTAGTAGCTCTGAATTTCTACTCGCCCTTAAGGCAACCCAACTCGCCCTTAAAGATGAAGAAAATTACTAGCCAAAAAACGATTGGATGTCCGATGTTCCAGCCATGAGTTTTAAAACAGACGAATTTTATCTAGATTGACGTATTTTCGCTTTGCAATACACATTACAGTGATCAATCAAGCGTTTAAAGATACGGAATACTATGCAGGCTAAACTGGAGATCCTGTCTATACATTATCGTGTATTTCGACATGGTTTCCAGTCTACAAATCAAGCGTCTATGAAGATTGATAGGGAACGGTCTAATTTTACAGCGAATATTATTGTTTCCGATATGAAGTTGTTTGAAATAAATTCTTTCTTTTTCGATCCTTAATTTTTTTCCCTCAATCAGCGTGATTAAAGTCCTAAATTTGCACTCGCCCCGTCGGACTAGTTCGTCCCCAATTCTACTCGCCCTACGGCATTTTCTACTCGCCAATGCGAGCGGGCGAGTGGATTTTTCAACCCCTGAATGTGTATGACATGAAATCCGAATTTGAGTTGCTTCCCTTGTGAAATGGTAGCCGCACTACGCAACGTGTCCGAAAAATCAGAAATGTACGTGAATCACGTAGAATTGACAGAAAACACGAACATCTTTTTTCCCCAATACGCCCCGGTTCGTACAAAAAATAAAACCCAATTATGAAGAAAGTAACCATCCTAGATCCTTCCTATCAAGGGCTCCGAAATTTTGGAAATTTAAATTGGTCCGGGACAATGCCACCTCCCCCGCCGATTTAATTCTAGTAATGATGTACTTTTTCGTGAGCTAGTTATCCAAAGCTCTGTTTATCTAACACAGTCATAGCGATTTTCTCTCAACACGAGCCTTTGTTAATGGAAAAACACAGATGACGTCACAAAAATGTCGGGTCAGTCCATTCTACTCTACGGGATCGCAGGGTCGTGACGTACATCAAAAAGACCGACAAGTAGGTCGCCCACGTGTTGCACTATTTTTCCAGAGTAGAATTTGTGCACAAATCTCGGTCATTTATTAATTGTAGTTGATTTGCGATTTATTATTCGGACGTTTTCCACTCCTGAAGTAAGATTTCATGATTCCTTGTTTCTTTAACTTTATTGACAGAACTAGTGATATTATTATGCAGTTGTTTTCGTTTATATTCAAATTATCTGCATTCTGCGGATTTCCACTTATGGTTTGAATTATATCGGCTACGGATCTTGTCGTGAATGAAAACTATAAAACATACATTAACGATGTGACTTTTTTTTTTACAAATTTCAAATCCGGTCTAATTATGCTCACTTGTGACAAATAATTTCATAGCTATTCCGACTTGATACGAACGGAAACTGAAGTCTGTTCATGTCTCGATTTATATACGCATCCCATATTATAGTAAAAGAAATTAATTTCGCGAGTAACGGCAATTTAAGTTGGCGCAGTATTAGATGCCCATTTTGATAAGACTTAGAACGTGTGTAAGTCAAGCCGATCCTCCATTACAAATAGTTTACAAAACTCGATACCCGAAGTTGGGTCAAGTTCAAACTATTGCTAACTGCAAATTAGGGTCACATGGGGATTGGCACTTGATTGGCGAGCGGGTAAACTAATTATCGATCTTTGGCACTTTTGTATTACTCAATAATAAGTCCTTGAAAATGGTGAGATTTGTCCTTGAAAAGTCCTTGAATTTTACTTGGCCGTGTTTGTATGAACCCTGAAGTATTCAAGGTGAGCTTTTTTTATTTAGCTGTGTCTGTTGTCTATAGTCTGTCATGTGTCAACATCTTGTGTGCACTCTAGAGGCCAAGTCATATTGAGTCATGTGGGGTCAAAAAACTAGGTCACTAGGCCAAATCTTAGAAAACTTTGTGTGTACTTGTAGGTCACATTTTTGCCTCGAGTGTCTTGAAATTAGGTCAGAAGAGTTGTCTTCATAATATCTCAGTCAAGTTCCATATTGGGACACATGGTGTCAAAAAGTAGGTCAAATCTGGAAAAAGACCTTTTATGCACTGTAGAGTGCACATTTTTGCCTCAATTTTCATGATGTTTGATAAAAATGTTTGTCTTCATAATATCTCAGTTAAGTTTAATATTTGGTCACATGGGGTCAAAAAGTAGGTCACAAAGTCAAATTTAAGAATACTTTGTGTGCAAAGTACTAGAGGTTCAAGGTCACAGGTCAAGGTCAAATGTTGAAAATGGCCATGTCTTGAGCATAGCTTCTAAAATTATGGATTGAATTCAAAATAACTTCACACAATTGTATCATCAGTAGAAGTGCAATTTGAAACAAATCTTCAGATAACTCTAAAGTCAAGGTCACAGCTCAAGCTTTAACATAAGAATTTAGAATTTACAGAACATAGATCCTTCAATTATTGATGGACTAAGTCATAACTTTATACAATTATTGTCTCTCATGAGAAGATGTGCCATTTGAAAAATTCATTCATATAGTTACAAGGTACAGGTCACAGCTCAAGGTCAAACATCAAAATTTAGTATGTCCAGAGCATAGCTTCTACATTTATAGTTGGAATTCAATATTACATGTCACAATTGTTCTCAATCATGAGTAAATGTGCCATTTTAAAAAAAAGCATAGATAGCTCAAAGGTCAAGGTCACTGCTCCAGGACAAATATTGATATTAAGCATGTCTGGAGCATAACTTCTAAAAATGTGGATTGATTTATAATTAACTGAGCACAATTTTTCTCTATTGTGAGTAAATGTGCCATTTGAAACAAATTTTGGGATAGCTCCAAGGTCAAGGTCACAGCTTTAGGATGTATGTTAAAATTTAACATGTCTGGAATATAGCTAGCAAATACCAGCATCTGTGTCTGTCTGTCCATCTGAACCCTTTTCCCCGTTTATTTTATACTTTTTGTGACTGGGGTATATTTGGGAGCATAATCTGTCACTGACGGCTCTTGTTTTATAAGAATAGTCATCATTTATGACCCTGGTTTGATAAAATAGCATATCGTCCCTTTAATTCCAAAATTTTGTAACTACAGCTTTAAGCTGTAGAAACAAGGTTTTAGCTCATCTGAGCATAACTTTCTCAAGGGGAGTTTTTAAGATCACTCAATGTCCACCGTGTGTCGTCAACACTTTCTTTAAACATCTCTACCTAAACTACAGGGTAGGTAAGGACCAAAATTAGCAGGAATATTCCTTTGGTGACACTTGTGGAGTTGCAGGGCTTATCAGACTTAGAGAAATAATGGAATAATTCTTTGAAAATCTTTTCCTCCTAAACTACAGGTCAATTTGGACTCAGCTTGTCAGATATGTTTCTTAGGTGACCCTTTTAAAAACTTGTTCGTAAATTTTGATTCATGAATAGTAAAATGTCAGGGCTGGCCTTATCAGACTTACAGAAGTAATACTCAGGTGAGCAATTTAGAGCCATTATGGCCTTCTTGTTAAATGACACAACTGAAAATTTCTTCAGTCCACAGAGTAATTATATAAATATAATTTACTCTATTTTTATTTCAGAATGAGGAGAGAATTCAGTTGTTCAAGAAGGCAACAGAGCGTCATCAAATGGGTTATAGGGACGCTATGACTGGCAGAGGGATAGACAGACATTTATTCTGCCTGTATGTGGTTTCCAAATACTTGGAACTTGATGATCCCTTTTTGACTGAAGTTCTCAGTGAGCCATGGAGATTATCTACAAGTCAGGTCAGTGGAAATATCAGATTACCTTAACTTTTCTTATTTGAGATGGACATTTCTCGCTTTAAACTTGCATTGATGATGGATTGGTTGGATGTTGATCAAATTATAAAATTGTTATTTGAGAATTCAACATTTTGGGAAAACATTTAGTATTTAATTAACAGTTTTTTATTGCAGTCAGGATACTGACTGTAATCTAGAAATCGCCCGAATTCATTCTTTGCTTCTAGGAACCTGACAACGAGCTGAAAATTGTTTCCTTGCTTGTGAACTGATTCATAATTTCTTGTTTGAAATAGTAATTTCCCCTGCATGAGAAATTGTGTCTTTTCAAGTTGTTGTAAGGCTGTACACTAAAAGATCAATTGATATTTTGAAAAAGTTGATCAAAGCTCTAGTTTTTGACACCATAGGAAAATGGTAGAAAGTGAGTCAAAAGCTAAGCCGATCAAACTGAGTGCAAGGCTGGCTTTTAAATGGCTAAGTGTCAACAAATTTTCCTGCTTGCTACAGTTATAGCCAGTCTTCCTTGGGTAACCACTATTATTAATGTCTCTTTAAAACTTTATATTCAATAGAAAAAAAGCTCTTACTTTAATTTAGTCATGCTGAATAAAATCTGTTTGCAAGAATGCTATTAAATCAAAGGACTGAAAGCACTGGAAGCCCTTGTATCGGGTATTTATTTCTCTTAAAAATTATTTTCGTAAACAATTGTCGCTTAAAAGGTTCAAGAAGTGGTGTAGACTAAGATCAGACGATACATATGTGAAGGCTGTTCTTTGTCTATACCTTTTGCCAAAACAGGAACATTTTCCACAATGTTTTCTCAAATGCTTTCTTTAAGGGGCATCAAAAAGGGTCATTTTGTGGCAATGGGTTAAGCTTGTCTGTTTTCAAAAGTCTTTTTGTCGTATGTGATTGTTGTAGGCATGCAAAATCTTTGACTTTTGTGATTACTTTGATACCTTGCTTCGATCCTCGTGTTTCACATACTCATACATCTTGATAAGAGCAAATGTGCAACTCTTGACTCTAAAGGCCAAGGTCATATCCAAAGGTCAAAAGTAAAATAGTGACTTTGCCTATATCTCTTGATCTTATGGTCAGATTCTAATACATGAATATTTCACACTCATTAATTTTGATGAGAGTAAGAATGCTAGGCTTGATTTAGGCTCGTACTCTAAATGTCAGGCAAGGTCAGAACAAATTTTGACATGCCCATATCTCTTGATCTTCTTTTTTTTTCTTAGAATATTTTACATACTTCTCAATCTTGATATGAATAAATACACTACATTTTTAGTAGGCTTATCTATCAATGGTTAAGGTCAGAGAAGAAGATAAAAGTCAAATTTTGTTATTTCGATCCTATAGCCTAAATCTTGTTTCACTATCCAGCACCTGCAGCCAATGTTTAGCGCCTACTTGTGATCCTCTTACATCATGTTTGCATCATTTAATCAACATTATGACAAGGTTCTGTTTTTGCAGTCAGTACACTGACTGTCTACTAGGAATTGGTCAAATTTGCTCTTTGCCTGTAGGAACCTGACGACGTGTAAGACTTATCTTATTTCTTGTAGTACCATTTGAAAATGTAACACAATCATGAAAAAACCACTACAAAAAGCCAAATCACTAATGTGCTCTGTGATTAAGATTGCGATCTCTACTGCTACTTTTATTTTTACATAACCAGTATCCTAGACTGGTATCACAAAGCCTATTAGATTCTGAGCGATGGAAGGTCACAAGTGACGCAAAGCTACAGATAAGATGTGTTTTGAATAAAAATGTATTGCAAATCACTAAAAACGCATTTTGAAAATAATCTTTGAGTTAAAAATACATATAAAATCATTGATTAGCATTTCAAATATGTATATTTTTCAAGGTCTGGTATCATTCCCATTTTGAAAAAGTTGCGAACCTGACATGCATTGGTTCCCAGTCTTTCAGATTTCAACAATCAATTTATATATGAAGCTGGTCAAAAGATTCCTTAATAAAAAATTGAGAAAGTGATTGCTTCCAAACTTCCTCAAATTCCAAAATGAAAACTCTAATCAGAAACCTCTATTTGTTTGAAATCTTTCAAAAGATCCAGGGGGAGGGGATGCTCTAGAATCTATCCTTTGCGTTTTTGTCAGAAATTGACAATTACGACATTGATCAAGCCAGTTATGAGTGAGGAAAATTGATGGGGATTACGTCTCCCTTTTTTCGAAAAGACAATTGGCAGATGGAAAATACAATTTCCATGGCTTTGTATCGATGATGAAGGAAAATTCAAGTTATTGAATGTTGCATTTGCGGACAGAAGAAAGTAAAGTATGTAAAGTATTTATGCTGACGAGGGGTTGTCAAAACTCCAAATTGATTGTATCAAACATCACAGTGAGTCAAAGGAACATCAGCTAGCCACGTATGTGCTGTGAAACAATTGAAAGCTCTATGACTTTCAAAGAAATCATTTGAGAACAACCTACATGTATTGGCATGAGTAAACTGGCTACAATCAAGCAGCTTTGAATGTCAATTTCTTCAATAATGTTAGGAACTTTAGTCAAAGTCGCCCCTTTGAAAAATAAATGACTGAAAAGGCAGCATGCAGGAACCTCATTTTAGGGAAGATTTTTACTTGTAATGAATATTTTCCTATGTTTCATTGGATAAAAGTCTAATCTATTAACCAGATAATGACGTCCATCAAAATTCAAGAAATTTTATAGTTTTTAACTCCACTGGCTGAAAGCCAGCAAGCTGTTGTCATGGCATTGTGTCCGTCGTGCGTCTGTCCGTTTCGTCTGTCTGTCCATCTGTAAACTTTTACTTTAAGAATCTTCTCCTCAGAAGGTACTGAACAGAAGTCAACTAAATTTCACAGAAATGATCCTTTGGTGACCCTTTATTAGATTCCTTCAAAGAATTTTGATCGGATGAAAAACATGGCTTTAATGGGCTGAGCCAATTTCCATATAAGGTAAAACCTTCAAAAATCTTCTTCTAAGAACCAATGGATGGATTTCAACCAAAATTTACAGGAATGATCCTTGGGTGACCCTTTATCAGATTCCTTCCAAGAATTTTGATCGGAAGAAAAACTTGGCTTTAATAGGTAGGGCTAATTTCCCTATATGGTGAATCCTTCTGAAATCTTCTTCTCAGAAACCAATTGATGCATTTCAATCAAATTTTATAGGAATGATCTTTGGCGACCTTTTATCAGATTCCTTAAAAAAATTGCTTTATTGGGCGGTGCTTATTTCTATATAAGATGAAATCTTCAAAAGTCTTCTTCTAAGAAACCAATGGATGAATTTCAATCAAATTTCAGAATTGATCCTTTGGTGACCCTTTATCTGATTTATCAAAGGATTTTGATAGGACATAAAACGTGCCTTAAATGGGCTAGGCTAATTTCCATATATAGTGATAGCTTTAAAAATCTTCTTCTCAGAAAACATTAGATGAATTTAAACCAAATTTCACTAGAATGATCTTTGTCTCCGTATATGGTTTATAGTGAAATTTTGAAAATCTAACTCTTTCAAACTGCAGGATGGTTTTCAATTATCATACTAATTGTTAATATACAATCCTGACTGCATTTGAGGCTGTTCAGGCCATTAATTTTTATGCCCCCCGCATATATAGATCGGGGGCATATTGTTTTACCGGTGTCTGTCTGTCTGTCTGTCCGTCCGTCTGTCTGCAAAACTTAACCTGCCAACTAAACATTTTCCTATAACTTCAACCCTGATTAAGTTACAATGCTAATATTTGGTATGTAAATAGGCCTCAACAAGGCGCAACTGGGGAAGGTCGTTTCGTCATGGTCAGAATTTAACTCTTTTTTCTAAAACATTCCTCAAAAACTTAACCTGCCAACTAAACATTTTCCTATAACTTCATCCCTAATTAAGTTACAATGCTAATATTTGGTATGTATATAGGTCTGAACAAGGCGCAACTGGGGAAGGTCTATTTATCCAGGTCAAGGTCAAAATTTTAACCCATTTCCCTAAAACAAAGAAAAAAAAAACATAAAAATCATCCGTTTCTAAAGAGTTCCTGTTTCAGGGGCATAGTGTTTCACAAACACATCTTGTTGAATTTAAAAATGTCAAGAATTCATGTGATCTGTACCAAAATGACAGATAATCCTTAAGTATGCTGGTCAAATACTTAACCCATTCCAACACAATGGTGCTTTTTGATGACCATCAAGAAAAACAATTTAGAAAATATTGTCTAAAAGGAATGAATTGCTTGCAACAATTAATTCTTCATTTTAAGCTCCGCAGGCTTAAAGCCAGCAAGCTATTGTCATGGCTTCATGTCTGTTGTGCTTGACCTTTGATCAGATTCCTTCAAAATATTTTGATCAGATGAAATACATGACCTTAATGGGAGGAGCTAATTTCCATATATGGTGAGGCATTTAAAAATCTTCTTCTCACAAACCAATGAATCGATTTCAACCAAATTTTACAGGAATCTATGGGTGACCCTTTATCAGAATCCCTTCAAAGAATTTCGATCAGATGCTAAACATGGCTTTAATGGGCAGGGCTAATTTCCATATAATTATGAAAGAACCTTTAAAAATCTTCTTCTCACAAACCAATTAATGTATTTCAACCAAATTTTACCAAAATGGTCATTGGATGGCTCTTTATCAGATTCCTTCAAAGAATTTTGATCAGATGAAAAATATGGCTTTAACCCATTCCCACTCAGTGACGCTTTCAGAGGAAAAAAGCTATGAAAATGTTGTGGAAGAGAAGAAATTGCTTGTGACAAACAATATCTTCATTTTCCACAATGTTTTCTTCCCAGAAAATTGAAGAAATCCGAAATTTCATAATCTTTGAATTTTGTATGCAACTCCTTTCAATTTGGACCAGTCTAAAAATTTCCCGTCCGGAAATGGGTTAATGGGCCCAGCTTATTTCCATTTATGGTAAACTTTTAAGAATCGTCTTCTCAGAAACCAATCAATGGAATTCAAGCAAATTTACAGAATGACCCTTGTGAATGACCCTAATTTCCAAATATGGTGAAACCTTTGAAAACTCCATTTATTTAATCAGTACCATCAGGTCTGTGGAGCGCTACAGGTGCTCAAGTCCCTCTAGTTCACAATGTTTTCTACACAAAAAGATGCAAAATCTAAAATTTCATTTACTAAAATGAACATCTGCAACTTTTTCAATTCTCCTCTGGTAATTGGTTAAATTAAAGGTTGTACAAGTTAAACTATACATGTTTTTTGTATGTGAGCATCCTTTATTGACATCAATCACTACATTTGTTCAAAGAAAAGCCCAGTACACAGATTTGGAAATAGCTCTGAAACAGGTCTTTTTTTAATCCCCTACCAGTGAAGCTGAAGGGGACTTTAGGTTTGTGCTCCATAAGTCTGTCAGTCGGGACATATCAGTTTTCCAGACTTTTTTACCCAACCCTGGGAGATATTGAACTGACTTTGGTATGTGAGTCAATGAGTTACAGAACAAGTTCAAGTTTGGTTCTGGTCCATTGATTTTTAGCTCCACTGGCTGAAAGCCAGAGAGCTATTGTCATGGCGTTGTGTTTGTTGTACGTATGTCCGTATGTAACTTTTACTTTGAAAATCTTCTGCTCAGAAAGTATCAACCAAATTTCACAGAAATGATCCTTGGGTGACCCTGTATCGGATTCCTTCAAAGATTTTGATTGGATGAAAATTTGGCTTGGATGGGCGAGGCTTATTTACAGTAAAAGCTTTGAAAATCTTCTTTTAAGAACCTAGTTGATGGATTTCAATCAAATTTCACTGAAATTATCCAATGGTGAACATTTATCAGATTCCTTCAAAGAATTTTGATCAGTGGAAAGTCATGGTTTTAATGGGCAAGGCTAATTTCCATATATTGTCAAAGCCTTGAAAATCATCTTCTCAGAAACCAGTTGATGGATTTCATCCAAATTTCTCAGAAATGATCCTATGGTGAACCTCTATCGGATTCCTTCAGAAATTTGATAGTATGAAAACATGGCTTTAATAGGCCGGGCTAATTTCCATATATGGTAAAAGCTTTGAAATTCGTCTTCTCAGAAACCAGTGAATGGATTTCTTTCAAATTTCACAGAAATGATCCTATGGTGAACCTCTATCAGATTCCTTCAAAGAATTTTTGATTTGATGAAAAACATGGCTTTAATGGGCGGGGCTATTTCCATATATGGTAAAAGCTTTGAAATTCGTCTTTTCAGAAACCAGTGGATGGATTGCAATCAAATTTGACCGAATTGATCCCTTGGTTGACCTTTTATCAAATTGTAAAAAAGAATTTTTGATTGGATGAAAAATATGGCTTTAATGGGAAGGGCTAATTTACATATATGGTATATACTGAAAACTTTGTAAATTTCTCAGAAACCTGCAGATGGATTTCAACCAAATTTCATGGGAATGATAACCAGATGTCTTTTTGTTGGAATCCTTCATATAATTTTGATTGGTTTAACCCATTCAAACTCAGCAGAACTTTAGACTGGTCCAAATTGGAAGAAGCTCCAGACGACAATTTCAAGTTGATGGGATTTTAATTTTTTTCGTCTTTTAGGATAGAAAACATTGTGGATAATGAAGAAATTGCTTGATACAAGCAATTTCTTCATTTTCCACAATGTTTTCAAAAGCTTTTTTCTTGAGGGGCGTAAAAAGGAGGGCTTGTGTGGGAATGGGTTAAAAACATGGCTATTATGGTAGTGGATTATGTCCATATATGGTATACAGTGAAAATTTTATGTAATGAATTTTACATAACTTGACTTGACTTTTGTAAAAACAATGAAAAGTTTGAAATGAACTATTTCAATGATTGAGATTTATTTTTATTATATTCAGTTTATTTTAAATTCCTGAAAAAATTGGCTAAATCAGTATATTCATGCCTGTGGAGCGATACAGGTGCTCAAGTTGGTAAGTGAGTCAGCATTAATGGGTTACAGAATGAGTTTAAGTGCCATTCCTTTTTTATTTTTGAGCAAGATACGTATGCTGGACTCAGAAAATTACTAAGATAATTCAGTCTTCAGGACTTTTTAGGTAACCTGAGCACAATGTGTTGAAATTGTGCTATTGTGATCGGTAAATGTCCAGCATCCGTCTGTCATCTGCCCGTCAGTAAACAATTATTAAAAAATCTGCTCCTCCTAAACCACAAGGCCTAGAGCTTTGATATTTGGTACATGTCATCATCTATTGATCCTATACCAAATTACTGAAAAGAATTACTGTACTCTGAAAATAAGCCCTTTTCTGTGCAATCCCCGATTTTACACAGGAAATCTTTGAAAATCTTCTTCCATACCATTAAGCCTAGAGCTTTGATATTTGGTTTGTATCATCACCTACTGACCTTCTACCAAAATACTTCAAAGAATTACCATTCTGAAAATTAGCCCTTTTCTGTGTGATCCCTGATTTTACAAAAGAATAAAGAAGGAAATCATTGAAAATTTTCTTCTCCCAAACGATTTGGCCTAGAGCTTTGATATTTGGTATGTATCATCATCTATTTATCCTCTACCAAAATAATTCAAAGAATAACTGTATTCTGAAAAATAGCACTTGTCTGTTTGATCCCTGATTTTGCAATGGAATAAAGAAGGAAATATTTGAAAATCTTCTATTCCCAAACCATTATGGCCTAGACCTTTGATGTTTAGTATATATCATCCCCTATTGACCCTCTAACAAAATAATTCCAAGAATTACAATATTCTGAAAATTAGCCCTTTTCTGTGCCATTCCTAATTTTACAAAGGAATAAAGAAGGAAATCTTTGAAAATCTTTTTCACCCGTACCATAAGGCCTTGAGCTATGATTTTTTTTTTGATTTATCATCACCTATTGACCCTCTACCAAAATACTTCAAAGAATTACTGTATTCTGAAAATTAGCCTTTTTCTATGTGATCCCTGATTTTACAATGGAATAAATAAGGAAATCTTTGCAAATCTTCTTCTCCTAAACCATTATGGCCTAGAGCTTTAATGTTTGGAATAAATCATTATCTTTTGACCCTTTACTTTATTACTTCATAGAACTATTATACTCTGAAAATTATCCCTTTTCTGTGCAATGCCTGATTTTAGATAGGAGTAAAGAAGGAAAAATACTAGAAAATCTTCTCCTCTTAAATCATTAGGCCTAAAGCTTTGATATTTTATATGTATAAATGTCTATGTACCCTCTAACAAAATACTTCAAAGAATTACCGTATTCAGGAAATTAGGGCTATATTGTGGGATTATCAATATACCTAGGATGAAAAGAGAAAATCTTTAAACATCTTCTCCAAAATTATTAGACAGAGGGCTTTGCTATTTTGTATATATCATAAAGCCATGAATGACCATACTAAGGGGAGAGATTTAGGACCATCATGGTCCTCTTGTTTTCTAATTGCTAGCAAGTACTGAGCTGATTTTTGGTAATTGAGTCAATATTGATGAGTTACAGAAAGAGTTTAAGTTTTGTTCCGGTCCATTTATAAGCTCCACTTGCTAAAAGTCAGAGAGCTATTGTCATGGTGTGGTGTCCGTCTTGCAAGCGTCCGTCCACCCATAAACTTTTCCTTTTAACCAAATTTTACAGAAATGATCCTTGGGTATCCCTCCATCAGATTCCCCCAAAGAATTTTGATCTGATGAAAAACATGGCTTTAATGGGCAGGGCTGAATTCCATATATGGTGAAACCTTTAAAAATCTTCATCTCAAATAACCATTTAAAGGATTTCAACCAAATTTCACAGAAATAATCCTTGAGTAACCAATTTTCAAATTCCTTCAAAGAATTTTGGTTGGATGAAAAAACTGGCTTCAATGGGTGGGGCTAATTTCCATATGTGATCAAATCTTAAAAAAACCTTCTTCTCAGAAATCATTAAATGGATTTTAACAAAATTTTTCAGAAGTGATCATTGGGTGACCCTTCATCAGATTCCTTCAAAGAATTTTGATTGGTTGAAAAAATGGCTTTAATGGGCGGGGCTAATTTCCATATATTGTAAAAGCTTTGAAATTCCTCTTCTCAGAAACAATGTAATGGATTTCAACCAGAAATGATTCTTGGGTCAACATTTATTGGATGCATTCAAAAAATTTTGACTGGATGAAAAATATGGCTTTAATGGGCGGGCTAATTTACATACATGGCAAAAGCTTTGAAAATCATCTTCTCAGACACCAGTTGATGAATTTCAACACAATTCACAGAAAAGACACTGGGGTGACCCTTTATCTGATTCCTTCATAGATCTCTGATCAAATGAAAAACATGGCTTTAATGGTTGAGGCTCATTTCCATATTAGGGGAAAGCTTTGAAATTCTTTGTCTTGGAAACCTGTTGGATTGATTTTAACCAGATGTTAATAAATTGATCGTTTAGTGACTCTTTATTAGATTATGATCGTAAGAAAAATATGGCTTAAATGGGCAGGGCTTATTTCCATATATGATATATACTGAAAATGGACAGTTGATGGATTTCAACCAAATTCCACAGGAATGATCTTCAGATGACTTTTTCCCATTCTTTCATATGATTTTGCTTGGTATAAAAGCTTGGCTATTATGGTTGTGGTTTATGTCCCTATTACGGTATAAAGTGAAAAAAATTTAATTTTGTTAACACCTTTTCATATTTGATAACCCTATGTCCGAAAAGCATTCCCAATACTAGTCAGATTCTTTAAAGCTTTTGTCTAAATGTTACTTGGCCTTTGGGTCTTAATTCTCTTTGAACAGATGACTTTATAAAGTATAATTTGGCAAACACCATAAAGAGATGCCTATTTTGATACGCCCCGGAGGCAGTCATATAATGGTGTCATCTTCTCTGTCTGTCTGTCCGTACATACATACGTACATCTACTTTTCATGTGAGGGCAACTCCTCCTAAGTTTCTGGTTGGATCTTTTTGAAACTTGGTCAATGTTATCACCATAATTGGTAGATGTGCATGTAGTAAGGATTTTATTGTTCATTGATTTTTGCCTCAGTTATGCCCCCTTAAAACTTAGTCTCTGGGGCTTATTGATATTGCAGCCTTGTGAACGCAACTCCTCCTAAGTATCTGGCTGGATCTAAATGAAACTTGCTGGCTATTATCACCTTAATTGGTAGATGTGCATGTAGTAAGGATTTTATGGTTCATTGATTTTTGCCTCAGTTTTGCCCCCTTAAAACTTAGTCTCTGGGGCTTGCTGATATTGAAGTCTTGTGAATGCACTTCCTCCTAAGTTTTGGGCTGGATCTAAATGAAACTTGGTTGATGTTATCACCTTGATTGGTAGATGTGCATGAAGTAAGGATTTTATGGTTCATTGATTTTTGCTTCAGTTATGCCCCCTTAAAACTTAATATCTCGGGCTTATTGAAATTGCAGCCTTGTGAAGGCAACTCCTCCTAACTTTTTGTCTTGATTTAAATGAAACTTGGTCAATTTCATCACCTTAATTTGTAGGTGTACATGGATCAAAGATTTTATGGTTCATTGATTTTTGCAAGAGTTATGTCTTTTGACACTTTGTCTCTGTGCCCATGCAATCAATCAATCATAACGAACAGTTTGAACTTGACAATTTTAAAAGGTAGCCTGCAAATATTTTGAATTTGGTTCTGTCAAAATAAGTAGTGTGTACAATTATTTTCTTGAAACAGCAGCAAAGTGGCGGTGTATATTGTGACTATGGCACTCTTGTTTCATGTTTGTGTGTATGTGTGTTTATTTAAGAATTGCTCATAAAATCTAACACAACTGTAATATTTTGGAGGGGTAGTAATCCCTTTACCACCCAAAAAATATACTGCTCTAGGGATATATATAAAGCCGGTAGATGAGTTGGTATTACTATGCAATACTTCAGAATGCTTGTTGAAGTTGGTATTTAGATGATATCAAACTAAATAATGTCTTGACACTATCCCAGAAAGTGTAACAGTGACAAACTAATATGAAACTTATTTTATTCAGAGACTGTGTAAAGAAGAATTTCAGTGTTCAAGACAACAAATTTCAATTCTCTATTATGTATTATACTTTTTTAAAAAATTTAACCCATTACCAGACCAAAATATTTTAGATTGGTCCTAATGGAAAGATATTGCAGACGACAATTTTAAGTTGAGAGAATTTTGAGTATCTTTGTCTTTTTGGGTTAAAAACAATGTTGAAAATGAAGAAATTGCTTGGAACATGTAATTTCTTCATTTTTGCCCCGCATCGAAAGATCGGAGGTATATTGTTTTACAGTTGTCCCTCTCTCTGTCGTCTTTCCGTCTGTCTGTCTGTCTGCAAAACTTAACCAAAAAACTTAACATTGCCAATTACTACCAGCCTTTTTGAGATACAATGCTCATATTTGGCATGATGATACATCTCCATAATATGCATCTCCTCATGTCAAGGTCAAGGTCATGTGATAAGGTCAGAGTCACATGCCAAGGTCAAATGTTTAGTCCTGTTGAGGGGGGCATTTTGTTTCGCAAACACATCTTGTTCAACATTTTTTTATGAAGTATTTCCTAGAGGGACATGATAAAGAGGGATTGTAGGGGAATGGGTTAATTCAATTTCAGCAGTAGAATATCATGTTTTTATTTGTCTTGTATGCCATTACAGACCCCCCATTCACAGACAGACAAACTTAATCTTGAGAAGTACCCAAATCGTATATCTGGTGGTGGTGGTTTTGGACCAGTAGCTGATGACGGCTATGGTGTATCCTACATTATTGCTGGAGAGGATGTTCTGTTTTTCCATATCAGCTGTAAGAACTCTTGCCTATCAACGGTGAGTTGCTTAGGATTTATGGTTATATTGTTTAAAAAAATCTCCACAGGAAAAATCTTTCCAATCTTAAATCTAACTTTAAAGAAATGTTCCATCAGTTAAATTTTGATTTGAAATTAAGAAAAAGTTTTGCTTTTGTCCACCATGCTTGCGACTATCTGCCTGTGAACTTTAACTTTAAATATCTTCTCAGAAATAACTGAATAGAATTAAACAACAAATTTAAAATGAATGATCCTTGAGTGACCTTGATCAGGTTCCTACATAGAATTTTGATCTCATAGAAAACATAAAATTTATGGGCAGCGCTAATTTCCATGTAAACTTTGAAAGTCATCTCCTCAAAAACCAAATGACGGACTTCAACCATATTTCATAGGAATTATCCTTTTGTGACCCTTTATAGGATTCCTAAAAGAAGTATGATCAGATGAAAAACATTACTTTAATGGATGGATCTATTTTGCATATAAGGAATATAGTTAAAACTTTGAAAATCTTCTACTCTTAAACCATTTTGATGTACTTCAACCAAATTTGCACTAGATTATCTACCAGATTCCTTAATAGAATTTTGCTAGTTTAAAAAGCATAGCTTTTATAGGTGGGGGCTAATGACCAAATATGATAGTGAAAATTTTGAAATCATGTTATCCAAAACTGGAGGATGGTTTTCAACCAAATGTCACATAAATAATCCTTGGATGACTCTATCAGATTTTGAGCTCACCTAAGCACAAAGTGCTCTTGATGGGCTATTGTGATCGGTCAACATCTGGCATTCGTCTGTCAATCCATCTGCTCAAAATGACAAAATAATCTTCTCTTACAGCTTTGATATTGAGTATAAATCATGATCTTATTGACCCTCCACCAAACTTCTTCAAAGAATTACCCTATCTTTCAAATTAGCCCTTTTCTGTGCGATCCTTTATTTTACATAGTAATAAAGAAGGAAATCTTTGAAAATCTTCCTCTCCCAAACCATAATGTCTAGAGCTTTGATATTTGGTATAAATCATCATCTATTGATCCTCTACCACAGTTATTCAAAGAATTACAGTACTCTGAAAATTATCCCTTGTTTGCTCTATCTCTGATTTTACATACAAAATAAAGAAGAAATTCTTCTCTCAAACCATATTGCCTAGAGCTTTTATATTAGGCATAAATCATCATCTTATGACCCTTTGCCAAAAAACTCAAAGGAATAACCACATTCTAAAAAAGCCCTTTTCTGTGAAATCCCTTATTTACATATAAATAAAGAAGGAAATATTTGAAAATCTGCTTCTCCCAACCCATAATGTCTAGAACTTTGGAAATTGATGTAAATTATATCTGTTGATACTCCACCACGATACTTCCAAGAACTACCGTACTCTGGAAGTTAGCTCTTTTCTGTGTGATTACTGATTTTACAGCTCAACCTACACTGGTGTTCTCATCATGATTGTATGTTCATGAGAATGATGCATTTCAATTTGACAAAGAGAAAAGCAGGCTTAGTTACAATTTTTTGGTACTGCTATACAAGTATCAAATTTGGCTATATCCTTTCAGTCTCACAATATGTGTATGAAAGCTGTAGTTAAGAAATTTTGCTTGCGCACCAACAAAATATTCATGGTCAGTATGAAGTATGCTGCTGCTCTCTTATCAAGGGAAACAGGGTCTTTTTGACAATATCCTTGTTGTTGTGTAGGCTCTTAATTAAATGTGTAATAAGGTGTGAGGTTTGTTCGCTTTCATTGTCCTCTTAATTTAATCTTTTTCTATTCAATCCCTTGTTTCCTAGTCATAGCGATTTTATTATTGTACAAAAAGAAGAAGTTGCTTTTGATTTTCTTCTTTTTCACAATACTTTTCTATACCACTGAATAGTTAATTTCAAATTAATTTGACTTTGAATTTCCTTCTGCAAATCCTGTGAATTTTGGCAGGTCTTTTAGGAATTGCTCATAAAATCTGATACACATGTAATATTTTGGAGGGGTAGTAATCCCTTTACCACCCAAAAAATACGCCGCTCTAGGGATATATGAAAAGCTGGTAGGAGACTTGGTATTGCCATGCAATACTTCAGAATGCTTGTTACCCTCTCCTTTCTAAAAAATTAAAAAGTGAGTTACAACCATTTTGCACTTACCCTGCAATATGCTCCCTATCAGAGTTTAGGGGCTATAATAAGAATAATGATCTTCTTGAAAGGAGTTGATGTGTATAACAAACTGCAGCTCTCTTGGGTTATATTTACAACTTTTAGGTCCCAAGCCAAATTATGCTCTTTTGGTATATGTAGGTAACAAACATGGAAAATAAAAGATGTTTGATGAAAAGTGAGTCACAATCCTTTAAGTCTGCGACGTAGGAGTCAGCTTGTTGGTCTATAGCTTTTTGTCCACTATTTTTTAAAAAAAATTACAGGACTAATTTTACTCAAACTTGACAGGTAGACTTAATATCAAGCAGTGATGTGCATATCCTATTGCCCTTAGTGTTTTTCTCACTTTTATTTGAATCCCCTACCCTAGCTATACCCCCCCCCCCCCAAAAAAAAACCAACAACAATGTTTGGGGGGTTTATAGGAGTCAGCTTGTCGGTTGATCCGTCTGTCTGCAGCTTTTTCATGTCTGCTCAATTTCTCGGCAACTATTGGACAAATTTTTTCAAACTTCACTGATATAATCAGTATCAAGCAGAGATGTGCAATGTCTTTTTTGGCTATGGTCCATTGATTTTTGATGGAGTTATGGCCCTTTGGTGAAAAATTGTGTCCGCTCAATTTCTCAGCAAACATTGGACAGATTTGATTCAAATTTCACAGAAAGACTAGGTAGAAGTCAGACATGTGTATATTCTATTTTGGTTATGGTCCATTCATTTTGTGACTGATTTATGGCCCTTTAATTAAAAAGTCCATTTTTTGTCACGGCCCTTTTACAGATAGGACTAATGTGTATGGACAAGCGCTGTTGGGGGTATTAGTCCTAAAGTACTGATTGGATATCATTTAAATGATTGTCTTCTTAATTATACCCCTGCTTCTAAGGAGACGGGGTATAACGGTTTACCTTTGTCTGTCCTTCTATCCTACCATCCAAACCTCCGTCCGTCTGTAACCAATATTTTTGTCGCTTTTTTCTCAGCAACAGTTAATAGCATCACCTTAAATTTGGTGTTGAGTTTCATCTAAGGGTCTTACATGGTGCTTACCGAGTTTAGGTCCATAAATTACCAACTTCAGCAACTTTGTTTATATTCAGACATTGACTGGTATATTGGTATATTTTTGTTGCCCTTTTCATAGCAACTATTCATAGCATTGACTTGAAACTTGGTTTTGAGGTTCATCTAGGGGTCCTACATGGTGCTTATTGAATTTAGGTTTGCAAGTTAACTTTTTCCTTTTTTACAACTTTGTTTAAAATCAGACATTGATGGTATAGAGGTATTTCTGTCACACTTTTCTCAGCAACTTTTAACAGCATCAACTTGAAACTTGATGTAGAGGTTTATCTTGGAGGCCCTACATCGGCTGCATGTTATCTACTTCCTTTTACTGACTCCTTGTATTTCAGCCAATAGTTTGTTCTTGGCCTGGTATAGTGGTATCTCTTCAATGCTTGTTGTGGAGTTGAAGCTTTGTGACCTACAAGGTGCTCAGTAAATATGTTCTATTAGGTAGAATCTCATTTTCACTGTAGGATTCGATAGATGGAATTTTGAAAATAATTTTATACCCCCCCCTTAACTTTGTAAGGGGGGTATATAGGAGTCAGCTTGTCGGTCCATCCTTCCGTCTGTCTGTAGCTTTTTCGTGTCCGCTCAATTTCTGATATAATTAATATCAAGCAGAGATCTGCATATTCTATTTTGGGTGGTTATGGTCCATTGATTTTTTGACAGAGTTATGGCCCTTTGGTGAAAATTCGCGTCCGCTCAATTTCTCAGCAACCATTGGACGGATTTGATTCAAATTTTACAATAACACATGGTATAAGTCAGACATGTGCATATCCTATTTTTGTTATGATCCATTGATTTTTAGCTCTACTGGCTGAAGGCCACTAGAGCTATAGCGATGGCTTTTTCCCGTCCGGCGTCCATCTGGCGTCCGTCCGTCCGTTGTCCGTCCGTTAAACTTTTCCTTGTTTACTCGATAGATTCCACAGTTTTCATCAGATTCCCTTCAAACTTTCACAGAATGATTGTACCATCATAAGGATCGATCCTTTCGAAATTGGGTCAGATCTGTCAAGAAACACGGGAAAAGGGGCCTAATTAAAACTTAATTAAAAAATCCTCGTTTACGCGATAAAGTCCACAGTTTTCATTGGATTCTCTTCAAACTTTCACAGAATGATTGTACCATCATAAGGATCGTTCCTTTAGAAAATGGGTATGATCCGTCAAGAAACACGGGAAAAGGGGCCTTATGAAAATTTAATTAAGAATCCACGTTTCTGTGACAAAGTCCACAGTTTTCATCAGATTCTCTTCAAACTTTCTCAGAACGATTGTACCATCATAAGGATCGTTCCTTTCGAAAAATGGTATGATCCGTCTAGAAACATGGGGTAAAGGGGTTTTATGAAAATTTAATGAAAAATTCAATTAAAAATCCTCGTTTATGCGATAAAGTCCACAGTTTTCATTGGATTCTCTTCAAACTTTCTCAGAGTGATTGAACCATCATTAGGACCATTCCTTTCGAAAATATGTATGATCTGTCAAGAAACACGGGAAAAGGGGGCTTATGAAAATTTAATTGAAAAATCCCCGATTACGCAATAGAGTTCACTGTCTCATCAGATTGTCTTCAAACTTTCTCAGATTGATTGTACCATCATAAGGATCGTTCCTTTAAAAATGGGTATGATCCATCTAGAAACACGGGAAAAGGGGCCTTATGAAAATTTAATTAAACAATCCTCGTTTAGGTGATAAAGTCCACAGTTTACATCAGATTGTATTCAAACTTTCACAGAATGATTGTACCATCATAAGGATCGTTCCTTTCGAAATTGGATATGATCCGTCAAGAAACATGGGAAAAGGGGCCTTATGAAAATTCAATTAAGAACTCCATTAACACTCCGTTAACACTCTTGAGTCCAAAGTTTTCATAAGATTGTATTTAAACTTTCTCAGAGTGATTGTACCATCATTAGGATCATTCCTTTCGAAAATGTGTATGATCCGTCAAGGAACACAGGAAAAAGGGGCCTTATGAAAATTTTAATAAAAAATTCTCATTAATAATTTAGAGCCAACATTTATCAACGGATTCTCTTCAAACTTTCACAGAATGATTGTAACATCATAAGGATTGTTTCTTTCGGAATCAGATATGATTCCTCAAGAAACACAGGAAAAGGGGCCTTATTTAATTCAAAGATCTTTGTTAACACTCTAGAGTCCACAGTTTTCATCTAATTGACCTCAAACTTTCACAGAATGATAGTACCATCATAAGAATATTTCCTTTCAAAATTTTGTTTGATCAGTCAAGGACCAAGGGAAAAAGGGGCCCTATAAAAACTGGATTGAAAAAGTCCTCGTAAACACAATAGAGTCCATAGTTTAAAATGATAAAGGGGATAAAGCCCCTTTTTTCTTTATGCATTCCTCTTTGAGCAATTTACTGCCTTAAATATCAGATTTCTTTAACGGAAAACTTGATAACCAGTAGAGCGTCTCAGGCCCTCATGGGCCTGTTGTTGACTGATTTATGGCCCTTTAATTAAAAAAGTTCATTTTTTGTTATGGCCCTTTTGAAGATAGCACTTGTATATGGACAAGCGCTGTTGGGGGGTATTAGTCCGCTTTGCGACAATGTCTAGTTCTTATCAGGAAAAAAGAACATTGTGGATAATGAAAACATTGTTTAGTACAAGCAATTTCTTCATTTTTCACAGTTTTTAGCTGGCCTGACCACAATGTGGTCAAGGTGAGCTTTGGGGATCTAGTTGTGTCCGGCATCAGTCTGCTGTCATGTGTCAACATCTTGTGTGTGCCAAATTTTTGCTCAAATGTCTTTAAATTGATAAGAATGTTTGTCTCCGTGAAATCAGGGACAAGTTCAATATTGGGTCATGTGGGGTCAAAAACTAAGTCACTAGGTCAAATCTGTGTCCAATTTAGAGGTTACATTTTTGTCTCAAAGGTCTTGATATTTGGTCAGAATGTTTGACTGCATAATAACTTGGTCAAGTTGGATACTGGGTTACTAGGGGTCAGAAACTAGGTCACTAGATCAAATTCTATGAATAACCATGTGTGCACTCTAGAGGCCACATTTTAAGTTCAAATCAAACGATATTTGGTCAGATTTTTTGTGTCCAATCTATCTCATCCAAGTTCAAATTTGGGTCACATAGGGTCAAAAAATGAGTTCACTAAGTCAAATCTAAGAATAACCTCATGTGCAGTGTATAGGCCCAAATTTTGGCTCAATTGATTGTATATTTGGTCAGAATCTTAGTGTCCATGATTTCAAGGCAAAGTTCAGATTTTGGACACATGGGGGTCAAAATCTAGGTCACTAGGTCAATCTTAGAAATATTTTGTGTGCACTCTAGAAGCCCATTTTTTTGCTCAATTAAATTGATATTTGGTCAGAGTAATAGTGTGACTGATACATCAGCCAAGTTCAGATTTGGGTCACACAGGGTCTAAAACTAGGTCGCAAGGTCAAGTCTTCGAAACTCCTTGTTTGGCCTTATTAGTTTGATATTTGGTCAGAATATCTGTTTTTAAAATATCTCAACCATATTCAAATTTGGGTTAGTTTGGGTCAAAAACTAGGTCACTAAGTCAAATTTGAGAAAAAACTTTTTGTATACTAGAGGCCATATATTTTTTACTCAATTGACTTGATATTTATTCAGAATGTTTATCTCCATAAAAATCTTTGTCAAGTTCAATATATGGTCTGGAAAAGTAAAAAACTAGGTGGCAAGGTTTGATATAAAGAAATATTCTTTCAAATTTACTTGCTACTTTTCCTGCACAAACACCTTGAAACTGTCTAAGAATGTCTGTTCTTGATTTCTTGCACAAGATTTGATAACTGGTCACTTTTGGATAAAATTAGGTCACTTATCTTATTTTAGTTGATCCCACGTGTGGTCAGCAAGACAAAGTTGTCGCTATTTCACTTCGGTGTAAGTGCATTAGTGTGTGCGTGTGTTAGTGCGTGTGTGCCTGCGTTAGTGCCTGCATTGTTTCATGCAGAATTCTGTAACTTCTACATTTATGAATGGATTTGAAAATAACTTAGCAGAGTTGTTCTTCTTGATGAGTGCTAGTGTCATGCCAAACATTTTTTGTGATACCATGATTACCATCAAGGTCACAAATGAACGTGAAATGACAAAACTGACCTTGACCGGAGCATAACTTCTACATTTATGGATGGATAAGAAAATAACTTGGCATAGTTGTCCTTCTGGATGAGTGCTAGTGTCATATCTCTAAGGTTAATGTTGCAGGTTAAGGTCATACGATAAAGTTAATCTTATCCAGAGCATAACTTCTAATCTAATGGATAGATTTGAAAATATCTTGGCTTGATGAGTGCTAATATCATGTTAAATGTTTGGTTTGATACCCCCAAGGGCAAGGATGAAGGTCAAACAATGAAATGATCCTTGTCCGGAAGTTTAACTTCAGCATTTATGGATGGATTTGAAAATAACTTGGCACATTTGTTATTCTTTATAAGTGCTAGTGTCATGATATTGTTGTGATACATTCAAGGTCAAGTCACAGCTGAAGGTGAAATGATAAATTTTACCTTGTCTGGAGCATAACTTCTACATTTATGGATGGATTTGAAAATAATGTGGCACATTTATTATCCTTAATGAGTGCTAGTGTCATGACATTGTTGTGATACATTCAAGGTCGAGGTCACAGCTGAAGTTGAAATGACAAATTTGACCTTGTCTGGAGCATAACTTCTACATTTATGGATGGATTTGAAAATGTGGTACAGTTGTTCTACTTAATTAATGCTTGTGTCATATGATAGGTATCTGTGAATTGATTTCTTCCATAATCTTAAAAATACTTGGTCATAATGTAAATAAGCTTAAAATCTGGAATAAAGCTTATTTTAGCCTGATTAAACTAGAACGTCCAAAGTAAGGTGCCCTTGAATTTAAAAAAAACTGCTATATTTCACTTTGTTAACTCTTAGTGCCTTAGTTTTTGACTAATCCCAATAATTCTTCATCTAAGTGTAAATAATCATTCTTTCAAAGATTTGATTTTCAGCCTGATCAGACAAGTAGGTCTAGATTTATCTGCTCTTGAAGATGAAAATCAAAAGCCTTATTCACCTTGTTAACATATAACCCTTTCCCACTCAATCCCTTGTTTTTACGACTCTACAGTGAAAGGTTTAGGAAAACATTATGTCAAAAGGAGAAATTGCATAGAATGTGCAAATTCTCCTTTTCCCACAATGTTTTGTATCCCATCAGACAAGTAGAAGCATTTGTTTTTCAATAATGAATTTGTAGTTTGCAAATCCTTTTCATTTGAAAAAGTCCAATATTGCTTGAGTGGTTATGGGTTAAACGCTCTCATTTTCTATCCCATGGCACTTGGTCAGAATATTCGTTCCAATAATATCTGGGCAAATTGTGAAACTGGGTCACATCTGTCCTGAGACTAGGTCACTAGGTCAAATATTTAGAAAAACCCTTTGTGCACCTTTTTTGCCACATTTTCTGCCTGTTGTTCATGAAAGTTGTTCAGAATATTTCTGTTAATGATATCTGGGTCAAGTTTCAATATAGGTCAATTCCTTCTTGATAGTAAGTCATGAGGTCTTAGTAAAAAAAAATGTTTGTACTCTCTAAGCCACATTTTTGTCCAATATTAATCATACTTGGTCAGAATGTTTTTCTTATTGATACCTCCAATATGGGTCACATGCGCTAGATTTGATCTTGTGTGTACCACATTCTCTGTAAAAATCAGTAGTTGTACCAATTTCTGGTACTTCTATAGTCATTGACTCTGGTAAGCGTTTTAGGGCCAATGGCCCTCTTGTTCTAAAAAATTCTGGAGGAGTGTAAAAGATCGGATGGTGTGGGAATGGATTAACCCTTTGCTTAATGATAAAGTTGGACATTTGAAAGTAGAAAGAGGTTGCAATAGACAGCTCAAAAGGTGTTCTAATAGAAAATTTAGTACCGTAATAGGTAGTAGACATTGTGAGAAAAGGAGAACTTGCTTGTTAGAGACCATTCCTCTTTTTCCTACAGTATTTTCTTCAGCCCTTGTAAAAAAGTATTGTATGGTAATGAAATAAAAAAAAAACTTTTATTGTTTATTTCAGAGTTCACAAAGGTTTGGTGATAGGATTTGTAAAGCCTTGGCAGATATAAAGGACCTATTTTTAGCACAATGATGAGGCAGAAGTGATAGACCAATTACAATGCAAAATATAATGCAACTTAGGAGAACATTCACTTTTAAAGTGGAACTTTTTTAACATCTTTTGTTTTAATTCATCAGGTGTTTTGTTTTTATTGCTATATTGCTATATTTTACCGGTTATTAGTTTTGTCTGAGATTTTTAGATGTTTTGGTTTAATTGTACATATATCATTTTTCTCACATTAATCTTTTAGCCTTATGATTTATTTGATGTCCTTTTAACCTTGTCACGTCTGCAGATAAGACTACAGTTTGATCTTAGTCTGCATCACCTACTTGTATCTTTTAAGCTGCATTTGTTTGTGAAATTAATTTCCAAAAGAAATACAAGCTCTCTGTAAGAGCTTGCAGTTCTTTCAGTTTTTTCCTTCAAAAGCATTCTTGGAACCTCTTTTTATTTAGATGCTAATTGTTGTACCCATTTCTAAACACCCACAGCCAAGCATTCCTTTAGGTGAGCAAAGCTTTGATGTATATGATTTAATTGTTGGTTCCCTGGCAACACCAACAGAACTCTGACAGGAAGTTGGACTTGGATTTTTTTTGCACATTTAACCTTTGTCGTGCTGAATAAAATCTTTTCAAAATTTCATTAAAATTAAAGGGCTGAAAGCACTGGTAGTACTTGTTCAATGGTCAATACATCTTTTGAAAATCAATTTCATGAACATAGTTTGAAAAGGAAACACAAGAAGTGTAGAATAAGACCAGACTGCACTTATGTGCAGGCTGATCTTGTCTACACCTCCTGCCAAAACGTGAATACTTTGGGTTCAGCATGGCAAGGATTAATAATCAGTATCATGTAACAAAAAAAAAACAATGGTTGGTCTGTGACCTAAATATTGTAGCTACAGCATGAATAATCAGTAAAAACAATGTTTAAGTTACTAAACCAACAAAAATGGTTCACATGAATGTCATTCAATGCAGAGGATCAAAGTTCACTTCCTGTTTAAACACGTGATTTGAGTGGCTTGATTCTTTTATTGACAGCCCAGATCAGTCAATTACCGTTAATGCTATCAGTGCAACCGCCTATTCAGAGACCATTTGCATTCATGAAATTATAAAAAGTGCAAGAATAGGCCTATTTATAGTTATGCATGGCAGAAACTGTTTTGTATTTCTGTTATAAATTTATTGAGACACATAATGCAGTAAGTGGGTGTTCATTTGCCACACAGTGATTTGAATAAGAATGTTGGATAAAATGGCAAGTTAAGATGCCAAAAATATTGAATAGATGTCTAGTAGGTCATTTGTGTTTGATGATACATTTATCAGTTAGGTATTCAATTTTGTAATTTTGGCAATAAATTATGACAAGGTTTAACCCATTCCCACAAAATGACGCTTTTTGACACCCTTCAAGAAAATCAGTTTAGAAAACATTGTGAAAAATGAAGAAATTGCTTGAAACAAACAATTTCATCGTTTTACTCAATGTTTTCTTGCCAGAAAGGTGAAAACATTTAAAATTTCATCCACTTTGAATTATAGTCTGCATCTCCTTTCAATTTGGACTAGTCTTTAAGTTTGCTGTCTCGTAATAGGTTGATCTCATGTTTTTTACTTCCAAAGTTGACTTCCAAAGTTGACCAAATTTAGATAGTGATACACATATGTTTAGAGCTAACTGTTTTGTCCTAGCTATAGCTATGATTATTGGGACCTTGGTGCTTATTCAATTAGCTATACTCTCAGTAGGTTATTATCAGTTATCCTGTCCTAGTTAACCCATTCTCACACAATCCTTCCTTTTTATGCCCTTCAAGAATAAAACTTTGTAAAAACATTGTGGAAAATGAAGAAATTGCTTGTATCAAGCAATTTCTTCATTTTCTCCACAAAACTTTCTAGCCAAAAAGAAGAAATTTTTTAAAATTTCATCAAATTGAATTTGTCATCTGCAACTTCTTTCAATTTGGACCAGTCTAACACAAAATCTGTGGGAGTGGGTCAATGCATTGTACTTTTTGACTTTTCAGTAAATATTTTTCCCCCAAGAAAAAGCTTTGGAAAACATTGTGGAAAATGAAGAAGTTTCTTCATTATCTACAATGGTTTCATGCAATGACTTCATTTTCTACCCTAAAAGAAAATAATTTGCAAATATCATCAATTGAAATTATGAATTATGAAAGTTCACTTGGTGTAGCCAACTTCTGTTTGACCTTATTATTTAGCATAATTACCATTTTGTGGTTTGACTTTTGTGCAAATCCTGCCTTTTTTGCTAAACTGCCTATCTTCATTAATAACATGAGTGTTGTTTTATAACACTTGTAAGCATCACTTTTGATATCCTGTGTTCAAACTGAAGGATAAACTTTTTCATTTATGCAAAATGCCAAAACTTTGACAATAATTTTTTCAGCCTCAATTTGTTATAATTCAGATGATTCAGACTTGTATAATGACACAAAATTATTAAAACTAGTTAATTTTTTCTACAAATTATATTTTCAAAATTATAGAATTTATTCCAGGAAGGATTAGATCAAATACAACAAAGTAGGACTAAAGCCAAAGTTGTAAATTTGACATAAATAAGACTTAATAGATTGTGGCTTTAATTACTTAAGCTTCAACAAGAAACACAGAGTTATCAAAGGGCAGTTTTGGATATAAAGATAAAACAAAACTAAAATAAAATGATTGATATTTATCATTGGAATAAAGAATTTTTTGAAACAATTATTTGAAGATTTTTGTTTGATTTTCATACGCTTTTAGTTGATATCTTCTTTTTTTCTCATTTGGAACTTAAGTTTTGAACTTCTATAATGGGTAATGGAAGAATTTTTTTATGATTTATCTCTTTTGTTCAAATTATGTAGTAATGGGTAAAAATATAGTTGGCATTCCCAAGAATCTCTCACTTACTTTATACATATAAATGTAGCCTGTAATTGTTGTAAATTAATTATTGTATTATCTCAAATAATGAAAGAAAAAGAAACAAAAACAAGTGTGTTTGATCCAGCAAGCTAAGTTGGACAAATTTAGAATTATGTAAACGATAAGTCAACAAGAGACATGGTCCAACACAGGTCAGTCCATTTTGTTAGTTTAAAAAGTAAGGTAGAGTGACCTTAGTTAGGACAAGCTTGAGACCAAGGTTGATACCTTTACACTTCATAGATTGTCCCTTTTTGTTTGAGGGGACAAAATTGACTGATTGTGGCTGTCAATCTAACCCATTACCACACTAGAAAAATTTAGACTGGTCCAAATTGAAAGAAGTTGCAGACGACAATTCAAAGTTTATGAAATTTTGGATTTTTTCAACTTTCTGTGTAGAAAACATAGTGATATGAAGAAATTGCTTGTGACAAGCAATTTCTTCATTTTCCACAATGTTTTCTACAGCTTTTTAGGTCACCTGACCGAATGGTCATGGTGACCTATTGCAATCATTGTTTGTCCGTCGTCGTCCGTCGTCCGTTAACTTTTAAACATTTTCATCTTCTTCTAAAGAAATACTGGGCGGATTTCAACCAAACTTGGTAGAAAGCATCATTGGGGGATGCCAATTCAAGTTTGTGAAAATAGGGGTTCTGGGGGTCATAGGGGCCCCAATCGGGGGCAAAAAGAGGTAATTTTTGGTTCTTCTTTAAAAATCTTCTTCTAATAAACCGTTAATGCCAGAGCTTAAATATTTTGAGTGCATGACAACTAGGACAGGTTTATTATAAATTGTGAAATTCATGCCCCTGGGGTCATGTATGGGGCCACACCCAGAGGTCAAAGTTCATCATGTTAAAAAATTCACATTTTCATCTTCTGATGATGAAGTACAAAGCCAATTTCAAACAAACTTGGTGAAAAGCATCATTGGGTACTGATTATTCGGATGTGCATGACAACTAGGACAGGTATATCATAAATTGTGAAATTCATGTCCCTGGGGTCATGTATGGGGCCACACCCAGAGGTCAAAGTTCATCATGTTAAAAAATTCACATTTTCATCTTCTTCTGATGAAGCACTAAGCCAATTTCAAACTAACTTGGTGAAAAGCATCATTGGGTACTGATTATACAGATTTGTGAAAATTAAAGCTGGAGGTCAGGGGGGCCTAAAATGGGGACCAAAAGGGGGTCATTTTTGGTAACTTTTAAACATTTTCATCTTCTTCTCAAGAACTACTGAGGGGATTTCAACCAAACTTGGTCGGAAGCATCATTGGGGGATGCCAATTCCAGTTTGTGAAAAGAGGTTTGGGGGCTTGGGGTAAAAGGAGCCCCAGTCGGGGGCAGAAAGGGGTAAACAACTATATCTTGAAAATACTTGGCCAATTTTTAACCAAACTTAACAGGGGTGTTCCTTGCACAATCCTCTTCCAAACTGCTAAAAATAATTTTGTTCCATGAACTCTGGTTGCTATGGAAACAAAATTAATTTCTAACAGAAATTTTGATTGCAAAATTCTTTAAAACTTCTAAGTAGATTCTATTCAATTTTCACATGAATGTTCCTTTGGTGGACCTTTTTCTAATTCTTTCAAACAAAATCACTTGTCTTGATGCTCTTTTACTCAGGTGACCGTTAAGGCCCTCGGCCTCTTGTTTCTTGGGGGCATCTAAAAGCGTTACTGACTGGGAATGGGTTAAGAATCAATACACTAATCCAATAATTCCCCTAGACTGGAAGCAAACCTTGAACTCTGACATTGGCCAAGATTTGTATTCAGTATTTTTGTTTATTTGGCGACTTAATCATCATGAAAACAGCTTATTTAACCCGCAATTTTATTTTTTTAGTACATTTTTTTGAACATTTAATGAAACTTAATGTCAGCAGAGTAAGTGGGCAGTGCCTGCGATCAGTCAATGTAATTCATAAGGTCACTTTTCTTATTATCATTGACATGGTTTTAAGGGGAGCCTTACTCATAAGTATTTTATGAATCCTGGAACATATCACTTCCTTTAAACCATTGTACTTTTAGTTATGGACCATTATTATAACGTTTTTGCTTTTAGATTTTTTTTTATGTTTTAAACTGGTAAATTAAACTAAACATCTATATTATTGTAACAGTCTTGCAGCTAGAAAGAAAAGTTGATAAATTCTTTTGGAAGTTAATAATTTTCAAAACCCCAATCCTCCTAAAAACTTCTATGAAGATGCACTTAACCAGTTATTATTTTGATTCATTCAGATGTATTAAGAGAATTGATGAGTCATGCACCTTTAAGTACTATATTTAACATTGTCATAAAAACAAAAGTACCAGTTAAACAGTAGTACAAGTTTTAGTTTAACCCATTACCACATGGCAAAATTTTAGACTAGTCCAAATTGAAAGGAGTTGCAGACAATTTTATGAAATTTTAGAATTTTTTAATTTTCTTGGTTGAAAACATACAAAAGCATCATTGTATGGGAATGGATCAATGATGAAATTTAGAAACTATAAAATAAGCATCAAATTGTCATTGTCTCCCTTTATTGAGCAAAAAATACTTTCAACGATTAATTGTCTTATCCCATGTCAAAATGAACCTTGAATATTTCTGCTTTTGCAAGTGGCATAGACTAAGGTCTGCTTGCACAAAATATGTCTGATTTTAGTCTACACCACCTACTTGACTTTTTAAGCCAAAATTGTCAACAAAAAGTTATTAACAAAAAATATTGACCTACAATAAGGGCTTTGCAGTGCTTTCAGTACTTTGATCTTAATGCAATTCTTAACAAGGATTTTATTCAGTATGACAAGGGTTAGGCATTGCACTTTGTCTTTGTTATTTGATGTAGACCATTTACATGAGAAAGCATTTGCTCCCAAATGAGTTTTACGAGAATTACCTGATATCTCTAACCTATTTCCACACATTGACACATTTTGACGCCATGAAGAAAAAAAGATTTGGAAAACATTTTGGAAAATGAATAAAATGTCTCTTAATTGCTTTTGACAAACAATTTCTCTTATCCACAATATTATTTACCCTAAAAGACAAAGATTTTTAAAATTCCATTAACTAAATATTGTCTTGTGCAACTTCTTTCAATTTGGACCAGTCTAAAATATTGTCGTCCAGTAATGGGTTAAATCATTAAATTACCCCAGGATTTATGGACAAAAATTATAGATTTGCTTGTGTTAAACGTGAATATTTTAATCTGGGTCAGGGAATTTTTTCTGCTAGGACTTTTATAGCATTGAAATTAACATTAAAATGCAAAAATTTACATCATTGGAAAATTGCATTATTTCATTCAGTTTGTTATGTGGTTGAAATATCGTTCTTGTACCTGACAGTAGTGAGTTAAATCATTAAATTACCCCAAAGTTAACGGGACAAGAAATGATAGATTGGCCTGTATTGAACAGGTATATTTTATTTTGGGTCAGGGAATTTTCCTGCCAAGACATTAGCATTGATAACATTTAATATGACATCAATGGAAAATTGCATTGTTTCATTCAGTTTGTTGTTATGTGGTTGAAATATCTTTCTGATACATGATAGAATAGTCTACATATTTGAAAGCAGGGAGCTAGTACATTTAGAACTTAAGTTTTCTATCCAAACATAGCTATGCATAAGAAAGCATAGTTTAAATGTACAATAGAACGACTGGTAACTCATAATCTTTAAGGTAAAGATTTTTCCTATGGTTGAGGAAGAGTGCATGGAAATACCATATTAATTTTTATACTGGATTAAACTATCCTTGGTTAGCTAAAAACCAAAATAAAACTACGATAATTTGAATAAAATTATTGCATTTGTCAAATAATTTTTCATCTATAATATTTATCAGTATCTGTGAGTATATCAAATCATATATTGTAACTTAACATCTTTGACAAAATTAATTTGATGACTCATTATAGTAAAATAAGAGGTAACACACAACAATTTAGAATTTAATCTGGTTTTCCTATATGTGAAAATAGTAAATTGAAGCTCGTTGTAGGTCTCGAACATAAACAATGCATTAGAATGAATAGGTAAAATTTATATCGTTTGAATTAGAAAATATTATTGGAATTAATTTCTTGGAGCAATCATACTTGATAAGGATTTTGTAAAAAGGGGATCAGAACTACTCTGAAAATTTACATTTCATGATTGTAATAATGAGCAATAAGTTAAAGCTAATATGAATCAATCAAACCGATTTTTATAAATTTATGTTCGATTCCCGACGGCGGCACTCATCCTTTCCGACTATTTGTCTCTCACCAATGGGTCGATAATCGTAGACCTATGTGGGATAGCAGCTGGAGGCTAGGAAAGGATGTAATGGTAGTACTGGTGTGAGAAATACCAGGAATCCATTGTTAGGTGCTCCAGCCGCTGCGATATGACTGAAAGATTGTTAAAAGCGGCGTAAAACCCCATTCAAACAAACAAACAAACAAATAAATTTATGAATAAATCAATTGGAATGATATAATTTCAGCATATTTGGATTGATCAAGTATCAATGATTCATTTGGTATAATTTGTTCCATATTTCCATGCACTGGTTGAGAAATTTAGTGAGTATTTCTTTTGGTATTTAGCTCATGACATTGGTTGAAAGAACATCGGTTCAATGTTTCGTGAAAACTATGTAGTATATTAAATTGAATGATGTGGACAAAGATATAGGGTTTTTGTTTTGAAGGGTAAACTGTTTGATCAGAATCTTTCCTTTGTATTCTTTTCTGTTTTATTTGTAAATACTGTGTTTAGTTTGCTTGGATATTATAACAATATAATTTTAACCATTGCGTTTGTTATTTATGTTAAGCTTTATACAAATTTAAAAAAATGTGATTTACTTTAAACAACCAGAACAACCGAACAATAGCTTGAATCAAGCTGTAATATAAGGTTTGAGAAGGACAAAAACTGTCTAAATTTAGTTAAAATCTATATCAAGAATCTAGGGCACCATTGTTGTGAGTGCGTACATTTGTATTTAAATGGGTGGGGCTAATTTTCATATATGGTGAAACTTTGAAAAATCTTCCTCTCAGAAACCAATTGAAAGATTTCAATTAAATTTTACAGGAATGATCATTGTATGACCCTTTATCAGATTCCTTCAAAATATTTGATAGGATGAAAAAATGGCTTTAATGGTAGGGGCTAATTTCCATTTATTGTTAAAATCTTTAAAAATCTTCTTCTTAGAAACCAATTGATTTCAACCAAATTTTAGAGGAATGATCCCTCGGTGACCCTTTATCAGATTCCTTCAAAGAATTAAGATCTGACATAAAAATAGCAGGTTCTACTCTGTCGTAAAATTAGTTATGAAATGGTAGTCGCTGAGCTCTTTCATCATTATTATAACTTTGTTTGGGGTTGGGGGGTATACTGGAATCGGGTTGTCCGTCTGTCTGGCTGAGTGTCCATCTGTCCATGGACATAATTTTGTGTCCTAATCTCCTCCCACATTTCCAGACCAATTTTGCTGAAACTTTTCTTGCAATGGGAACTTGTGCTCCTGCAATTTTCATAATGATTATTAATCAACTGTTTCAGGAGTTATGCCCCTTGGAATTATTATCCTAAATAGAATATAAAATGGTGTTCTTTCCCCAGCTAAAACTACTGGACAGATATTGATATTAATTAAACTTAGCAGGAATGTTCCTTTGGTCAAGCTCTTCCAAAGTTGTTCAAAGAATTTAATTTCATGCAGAACTCTGGTTGCCATGAAAACAAAAAGGGCGAATTTCAGAAAATCTTTTAAAATCTTTTCTCTGAAACCATAAGGCCTACAGCTTTGATATTTGGTATGTAGCATCATCTAGTGGACCTCTATCAAGATTGTTCAAATTATGACATGAGGGTCAAAATTTGCCCGTCCCCAGGGAGGTCAAAATTGGCCCGTCCCCAGGGGGAACAAGTTTTGCATAAGTGTATATTGAGAAAACTTTACCAATTTTTTTATGAAACAGAAAGGCCAAGAGCTTTCATATTTGGTATGTGGCATCATCTAGTGGACCTATACAAAGAATGTTCAAATTAGGCCTCCTGAGTCAAAATTGGCCCGTCCCCAGGGTCACAAGTTTGAACATAGGCTCATATACTGAAAACTTTTAAACATCTTCTCCGAACAGATGTGCTGACAGCTTAAATATTTGGTATGTAGCATCATCCTATGGACCTTTTCCAAGGTTGTTTAAATTATGACCCTAAGGTCAAAATTGGCCTATCCCAGGGGGTCACAAGTTTTGCATAGGCTTATATAGTGACAACTCAAAATATCTTTTTCTTCAAAACCATAAGGCTTACAGCTTTCATATTTGGTATGTAGCATTATCTGGTGGATCTCTATCAAGATTGTTCAAATTATGGCCCCAGGGTCAAAATTTGCCCGTCCCTGGGGATCACAAGTAATTGAAGTGTTACATAAGTGTAAACTTTAAAAAAAATGTCCCCCAAAACAGAAAGGCCTACAGCTTTGATATTTGGTATGTGGCATTTAAAAAGTGGTAAAACACAGAAAATGGACTTTATTGAGAATCTGCAATTTTTTTCCATCTTGATAAATTTTTGTCAGAATGTTTTTTAGGTCATGTAGATGAGTCATAGAAAACAAGGCTTGCGTTACGTTTGCAAAGTACGAGGAAATTGGCATTAACCTCAATTTTAGCCCAATCATGAATTTTTAGATTAGAACGGTTGAAGAATACGGATCCAGGTCAGCCCAGCTTCTTATTTTTAGCTCACCTGAGCACAAAGTGCTCTGGGTGAGCTATTGTGTTCGGTCATCGTCCAACCATCCGTTCATAATTACAAAAGAATCTTCTCCTCCTAAACTAACCATGGAATTTCAACAAAACTTAAAAGAAATGATCCTCAGGTCATGCTCTTTCAAAATACTTCAAAGAATTGAAATCCATGAAGAACTCTGGTTGCCAGGGGAACGGAGTGAAAAAACTTAAAAAATCTTCTCCCAAGCCATAAGGCCTGGAGCTATGATATTTGGTAAAAATCATTATCTATTGACCCTCTACCAAAATACTTCAAAGAATTACTGTATTCTAGAAATTAGCCCTTTTCTGTGGGATCCCTGATTTTACATAGAAATAAAGAAGGAAAACTTTAAAAATCTTCTTCTCCAAAACCATATGGCCTATAGCTTTGATTTTTTGTTTAAATCATCATCTATTGACCATCTACCAAAATACTTCAAAGAATAACTGTATTCTGGAAATTAGCCCTTTTCTGTGCGATCCCTGATTTTACATGGAAATAAGAGGGAAAACTTTAAAAACCTTCCTCTCCCAAACCATAAGCCCTATAGCTTTGATATTTTGTTGAAATCATCAACTATTGACCATCTACCAAAATTCTCCACAGAATAAACTGTATTCTGAAAATTAGCCCTTTTCTGTGCGATCCCTGATTTTACATAGAAATAAAGAAGGAAATCTTTAGAAGTCTTCTTCTCCCAAACTATAAGGCCCAGGGCTTTAATATTTAGTGAGTGATTAAACTTATTGACCCTGTACTAAAATACTTCATAGAATTACTGTATTCTGTAAATAAGCGCTTTTTCGTGAAATCCCAAAAAGGAGTAATGAAGGATATCATAGAAAATGTTCTCCTTCTAAACCGTTAGGCCTAGAGCTCTGATATTTGGTCTGTATTAATGCCTATTGACTCTCTACGTAAGTACTTCAAAGAATCACCGTACTCTTGAAATTAGCTCAATATGGTTGGATTTTCACTATACCTAGGTTTTAAGGAGAAAATCTTTAAAAAATCTTCTTCTTCAAAAGGATTAGGTGTAGGGCTTTGATATTTTGTATATTATCTCATAAAGTTTGAGCCATCATACTCAGGGGAGAGATATAGGACAATCATGGTCCTATTCTTATACTTATCCGTTTCTTCTTCCAAGCTAAGTCTTTGACATACTTTTTAGACTCAATGTGCAAGATACATGTCTAGTATTGGTAATTGTCCATACACACGTAGTCTCATATTTTTTTTAAAACGCTTTGGAGAAATATTTTGTCATGTTGAAAAATTGCTCCTATCTAAATTCCTATTAAATAACTTTGTCATACTTTCGAATAAACATAATCATTCAATAAAAATCGATTCTACAGAAATTTCATTATATCCTTGAATATTTGCATTAATTATTCGGAAAACACACAAAGTCGCATTTTGACAAGCTTTGAAAATTAGTACTGGAAAATATTAAGAAAAGGACTGAAAAGAAGAAATTCTTTATTAAGGCAACTTCTATTTTTCTTCATTGCGTTTCCATATCAAGTGCTTATTTTTCAACCTACAATCACTTTCAAAGCAAAGTTTTGTACTCTCGGTTTATGGGGGCAAAAGTATATCTTTCTATGATGGGAGCCTCCTTCGTTTGCACTGAATTGATATCTTAGGTTCTATTTTTCGCAAACAATGTAGAAATAGAATTGTTTATCGTTCACACGGAGTCAAACCTTTGGTTGTATCTTGAAATAGCTTTCCTGTTTTGAAGTTCTAATTAAATGCACTAGTACTAGGGAGTTACTTGTGAAAGTTATTTAAAGTTTAAATGAATATCTCTATGGAAATAGACACTGGTCATTTTAGTTGTAAAAGAATCAGACACAGCTACAGTTTTGACGGTCTTTTTTCCTTGCCACCCTATACAACATGTCTGTCCCTAACTTCAAATGGATGACTGAAAGCTTATTTAGTGCAGTTTGGACCCCGTCAAATGAAAAAAGGCAATCAAGATGATCACCAAACAACTGTTTAGCCTTGTCCTGTTTCTTGTCTTACACCTGTTTAAATTCAAAGATTTTGCGAAATTTAATTTGTTTAATTTGAAAACTAACCATTCAATAGATTAGAAAATATTGTGGAAAATGAAAAGATGCTTGTAATATCATCTTTTTGTACAATATCAATAAAATATCAACAGGGACGTAAATCCGAGGATTGTGCAGGAAAGGGTTAAAAATGATAATTCAGACCAATAACTTGTACGCTTAAAGGGTCGATTTATGTTACAGGGTCCGTTATTTGTCTTTCAGTTGACAATTGACTGACTCCGCTGGCCACACCAACTGATTAAAAAAGGGAGTTCTATTTCGATGTTATAAGGAGTTATTTCACGAATATTATGGCTAGTTACAGGTATCGAAAAAGTAAACTTGTTTGTTCGTTACATAGAAGTGGCTGAAAAAAATCAGCTGTAGTTACGACGTTTAAGTCGTCAAACCAGCAAATTTATTCCCATAAGTGACAGCCAGTGGCGGACTTCGAGTTCATTTCCGGTCAAAATTAAATTCAAGGAAAAAACAAAAACAATAAAAAAAATAGGAAAACAGTGTACATGAAGAATTTGCTTGTAATAAGCAATATCTCCGTTTTACACAGTTTTTTTCTATCCAGAAAATAGATTGTTTTGTTATAAAATAGCACAAACTTTAAATTGTCGTCTACAACCACTTTCTTTTTAAACTATTCCATTTTTCCGTCTGGTACTGGGTGATACTTTTGGAAGCCCCCCCCCCAAACAAAAACCCCCAAATGTTTGGAAAACAAGCAATTTCTTCATTTTATACAATGTGTTCTATCCAGAATATTGAAAAAACCTAAAATTTCAAAACTTTAGAATTGTCGTGTACACCGCCTTTCAATTTTGACCACTCTAAATTGCTGACGTCTGATAATGGGTTAGCCTTTTTTGCTCCCTTTATACACGGTTTAGATATTTTTTAAAACTTGGATAGGAAACTTCTTAACCTCATTCTCTACGCAAAAAGTCAAGTCGTTGTCACGATATTTTGCGGTTCAACAATACCCTCAACAATAAACAGATTTACATTGAGCAAATAAGCTTATGTTTTTTTCTTTTCTTTGTTTTGTGCAATATTAATTTTGAGGTGAGCTAATTCAGTCGTTACAGCTACAAAATCGTAGTTACTCATTAAAGCTTCTTCTATTAAACAAGCAAATAGGTTTCAAACAATTTCACAGAAATAATCATAAGTTCTCGCTCTGTCAAAATCCTTTGTAAAACTGAAACCAATGAAGAATTATGGTCGCCATGGCGACATAATGTACACATTCTGAAAATCTTCTCATCCCCTCAACCCAAAGGCCTAGATTTAAATTTTGTATGCGGCATCGCATTATAGCACTCTATCAAAATATTTTATCAAGATTTAAATCTAGGATTAGAACAAGACCTGGACTGTCGGAAATCTTTAAAGATATTCTTCCCCTATGCTATGAAGCTGGCAGCTCTCAAAATACGAAATTCTTGGATCAACATAAGCCCTTTTTTTGTGTTCCCGGCATCTGCATTAAACTAAGGAAAGAAATCTTAACAAAAAATCTTCTAAACAAAACCAGAAAGCCTAGAGCTGTTTAATTTTGCAAACACCATCACCTTTACAATAAAAAATACAAAAAATACTCTTCGGTTAAGCCTTTCCCACACAATGGCGCTTTTAGACACCCCCAAGAAGAAAGGTTTTGGGAAACATGTGGAAAATTAAAAAAAAACTTGTCACAACCAATTTTATCTTTATTTACCATGTTTTCTACCCCCAAAGACGGATTTTTTTTAAAAAAAAATTCACCGACAAAATATTGGCCTTTGCAACTTCTTTGAATTTGGACGAGTCTAAAATGTTGTCGTCTGGTAAATGTTTAACATAGCAATTATTACTATCAGATTGAAATTAGAGCATTGTTATAGAATCCCACACCAGTCATTGACCCATTCCCTCACAATCCCTCCTTTTTACGCCCTCAAGAAAAAAAGCTGTTGAAAACATTGTGGAAAATGAAGAAATTGCTTGTATTAAGCAATTTCTTCATTATCCACAATGCTTTTTATCCAAAGGTGTAGAAATTCAAAATTGAACCAACTTGAAATTGTTGTCTTTATCTTTTTTTCCAATTTGAACTGGTCTAAAATTTTGTTGCGTTGTAATGGGTTAAATTATACGACAAGTATGAAGAGCATTTAGATAATTCATGTAGCAATAACTTACTGTCCTCAATCATATTCTTGCACTCCATTTTCATTGTATACGGAACTATTGTTTGGCCCCTTTTCACGACACAGTTCCATAAAACATTCGTCTTTAACTGGATTTTTTTTCTTTTTGAAATTCTTCAAATTACGATAAACTAGGTATTTTTGAGGTATGACACTAGAGACCTAATGACCCTTCTGTTTGTGCAATAACAACAACTTGTATATAATACAAATTTACATATATTAAATCACAATGTCAATGTGACGTGACGAAGGTTCCACAGCTCTAAAGTCGAGAGCTCGAGGTGCGAGTGATATAATTTCTTGCGTTTATAATCTATTGTTAAAATGGCTTTTCTTGCGGAGAAAATGACGAAATAACGAACACATCTTTCAGAAGCAAGCAGACAATATGGAGAAAACAGATTTCTTGGGAGGTGGGGGTTGGGGATGGGGGTTACATTAATTTACGAATTCTTATTTACTATTTATACTGGTGCTCTCTCAAGTCGCCTCAGATGACGTGTGTCACATAATTCTTAAATTAATTCGAAAATTGACCAAACGCGGCTGACAATCAAAGGAATAAGCGGCCTATCAAATATACTTTTGACTGGAAATGGAATTTGAGCTCCAACTTAGGTCGCCATTTATGTGAAGCACTTTTGTAAGTTTGGCTACACAATGGCTACTTATTCAAGCTGTAGTTACGACGCTTTGGTCGCTTACCAAATATTCTACTTTTTTGTTACACGCTTCTTGTCATGAATTTTCATATTTACGGCGTTTAAAATCGAAGCGGAACTTCCCGTAGGAGCCAATAGGCGGGGCTAACGTCATAATGCGACGGTGCCAACGATTGGTCAATTACGAATACTTTGAACATTTGGTTAGAAACAAATTCCATATTGATGACGACGAAATAGGGCATCGCCGGGCTAATAAACAAACACAAAAAATGCGGGTCTCTAGAGAATATGGTTACTTTCATATCACTCGAGAACAGGATGCTAGATGTTTAAAACAAAAAAAAAAAATGAATTATATATGTAGGAAAAGAGTTGTCAACAAAACCGGCTGCGTATTTTAGCAGTTTCGAACTTGTGTAGGTTGTGTCAAATCTGTGAGTTTCAAACTACTCAACAACGTTTCAATTGAATCATCTCTCTGATATTCAAATATTGTACGATTATATTTTAAACAGTTAATTATAACCCCCCCCCCCACAACGAAGTTATGGGGGGGTATACTGGAATCAGGTTGTCCGTCCGTCCGTCTGTCCGTCCGTCCGTCCGTCCGTGGACATAATTTTGTGTCCTCTTCTCCTCCCACATTTTTGGACCAATTTTGCTGAAATTTTATCAGGTTGTTTCCTATCATATGAAGTTGTGCACCTGCAATTTTCATCTTGATCCAGTCGTTAGTTTCAGAGTTATGCCATTTTGAACTTTTTAATGGGGGGGGGGATTAGTCAAAATTTAAAATTGCAAAACTCAGTAACCATAAGGGGAGTTACCAAATTTGGTAAGTAACATCATCTTGTTGACCTTTACAAAATATCGAACGGTTTATTCCTGAGGTCAAATTTGACCCCGCCCCCCGGGGGTCAAAAATTTAACATAGGCTCATATTGACTTTTCGTGGATATAATTTTGTGACATCATCTCCTCACACAGTTTTCTTTAACATAGGCTCATATTGACCAACCTTTCCTAATCAGTCAACTCTAGCAACAAACACAAAATCAGAAAGAGGTGGAGGGTTGGCAATGTTCATCCACCATGACATGCATGTGATTAAACAGCTTCAAATTCCACTCCTTCATAGAAAAGCCTTTTTAGCGGTGTGGGGGGTATTCTCGTCAGCCCTTGAGGTCGACAGCTCTAGTGTTTAGACTGGTCCGACTTCGAAACTTTGATTGATCGTAATTTCTCCATCTGTGGATCTACTACTTACATGGCTGCATTCGAGATTTGTTTCTGAATTTATCTCTTTAAATAATTCACCAAACTATTGTGTGTTGAACTTGCATCTTCCTAATGAAGAGTCAAGTTCAATGTCCGTAATCTTGAAGTGGGTCATTAGATTGCATTGTGGGATCGTTTCTCATGGCAACTACAGAAGGAGTTTACGTGCCCCTGTCGCTTGTACCCCTATATTCCTGTTTGTCAACAAACTGTTTTCTTATATTATTTCAACATTTCACCACTGAAATTGTATCTATTGGGGTACATTATTGGAGTAAGGTGTTTATTTTATATAATTTGCAGATAAAGAGAATATCTTTTTTTTCATGGTAGTATGAACTGATAAACTAATCACACTGTATAAACGCGAAGCGGATTTATACATAAGTGTGATTAGTTTTTCGGTTCGTACCTCCATGAAAACAAAGAATATTCTCTTTATTTGATATAATTTAACAGTATCGAGTGAAAAAAGCAAAAACTTTACACATTTTGATACGTTTTTTGTATGGAACTATTTTGTGCAGAAGCATACAAAATTACTGCGTGCTCAAAATTTTGTTCATTGAGTGATTAATATTTTTTCGACCAATCAGAACGCCGGTTTTTTGATAGACAAAACTAAAATTAAATTATTTGATTGTGTTTGCTCTAGTTTATAAATGAATCTGATCCAAAGAACTGGGTAGTGGGCAATTTTGTCAGAGGGCATGTGTTGTCCAAAGATTATGTTAGTATTATGCTCACATAATACGTGGGCTATAGAAAGTATATAAACCAAGTCCATGCTGTACTCGAGGTCTTCACATTTGACTCTCTTTAGATAAACACCATCATCTTTGTTTAAAAATTGAACTTAAAGATCAATGAGATATATTAACATTAAACATTATTGTGATAACGCTCAAAGCCATCAAAATTGGTGATGGAATAAACACCAGTCTAATCTTTTAAACTTCTCTTAGATCTTGTCGTCATTTGATGGCTGCATTTTAATGACTGTGGACTTGGAGTCTACAGTCCCGTATATTCATAAACGCTCTACTGCCGTCGTCATAGCGCAGTTTGTAGCGCATCAGACTCCCAATCTTCAATCATGAGGTGTCATGGGTTTGATCCCCGGCGGCGCACATCCTTTCCGACATTTGTCTCTTACCAATTGGAGGATAATCTTAAATCCATTTGGGATAGCGGTTGAAGGCTTGGAAAGGATGTAGTTGTAGTACTGGTTTGAGAAATACCAGGAATTCATTGTAAGGTGCTTCAGCGATATGACTAAAAAATTGTTAAAAGCGGCGTTGAACAGCATTCAAACAAACAAACAAAATAAATACTCTATCAAAACCGTGCCTCTAGCGTAAACCAAGATTACCCAACCTGCCGGCGAGTAACAATATACGTATTTATCCATGTCCCATAAAGTACGACTTTCATTGAGAAACAGTTCATGTAATTTATTCATGGTATAAAGACCAAGTCAACAATTTTAGCTTACATCAGTTAGTTTGACAGTAAACACGTACAAGTTATAGTGAGATCAAAGGTCAATTTTGTCGATACCTGTATGTACAAAATTGACCTTTGATCACTACTAAACTTGCACATCTATAATGTGACATTATGTTTGTTGCCTGACAATGTAGTTTGAGACCGAAACCATAAGCACACAATATAACTTGTACATCTATAATGTTTGATTATGTTGGTTGACTGACAATGTAGTTTGAGACCGAAACCATAACCACTCACTTTGATTTGTACATCTATAATGTTTGATTATGTTCGTTGACTGACAATTCAGTTTGAAACCGAAAGCATAACCACTCACTCTAACTTGTACATCTATAATGTTTAATTATGTTCGTTGACAGACAAAATAGTTTGAGACCGAAACCATAACCACTCACTCTAACTTGTACATCTATAATGTGACCTTATGTTCGTGGCCTGACAATATAGTTTGAGACCGAAACAATAACCACTCATTCTAACTTGTACATCTATAATGTTACATTATGTTCGTTGACTGACAATGTACTTTGAGACCGAAACCATAACCACTCACTCTAACTTGTACATCAATAATGTTACAATATGTTCGGTGACTGATAATGTAATTTGAGACCGAAACCATATTTATACACTATAACTTGTACATCTATAATGTGACATTATGTTCGTTGACTGACAATATAGTTTGAGACCGAAACCATAACCACACACTTTGACTCGTACATCTGTAATGTAACATTTTGTTCGTTGACTGACAATGTAGTAAGAGACCGAAACCATAACCACTCACTTTGATTTGTACATCTATAATGTTACATTATGTTTGTTGACTGACAATTCAGTTTGAGACCGAAATTTTAACCACTCACTCTAACTTGTACATCTTTAATGTGACATAATGTTCGTAGACTGACAATGTAGTTTGAGACCGAAATTTTAACCACTCACTCTAACACGTACATCTATAATGTTACATTATGGTTGTTGACTGACAATTCAGTTTGAGACATAAATTTTAACCACAGTTTGAGACCTAAATTTAAACCACTCACTCTAACTTGTACATCTTTAATGTGACATAATGTTCGTAGACTGACAATGTAGTTTGAGACCGAAATTTTAACCACTCACTCTAACTTGCACATCTATAACATGACATTATGTTCGTAGACTGACAATGTAGTTTGAGACCTAAAACCATAACGACTCACTCTTACTCGTACATCTATAATGTTACATTATGTTCGTTAACTTACAATGTAGTTTGAGACCGAAACCATAACCACTCACTCTAACACGTACATCTATAATGTTACATTATGTTCGTCGACTGACTACGTACTTTGAGCCCGAAACCATAAGCACAACCTATAACTTTTACAACTACAATGTTACATTATGTTCGTCGACTGACAACGTACTTTGAGACCGAAACAATAACCACTCACTCTAACTTGAACATCTATAATGTTACATTATGTTCGTTGACTTACAATGTAGTTTGAGACCGAAACCATAACCACACACTCTAACTTGAACATCTATAATGTTACATTATGTTCGTTGACTTACAATGTAGTTTGAGACCGAAACCATAACCACACACTCTAACTTGAACATCTATAATGTTACATTATGTTCGTTGACTTACAATGTAGTTTGAGACCGAAACCATAACCACACACTCTAACTTGAACATCTATAATGTTACATTATGTTCGTTGACTTACAATGTAGATTAAGACCGAAACCATAACCACTCACTCTAACTTGAACATCTATAATGTTACATTATGTTCGTTGACTGATAATGTAGTTTGAGACCGAAACCATAAATTTCTCAATTTTGTGCCGAATAAGAGCCCCATCTTCATTTGTTGTTTTCCGACCTTTGTCGTGGTTGTTTTCGTCTACTAGGCGTGCAAGAAGGCGTTTCCTACTTGATTTTGGAAACGCGATTTCTACTCGAATATTTTCATGATTAACTCTCTTTAGGAATGTGGCACTTTCCTTCGTTAGTTTGTCCATTTTATTCTGTCTCCTTTTCAGTATCAAGGGATCTAACTTATATCGATCCTCAGGTCTGATATAGTTATGAATAGTTCTTCCTCTGTAGACCACGCGCTCTTCCGCTTTCACACACAATGTATCTGTCACACTAGTATCAATGGATTTTAAAACGTCTATTTCCGTCATTGTACCTAACTTTTCACTATCAATGCCTGCGTTAGCGTTTGCGGAAATTTGATGAACTAGTGTATTATCTACCTGCGCTTCAGTTTCTTTAGGTTGAGTATCCGGAGAGCTTTTGACATCGCCGTCCGAGTGAGGCTTACTGTTGCCGTCACTCTCATTGCTGTGTAATAACTTTTGCTTAAATTCACTTCTCGATCTAGATCTTTCTAGCATTTGCTGTCTTACAGCTTTTTGATATTCGCTCGAGTCGATTTTATGTACAGCGGGTAGACTAATATATCTTGTGTTGTAACGACCGGGATCACTTGGATAAAAGCGTGGGTTTGCTTCAATATTACTGACTGTTTCAAAATCTGTGACTGCATCGTTTGTTTCCTGATTTGGAGCTATTTTTTCGCTATTGCTTTCGTTAGATACGTTTCTCTCTTGATTATTCAATTCACCATGTGAATTACGATTTTCTTCCCTTTGCTTTGGATTATTTGTTATATTTTGTGCGTTATGAACATTTTCCATTTGATACACCTGAGCTGTGTTTGAACATACAACATCATTAGTACCATACAGGATGACCTGTCGTTTTGGAGAAATGTCGCCAGAAAATTCCAGAGATCTATCGACTTTATCAGGACGAGAATCGTTCACATCGTTCAGTAAAGAGGGGAATGTTTTTTCTCTTACAAACATATTATCATTATTAAACCGGTTTTGTGTACCCAAACTCTTGGATGAGAATATGCGAGGCTTCCGGACAGAATCAAGATTTCCACAACTCATAGTTTTTCGCTCACGCGGTGAATTTTTGTGACCGAGTTTCTTTGGTATTCGAATATTAGCCTCTTGATACACAACGTTGTATGTCATCTCCATTACACTATAGGCCCATGGTCTAGACACTCTTGTCGAAAAATCGAAATCGTCAAAATCATGTATCGATTTGACCGGAGACTTTCCTGCAGAATTTCCCCCTGAAGTTTTTCGCATCTGTCGACATTCTTCGATTAGGTTCGAACGATGTTTGGCCGAACAATCGTATAAATCGCCGAATTCTTTGTCAAGCTTCTGGATGCGGGTTCTGAGTGTTTTCTCTTCGTGTCTGTTTCGAGTATATGCCTTTATTTCACTATTAGTGAATTTTCTAGTTCCCATGGTTCAGATATGTGCACATATGATTATCTGCAATAAATTAAGATAGTTGTCAGAATTGACCAATCGCGACTGTCAATCAAAGAGAAAAAACAACAGCAACAAAACAACAACAAAAAAAAAAAAAAAAAAAAACCCAAAAAAACCTGTCAATCAAATCATGGAACTGTGATATTGGTCGACATTTTGTGAAGTATATAAGTTGGTTAGGCGATTTAAACGTGGTAACTACAGTTTTTTCAAGCTGTAGTTACGACGTTTTGGTCGCCAATGGACCCATTTTCTCTTTGTTACATGTTACTGACCATAAGTTTTGCATAATAACGCCGTTTAAAATCGAAGTGGACCTTCCTGTCGAAGTCAATGTGCGGGGCTGATCTGTTGATTATAAATCCTACCAAAGGGTTGTCCCCAATTTTTGAATTGGTTGTTTTCGAAAACAACTTCATATTTGAATAAATATCTTTTTTTTATTTCAATTGTATATTAGGAGTAATAAGTAACCACCTACAAATTTCATCTATTTTCACCTATTTCCATGCAATTACCATAGGATCTAAGCATAAATACATCGTTGATCCTAATTCGAAGTTTGAGTAAATTCTCAACTGAGTACGAACAGGGTTTTATTATCTCGGGCCCGGATCGTCGTCGATGGTTGATCAAAATCTGAAATATGTAAACGGCAAGATATACATGTACTATCAAAATTCATTTTATACGAACTTTTTCTTGGTTTTTTTAAGTTGGAATGCGGAGCAAAATCCAACTTAGATTTAACATAACCGCAAAATGAACACAACACAATTTCATTTCGGGTTTCTTGATAACACATATCACGTGATCTCTTAAATATGAATACACCTCGGGTTACTTCTCATCTCAACATGCCACGGACAATCAGTTAGCTGTAGCCGAAGACAATAATATGGCACATGTAAGGATGATATAAGAATTCGTTTAGAAACTTCTTAACATGCTTTAGTTTGCTTTAAATTAATGAAAAATAAGGAATAATCAGCCCAGTAATTTGTTTTTTGTGATTCGCCGTCCCGTGTTTGGTAATCACGTGATCTCAAGTGACATGTGGTATTTACAGCTTTTACTCAATAAAAATCAAATAAATGCAAAACGAATGTAGAAGATTTTGTAATTTAGAATGTAAACATATCAACTTCCGGTTTCTACTTATTTACTAAATAATTACGCTTTATTATTCAGACGTTTACAAGTTTAAATCAATAATTACACATCAAACCTTTAACAAGTGTCATCTAGCTTTCAGCTTCAAGACCTTTTTACTTAAGATTTTTACGGTTCTAAAGCCGATTAACGAATAAGGAAATCGCGTGACTAAAGGGCGCCGAAGATAATTCGACACTATCTTCATCACATTATAGGACTTTTTAGGAAAAGGGCAAAACTACCATGTGCAAACAATAACGTTACAATAGCGTTAACGTCTTTTTTTTCTTTTGAATTTTACTCACAACGATTTAAATATTCTTTTTACCTAAGTCTAAACCGGTATTTCAAATCGATCATCCTGTTTCCGCGCATTCCGCACGCAAATTTCAACGTATACTCATAAATCTACGTGAGTTTAGTATGATCGTTACAGAATTGGCCGAGTTGAGGGTCAAATAATCATCGGGGTCATTGATTTCTTACTGTAGAAGCTGTTATTCTCTGCTTTCAAGATTCTAAAAGGAGTTCACGTATTACAGTTGATCAAAAGGACAATGCTATGCTTGAAAATTCTAATTTTGCTGTGCGTGACACGAGCTTATAACCCATTCCAACATGATAAAATTTTTAGACCAGTCGAAATTTAAAGAAGTAGCAGACGACAATTGTAAGTTGATGAAATCTTTAAAATCCTGGTCTTTTTGGACAAAAAACATTGTGGATAATGAAGAAATTGCTTCTAACAAGCAAATTCTTCATTTTCCACAATGTTTCCAAAGCTTTCATAATGAAGGTCATTTAAAAGCGTCACTGTCTGGGAATGGGTTAAGACAATGCTAGTTTTTTTTTATTTCTGTATGTGGATTTATGTTTTGTGCGTAATTCACACACATATGTACACTAATGGGAATGCTGATTTAAGTTTAAAGGAGGGAGGCTTACTCGGAAAGTAATGAATGAATTTAAACCGATTCCACAGTTATGACACTTTCAGCGCATTCCAACTTCTCAGTACTTTTAGTCCTTTGATTTTTATACGTTACATAGCAGCGGACAATTGCTGACAGTGCTCTTGGTTCGTGTCTTTTTATATGTGAATATAGATTTCAATTCTCCATATCATATATACAAACACGTGTTTTCTCTTGTAGAAGACAATTGTCGAGGTTAGTAAACATACTTATAAATAATAATGATCTAATTAAAACTTCAAAAAAAAAAAAAAAAGATAAGAGTTGGAATTGATTAAAAAATATTGGCGTCACCTGGGTTTTGAAACCTTAACGCACGCAGAAGGAGACCACCAGAGAATATAAATAGTGGAATAAATGGCATAAAAGAAAAATCACCCCCTTCAACCAAATATCCGCTGCCCGGACAGACGAATGGAGGCTCACGATGAGATAATTTTGATCGTTTGAACGTTGGTGGATGATCAAAACCTCGTAACTTCAGTTTAAATTAGACGTATTTAGGATGCTATAATCATCCATCAACGATGTTTTTTAAGAGTGTACTTAATTGTACATTACGCACGTGAATATTATGCGTAATTGTAGTTACGCCCTTGAAAACTACATATGAACCCTTATTTTACATAATGACAATAGTGAAAAATTGATAACTATAGTGTTAGGGTGCTATTGATTTCGTTCGATTCCACTCTTTTTATTGCGTAGATGATATTTGTCAAATAATATAGGTTGAAAACAAAAAAACGGCAACATCAATGACTTGAACAGCGTCACTCTGAGCAAACTTTTCCCAACCTTTTAATCTTCTTACAGGCAGCAGCTATGTAGGCATATTATTAGTCTACAATTACCGCAAAGCAATTAAGGTATTCTTAACCCATTCCCACACATCAACATTTTAGACTGGTCCAAGTTCAAAGAGCGTGCAGACAAGATTTTATAGTTGATGGACTTACAAAAATATTTATCTTTCGGGTATATAAAAATTTGGATAATGAAGAAATTGCATGTATTAAAAAAGTTCTCCATTTTCCTCAATGTTTTTAAAGTTTTTTTTCTTGCGTGGCGTTAAAAAGAGTCATTGTGTGGATATAGAGTATTGACCCGTCCAACTTCCAGTTATTCTACAAGGCTAATTAAATAAAACCGAAACAAAAATACCATAAAGGATAGAAAATGCTCTTACTCTTACTGAAGTTTTACCTGGAGGTTGTTTGTTTTTGGCTTACTCAATTGAACAATCGCGGTGTCCATCAAAGAATCAATCGGATAATCAAATCATTCATTTAGACTGAAATGAACTCCAATAGTAGACGGTATTTATCTGAAGCATTTTTTTGGTTTTGCAACTAAAACGTCGCAGCTACAGCGAATTGTAAGCCTATTGTTTTAGTAATATAACGGCCAAATTGGACAGAAAACCTCACAGCGGTTAACGTTTATTTGTTTGAATGGGTTTATTGGCTCGTTTCACGGTATTTCACGGTAATTCAGTCATATCGCGGTGCCTGAAATATCTTACCAAGTTTTCCTGGTATTTACAATGGTTAAAACAACGGACAATGCACGGAATAATTACTCAAATATGGAATACTCAGATGTAAAAGCCATATTACAACGCGATCTTGTTCTTTTTGATGTTCATAAATCTTGACGGGTCAAGGAAATCAATCAAAAAATTCATCGAACATAAAATCATTCATTCAGATCGAAATTGAACGGCCGACATTAATTTGAAACTTCTTAGTTGATTTGGAGACACAAACGTCGCAGCTAAAACTGCTGCATGAATAGGCCGTATTTACGACTTTAAGGTCGCCAACAAACTGTTTATCGTTTTGGTAAGATGTTACGGACCATATTTGCGCCATTTATTTCTTTAGTGGACCTCAGTGGGTGGGGGTCAGCGATCCGAGATGACCGGAAATCAAACAAATACATATAGAAAATATAAATGAGCCTATGCGTGAGATTTCCAACCATTTTGCATACATTGAGCACCCTGGACAGCCATTCGGGGCAAGTAGAACATTCGCTGACTGTTTAAAGAAGCTTTTGGTCAGTATCTATCTACAGAGCGCAGAGTGAAGACTCTGATCAGACTGTGCGGATGCACAGGCTGATCTGAGTCTTCAGTTGGCGCACATGTGTAATGGTTGAAATGTCACGCATGTGCTCAAATGATAAGAGGTTAAGATGAGTAAAATAGTATAAAAGGGAAGAATGAGGAAATTATTGGGAGAAAATTGTGAAAAAATCTAGGGTTAAAGTTTCGTTTGTGCGATCCAAACCCAAAGAAAAGTTGAAGTAACGATTGCTTGACCACACAGTTTTAGCAAACATTAGCAGAAAGCAATTATATATCATAAAATACACCTAGATTGATAATTCCCCCATTTACTTCAATACGTGTGTAGTGATGTAGCATAGAAAGGAAACCCGTTTATCCTTATCAGAGCAGTGTGGAGAAATTCTCTATCTACCGAAAATTTTCCAAACCTTCAAAATTTAAATTTCCTTCATCATAAAACAGCACTCTCCATTTTTGATGTTTAAAGTTGTTGAGATATGACGTGACAATGTCAATATTACAGACAAAAATGTCAAGAGATAAACAGTAACTCCGCTTAAGTCGATTATTGAAAAGACGTTCAATACGAATAAGCCCTGTCAAACATGTCTTTTTCAACTTTCATTTCTTCGCTCCGGGAACGTGCATCTTCATGACAGAGGCTTGTTAAAACTTTTTTCCACACCTGATACTGGAAGTTTTGTACGTAAACCCACTCCAACACAATGAAATCTAAGACGGGTCCAAATTGAAAGGAGTTGCAGACGATAATTCAAAGCTTATGATTTTTTTCTATTTTTTAAATTTCTGCTCAGAAAATATTGTGGACAATGAAGAAATTGCTTATCAGGCAATTTCTTCATTTTCCTCAATATTTTCCGAGGTAGTGGGTCAGTCGACACATGCACTTTGCCTTTATCTACTTTTACTGCAGCTAATGCTCAACCAAGTTCTAGAAAAAAGCTTTCGAGCATCGTTAAAATATAAGAAAAAATACGATATTTTTATAAATGTCTATACAATTTATAGACTCTTAGAACCGTATCGCAATAAACCTTAGAAGTGCACATCGTGAGAATTCACAAATTTATAAAGGCGCTGCACTTCCCGTCTAATTGTTGTTTAAATTGGACATAAATGTGTTTACATTTTGAAGAAAAATGGCTTTATAGAGATTTATCTGTATACATATATCACAAAGAAGACTTTTACTATAGAAACATTTTAAACAAACAAACAAACAAAAACATCTCACGTGCAAAGCGAGGTACCATGTTTAAACTTTTGCCTTTTATAACTAGTCTAGACTCTGAGAAGTGGCAGGTTACTATTTTAAAAAAATCCAAAGAATCTCGCTTTTTTATCTTAGAAAACTTTGTGGAGAAATGAGAAATTACTTTCAAGAAGCGATTTCTCATTTTCTCACATCGTTTTCAACCATATTTAGCACCTATTTTTCGACCAAATTGCACTTTGAAATATTGTCTGTAACTTCAGATTCTTGTCTGGTAATGGATTTAACCCTTTTCTGTTTTTCAAATTTTAGACCTGTCCTATTTGGGAGAAGTTGCTGACGACAATTAAAAGTGTGTGCAATATGAAAAGTAACTAACATTCAGGGTAGAAAATATTGTTGGAAAAGAAGAAATTGCTTGTTACAAGCAATTTCTTCTTTTCCAACAATGTTCTCTCAAATAAAAAAATCACAGGGACTTAAAAACCAGGGATTGTACAGGAGAGGACTAAGAGCATTCAAATAGATCAGAATAAGCACCAGATAGGCTAGATTTCAAGCAGTTGTCCTTTACCTAAAATGTCTTTCCATGGCTGTGTTACACCACACCGTAAAAATATCGGATTATGTATCATGGATTAATATGGAATAAAGATACCTGCCTTCTAAACCAGCAATTTACGGTTAACGGCTGTCTTTAAAAATGTATCATATCGACAGTAAACTATTCATTTAGAGTGGAACTGAACTTTCAACTCACACATTTATGGTAAGCATTTTTTGTTGGTTTGGCTATTTAAAACATCGAAACTACAGCTTATTCAGTGTACTAATTACGTTTAGGTAGCCAACCAGCAATTGAGTTTCGCTTTATTTTACTGACACTAAATTATGCAACTTAACGTCATTTGATATCGATGGTGTTCTACGAAAACCTCGTAACTACAGCTTCTTCCGAGCGGTTATACCAAAACCTCCTAACTACAGCTTATTCCAAGTGGTTTTCGTAGAACTCCAACGATATTTTGTCTAACGACCTTGTGGTTGGGCTCTATCCGAGACTGTCTATTGATCTGATGAAGGTTCTTTTCTGTACTCTACTAACATCGGCGCACAGACAAATCGAAACCCGAATATTTTAACTGTTCCAATTCGCAATAAAACTACACCTACTTTAGAATAAATCAACACCTAGATAATGTAGCACAAAAATTTCTTTAGTCTCCGAAATGATGATTATGTAAGTGATATTTAAACCCATTCCCACACAATCCCTCCTTTTTACGCCCCTCAAGAAAAAAGCCTTGGAAAATATTGTGGAAAATGAAGGAATCGCTTGTCATAGTTTTCTACCCACTAAGAACACATTTTTAAAATGACACCATCTGAAAATGTATTCTTCAACTTCTTTTAATTTTAGAGCCCTATATCTTTCGAAATATTTAGTAAGAAATGAAGTGTTATGGGGCTTTTATCGTGAACGAGAATTTTTTCACGCCATGACACAATTTTAATTTACTCAGATAAGGATTGATCGCATGCTTAAGTGTAGACAAGGTGTTTAAAGTGGTTGATCCTGGTTATAATGAAGTTTAATATTTCGGATTATCGTAGATAGGAGACACTTATATCCAGTAAAGCTATGTTTAACTCGAGATGAATTATAAAAAAGGTGTCGAATTCGATAATATAAATACTTAAGAGAATATTTTTGTTTCGTCGAAGTATAAAACGAAAAAACTATTCATACTAATGTATGATTTCGCTTCGTGTGATTAGTTTTTTCATTTCACACCTCTGTGAATACCAGAAACAAAACAAAAATAAACAAACAAACAAACAAAAATTTCATCGTTTCTTATAATATAACGATATCAAGAGAAAATGGCAAATATTTTACAAATTTTGATACATTTTTTATTGAACTACATTCTATTTTGTTCGCAAGCATACAAAATTGCCGTGTGCTCAAAGTTTTGTTCATTGAAGTGTAAATTTTTTTTTTCGGCCAATAAGACCACTCGTTTCTGATAGACGAGACTAAAACTTGAACTATATTGCAATAGACCGACAACAACACCCCTAACCTTCAATCCCAACACTCCGAAGATTTGTGTAGGGCCTTTCAAAAATGGATGGTTTTTGAAGTATCCTGGCTGTCAGTTATAAAATCGATAGACCAGTCACATCACTCATTTAAACCGGAAATGATTTAATTTTTACATTTCCTCTATCAAAAACGAGCGTTCTGATTGGTCGAAAAAATTAATTCATACCTCCATGAACAAAATTTTGAGCACGCAGCGATTGTGTATGCTTCCGCACAAAATAGTCCCATACAAAAAGGTGTCAAAATTTGTAAAAAATTCGTTTTTTTTTCACTCAATGCTATTAAATTACAAGAAATGAAGATAATACTTTTTGTTTTCATGGAGATATGAACCGAAAAACCTAATCACACAATGTATGAATCCGCTTCGCGTATTTATACAGTGTGATTAGGTTTTTCGGTTCATACCTCCATGAGAACAAAAAATATTCTCCTCATCTCTTAAGTGAACGATTAACTCCAACATTTGTCGATGTAAAATATGAAGCATTTTGTAGGTATTACGACCTAAACGTCGTTATCACAACATATTCAAGCTAAAATTATGACGTTTGTGTGAATTTTTATCACATGTTACCGACCTCAGATTTCGAAATCCAACGGCGTTTAATATAGTTAAAATTTCCTGACGGAGGTAGGAGGCGCTCCGTCATTTAGAATCTTGTGGTAGTCACAAGTTTTTCAAACCTTTCTCTATTTAACTAATGGTTCATCTAGCCCCCGGGAATGAATAGAGTAAATAGTTCGATTGGCCTCAGCGTACTCATGGTGATCTTTTGTTATCTTTGATTATCTGCCATCTGCCATCTGAATGTTTTCAAATTTCTGAAAGATACTAGATCTTTCATGAAGACAATGAACGAATTGAATACATGTCATCTTCTATCAACCAAAAAGGCGCATGGAAGACATTTTTTCTTGCTATATCTCTACGGGTTATATATTTACTCAGTCCTTCTTTAACTAGCTGGAAATGCCGAAAAATGACCAATCGTGACTGTCAATGAAGGAATATATCGACCAATCAAAGCTTTCTTTCAGCTCGGAATTGAGATTTGAACTCCAACATTTGCGTGAAATTATTTTGTTGTTCTGGCGACTTTAAACATCGTAATAACAGCTTATTCAAGCTGTAGTTACGACATTTAGATCGCCAACCAACTATTCAAACTTTTTTGTTACATGCTACTTGCCATAAATTTCGCAAAATAATGCCGTTTAAAATCGAAGCGGGACTTCCTGTTGGAGTCTGTGGGCGTGGCCAACGTAGTAAGTGGGCGGGCCAGCCATTAGCCAATTGGCCCCGGACAAGTCAGTCTTTTGTATAGAATTAAAAGAAACTTATCTGCCAAATAGCGAAAGAGAAAACATTGTTATTAATGAACAAATAGCGAAAGAGAAAACATTGTTATTAGTGAACCAATCATTTTCTTCGTCAAGAACCGTATTTCTACCCTTCAATGTAAACATTATGATGATTTTCCTTTATATAATGACTTATCGTTGTGAATCCAAAGTTTGCTCAGATAATGCATCGACGCGGATTAGGTACCTTAGGAGTAAACCAGAAACATTGTTTTGTAATGAAAACTACGCCATGTCAGAGCACGCTAAAAATGAAAATACTCAAGCAATCAGGCAACAGAGAGAGGGAGAGAGAGAGAGAGAGAGAGAGAGAGAGAGAGAGAGAGAGAGAGAGAGAGTTAGAGAGAGAGAGAGAGAGAGAGAGAGAGAGAGAGAGAGAGAGAGAGAGAGAGACAGAGACAGAGACAGAGACAGAGACAGAGACAGAGAGAGAGACAGAGAGAGAGAGAGAGAGAGATAGAGGCAGAGAGAGAGGCAGAGATAGAGATAGATAGAAACATAGAGAGAGAGAGAGAGAGAGAGAGAGAGAGAGAGAGAGACAGAGAGAGAGAGAGAGAGAGAGAGAGAGAGAGACAGAGATGATTTAAGCGCGACTCAGATTAGTTGATTGGTCAATTTACCGATCGGCGTCTGAATGGCGCACCGTTAGTTAATGACATTTTGTAGGCAATAAAGGATGTGTGTGTTTCTTTATGTGCCCGAGCATAAATGTCCTTGTTACTTCGCATGTTAAATACCTTGAAAGTATGAACTCCAAAGATGCATGTAATAGTTTCATGGAAGTAACTCAAGATTGAGTAGGCACCCCCAAGTTGAGTTCACGTCTGTATTGTTAATTTTCATTTTATGAACTTTATTTACCTTCTTTAATTCATGTTGGAATAGATAAAGGACTCTCTTAAATACCTATAATACCATTTGTGCTTGTCCAAATATGGTCAATATTTTTCTTCAAAATATTGATTCAGAAAATATAGCTAGAATTGACGCCAAGAGATAAAAAAAAAAAATAAATAAAAAGACAGAGCTCAACAAAATGATATTGTTACTTCCAGTCTTTTTAACCTATAAAATGTTAGGAAAGTAGGCATTTTGTGTCCTCTTAATGCCTACGATGTATTATGAATTTTGAAGACCGGTAACTTTGGCGTATAGTACAACATACGGACGAAGGCGAGTTCAACTAAAGCTAAAGAGAAACAAAAGTATGAATTTGCCCGTCAAAACATTTTCTAATGAAATAATACCAATGTTAGTATAATGAACAACCACGAATGAAAGACACGATACTGAAGTTAAGCTAGAAATTAAAATGAAAAGAATACATGGCAGATACAGTTATCGAGCCGAACTTAATTCAAATGAAAGCAAGTCTTTTTTTCCAAGCATATGCATTTACATAAGGCTGCGAAAATTGTCCAAGTCTAATTTGCATTATTTTCACCACTTTCCTGCTTGTCTGAAGTGTACATCGGACCATAGCCATCACAATTTACAGCTCTAAGTAATCATAGTACATAGGTTTACCTCATGTTTTCAGTTTTTGACAATTTTATCTTTTCTTATTGTGCTGTATAAATATCTCATTATATTTAATATAATATTTAATATTTCAATTGAGTTTTTTTTTTACTGTTCTACCTGAAAGAGGAAGTTAGGCACGTGCGAACGTGTTGCTATTAGCTTTTACTATCTTGGACAAATGGCATATCAACCATCAGTATAGGCATTGTCGCATGCAAAAAGTTTCAAATCATCTGTGCGTGGACAGCACCATTTGTACATTTTATATAGAGTGGACCAACCTCCTTTTAGTACAAACCAAACATAATGTGTAGAGATGGATACACAGACAAAATAGAAACATTTTGATATTTGATTGAAAATGATTCGAATTCCTCATGTCAAGTCTATCGCCTATCAAAACAAGCAAGCTATCACCTTTGTTCCGCAAGATAAGATGATAGGCCTTGGAATAAGAACAACCAACCTGCTGCAACCCACGAGGTATAATGAAAAGGGTTATTCGACCCTGATGTAAGTCGCTTCCTACGACAGACCACATACGGAGGTCTAGGTTCGATTCTGCAGCTAACAGTGCATGCTCACACTTGAACTATAGAAAGAATGGTCAATGCGGAATTAAAATATGCCCTAACTAAAGACAATTCGGTTTTTTTGAAGCGATTTATCTAAATAGTTAAATCAGTCTAAATAAGTTCATGTATTAAAACTGTCAGCCTGAAATACCTCTTTTAATCTCACACAATCAAGGGCTTTATCGGTATACCGCACTGCTGTTTGTCTTAAGGCAATAAAGCACAAGCAATTATATTTAATTGTCATATGGTAGAGACCATTATGTGATGTATTAACGACGATAATGATAGTGGGAAAAGTAGGTCAAACCGTCTGAGAAAAATGGAACTACCAATCATCGTGGAACAATGACCTTCACTAGTTTATAGCAAGTAAATAATAAAATAAATAATAAACAGCAAAGACAAATTGATAGAAAAGTGAAGATAGAGTGTTTGTTTAACATAAATGCCCTCGAAACTGGAGTTTTCTATACAAACATGTTTTTTACAGACTTGAATTTTATTTCTAGGGAGGACCTTACCACTAAAATAACATCAGCCATTTAGTGGTCCTATCACTAGTCATACAATGATTAGAGGCATTTCCATTTTCTCTCAGTTTATAGATGAAATCAAAAAGTGACTTTGACCTTAACAGGTGACCTTGAAATTGTACAAACAGGAATGCCTTTCGACTAAGAATGCACGTGATAAAAAAAGCAGTTTCATTTCCCACTCAAAAAATTGGCATAAAGTACTCATATCATTGTACGAAAGGTGGGTTTTACTTTCACAGATGACCTTGAGCGTAATACTAGCTAAAAATCCTCCCCCTAAAAAAAGGGGAAAAAAGTATTGGAAATATGAAATCCGTCGTTCAAAGCATTTTCAATAGTAAAACGTTTTAAATGTACATGAGGGTTCATTACACAAAATGACTAAATATACTTTTGTCTATAGGTGTTTTTGAGTCACCTTGTTGGTTTTGTTTTCAATGATGGGGATATTTCCGGTCCAGAACAACGTTTCCGATTAACCTTGCACAGAATCAACCCATGGTGCTACCTTTTTTCAAAGTATCCGTTCCCTGTTTTGAACAAATGGTTGCATTGAGACTGAAATGAATTGTATCTTATCTAATGATTTCTTTTCTTAGACACTAATTATGTAAAAATGCCTTATTCTTAATTCGAAGAATTAGGCATATCAAATATCAATAATTTAATTTTTAGTTTCGTCTATCAAAAACAAGCGTTATGATTGGTCGAAAAAATAATTCATGAACAAAATTTTGAGCACGCAGCGATTTTGTATACCTCCACACAAAATAGTCCGATACAAAAAGGTATCAAAATTTGTCAAGTTTTTGGTTTTTTTGCTCGATGCTATTAAATTATAAGAAATGAAGAGAATATTTTTGTTTTCATGGAGGTATGAACCGAAAAACCTAATCACACAATGTATGAATCCGCGGGTTCATACATTGTGTGATTAGGTTTTTCGGTTCATTATCATACCTCCATGAAAACAAAAAATATTCTCTTCAGCTCTTAAATAAATGACGTGGCTTGTTTTCAAAATCCTTGAAGTTTCTTTACGAAGGCTCATGTATCGCAAAACATATGATTTCAGAAGGATGTTACAGCAACAGTAAACGAAAAGCATGTTGTTGTTGTTTGTTCCTTTTTTCTCTGAAAATGATGTCTGGCAACGTTTTTAAGTCTTGTCGTTAAAAGCGATACATTCTTTTGAGAGTGCGTGGCACCCTTATTTCAAAGTTAAGTTCATATGTAAATAGAAATGGACGCCATTGTCATTGCGAACCGTTATCCATAAAAATCTGCCTAAATTGCGTAACTTTATGAACTTGAAAATATCTTATTTTTTATGAAATCACTTTTGTATGATTATTACTATACCCTAAGAAAATAACTTTGGAAGATATTGTGGAAATTGAAGAAATTGCTTATAACACGCACTTTTCTTTATCCGCATTATCCTAGCACAAAATTCAGATTTTATGAAATCATCTAGTAAAAGATGTTGTTTGCAACATTTTTGAATTTGGAAAATTCTCTATTCTTTCTGTTCGTTAATTGGTTAGTGTATAAAAAAGTTAATGTACAAAGTCATTAGTAACTTTGTCGTTTTTTAAGACATTGGCATTTTTAAGTTGGAATGCGGAGCAATTCCAACTTAGATTTAACAAAACCCCAAAATGAACACAAAACAATTTCATTTGGGGTTTCTTGATAACACATATCACGTGATCTCCTAGATATGAATATACCTCGGGTAAGTTCTCATCTCAACTTGCCACGGAAAATCAGTTAGTTGTAGCCGAAGACAATAATATGGCACATGTAAAGGATGATATAAAAATTTGTTTAGAAACTTCTAAACATACTTTAGTTTGCTTTAAATTATTGAAAAATAAGGTAATAATCAGCGCAGTATTTTTCTTTTTTGTGATGCGCTGTCCCGTGTTTGGTAATCACGTGATCTTAAGTGACATGTTGTGGTCATGTGACCATAGATAGGCAATGTTTACAAATATGGCTCAGGTCGCAAATGCATTTTTACAATAATCACGCCGCCCAGTGCTTTAAAACATTTTAGAGCGATTAAGGGGATCGTAAGCATCAATCAAACCCGATTATTGTGAGATTTACAGCTTTTACTCAATAAAAATCAAATAGATACAAAACGAAAGAAGAAGATTTTGAAAATTAGAATGTAAACATATCAACTTCCGGTTTCTATTTATTTACTAAATAATTACGCTTTATTATCAATAATATACATATAAATCAATAATATCACACCAAACCTTTAACAAGTGTCATCTAGCTTTCAGCTTGGTCCTTTTTACTTAAGATTTTTACGGTTCTAAAGGACTTTTTAGGAAAAGGGCAAAACTACCATGTGCAAACAATAACGTTAACGTCTTTTTTTTCTTTTGAATTTTACGCACAACGCTTTAAATATTCTTTTCTCCTAAGACTAAACCGGTATTTCAAATCGATAACCCTGAAACAAGTTTCTGCGCATTTCCGCAAATTTCCACGTATGCTCATAAACTTGAAGTGAAAATCTACGTGAGTTTAGTATGATCGTTACAGAATTGGCCGAGTTGGGTTTCAAATAATCATCGAGGTCATTGATTTCTTACTGTAGAAACTGTTATTCTCTGTTTTAAAGATTCCAAAAGGAGTTCACGTATTACAGTTGATCAAAAGGGGAATGATATGTTTGAAAATTCTAAATTTGCTGTGCGCGACACGAGCTTATTACCCATTCCAACACGATGAAATTTTAGACCAGTCGAAATTCAAAGAAGTAGCAGACGACAATTGTAAGTAGACGAAATCTTTAAAAATCCTTGTCTTTTTGGACAGAAAACATTGTGGATAATGAAAAATTTGCTGTTAACACGCAATTACTTCATTTTCCACAATGTTTTCCAAAGCATTCATAATGAGGGCCATTTAATAGTGTCACTTTATAGGAATGGGTTAAGACAATGCTAGTTTTTATTTCTGTACGTGGATTCATGTTTTTGAGAGTTTTATACGCACATATGTACACGAATGGGAATACTGGTTTAAGTTTAAAGGAGGGAGGCTTACTCGGAAATTAATAAATGAATTTGAACCGAATGCCTCAGTTATGACCCTTTCAGCACATTCCAACTTCTCAGTACTTTCAGTTCTTTGATTTACGTTGTGGGCCAACTCGAGTTTAAACAATATTTTCAAGATACATATCAGTATCAATAATCTATTTCAAACTCTGTAATGTACACATAAAGTAAAGAATATGTTGAATTATCTAATCGCTGGCCCGCCCACTTACTCCATTGGTCCCGCTCATTGACTTCAAGAGAAAGTTCCGCTTCGATTTAAAATGCAAATTTACAGCTAGAAGTATTCCCTAAAAAAGTAGAATGGTTGGTTGGCAACCTAAACGTCGTAACTCAAGCTTGAATAAGATGAAGTTACGACGTTTAAGTCGCCAACTAAGCAAAAATGGTTCACACAAACGGCGGCCAATGTTGGAGTTCAAAGTCCAATTCCGGGCTGAATGATTGGTTTGATTGGTCGATTCATTCCTTAATTGTCAATTGACTCAGTGATTTATTTTGTAAGCGGAAAGTGCGAGTTGTGAATCATTTGAGCTTTTTTAATTCATTTATTATCTCGGTATATTCTTCCTAATTCAACTAAAATCGCGGAATGTTTTAAGCGATATGAAGGAAATTGTGGATTATTTTGAACGATTATAGTGAGTGATTTGATCGAATGGAATGGAACGACAAACAAACAGTTTGAATGAAATTGAATAGGATGAGCGTCATTTGCGGGAGTACTTTAGGGGCACTTGAACACCTTATGTCACTAAGAGTATTTAAATCTCTCTCACTGTATCTATTTGATTACAGTACAGCGTTCCACAATGTAATCATACTTATGGACCGTCGAAAACTTATAAAATGTATCATTTTTACCTTGTTTTTTTTCTTGATTAGGTTAATTTCAACCGTGTACCTCTTGCATCTCAATTGATCTAAGTTCAGCTACTCCGTTCTTTAGTTAGAATGTGAAACATTTGCAACGTTGATTTAACAAAATCGGAAAGTCGAAATAGTATGCGAAGAACACAATACACAGATATTAATATAGGAGTATTTAGAGGTTGCTAAGGACAATCCGCTTGAAGTATAAGGTACACGCATTACTATCAGGATAAATATGTGTTCATAGCCCTCTAAATATCCTTTAGGATTTATCTTTGAAGAATTTAAAAGATAATACAGCGTGTGAATTTGTCATTGTGTGTGGTGTTTACTTATTTGGCAATCACGTAATAAAAACTTTGCAGGACACTGGAACATTTTCTTAGAAGCCCGGTTTCGTTTTCTGAATGACCTGTTAAAATACTCTAAGAAAGTAGTTATTATACATTTTGGTCATAATTTTGAAAAAGAAGAAGAAGAAGAAAAGTGTCAGTGTATGTTTGTCTCCCGGTCTGCCGGTTTAATAACAATAATTAACATTTTGCATTTACTTTGTAAATAGGTTAGACACAATGCTCATATTTGGCATGATCATTAAGTACATCAATACTAATCTGCTGGTACCAAGATTAAGATATAGCAAAGTCAATTTTCTGAAAAACTTAACCAAAATAAATAAAAATTGCCAATTAATCAAGCCCATTCAAAATACAACACTATTTTTTATAACGATGAAAGCTTTTATCGATATACATCTGCCAATACCAAGGTCAAGGTCATCTGACAAGGTTAATATTATCAAATACAATTCAAGTCTATGTGCTGCCAGAAACATGTTTCCACTCTCTTTTGTGATCTAGAAGCGTGTGTTGCCGATCGAAGTTCATTTAACCATTACTAATTCCATATTAACTAGTAGTAGTCCAAGTTAGAATTGCGAGCAACAAAGAGGCTACAGTTTGGTTCTTTGTCTTAAAGTCCAACCAGAATGTTTGTCTCTGTGATATCTCGGATAATTCCGAGATCCTGTCACGTGGGATGAAAAGTTAGGAGACAACTCAGTCAAATCTTAGAGAAAATCAAGTGGACATTCTAAAACAGAGCTTGAAACTTACTCACAGCATTCGTCTCTATAAAACTATGGACATGCTTGATTTGAGATAAATAAATGTTAAATTGAGCCCATTAGGTCAAATATTAATAAAACTTTTTGCTCGCTATATAGGTTACATGTTCGACTCAAATATCTTGAAATTTCAAGGGAATGTTTACCTTTGGGAAGTGAAAAATGGTTCAACTTAAGTGTAAAATACATGTATGTTCAGTAGTCTACATATCAGACAACTTTCGTTCTTCACACAGATCTACGGCTAAGGTCATGCCGCCTGAAAGTCTTACATTTATGTGTGGATCTTATAATAAACTTTGGAAAGCTATCACTGCTTGATAAAATAGTATGGTCAAATTAAGATGATTGGTGACAAAACCAAACACTCATGACTTAATATATCTCCAAAAATTAACGATGTGACCTAGGAAAACTGAAGAAAGGCTAGTCCCTAAGAACTAGGTATCAATGAAAGAAGCTTTCTCCAACGTATCTCACTGTCGATCACTTAGTTTTAATAACGAATATGTAACATAGTTTGCGTGTTTTTGCACTGTAAAAAATGTACATTACTTGTAAAATCCCTACCACGCTAGAAAGACGATCTCAAGGCTTTCGTGAAAATTTGCAGATGCCCGTAGTGTTCGCTTCGTGCTTATAGGTATTAGCAAGGGAACTGACTGACAACTAGTACCGAGGTAAGGAGTACGTTTAGAGCGTGCATAAAGTAATCATCTTACCCGGAAATCTCAGTGTTCCAAATACTCGCAGGGAAATTGCTTGAATTTTGCAACAATGCTGAATTTCTATTGAATGCTTGATGCGCACTTGGTTTCGAGTTAGTGTTGTAACTGCGTTGATTCTGCCCTTTTACTACTTATTTATGACGAGCGCATTGATACATGTATTTAGTATTCGCATTAGGAATGTATATAATCGATTCCGACATTTGTTTAAAGCATATGCTGTTCTTTGAATAAATTTAAAATGATGACGAATTTTTTTCTGATTTCACCTTGATCGTTGACCGTCTTTAATTTTCGAAATTAAGCTTCCTTCCCAACTATTAAAGGTATCAAAATAGCAATACGATATACATACTAATCAACACAATAACATCAATGATAAAGTATTTTCACCACTAGCCTTAATAAAATAGAAATAAAGAAAGAAAAATAAATAAATAGATAGATAGATAGATAGATAGATAGATAGATAGAAAGATAAATTGATAGAAAGACAGATAGATAGAGAGGGAGAGAAAGAAAGAAAAAAAAAGAGAGAGAAAGAGATAGATAGAGAGAGAGAGAGAGAGAAAGAGAGAGAGAGGGAGAAAGAGGGAGAGAGAGAGAGAGAAAAAGAGAGACAGAGAGACAGACAGACAGACAGACAGACAGAGCGAGACAGAGACAGAGACAGACAGAGAAAGACAGAGCACACATGAATTTTAGGTCCAATTGACATGTACGTACCTTCTAAAAGATTGATAGTACCCGTTTAACACCTAAAGCACAATAAAAGCAGTATACCTTTCAATGAGAGGTCTATTTAATTATCGGATAGCTATATTGTAGCCCAAATGTAGTCGAAAGAACAAGTCAATAAAGTCAACTACTACAGATCTGACGATTAACAACTGAAGACATAGAATTACAATCAAATTTTCACGAAGATATAAAATAACGCAAATGAATTTATATATTTTGAATAGACATTTTTGCAGAAATTTGACAATTACCAACCGAGAAAATTTTAGACTGGTCCAAATTAAAAGAATTTCATACAATTTTAGCTTTATGAAATTTAGATTCTGTCAACCCTATGGGTAGAAAACTTTGTGGAAAATGAAGAATTGCTTGTTCAAGCAATTTCATCATTTGGACAATGTTCTCCTAATTGTTTTTCTTGGGGCGTCAAAAGCGTCATTGCGCGGGAATGGCTTAAATTTTTAACTTTGCCCCATCGTAAACAACGACAGTGTTGTTATATAAAGGGATAAATGACAATTGTGTGGAACACGAACGATTTCGTCATACTTTTTTGAAAACTAATAACCGTACGTTATTTTTCTGATAAATATTTTTTCCTCACAAACCATCACAAGGATTCATGATATTAACCAGGTATGAGCCACCGCTTTCAAAGAAACGTTTTCGACTTTCCTGCAGATCATGGGCGATAGAAAAATCAACCGACCTTCTCGCTCTGATCTTTGTCCACACGTGACCACAGCGGTTATTGGACGCTGGTCGCGTTGAAATCGTATTGAATACCATTCGTTCAAATAAACTGACGGAACGTAATTGATCAGTATAAGAAGATTTAAACGAACCTAATAAAGAACATAATTCGGACAAAGTTGCGAGAGATTGAGGAATTGCTCGTTAAAAAATATTTCTTTTTTCCCACCAAGTTTTCTACCCTATGTGGTGGTAATTTTTAAATCTGGGTATAAATTTAACTTATATCGGAAATCTTTAAACCTTTGACAAGTTTCTGGATAATGGGATGAAAGGTTTGTGATAGAAGAAGCACTTGTCTCGTCTACTGCACTCCTAAAGGACTTAGACATTAATCGGCGTTATCTTGCAAAATTTATTGTCAGTAAGATGCAACAAAGAGTAAGATGGTTTGTTTGGGACCACAGCTTAAATAGACTGGAACTATGACGATTGAGTAGCTCAGACAGACCCCCGCCCCCCCCCCCCCAAAAAAAAAGTTTAACATAAATGTCGACTAATGTTGCAGTTCAAACCTCACTCCCGGTCCACATGTATACCAATAGTTTAACTGGTCAATCCATTCCATTTACTCCGACTTGTCAACTAGGAAGCGTTTCCTGAATCAGTTAGCGGTAAACTTATATCATATACCCCACATAGGAGAGATCCTCTTGTTTGCATTCGGTCGGATATGAGATTAAGCCCAACGTACCATGAACCTCAGTATAATAGCTTTTGGACAATATACCATTATTGCACGGTATTTACACCTTTATAGAGTGACTCTTTAAAATTTTATAAGTAAATATTTTAACAAAAATGTTCAATAGATCATTGATTTTGGTCACCAACGAATAAACATTGAACGGCAAGTTTTGTCAGAGGAGAAAATGTTATTTTTTAATAAAAGCTTATCGTGTACGTTTATCTTGCCTGTACATTTTAATAGAAAATAATTATTATTATATACGACATTTATACAGCGCGTATACGTTCAAATGCGCTTTACAGAAGCAAACTAAATATATAAATATATATACACACGTTAATTCGTTTATTGAATGGGGTTCAACGCCACTCTTAACAGTATTTCAGTAATATCTCGACAGCTTGAGCACCTAATAATGGATTCCTGGTATTTCTCACACCAGTACTACCACTACATCTTTCCTAGCCTACAGCTGCTATCCCACTTAGGTTTACGATTATCCACCCATTGGTGAGAGACAAATGTCGAAAAGAATATGTGCCATCGCCGGCGATCGAAATAAACACGTTAAAAGAAAACTAAAACGAAACGGATAAAAATGAAAATATTCAAGACATCTAGAATCACAAGGAGAAGTTTGCTAGCTAAAAGACGCAGTAATGTTCTTTAAAAAAAGATTTAAGTCGGAAAAAGGACCTATAAGGAGTTGATTAAAATTTGGTCAATTTTCGTTTATCTGTAAAAATAAGTAAGTCTTCAGTGCTTCCTTAACCCATTCCCACTCAAGCCCTCCTTTTTACGCGCCTCAATTATAGAGCTTTGGAAAACATTGTGGAAAATGAAGAAATTGCTTGTATCAAGCAATTTCTTCATTATCCACAATGTTTTCTACCTAAAAAGATGAAAAAAATTAAAATTCCATCAACTTGAAATTGTCATCTGCAACTTCTTTCAATTTGGACCAGTCTAAAGATTTGTTGTGTGGGAATGGGTTAAAGGATATACTTGTGGGTGAACAACTAATTTTGGGCGGCAGAGAATTCTACAGTAATGGAACTTCGATGTCCGTACGTCCTAGTGACGTAATATATCCTTGAGATTGTTCATGTAGAGATTAAAAAGTTAAGGTTAATATTTGAGAACGAATCCTATGTTGCGCAGGTATCCATCGTAACTCTTTCAGAACTGGAGATATATGACGGCGTCTCGGTGTTTTTGTGATGATACGATGATACGGGCTGAAGTATTCTGGACTATTTTGCAGCTTATTCAAAGTATGTTTTGCAGTCAAAACAGTGAAAAATATGCAATAATCTAACGTTGAGGTAACCAAACAGTTTACAAGAATCTTAAAGTTGTCAATATTTAGATAGTTTCTGATATTACATATTAGGCGAAGCCGTGTATAGCAGGATCTGCAAACGCTATTTACGTGTGATTCCATGTTCATTTGAAAGTCAAAGAATGCTGACTCTTCGGATTTCACCAACTTCGGCAACTTTAATTGATATATCTGTAATTTGTTTCGTATGATTCTTTGGTGCTAAGACAATTAATTCAGTGTTTTCGGTGTTAAGTTTGGGCATATTTTGGTTCAACCAATCAATGAAATCGTTTAAGCACAACTCAACGCGACTGACAGCTTCATGTCTTCAAAGGTTGTCATTTGGTTTAAAGGAAAGATAAGGCTGAGAATCATCTGCAAAGAAATAATGTTCAAGATCGTTCTGCAGATCGTGCCGACTGGTTGTGTGTACACAGCATAGTTTTTAGACTCAATCACAGAACCCTGGGGAATACTGTATTTCATCAGCACGGGGTCCGACAAATCATTGTTTTTAATTGGTCGTAGACCAATTTATATAACCATAAACTCGAGATTGTGTCGCTGCAATTTACCAAAACTGCCTTTAGCCCAACTGGACGTATATTCTGACGGGAAAACAGAAAAAAAAATCATTTTTTTTACAAGTTGAGATTTATCAAAAGGAGTAAAGGAAAACTGGACGGTCACACGCTTTAAAGATGAATGCTTCAAGGATTTTCCGCTAGTGATGAACGCGTCTTACCAACCCTTTCTTTCAATCATATCGAGGTGTAAGTAAAGATGATACTGCCACTCAATTATTTTCCAGCCATAAGTTAATCAAAGTACTGAAAGTTCTTCTGGAGAGCAAATTTGATTATTATGCTTTCAAGCTGTCTAAAGAATTCGCCCAAAGAATAGTAACAATTGTTTTTTCCTTTGTTTATAATCAGCGCTGTTCAGGAACTTGTTAATTTCTGCCCAGAAAAAGAGAGGGTTTTGAAATTTCATGAACCTGCTGTCAGCATTTGCTCTTAAACTTAAGTTATCATATTTTCATAATTTTTCTGTTTGGGCTTTATAAAAAAAGCTTGCAGGGATGATCTAACCATGACTATTTAACAATCGAGAATTTTTGAAAATTTAGTTTCATAAAAAGTTGCTTTTTTGTCGGTATCCATGTTGCATCAGGGTCTTACGTTCGTGTAAAATAATATTAGTTCTAATTAACATTCACGGAAATATCACACACTAGGATAGAACCTATACGTGTTGTGAAAGTAATAGGAATTAAAGTTGTTTTACCCTAATTCTAAAGTCGGAATGCAACGATATGTCCGATTTCTCAGTGACGACCAATTACAGTGCGTACGGCACTTTGATTATTAACTGGTTGATGCGGTCGGTCATGTAGTTCTTCATCCAGGAAACCGGTTTCCTAGAAATGTTGAAATGCTGTTCTAAGGAAATTTCGTATCAAAAGCCGCCGTCAGATCGAGTAGTACAAGAATAGTGATATTGCCCAAATCTAGGAATTATGTAGATGTTTAAATAATGCTATTTCCATCAAGTGGAATTTTCTGTAAATAGACTGATGCAATTCATGCAGGTTATCTTCTGACAGGTGTTTTTCTGTCTGAATATCCTCAATCTCTTCAAGCATTTTTGAAACGAAAGGTAAATTCGACACGTTGATTGTTTAGTTAATTTGTGAGGGCCAGGTGTTTTTAACAAAGGTTTTACATGTGAACTTTTAAACGGAAAAGGTTCATAGGATAGCTCCAATGAAGTGTTGATAAGTTGCGTAATGAGTTCAAAAAGTCCATTGATTCACGATTTAAGAAGCCATGCAGGAATAGGATCCAAACCACAATTCTTGCCTGTAGATTGAAGTATGATACGTTTTACAGGGAGCATGGCTACAAATACATACACACAAAAAGAAAATGAGTTTACGACCATTAATTCAGGTTTTTAATGAAAACAATTGGTGCTATAAAGTTGTTTACAGCACATACCAATAAAGTATGATCCACTCGCAAATGGTACCTATTCGTTACACCCTCTAGTACCTAAACCCATTTATACATGTATAATTGCAATACTTCAAAATAGAGTATTTTCATTGGCCCAAATCGTATCACGTGATCAAATCAATTGTACTTTATAACTCGATAAAAGACAGAACTATTTTCGACAAAAATAGAAACAAAACAATGTCAGGGATATCCGATATTGGGAATTCACTTCCAAGAAATACCCAACTTGTTTTGTTACTATTTATAGACATCACCCTTTGAATTTCGATTTCCTCGAATTCTTTTATACTTCCATGTATTTTCAATAAATAGATAAACAAATAGTGTCCTTATAACAATTACAATATTCGTTTTAAACATGAAGATTTCGAAAAACTCACCTTTATTAGCCGTAAATCCGAGATGTCGAATCGGCTTCGCCACAACAGCATGCATCGTGTCCATGTGGTAGGTTTATATTTCTTGTCTCTTACAAAGCATCTATTCATAATTCTAACTGTTATCGACCCAGATATCATAATTTACAGAGTTTAAAGTTAGTATTTACTCATAATAATTCCAAATAAATCCAACGAATGTTCGAATTTCCATTTCAAAAAATCCAAGCGACGAAATAAAATGTCCGCCATTACAACGACTCGAGCGATAAACTGTGTCAATGTACCCATACGCCTGTCAAAGAAAAAGTAACTCCGCCCACAGTTCGTTTATTTGTTTTTATCTTTATCTCTCTATCCGTTTTGGATTTGAAAATAGACGTATTGCAATTATATGGGCCGAGTGTATTTTTCACTGCGTTTATTGGAGTATAAAGTGCAATTGCCTTAGCACATGGCTTAAACATAACGCCCTACGGGCGTTATTTGCCATGTGCTAAGGCAATTGCACTTTATACTCCAATAAACGCAGTGAAAAATACACTCATCCCTATAACAAGAACTATTCAATTTTTGTTTCGTGACCTAAATGCCGTATCTTCAGCTTATTCAATATGTATATACGACGTTTATGTCACCAACCAACTATTTATATTGTGTTTTATGCTTCTCAGCATGTACATTGCAAACTAATGTTGTTTGATATTCCGTAACAGATCAATTAGTGTGATCTGAGATCCGTCAATTAAAGGATCGATTAACCAATCAAAGTGTTACTTCAATCCTTCAGTGATTATCACCGGCACATCCACGAAGTCATTTTGTCGGTTTGTCACCATAGCGAGGAAACTACAGCTAATAAAAGATCATATGTCTTTTAGTTTTTACCATCCAAGACAAATAAACAGAACTGAACAGAATGATCCTTTATTCAACCAGGTACTCTTAATCTACAACAGGAGGTTATTACAAACACATTTTTTCAATCAAAGCATCCGGTGTTAGAGACAGACAAATGGAGACTGATAGGGACAATAGGATCATTAATGAGAGATATATTGCTATCGCGGGGAAAGTTTAAAGGGTTTGACCTTCATACGCTCCTGCAACTTGACTGCATCACCACTTTTTCATGCACGCGCAAAGAAAAGCGATGAGTAGTTGCAGGTATTATTTGGTTAACCAGTCTGGCTTTGAACTTGAATCGAGTAGGCAAGCCCTTTCCCGTACAATCCCTGATTGTTACGCCCCTATGATATCATACTTGAAAAAACATTGTATAATAAGCAATTTCTTCTTTTTCTTCAATATTTTATATCATATACTTATTGAATTGTACTTACTTTAACATGTCGTATGTTACCTCTTTGATTTTTGACAAGTCTATTAAAACAATAAATGGTTTAAAACATCGGTGCAGTTCGTTTTCTATCACAGTTTATCAAGGAATTTAGCAGATTTACATAATGTCTGTATGAACTTTTTGATAGGCCTGAACTCGATACTACATGTATCAACTATTAAAACATGCTATAGGATCTCTAGCGACGTTTCTGGAATAATAGTACTTGAATTTCGAAATTATAACTCTCACAAATTCGTATGAATTTGTGAGATCGTTCGGTTTCATATGCAATAAGAAGTATTCATGATCAAATCTGTGATAATCTCTTAAGTCAAGAGAATTCATCAAAATTAATCTTTCCAAAAAAAGAGAACCACATTCCAGCAAATAGAGAGATTCCTATCCAAATTTATCTTCCGAGCATAAGAATGGATTCATAACGCCCGGTTTGTACTGGAAGACTAAAATTGACCTAGTGACCCAGTTTTTGACCAAATATGATCCAATAGAAACCTGCACCAAATGTTTATGGCGACAAACATTCTGACTTATTGTTAAAAAAGTTGAGCTAAAAATGTAGACTCTCCTCGTTCAGACTCCAATGTAGAACTTGACCGAGATTTCATATAGACAGAACTCTGACCAAAAATTAAGATATTGCTTAAAAACGTAAAATGAACACAAGGTTTTTCTAATTTTCTACTAGGTTTTACCCAATGTGACATCGTACTTGAGTGAGATTTTATGAAAGCAAATATTCTGACCAAGTTTCAAGACATTTGTGCCAAACATGGCCTACACACTATGCACGCAAGGTATCAAAAGACGGTAACGAAGGATACTGGATACAGCTATATCACAAAACCCAACCTGAGCAGTTTAAGCTCATGTGAGCTTAAAAGAACGCATTTATTTATACGGTTTTTAGGAACCTACACACATTATCGCCATCCTCTCAAAATGTCATAGGAAGGCTTTATATTCGTGTGCTTCCATATATTGTTATATAACTTAGAATTTATCTTGATTTATCTTGCCGCAAGAAGAATGGCAGGTTTTAATTATCCAGGAAAACCTACTTAAATGAAGCTTTTTCATGACATTAATCTTTACCATTGATTTGATGGCATCTCAATTGTGCTGATTATTGCTTTTCAAAGCGAGTTGTCATATCGTATTGATAAAAGTTATATAAACATGCTAACTCAGGCAGGAATGATATCAAACCTATAGAAATCTAAATTTGGCATTTCATTTCAAAACGCTTCTAGAATCGCTTGATTTTTACGTTATGTGAATAAATCAAAGACAAGAACAAAAAAAATTCAGTCTTATGAAACAGCGAATATTTGACCAATATAATCAGTCATGGTACTCTGACATTAACAACTCATCTCGTTTAAAATATTACAGTATGTTTAAGGACTCGTTCATACAAGAAGCTTATTTAAACTTCATTACTGATAAAAAAAGTTAAAAATTGCACTCGCTTGTTTTAGAACAGCATCCTTCGATTTAGAAATTGAAAAAGGAAGATATCAAATGTACTTTATGAAGATAGAATCTTTAATTTATGCAATCAAAATTCTGTTGAAAGGGAAATTTTACTTTATACTAGTATGTCCTTTTTACCACAACATCCGCAATCAGTATATAAAACCTTGTTTCTGTAGATGGCCTAATCTCAGTAAGTTCGAAAACCTTTTGACATCAAAATAAAAAAAAATCATTTTTTGATTTGGCAAAATTTATAAAAAAAATCAAATGGGATGTCGCCCAGGGCTTATCTTAGACCAACGGAACGTAGCCATCGGTATGCTGGCTGGTGGCGTGAGCCAAAGTTCCATTGGATTGGCCAGCCAAATCACCAGATCTGAATCCGATCGAACACCTTTGGGACCATCTGGGTAGGAGAGTAAGAGACAGGAATGACGTTAATAACGTTAGAGACCTGGAACGTGTTATGCGTCAGGAATGGGGTCGTATCCCTATGGCCATTAATCGTAGGCTCATTTCCAGCATGAGAAGACGCTGTGATGCCGTTATTGGCGCAAACGGTGGTCACACAAGATATTAAATCTTTGTGTTACTTTTACTTCCCTTCCCCTACCATGTTTGACGCTGTAAAACAAACACGTATGACCTCGAAATCATCTGATTTTTTGAATACTGTGGCTAACACATAAAAGATCGATGTGTGGAAATGTGGTTTAAATCCAAAGCTAGACACCGGAGAAATTGGCTGTAACTTACGAAACTGCTAAACTTTTTTCCCTCAGTATAGTTTCCTCACTCATTTTTGTCCTAAAAATGTTGACGTTCGTATTGTTTGTAACTTGTATATTGCTATGTGTGCAAATAGCACAATTGATTGCAATTAAAATGTTTGTATTGTATTGTAATGATATATGACGTGTAGTTTAACCACACTGTTGTACTCACGACCTGTTAACAATGATCACCAGATTCAGTTTATACACTCCGACTTTGTACCCAATCTTAAGCAATCCTACTTTTTACGCCTCAATAAAAACAAATAAACAAACGTAAGCAATGTGGAAATGGAGAAATTACTCATTACAAGCTATCTTTGCATTTTCCGCAACAGTCTTCACTACAAAAAACAGATACCCCCCACCCTCAAAAAAAAGAGAGAAAAAAAAATCAACTAGAACATGTCGTCTGCAGCTTCTTTAATTCGAACCAGTTTGGTTCTGGTAATGCGTTAATGTCGAAATACTTAAATTGCAAAAGATTGTGTTTTTTTCTCAAAATGAGTTTTCCCTGTGTCTAAGAAAACTGAATTACATGTAGTGAAAAAGTAAATTCAGACCGGTAGGAGGAATCAGGAGCTCAAGAGACTATACTTAACCCTTGTCATGCTGTATAAATTACCTGTCTGAAATGCTGTCAAATCAAAAGGCTGAAAGCACCTGGTAGAACTTTTTGATAAAAAAATCAATATTTCTTTTGGAACTCAACTTCATAAACAACTCTGGCAGGAAAAGTACAAGCAGGGGGGTGTAGACTAAGTTCAGCCTGCACATAAGTGCAGTCTGATCTTAGTCTACACCTCCTGCCAAAACCGGAATATTCCGGGTTCAGCATGACAAGGGTTAAGATATATGCATATTTTTTACCCATTCCCACACAACACAATTTTGGACTGGTCAAAATTGAAAGGAGTTGCAGATGACAATTAAAGGTGTGTGAAATTTTAGATTTTTTTTAATTTCTATGTAGAGAACATCGTAAACACGTAAACAATTTCTTTATTTTAACAATGTTTTCCCAATTGCATTTCCCCAGGGGCGGCAAAAGGCGTCATAGTGTTGGAATGGGTTAAGTTTTTGGAAATAGACAAATAGTTTATTCAATATTTGAAGAAAACAACAACACCCCCCCCCCAAAAAAAAAAAACAAAAAAAAAAACAAAAAAAAAAGAACACTCAACAAAACAAAACATAACAACAACAACAACAAAAAAAAAAATATATATAATAATAAATAATAAAAAAAAACAAAAACAAAAAAAAACAATTTTGTCATTTTGTTATTTTTCAGGTTTCCTTTGATGACGGATCAAGCGTAATCCGGTTGTAATAAATGGACCATTTGGGAAATTAACAAAACTATGAAGAGATCGGGACCTTTTAAAGATAGTAGGAAGGTTCCTTTTAAAATGAACCATTATTAAGATAGAGTGACCAGTCTGCACTCACTAGAAATACTAAGTTCAAAATTTGTCACTTGAACAACAATTTAGTTGCATTTCGGCGAAATCCACACGTTCATACGTTCCTGGTTTCCCAAGTATTTACTTGCTGCGTGTTAAACCCATGTGATCAGGGGCTCGGTATCGTTTCGAACCTACGACCCTCGTAATCTTTCAGATCATTTGACTGCAGCCAATCCGCTGAGCCAATGGATCATCGGGTTTGACATTGGAATAACATTGAAATGAGTGATCGCGAAAAACCTGACGCACCTTCACGATATTCCCCGACTTTTCCGCAAAAATGGCGCACCCTTAAACCTTATTATGGCTTGGCCTACCTTTCGAACTTTAACAGTATCACTAATTACTCAAATGACGTGTTCAGTCTTTAAGCCATTCCAAAATGACCCCCTTTTTGACGACCGACAAGAACAGACGGAAAAATATTGTAGAAAATGATGAAATTGCTTGTAACAAGCAATTTCTTCATCACTAACAATGCTTTCTACCCCAAAAGACAAACTTTGAATTGTTTTCTGCAACTTCTTTCAAGTTGGAGCAGTCTAAAATTATGTCGTGCGGTAATAAGTTAATTCCTAAACATAAGCTTTAGTTTGACGATAATAGACATCGTAGAACATATCGCTAAACTACTCACAAAGTATCTGCTTGTCACGTCGGTATATATCGGACTAGACAGGTTTGCACCCCTTACCCACTGCTAAGGAGTGATGAAACCAAGTGTTGCACTTTTAAGATCATTACTATTTTCAAATTTTTAGATTTGTTCAAATTCAAAAGGGTAGCTGGCGATAGTATAAAGTAAATTCATATAAAAAAATCAACCATCCTATATGATGGAAGCATTTGTTAGAAAAGAAGAAATTCCTTTTTACAAGCACAGGCAATTTTTTTCTTTTCCACAATGTTTTCTAAAGTATAACATCAGAAATCGTAAAAATCAGGGATTGTAAGGGTAATGGTTAAAAAGCGTTCACGCTGATTATAGACAGCAATTTGTTGAACGACTGTTGAGTTTCCCTTAGACCATTGCCACACAATCCCGCCTTTTCACGCGATACAAGAAATGAGCTTGGGAAAACATTGTGGAAAATGAAGAAATTGCTTGTGACAAGCAACTTTTATAATCTCAATTTATTCAAAATTCGATGCGGAAATAAAGATATATTTTACGTTAAATTATACAGTAGCTGCGTGAAAATGAAAATAATGATTTATAACACAAAATATTGGCAAATTATGATTTATAACACAAAATCTACAGTTAACGCAGAAACTTAACATATATCTAAACTTGAAGTTTAAGTAAATTCTCATTTGAGTACGAAAAAAGTTTTATAATCTCGGGCCCGGGAAAGCTTTACCAATCTTGCAAAGGTAACGCATTGTACACTATCTGGTAAGCATTATGAATATGTCTCAAAGAAATTATACGTGTTCGCTTGTTGAAATAAAACGAATAAGTAAAAATTCCTTCATTTAAAACATCTGACTTGAACGTACATAATAATTTGATTCAAAGAAAAACAAGCCTGAACATGAAGATCCATACTGGTATTGTTTCCACTTCTCATCTACGTTTATAAACCGACAAATTTTTGAGCGACAACAAATTAGCCCGATTTTAATAACCACACTTATTATCTGTTGATTTTTATGCATTAATGATCAATACTAATTTAGGAAAATCCGTTGCTTCGCATATATAAAGGAAAGAATCTATAAATGTCGGATTGATCAAATTTCTGAAGATGAGCAAGGTCGGGAAGGAAATTTTGGGTGGATGGACAGACTTTTAGACTTTAAACCACTGTATTTTCTTTCTAGCCCTACAAAGAATCTGAAATTTATTTTATGAAGAGTTTAAGCTAAATCATCATCCACGCATTTTGTTAGCATTTTATCGGTAATTGATGTTTCGTTTACTACTGTCAGATCGGTTTGCGGGCGCTGTGACGGGCGTTATGGTTTACTTGCTGTTATAAGCCATGCTTCACACTTCTACTGGTCGTAATCAGTCGAATTTGCGAGTCGGTAATCACGTCACGCTTGAGATATCAATCGAAATAAGGCGACATTTAAAGGGTAGTTGCTACTTGAGGGCCCATTATTTGGACTGGGTGAGCGGAAAAAGGACAGGGCTCAGCTTTTTGAGGACAGGTCGCCTTTCTGATAGGATTATTGATTGAATGGAGTTTAACGCTACTTCAAACAGTATTTCAGTAATATCGCTGCGGCGGGAGCACCTTACAATGGATTCCTGGTATTTCTCACATCAGTACTACCACTACATTCTTTCCTAGCCTCCAGCTGCTATCCAACCTAGGTTTACGATTATCCACCAATTGGTGAGAGACAAATGTCGGAAAGGATGGGTGCCGCCGTCGGGGATCGAACGCATGACATCCAACTATTGAAGATTGGGCGGCTTTTCTTGTAGGACCTACCTGGAGCACTGCAGAAGGACATTATTGAAAGGCTGTGCGTTATTGAAACCGTGACCGCATCTACACTGAGCGGGATATTGGTCGGTGTTTTCGTGTGTAAAAGGAATCTGAATAATATAGATCCTGGTATAACGGTTTTTTAAAAAAATACAGTTGTATGGAGGACACAGGTTTCGAAAATAATAAATCGAACCTAAATACGCACTACTTCTCTTCTTCCTTAGTGAGTATCTACTGGGTTTTCCGAACTGGGTAGCACTAGTGGATGTCAACGTCCACCAAAAAACGGGGGTTTACCCGTAAAAGCTATAGCAATCGCTTTGATTGAATAATCTACTGTTTTGCGCTTTACCAATTAAAGTTTTATTTCAAATATTATTTTTAACATTGGTTTAATTTTGTAGAACTAAGAAAATAATGAACTAAACTGAAAAATACGTGGACTTCATAGTTATGCATAGATTTGGATCAAACTTTGATCATAGAGTCTCCAAATTCTTCTGAAAGAACCGCTTTTAGAGTGACCTCACTGGAATTTACTTCAAGAGGTCGTTGAGTGGTAAAAGTAGTTCTCTTACAAAAACTAGTCCAAAACGAAAATAGCATTTTCAGTGCACAGTAGTGATCGACATGCTCAAATGTTTACTTCTTCACGAGTCCTGCATGTATTCTACGGTTTTACGCTTGATTTAGACGTCTCCGTCATTGATTTATAACACAGATGACGCCAAACGAAGGGCGTACCCAAACAAACCGACCCTTTTTTAGGTGGAAAAAAGACGGTGCCTGTACAATGGCTAGACTAAAAACAACATCAACAAAAAAAGCATTCAATACCTATGGTCCCCCAAAAAATCCACCCATGAATGAGGGTGAAGCACTATAGAAGTCCAATGTCGACGAATGTTTTGTAATCTGCTATAGCGTCATTAATATGTGTAATTTTATATAGAACAAAGATGGCCGAAAATCCGGTGGAATCTGACCTTTCAAACAGCGATTCCCAACAACTCGGGAAAATTTCGGGCAAGGATTCTTTTGACGGCTTTTGCTTTCCCGATATACACCACCTGTTGGGAAACACGCCTACGTCATCGGAAAACTTTCTCGGCGGATAGGGAAAAGCGTAAAAGCCGTCACACTTTGCCGTTTCTGACTCCAGCTTCAAATATGATAATGAAAGGAAGCTGCTGAAAAAAACGGCTAACTATGTGACTTATTTAAATGTATTCTTAAAAAAGAGACATATTCTCTCGTTAAATGTCATTTAAAGACAAAGAAATGCGCACAGTTATAATTCTTGACAGACGAGCTTTAAGTATCACGGCTAAACCACCCACAGTACATTGCGTAAATAACAACAAATGTGGCTGCGACCCAAGTTAGAGCAGATGCTAACAAGTACAATTTGACTTCTTTTTGACCAGCTGGACACTCTCATTGTCTTAAAGTTTTTAGACTGACGATCTGTTCGAATAAGGGAGGCAGATGCTTATATTAAATCTCTTAACCGCTAATAGACAGAATAGAGATGGTTACGTGGGTGTGCAAGCATTAGGCTGATACAACATTTTGTCACCTCTTTTAAGCAACAGCAATGATTTTTTAGTTCGATAACGGCTCTATATTAGATATCTTGGAAAAAAAATCTAAAAAAATCAATAATCTTAGTTGTTTCAATCAGTATTGTTTTACTCTTTTTTCCATTTAGCACTTCAAATGTGTCTGCAGAATGCTCTACATGGTCTGTCTTCGTTTGATTGATGGGTCGCTTGCTCCGCCCGTAAAGCCCCAACGGGAAGTTCAACTTAGATATTGAACGGCGTTGTTTTACAAAATGAATTGCCTGTAAAATGGTTGAGTGGCAACTTACACGGTGCAATACAGCTTGAATAAGCTCTAACGTTTTAAGCCCGCCAACTAATAAAATACTTCATGCGATTGTCTGCCAATATCGGAGTTCAAAGTTCACTTACGGTCTAAATAAATGATTGGTCAGTTAATTCTTTAATTGACAGCCCTTTACGACACTAATTTTAGACCCTGAATCTACCTAAAGCACTGAGTCTCCTGATAGAGGATTAAAACTCAATATTATGGGTTCGATCCGCAGACCAACGCGACGATTAAACTAACTGTCACTCGAATGTAATGAAAGGGAAATCCTATTTGATTGTTTTATACACGGGGCATGTTTTATCTGTTTGGGACGACACTCACGATGACAATCAGTATAATCGAAAATTAACGAATATTTCTTACTCCGAGCCCCTATGGAAAATGACGAGTCTTAGGTTAACATGGTCAAATAAAATGTATACCCATTATTTCGCTTTGTTAGGTGACGGTAAGGAAGCCCAATGAAAATCTAAAGCTTGACATAGAGTCTCGTATTTAGGGCATTGATTGGGACACACTCTTATATACTAAGCATTGACTATGCTCTTCGTATCTATCTGTGGTAAATAGGACGTATGGTGCCAATCCGTAGAATAATCTTATATCGTCAAAGTTTCGGTCTAGCTGAGAAACCAAGGAAAAACCAAAGCGCTTAAAGCCTGATAGATGTATACAGGAGATAAATAATCTTGGCAGAAAAAGTTTGATGGAGATGCCACTTTCTACCAAAATCTACTGTCGATTATGCGCAGATCTGCCAATTCGTGCGCTAGGGGACACAACCTGTCCGCAATAATTTTCATCCCGTTGAGGTATTGTAACGATATATTTATATGTATACATCGTTACATATTTTTCACCCGATCAAAATGCTTTGAAGGGATAAAGGCCATCCAAGAATCCTTCCTGTGAATTTGGTTGAGTTTGGTTGAATTATGTTCAGTACTTTCTGAGAAGAAGATTTTGAGAGTAAACGTTGACGGACGGACGGACTACGGACACCACATCATGACAAAAGCTCGTTGACTTTCAGCCAGTGGAGCTAGCGAGAGAGAGAAAGAGAGTAAGAGAGATGGGGGGAATGGAGCGTGTAGCCAGGTTCGAACTAGGAGGCTCCTGCGTGCGATGTGTGTATTCTACCACACAGACCAATTTCGTTATGTAAATATGCGCTTTATAATCTCCAGATAAAAAGAGCGAGAGAGGGCGGGCGGTCGTTTACCAAGTTAACATGATTATATACACCTCTCAAAAGCGTTATGTAGACGTTGCATCATTTGGGTAGAATTCGGAGGTAAAAATATATAGACACAAAGTCCGAGCACGACCAAACTGTTTTCAGACGGTGCGAATATGATTAATTTGTTAAACAAAACATTCCAATCGTGCGTAAAACCGACAGCTTCGCTTATCATCTTTATACAGCAACTTCGTCTAACCGGACCGTTTTAACATTGTTACTCTAAAATAAGTAATATTATTTTGGTATGAAACAAACACCTTATTGTTTCTTAACAATATGATCTGATTATATATGTCAAAATTTCCAATATATTATATATCTCCGTTCTTTCCTTCCATTCACTCGTCAAGTTTCGATAATTTTACCAAATTCAGAACACTCACATGAAAGTACTGTAAATCAAGCCGACAGCTTTCAATGAGTCATATCTCGCCTCAATCGGGCGTATTAATTTATGTTCAGATCCGATCTACTTTTCAGCGACAGAAGATCACACTGATTGCGGTAGATGTTTTTACATTATGTTTTCACATTAAACTCTGCATGGGTTTGAATTTTTAGCATGGTAACTTTAGCATCAGATTGCTTACGCAATCTCACGCTAAAAACTCATGTAAAGAGTACGAACATTTGAATTTTTAACCGGCTAATTAATAAATATCACACACTTTATTCTTATTTCAATTTTGTAGTTAAATAAAGTGGTTTTGCCCAGGTTTACGCAGCATGCAACTTTCTTTCAGCTTATATAAAAATCGAACTTCATTTTGATGGGAATATAATTCATGGGTGGTAATGGCGTAACTACCTCGAAAACTTGTCCCAGAGGTACATCCGGGCATGATCGAGATTGTGACAGAGGGTAAAAACCTCAAAAAATGATAATTTTGGTGATTTTGAAGTTATCAATAGAATCCAACATGTAGTCGTATTTCTATTTCGTTAAAACATTGAAAACTGCAATATCATTAATAGCTTTTTTCGTGGAATTTCTCGATGAGTGAACATATACATGAAAGTGTCTAAGATATATGCCACCCATATTTCTTCGATGTGGGCTATTTTGCAAATAAAGATTTTTTTTAAATAGAAATGACCAATGAGTGATACTGAACAAATACAGCGAATCACGAAATTGTGGTTTAGTGTTTGAGAAATAATCCAGCCACATATTCACTTTAATGCCGACCATTTTGAAAATGGAGGCGACTATTGAATGATTTGTTTGTTTGTTTGAATGGGGTTTAACGCCGCTTTTAACAATCTTTCAGTTATATCGCGGCGGCTGGAGCACCTAACAATGGATTCCTGGTATTTCTCGCACCAGTACTACCACTTCACCCTTTCCTAGCCTCCAGCTGCTATCCCACATAGGCTTACGATTATCTGCCCATTGGTGGTAGACAAATGTCGGAAAGAGTATTGCCGCCGTCGGGGATCGAAACTATTGAATGAACGACTAATTAAACTGAGCATGTCAACCTTATTTCACACTGTGTATAACCGTGCAGTGAGCCGAATCGGAAGTGACACTGACTGTACGCTAAATATATCACAGGTGAGACACCACAGTTTACGGGTGGAAATTTCTCAATTGAGGTAAATTTTATACCATAGGACGAATTTAAACGAGGATTTCGGTATTTGAAAGAGCTAATATTACTTGTCTCTCGTTTGTGTGTCGTTCTGTGTTATTGAATTTTCTTTCTGGTAAAATCCATACTTTAATCGACGAATCACTCATTTTTCTTTAATATGATCCGTCAGACGGACGAATCCAAAGTCATTTTGCATAACTAAGAGCATTAATTGTGACCTAGCCTGTGAAGAAGGATAGTAAAATCTTATTTCTTGAACACCTATACCATGTTATTCAGCAGTGCATTCTATTTAGCCGGGTACGACCGAGGAATTGCAACCCTGTCTTCCGATTGACTGTACGAATTAGTGACATGCGTACAGTATCAGTAGTGACAGAGGTCGCAGAAAAATCTGTGCGATAAGTGTCAGTTTAAAATATAATTCCCGGCAGCTGATTTCATCTGTTATCCTGTTTATTTGTATAGTCTTTGGGTTCGCAGGCAAACAATGCCAAATGCCGATCCTATAAACCTTTGTAAATATATATCTATGGCTTAGAGAAAAAAACATAGTATGGCTATATACACCACTTGTTGATATAAATCGCGCTCTGCATACAATAATAGTACTACTACTACTACTACTAATAATAATAATTATTATCATTTTTGGTATTATCGCTTTTTTTCAGGAGGACAACATATTTCGCAGGAGTACCAGTCTTTCATGCGGTCCTCTTACCTGGTGAAAAGGCCTTCATTCATTGACTTTGAGATTATTACATGTCCATCGTCGGTTTGCCAGGGAGCTCAATTCCATATTTTCTTGAGGGCCTTCAGGTAAATATAGAATGCCGGGGGGGGATATGTTTGGCAAACTAACCGTGGGCATGTTTATGTCAAAAACACACACACAAAAAAAACAACAGAAAAACAAAACAAAACAAAACAAAAAACAACAAAAAAACAAAAACACAATAGACCTAACTAAGAACGAATGTCAAAAGATTTTGTCATTGTACAAGTCTGCTAATGATTTCGATCGCACGCATAACTGTTTTAATAAAGGTTTCAGAACTTGGGTTTAATTGAATACTTTGAAACTTGATATGGGAGATAAGCGTTTTATCCCTGTTCATATGTCTTTAAGATGAGTACAAGTACTATGCCAATTTAGAGGTGTGCCACTAGTGACATAATCCATACGATAAAATCGGCTGAACCTTGCATATCATTATGGTCTCAGGTACGGTTTTACGTCTCTTTCTTTTGTCATCAACCCTTGTATTCGAATATTGCGCTTTACTCTTCTATCGAACAAAAATCTGTAATAGAACAAACATGTTCTTTGTCAGAATAGGATGTGATACTAAAAAAAATTACAACATATCATACAGATACCCTATAAAAGGGACAAAACTAAAGGCTATTTTACATCCGGCTTGGTCAACAAAACCGAGCGTAGATGCGCAATTTCGGCCTGACGCAAGTTGCCTCACAGGCTTAATTGGAAATGATGGCCCGCAAACTACTTGATTTCTGGACAGTAAAAACAATCTAAAACTGGCCAATGCAGTCAAAAATACCATGTTTCCAGCTACTTTTTTCACTATCTCAGTGCCTATTCAAAAATGCATGCACTGACAGCCAAATCCGCAATACCAACTTGCACTTCTGGTTCAGCCGAAAACAGGTGCACCTTCGAAAGGTCATGAACCTTTAGTTTCACATTTGCAAATGGTCTCTTTTTCATGTTTTAGAATCTTTTAGAACAGCATTTTACACTATTACTTATAAATAAGCAGTCAAAAATGACATTTCCTTCTATTTGAGAAATTGAACATGGCCAATTCGAATATTTCCATCAAAACCGTAGTCTGGCACCTGTAGGTCGCACAATTGGACGTGGGTGTAAATTAAGTGCAGCCCGATTGAGAATATTCGCACGGCTGTCGTACAGATTATCAGCTTATCCCGCCAGTCAGAGCAGCCTGGACAACCTCACTGCATAATTTTCACCTCTCGAACAGGACATTGTGATCAGTGTGCGTCTGTTGTCTCTCATCGGGTCTGCAAAAATTACATGATTTATATTTCTCCAATTTTTTCACCTTTGACGCACCTCACAGAAGTCCTAGCATTAAACATGCGCTGATCGAGTAACTTTTCCCAGAGGGGGTCTACACCCCAACGGAAAATTTTCATTTTTTACAGCTGAAAAAAATACTGTATATTGTATAGGTGTGTTTTCGTAATGGACTTTGATTATAAATGTTTAATATATATATATATATTTATATATATATATGACAAGTATCGATTCAGAGAATAAGATACATCTTAAGAATAGAAATCCTAGTAAACTTTCAGTGAACCTCAAACACAAGGCAATCATTGAGTAAAATTTTGTATAAACGGTGAATACGATATGCAAACTCATGGAACATATTGCATCTAAACGTCTCCAATTTAAGAAATTTACAGTTAAAAGTTGACTTAATTTGGCTATCTTTTTCGGAACTAATCGTACAGACTTTCGGAGCTAATCGTACAGACACGAAACATGGATTGGTCACTGCTCGTACAGTTGCTCTAGGCTAGGATATTATTTAAATCTTCATGGTATTTTCACCAAACGGAGCTCGAGGTTTTCATTACTAAAGACAATAATGTCATTTTACCAGTGGAACTCTTTACACTCTGCGTCAGAACATACTTTATCGGAGAAAAATCATTCGCATCCACGGACAGAAAAGTAAATCTCGCTGATTGCATGTGATTAATTCCGATTTGCGGATAGAAACACCGTTCCACAATAAAATGTAAAACAGACATGAAAATTGTGATCATTTCGCAATTTATTATCGAAAGCCGCGTTTAAATCCGCCTTGAAGTCTAAAATTTACCTCGATTGAGAAATTTCCACCCGTTTATCTCTTTAGTATCACTAGTGATATATTTGGCGTACAGTCGGTGTCACTTCCGATTTGGCTCACTGTACGGTTATGGACAGTAATCAAGGTCTCATTAAAAGATCAAACATTAAAATTGAGCTTGTGCAGAGCATAGCTCCTTCAATTCGGGATGGATTTCAATATAACTTGGTACAATTCAGAATTGTTCTCTATCATGAGTAGATGTATCATTTGAAATTAATATTTAGAAAGCTACCAAGGTCAAGGTCATAGCTCAAGGTCGAACGTTAAAATTAAGCATGCCCGGAATATAGCTCCCAGAATTATTGATGAATTTCAAAATAACTTGGCACAATTGTTCACTATCTGTTTAGCTTGCATTATTCTTTGGTCATTTCAATTTATGTTCTTTTGATTTTAATTTTTTTAGCATAATTCTTTAAATAAAATAGTTATCAATAAGAAACCGCTTTCCTCTCTTTTTTTATACTTTTTGTGACGGGGCTTTAAACTGGGCGCATAATCCGTCTCTGACGGCATTTGTTTTGAAAAAGTTATACTCTTTGGGAATTTTCTTTCTTCTAAATTGTTTTAAGCTTTTGACGTTAGGAGAATTCAATGGAAACTTCTTTTAGCTAACGATGTATTTTTTTCTCGAGGAAATATGGTGTTCAATCATTTTCAATATGGTACTACAAAATTTTTCGCTACGACAATATACGCATCCGGTAAACACATCTATTGATTGAATGGGGTTTAACGCTACTTTTAACAGTATTTCAGTCATGTAGTGCTGCATCCTTGTGTGCGTCGTCGTCTCCCGACAATTTTGATTTTCTGTGATGCCACTAGTATTACTACAGGCATTCATTTTAATTATTTGATTTGATTTAATGGGGTTTATCGCCACTTTTAACTGTATTTCAGTCATATCGCGGCGGCTAGAGCACCTAAATAATGATAAGAAACAAACTGTATCAGGTTCATTATGTATAAGTGAATTCATTTCTCTCTTGACAAACAGATCGAGAATATGACCAATTATTTTAGCTGGGTGCTTGCATGTTGTTTTATCCAGATATATTCTAAACTTACTATAACCTGAATTGAATTAAAAGTTTGAATCCTTTGCGACATTGGAAATAAAAGCTCCTGTCAAAATTATGAGAGATACTACGGTCACATAGGTCTCTATAATAAACACCCTCATTAATATTCTGAAAGAATTTTCAAATAGCTGGACAAATGACCAATCGCGATTGTCAATTAAGAGATCAACCGACCAATCAAATATTTTATTCAGCCCAGAGCTGAGCTTTTTAACTCCGACATTTTCCGCCATTTTTGTTAACCTTTTTTGTTGGTTTGGCGACTTAAACGTCGTAACTACAGCTTTCTCAAGCTGTAGTTACGACGTTTAGGTCGCCAGCAAACCATTCTACTTATTTGTAACATGCTACTGGTCATAAATTTTACAAATAATGCCGTTCAAATCGAATCGGGACTTCCCGTCGGAGTCGGAGTAGGTTGGCGTGACCAGCGACGTAGGTTGGTGGAGTCAGCGATTGGTCAATTTGGTTTAGCAACATTTTATCCCAGGTCGTTACGTATTTAGGAATAGCTATTGGCTTGAGGTCGCGAAATATGAAACCAGAAGTGTAACTTGCTACAGATTTGATAATTATATTTTCTTATTCTTTTTTCTTAAACCGGTATACAGTTTTCCTTTTCCCACGCTTTTTGAAAAGGAGATTTTAATTTCTTATTGCAAAATGGTCGCACCTAATTTTCAGAATTCAAATTTTGAATTAATTTTGTGGCTATTTATTTATAATTTGTCATAAAAAGAATTCCAAAGCGTACACATAATCCTAGCTATTTAGAAGAAATAATTACATTCCTATCACTTCATGTTATCTAGAGCTATAGCTATAGAAAGTTGTCGCTCAAATACAAGTATAATTTCGGATGTAGGCTATGCAGCATTTAAGTTCACTTGAGCACGTAGTTTTCATGTGAACTTTTAGGATCGATGGATGTCCGTCGTCTGTCTGTCATCCGTCATTTTTTGCTTCAAAAATTATCTCCTCCTAAACGGCTGGTCTAATTTTGAAATAATTTCATGTAAATATTCCTTGGGTTGCCCTTTACCAAAAATACTTATATCGCCCTGGTCCATTGCGCATTGGATGTGAGGCCCAAAAAGGGTTCAAAATTCGCAAATTTCAAAAATCTTCTTGTCTTAATCGACAAGGCCAAAAGCTTTCATAGTTCGTGTGTAGCATCATATAGGGGACCTCTACCACGTTTGCTCAAATTATAAATCTCAGGGTCAAAAACTAGGCCTCGAGTGCATGCAACTCGACTGAGATTTATTTCTCGGTCGATAAAATGACACTTGTATACAACTAAAACCCGGTTAAATCACAACACTGGTGGCAGTGTTTTTCTATAATTCGACGAAGATAATGTGACACCTGGTGAAGACCGACTTTCACCTATATTCACATATTACTGGTTAAAAAGGATCAAATTCCAATAGCTTATAAACAGAGAACACGTCAAAAACCCGATATAGGTTAATTGGTAAGAACAACACGGTCGGGTTTTTGTTTGTAAACAATTGACTATAGCCAATTGACCAATTGCGGCTGTAAATAAAATAATCAGTCGACCAATGAAATCATTCATTTAGACGGGAAGTTCAATTTGAACTCCAACATTATCCGCCATTTTGGTGAATCATTTTTATTGGTTTGGCAACTTAAACCTCGTAACTACAGATTATTCAAACTGTAGTTACGACGTTTAGGTCGCCAACCAACCGTCCTACCTAATTATGACATGCTACTGGCCATAAAATTTGCAAAATAACACCGTTAAAAATCGGAATGGAATTTCAAATCGGAGTCAATGGGAGGGGCTTAGGTGTCAGTGGGCGATGCCAGCGCTTGGTGAATTAGCATCTATAGGTGACTTATTCAGCTAGCCATTTATAGCTTCAAAATTAATTTTTAGCCTTGATTACGTGTGCGTAGACGAAAATCAGTCTTCGTCAGGCGACATAATATCGTCATTGCAATATATCAAATAATTTTAGTCCACATTAAAACTAAACAATGAGATGTTATAGTTTGAACTTGATTTTAACTCATTACCAGACTGCAAAATTTTAGACTGGTCCGAATTGAAAGGATTTGGAGTCAGCCATTTGAAGTTTATGATTTTTTTTTTCAACTTTCTGGGTGGAAAACATTGTGTAAAATGAAGAAATTGCTTGTTACAAGCAATTTCTTCATTTTATACAATGTTTTTCCTAATGTTTTTCTTGAGGGGCGTTCAAAAGCGTCACTGTGTGGGAATGGGTTAAAGAATAATAGCTGCTTGCCTAAATACCGACGTATTGTACCCTATAGTCGCGCAAGTATTTGCTTTTACGTTCATTTATATCATAACGTTGTCCGCAAGAGTGGTTTATATCCGGAGGATTACTCTGATAATTGATGTCTTAAATCATTCTTTTAGAACGTTAGTTACGCCAACCATTCTATTATTTTGTTACATATTTGAAGTAATTGTTGCAAAATAACGCCGTTAAAAATTCAAGTGGAACGTCGAATAAACTCTGCGGGCGGGGCTAGCAATTCGCTAATTTCACCAGCAGATTTTAAAATCATGATGACGTCATTGCGAATAAATTGTAGAGTAAATGACATTGGGCTATTTCGTTAACGTTTAACGGACCATTTATTCAACAACAACAAGAACAACAACAAACCAACAACAACAACGACAACGACGATGACGACGACGCCGGTTATGGAATCACGTCTAAATCGTTAATCTCACAAACACCCGTATAGTTTCTCATATGTACAACATATAGCTAACAAAGCGTACAAAGAACGCGAAATCCGATATTTGGAACTGAAGAGGAGTTGTTTTTAATTACGGGTTAATTGCGATGGTATTATCGTGTACCACCCGGCCAGGGAGGATTGACTCAGGTGGTGAAAGATGAGGGTCCTCCTCATATGACTGACTTTTAATTAAATAGGTTAAGAGCAGACTTTTTGACCAGCGACGCGACAAGGAACTATCTTAAAATGATTTAATGTTTAGTATCGTCTATCAAAAACGAGCGTTCTGATTGACAAAAGAACAAAAATCTTCATACCTCCATGCTCAAAATGTTCAGTACACAGCTATTTGTATACTTCCGCATCAAATAGTTCCATAAAAATGTATTTGCATTTGTAAAACATTTTTTTTTTCGCTTGATGTAATTAAATTATAAGAAAATGGAGAATATTTGCTTGTTTTCATGGAGGTATGAAACCATTCGTATTCATACAGTGTGACTAGTTTTTACGTTTCATACCTCCATGAAAACAAACAAATAGACAAACAACAATTCTCTACATGTTTTCATTTCGTTAAACAAATATGAGTCTGTATGAGACAATTCCAACCATCACACATACGGACATAATCTGATCAAAGTCTTCACCATACGTTAAATCAATATAGGTAGGAGTGTTTCGTCAGTTACAATATCTCCGACGAAGTGAACGGAAAAATTCTCGATTTGCGCTAACGATAAAGGATGACATGAAATATATTGGGTTTACCTAGCTGAACGCTGTGTACATGTATAAATCAATGTACTGAAAGTACTGAAGATGAATAAATGTCTTGATTTTGCATGTCTTCTATTTTTGATAAGAATGGTATGTGGTTTTGAATTCGCAAATAAATTGAAATATGACCTGGACTGTCAACCTAGAACCTAATACAGACAGTAAGGTCTTTTACATGAACAAGACATATGGAGTATGAAATTCAATCTTTTGCCACTCAAAAGTTAGGAAGCGGGTGAAGTTGGCAGGATATTAGACATTAAACATTCGATCGAATGACTAATTACAGAATAAGACATTCAAATCGGATTGTCTAACCCATAATTTAGAAAATAAGCCATTTCATTAGACATTCGCCCAAACTCGTTTTTGAATTTTACCCCCAAGTTAGACATTAGCCATTAAATTAGACTTTCCCTTTAAAACCATTTATGAAAGTATAACCCCGTAAATAAGACATTAGACATTCAAGACATTCGCCCAAGCCCTTTCATTAATGTTTAACCCCTGCATGAAACATTTGACATTGGATTAGATATTCGCCACAACCCATCATGAATGCCTTACCCCTAAATTAAACATTAGAAATTGGAATAGATATTCGCTTAAAACCCGTTAATGAATGTCTAACATCTAAATTAAACATAAGACATTCGATTAGACATTCGCTTACAACTCAGATATCTAACAACTCAATTAGACATTAGACATTCGATGTGACGTTCGCGAAAAACCCGTTCATGAATGTCTAACCCCTAGATTAAAGAAAAGACATTGGATTAGACATTTGCTTTAAACCCGTTTATTCATTCAAAGGGTCCCGGGTTCGATCCCCGACGGCGGCATTACTCTTTCCGACATTTGTCTACCACCAATGGGCAGATAATCGTAAGCCAATGTGGGATAGCAGCTGGAGGCTAGGAAAGGGTGTAGTTGTAGTACTGGTGCGAGAAATAACAGGAATCCATTGTTAGGTGCTCCAGCCGCCGCGATATAACTGAAAGATTGTTAAAAGCGGCGTTAAACCCCATTCAAACAAACAAACAAATTAAACCCGTTTATTAATGTCTAATCCCTTAATGAGTCATTAGACATTCGATAAGATATTCGCTTAAAACCGGTTTATGGATGTCTCACCTCCTTCTTTGACATGAGACATTCGATTAAAACCCGTTTATGTATGTCTAACCCCTACATTTGACATTAGAAATGCGATGAGACATTCGCTAAAAACCCGAATATGATTGTCTAGTCCCTTTATTAAACATAAGACATCGATTTGACATTCGAGTAAACCCGTTTATGAATGTCAAACCCATAAATCAAACATTAGACATTCGAATAGACATTCGTTTAAATCTCGTTCTTGGATGTCCTACCTCTAGATAAGACACTATACATTCGATTAGATCTTCGCCCCACATCCATCATGAATGTCTAATTCCTAAATTAGACATAAGACATTCGCCCAAACCCGATAATGAGTGTCTAACCCCTAAATGAGGCTTTAGACATTCGATTAGACATTCGCCCAAACCCGTTAATGAATGTCTGACCCCTAAATTAGGCATTAGACATTCGATAAGACATTCGCCAAAAGCCGTATATGAATGTCTAACCCCTAAACTAGACATTAGATATCCGATTAGACACTTGCACAAACCCGTTTATGAACGCCTACACAAAATTAGACATTAGAAATTGGATAAGACATTCGCTTAAAACCCGTTTATGAATGTCTAACCCCTAAATTGGACATCAGACATACGATTTGATCATCAGTTATTGTTAGAAATATAGATTTGTCTAGAAAATCTATATGAGATTTATCTAAAGTATAATGAAGTTTTCATTATTTTAATTTCACAGACTTGAGGAATTGGACACAGATTTTAAATGGACTATATGTACTTCTATCATTTATATTTCGGCTGTCTTCGAAGAAAAGCCGATTAAGTGCCGTAGCCTTGTGTGCGTCGTCGTCTCCCGACATTTTTGATTTTCTGTGATATCCCTAGTATTACTACAAGCATTCATTTTAATGATTTGATTTGGCTTAATGCGGTTTAACGCCACTTTTAACAGTAATTCAGTCATATCGCGGCGGCTGAAGCACCAAATAATGAATTCCTGGTATTTCTCACTCCAGTAATACCACTACATCCTTTCCTAGCATCCAGCTGCTATCCCACTTAGGTTTATGTTTAACCACCCATTGGTGAAAGACAAATGTCGGAAAGGACATGTGCCGCCGCCTGGGGTTAATTCATTTCAATCTTCGAATTTATGCTCAATGTCACAAAAGCAACCAATAATATCAAGGGTGTTGGAGTGGGTTAGTAACTAGATTCGTTTTGAAATTATATTGCTCCTTTTTATGCCTCGCTAATAGAGACGTGCATAAAGAGTTTTCTCGGTTGTTTTTTTCCGAAGCGTATCTAATACATTAACTGATGCATTTCAAAACAACTGTGTACGATTGCAACCCTTGATAAGGCGTGTAGTTCTGTTGGATATTCACAAATTTAATGTCATAACTAACGATTATGTGACAAGCGGCTCAACCGTATCTGTGACTCATTTCTTTTTTATCCAGCGGTAGCGTGTCAGACTCCTAATCTTCAATCATGGGATATCACAGGTTCGATCCCCGGCGGCGGCACATATCCGTTACGGCATTTGTCTCTCACCAATGGTGAATAATCGGTAACCTATGTGGGATTAAAACTGGAAGCTATGAAAGGATGTAGTAGTAGTACTGTTGTACTAGGAATCCATTGTTAGGTGCACAAGTCGCTTTGATATGTATCTTTATTATTGTCAAGACTCCGTTAATTTATTTGATTATTATACTATTATATTTTCGTGATTGTTATTCCTAGTTAAATTTTGCAACAAATTACTGCCTTAAATGTGTATGTATAGCTGGATTATGGTTTACGGTATCGTTCGAAATGTTTGCTATTTTTCTTACTTTTGTTATATGGATATATACGTTTTCGTTTGAATTCTGTCTAGGTGAGGCTATTGTTGAATAAGGCGTTATAAAGATCAATTATCTATTTGTTATTACTGGATGAACTACCTTTGCTGTTGTATTTCAAATTATTTATTGTACGCGGAAAGGCTGCGTTGTGTTATGGCCCAGGTCGTCTGTCTGTCCGTTAGTATTTTTGTGTGTGCAACTCCTACAGTATCAATAGGAATGGGCTAAAATGTGCCTCAATGATTTTCTTTGCCGTCTAGTTGTGAATAGGACCTTTAAAATCAAATTATTCCAGTCGTTCAACAATTATCTTGATTAGTCTGCCCTTGAATTGAAAATCTCATTATATTTCATGTGTGCGCAACTCCTTCTACAGCATTAACGGGAACCAACTGAAACTTGCTACATTGTATCTCTATGATGTTGTGTATAAGACCTTTCAAATTCGAATCACTTCAGTCCTTTTTTAATCTCTGCCCTTGAATTAAAACAAACCACCTTATTTCATGTGTACCCAACTCCTCTAACAGTTTCAATCACAAGAAGTTGTAACTTTGCCTAATGAATCTGCATAGTCTGTAGTTGTCCATTAATCTTTTTAAATCAAGAAAAAATTTGTCATCAATTATCTGCCTTTCAAATGAAAAATTGCCTAATATCTAGTGTAAGCAACTTTTCAATTGGTTAGATCTTTAACATTTTGTCTTTTTAGTGATTAATGAATTGTCACCCCTTTATTTAGGGAATTGTTTCTTGTAAGACTAGTAAAAGTTGTATTATTTCGGGTGTAAGTTTTAATCTTATCTGGCAGGGTCAGTTCTCAGATTAATTTTTATCTTAAAAATTATAGTAAACTATAAATTCCATTGACAACCCCTTTCGTGCGTATAAACGCCGCACTGCGAAGGTCTAGTGGACCCAACATACCATTTGCACACATTAACATGCCCTAGAAAAGTCAATCTATGGTTAGGTACTTCAGCCGCCGCGATATGACTGAAATACTGGTAAAGGTGGCGATAAACCACATTCAAACAAACTGACATTTCTGCCTAGGTCATTTTGCTTCTTACTGGTCACAATCAAACTGATTGCACTGAAAAAATTAAACCAAAACTGTTAAAAACTATTTAAAAGTATTTACTGGTTTAGATTTTTACGATAGTAGCTAAATTATGATGGACATCTGGTCTTTGAAGGCCTAACTTGTCTAATCGTTTAGAATCACCGTCAAAGAGGACTTTGCTTTAACCCCATCTCCATTAAACATGGATCAGCTCGTGGTTGGAACCAGCGAAGTTGTGATTGGTAGTCTTGTGCTCTTCCGAATGTGGTACTTGGACTAACAAGCTACCCCTATCTTAAGAAACAAGAATTACATTGGAATCAAGGCTACTGGAAGCGTCCAATACTCTCTTCTTGTCTATTCGTCAGCCCAGTGTATTGACACGTAATAACTTGCTTGTTTTTTAAGCTGTCCTCTCACATACCTCACGACCTTACTGCGACCTGAAAACTAGTAAAATAGCATTTTTCTTTCGAAAATCGTTTGGTTTTCTTTCAAATTTCCATATTTCTCTCGTCAACGATCCGGGGCTCTGCAGTCTTTTGTTCAGTACGTGTCCTCTATATCCTCAATACAACTCTCTACGCCGATGGCGTTTCCACTGAGACTGTATTGCGTCCCGACGGCGATCATCAGCTGCGACTATGCTACCCCGTCTTACGGCAGCCTAACGGCGACTGTAATTTTTTTCTGGCGACTGTCCTGCGACTCTACGACGACCCTACTACGTCCTTGCTACGTCTATAAAAATTGTACTTTTTTCCTGTAAATTGTATTCTGTGCCTGACCTTCAAAGAGTGAATACGTATATTTAATTAGTGTAAAGCTAAATCATCAAGATTCTGAACAATTTCTTGTAATTTCATCGGCGACTCTACGGCTATCTTAGTACGGGTGTACTACGTCTATTGCGTTCTATTTGCGCCCTTTCTACAATGCTGCTGCGACTATGGCGACTCCACTGCGATCCCACGGCGATCTAACAAGGACTCAGCAAAAACGCAGAGGTTCTGCGAATGTTTTGTGCATGTTCGAAATAGTCGCCGACGGTCTGAGACCTTGAGTTCCTCACTTCGACCTCGCTGCGTCCCTGCTGCATCAATGGCGACTGTGCTGCGTCTTGGGTCGTAGCAAGGTTGTAGTAAGGACGCGAGGTATGTCTTTAAATGTAGTGCATGAATTAATCTAATCAGTATCGAGAGCGAGTCGATTAGGATTTCAATTTTCGCCAATCGCTAATTAATAAGAGGATCTACAAAATGGTCTTCTTTCGATGAATTATCTTTACATGCAGTCACGTCTCTTTTTTTCCTCAAGGAGTCTCCTATTTTTGAATTTTTTTTATGGACGATTCATCTCATGTTAGGAATTTCGAATTTCTAGCAATTCTTTCGGGGATAGCCAACAGCATTTGTGTATGGATCTCTCTCATATTTACCCTGAACAAGTTTGACCTTCGTGTTTTCTTACCAATGGAAGCATAATCATAAACCTACTTGGGATAGCAGCTAGAGGCTAGGAAAGGATGTAATGGTGGTACTGGTGCGATATAAGGTATTCAAGTCGCCGCGATATGACAGAACAATTGTTAAAAGTGGCATTAAACCCCATTCAAACAAAAATTCTACATCCCATATTTTTAATTTACCTGAGAAAAATGTTCTCTTGGTGAGCTTTTATGATCAATGATTTTTTGTTGTGCGGCGCCAACAATTCAAGTGTTTACACTCTTGAGGCCAACGTTTTGACCCATTCTTTATGACACTAGAACAGAATAATTGTCAGGTCATAACACAGAAAAAAGTCTTCATGACAATTTCTTTATACTCTAGAGGCCACGATTTTGGTTCGATCTTCACTAAACTTGGCCAGAATAATGGGTGTGTCATAGGGATGAACCCTATTAATTATGAAAAGGTTCTATTGAAAAACAAATGAAAAGGGACATAAATTACAATTTATTTGTTTGCACCTTAGAGGCTCACAATTTTGGCTCAAACTTCATAAAACTTGGTTAGAATAATTGATATATGGCCTGCAATAACTCGGATATTTCAAAGCTAATTCTAGCTCACCTTAACACAACATGATCACCCTATGTCCGTTGTGCGTCGGTATTCGTTAAAAAATCTTTAAAAATCTATGTAACCATGGGGACAATTTCAGTCAGTCTTTACAGTAATATTGATTGGTTGACCCTTTTCATAACTTGTTCGTGCAAATGATAAATAAAATGACTATTTTTGATGTTAGACATTCAAACATGGGTTCGGTCGAATGTCTAGTCAAGTGTCTAATTGGGGTTTAGTTGTTCTTAAACGGGTTTTGGTGAACGGCTCATTCAATGTCTAATGTCTAAATTGGGGGTTATACAATTATAAACGGTTTATCGAATGTCTAATCTTGGGGTAAGACATTCATAAAGGGTTTCGTTCGAATATCTGATCGAATGTCTAAATTAGGGGTTAGACATTGATTAAAGAGTTTTAAGCGAATGTCTAATCGAATTTCTTATGTCTAATTTAGGGGTACGACATTTATACATTGGTTTGGGCGAATGGTTAATGTCTAATAGAGGGGTTAGACATTCATAAACAGGTTTTGGCGAACGTTTATCGAATTTATAGTGTTTAATTTAGGGGTTAGACTTTCAAAAACGGGTTTTAAAAAATCGTCTTATCGGATGTCTAATGTCTAATTTAATGCATAAACGGGATTTGCGAATGTTTCAACGAATGTCAATTGTTCAATTTAGGGGGTAGACTTTCATAACGGGTTTTAAAGAATCGTCTTATCGAATTTCTAATGTCTAATTTAAGGTTAAGACATTTATAAATTGTTTTTTGCGAATATTGATATCTAATTGAGGGGTCAATTTTTATGTAACTTTGTTCTAATGCTTATCAGCTTACAAGGTTGAATCTTGTAAAAGATGGGTACATTTCATATGGAGAAACGAGCAAGGCGGCCTAAATGAGCATTTCTTTGAGTACACTCCAGGGGGCACTATTTGTGCTCAAACCAAGTAGGTGAGTTTTTCAGGACCATTATTTTTCTTTTCTGTATAGTAGAAAACACGAAATAATGAAAATTGTTTGTAAAATAAAAAACTTATTTTCACAGTTTTTTCTATTTAGAAAGCGCATTACGAACAATTTCTCATATGTGCTAAGTAACAACTTAGTCTGATCTGTGTCTGATCTGTGTCTTCACTATGCACTGTTTTGTATGGCCACATGAATAAACTTTATCCGAATTGAAGGAACTCCTTCAAAAGCTTGCTTTTTAACTCCTAGATTACTTTTACATCGCTTATTTATTTGTGTATTTTTGTATTGTATTTATCATAAAGATAGATAAACAATTTTGCTGATGATTAAACATCCGAAAGTGACGTATTTGAAAGCTGTCATACTACTATAGTTAACAGATATATTACTACCGTTGATGTTCAGTAAGCGGTAAAATCTTTAGGATATGGCAAGTCCTTTGATATTGATGGGATTTCAATGAAATACGTATGTCTGTATCAAATATTTTTGAACATTATACTTTTATATTCAAACAAATATTGCAAAAGGGTATATATCCTACATCATGGAAAGAAAGCATAATCAAACCCATCTATGAAGGAGGAGGGGCTAATAATTTTGTTTAAATTGTTTTGTACACATTTATATTGATTATAATATTTCAAAAAATGATCGGGGGAAACTGCGTATCAAGTGGTTTCAGTAAACGTTTAACAAATTCTTTACAATCGCCTAGATACCTTTATTGAGGAAAACCAAATTATTTGACCTGAACAGACAGGTTTTCGAAAATATTGTCGTACTAGAGATCGTATCTTGACCCTTAAACAATTATTGATAGGGCCTTAAAGTTTTCAAAAAATAGATATGCTTGCTTGATAGATCTTGGCAAAGCATTTGACACAGTAAGCAGATTTGCATATTTCTAAAATTGTGCAAGTACAATATTAAAGGTCCCATTCTAAAAATTTTGAAGGATATGTATACCTCTTTAGTTTGTTGTGTGAAAAATCAAAGTGGTCTACGCTCAAGTTTTGAGACTAAAATTGGGGTAAAAAAAGGACTCATACTTAGCTTAATATTATTCTTCTTTTATCTCTAGATAGTTGCTTTATTAGTTCATGTGATCCTGTAACCACAGATAATACTTATTTTTCAGGTCTACATTATGCTAATGATATTTTAGTTATTTCTAAAAGTGGGCACGGAATTCAATCAGCAATGAATGAATTGGGAGAATTTTTTCAGATGTGGAATTTATCACCTAAGATTTCTGAAACAAAAGTCGATATATTTAATAAGTCAGACAGGGTTCTTAAAGGTTATTCATTCGAATACAGACAGAGGTTGAGATTGTAAAGGAATACAAATATATTGGTATAAATTTTCAGAGCCTCTTGTGTCTTTTCTCGTGCTTTTAAGTACTTGTTAAGTAGTTAAGAACATACACATGACCTACTACAATCAGAAAAGATACGGGTTCGCTTTTCGGAATCAGTCATGGGTGTAAATAAACATATAAGCAAATAATGCAGTTAGATAAGAATAAAGGATTTTTCGTTTGGCTATATACGGTTTAAATTATTCTTGTACCTTTTGGATGCACCCGATCAGTATAAACCAGAACTCTCTTGTATGCAAATCTTACTTAGTAACTCCCTCTCTCCAGGCTTTGCATGTAAATATTAACTGTTTATGAAGACTATCAGACTTGAACTTGTATGAACCAAACTACATTCTTAAAAAATAGATTTCAAAAATGCAATTTATAACAAATTAAAAAGAATCTTACATACGTTATTGGGGGAAATGCATCTTTGATGATAACAAGCTCAGAACATTCAGAAACCTTAAGGTAAATTATCAGAAAGAAATGTATTTGCGCTTAAAGGACATGTTTAATCATTGGCAAAATTTCGTGCAAGTGGACAAAGCCTTCAAATCGAACGGAGTAGGCACCAGAAGAAACATTAAATGGAAAGATTGTGTCCTCTTTGTTGGCTACAATTTGAAAATGAATTCCAGTTCTTCTTACAATGTCAGTCGTTATCTGACATCAGAAAAATATTTTTGTTGAGGTAGAAAGTATCGCTTATACTTGAAAGCCATATCTTCCGCCAAACACGCAACAAAATTAATAAGAAAACTATACTCAAGCTCAAAAGCATCATTAAATATGACGATTGAAATTATGAGATTAAAATCATTCTACGTGATAAGCCTGCAATTCAATAAAAGAAGTTCCGATATTTCAAATTGTGACCCACCACAATTTCAGGTTTGTTTACATAAAAGTATGACTTCGGTGATGACTTTTTAATTTTCGCTAGTCATATAATCAACCTGTTCGGTGATGGAGATAAACGAAATCATCGGTAACGTTTGGTCCTCAGCGTTTGTACATATAATAGTCAATGCCGAAGATAAACGAACATTTCCGTTGAAGAAGCGGGTGCAGCCGTATTGATCTCAAAATGTAAACGAATACGAGTTGAAATTGATAAGAAAAACAAAAAAACTCCTTCTAGAGAATATCACACATACACTCCTTTTGTAAATTGATATTGAGAATATCATTGGTTGCTTTAGTGACCAAATAAGCGTTTGATTGTTTAAACTGTATTTTCCTCCTTGGAGGGAAGATATGGCTTTAAATATATGAGTTATGATGAAAAATTAGATATATTTCACAAATAAGTGAATATGATATGTTTATTTACAAAATATTTGAGGAAAGAGAGAATTTACTTGAAAAAAAAAAGAAAAAAAAAAAAGCTGAAACTATTAAGTTGTCTTTCACAACAGTGTACGTCATTCGTAAGTATCAATTAGTATGCCTTAGTAGGTGCCCATGATATATGGACGATATATACTACTGGATTATAATCTCATTATAATTTCATTTCATTTTTCATGTTTTTGTATGTCATGCTGTATGTTCATAGTAAAAATCCTTTGACTGGATTTCTAACCAATAAAGGAATTTTAATTTGAATTTAAAGATCTTCGACGAAGCAGATTGAAAAAATATACTTTGCTGGCTTCCAGTACTTTCAAAACTTTGATTATATGAAACGAGGTCAATACTTGGGTAGATTGACACCACTGTTGACTTATGAATAAAGCAGCATTTGATGAAGTTTGTGGCTGTTCTAGTCTTCATTCTTGAATAATCTCTAGAAACACATTGGTCCTAATTTATTGTATCCTTAATTTCTTTGCAATACTCGTTTCTATGTTAGTACTTTAATTTTGACTTGAGAGTTCGAAAATGTAGGCTCAATCTATAAAATAAATCCATTCTCTTGCTCTGCCTAAAATTTAAACTGTGGTAAGAATTTTATCTAAGATTAGAACGCACATTATGCATTTTGATCAAGGTTAAAAAACAAAGCTTGAACCTATATGCAATTTGGTAAACTTCCATTTGTATAGACACAGGGAATCAGAGGGAAAATAACACAGGGATTGCCCTCATTACTAATAGTTGAGGGAATCTCGAAAAGTCACTGAATTGTTTTCATTAGAAAGAAGCAAGTAGTTCTCCATTAGATTGAACACCGAAATATTTTGTGCCCTAGGAAAAATACGCTGGAATGTATTTATGAGATAAATCGGGTGTTATTGATCGGACAACGGATTTATCGGCGTGTTACTGATCGGGCAACTGATTTATCGGCGTGTAATTGATCGGACAACTGATTTATTGGCGTGTTACTGATCGGACAACTGATTTATAGGCGTGTTACTATTCGGACAACTGATTTATAGGCGTGTTACTGATCGGACAACTGATTTATAGGCGTGTTACTGATCGGACAACTGATTTATAGGCGTGTTACTGATCGGACAACTGATTTATAGGCGTGCTACTCGAAGCTGGTGTACGTGTTGCTGACGTAGCACGTCGTTTTGGTTATTGTGAACGAACAATTTATCGTCTGCAAGCACGCTTTAGGCAGACTGGGAATGCAAGTGACAGACCAAGGTCAGGCAGACCAATGAAAACGACGCCAAGGGAGGACAGGTTCATAGTGACGTTATCACGACGTCACCGCTTTATGTCGGCTCCAAGAATCGGTGAACGCGTACGACATGCAACAGGGGCCAGAATTTCTGTGGACACTGTGAGAAATCGGCAACGTTCTGCCAGACTTCGTTCTCGACGCCCCTTTAAAGGCATCGTTTTAAAGGAACGGCGCGACTACACTGGGCACGTCAGCATATTCGTTGGCCAAGACAGCGATGGAACAGAATTGTTTTACTGACGAATCCAAGTTCAACCTTTGTGGAGCTGATGGACGAGTTCGGGGTTGGCGTCGAAGAGGCGAACGGTTTGATCCTGCGAACGTTATGAAGTATGATCGTTATGGCGGGGGATCTGTTATGCTATGGGGTGGTATGAGTTACAGAGGTCTAACAGAACTTAAAACAATCCGTGGAAATCTGAATGCAGTCAGATACTGTAATGAGATCATCCTCCCTGTAATTGTTCTATATGTTAGGAACGGCAATGCTGACGTATTACAACAGGATAACGCACGCTGTCACACTGCCAGGCACACACGAAACCTTTTGACAACTCACAATATCCCTATTCTCGAATTGCCATCAAAATCTCCAGACATTTCCCCGATTGAGCACTTGTGGGACTACATCGGGCGTAAGGTACGTCAACGTGCTGACGTCAATAATTTGAATGATCTTGAACGGGCTTTACGTGATGAATGGACAAGACTTCCCTTACAGTTCATCAGACGGCTTATTAACAGCATGAGGCGTCGTTGTTTGGCCGTGGTTCAATCCAGAGGGGGACATACAAGATACTGATAACTCTGTGAAATTTGTGAAATACCCCTCTTGTGTTTAATTAGTCTCAGAAGTTTTATTTTGGAATATGTTCGTTTACAAAAGTGTGGATAATGTTGGAAATAAATTAATTTAAAGGTTAGTCTACTTTGTTGTAATTTTACTGGCCGGTGAAATAAAAATTCCATCTTAAAAACTTACTGACTAAACTTTTTCATCTCAGCATACGTTAGCCCATGGGCCAGTGATCATTATTGAATCTTAACCCACTTCCAAGCACGCTTTTTGTCGCCCCTCCCCGTCCCAGGAAAAAAAAAACTGGACATATTTAGAAAATGAAGAAATCGCTTGTAACAAGTAATGACTTCATTATCCACACTTTTTTCCATATCACAAGACAAAGCGTTTGAGATAAATCCTGAACTAGGTGTACAAGCCGACGGCGTGATATAACTGACAAATTGTTAAGATTGGCGTTAAATCCTGAATAATCAATCAAAGTATTATGTAAAATTACCATGACTTTATGACTTTTGACAGCAATTTCTATTTTTCCAACTTCGTTTACGACGACTTAAGTTTTTCAGCGTGATAAAGGTTAGATGTGGTAATGTGTTAAATCAAATGAGATTAACAAAATGAAATTTGTTATCTTTATACAAATGCCGGGAATCAAATGAGGGAAGACCTATGAAAGCCCACTGAAGTTGTAAACGCGACCTCCAAACAGATCATTATTGCACAATTTATATGCTTTCTCGTGAACGGATGAAATAAGAGACAAGAAACTCCAAGCGAGACCTTATATCACAAGACTGGATGCGCTAATTGTCTGTAAACCAATGATTTAGTAGCGTCTAGTCTTTTCTCATAGTAACACAATATTTTTCCTAGTATGATATTAACAAGGATGTGGACAATAGCAGAAATCAGTATTTCTTACTCAAATATTTTTTTTATTGTAACTTAGAATTCAGTCTTTTTGTGACCTTTTTATTGTATTACCAGATCACATATTTTCTCCCACATATTTTAGTAGTTATTCGATTAAACTATAAACTTATTTGGAAATATCCTAATCTGTCAGCTGAGAATCTGTTGCGCATGCGTATATGAAAGCGATTGTAATAAAAGTAGCGTTTCCTGTTAGAGAGATTTAGAACAAAAGTTGAAAGTTAGTGGAGGTGATAGGGGATTTCTAGAAAAAACACATCGGTAGATACTGAAATAAAGGTAAACTTTTCATTTGTTTTATACTTCATCAAATTGGTTTCATGCTTTCAAACTCCTAAACAGTCGGCGATCATAAAAGTGGTCTAAATTCGAAGTTGTCGAAGACGACAATTCGTCTTTGGCGAGCAAAATGTCGTAACTACAGCTCTATTGAATTAGTAGTTATAACATTTTGCTCGCCAACCGGAGTATTTTATTAGATATCTGTCTTTCTATGCCTAAACCAAATTAGAATGTAGAAATTGCTCATGACAAGCGCTTTTTAAGATTCCTAATTGTCTTCCTCACTTTTTTTCTTTGGGATGTAAAGAAGCAGAATTATGGGCAAAGGGACTCAAGACATAATTGCATTATTTCAAAGTTTCCTATCCATGGAAAAAGGAAAGAAATATCTAATCTTTGCTTGAACATAGTTTTTTATATTTACATTTTTTAGCTAGCAAAGCGTCAGCTTTGATAGCTTAAGTAAACAGACACAATTTTGAGGTCGTCTCAAAGTTCAACGAGTGCAAACTGCCATTGGAGGCTTAACTATTAAATCCATTGATTGCCTACGCCATAAAAAGTAGTTCTTATGCATTTCAGGATCATTCAAACCCAATTCAAATTATAAAGAACTCTATCCAAGACATGATTTTTAACCCATTCCTACCCAATTCCGCTTTTAAAGCATCAAAAGAAAAAAGCTTTGGAAACATTGTGGACAATGAAGAAATTGCTTGTAACAAGCAATTTCTTCAATGTCCACAATGTTTCTATCCAACAATGGAAAGATTCTTTAAATCCAACTATGCTTTGCTAGCTTACAGTACTTTCAGTACTTTGATTTCTTTATAGACACTATAGAATTATCATGTTCTATCACTATGAATTTTGATTAGTCTTATTTCATTTCGTTTACTTAAAGGTTAGGAAGAAAAAATAATTTGGACACTTCTTTGTCATTATTTGAAAAGTTCTTTCTAAAAAACAGATTATATCCGTAACCAATACTTACACAATTATTTATCAATGTAAATGAAGATGTTTCTTGTTACTCCTTTGGTTCGCCCACTGGCTTCTACAGGAAATTTCGCTTCGATTTTAAAAGGCGTTATTTTTCAAAATTTCAAATATGAACTCCGGGCTAAATGAATAATCTTATTGGCCGATGTTTTTCTTGATTGACAGCCGCGAATGGTCAGTTGACGAAACAAATTGATCAACTTTCACTTCCGGTCTACACGAATAACTTGATTGGTAAATCGATTTTTGATTGACATAGGTGCGATGCCACTAATAAGATTTCGGAGTGATCGTCTGCTAAGTTGTAAATATGTTTATATTTTAAACCAAGATTATGTTTCATCAAATTATTAATTTTCATGTAATTTTCTAACAATTGACAATGACTCATAATAGCATTGTGTCTTTTAGAAAACAAAGTAAAAATAACAAATATTGCACTTGCGTTTTTGAGGTCGTGAACTATAGGGAAACAAGAAGACTTCTTTAGATAAAAAAAAGTCTTCTACATGTAGCGCTTGAAACGGATGAATTAAAAGAACCCAAACCGCTCTTACCAATATGGCTTTTACCGCTCGTCTAGAAACCTACCAGGCACAGGCAGTGATTGTTTATAGAAGGTGTGGGATAAACTTCATAACTAAATGTTACAAGAAACTAAAGTAATTAAATGTACTTAAAAGCTATTAAAGTTTAACAGCTAAGTAATAGCGAAGACTTGACATTCCCTAGTAAGATATCAATTCCCGACGAAAAACTGTAAAACGATATGCAATTGACTATCACCGATCGGGTAACACTTATTCCTAATTAACCTAGAAAATCGTCTGTCTTTATCATGAAGCAATATGATCTTTTTGCCAGTTGGCATACTAGCAGTTGTATCAAATAGACGGAATTAGATATGAATCTGATCATTTCGTGGTTTGTCGAGCAAATGTCCTAAATACAGCTTGAGTAAAGCTGTATTTACCATATTTTGCTTGTAAAACGCTGATTTCTCTTTAAAAATGTCAAGGCCGTTTAGCAAATTAAAATTCACGACATGTATGTTGAATTTCGGCATGAGGGGAGGGGGGAGTCTGCATGGTTTAGCAGTAATGACAAAAGACTCGTATTCTGAGAGTTTGAAGCTGGTCACATGGATTAAAGTAATGAAGAAAATATTTTTGTTTTCATTGGGGTACGAGTCTAAAGTTTAATCACACCAATGTGTGATTCCGCTTCACGTATTAATATGTTAATTCATGCAATAGTTTAATAAAGTTTCTATGCTCATACTTCAATGAAAACTAACGATGAAAACAACAACACCACAAAAACATCATCATCTTCAATAACAATAAAATTATCTTCATTTCTTATAATTTGATGCCATCAAGCAAATAAAAAAAATATCACTAGTTTTGGGTGGAATTTGAAGGATCTACTTTGTGGGCAAGTATATAAAAACGTTGCATGCTCAATGATTTAATAAAGGGAGTATGAAAAAACAATCAGTCAATCGCTTGAATCTTGATAGACGAAACTAAAACTGAATAATATACCATTGGTAAGGCTAATAGAGCCCAGGTCTAGCAGTGGCGTACCCATGAAGCTCGTAAATAAGAGAACCCCACATGTCGTAATATGCTCGAAAAATTACTACGAAACTAAATATAAAAAATAGACCGTGTAGTCAGCATCAAGTAGGAATATTAGAAATTCAATGTTATTGACTCGGACATACTACTTATCACTATTCACCATATCTACATGTAATAAAACATATGAACCAGGCCCCTTAGGAATCACTTCATAGTTTGGGTGGCTAACTGTCAGACATGCCCGGATTGTGGATGGGTAGCCAACTTAGAAATTGGGGAATTTTCTAGGTGGGTATACGCAACTCATTGCAAAGTGACAGAATTTATATGATAGAAGGAAAACTCTGCAATTTATGTAAATTAACAATCGCAGTTAAATAATAATAATAATAAAAAAACAGACAATCAAATCGTTAATTTTGACAGGAAGTGAAATTTGGACTCCAACATTGTCCGACTTATTTGTGAAGCAATTCAGTTGGTTTGGCGACTTAAATACACTTTAGTAAGCTCCAGTTACGCCGTTCATATCGTCAACCAACCAGTTTTCTCTTTTGTTACATGCTACTGGCCATGAATTTTGCTAAAAAATGCCGTTCAATATTCAAGCGGAACTTATTATCGGAGTCAGCGGGCGTGGCAAGCGGAACCAGCGATCTGTTAATTGGAATTCGATAAACTGCTACAAAGAATTAAAGAAAGAGCCGATGAGAGATCTAATATTAATTGTTCCATTTAACACCTTATGTTATTCTATTTAATTCATTGAAAACCCAATACCGTCTTTTTTGTATTTCCAGATGGTTGTTTCTGACCGGATCTTTGTATTTGCCAGGATGGTTTTATATGCATTGGTGCTAAGTGGAAACGCATGTGTGTCACAAGATATGAACATGAATAAAATGGATCAAGACAACCTTCTATCTCAAGACTTACTTGCACTTCCTGAAAAGATAAATCAAGTGGCAGGATCTCGATCGTCAAATTTGACCCATGATGTCGATGCACCCAGAGAGATGAAAAAGTTATTTGGGCGCGATGCATTCCAGCTCTTGAAATCCCCTACAAAGTACGTGCACCACAAAACACGTCATGGGAAACATGGTAGAAGAAAGCGTCATCTAAATCAGAACCGTCCCCATGAAGGTCATCTACGAAAATCCTGCAAAACAAAGTCAGCTTTTGTCTTTCGTTCTGAGGCCACAGATATTTTCGGCAATACGGTCACGCTTCACCCGTCCATCCACGTGGGAGGAGTTGCTATTGATCAGTATTTTTACGAGACCTTTTGCCACAAAGAAGCATGCACGTGTACTGGAATTGACGAGAATAACTATCGATCTGCTTGTGAAACAACACATAGTTTTACTTATGCTCGGGTGATCAAACAGGGCGAGATAGGCTGGACGCAAATAATGGTTAGATCCGGATGTAGCTGCGTCATACACAAGCGGAAACCGAAAAGGAGGCTAATTAACATAATGGACGCAATATAGGACTTCAAGAATTGCGTACTTTGATTGGCTTTCTTCCAAATGGTTGTTTTGTGGACAAAATTTAAGACTTGGAAGTGGTTAAACTGGCTTGGTCTTTTGTCATTTAAAATTAGCTATTTTTTAAAAAATAAAATGGACATTTAAAGCCATATCTGACCTCGAAGGAAGGAAAATTAGTTGAAATAATCTATCGCTTATTTGGTCACGAAAGTAAACAAGGGCCTTCAAGGGAGTTCTAATTCTTGGCGAGCATCCATTTATTTCCAATTTACAGTCTCGGTGGTTTGAAGCAATTTTGCATCATTCAATTGAGCGATTTTATACAGAATATATATGAATCAAGCAACACAAACAGTTATCTATTAAAAAGACAGCTCATATACACCGACAAGTATAATCCAAATGTTCTTTAAAAAGGGACTCTGTATGCCTATCCCTACCAATGAAAGAGCTTTACCCCATTACCATACAACATAGTTTTAGACCAACAAGAGACAAAGAAGTTGTAAAGGACTATATTAAGTTGATGGAAGTTTCAATGTGTTTTTCTTTCTTTCTTTCGTGGTAGAAAATACCCTGAAAAATGAAGAAACTGCTTGTTACAAGCAAGTTTTTCATTTTCCACAATATTTTCCCCATTTGTTTTCCCGAGAGTTGTCAAACAGCGGGATTGTATGGCAATGGGTTTATCGAGCTCGGAACCGGAAGTAAGATAAATGTTAAGTTTATTTTGTAGTCTAGGCGAATATAGCCAAAGTGTTGATATTTTTGTTTCGTGTAACATACTGTAAAAAATATGTTGTATATAATTATTGTTCATGATTGTGAATTATCATCATATTTAAATCAATTCCCAAACAATGACCATTTTTGACGCCCCTCAAGGAAAAAAAAAAATAGGAAAACATTTATAAAAATAAAGAAATCGCTTGTACCAAGAAATTTCTGTTTTTACACAATGTTTTCAATCATAACAACTCCTTTCAGTTGGGACCAGTCTAAATCTTTCCATCTGGTAATGGATTAAAGTGTAACAGGGACCATTTCTGTCCCTTTTTGCCGATATACCAATGCTTTTCAACAATAGTCCCAAATTTCTTAAAATACATTTATAGCGACCTCTACTTATATGTTTTCTACGTAGGAACAAATAAAAATTGTCCAATGAGCAATAACACAATTTATGAATTGAAAGAAAATGATAAAAAGGCCAGAAAACGGTCCGTATATAAGAAAAATAAATTCTTAATCACATGATTCTACGGTGAAATGGAGGTGACTTGAGCGTTTTTGTTTTTAATTGGACCTATCTCGTAAAAAATCAAATTAAGAAAAAAATTTCGTTTTATAGTTTGTAGTTTATAGAAAGGGAAAATGAGACAAATATTAGTGTTGTGTTTTTTTTTTAATTAAATAGAAAAAAAAATAAATGTTTCAACGAATGATCAAAACACGCTTTTCATTTTTCTTCTGTTTTCTTTGTAAAAGAAAGAAAGAAACAAAACGAATTGCTATCGCGTAGGAAAGGAACGAGATAATCGGCCAATCAAAGTCGGTCTTCACTTATTTGAGTAATTAATGATTTTAAATTGGATGCCGCGTGAGGAGTAACCTGGAGTGCACTAATGATTAAGTTATCATTTCATATTCGAGGACAGTGTTGTATTAATAATATTCATTGAAAATCATTACCAATAAGAAACAAATGAGAGATTCTGTGTATATTTTAAACCTTCTGCGATCCAGTTGAAACATCATGAATTCTTATACAATCATGCTTTTTACGCCGCTAAAGAATTGAATTAAAAACATTGTGAGGAAAGGAGAAATTGCCTGTTTACAGTGTTTTCTAACCTATCTGGGCCTTAGTTTTCAATTTCAAAGCTACTTGAATTGTCGTCTGTAACTAGTACAATTTTTTTGTCGTTCGGTAATGGATTGCAAAGGCTTATTCAAAATAATACTAAAAATTTTTGAACATATGTGAGTTTATAGCTAATCACTCCCGCGGTATACAGCTGGTATGCTAAGTTCTAGAAATTGAAGCCAAATTACACTCTTAAAAATTGAAGGACTGCGTCTTATCGAAACTTTGACCTTATCTACGCTAAACGGGTTATTGATAGGTGTTTCGGTATTCAATAGGAGTCTATACTCGTTCGACAGAATCCTCCTATTACGTCATTTTCAAGATGTACAGTTAATTTGGGGAGACAGGCTTTGAAAAATGATAAATCGAACCTAACTGGGCACTACATCTCATCTAACCTAGTAGCACCCTATTGGATTATCCAAACTAACTAACACTGATGGACGCCTTCGTAATCCATCAAAACCCGCTCATGTCACCTCTATGCAACCGTATGATTCCCCTCTAAACACCAAGTCCGCACCGCAACGTCAGGTTTTGAGTGTGAGTGTGGCTTGTATTTCGTTTTGTTTAAACCCATTCCAACTCAATACCTCCTTTTTACGCCCCTCAAGAAAAAAACTTTGGAAAACATTGTGGAAAATGAAGAAATTGCTTGTATCAAGCAATTTCTTCATTATCCACAATGTTTTCTATCCAAAAAGACGAAAACATTCAAAATTCCATCAACTTGAAATAGTCGTCTGCAGCTTCTTTCAATTTGGACCAGTCTAAAATTTTGCTGTGTTGGAATGAGTTAAACCTCACTTGTATATGTATTTTCCCCCAAAATTGTTTATTATTTAGCTATTTTCTTTTATTGCTCACTTATTTGTAGCCGTTTCCGTATTATGACTGATCATGTTGATGTAGAGTGAGGTCACTAAGCCGTATACCGCTCTTCGTGTCTATTTATGATTGTTAAGTTAGAAATGACGGCAATCGACATATTACTGCTGTTATGTAAGAATTTGATCGACGAACAACAATACAATAAGACCAAAAGTCGAATACTGACCTCAAATATCTAAGTCAAATATTTCGTTTAATCATCGACTATAGCTTATTCAAGCTGCTCTTGCGACATATAGATCGCCAATAAACGGTTTCGATGGCGTTCTACCAAAATTTCGTAACTACAGCTTAGAATAAGCTGTAGTTACGAGAGTTTTGTAGAACACAGAGTAATTACATGAATTGTTTTATATCCCTGACCGTATATCGTTTGGTTAGCGCAACATTGTTTTAAATGCCTATATAAATAGTAGCACTTAATGCAGTTTTACAATAGGTCTTCTGATTTCTCTGCTTGATCAGAGTGCCATTGGCGTAGCATTACATACGTAAATGGACAGACACGATGTGTGAGGCATTTTTTCTCCTTTGAGTTCAGATGTACATATATGCATGTTTTGTAATATGTTATATTTTGGTATTTGACTTAATGTTCGTTTATTTTTAATCCGTGTTTTTTTCGAAAATTGTTTCAAAAGTCCCTTCCCAATTTTATTTTAAGCACACTTTGTTATTTTGATAGCTTCGTAATTAACATTATTTTTATTTTAAAGTGCATTACCAATTTTTATTTTATCGAGCCATTCTACGGCGCTAACACCAGTACGGTTTAAGCTCATTTCACCTGTAGGCGAACAAAATTTCTTAACACCAGCTTTATGAAATCTTTGTTTAATACATTTTGCTCGCTTACCGACGATTTGTCGACATTGTATCTACTTAATCATAAATGTCTCTATTTTGTTCCAGAAATATTATTTTCATGTTGTTTTGTTTGTAAGCGTTTTACAAATGTAGTCATTTATTTCTTTATCATTTATTTGATATTCGTTAAAAGTATTGGCATTTAGTATTTGTTTTTATTTATTTATTTTTTATTTATTTTTTTTGTAGAAAAGCAAGATTTTAAAAATTGATGGCCATGCAATGTTTCCTTTGAAGAGCAATCTTAAGATGTTTTTATTGTCATTTTGTTCAATTGACCAATCTCTGGCCCTGCCCACTGACTCCTTTAGCCACGCCCACTGACTCCAACAGGAAGTCCCGCTTCGAATTTAAACAGCATTATTATCCAAAATTTGTGGCAAGTTGCATGTTACAAAAAAGTAGAATGATTGGTTGGCGACCTAAAAATCTTAACTTCAGATTGAATAAGCACTAGTCACGAGGTTTAATTCGCCAATCCAACAAAAATGGCGACCAATATCGGAGATTCATTTTATTTCTAAATGAATAATTTCATTGGCCGACTGTGTATTTGATTGACAGTCGCGATTGGTCAATTGAAATCCGTTTTTGCGTAATTTTTCTAATCGATAGTATATCAACTAATCCTTGTCATGATGAACCAAAGCCTTTCCCAGTAATAAAATTAAAGGACGTAAAACACTTAAAGGCCTTGTAGCAGGCCATTTCCTTTCAAATATACTTTTCTCAAAAAACAATTCCTACACAATGGAGCATTTTACGCCCCCACCCCCTAAAAAAATCGTCGGATAATATTTTGGTAAATGACGAAATTGCTTGGTATGAAAATAACAAATAAGAAAATCATGATTTTTTTTAATACAGTCAACTGAAAGTTGTTGTCTTTAACGCCGTAACCTTTCGACCTCCTTTATAGTATTATGCTATGTACCCTCTATTGTCGGCAATTCGGCCAAACGTTGTAATTCGTCATCTGACGTTTTAGTATTTCGGTTTGAATCTGGACCAGTCTAAAATTTTGTTGTCGTGCAATAAGTTAGAAGGGTGTATGTTAGGCGAGACAATAGTAAAGGTTGTCAACTTGTTAGCCTACACTTGAACCTGAACTCTAGTACGTGTTGACCTGTATAGTATTCCTAGCAGATAAAAGGAACGATTTGAAAACAATATTCTTCAAGTTCACAACTTTTTGCACTTTTGTATAATGATGCTACGTCTTGAATTGCAAAACTTTTTCGTGTAAACTTAGAAATTAAGCATTGTAAAAACCGTTGATTTCAAATATATATAAATGACTTCCGCCGAATATTTCACGTGTTAGATACTCGGTCGACATGGTCTCTGACGTTATAATGAGATAGAAAAGAAAGGAAAGACAACTTTTTATTAAATACTCCCAATCTGTTTACCTATTCCCACACATTGACACTTTTAAAGCCCCCAAAACAACAAGAAATTTCTTCGTTATCCACAAAGTGTCCATCCCAAAAGGAAAGGGATTTTTTAAATTTCACTAACACAAAAAAATAAATTTTATACAGGTCAAAAAATCTGTTGTCTGGTAATAGGTTAAGAAACAGTAAAAAGGCGATTTCACACACGCTCATTTTACTCGAGGATTTCAAATAAATGTAAGATGTTGTAAATAGACACCGGTGCTTGTCCTTAGATCTCAATATATTTTTACAAGTCAAACTTGTAGGTTTTAATTTTCACGTACTTAAGCTCAGTATTTGGTTTTCTTTAAGCAGACGATATATAACGTTACTGAAATTACGCGAGAAGATCTAATAGACCAATCGTAGCTGTCAATCAATGAATCAATCGACCAATAAATGATTCATTCGAACCAGAAACTTTGAACTCCAAGATTTTTGTGAAGTATCTTTGTTGGTTTGGCGACTTCATCGTCGTAACTACAGCTTATTCAAGAGCCATTCTATTTTGCAGTCTATAAATGTTGCAAAATAATGCCGTTTAATATCGGAGCGGACCCTCTTGTCGGGGTCAATGGGCGGGGCCAATGGAGTCAGTGGGCGGGGCCAGCAATTGGTCAGTTGAACGATACAATTGACAAAACACAAGCTATTTCACTCGGCTATTGCTATAACCAATAGGTTCTTTACTTTTTAACGTCACCCTTATAGACTGACATACGTACAAGATGAAAACGCTGACAATCATTTTTGTGTGGTCATCCTTGGCTCTATACTTGTCGGCTGCAATCGAGAGAATCAACAAATGTGATAAATCGGTCTCGGTTCAGATAGCCAAAATTTTACTTGTTCAAAATCAAAGAATTTGCAGGCGTAAAGTCAAAATCAATCAAAGAAATGGAATAAATGATGATAATAATCGTTCGGTGTAGCTATCTGTCGAGTTATCGGAGTTCAAAATTCACTACCAGTCTTAATAAATGATTTAATTGGCCAGTTAATTCTTTGATTGGCAGCCGCGATTGGTCAATTCATCCTTTCCTGTTTAATCCCTGTTTTTTACGTGTCTGTATTTTTTGCATGAGAAAACATTGTGGAAAAAGAAGAAATTACTTGTCATAAGCAATTTCTTATTTTTTCTAGAATGTTTTCTTCACTACTAACTGATTATTGTTTCAAATGAATTTTAACTTCTATCGTTGTCTACAATTAAAACAAACAAAAAAAGGTCAAAACATAGTTGTACAAAAAAAAGTGGAATATTTCTTTCACGAAAATGAGACAGCAGAATCTTGTTAGTTTGAGCAAGCCACCATACCTTGTAATGTGAGTTTGAACATGCAACCGTACCTTCAAATGTTCGTTTGAGTATGCCACCATATCTTCAAATGATAGTTTGAACATACCACCATACCTTCTTATGTTAGTTTGAACATCCAACCATATCTTCTAATGTTGGTTTGAGTATGCCATCATACCTTCTGATGTGTCGCATCATGGATTTAAGAGATGCCCATTAATTTCGTTATGACGGGAGTGTATGCTGTTTATCAAAGATCTCTGTACAAAATATGTGTTGTAGATTTGGCGATTTCTGTTGATCAGAATAAGATTATTTTATAGTAATCAAATCTTACTGTGTTTGTTTTCCTTTTACTCGATATGCTTCAGGAGGGGTTAGACTGGTGAGCCTGCCCCATGTCCGCTGCTTTCCGATATTGGTGTATCGATTTACTTGTATCGCTAATTTAGGACAGGCTCGCCACTCAAACCAGGCATAAAATTTCACCAGCGCAACATTAGACGAAAGCCACAAGTCCCCTATGATTTGCGAACTGCTTTCTGGTTAGAACTTGGTGGAAGTAAAATGTCGTATGAAACGCTGGCTTTTGTCAAATGCCGGAAAGAATGTTCTCGGTGCCAGGATTCAAATTCAGGAATCCAGGATTGATAGCACAGAGTGTTCTCGACTCGACTAAACGGGCTTCGCTCATTAACTCGAAAAACTTATTAGAGTTTCTACAGTCGGTTGTGTTACACCTCAAATATTGTCACTAGATGAACAAAACGCGGAAGGTAAATCTAAACGAAGCTGTAGCTACGATATTTCATTCGCCAAATGATGTTATCTGGGTCCAAAGGATTGATCGGTCAATCTAAGATTCGGATCACCGGGCTATTGTTTCGTTGATAGCCTGTACAACGTTGTATTAATTGGTCTTAACAATCGTAACCCTTTTGAAATTCTGAATGAAACCATCCTTTGTGGTAGAAAATATTGTGGAAGAATGAAAAATTACTTGTTATAAGCAATTCTCCTTTTTCCAGGATTTTTTCACAGGTATAAAATCACAGTTACGCAAAATCCCTGGTTTTAACAGGAAAGGTTTACGTTGCCAGATTCTGGATATTTTGAAGGGCTGTAAAACCTGTCATAGGTCTGCAAATGATCTCAATGTTGTAAATACAGCTTGATTCAAGCCGTAAATAAGATATTGTGCTCGTACACCGACAAAAAGACCTTAGGCACTAACCAAGAGTGGGTGATTCAAACGGGTGATTGTCTTATCAAGGTACAACTATAATCTGGGTCACTTTGTTTTACCGACATCTGTCTCCCACCATTGGGTTGATAATCGTAAACCTATGTGGGATAGCAGCTGGAGGCTAGGAAAGAGTGTAATGGTAGTACTAGTGCGAGAAATACTAGGAATCTATTGTTAGGTGATCCAGCCGCCGCGATGTAACTGAAAGATTGTTAAAAGCGGCGTTAAACCCATTCATTCAAACAAACAAATTTACCGACACAAGCAGGATCACAAATCACAACGGTGTCGGTTATGACAGATTCTAAATAAAATAAATGATTTATCTGTGTATATTATTTACGATATAAAATCAAAGTGTAAAGACAAAATTCACCAAAATCTCATTACCGTACCTCTAACACTTTCAGTGAGTATGCGTTTGAGTATTACTAAGGTACATAACCTGTTCTTTACATTCCAATCACTGAAATTACCGCCCCTACGTCTCACAACCTGACATTACTGATATGGAAAATGGAGAGAAAACATCTAGAGAAAAGAAGCTTTTGAACTGAAATTGCATACATTTAATAAATACATATCAGTTTGACATCAAGCCAGTCTAGAAGTAAGACACACGGTTACAGATCAAGACCCGAGGTTATGATACTTCTATAATCCTTGTCATGCTGAACCCTGGATATTCCGGTTTTGGCTGGAGGTGTTGACCAAGTGAAGTCTGATCTTAGTCTACACTTCCTGCTTGTACCTTTCCTTCCAGAGTTGTTTATGAAATTAATTTCTAAATGAAATATTGATTTTTGAACAACAAGTTCTGTCAGCACTTTCTGCCCTTTGATTTTGACAGCAAATTCAGTAAAGTAAATAATACATCCTGACAAGGGTTAAGAATGACTCAGTTGAGAATCGTTCTCATTCTCAAATCCTCAAGAATTTACTCTGTTGAGAATGGAACCAAAATCGAGATTATAAATGTAGTTGAGAACGTTCTCAGTCTCAAAAGTTTTATAATCTCCGTTTTTTTTGTGTGTGTTTTTTCTTTAAATTCTCAAATTTGAGTAAAATTCTCAGTCTGAGTCTGAAAATGGACTTGAGAAAGTTTTGTAACCTCGGACCCTAGTCCTTACCAATCGGAGTAACCCGTTTAACCTTTTCCCGTTTTTCAAAATTATTAGACTGGTCCAATTTCAAAGAAGTTGCAGGCAACAACTAAAAGTGGGTGCAATTTGAAAACTAACCAACCCACATGTTAGATTGTGGGAAAAAGGGGAAACTGCTTGTAACAAGCAATTTTTTTCTTTTCCCACAATATTTTCTATAGAATAAAATCACAGGGACGTAAACACAAGTGATTGTACAGGAAAGGATTAAGGAAACTCGGCGGATTTGAAAAGTCGGAGGTAAACGAAGGATGAGCCCATAGGTTTATATTTCATTATTTACTATTTGATATAAAGGCAAGATCGAGTTTATTTGGTTCTGTAGTCGATGGACCTCTGTAGCTAAAAAACAGTATTTAAACACTTTACAGTTCTTCTTCGAAAAATCAACGCAGGGATATAGTTTGTAATTTGAAATTCTGCTTTTACGGCATTATAGAATCAGTTCTAAAACACATTTTGACAAGTTTTATATTGTCCAATAAATTGACGTAGAAGTATTAACATTTCGGTCATTTTCATTCAAATTTGTTGACCCGTTTTGCACTTGCACTGTCACATAATCGTAAACCCAAGTAAAAAGAGCAGCCGGAGGCTCGAACAGGATGTAATGGAAGTAATAGTGTGAGAAATACCAGGAATCCATGGTTAGGTGCTCCAGATTTTGCGATATGACTGAATACTGATTAACGCACTCCAACACGCCTTCCTTCCCTACAATAAAAATAGTTGAACAAACATTGTGTAAAATAACGAACTTGCTGTAAAAAGGCAATTTCTCTATTTTACACAATATTTTCTAACAAGAAAGTTGAACAATCTAAATTTCATACACTTGAAATTGTCGTCTGCAGCTTTCTTTCAAGTCTAAATCGTTGCCATCTGGTGATAGATTGTTTGAATATTTTTTCTGTTAAGATTTTCTTCTTATTTTCTATGGTTTTAGGGGGGGGGGGGGGCAAGGCAGAGCCCAAGTGTGATCAATGGTGCAGGGTATGAACAAACTTACAAACTTTGTAGAAGTTCTCTGGGAAGTTCTACATACAAAATATCAATATTCTAAGATAGCGGGTTATGGAAAATGTTACATTCTATATTCCACTGTAAAAATACAGTGCGACAGGATGGAGAACGAATAATCAGATGAAGGTCCACTAGAAGATGATGCATTCCAATTATCCGTGCTCGATGCATCCTGGTTTCAGAGAAAACGACCTTTTAAGTTTTACTACCTTGATTCTATGTTAAAAAATGGTGTGCCTGTGCAGAATCAAAATATAACTCAAACGGCATCATGTAAAACAAACAACAACAACAAAAACACAAAACAAAACAAAAAAACAAAGCTGTAGAGGTTCATTGAGAAATTCTAGATGGCAAATATCAATGTTCCATGCTTTCAGATAGAATTTGAACGTTTCCCGTCTTTCTTTTAATCCTTTCCTGAACAATCCCTTGATTTTACGTACCTGTGATTCTATACTTGAGAGAACATTGTGGGAAAAGATGAAATTTCTTGTTAAAAGCAATTTCTTCTTTTCCCACAATATTTTCTAGACTGTAGGTAGGTCACTTTTCGAATTTGCACCCATTTTTCAATGCCGTCTGCAACTTCTTTATATTGGACCAGCCTAAAATTTTGAAAAAAAAAATCCAGGAAAGGGTTAATGGAAGGTATCACACGGACAAAGTTTACAGCGGCTCCACTGCAAACCATATACTGATGGAAAAGAATTAGGCACGTTCGGAAAAGATTGCTGCTTTGTAAAAAGTGCACGCAAATGATTGGCATTCAAATTGCAGATGAAAATGGAAATTTATTCCAAACTGCTGCTAGTTTATTGTCTATACCACTTGAAATCAGAGAAAGATCAGTCGTCGTTTTATATCGCAAAGTTAAAAGCTTGTATTTGACTGAGACATACCATCCACCATTGACCCAATAGCGATCCGAAGGATGGTGTTATTGTTTGGCTCGACGAAAATCCGATTTCGCAGAAATATCGTTGTGGGGGGAAAAGTGTATATCGGTCTGTCGAAAAGTGTTTATCGGTCTCTTGGAGCGGCCCAAATGACCTTACGACCTTAAGAGGGTAAACATTTTGCTAAACTTTCCACCACCAGTTTATAAAAGCCAACTGTCCTTTGGGTTTAGAGGAGAAGATTTTTAAGGTTTTTCTCTTAAAACGGGTGCGCCCGGGTAGGAAAATATCACGTAAATGGGATTATATGAACAAACTTGACAGATGTCCTTAAGGAATGGCTCAATATCAATTACAAAAGCCATCGGTTTCAGACAAGATTTTTTTGTAAGGTTGTCCTCCTTTGTTTCAAATAAAAAGTAAAGAATCAATTGATCTTCCTGTAGATATCGTAGGGCTGGAAAAAAAACAAAAACAAAACAAAAAAAAAAAAAAAACAAAAAAAAAAAACCACGAAAAACCACACACGCAATCTGATATGATTTCTCAAGAAACTTTGTATATCAAAAAGGTTCTTAATATAGATCCGATCACACGTTTGTTTGCTTGTTTGAATAGGATTGACGCCGCTCTTAACAATTTTCAGTGATTTTAAGGCACCTAACAATGGATTCCTGGTATATATTGCACCAGTACTACTATTACATCCTTTCTTAGCCTCAAGCTGCTATCCCACTCAGGTTAACGAATATATATGTCGTGCCCATTCTTGAGAATGCCCATTCTTAAGAATGGGCAAATGGTAAAATCAAGGCTTTGCCCATTCTTAAGAATGGGCAAAACGTCGATTTTAATACGAAAACAGGCCTATTCGTAGACAATACTGTAAGAATTATTAATTTTAGAACATTTATTTTGTATGTGAACCGTAATATACCATAATAAAACGTTATTATAGAAAAACCCACTCCGATACGGCTTCACTACAGTCGTTCGATATAACTTCCGGTGAACCAATAATCTTTTTAAAAGGTCGTCCCATGGCAAAATAAAATATCATGGTCATATTGTTTTTGTAAGATCAATAACATCTAATATGTCGTAATCTTATTCTGTTATCAATCTTCCATCTTAGAAAACACGAAGACGGAACGCAGTCAATCCTTAAGAAATGACGATGTCACTATGACTGTTTCTACCGTATTCTGTCAGCGTGTAAACCCGTCTTTTGATTAAAAATAAGGCATATGTGACATTATTAAGTGTGTGAAGTTATTCAACGAATTTTAACCGTGACAATTAGAGGTTTAACGCCTCTCAAAAAACGGTAGCACCTTGATATATTAGTGTCCGGTGATCTTGCGCGTCCGGTGATCTTGCGCATTATGGAAGTTATCTTAGATGCGCAAGATCACCGGACAGCATCGTAAAGGAAAACACATTTTAACCCAATCCCACACAATGGCGCTTTTTGACAACACTTAAAAAAACAATTGGTAAACATTGTGTAAAATAAAGAAATTGCTTGTAACAAGCAATTTCTTTATTTTCTACAATGTTTTGTAACCAGGAATATGAAATATCTAAAATTTCATTGAGTTTAAAATATCATCTGCAACTTCTTTAAATTATTGGACCATTGTAAATTTTTCTTGTGTGGGAATGGGTTAACCAATTACCAGACAAATGTAAAATAATGTAAAATCTGAAAGAATTAAGCTGCAGGAAATTTTTCAAAGTCTACTGAAATTGGAAATAAGCACCAAATAAGGTAGAAAATATTTGGCAAGAAGGCAAAATTGCTTGTTACAAGCCATTTGCTCTTTTTGCTTCAAATTTTCCTTAATCATATGTCTTCAGAGCGGTAAGTGAAATTATGTGGTAATCGGTTACAAACAAGAGTAACAATGTGATGCTAAATCACTTACAATCTTGTGTCATCTATTCTACTTAAGTAACCATCCCTTTATAAAGGTGCCATTTTGGTGACTACACAAACATTTATGCATGTTGCATAAGTATAATGGACAAAAATGGTGATTAGATGAATAGTTACAATTACATTGCCTCTATGACAGCACAATACTTCATATATATCTAACCATTGATTCCTAGTATTTCTCACAAGCACACAATAACTATATCCTTTCCGAGCCTCCACAAATATCGGAAAGCACCCTAGCTGATTAGGAGTCTGACATGCTACCGAAAGCAATATTGCCGTGGCCATAGAATTCAATATAAACTGAATTATCTTTGCCATATCTGGCAAATAAATCTGAGCAATGAATTCTTTGAAATAGTTCTACAGAAGCATTCAAGTTTTTTTTCACTTTTTTACATTAGTCAAGTTAAGGTATGTTGAATTCATTTAAATAAAAAGGTATTTACTAATTTTTTTAAAAAATATCCATTCTATGCCATGGACATAAAAGCCATGTTTTTCAACTGACCAAGGTTATATGAAGGTATCTGACAAAGAGTCATTCTGAAGGTCATTCCTCTGAAATTTGGTTAAAAATCCCCATCCACAGGATTCTGTGAAGATTTTAAAGTTTTCAGAATATATTTCATATTTGGAAATTAGCCCCCCACTAGGAAAAAGCCATGCTTTTAAAACAATCAAATTCATTGAAGAAATCTGTTAAAGGGTCTCCAAAGGATAATTCCTGGGAAATTTTGTTGAAATAAGTCGACTTGTATCTGAGATATAAAAGTTTTCACTGTCTACCATATATGGCAATAAGACCCGCCACATTTTTCAACCAATCAGTATTCTTTTAAATAATCTGATGAAAGTCACCGAAGGCTCATCCCTGTGAAATAAGAATGAAATCAATCAACTGGTTTCTGAGAAAAAGTTTCTTCAAAGTTTTCACCATATTTGAAAATTAGCCCTGCCCATTAACCCTTAACTATATGACAAAGTTTTAGACCAGTGCAAATTGAAAAGAGTTGCAGACAACAAATTGAATCCTATGAATTTTCTAATTTTTCAATTTTTTCAAAACATTATGGAAAATGAAGAAATAGCTTGTAACAAGTGATTTCTTCTTTTCCAACTATAGTTTCTATTCTGTGGGTTAGTTACTTTTCAAATTGCACTCTAATTTCATTGTTGTCTACAACTTCTTTGAATTTTGACAAAGTGAACTTGTGAATTTAGCAAAAAGTATGTTACAAACTGAGCTACCTGGATTGTACAATGCATTTCAATTGGCATGTGCTCTTTAACCTATTCCCACTCATCTTCACATTTTGATGGGTTAAATAAAGACTATTGAAAACACTGTAACACATTGCCATGTATATTGCCTATGACAATATAACTTTTGGGGACTGCGTCCATAGCACAGTTAGTAACATATGCCATTCCCAGTTGCGAGGTCGTGAATTCAATCCCGGCTGGGACAAAAATCCTTTCAGACATTTGCCTCCCACAATTGGGTAGATAATTGTAAACCTAAGTCTAATGAGCAGCTGGGGGCACAGAAAGGATGTTGTTGTTGCACTATGAGAGAATCTAGGGGTAGGTGCTCAAGCCTTCATGATATGACTGTAATACTTTTAAAAGTGGCTTAAAATAAAATGTAAGGGAAGTCAGTTCAATAAATATGTGTTCCAATTGTTTATCTTCGGTCAAACTTCAAAATGGGATGTCATGGGTTCGATCCCCGGCGGCGGCACATATTCTTTCCGACATTTGTCTCTCACCAATGGGTGGATAATTGTAAACCTAAGTGGAATAGCAGTTGGAGGCCAGGTAAGGATGTAGTGGTAGTACTGGTGTGAGAAATAACAGAAATCCATTGTTAGGTGCTCTGAGCGGCTGCGATATGATATATATATATAATACTGTTACAAGTGGCGTTTAACCCCATGCAATCAATCAATACAAAACTTAAGTGACAGTGTGACTTATTGAAATGCAGTTTTAATGGGTCTTATTTTTTCATGTTTTTAACATCTGAAAGTGTTTTTTTTTACATGTCAACCTTTTGGTGGAAGCGATTACCTCAGTCAGGTCCTAAAGGAGGCTATGATACCTGATATTGAAATAAAACAACTGATTTCAATTGATTTGGTGAATGAAACATGATGTTTTATGGTTTATATCATTTTTTTTATCAATTTTTTTTCAAAGCAATTTGATAAAAACATTAGCTCAAGCATTTTGAATTTAATACAACCTGCTCAAAACTTTCAAAGCACAAAATCAAACCATTTCCGTTCTGATCTATACCATTCAAAAGACTATTCAAATTCATTCATTTTGTCAATATCATAATTTGCCTTAACTGCAAAACCCGGATCCATAATTTGACTCGGGTGGACCTACACACATATTATACACTACCTCCTAGGCATTAATTGACAATTCCATAATTTCCTTAACTGCAGAACCCGGGTCTTTATTTGGACCAGGGTGGACCCACATAGACATTATACCCTACCACCCGGGCTATGGCTTAATCAAATGCTATTTCAAATCCCTATATTGGCAATAGGACAATGTCACTACATTAAAAAGTAAAAGGCAACAGTTCTAGAATTAGGCCTATAACCATTCCTTGCATAAAAGCACTCAACACTTTCCTGTTTTTTTGTGTGTGTTTTTTTTTTTAAATTTTACATTTGTACAAATCCTAAGAAGTTGCAGATGACAATTTAACAAGAGTGCAATTTAAAAAGCAACCATACTACAAGGTAAAGATTATTGTAGAAAAAGGAGAAATTGGCTTGGTACAATTTCTTCTTTTCCCCCAATGTTTTGTCAGGTATAAAATCACAGGAACGTAAAACCTGGGATTGTACACTAAAGGAAAGGGTTAAAGTATAAAACAACGAGTACAAATCTAGCGATAGATACAATACGTCCACCCAACATAAACGGTACGAAATAGTTCAGGTACGACCTGACGGATCATGAGTACATTGCGTTATCTATCACAAGGTGATAAATATTTTACTATATAAGGTATTTAGAGTCCAGTTTGAAACAGTAACTTGTAAAAGTTAAAAAAATAAACCTGTTTATTTATCTCGGGGTGCGAGCTGCTCCGAATGTGGCAGAGAAGTGCGACAAAATTGTGTTCTGAAGAAGTGAAAGCTCTCCACTTTGTGTTTGTCAACCCGCACGATTAAATATACCATTTATTTATTGTTTGGTTAATCTAGCAATTGTTTGACGACTGGTTGGTCGATTCATAATATATTGGTCGATATTGATCGAAAAAACGCGTTCGGTAACAGATACAAACTGTATTGACCATTCTTAAGAATGGGCGCCCATTCTTAAGAATGGGCAAAATGTGTCTGCCCGTTCTTAAGAATGGGCATATTCTCAAGATTGGGCACAACATATACACATTGGTGGGAGACAAATATCGGAAAGGATATGTGCCGCCGCCGGGGATTGACCCCATGACATCCCATGATTGAAGATTGGAAGTCTGATACGCTACTAACTGCGCTATGACGGCGGCCCGATCATACAAAATTGCGACATACATAATATATTACGGTCCTTGATATGGACTTTACTTCACATTGAGCAAGATAGGAAACAATTATCTGGATCACAACTCTCTTATTGAGTAAAATTTCACAAACGATGGCTAAAAATGATATCTAAAATTCATAAGTCAGATGATTGAGCAGGGTATGGAACCTACCAATCGATGGTCCCGCCCACTCACTCCGTTGGCCCCGCCCACTGACAGGATGTTTCGCTTCGATTTTTATCGGTGTTGTTTTGAAAAACTAAATAAAAAATAGAATAGTTGGATAACGACCTTAACGTCGTAACTACACTTTGAACAAGCTGTAGTTACGACGTTTAAGTCGCTGAACGATTAAAAATGTTTCACACAATTGGCGGTCAGTTTTGGAGATCAAACCGAGATTCCGATCCGAACGAATGATTTAATTGGTCGATAGATTGTTTGATTGACAGCTTCGACTGGTCAAGTCTCACCCCTGTCTTGGGTTTTTCTACTTGCGAACAAGTAACGTAGTAGAACATTGAGTCGGCAGGGACTTTAAGTCGTCACTTTTTGTTTTTGTTATCTCCCTCTTAATGAGGTCATCAAGATGGTTCGTGGCGGTATTTTTTTAAGGCATATATTTCTCCTAATTCTTGAAACAAAGATATATCTTTCAATTGTTTTGAGGTATTATGTGATCGGTTTTGAAAATTACCCCATAATTCTAGCAATTTGATCGGTCCGGGCGATGACAATTATCTATTTAAGTTGTCTCGGGCGAATGCTTTCAATGTACGATGTATTTAAATCACCCGAGAGAGATATGCAGTACACAAAGTAACGTTGTAGAAGAATAAGTTTTGTACAATTTGTCTCTCTTTGACCAGAAAAACAAATATGACAATAATCAAATTAGGTTTAAAATAAGAGACGAGTCAAAACCCAAATGACGACTTAGTGTTCTCATATTTAATTGCAGTTTTCTTCAGTTTTCTGCATTTTTTTCTGATATTTCAAGCACTGGTCTCTCTTATAACGTGCCATTTACACCAAATAATGAAAATTTTAGGCCTTTTAATGAATCCAGATTAATATCACAATCATTAATATACGAAGAGAAGCTTTGCTTTACATGAAACGCAACAAAAAGGAAAAAAAAAAAAAAACTAATCACGAAGACTAAAGTAGAAACAAAGGGGTCATAACTATCTGAGGAAAACAAAGAGTTGGCAGATAAGTCGAACAATTAAAGTAGAGAAAAATAATAACAATATTTTTACGTAAATTAAGTGTCAGATGTCATTTAAAATTTTTAAAGATAGCGACTTTTCAAAATAAGGTATTGCTCAAAGATAATGAGAAGGTTTAATATTTAAACTATTTCATTTTACTTTTGATTTTTTCTCTGTTAGTAGCATTAAACGCCTGCATTTTTTTTTGTCTAAAAACATTTGAAAATCTGGTTAACAGACAATCATTCTGCTTTTCCGATGATATATATATTTGCAACATTACAAAGTAGTTATTATTGTAATGATATCAATTAATGCGAAGCTGATCTATCGGTCAGGATGGGTATTTTTTACGAGAATATTCCTCTTAGAATTATATTTTGCATTTTTGTTCATTTTTTTTCGTTCACATACGTAATAGTTAAAAGCGGGTTTACCGTTTTAATCTAATGTTTTATGAGTTAAGAATGAGCTCGTTCGATGGAAATGTTAATGTTATCAAAATTGAAAAATTGTCTCTATAAAAAGTAATCTCATTCGAATCTTTAAAGATTTACTGTTTCCTAATTGTATGTCAACAAATAGCATAATTAAATGACTGGCTTCTATTTTTATAATTTTTAACCTCTTATTATATATCGTCGGTGAACGAGTAAATGTCGTATGTACAGTTTTTTTTTTCAAAGTTCTAATTACAATGCTATAGTCGCCCATCCACGATATATGAATGTGCAATTTCATTGATAGTTTAGAGGTTCGTTAAATTTGATAAGCAAGACTACAGAATTGACATTGTTAAGGGTGACTATCTATAATTCAGTTAAATCAGTTTCGGTAGAATGTTGTTTGGTTTTTTTTTTCGAAAATCAGTTAAAATGACGACTCATTGTTCCCTATGACGACTTAACATTACTGGTGGTGACGACTTAACGTTCCTGGAAACTTTAAGTCGGCAGTCGAAACTACTGGATTTTCAAACACTATTTCACACACTTTCGGCATAAAATAGTGAAATAGGTGAAAAAGTGGTCGTACAATATTTAGGGGCACGATTAAACACCATATTCACAGTGAAATCGTCGATAGCCCTTCATTTCTATCAAAAATTGACGAGTCCTTTACGTGACATTTTTCCAATGCCATTTGTCCGATGACAAGTAAATACCTGATCTAAACTTTGAATGTATCAAAGAAAACTTGCGATTTATTGGAAAGTTACCGTGATGGTAATATTGAAGGGTAGAAAATGTTGTTGTTTATGAAGAAAATGTTGTTGTTAATGAAGAAAATATTGGATTCCATCAGTTCCCTCATTAAAATTAATATTTTCTATATGCCTACATTTTTTTTTTTGCGGACAAGATCATTCAATTCTGAACAATTAGAAAATCTTTCCTTGTTTGTCAAAGGACAAGTTGAGAAAATCTGTATTTCCATATCACTGTCTTTGAGGGTCTTTCAAAAAAAAAGGATGGTTAACCCATTCCCACTCAATCCCACTGATTTGCGCATTTCAAGAAAAAAAGCTTTGTCAAACAATGTGAACAATGAAGGAATTGCTTGTAACAAGCAATATCTTCAATGTCCACAATGTTTTCCCCTCGAAGACAAAGAGATTCGAAATTGCACCAACTTGAAATTGTCGTCTGCAGCTTCTTTCAATTTGGACCAATCTAAAATTTTGTCCTCTGGGAATGGGTTAAATGCGTATGAGCATCCATGGAAACGAATTTACATAAGAAAATCCCTTTTTATCAATATCTATTTACGAATGCCTGTTATGGAATAGTGATAATTGGGTGAAGGAAGTGATAATCTGAAAATAGGAATGTCTTGGTTGTGTATATGAAAACATGATGTACCATATAGCTGGTTTGATTTGAGAATTATCTTATTTCAGTTTCAACTATCAAAATTCTTGCATCCTGACTGGCTGAAAAATGTATCATAACACGATATAAATGAGTGAATAGCTTGTACATAAAGTATGTCCATGAAAATATTTTTTGCTTATTAGACATATTTTAAATGAATGAAATGAAAGGAAAAGAATGTATTTGGTTTGATGCAGATTCACGGCTTCATACAATGTAATTTTAATTTATTGGCGTCAGACGTGAACGATAATAATAATAATATCAATAATAATAATATTTATATTCAAGGTATCTCTTTAACCCTTTTCTGATCAATTTCTGTTTTTTCGTCACTTAGTTTTTATGCTTGAGAAAATATTGTAGAAAATGAAGAAAGTGCGTGTAACAAGTAATTTATTCTTTTTCCACACTATTTATTACGCTTATTACGCTTTTGATTTTTTTAGTAGAATCGACTTCAAATTGTCGTTTGCAAAACCTTTGAAATTGGATAGGTCTAAAATGTTGCAAAACAGTAAAGGGTTAAAGAAAGTTTTTGCGTTATGAGGAACAGACGAGTCTACAAAATCGGTTTAACAATTTGTAGTTGTTGAAAGTTATGGGGACCCTTGCCATAGATATAGCGTCCCATTATATTGAGTAATCGTAAACCTAAGAGAAATAACAGCTGGAGGCTATGAAAGGGTGTATTGGTAGTACTGGTGTGAGAAACAGGAAACAGGAATCCATTGTTAGGTGTTCCAGTCGCCGCAAAATGACTGAAATTAGCCTTCACGTATTATGAGCAGTCTAATATTAGTCTACAGTACATGTTTGTTGTTATTTAACTGAAGTTTTAAACAAGTTGATACCCACATAGTTCTGTCCCCGATTTTCGTAACAAAGTCTAACCCCCACCCCGTTGATTATATATATTAAGTAGGAGCAGACTGGAGATGTGTTGATAACCAAGATGTTATTTAAGACTAACCATGTTTTGTAAGAATATAAGCTAAATTACATAACAAGTATATCTTTTTTAGTTAGGGGCATACATGATTGTTGGTTGCTGTGAAGCAGAGAGTAGATATGAAACAGATTTCAATTCCAAGACCCTTAACTGATTCACAGTATTAAGCTTAAAGTTACTGTGAATTAAACCGAAAATAATTATCAATGGGGACTTGAAATCAGTATGTGACAATTGGGACCCGTATCTGATACTCCTTACCAAGGTTCTGTGATTTACAAATGCTGAGAAAAAAGCCGTGAACAAGCTGTAGTAACGACGTTTAAATCGCCAAACTAGCAAAATAGTTAACAAAAACGGCGTCCAATGTCGGAGTTCAAAACTCATTTCTGGTCTAAATTTCATTGGTCGACTGGTTATTACATTCGCGATTGGTCATTGATTCACCCACCAAATCACTAAATAGACAGGAATTGAACTTTGTGTAAAGCATTCTTGTTTGTTTTGAGAATTAAATGTCGTTACTTGGGGTTTTCAACTTGTAATTAAAACTTTTCGGTAGCCAAACCAGGTTTCTTTAATCTTTCGTTACATTTTACTGGCCAAATATTTTGTAAAAAAATAACGCCATTTGAGATAAGGAAGCAGAAAAAACACTAGATTATATCGGAAAAAGAAAAAAATACGGATCATATTATTCATACGGGGACATATTTCTTTATTTCACCAACATCGTAAAAGCAATGCAGTTGACGAATCGCAATTTTCAGTCTGAAAAACAATCGACAAATAAAATTTTTCATATGGTCTGAAAATTTGACCGGAAGTAAACTTTGAACTCAAGTTGTAGTTGACGAATCCCGGCTGTCAGTCTAAGAAAAAATCGACAAATTGTATTATTCATATAGACCGGAAGTAAACTTTGAACTCAATCTGTATTTGCGACTTTTAGGTCCCGAACTAAACATCTTATTTTTTGTTACATGTGACTTGCCATAATTTTTGCAAAACAACGTCGTTCAATATCGAAATGGGACACCCTGTCGGCCTAGCAAGTGAGTTGGTGGGCAAGCGAATACCGGGCCAGCGATCCGTCGATTGTGCAACGATAGCTATTTGACGACGAAATGGCAGCATTTTAGACAATATTTCTGGTGCTAGAATGTACCTTTTGCCATGCATAGGTACTTGAAAATATCTGGTGTTTTGGACTTGAAAGACGAATCACATACATTTAATTTGAATGGCCCCTACCGGTATAGGGAGTTGTCCCGAAAATTGACCTTAATTAACTCCCTTGACTAGACTGTGTTGTCCCGGTCTAAATTTACTACAGACTGAGACTTAATGCACCTGGTATTAGCCGAATGAGATATTGTTTCAGGATTTCATACAGAGAAATGATGAATACTTTTGTAATACTCTTAGAATATGAAATTGTTGTGGTAGTTTACATTACGTTGACATATTTTAATCGTCTTCCTTTCCTAGGAAACCAAAGTCATTCTCACCCAGTTTTCACACTTGCTTGGCATATTCGAAAGACTGGTACTTTGACTTATGTAGTGAATTATTGCGTTTAGTTCCTTTGCTAAAAAAGACGAGCAAACCAAACAACCACAACACAGATCAAAAGTATTGCGATAAAAAAGAGTATTTTTACATCGATATTCTAAATCTGAGAGATCCGTCATTTTGAATACATATGTCTATTAAAAGTTCGTTGGTATCCTCTTTCGTTCTATGATTTCTTTCTGTAAAGAGTTAAATATTATATCAATTTTAAAAGTTAACGTCATCCTTCCATAAACGCCATGCAGGTTCAATCAAAGTAACTTACTCGTGTTTTAATCGGTATCTTTGATTGCACAATAGTCTATTAGTGGTATTTTATATATACACCGGATATATTTCATATTGATCTGCTTATTGCTTTGATTTTCGTCCGACTGCCCATTTTACCCCCTTTTCACAAGTAAACAAGAAAGTCATTTTGCTTAAATTGTTTCGAATTAATCTAGTTCTAAGGAATATAAGAATTTGAGTTTGAATATTTCAAAAATGATTATAAACGCAAGATGCATGGAAAATATATTTTGAAACTTTTCTCTGTAGAAAATCTGACAAAACCTTTTTTAGATTCTTAACAATCTCTTTTTTACAACAAATATATTAGCATTTAAATATATACATTGTATTATATATCTAAATATTTCAATAAATGCATTGTATCAACTTATAAATAAGATTAACACATTCAAAATAATTATCTTAATCTGGTCTTCTTAACACTTCTTACTGTTCATCTTTATTCGAATGCTTGATTTAGAATTTCACCTTTTTGTTTATTTCTTACGTTTTCTCATTCAGATAAATCCACGTACTGATACTAACAATTATTCAAAATACTGCGACATAAAATTCTAAGCTATATCTTGTAATGAACTGTTGGTACGGCGATTTTACAATAATTTATTTTTAGTTTCATCTATCAAAAAACGGGCGATCTGGTCGGTCGAAAAAATTATTCATAACTCAATAACAAAATTTTGAGTACGCAGTGATTTTGTATAATTTTCGGTTCATACCTCCATGAAAACAAAAATATTCTCTTCATCTCTTAAGTAAAGTATACGGCGGTGCAATAAGCAACAATTCTATATTGCAGCACATTTTCAAATTACTGCGTCCTTTATGATATGTTTTATGATGCTATATATATGTACTTATGAAAATAAAAGACTATATTAGATCGGCTTGTACTAACCAGTTCCATGCCAATGCCATTTATCTTATCAATATCGTATACTGGTTAAACGGAGTAACTGTAGAGCCCATTAACCCATTCCCACACAGTTAAGTTTTTTGACGCCCCCAAAAGAAAAACAATTAGATAAACATTGTAGAAAATTAAGAAATTGCTTGTAACAAGCAATTTCTTCATTTTCCAAAATGTTTTCTTCCCAGAAAATTGAAAAAAAAATCTAGAATGACAAAATCTTTAAATTGTTGTCTGCAACTCCTTTCAATTTGGACCAGTTTAAAACTTTGTCGTCTTGTAATGGGTTAATCGGAGCGTAGATATCGACGACCATTTTCTTATGCATCTTTTGACCTTGTATAATTTATGTACCGGTAGGAAGGATGGAATTGCCCAAGTGACACCCCGAAGTCCCAAATAGGGCCATTCGCAAAGGCAAATAAATCTAACTCAACGGGATACATTTAACCCATTTCCACACAATGACGCTTTTGGGCGCCCACAAGAAAAACAATTTGGAAAACGTTGGGAAAAAAGAAGAAATTGCCATGTAACAAGCAATTTCTCAATCGTGCACAATTTTTTTCTATTTAGAAAGGTGAAGAAAATAAAATAAAATATAATTAAAAAAAACCCCAAAAAACCAAACAACAACAACAACAACAAAACCCCAAAAACCCCACCCAATTCACCTTTCAAACTGTAGTTACGACGTTTAGGTCACCAACATACTATTCTCTTTTTTTTGTTGCATGCTACTTGTTATAAATTTTGCAAAATAACGCTGTTTAAATTCGAAGGGGCATTTCCTGTTTGAGTCAATAGGCAGGGCAAAAGGAATCAGTTGGCAGGGCCAGCGATTGGTCAATTACATAGATAAGTAGAACGTTCGCATCCTTAGTACGGCAAGATGCCATTTTGTGGTGTACAGGCCAACACGCTATCTTCGTTCTAATGATCTATTTATCTTTGTATAAAGAAAATCAAAGTCTCTGAAAGTAAAATATGCTAGCAAAGCATGGATTTGTTGAGTAATCTTCTTTGTCAAAGGTTACCATGATAAATAAACGAGGTTAAAGTAACCAAGGATTTAACTCATTCCCACACATTCCCTTAGATAATAATTCTGGAAAACGATGTGGAAATGAAGAAATTGCTTCTTCATTTTTCGCGTTGTTTCCTACCCAAAGAGATAAATATTTCAGAATTTTCAACAATCTGAAATTGTCGTCTGCAACTTCTTTAAAGACTTTGATCATAGTCATTTAAACACGAAGTGCTCAGGTGAGTTTAAAATATGAACGATGATGAACTTGAAGGCAGAGTTTGCAATATTCCCGAAATGGATAAGAACTACTTTTTACGGCGTATGTATTCACTGGATTTAGTGGTTTAGCCTCAAGTGACAGTTTGCACTCGTTGAACTTTGAGAAGACCTCAAAATTTTGTCTGTTAATTTAAGCTATCAAAGCTTACGCATTGATAGCTAAAAACCTTTGGTAAACGCATATGCGGACGTCTGGAACCAATATCTTTGGACGCTCTGACCAACACACCTATATAATGAATTACTTCTATCACATCCCACTGTCAGCCCGATTAGCTCAGTTGGTAGAGCACTGGACTTCAAACCTAAAGATCACGGGTTCGATCCCTGGGCTGACCATATAAACTAACACAACTAGGCCTAATTGTCTTTCTTAACCGAGGCCCCTTGTGACGATGCTATCCATCGAGCACGTTAAAGAAGAAGGCGGAGCTCTCAGAAGTTTCGTCCTGAATCCTTGCACTAACCCATTAACAACTAATCGTCTTCTGGGGGTGTTGCTTATATTGGCATGTGCTATGGTAGCGACGATGAATAAACGGAAATACACACACATCCTACTTCAGTGTCCTAAATACTAAGGAACCGTATCTAACAGCATAAATGAATTGTTATTCTTACAAGAATTGGTTCTTAAATTGAAGTTATATTTGTTCGCTTCGATGATGTCATTCCGTCGATGTGGTATTATGTAACAATCTCGAAAGGTAGATCGGATGGTGGCATCTCCTCTAAATTTTCCTTTCTGTCTTATTGTTAAAACGGGTCGTATTTAACCCTTGTCATGCTAATTCCGGAATGTTCCTGCTTTGGCAGGAGGTATAGACAAAGGTCAGACCGAACGTATGTGCAATCTGATCTAAGTCTTTACTACCTGCCAATCCTTTGAACCAGGATATAAGTCATATGATATTTTTCAATATGAATCATGACCTATAATTTAGAGCTCCAGTACTTTGAGCCCTTTAAAACAATTCTGTTAAGGGTTTATAAATCAGCAAGACAAGGGTTAAGTATCGAACAGAAGCTCACCATCGTTCCGTGCTGTAAATATCATAACTTCTATAGTTACAATAGTTTTGGTCGCTTATTGAGATACTTCCGTGTAAGAACAAACGTTTGTTGATAGCCATCTCGTCGATATATATTGCGTGATAAATAGAGAATAGATGGTTGTGTCTTGAGATGGAAAAGTTTATCGGGCAAGGCGTAGGAATTTATCTGGTGAGCCGAATGCGAACCGGATAAATTCCGAAGCCGAGCCCGATGAACTTTTCCTTATCAAGACACCAATCATCTATTCTATTTACCCTGTTACCATCTTTAAAAATGTCCATGATAAGTAAATGTAAGTTAACCTCTCTCCGTTGAACATGGTGTTTTTACCCTGCTGAGGTGAGGGTATCGGGGTCGAAATTTGAAGAACTCGCACAATTCAATCTAGAATAGACATAATAAGAACGAATTAACAGGAACATCTATAACTTAAATCTTAAACAACAAAGACATACCTTGATCATCGAATATGATTTGCCTAGATTTATCGATCACTCAAGTAGGCCTAACGTGTCGAAGATTTTCTGACGATTCGTTGTTAAGCAGCAAAAACCAAACCCAAAGTCATTGCCACCCTGATAGAAAATCACAGGATGGACAAAGCTTGAGATTAGTTGCCTAGCCGCGACTTCTAAAAGTATCCCCACTCAAATGATGTCAATGCTTAATCCCCTAAATCCTTTTATGTTTTTAAATCCTGCTTTTTAAGTCCTGTGTATGCGTCCATGAAATAAACAATGTCATGTATTGCGTCATCTCTACGTCACCGATATATAATTCGATGATGAAAGTTGAGAGTCCAGTATAATGTTTTTATTTGGACATAACGTTTAGCCGAAGATTTAAATATTTATTGCTTAAAAGTGATCTTAAAAAAGCACCCCATCTACTGCAAAAATAGTTCCGGTCGGGCACGTGATCAAGTGATAAAGCTTATCACGTGACCATGTGACCTGATATCAACAAGTTTATCATACCCCCCTTTATTAGGCAGTAATTATAGCAGGTAACAGGATAAAGGTTTTTTACATGTTCTAAAACTGGAATAGTTCTGTATAAAGACTAAGAAATGGGGGGCATAAATGACACCCAAAGGCGTTAGCTTTTTAGCTCACCTGAGCGCGAAGTCCTCATGGTGAGGTATTTTGATCTTCCTCTGTCCGGCGTCCGGCGTGCGTCGTCCGTCGTGTGTTTTAAAACGACATCTCCTCCCAAACCGCTGGGCCAAATTCGATAGACATGTTTATTGGGCGGTGCCCTTTTGTAGCATAGTTGTAACTAACAATGATCTAGAAAAGTATTTTTATACCCAAAATCTCGAAAATTACTGTGATATTGTGACGTTGAGATTTAGAGAGGGATCACATTTCATAGTATTCGTAACAAACGTATAGTAAGTTTGTAACATAGTTAACCTATATCAACTTAAGAATTTTTATATCCAACCTATCGAACGTCCTTTTACCCCCACTACGAAGAAAAGGAGGTATACTGGTTATTCCTTCCTTCCGTCCGTCCGTCCTCCTTTCCGTCCGTCTGCAATCAATATTTTTGGTCGTACTTTCTTCGAAACCATTGATAGCATTGTCTTGAGATTTGTTCCCGAAATTCTGCTAGGGGTCCTACAAAACGCTTACCGAATTTAGGCCCGGAAGTTATTTACTTCCTGCTTTACGAATTATATTATTTTCAGACATAAACTAGTTTAAGGGTATTTTTCAGCAACTGTTGATAGCATCGACTTGAAACTTGGTGTTAAGTTTCAGCTAGGTGTCCTACATTTTGCGCTTATCGAATTAAGGTCTGCAGTGTATCTACTGCCTGTTTTACGATTAAGTTAATTTTCGATCATTAGCTGTCCGAACATTAACTGCAAAATATCTACTTCCTGTTTACGAATAAGCTTATTTACTCATATTGCTTGCTATAGTTGTATATTTTCATATCACTTTTCTCAGCAACTATTGATAGTACCGACTTGAAATTTGATATAAAGGACAAGTGATGTGTCCCTTATTGCTTATGGCGCTTATTGAATCTACATCCTCAAATTATTTACTTCCTGTTTTTGACTTAGTTTATGTACTAGCATTGTCTGGTGTAGTGATATATTTTATCAAATTTTTCTCAGCAAGTATTGATAGCATCGACTTTAAACTGGGTGTAGAAGTTCAGCTAGGTTGCCTACCTCTTGCTTACCGTATTTAGGTCGGCATGTTATCTACTTCCTGTTTTACGACTTAGTTTACTTTCCGACATTAGAGCTTCAGCTAGGTGACCTTTTTGGCACTTTCTGAATTTAGGTACGCATGTTAATTTCTTCCTGTTTTAAGACTTTTCAGAGCATCTAGAAATAGGATGTTCTTGAAACTTTGTATGGGTGTTCAACTTTTGAATTTAGGACAAAACCTGGTATAGTGTTATATTTTCGTCCCATTTTTTCTCAGCAATTAATAATAACACGCTCTTGTAGCTTGGTTCGCTGGTTGATCTAGGTGTATCATATGGTAATTTCAGATTAAGTTACATTGAGGGATGTTTTCTTTTTCATTGTAAAAATTTACTTGGTAGTGCAAGCGGGAGTATACTCAGTAAGTTTTGAATCACAGATTTCTTGTTATGTCGACATTCGCCTGTCCGCGAGAAAATTGGCGTAATTCAAACTGTAAGTGAAATCTATCTATCTATCTATCTATCTATCTATCTATCTATCTATCTATCTATCTATCTATCTATCTATCTATCTATCTATCTATCTATCTATCTATCTATCTATCTATCTATCTATCTATCTATCTATCTATCTATCTATCTATCTATCTATCTATCTATCTATCTATCTATCTATCTATCTATCTATCTATCTATCTATCTATCTATCTATCTATCTATCTATCTATCTATCTATCTATCTATCTATCTATCTATCTATCTATCTATCTATCTATCTATCTATCTATCTATCTATCTATCTATCTATCTATCTATCTATCTATCTATCTATCTATCTATCTATCTATCTATCTATCTATCTATCTATCTATCTATCTATCTATCTATCTATCTATCTATCTATCTATCTATCTATCTATCTATCTATCTATCTATCTATCTATCTATCTATCTATCTATCTATCTATCTATCTATCTATCTATCTATCTATCTATCTATCTATCTATCTATCTATCTATCTATCTATCTATCTATCTATCTATCTATCTATCTATCTATCTATCTATCTATCTATCTATCTATCTATCTATCTATCTATCTATCTATCTATCTATCTATCTATCTACCTACCTACCTACCTACCTACCTACCTACCTACCTACCTACCTACCTACCTACCTACCTACCTACCTACCTACCTACCTACCTACCTACCTACCTACCTACCTACCTACCTACCTACCTACCTACCTACCTACCTACCTACCTACCTACCTACCTACCTACCTACCTACCTACCTACCTACCTACCTACCTACCTACCTACCTACCTACCTACCTACCTACCTACCTACCTATCTATCTATCTATCTATCTATCTATCTATCTATCTATCTATCTATCTATCTATCTATCTATCTATCTATCTATCTATCTATCTATCTATCTATCTATCTATCTATCTATCTATCTATCTATCTATCTATCTATCTATCTATCTATCTATCTATCTATCTATCTATCTATCTATCTATCTATCTATCTATCTACATACCCTCCTATCTATCTCCCTCGGTAAATATGCATTTTCCCTTTGGCTACATTGGAAACTTTAATTTAAATCTAGCAGTAGAGACTATTTTTGTAAGATGAATTAAAACTATTGAATTTTACAGAAAGTAAATCTATTTTTAGCTTGCAAAGCTTCAGCTTTGATAGCTTAAGTTAACAGGAAGAATTTTGTCGTCTCAAAGTTCAACGAGTGCAAACTGCCGCTGGAGGCTTATATCCGTTATATGCCTACGCCATAAAAAGTACTTCATACACTTAAGAAATATTGCAAACACCGCATTCAAGTTCAGGTATTTTTAGATCACTTGAGCAAATCTTATTCAAAGAAGTTGTAGACGACAATTTCAAATTTTTGAAAAATCTAAAAAATTTATCTCTCTAGATAGAAAACAATGTGGAAAATGAAGAAATTGTTTGTAACAAACAATTTCTTCATTTTCCACATTGTTTTTCACAACTATTTTCTTGAGTTGCGTAAAACGGAAGGTATGGTTGACTCTTTGGTTACTTTAACCTCATTTTTTAAATCATGATAACGCTTGACAGAGAAGAATACTGAACAAAACGATTCTTTGCTAGCTTACAGTACTTTCAGTACTTTGATTTAATCTACACCAAAGTTTATTTAGTTTGGAAGTTTCGTATTTCGTCATATATGAGATTTTAATCGAGCAGAATTTGATCCTGACACTATACTTAGTTTTGATTTCTTTACAAGTTCTATACGGTATCGTGAAGCGGGTCTCACATGGTTTTAAGTACTTTACACGTTCTATAGAACAATGCAATGAGAACAGAATTAAGATTAATTTGAAGCTCTGCTGCTGCTCACATTGCAGACCAGTCAGCTCTGAATGTTCGGAGCAGCTGTTGCTTTTATTTGTGTATTCCGCCTTATCCCTATTGACGAATCGCTGGCCCCCACCACTGACTCCGCTCGCAACGCCCACTGTTACACTTCGATATAAAACGGCGTTGTTTTTTTTTTTCCAAAATTTAAGACCAGTAACATGAAGCAAAAAAGTAGAATTATTGGTTGGCGACTTACACGTCGTAACAAAAGCTTGAATGAGCTGTAGTTACGATGTTTAAGTCACGAAATTAACAAAAATGCTTCGCAAAAATATCGGCCAATGTCCTAGTTAAAAGTTCACGTCCTGTTCAAATGAAAAATTTAATTGTTTGATTGATTCTGTGATTGACAGCCGAAACTGGCCAGTTGTAACCTCCTTCAAAAAGTTGCTAAATCAAGGCCATATTGTTAAATTCGAAGGTATAAACCATTCGATTCACCGAAAATTGGAAGACCTCGGTCTCCTTTGCTACAAATATCGATTTGAGTAAGTGTCTTTATTACTATGTTCAACAGAAAACTTTTTAACACAACATAACATTCATTTAGCACAAAAAAAGACAAACTGTCCAAGCTTTCCCAAGTATGATAAAATCAAATTTGATATTGACAAGAATGACATTTGTATACCTACGTAAACCACAAGACAGCGATTTTGTATTCTCCCCCTTTTTTTGATTTTCTAATAGATAAAATCATGTAATCAAACTGTTTAATAGAATTATAGATCGGGATAAAAAAATGAGAGATCGAGATATATCTCAGCTCTAATGATATAAATTTCGGAACCTTGTTGCATCCTGATTTCCCCCGGCAAGTTGAACCTTACAAGCGTTTAATTTCCTTTGACATTTGAAACTTTGATTTTAATTAACTTAAATAATTACACTCTGTAGCAATAACACGTGAGGAAACTACATAGACGGAGACATTGGCTCAGTTAAGGAAATCTTGTGTGGGTCTCCGGTCACGTGCGGCGTTGTAAATATCGGCTGTTTCGGTGGACACGAACACGCAAGTTTTCCATTTATTGTCAAATTTTGATTTTATTCTGAACACTAGCGAGAAAAGGGAAAATTGAATGAGGGGCCCATGACTTTCAACTTACTTCTTTGTCCGTTGCGAGTTCCAAGTCGGCGCGGTTTTGTCTGAAACGCTTTTGCATAAGCCACGGCGAGGTAAACACAGGTCATTTTCTACAATGACCACAGGCTTTCTTTAGCTCTTTCTGCATAAATATAACATATCTAAATGTTCACATCGTCCGAATGAATGAAGTGATTATTTAATCCTTCCCCACTCACGAAAAACAAAGATTGAATAAAAAAAAAAAAAAAAGGCTCCGTTCATATCGGCCGGCTCTGTCAATATCGGCTGGCTCCGCTGTATGGGGCCTGTTTGGGTTTTTTGTTGAGACAAATTGATCTAATATTAGTCCCCGCCATTTCCCCTCCTTATTTGAGTATTCCATGATGTATAGGGAGTAGTTTCGTATGCTAGATATTACCTAAAATACCCAACTTTTAGGAATACTATATATAGACAAGGGATACAACTCAGAATTCCTCAGATGACACCCCTGCCTGTTTTAAGTATATTACTTAACGTCTCTTTATTGCATGGTGTTTTTTTTTTTTTAAATACTTTTAATACTGTTGCATACAAACAATTTTATCACGAAATGTAATTGGCTTGATGTTGGGGTGAAGCTTTGTGTCTTACTTGTTGCTTACTAAATATGTTCAATTGAGGGAGAATTTCGTTTATACTGTTGTATTCGGTAGAGTATGCGGGGTATACAGAGTGAGATTTGACTCACATATTCTTGTTTAAGAGATGTAGAGAACATTTTTAGTTTCGATTGAGGAAACGAACCTAAACCTTGAACACACTGTATGAATACGCGATACTTTGAAATAAAAAATTGCCATCAAGCCAAATAAAGAAATTTTATTTTTAGTTTTGAGAAAAGTTGTATAGGTCTTTTTTGTGCGCAAACATACAAACTAGTTGCGTGCTCAAAATTTTGTTCATGGAAGTATGAAAGAAAAATCCACTAAATCAAAATGCTTGATTCTTAATAGACGAAACTAAAGTTGAATTATTGTAACTTAATTCGTCCGCAGATCAGTTGCTCTCACACAAACTGTTCAACGACGATCTGCATCCAGGAATCAGATGCAAACGCGGGTAATTTTTGTTTCAAGTCGTGGCATTACTGAAAATGTCACGCCTATGAAAAAATTAAGTGCAAGCGAATCGATTTCATAAAGCCGCCGCAACTCAGTTTACTCAGAGCTCTGATGGACAAAATTATCCCGAAACTGGATAGATTATATTAAGAACGTCTTATTAGTACTTTAAGCGACTTTATTTTAACACATTTGCGAATTTGATTGTACACCGTTCTTTTAATTTCTAAAATCAAATAACAGTTAAGCATTACATTATTATCAAATAAGGGGCAAAACTGATAAATAAAAGATGATTTATTTCAAAGAATCTTAACTCAATTTCCCTATGTTTTCAAAGGAGACAAGCAATTTTGAAAGAAAGCTTTTAAAGAAAATTATAGAAAATGCACAATAAAAATATATGTACACATGCACCTATTGGCGCGTATCATTCTAAACCTGAATACTCCTGTTTTTACTCCATAGTATTTGATATTCCATAAGCGTTTTAAAAAAAGACATGTGCGAGTTGATACTCAATGAGTATCCTCCCGCTTTTCGAAACAAAGTCTACCCCCATACTGATTGAGCAAGCTGGAGATGATCTGATCAATGTAGACTTACCGTTATATTATTAAAGTACTGAAAAGTTCTGTAAGCTAGCAGAGAATGAGTTTGTTCAGTAATCCTTTCTGTCAAACAGTATCATGATAAAGAAACGAGGTTAAAGTAAACAATGAGTTAACCATTCCAACACAACACCCCCTTTTAACGCCCCTCAAGAAAATAGTTGTGGAAAACAATGTGGAAAATGAAGAAATTGCTTGTTACAAGCAATTTCTTCATTTTCCATATTGTTTTCTACTTAGAGAGATAAATATTTTAGAATTTTCAACAATTTGAATTTATCGTCTGAAACTTGTTTGAAGACTCTGATCAGAGGCATTTAAACACGATGTGCTCAAGTGAGCTAAATACCTTGGAGATGAACTTGGATGTAGAGTTTCAAACATTCAAATACATAAGAACAATTTTATGGCATGGGAATTTAACGGATTTAGTGGTTAAAGCCTCCAATGGCAGTTTGCAATAGTTTAACTTTAAGAGAACCTCGAAATTTTGTCTGTTAACTTAAGCGGTCAAAAGTGACGCTATCTAGCTAAAAAGCGATGCGCATTAATTTCCTATCACGTGCTCGAACAATTTTCTTTCACTAACTTGTCATGAATGATAGATGGAACAAATGAAACGAAATAAAATAAAATAATACAAAAATTATGAAATAAAAGTGTGTTGCTTTTAAAATATCAATGCATCTAATAATTAATCGTAAACATGCGTAAGGGAAAAAAAACTTGACTGAACGACTCGTCAGATCCTCGTTTTTATCTGTAATTTATTTTTTTAGATGACTCATTTTATAAATACTGTATTCCATGGCGACTCATTCAATATCGATCATGTAAAAAGAAAAAGATATTTCCAATAAGGTATACGTACAGGAAAGGATAGAAACTGGTGTGAGAAAAGGGGAAAATGCTTGATTCAAGCAGTTCGTCCATTTCTATATTATGTTAATTTTCCTTAGATAGTTAATCACGTGGTATGGGGACAAAATATCGAGTTCAGCAAATTCAAGTAAAAAATCCCACACCTTTCAAAAATTGTTTGTTACAAAAGTCTCTATTCCGGAAAATCCTCAGAATGGATTTAAAAGGGCAATTACTCCGAGAACGCCTACTCCGTATTAATATACAAAACAATGCACTTCTGGGGTTTGAGCTTCAAGGATGTGGCAAGCCCCTTGAAAATTATGGAAATTGCGTTAATCGCAATCCCTTCGGAGAATAAGGATAACCCGTATTGGCAGAAAATAACAGAAATAGAAAGGTATATTTGCGGAAACAGGAATTTGTGGTTTCCGGCTGCATTGGATTGAAGGAACAGTGGACTTGTATAAAAGACTTTTTGACAAGTCAAAACGTTGGCATTGTTTAATCGAATCTCTACTAATGTCTACGAATATTATGAGTTACCGGCGGGTGTAAAGATGGTATTTTCGGATGCCGTCGGGTTACCTTTGAGTTGTCAATACTTTAGAACAGATAGAATCAAAGTACTTATACTACTGTAAGCTAGCAAAGCATGGTCGAATTTAGAAAACCTTTCACTTGCTTAGTAGAAAACTTTGTGGACATTGAAGAAATTGCTTGTTACAAGCAATTTCTTCATTGTCCACAACGTTTTCCAAAGCTTTTTCTTGAGATGCTAAAAAAGCGGAATTGAGTGGGAATGGGCTAAAAAGCATGCTTTCAACACAATTCTCTACAATTTGAGTAGGGTTTGCAATATTCCTGAAATATATAAGAACTATTTTTTATGGCGTAGGCATTCCATAGATTTAGTGGTTAAGCCTCCAGTGGCAGTTTGCACTCGTTGAACTTTGAGAATACCTCAAAATTTTGTCTGTTAACTTAAGCTCGCAAAGCTGACGCTTTGCTAGCTAAAAATCGTATATATGAACCCGGTAAGCAAGGATGGTTCTAATGCACAGAAATCAACAGCAGTAGTGTGTTTTAGATGGATATTTAAAGATTGACCTTTGACAAGACAACAATTTTTGACTAGTGCGAAGCGACTGAGGTCAACGATAAAAAAAGAAATTTTGTACCAAATGCGACAGAAAAACATCGCGTGAGAAAGAGAAATTGCTTTTAAGTGGCGTCTGCCTATTTTTCACATTGTATGTAAAATGAGATAAGGTAATTGGTTGAATAACGTTAAATCGCACCCATGAAAAAATTAACAACTCAAGCTTATAGAGCTGACCGCTAAGTTTCGTAAGAGCTAAGTCAACAAACTGCCGGTTACGAGTCAAAATTTGCCAAGCCCGGGTTTTGGAAGTGAATAGCTCTCTTATGTCATTACCCACATACATACTTTAGTGTCGAACAAACAATTTCTACTATCACAAAATAGTTAAGGGGACAAAGCAAAAAGTAAGATGAACATCAGTCAAATATTCTGTCGATTTATCTATCTATATATACTGCCCAACTCCCCTTTCGGGTATTACTGGTAGGTGGCAGATTTAAGTATGTATTTATACATTATACATTTTCTTGGTCGGTCATTTTATTTTTAATCAAAGAAGTCTTGAATAAAAAAAAAAAAAAAAAAGGATGTGACAATATGCCTTTACTAAGGTTTAATGTATTTCATTGCAAATCAGGTTATACAATCTGTTCATTTTTTCTGTTGTTCTAAAAGTAGAAGTGTAGTATATTCTAAAATAAGTTAGATTGATTCTTCAGATAATACAGTAAATGTCTGCTAGATTGTTCTAGGCGTAACTTATTCTAACAACATATATTCACAAACATGTTTATGGAATAAGTATTAATAGGCCTACAATTATTTTCAAATCCAAATGGAAAATTCCAAGTTTAGGAGTTTCAGGTCTAGAACAAGTTCGAATCTTGTGCCTGTTTAGGAAAGATCTAAACTTTTGTGAAAATAGACACCTTAACTTTTCTTTGTTTTCTTTTTTCTGTAAACAAATGGTGAAAGACAAGGTTTGTGAACATTTATTGAAATATGTTGATCGTTTAATGTACGTATTACATCGGTTTCTGTTTGTGAGCCAGTAGACCTATCAGTGATCATCATTTGTTTGCCTCTATAAATTGAATTGAATTTTACATGTTTGTTGTATTTTCCGCAAGGACATACTCTATTAGTATTCTCCAGTATTTCATTAGACTCGGCCAATGGTCAAGGGAGAACCCATTTCTAGACGTTACAATTTATGAGTTGTCAAAATCTAAAGATGTTGCAGATGACAAATTTTTTTAGTAAGATTTGATTTTGATTTTTTCCCACTTTTGACGAAGAAAACATTGCGGAAAATGAAATAACTGCATAGGTAAGCGATTTATTCTTTATCCACAATTTTCCCTTTTTTCCGAGGTAGTGGAGAGGTCAAGACGCGTGATTGTGTGGGAATGGGTTAATACCCAACGTCTGAATTTGTAATTTTGTTTGTTGAAGAATGATGAAACATTAAAGGAACTTAGCACGGGCAAGAGAAATGACACGTATGTGTCCCCATTCTATCTTTAGTCATGTGAAAAGATAAAGAGAAACGAACAAATTGCTTATTAATAGCATTGTCATGTCCGTACATATATAGGACCACATGCATCTTGTTTTACCGTTGTCTGTCATAATTAGTAAAATAACTTAACACTGAAAATTACTCTAACAGGCCATGATTCAAGATTCAATACTGATGTTTGGCATGATGATAAGTCTCATCGATACAAATCTCAAAATATAAAGGTCATCTTACAAGGTCAAGGTCATCATTCACAATGATTTTATTGTCTCGTCAAACTTACTCAATGCCTTTATATAATATGTTATTACATTTTATACTTTTTTGTTTAGAGTTATTTTCCTTAAATATGACATAAGGCTTATAATCAACCCATTTTCTGATGACAAATTAAGGTAGGTTCAAATTGAAACCAATAGATTGAAGTTGAAATTTAATGTTATGTATTTCCTTTCCTTTGAAAAAAAAAAAAAAAAAAAAAAAAAACACCCAGAAATAGGTATTTGGAAACACCAACAGGGGGACATTTAGCCAAAAGAAGTCACAACTGTGGACTTATTGTTCCTTTAAAGATGCATTTGATTTTAGGGATCACACAACGTGAACCAAATGTTCTACATACCGAAAGCTATTCCCATATAATAACACTGTCTTGACATCAACTTGGGAAAACACAGTGGGAAATGACGACATTGCCTGTTAAAATATTTTATTGATCGATTGTTTGAATGGGATTTATCGCCACTTTTAACAGTATTTCAGTCATATCGCGGCGGATGGAGCATCTAACAATGGATTCCTGGTATTAACAACAGTACTATTGTTACATCCTTTTCTAGCCTCCAGCTACTAGATTTACGCTGAGGTTTACGATTATCCCATAAGTGAGAGACAAATGTCGGAAAGAATATGTGCCGCCGACGGGGATCGAACCAATGACACCCTATCAAATATTTTATACCCACAAGGACAAAACAACTTAAAATTTGATGAACTTACAATTGTTGTCAATTTTGATCTGTCTGAAAATTTGCCATCTGGTAATGGGATAAATCTCATGATCTGTCAAAACTTAACTTTCACAATCTGAAATATACCCCTAACCAATGCAGGTCTTGACAATTAACACGATTTATTGTGTTTATGGTAGGTATCGATGTTGTTGTTTTTTCATGTCACAGATTTAAGTTATTTTTATCTCCTCTCATATACTATTTGAATAGAATATTCTGAAAAGTAGTTTTGCAAAAATCTGAGGTCGCTTATCAGGAAAAACAGGATATTTCCCTAACAACCTACGTAGGCTTTTAATCTATTTTTAGTTTAATCCCAAACAGTTTGAAAGTATATAGGATCATTCACGTGGTACGAATTACCACTGGAACCTTGCATTTAGATTAAATTACATCAACCCAATTTCATCGTTTTGTCATCAGGAGTTATGTTCGCTAGCCGGTCTCTAATTATGTAAAGATCAGTCCAAAAATGTCCCAAGCGTCATTACGAATATAAACACTTACCATAGTTTTTCGCTAACCCTTTCATGTGATAAGATTTAGGACGTTGGCTGTTTCGCTGGTAAATTTGTTACCTTCAGTTGACTTTGGGTCATATGTAAATGAGACCATTCGATATTGACAGCCAAATTCCGTGATATTTAAAAATAACCTTGAATTTCGCTGAACCTTTCCGTTTTTAACCACAAAACGCCACTTTATGCCTATTAAATTACCACCAAGACAACACCTGCCGTCATAGCGCAGTTGGTAGCGCGTTGGACTGTCGATCTAGAGGTCCCGGGTTTGATTCCCGACGGCGGCACTCATCCTTTCCGACTATTTGTCTCACACCAATGGGTCGATAATCGTAGACCTATGTGGGATAGCAGCTGGAGGCTAGGAAAGGATGTAATGATAGTACTGGTGTGAGAAATACCAGGAATCCATTGTTAGGTGCTCCAGCCGCCGCGATATGACTGGAAGATTGTTAAAAGCGGCGTAAAACCCCATTCAAAAACAAACATTCAAAAAACACCAAGACAACACCTGACTAAGCTTAAAGTATTAAATGTTCGTTTGGATGTATTTTTCGGCACTTGATATTTTTTTCTTATCTAGGCTTCAGAAACATCGATACCTCCCTATAATTGTCAAGACCTGCATTGGTTGGGGATTGAATTTCAGATTGTGAAAGTTAAGTTTAATTTTAAATGACAAAGTGTGCTTACTAGCTTCAAATAATTGAGTTATATCGAATTTGTCTTCAAAATCTCTTGTGTAGTTTAGAAATTCAAGTAATGGCGATTTTCAGGACCCCAAGTCCTTTGATCAAGTTTGCTTTTACTTGCAGTATGTATTTGCTGAAATATTTTCGAAAAAATCTAAAATGTTGCACTCGCTTTAGCATCCTTGTTTTATTTTTTTTCACCCCTTTAGACCGCAGTTGGAAGCGCGTCGGACTCTCAATCATGGTGTCCTGGGTTCGATCTCCGGTCGCGGCAAATATCATTTCTGACATTTGTCACCCACTAATGGATAGATAATCGTACACCTAAGTGGTATGAGAAGCTGGAAGCTCGAAAGGGTGCAGTGGTAGTACTGGTAAAAAAATTCAAGGAATCCGTGGTTAAGAGCTCCAGCCGCCGCGATATGACTGAAATACTTTTAAAAGTGGCGTTAAACTCCCTCCAATCAATCAATCAATTTAGTTTTTTTTTATTTCTGATTTAACTGGGATATTTGAATTTATGTTCACTGTCAATTGACCAATCGCTGGCCCCTCACACTTACTTCGTTAGCCCCGCCCGTTGATTCTGACAGGTAGACTCGCATCGATTTTAAACGGCGTTATTTTTCAAAATTTATAGCCAGTGACATATAATAAATTTATAAAATGGTTGGTTTGCGACATAAACGTCGTAACTACAGCTTGGATAAGCTGTAGCTACGAAGTTTAAGTCGCCAAACCAACAAAAAAGGTATACAAAAATTGCGGCCTATGTCGGAGATGAAATAAATGATTTGAATGGTCGATTAATTCCTTGATTGACAGCCGCAATTGGTCAATTTATAGCAGCCTTGTAGTCAGACTTTCAATGAAACTTTGTGGAACTGATGTTGTTGTATCTCAACATAATCATATTTTAGACATCTTTATACTTGTCATACCTAAGTATAATCATATTTTATTAACATATGCTGCTAACTTTGATATCAAACCTTAACTTTAATAAAACTAAAAGAGCATCTGCGAAGTAGAGAGGTGTATATTGGTTTCGCTTTGTCTGCCTGGTTGTTCAGTCGTTTGTCCTTTGATGGACAGGCTCACTCGACCGTGGACCATGTAACTTTTACACAAGTGTTGCCCTTTTACAAGAAGGTATCGTAACGGTTTATAGCTCCATATACTGTAAGCCATCGAACTGTAGTTATTTGTCTACCGTGCGACCCGTTTCTCAGACAGCGCTGTGTAACCAAAGGAAAAACAATAGATGCTCTTCTTCCAATAAATTCGTTTGACAGCTGGAATGTTTGCTCTCCAACAGTACGTTCAGTTCTTTGATTCCAAATCGTACAGTCGATTGGTTCTTAACCCTTGTCATGCTGTATAAATTACCTTACTGAAATACTCTCAAATCAAGGGGCTGAAAGCACCGATAGAACTTGTTGTTCAAAAATCAATATTTCTTTTAGAAATCAACTTCATAAACAACTCTGGAAGGAAAAGTACAAGCAGGAGGTGTAGACTAAGATCAGCCTGCACATAAGTGCAGTCTGATCTTAGTCTACACCTCCTGCCAAAACCGGAATATTCCGGGTTCAGCATGACAAGGGTTAAGATCCTAAGCAAGCAATTCCCGCTATATCTTACTGATAGCCGCCTACAATAAAAACCCCGATCGACCAATCCAATCATCCATTTAGACCAGAAGGGAACTTCAAACTTCGACATACATATGTATATATTGAATTTTTTGACAACTTTAACGTCGATAACACAGCTTATTCTTACTGTAATTACGACGCTTGTGATTACGAACCATACATCTTCTTCACTCATCGACAAATCCTTGGCTAAAATGGAGAGAGGAAAAACATAAACACCCCCCCCCAAAAAAAAGAAAAATACAACAACAAAAACACCCCCCCAATAGAAACAACATTTTCAAAATGTCCAAGGAGAAAAGGCGGTTGAGCTTTAATGTATACAACAGAGTTTCATGAATCTAAGTGTGTTTTATCAGTATTAATCATCAATGAAACTTGTTGAAAAAATGACTGCCGTTTTCGAAATGGCCACCGATTGTCCAACTTAAATTTGGCTGAATAAGTAGAATAAGTAGATTAAAGATAATATAGCCTTGGTCTTTTTAGGTCTTTGCCGTATTATTTCATAGAAAAAAAAAATAAAAAAAAACGTATCAGCATAGAATAAAGTGGCAATAATTAATGCGTTTAAGGTAGATTGTTGATACTTTAATCTCAAAGCCTGTGACTTACAAATAGTTGCCTTAATTGAACTTGTGAACTCTCTTATTTACCCGTAAGATAAGAGAATTGCAAGACATATCCTCGGGTATTAAAAGACTAATGATAGGATTAAGCAAGCATCTACATCTAACCTGCCGACACACTTCCCGTTACTATATACTACATATTCGCGTTATTCACGGGGTCAGTATATCGCGAACGTTTATGGACACAAAATGACCGACTATCGCGCATTCACGAAAATAAAATATTCGAAAAATAAAATAGGTTTACAGTATAGTCACTGCTCGTCACAGCCCCCTCCTATACACATTGAATTAAAAAAAAGATACATTACTGACTTGAAGTTATAAGATCAACGTCCCAGAGAACGCATGATTGCATAAGCAATTGAAGTGGAAATAAATGGTCATTAATCATCGCAAGTTAATAAAGTTTTGATGATTTTTCAATAGGTACTACCCATCGTGCAATTCAATAGAACAAACTATACATTGCACCTCTTGGAATTAGTTTGGTTCTACAGTCGAAGGAAGCTACAGATTATATGTACACGGTAGTGTTAAGTAAAGAAAACAATGCCCGTAGTATGTTCGAGCGCTTTTTCTCTCACCCGCTATCTCTCTCTCTCTCTCACACACACACCCTTTCTCCCTTTCTCTGTCTCCCATCTGTATATCTTCTATATCTGTTTGAACTCGAATTTGATGCGAATGGTTGTTTTTGAGGAAGTAGATATTAAGTACCAGTCAATTTTAAGTTTTGTTGTTATTGATCGATTTTTACAAGTAAGGGATAACCTCGTCAAAAACCAGGATTAACCATGAATATAAGGTAACAGTAGTTAGTTAGTGAAAAAGTGGATATTCTTGAAAATTATGTTTAAGTATTATTTAGAGCAAACGGAACTAACGGCATTATAACATAGACATGTTTTGACGCAAATAAGTTAATGAAATACGATGTCATCTCTTATCTTTGTTCCTATCCCACTCAATGCCGCCTTTTTAAGCATTTTAAGGAAAGAACTTTTGAAAATAATGTGAACAAGTAATGAAGAAATTGCTTGTATAAAGCAATTTATTCAATGTCCACAATATTTTCTACACCGAAAGGCAAATATCTTCTTATGATTTACGCAAACTTAAAATTGTCCTCTTCAACTTTTCTCAATCTGAACCAATCTAAGATTGTTTTTTGTCGCTACAGGCTTTATGTTGTTCCTGTATCGGTGCATATCATCATTTCAATCTTCTTTGCTGTTAAGTGTTTTCTAGGTGTCCCTGGTTTTAATTGCTACACTGATATATGACCGTTGTGATTCTATGAATTTTTAGTAGTTTCCTTTTGCATCTGTATACTATGTCTTTCGGGATCAAAGTATCAAAAGGTATTAATTTTGCTCATTTTGCACTCAAACAAGATTTTAATATATCATGCGATGCATATTTCATTTAATACACTTAAAATCATTTCTTTTCTTGTACTGTATCTGCTAAAGATATATTATCGACCAGTACATTTATTAATTGAAATGATTTTTAATGAAAAATAAAAGAGTTTCAATAATTATGCAGTCTTGGGCCACTATTTCAGTTTGCCGCAGTGGTAGAAATGTTTTACCCATTATTTTACTAATTCCAAAAAGAATTCTTGACTTCTGAAGTATTACTCATTTTGTTCAAACCTCCTTACACTATTTATTGAAAGTCTGAGTTATGATAGATTGACGGAACGCGGTTGTCAATAAAAACATCGGAGGTGGGCGGGTTAAGCCAGCGATCCGGCAATGTATTAACCACAATAACTACAAAAATAAAAAATATTTCAGAGATGAAGAGAATAATTTTTGTTTTCATGGAGGTATGAACCGAAAAACCTAATCACACTGTATGAATACGCGAAGCGGATTCATACATTGTGTGATTAGGTTTTTCGGTTCATACCTCCATGAAAACAAAAAATATTCTCTTCATTTCTTATAATTTAATAGCATCGAGTGAAAAATGCAACAACTTAACAAATTTTGATACCTTTTTGTAGTGAACTATTTTGTGCGGAGGCATACAAAATTACTGCGTGCTCAAAATTTTGTTCATGGAGGTATGAATTAAATTTTTCGACCCATCAGAAGGCTCGTTTTTGATAGACGAAACTAACAATTAAATTATAATGTTATGATCGAGATACAACATCTAGTATTTGCTTTGAGCTGCGGAGGAAAATTTTGATATTTCACTAGACCGAATTTCGAGTGGAATATCAAATTTTCCTCCGCAGCGAGAAGCAATTACAAGATGTTGTATCACAATCGTTACGTAATATTCCATTTATTATATACATATTTTTATTAAATAAATTTGATGAAATAATAAAAAATCTGTATTTCAAGTATTTCTTTTCTCCCTTACGATTTTACGTTTATTGAATTATGACGTCATCTCCAGAATGAAAATATGACGTCTTCGTAGACTGCATTATATGAAACGGTATTTGACACTGCCAGATACGGATTTTTCTGACGTGTCCGATTTTGTCTGCATGGAATGTATATATTTTACTAGAAATATAGTTAAATAATTAAAGTCTATTCGGCACGCACTGCCTATAAAAACGTTAAACTTCAAAGTCCATCGGGACTACTTTTATGGTCGCGGTGTCCGCCATTCGTTCGTCCGTCCAGTTTATTTTTCTATTCTTTAAATAATCAGCACAGATATGGAAATTTGTTATTTTTGCCGGAATGCTTTCACGATCGACCGCTCTCAGATTCTTTTAAATATAATTGGCTTAAATGAAAGGGCTGTATAAATAGTTGACAATTTTATTCAGTCTGACCCTGGACTAAATGCCTCTTATTGATACCTTAATATTTATATGGCAGAGGTGTTGAATTCTTCACATAACAGTTATAAAAAAAAACTTTCAAAATGTCATGAAGTACTTAGCATTTTGTTTGAGCGTAGGTCATACTTTACATAAGTTTCCATACATAGGTTCGTTGGCAGGTTAGTTATTTTAAGCATACAGCTCTAATTTTTTTGGACGACCACGCCTTCTTGCACTTGACAAGTTGTTGATATTTGATTCAAAACTAATGGTACATTTGGTGTGACGGGTGTAAATATCATACAAATTTTACCTTTTTTCTATATCCGTTTTTTAAGTATTAACATTACATCACTCTGCCAACAATTTGTTTGGAAACTGTTAAAGACTAACAAATACATTGAATATTCAGCGAGTTTGCGCTTGGCTACCCTAATCCATAGACTGTGGTGTCTTTTTTTCATCTCAGAAGAGATCAACTGAAAAGAGTACGGATCGCGATGACAAATCAGAGAATCGATTGGCCAATCAAATCATTCATTTAGAACGGAAATTAACTTTGAATTTCGTTTGATAACGAAAAGGAACTTCCTATCGGAGTCAATTGGCCGGGCCAAGCAAAGTCGTAGGACGGGACCAGCGGAGTCGTGGGGCGGGGCTAGCGGAGTCATGAGACCGGGCAAGCGAAGTCGTTGGGCGGGGCCAGCGGAGTCGTGGGACGGGGCCAGCGGAGTCGTGGGGCGGAGCCAGCGGAGTCATGAGGCCGGGCAAGCGAAGTCGTGGGGCGGGGCCAGCGGAGTCGTGGGGCGGGGCCAGCGAAGTCGTAGGGCGGGGCCAGCGAAATCTTGGCGCGCGGCCAGCGGAGTCGTGGGGCGGGGCCATATGAGACGTAAATCGACAATAAACGAAGAAAATTGCCAAGAGTTCCCGACCGTGTTTTCGAACTATTGTCATGAATCGGTGGAAAAGCCATATTGCAAAATATATTTGACCTCTCACTTCATTATTTTCCGTAATTTTTCGATAATTTCAGCCGGTCATATACAGAATCTTACTTTAACTTGCAGTGGTATAGTTACGGTGTGTAGCGCAGTGGTCTAATACGCCAATCCATTACTGTTGCATAACTTGTGGACCCGGTTTCAAATCGGCAAATCGATCAATTATAAATACATGTATATTCAACTTTAGAATTTTTTTTCTCTTCTTTTTTCAATTTTGAATCTCGAACATCTTTAATGGGTAGTTTTATATTTTTGTCATTTTTATATTTTTTCTTCTCTTTTTTATCATCAATATTATTTCTTTATTTCTTTTTTTTTTTTTTTGTTATTTTTCATCATTTAGTTCATTATGTAGACTACAGTTATTAGGAAAACATTGTAACTACAGTTTTTACAAACTAGGTTATAATTCTTCAGAAAACGGCCGATTCCAAACATATCGTTCGTTCATGGCTTAATGTGCAATCCATATTTTATCCGACTTCTTGTTATAAGCAAATTCTTCTTTTTCTACAATGTTTTCTCAGATATAAAAACACAGACACGTAAAAACCAGGGATTTAGCAGGAATGGTTTAAAATCAGTGGAGGGGATTGCATAGGAGTAGCCGTCCCTTTCCGGTGACTGTAAGATTTACCCATACAATACATTACGAGTGTCGCTTGGTTTCTGTAGAGCTATATGAATTTATTACAAGAAAGGGGAAAGGTGGTATTCGTTATCTATCTTAATTCAATTTTAGCCCATTACCACACATTCCCGCATTTTACGCGTCTAAGAAATGTAGGTATGGGCAACCTCTTTCGACTTGGACCATTCTAAAATGTCGAAGGTATGTTTCAAAAGCATTTCAATGAAATGGAACATTTCGATATTTCTAAAAATAATTTTTGTAGTTATAGAGCTATAAATCTACTTTTGAACGACATAACAGTTTATCTATTTTTCTTCCTCTAGATTTGTCAGTTCTTAAAGGTTATTCATTTAAATATAGGCAAACAGAGGTTGAGAATACAAATGGTAATAATTTTCAGAGCCTCTGGTGTCTTTTCTCATGCTATTAAGTACTTGTGTAACAAAGCACTAAAACAGCTTTTAGCATGAAAAAGGTTTTGGCAGGAGAAAACATGAATATAAACTAATCCTCGAAAGTATATTCAAATTGTGTAAAAACAATATTTTTATATTGAAAAGTTTATAAATATGAATATTTTAAAATAATCAAAAGTAAAGTTGACATCTATTTGTCTATGGTTGATTGGGTGGTGTATACCTACTTGATTATTATTTGACGTTTTACAAGAAAAGCTGGAGACTATACTTCAATACAAAGTATTGGTTTTACACAGTTTTCTTTTAAAATAATGATAATTCAAGTAGTGTAGAACATGGATATGATCTACTACAATCAGAAAAGATACAAGTTTGCTTATTTAAACCAGTCATAGGTGTAAATAAATATGTAAGCAATAATGCAGTTAGTTCAGAATTGGTTTTTTTCCATTGGCTATATGATTTAAAATATTCTTGTAGATTTTGGATGCACCTGATTATATTGTACCAGAACTCTCTTGTATACAGAGCTTACTTAGATAGAAACTCATTTTCTAAAGACTTTGAAAGGAAATTCAAACTGTTTGTGAAGGCTATCGGATTCGAACATGTATGCAACAATCACACTGCATTCTTAAAAAATAAATTGCAAAAATGCAATTTATAACAAATTAAAGGAAACTTACATAAATTATTTGGGGAAATTCATCTTTGATGATAACAAGCTCAGAACTTTTAGAACCATTGAGGTAAAATATGAGAAAGAAATGTTTTTGCCAATAAATGGTTTGCAAAAAGAACACTTTTCCTCATTTGAAAAAAAAAAATCGTGTAAGTGGACATAGCCTTCAAAAGGGAAGGCACCAGATGAAACTTTAATGCAAATAGATATATGATCATATAAGTAAAACTACAAAATCTCTAATTTCTGAAAATTAATAAAGATGATCGGCTGCTAATATCCCGAAACCATCCACTAATATAAATATCGAGCAAAAATAATTACAAACGCAAGTCTGGAGGAATATGCTTTATTGTCCATATTGACTTTAGCATGTCAGTTGAAGTCATTCAACCAGATTGTGAATTTGTTCATTGATTAAAATTTCTAGACCGAGACCAGAACCCATTTTTAGTCGGGGGTGCTTACATACCGCCTGAACAATCTCGCTTTTATAGCGAAGATGAAATTTTTAAATTTGAGTGTGAAATAACTAGTAAATGTTCACAATTGGAAAGGGCCATACTTATTGGTGATATGAATGGCTATACCCCAGATTTGCCAGACTTCGAGTCGACTGTCGATTCTCTATTTGAACATCTAGATTTAGGTGAAGATACAGCAGGTTTATTTGATACTGCTTTCTTTCTAAAATGATATTCCAGTTAAACGAGCTTCAAAACGTAAAAAGGTTAATAAGATCGGAAAGCGATTTCTTGAAATATGTCGAGCGACTAACGTGATCATTGCTAATGGTAGAATAGGAAACTCGATGCAGAAAATTATACATTTAGAGAAACTTCGGTCATAGATTACGCGGCAGCATCGCCATCCCTACTAAGTTGCTGTTCTAACTTTCAAATTCTGGATACAGACGCCATTTTATCACATGGACATAGTTTACTTTCCTTAGAACTAAATTTATTTAGTAATAAAGATGAAAATAAACCTGATCATAAACCGAATTATCCTAGGTGGGATGAACAAAAAACGCGAAATATCTATAAATAACATAGACATTTCCCTAGTAGAAGAGATAAAGGACATATTAATTAGTGATGAATTTGACGATGCCAACAGTAAAATTAACATAGACATCGACAGGATCACTCATCTATTTCAGACAGTGGCGTCTAAAACATTTAGTGCAAAAATTACTCGAAAAAATGAAAACCGCAGACAGTAAATTCGAAACCTTGGTTCGGGCCTCAATGTAAACGTGCACGAGATAATTATAACCATGCTCGTAAAGCCTATCAGTGTTCAAAACAAAATGTACACAAAGAGCGTCTTAAAACAGGAAGTAATTACCACAAAAATACTATGAATAAATTCATTCATAAATGAAATACCGTGTTGAAAAAAATACGAGGCATAAATCTAAACCTTAAGAATACTGGAAATTATTAAATAAGTCAAATTCACGAAAGACAACTGAAGGTCCTAATATAAAAGACTTTTTTGAGCATAGGTGCTTCACACACAGATGAAAATTATACTTGTGAAGATGCGACTCAAAGTAATGATTTTAACGTAATTGCCTTAAACCAAACTATTTGGGAAATGAAATTGAACAAATGATTTCAAATAGCCGTAACGGCACAAGACCACATGACTTAATCTAGAATGAATATCTTAAAAGTACTAAATCGTTTATGATACCGATTTACTGCAAACAATTTTAATTCTGTCAGTGAAACAGGAGTATTACCTGACTCGTGGTTAATTGGCATCATTAAAATAAGGGGTCACAATTAGACCCTAACAATTATCGACCAACAACAATCGTTAGTTGATTGGGTAAAATTACTGCAATACTGAATGCAAGAATATACCAATTTCTAGAAAAGAACAATTTGCTCTAACAGAACCAAGCTGGGTTCCGATCAAATTATTCGACAAACTCTCTTTATTTACTAATCGATAAGAGAAACTATTCTGCTCATTTATAGATTTTTCAGCAGCATTTGATTCCGTTTGGCGTGTTGGGCTATGGGAAAAGCTCGTTGAAACTCGTATTAAAGGAAATTATGTAATATGTATTCCTCTATAGGGTCATGTGTCTCTCATAATTGTCATTTTTTTTACAATAATGAAAGAGAGAAAATTTCTCAGCAGTCCTTTTCTCACTTTATTTGAATGATCTAGAGGATTTTCTTAGACAAACTTCTGATGATCTTAAGATAGTTTACCAACTAAATGAAACGATTCATTATATCCAGCTCTTAGTTCATCTGTATGCTGATGACACAGTTATTTTTAGTGACGATGCCAAAATACTACAAAATTAACTCAATACGTTTAACGCATACCGTAAAAAAATGAAAGCTTGCTATAAATCACTCTAAATAAAAAAATAATCGTATTTGGGACTCATAATCCACAAAATTATTCGTTTACTTTCGACAATGAAAACGTTGTTAAATCGAACAAATATTTTGGTGTTTACTTCACATCATCTGGCACTTTTGTTCAGAATATTAAACATAATATTTCACAGGCAAAAAGAGCAATATCTTCAGCTTTACATGAAGACTGCTGATCATGACTTACCATTTGATCCACAATTGAAGCTTTTTGACAGCACTATTGTGCCCATTCTTATCTATGGTTGTGAAACTTGGGGTCGAAGGCCGAGTGCTATAGGTGCTTAACTCGTGATCTGAAGGTCACGGGTTCAAGCCCAATTGTCGCCGGGTGTGTTCATGGGCAAGAAACTTAATAGCAAGCCTCAGTCTAACCAGCTGTAGAAGTGGGTAGCAGTGGGGTTAAACCACTGCTATTCTTTCAGGGACGTGAAAACATCTGGTTTGTGTGTTCGAGCGCGACTCTAAAAGCTTAAAGCTTTCGTCGAAATCGAACTAAAATAAATTAGTATAAACTAAACTAAACGTGGGGTTTCTCTAATACAGATCTTAAAGAGCAATTTGATTGTAGTTTTCTGCTAAAAATAAGTAATGCTAAGACAAGAGGGCCGTCGGCCCTGGGGCGCTCACCTGAGATATAGGCTCTTTTTCTTTCAACAGTCTAATTTCATGTTAAGGTTAGGATAATGAAACAAGTAGGCCACACTTACATATAAAGACTATATATGAACCTGGGTATCCAAAAGTCTAAATTACAAGTTCCAAGGCTTTAATGCTGATTTGAAAGAAAGAAAAAACCTTATTCCTCCCTCTGGATCCATTGGTTATAATTTCAGAAATAAGAAAGAAGTTTGTGAACTGATGCTTCATGCCTATACCCCCTCCCACGGCTCCGCCCCTGGAGACCCGAGGATCATGATTTTAGCTATTTTGTAAGAGGTCAATAAACTGATATTTCATGCAAAATATTAAGGCTCTACGCCTTCTTGGTCAGGGGGAGATGATTCTTAAAGATTCAACCCCTGGAGCTCCGCCCCTGGGGACCCGAGGATCATGATTTTAGCTATTCTGAAAGTTTTTTAGAAGTCAATATACTGATGCTTAATGCAAAATATCAAGGCTCTACACCTTCTGGGTCAAGAGGAGAAGATTTTTAATGATTATTTTAAAATTTCACTTTTGTTGCCATGACAACCAGAGTTTTTAACGGATTTCAATTCTTTTAGCTATTTTTGAAGGGGACCACCTAAGGAACATTTCTGCCAAATTTGGTTCAAATTGGCCCAGTGGTTTGAGTGGAGATGTTGTTTAAAGACATTTTGACGGACGACGCACGACGCACGACTGACGGACGCCGGACGAAAGCGGATCACAATAGCTCACTTGAGCACTACGTGCTCAGGTGCGCTAAAAAGTACGCCAATGTATATGCTATATGGCGAATTTGGAAGATTTCATCTAGAAATTATTACAGAAACCCGTATGAGCAAAATTTGGATTACTCTTTTTAGGTCAAAACAGCAGAAGATTTCACATATTGTTTATAAACAAACGATAACTTACAATAAAGATAATAATTGGATTGAATGTATAAATTAACAGGAAATTCGGTAATATTGCAAGGTCAAGGGCAAAATACATACAGTGGACTCATAAATTGATCAAGGTAAATTTGATAGATAAGTTCAAACAAAACCTATTCTCTCAAATGGAGACTACATAGAAACGAAAGATGTATTTCATTTTTAAAACAAATATTCGTTTCGAACAATACTTAACTTCCTTACCCCAATATCTAAGATTAAGCATGATGCATATGAAACATATATTAAAGGTAATATACAATTTGAACAAGTATGTTTAGGCATCGTTAAAATGACCACGTAGTACCTTTATTTGTATCTACCCTTTACAATTGATCAATTGATTTTACAATTTATCGCTACCCCAGTTTGTTAACTGTCATCCAGATACACAATATCTTTAAAAAGCGGGAAAAGCATATATATTTCATTACATGATGTTGTAAATAACATATATTTATGAAAATTCTCCATTTGGAATGATCCAGCGTTTTACAAACGCTTGAATGTAAATGTTAAACGGCGTCACAGGGAAATTTGGCCACGTCGGTCTTGCATCCCCAGAGTCATGTCTTGTCGTTGAACTTGTCCTAAAATAGAGATTATCGCATGTGCATTCTGTAATTTTCATAATTGATTTATTTTCCATATTGCAAACCTTGAAATTCAAGGAAAGATTTTAAGTAAATACAATTATCATTCTAAACTTTTGTAACCTTAGCTTACTTTAAGCTGTTGTTGTCGGAATTCAAGATTACACCAACAAAAACAACAAGAAAGATACAGTAATCTTTTTTGTCAAAATAGATATTAATCAAATTTCCCAGAGTAGTTAAGTTTAATATAAATACATATAATAATCTTAACGGGATTCCACCTTCCGCCATTGTTCAAACTACCTGTTTCTTTTTACTTTCTAGCTCGCAAGTATTTATATATTGTATCAAATGCATTTGTAAACTGTGAACAAAATAAAAAGATAATGTATTGTATATTGTGAAACTTGAATTATTTTTGGAATTTCTACCGCGATGAAAAATGGCTATTTTAGTTTTGTCAACATTTACTTTAAGTTTCCACTTGTCACAGTAATTTTCAAAAGCATTTAATAAGTTTTGTAGTCCTTTAACTGTGTCGGATATTAAGATTAAGTAATCAGCGACAAGTAATAAATGTATCGACAACTTCCCAATACTAAAACAATTTGTAGTATTTTGCATTAAAAGAGCTCGATGTCAATTGTAAATAGAGAAAATAAGATCGGCGAAGGTTTTTCACCTTGTTGTATAACGAACGAATTATATAAATAAATATATAATGGGTAATGGCTATATGGGTAATAGCATTATCAAAAAGTTTAAACCATAGACAATTTCGGTAATTTGAATCGAAACATTTTCTTTCTAAATCTATAAAACAGCAATATAATTGTTTTTATTGTAAAATTGTTTTTATATGATGTGCTACAAATTTGAATGTTTACAAAATATTTGAGGAAAGAGGTTATTTACTTCGAAAAACGGCTGTAAACTGTTAAGTTGTTTTTAACAACACTGAATGTCTTTCTTATATATCAATTAGTACGTCCTAGTACGTGTCGTGTTCATTATCATCTTCTTTTTTAAAAGAAAATGCCTTTCTATACAATTTAGCTAAAGACTTTATGGTTTATCTAGGTTCACAATCCTCACATAGACAAATGTGGTTAACATAGTAGGAAACGGAGAGTTTTTTTTAACAGGCAATATCTTCCTTTTCAAATCGTACATTGGACCAAAAATGCAAAAAGGAGTAGCAAAATATTGTTAAATAATGGGTTAAAGAGAGATAAATTTCTTTTTCCATTGTTTGTTTTGCACCCCCTCTCTCTTTCTTATTTAGGATAAAAACACAAACATGAAGCACACAAACAGTATACATGTTAGCTATAAACTCCTAAACACTAATAGTATGGGTCATTGTTATCTTCATAATTAGTCATAGACACCATAAAATATTTATGAATGATCAAAAGTAAAAATATATATCTCTGACTGTTGATATCTGTTTGCGCATGATTGATTGGGTAGTGTATACCTACTGGATTAATATTATTATTTAATGTTTTTGTACATTTATGAGAAACTTTAATGGTAAATCGGCAAGTTGCCTTTGACCATTTACAATATAAATTAATATAAATTATGGTCAAGACAGTACATATACAAATAACATACATGCATGTAAAAATATTATTACGAGGCATTTCAAATAGAAAGTAATTGGATATACATTATTTTAAGAAGCAGCATCAGAATTTATAATATCATTTCTTTTTTTGAACGCATGGTCGATAAAAGCAGAAACTCGTTTGATAGTTACAGGATTTTCCGACATCATTAATGAATTAAATTTCGCTATGCTAGGCCAGCTTGCTCTGATCTCATACTTACGTCTGGGCAGCACAGCAGAAAATGGTATTCTGATTCGCACATATTTTGTGAACAACATTTACATATTCTTTCAGGTCTCTCAATTCTTTCGTATCTGCCTGTTTCTATATTAAGACTATGTGAGCTTAATCGAAATCTAGACATGTCACATCGCTGTTTATCATTTTTCAATACTTCTAGATATTTTTCAAATTTGAAGTCAGTTTTAAATAATCTGTAATAGTCTAATTTTGGCTGTTGCGAAATTTTGCCAAACCACGTTTGTAAATATTGATCTTTAATTCTTTGAGTCAAAACTGGTTTGTAATTTGTTTAAATGTCAAAATTTGTATAAATATCACCAAAACCAAGTTGATCTAGAATGCGCTTTATTGATGAACAATAGGAATTTTGTAGATAGTTATTGTGATTCTGCAATAAGTTAAATTGTTGAAGGTATACATCATGCATCATTGATGTATCATTTTGTTTTATTTTCACCCAGTAACTTAATGATCTAATTTTACTTAAAACTGAAAGAGGAAATCTACCGAGTTCGCCTAATACTGCTGCGCTTGATGGCTGTGGCTTAACGCCTAAAATATGCTTACAAAATCTTAAATGGAGTTTATCTACTTCTTGATAGTCATAAACACCCCAAATATCGGAGGCATAAAGTATAATTGGCGCTACAAGAGAGTCAAATAAAGATAGTTTAGTTTTGATGTCTAAATGGATGCGGCTAAATATAGATAATAGATGGTTATAGGCTTTCAATGCTTGATCATTGAGCGCTTTAACTGTATATCGTAAAGAACCAGTATAGTGGAATTTAACTCCCAAATAACAAAAATCTTCTACGACTTTTAAATGTTCATCGTCAATTTGCCAAGTAAAATCATTCCGACTTTTTCGTTTCTCAAAAATACAGATTTTTGTCTTGTTCGTATTGATCTTAAGACCCCATTTTAACGAGTAAGATTGGATTGCATTTATTTGATTTTGAAGACTAACCGGATCTGTTGTAAAAAGGGCTATGTCATCAGCGAAGAGGAGTAGAAACACATTAAGAAGTCTTAAGTCAGAATCTGTTAAATTACGCACGTCAAGAATACTTTTGACGTCATTTATAAACAATATGAATAGTAATGGAGATAGCGGCTCGCCCTGCTTTAAACCTAAAGTGACGTCATAGAATTCTGAATACGTCAAATTTGAGGAACATTTAATACATGACTTTACATTACTGTATATAACTTGCATCATTTTTATCATTTTACAGCTTATACCAGATTCTATCAATTTTATCCAAAAGCTTCATGCTGTATAGTGTCGAATGCTTTTTCGTAATCAATGAAACAGCAATAAAGTTTTTAATTTTGTGAAAGAACATTTTGTATAATACTATGAAGTATGAATATACAGTCTGTTGTACTACGGTTATTTCGAAATCCATATTGATTAGGAATGTAAACATTTTCTCTTTCTGACCATTTATCTATACGGTTTCTAAGGCATAATGAAAATATTTTAGAAATAATATTAATAAGGGTAATCCCTCTATAATTAGACGGATTATTTCGATCGCCCTTCTTATATAATGGTACAACAGCTCCTTTGCGCCATGAATCAGGATATGCTTCGTTATCAAAAATATGATTAAAAATCATAGTCAGAAATGGAGATATACAGTTTTGTGAATCAATGAAGAAATCGGCAACGTTGTTATCAAGGTCACAACTCTTATGGCGTTTTAGATTGGCAATAATACTTCTAATTTCTTCTTCGGTGAATGGACAATCAAGTTCGTCTATGTGTAAAGGAGAATCTCTTGTATTAGAATCACTTTCATTAAAGGAACTTGGATGTGGAGTATTAGAGGTTCTTTTGAAATGTTCTACAAACTCATTAAATTTGATATTATTATCATCTGTTGAAGTATTGCCTTTGTATTTGTTTATGTAACGCCAGAATTTGCGCGGATTTGATTTACTAAGCTTAGCCAAATTTGTTTTTTCCTTAATATAATATTTTCGCTTTGCTTCCCCTTTAACTAAGCGAAATTCTGATAAAGATTTTAAGAAATTTAATCGATTTTCATTCGAATCATTTGCTTTAAACTTTCTTTTGTTATGATAAAAAAAAAATTTTCAACTAGACATTTTTCATTTAACTATGGTGCTTTACGATGTTTAACCTTTTTACATTTGTAATTACTTTTTTAAAACGTTTTACCATTTATCTGAAATGAAACATCGTATACAATTTTTGAAAATTTGTCCATACAAGTATTTATATCGCCAGTGCCTGAAGTTAAGTCATTGGTTATTTGCTCAAAAACATGTTTATTGTTTTCATGAAGATTTAAGAATGTATTTGGATTACAGTCATCCCAGATTATCTTTTCAAAAGAACCAGAAATTTCATCATCGTTGAAATCATTGCACTTTATAGCAAAACTTCGAGGGCAATGGTCAGAGAATTCGTTAATATCGTGTACTTGAAATGTCTCTATACGTGAAAAAACATTATAATTAACAATAACATAGTCAACAGTACTAGCGGCTAATACATTTCTATACATATTATAACAGGTGAAGTTACCTGGTTCTAAACGACCGTTTAAAAAGAAAATACTATTTTCTTTGCAAAGTGAGACTAATTTGTTACCAAAACAGTTTACCTGTCGATCTGTCGAAACACGGACAGGGATACTGTCTACGGGAACATCATATACTGGTAAATCAATATAGCGATCAAGATTAATATTATCGATTACGTCCGATCTATTTCCTGTACGAGAATTGAAATCGCCGGCTAAAAGAATATCACCGTGTTGGGAATAATTTCTAATGTCCTGATTAATCTTTTCAAAAAAGTCAAATTCAAACAATGGTGAATTGATATTGGCATATACAGGAGATTCCCTTGGGGGTATATAACAACAACATACATATATATCATTTTCTAAACCAAGTGAGTCTTTTTTTAGTTTAAACCACAAAATACCTCTCTCGTCTGCATTTACAAATTCAATATGGTTAGAAAATTGATTTCTAAAATAAACAATAACACCACCACTATGGCGCTTAGCTTTTTTACAATACTTTGGGCGTGAACATGAAAAATAATCATAGCCACTAATTCGAATGTTTGTGGTACCAGCATGCCAAGTTTCAGTTAGTATAGCGACATCAAAATTAGATAATTGAGAGATAAAGTCCTCACCATCTAACTTTTTACACAGTCCCTGAACATTCCAGGATATAAATGAGAGCTGCTTCTGGTCGTCTCCCTACCTAAAGTCAGTATTGGTACCATCGGTGTCGTGCTGCGACCATTACGTGGCGGTAGTTCCGGTACTGGTCCGGGGGGTGGGCGATCATGTGTGTATTTAGTCCCATCAATTATCAGCGTATCATAATTCAAAGATGCCTTTTGGAATTTGCTTTTTGCGTCAACTAGATACGGAATCAACTTTTTACGGCGTTCTTGAATTGGCTTTGGAAACTGATCACCAACCCGAAATTGACTATTTTTCAGTTTTTCACGTGCTGCCCCTTTAACATCCATCTTATCACCGTAATAATTAAATTTCGCAACTATAGGCCTTTTCTGTCCATGTTGGTATTTACCGATGCGGTGCGCTCTATCAAGTCTGATGGTGTTGGTTGCATCGGTTAATTCTAACGTATGTTCGCAGAAATCAAGGACCTTTGCAGTACAGTTTTCAGATCGACGATCTTCGTAGGACCTCTCTTCCTCAATATTGAAAAACAATAAATTGTCCCGCATAGACCTAGACTGAAGATCAATGATGCTTTCACTCAACTCTGCGTTTTGGTTTTTAAGAGATGATAGATCTCTATTCAAGTTCTCAAAATCAGACACAGTATCATCCATGGCATTACTATCGAATTCTCGACTCTTTTCTAAATCTAAAATGACTTTGATTGGTTGTGTATCTCGTTCCCACGAGATAGTAATTCGTTATCTTTCTTCTTCTTTTAAAAAAAAGAAGAGAAAAACGTAAATGTTAAGGGAAGTTTTTTTTAGGTCTAGATAAAAAACCTCATAATAACCGGTCTGTAAATCGATTTTTATTTATTTAAAAAAAAAACATAAAAAACGAAAACTGTTTTGGGAGTCTTTGGTTTTTTTTCTCCTAAAACAACAACACCAATAACAACACAACCGCACTTGTCATCTCTATGCCACCGTATCGCCGTGATAAAAACGAATAAATTGTTTATTTCTATGAGGTTGGATCGACATCTTTTGGTACGTTTAAGCTTGTGATTGACATTAAGGTCTTTAAAACTGTGTTATTATTCAGCTAGAGTTGATATCTCTTGTAGAAATAATAAATATAGTATAATAAAAGAGCTTAACCCATTACCACATAATGACGATTTCCGAAGAAACTATGTATGGGAAAATGAGAACTGTAATAAGAAATTTCTCCATTTCACATAATGTTTACTCCTCCTGTTCACTTATTTTCAAATCTAAAGCAATTTTCACTCGCAAATTTAAAATGTTGTTCTTCCTTATTGGACCTTAGTAAAACTTGGAATTTGGTAATGGGTTAATAGAAGTTGTAATTATTTTAACATACCTCATATATGCAGGTAACGAACGAAGGAGAGGGTTAGTTCATAGATGAGTATCATTTTGTTCTATAATGTCTATGTGGTTTTCCGTGATACATATCCTGAGGGGAGAATTGATTATGGATTGAACATGGACCTGAAGACAAGACTAATCCCTTTCACACACGTTCCCGCCTCTTAACGCCCCTCAAGAATAAAGCATTGAAAAACATTGTATCAAGCAATATCTTCATTATCCAAACTATATGTATTTTCTACTCAAATTGACAAAGATTTTTTTTTAATTTCATTAACGAAATATTGTTGTCTGCAGCTTATTTTCTATTTGAACCAGTAGTAGTAATGTACGTGACCCTGCGTACTCGCATTTAGTACGCAGGGTCACGTACATGGGATTTTTGCGTTTTCGGGACTCTACGTACTAAACGCGAGTACGTAGAAGTAGTCTGAGTCCCCACAAACAAAAATCCATATGTCTAGACCGGGGCGTTCATGTGGACTTAGTCTTTTTATGAGTAGTATGGACTTAATCTTTTTCCGTGAGAAGTGTGGACTTAGTCTTTTTTGGAATGTGCGAATGCATTGTGTTATGAAAATGAGAGAACAAGGGACTTTGACAATTTTGTGCGAAAGAAAATGAATTCTTTCTAGTGAAGTGGTGGCCCTGAAAAGGGCCGTTTGTTGTTTGGTGACTGTCTCAGTTCTTGTTTTTCGTCTTTTGGGTCTTTGGGGTCTTTGGAATCTTGAAGTTGTCGATGTTTTTGCCATATTTCCCCAAACCGGTGGCTGAAGGTATAATGTAACCTCTTTCTTTACAATGTTCCGGTATAATGTATCCTCTTTCTTTACATTGTCTCTTGCTTGGTTTGGTTTCGGTTGATGATGAAGATGGTCTTTTCGTCGACGAAGATTGTGGTGATTGTTTCTTTTTCATTATTGTCATGATACTATCCACGAGGTTGTGAAAATTGGTCCGTTCAAAGTCAAATTCAACAGGAATCTTTACCGGTGATGGTTTGAAAGATACTGGTGGTTGCCCCTGTTGTTGACATATCTTTTGAACATTGTGGTTTAGAATCTGTATCATCTCTGATAGCGACTTGAAATCCATGAAAGATTTGTTGAACGTGTTCAATTCAGTAAGTATAGTTTTCATGATCGTTTCTTGTCGCGAGTTCATCGATTTCAATTCAGCAAGAATGTTCTGAAGAATTACATCGTTGTTACTCACTGAATATAGAGTCTGCTGAAACGTTGATGATTCTTCCTCTTGTCTTGGTAACTGACAAGTCTCCGTCCCGAGTGTTGATTCCATGATCGTCGCTAACAAATCATTATCATGATTGAAATTTGGCTGAGAAATAACTCCTGCTAAATTGTAATCCGTATTCATTTTACGTGTGTTCGCTTCAAAGGTTGCTGAGCGAGTGATGGAGTAATGTTCAATTATCCTATAACGTAGGTTGCGTGAGCTTCAATGAAATGTTGATGACGTAATTTTCATTTTATTTGGCGCGCGCGTTAGTGGACTTAGTCGATTTTTGATGATTTTTATTGCTCGGTTTAATTCTTGATACTTAATAGTAATCAAAGTTAAAAATGTTTCAAAGACTGTTTTCAAAGTAACGATTTTATCTAAAATGATAGTTAGATTTACTATTCGTGTTGACTTAGTCTTTTCATGAGAAGTGTGGACTTAATCTTTTTCCATGAGAAGTGTCTTTTTGTGAATGTGCGAATGTATTGTGTTATGAAAATGAGAGAACAAGGGACTTAGACAATTTTGTGTGAAAGAAAATGAATTCTTTCTAGTGAAGTGGTGGCCCTGAAAAGGGCCGTTTTGTTGGACATAAGAAGTTTTTCTTATGCCCAGTATTCTTCTTCCCTATAGATCCCTGGGAGGTTAGGGTGAACCCTCTCCTTCCTCGGCTGGCCGATCGGTGCCATGAACTCGTTCCATACCCAGTCATCAGCCATCTTAGCTGTCCATCTGGCAGCATCCCTCCTAGCGCTATACCGGATTCGCTCTAGCTCCAGAAGATGGCATGGTGGTGGATGTTTTATGTATATGACAGCAAACGACCTAACGTATCCTTCTGAGTTCATTTTGCTGAATGTACAGAGAATGAATTCTGTGGGAAATCAGGTCTCCTTTTATATCCGATGTAAAATTGAGAACGTATAGTCCCCGATGACGTAATTTTCATTTTATTTGGCGCGCGCGTTTGTGGACTTAGTCGATTTTGATGATTTTCATTGCTCGATGCAATATTTTGATACTTTAACTTAATCTAAGTTAAAAATGCATCAAAGACTGTTTTCTTAGTAACGATTTTTATCTAAAATGATAGTTAGAATTACTATTCATGTTGACTTAGTCTTTTCATGTGTAGTATGGACTTAATCTTTTTCCATGAGAAGTGTGGACTTAGTCTTTTTGGGAATGTGCGAATGAATTGCGTTATGAATATTAGAGAATGTGCGATTGCATTGCGTTATGAAAATGAGGGAATAAGGGCTTTGACAATTTTGTGCGAAAGAAAATGAATTCTTTCTAGTGAAGTGGTGGCCCTGAAAAGGGCCGTTTGTTGTTTGGTGACTCTCTATTAGAGATGACTGCAACCAAATCTGGCGTCACAAATTGGACAATGTCTTCTTGTTCTCCTCTTTATGGTCAATCTATCACCATCCCTCATAATTATTCTTTTGTGTTGAATACCCAAGTAAATAACATCAGGCAAATCAGTAGCTTGTGTCTGTTCAACGGCAATTTCTTGGTGAGGAATGATTCGAGTTTCTCTAATCATCTCCTGTACGCGGGTTAGTCGATCTGCAATATGTAACATCTCCCTAGCTATGTCGGTGAGTTCTATGCGAACCGCCTCCATGATTAATGAATGTGAATCAAATGAGAAAGTGCAGTGTATTTATACCAGAAGAAGGGGATTGACCTACTTTCACCAATAATTAAGAAAGCACGGACCTTGCCGGAGACACCCTCGAGCTTTTCTTAATTATTGGTGAAAGTAGGTCAATCCCCTTCTTCTGGTATATAATGAGGTGTTGTTCATTTCTTCTCATCTTGTAAGATGAATTCCATCTTAGATTTCTTCCAACGACTTTTCCGTGTCAAGAAAATGAAGAAGCAAGTGGAAGTGGATGAAACTCAACAAACGAAGAAGGCGTTGTATGAGTTTATGCTTCGACGGGGATATGATTTTTACAACAAGAAGAAGATTGTGAAGATGGGAAATTTGTATCCTGATCTTTCCGGCTTCAAACCACCAACTGAACATTGCAGGTGGAAAGAAAGAATGGTTAAATTATATCCAACCATGTCTTCCTTTCATGTTAAACCAAAGAAGATGTACCCTGATCTTTCAGAGTATAAGCCTCCCACGGAATGTAGTGAATGGAAGGATAAAATGCTGCAATTATATCCAAGTTTAACTTCTTTTCATTGAAATGATGTTGAACTTGGAGAAATCAAAAGGTCCTTTTCAGGACCATCCAATTGTCTTGAAAGTTTCAACCTGACCGCAATGAATTGTAGGGTAAAGTGAAAAAAGGTCAAATATGTTTTTCAAATTTTATTGAAGATGAAATGGATGGAACATACAATCAGAAATATAACCGAACATTTTATAACTTATAAGATTTTAAAACAATATTATCTACAATGTCTTTATGTGTAGCGTCTCTCATACATTAAAATGTCCTAGTTGTGTTTCATTTTCTTCTTTGGTATGTCAGATTCCTTCTTTGATTTTCTCTTTCTCGATGTCTTTGTTTCGTCAATCACAAGTGTTGGACATATTTCATTTTCCTGATGGTCCGAGGTTTTACAGAAGAAACAATTTTGTTCTTCATCGTTAGTTTTGTTTTTGTCTTTAGATGATATTTTTCTCCACCATTTCCTCTCCTTGGTTATCATGGTATCCTGAGAGAGTGTTTTCTCAGATTGATCAGTGATATTTTCCTGAGATGACTTTTGCTCAGGAATGTCTTCGGCGATATTTTCCTTATGCGGTAGTTTCTCAATTTTATTTTCCACTTTCTCAGCTTTGTAATCCTTGCTTTGGCTCGATGATTTTCCATTGTTTCCAACCGAACTTTGATCCATTTTTGTTTTATCGATAACAGTTTGTGTTTCAACAGAAAATGTTGCCTTACTTTTCACTTTTGGAAATGAAAACCTTGCTTTACTGTTCTTTCTACCACTTGGTAGACAATATCTATTGAATTCATTGCAGTGCGATAGAAATGCACCAACGTAATCCATGTTGACGAGTTCTGGTGTTCGATCCAGTTGTCTTGAAATCATAACTTCGTGAGTAATAGGATTCACATACACAAAACCATAGTAGTTATCCCTTTTCTCCTTCGATGGACAGTCTTTAGCAAAATGTCCATCACCGTGACAGATGAAACAAAATCCATGTCTTTTCTTTCCTGGAGCATACATCTCATCTATTGAAAGAGTATCAAATACATTCTGCTTCGTTATCTGATATTCACCTTTGTCGGTCTGGTAAGACATGAACTCCCCAACGTATGGTCCAATATGAAGAATTTCGTAGTTCGGTGGAATGTTTGTTATTTCGTATTCATGAGTGTACGGGTTAACATACACATGCATACGTTGGCTGTTCTTAATCTTATTCACAACTTCTGAAACAATGTCTTTGCAATTCATTTTTTCAGTTGAATCAGACATGGCTTTTCACTGTAAAGAACTGTGAGTGAATGATAAAATGTAATAAACCTACCTCCTATTTATACAGATATGAGGTGATGAGCCATCAGTACAACTATAAGATCCCCTGTCTTGTTTCATTTCGGTATCAGTTGTTCTCTATCCACTGAAAGAGACATCATGTCAAAAAGAAAAAGACATGACGATGATTTGCTTCCACTTAATAAACATCGGTGGAAAAGAATTATTGATTACAGTGACTCGGATGAAGAGTCTAACAATGTAAATCTCGAGAGTGAATCTGAGGAAGATGTACCGATGCAAGATCTTACAGATACATTTAACGATGAAGATGATTTCCTGAGACCAAAGAAAAAAATAGTAAAACCTATAGATTCCGAGGATGAAGAAGAAGAAATGCAAAGTTTGAGAGATGGAATACCAATGAGAAATTTGTACAACCTATCTGAAGTGACGAACAAGAAGTCCAGATTATTTAGAACTGATTCTCATGTATTATCAGTAACATTCAAACAATTTGATGATTTACCACCTCAACAACTGGAAAGCTTATTTGATGATATTACAGGACGAATCAATGAGACGTTGGAAACTGAACCAGATGACAAAATTAGAGTATCCATTAACCATCCATCCTTGGTTATAGGGATTCATATTCCTTTCATGGATGTTCGTGATTTAAATGGTGAAGTATTTCTGAATGAAATTGAAAGAGTTATGCAGTCAAACACCGAATTCAGAGTAGATGATGGAGATTTGAGTTTCAATGTAACACATACACGTTTACCTTTAGGTGGTGGAAGCAAAAGATTGAATACCGAACTCGATACAAAAGTTTTTGCGAAGAAAAAACAGTCGATTGTTGAAATTAAGAATGCAGAAGACAGTATGTGCTTTGCAAGAGCAATTGTAGTTGGATTGCACCATGTCAATCGAGATGATACCGATGAATGGAAAAGAAAGTGGAATCATATTATGCGTTCAAACAAGTCATTACAGAAAAAAGAAGCTGAACGTCTACTGATGGAAGTTGGAATTTCACCACACAGACCCTGCGGGGTAGATGAATATAAGATTATGCAGACTTATCTGTATGAGCAGAACTATGTGATCAAAGTTCACCAACAACACTCGAAAGTGGAGATGACATTTCTACATCCAGTAATGAATCATGACAGTAAAGCAATACATTTGTATTACCATCAAGGACATTATGACTATATTACAAGCATAACAGGATTTTTATCTTGTGTTTATTTTTGTGAATTTTGTGATACTGGATATGATCACAGAGAACGTCATTATTGTGAGTACATTTGTTCAGCTTGTTTCACATCCCCGCCTTGTGAAAATGAAATAGAAATTCAATGTCCTACATGTAAAAGACATTTCTTTAGTCGTGATTGCTTTGATAATCATAGAAAAGTAGAAGGTAGAAAAAGGAAATCAATTTGTAACCTAGTCCAAATTTGTAGTAGATGTAGACAACAACATAACGTGAGAACAAATAACCATGTTTGCAAAGGAATGAAAAGGTGTCGTTTCTGCAAGAAAATTACAAATTTTGACCATCGTTGTTATATTCAGCCTTACGAAAGTAGGATTCAGAAATGTAACATTGAAAGTAAAAAAAGAAAGCAAAAAAAGCAAAATGAAGAAAAAGATGAACAAAGTGAAGATGAAGAAAAAATGAAACCTTTGTTCATTTTCTATGATTTTGAATGCAAACAAGATACGGGAGTTCATATTCCAAATTATTGTATTGCACAAAGAGCATGTAACACATGTATAAATAAGTCACTTGACTATCATTGTTCAACATGCAGTGAGTTTGCTGAAGGAAGAGAGGTTATATTTCAAGGTGTTAGTACACTCAATGATTTTTGTAACTGGCTTTTTTCAGAACAGCATAAGGGGGTAACTGCTATTGCTCACAATGCGAAAGGTTACGATGCCCATTTCATTTTGAATGAAATTATAAGAATTGGAAATCATCCCCCTTCTCTCATCTTGAATGGTAATAATATCATGAAACTTGAGTTGAACGGAGTCCGTTTGATTGACTCTTATAACTTCATGAATTTTAGACTTGGAAAGTTCCCTGAAACATTTGGTCTTGAAGAAATGAAAAAGGGTTTCTTTCCCCATCTTGCAAACACTGATCAATTCTGGGAATACAATGGTCCTTATCTTGATACATCATATTACATGAGTGACTCAATGTCTTCAGAACTTAGACAAGAGTTCATGGAGTGGTATAATGAAAAGGTAAAGAACAAGGTAACATTCAATTTTCAAAAAGAGATGGAGTCATACTGTCGATCAGATGTTGATATTCTCAGAAGAGGATGTGGTCATTTCAGACAAGTTTTCATTGAGTATGGTGGTATAGATCCACTACTTGAGGCAATTACGATTGCGGATGCATGTAACAAAGTGTGGAGGAGTAGATATTTACCTAAAGGGCAAATTGCAATCATCTCTAGTAAGGATTCTTCCCGGCGTCGTTTCTCTATGAAAGCTATTCGTTGGCTTCAGAGTGTTGCAAATGAAAAAGGGGTTCATATTCAGCATGCTCGAAATGGGGGTGAATATGAAATTGGTCCTTATACTGTTGACGGATTCGATAAAGAATCAAATACAGTGTATGAATTTTTTGGCGATCTCTTCCATGGTTGTCCAGTATGTTACCCAGATCGTTCTCAAACCAGTCCATTCTGTGGAAAAAACATGCAAAGTCTGTATGCGGAATCAATGTTTCGTATAGAACACCTAAAGAAGAAAGGGTATAAAGTAGAATACATTTGGGAACATGAATTCGATGCCAGGGTTAAGAAAGATAAGAATTATCGCAAAGTTATCAATGATATTTTCCCCTACTCCGACCCAATAGATCCTAGGGATGGGTTGTATGGTGGGAGATGTAATGCGGTGAAGATCTCTCATGAGATTGATGAATCAAGTGAGAAAGAAATTAAGTACATCGACATTTGCTCTCTGTATCCCTATGTATGCAAATACAAGAACTATCCTGTTGGACATCCAAAAGTTTTTACAAGCGAAAGTATTGACATCCAAAACATACGTCAATATGAAGGTCTTGTCAAATGTAAGGTCCTACCACCTGATAATTTGCTTCACCCTATTCTACCAGTACATTGTAACAACAAAATGATGTTCCCACTTTGTAGAACATGTGGAGAAAATAGTTCACAGACTTGCTCTCACAATGAAGATGAAAGAGCTCTGATAGGAACATGGGTTACTGTTGAACTGTTTAAGGCATTGGAAAGTGGTTATCGTCTACTTCATGTCTTTGAAATTTGGCATTTTAGATCTCTCTCCAACAATTTCTTCAAAGGGTATGTTGATAACTTTCTGAAAATCAAACAAGAAGCCAGTGGTTATCCTGAATGGTGTAAAACCCAATCTGACAAAGATACATTCATTCAGGATTACCACAGAGATGAAGGAATTAGCTTAGATCCAACAATGATTAAGAAAAATAAAGGTAGAAGAGCCTTTGCAAAGATCATGTTAAATTGTCTTTGGGGAAAACTTGCTCAAAGAGAGGTGTTGACCCAGTCAGAGTATATAGCTGAACCGTCCAAGTACTTTGAATTGGTCAATAATCCAAATTATATTGTGAAGCATGTAGAAATATTTGATGAGGAATGTCCATTCATTCTTGTCAATTATGAATCAAAGTTAGATCATGTTGAGACTCATAGCACAGCCAATGTCATTGTAGGTTCATACGTTACGGCCTATGCAAGACTTGAATTGTACAGTATTCTTGAGAAACTAAATGATAGAGTGTTATACTTTGACACTGATAGTTGCATGTACATTCATGATCCAAAGCTATGGAATCCACCTATCATTAATAGTAGATTAGGGAAATGGACTGATGAAGAGCCAAATTCCAAAATTATTAAATTCAGGGGTTTAGGTCCTAAGAACTATGCATATGAAATGGTCACAGAGAAGGGGAATATTGAGAGCAAATGCAAAGTAAAAGGAATAACCTTAGACTATAAAACTTCCAAATCAGTCAATTTTGATGCATTTACAAAATGTATGCTAGATCGAACCACAGAAATTAAGATAACCTATGATTGTAGAATCAGAAGACATAGGGATAGGAAAGTCACCAGTGAACCCCAAACAAAAACATTTAGATCAGTGTATACAAAGAGGGTGATGATCAATGAAACAGATACTGTTCCATTTGGTCATGCTAGAGTTAGGGTATAAATAGAGTCAGGAAATATAACTAGTCATTCCTTGTGAACAAGCTGAACAGTGTACATTGCTTTTGAAAGATTAATTTGTATCATTGTTAATGTAAAAATGTTATTGTATCAGTGAATATTGTAAAGAAGAGATGAAACGATGTTTGTTGTGGTGCATTTAATACTATGTTTGACAAGTGATTTCATCAAACGAAGACAAATGAAACATGACATGGAGATAGAAACAAAACGTTTATTGGAACTGCTAGAGAATCACACATCTGAAATGGAGACAAAAATGTAAAATGATAACATTCATTGCATCTATTCTATACTATATATCAACGGTGAATTCAAATATGACACCTGATCAACTACCACTTCCAATTGAGTTGCGTGAAAATATCTACAGAATATTCATTGCTAATCATACTTTGGATAAAGATGTGAAAGAGGAGCTAAAAATGTCTTCCGTTTCCATGTGGATAAAAAAGATGCGAAATGGAATAAGGAAAGGAAAACCTGCAATCGAGATGTATAGAATGAGAAGTTTTATTCAGGAAATGATTGATGATACACAGTTACATGAAAGAGAAATTCAAGCAATGACAACTGCCTTACATCATGAATTCTACTTTTGGGATAGGGATACATATCAGTGGACATTTCACACTAAGATGATAAATGGGAGAACATGTGAGAGTTTCACTGAGAGACTTAAACGAAAGTGCAAACAGTTCAATTTTTATGTAGTATACAAAAAAATTCGAACAACACATTATTCAACTATCACATCATCTCTTGAAGAAGTAGATGCTGTAAACGGTTTCATTGTCTTCGACAGAGATGTGTCAAGGAAAATAGTTTGTGCTACTACTTTATCAACATTAGTATTTCCTCTTGTTGAATTAACTTATCAAAAAGTGGTTGGAGAAGAATGTACATTTTTCTTTCCATATGAACTTGGGAATCGTGAAGTCGGAAAGACAATCATCTTACTTTCAAGATCTCAATTTGAATCATATTGGTCATGGCTTAATCAACGTAGAGGTGGATATGATCACCAGCAATGAACACATGTTTCATCTTTTCTATGATTTTGAAATGACATTATTAAAATGTAAATATTTGAATGTGAATATGTTAAATGTAAAAGAAAATGTTAAATGTAAAAAAACAAAAAAAGTTTTTTTTAAAAAAGTTTTTTTTATTTTTTTTTAAAAAAACGTTTTTTAAAAAACGTTTTTTTATTTTTTAAAAAAAGTTTTTAAGCAAAATAAAAATGTTTTTTTAAAAAACGTTTTTTTAAAAAAAAATAAAAAAAACTTTTTTAAAAAAAACTTTTTTTGTTTTTGAAAAATGTAAATATGTTACATGAAAAAAATGTTTTGAATAAAAAAATGTTTGAATAAAAGTTATAAACATGAATGCATCTTTGTCATTTTATTCTTACCCTCTGAACAATAAAGATATGGATGTGGATGTTTTGTCCCTCTTATTTCACCATCCATGTAATATTTACATCTCTGGCCCAAGTGGATGTGGTAAAACAGAATTAGTGCATAAACTGATTGATTATCGTGAAGACTTGTTTGACATTCCACCAAAGAAAGTCATTTGGTGTTATAAAGAATGGCAAAATGCCTACGGTATCATGAAAGAGAAGTTTAATTTCATTAAATTCATCGATGGGATACCTGAAGATGAAAATGAAATTGTTAGTGATACATCGATACCTCACCTAGTCGTATTTGATGATATGTTAGGTGACAAAGATGAAGAAAAAATCAAACTATGGTTCACAAGAAAAGGTCATCACCGAAATACAAGTGTAATTTATATTACACAAAACATGTTTTCACAGTCTAAGTCAAGTAGAACCATAAGTTTGAATTCCAGATACATGATACTTTTCCGCAATGAACGTGATAATAACCAGATAAAAACTTTAGCAAATCAAATGCAGGCCCAGCATTTGATTCCTGCCTACAATGATGCAACATCAATGCATCATGGTTATTTGGTCATTGATTTTCATTCTCACACAGATAAAGGGCTGAGATTAAGAACTGATATTCTCCATCGATGGTATACAAAGAATGAAGATCAAGGTCCAATTATTTATTCCCCTGTATAAATGGATGAACTTGTGATCATCTAAGTCCAGTTTCATGTTTAATGTCATTGAGTGAACATGGCTTTACCAAGATCATCCCCAGCAGTGATCCATGCCTTACAAAATTTAAGACGGCAAACAAATAAGTATGAAAGAGAAGCATTATTGAATGCAGGGTTAAAGGAGATATTAAAATGGTTTTCTTTGGCAGCACAAAATATCATTGAAAATAGGATAAAGCTACCAAAGCAAACTATTACATATATGAATAAACATAAAGAGGATGTAGCAAGACTTGCAGATCCAAACATTGATGAACAAATTAAACGTAAAATCATATTGAAACCTGGCGGTGGTGGATTCCTTGGTGGTGTTATAATCAGAAGTCTTTTAAGATGGGATGGTGAAAAAACTGCAAGAAAATTTGGCGATGATAGAAAATCTTCAAAGAGAAAATCGCCAAAGAAAGAATCTTCAAAGAGAAAAAGTTCTCCAAAGAAAAAATCTGCGACATCTCCAAAGAAAAAGGAGAAAAAGAACCGTCCAATAAAAATAAATGAAAAATTTGTAACAATGCGAAGACCACACAAGATTTCATCCAGTGTTAGGAAAAGTCTTACACCAAGTATAAGGACAAGTCTTTCACCCAGTGTTACACCTAGTGTTACACCTAGTGTTACACCCAGACTTTCACCCATTGTAATGAGCTCACCTCGATCACCACAAACACCAATGCAATTACCCCCACATTCATTTCTTTCAAGTTCTATGACTCCGAATTTATCTGTACGTTTTTCAACTCCTATTTCAAGTTCTGATGATGATTTTATTGAACCACAACGAATGCCAAAATCACGTCAGCAAATATTAAGAAAACGACTTATGAATTTCCAAAAGAAATATAAGTCTTTCATTACACCAACAACATCTAGGAAACAATTAACATTTCAACCTATTTCGTCACTGTCTTTAACACCATCATCAATGAAAGAATATCGCAAAGCAGACAAAGAAAGAAAAAAGTTGATACAAGAATACAATGAAATGTATCCATCCAGTCCGTTAATGGAGAAAGCAAATTATGGAACTGCGCCATTTTCACCCTTGACAAGTCTAGATATGAATAAAGTGTCTTCACCTGCTAGAATTGCACTTTCGGCATTACGAGAAAAGTTTTTAAGTCAATAAATACTTTGTTCATATCATGATTTGTATCATTTGTGTTTCAACATAAGAAAGGATAACATGGCGAAAAAGCTTAAAAAGGCTCCTTTAATTAGGAAGCATGGACATATTGTGATGACACTAATGAAATCTTCACCAAAATTAAGAAAAAAGTTGATCAAAGAATTATCATCTCCAGTGATAAGATGTATATCAGAATGTTGTCACAATGTTTTAAAAGGGAATGTACACCTAACAGATGGTCAGAAGAAGAAGTTGTATCCAAACCGTCAACATCTTCGGAATCTAGCTTCAAAATCAGTGTCTGTGAAAAAGAAGAAACGTATTTTGAATCAAAAAGGTGGATTTCTTCCATTATTAGGGTCTGCATTAATACCATTATTAGGTAAAGCTGTCATTGGAGGTATCGGTGGTGCATTGAAAGCTTTATAGTTCATTGTAAGCAAATCTTTATCCTAAGATTACAAAAATGTCAGTAAGGAAAATGGTTATTGTACCTTTTCAAGTACTAGATGATATAAAACAATGGAGAGAAGAAAAAAGTCAAAATCCTATTTTACCACAGAATCCACAAATTGAAAATGTTGCACATCTTCATAAAGATATGAAAAATACATTAGAAAGAGCTGACCTCTCTGAATCAGAAAAAGCACAAAAATATGGTGGAACATTATTTAAATTACAAAATTCATTTGAAAAAGTGAAGAATCCAACATTAAACCAATCGAAAAATCCAGAACCAGTTTCAAATTCAAAATCAGTTTCGTTGCATGAACGTATCCTAGAAAGTGTACCACAAACCATGCAAAGGAAAGCAAAACTTTTGTTGAATATTCTTAGAGATAATGATAACATATCATGGGATAATCAAGGCATTGTAACATACAAAGGAAAACCTATCCCTGGTTCAAATATCATTGATCTTATCAATGATTCCTTGCGTAAGAGAAAGGGAATTGAACCTAAAGGATGGCAAGTGTTCTCTAAAGCTTTACATGAAAGTAATGTTCCACAAGAAGTGATTGGGAACTTATCAAGATGGCAATGGATGCAAAAACACTATCCTGACAGTGAATCTAGTGAATCAGAAATAAGTTTCAGTACTCCCATCAAAAGTCCTTTAAGTAGATCTTTTAAAAGTCCAAAAATGAAAACTATTAGGAAAAAACAATGAGTCATTTAAGAAAAATGTCACCATACACAAGCACTAAAGAAAAAGAAAAAAGAAAAGATTTCTATACTCAAAAACTTTTTGATATAAAAAAAGAAGACACTCCTAAAAGTCTTCAGTCATGGGAAGCATATTGAAGCAAAAGTCCAAAGATGCAGTATTAAGAAAATTATATTATGATTTAGGTAAAAATAAAGTTGCCTATTCAAGTATAAAAAATTTACATCAAGCAGCAAAAGCCATTTTGAAAAAAATATCATATCAAGATGTTAAGAATTGGCTACAAGGTGAATCAACATACACCTTACATAAACCTATTCGACGTAAATTTCGAAGACGAAAAACAATTGTGGCAGGAATTGATCATCAATGGCAAGCTGATTTAGCAGACATGCAACAGTATACAAAGGAAAATAACGGTTTTAGATATTTACTTTGTATCATTGATGTTTTTTCGAAATATGCATGGGTGATACCTGTCAAGAATAAAATGGGGAAAACATTGATAACTGCATTTCAACCTATTCTTAAAACAAGAAAACCATTATCATTACAAACAGATAAAGGAAGTGAGTTCAAAAACCAAGACTTTCAAAAGTTTTTAAAAAAGAAAAAGATTCATTTTTTCACAACAGATAATCCAGAAACAAAAGCAAGTGTTGTTGAAAGATTTCAACGTACATTAAAAACAAGAATGTGGAAATATTTTACCCATGAAAAAACACGAAGATTCATTGATGTTCTTCAAAAGTTTGTGCATAATTATAACAATTCTTTTCATCGAAGTATAAAAGCAAATCCTTCAGATGTAAATCACTCTAATGAAGCAGAAATTTCAGAAAACTTGTATTCAAAAGTGAGAAATAGTTCCCCAAAAAGTTTGAACAAAAAAAGTTCAAAAAGAGCAAAACTTAAGAAAGGTGACCGTGTACGTATCAATAAAACAAAACATACATTTGAAAAAGGATATCTTCCGAACTGGACACAAGAATTATTTGAAATCACACATGTCAATTCAAAGACATCTCCAATTACATACAAAATAAAAGATTTAGCAGATGAACCTATCCTTGGATCATTTTATGAACAGGAATTACAACTTATAAAAGATAATGAGGTTTATGAAATAGATTCAGTTCTTGATAAACGTAAAAGACGTGAGGGTAAAAAGTTAATAAGAGAAATCAAAGTAAATTGGAAAGGATACCCCAAAAAGTTTCAAAGTTGGATACCAGAATCCTCTCTATTGTGAATTTTCATAATATATAACATATTATAAAAGACATTATCATTCAACATGCATTCACAGTTAGAAGCTGGCGGTGATAGTGTTAGTCAATCAACTCCATTTACATGTTTTGGAAATCGTGTTCATAAAAACCAGTTTACTTATGTTTCACAAATTATAGTCATTTACGCAATCATTGCTACATCTATAGTACATTTAAGTATACAAAGTGATAATCGTGAATTGTGGTTGATTCTTCTCAGTAGTTCTCTTGGCTACATTTTACCATCTCCAGGACTAAAATTCACAAAACAGAACAAACAATCAGCTTTTGATTTCATTGATGGTAAAAAAAATGAATTCCTTTTACATAACACTTCCAAGTGATAGTTCTTTGAACTATTTCCCAACTAACACTCAATGTTGTTTCAAGGTAAAATTACCCAAAACTGTACATATTGATAAGGAAACTTGGGAAGTTGGATTAACACAATTGATAACACCAAGTCAATTCTTAAACATATGTGAAGAAGAAACTAGATTCGATATCATCACTGCAGATGTTGAAATATTCAAAAAAATATCTGATGAAAAAAAGAGAAAAGGTGACCCATTGGAATTCAGTGTCGTAGATTCCAATTCACATGGAATAGCGGTGAAGTGGGCACTTAAATTCCACTTTTCACCAGGGTCCTACAGTTCACCATCTCATGTTTTTGATGTAATCAATGAATGTATTGATAATGAAATTGGAAAACCTCTTCATGCTAAAGGAGCAAGTATTCATATTTCATACTCTGAATCATCAAAACGTCCAAAGTTTGAATTTTTCAACATAACAAAAACAGGAATAAAATTCAATCCTTCATTATTTCAAAAACTTGGTGGAGATCCTATTTTTAATGGGAGAACCATTTTCAAAGGCAAAAGTGTTTTTGAAATGTTCAAATATTCACCAAACATTGATGCAGGATATAATCATTTGTTTGTATATTCTGACATTGTTGAACATTCCATTGTTGGTGATACATTAGCACCAATCCTTCGAGTTGTTCCATTTAAGGCATCTAATTCCATTGAAAATAATAATGGAAGTCAACATATCAATCATGAAATTATATCTCCACACTACTTTCCAGTATCAAAATCAGATTTAGATTTTATTCACATTAATATAACAGGAGATTCTGGTCATCCTGTTCATTTTGTCATTGGCAAGACAATAGTAAAGCTGCATTTTCGTAAACGTGATACAAACTAATTTTTAAAAATAAAAAAATGATTCCTGTTTATAAAGGTGTAAGACATCAGTATGGCTTTGGATTAGGATCTTTGTTTAAATCGGCCTTACGAACAGTAACACCATTGATAAAACCTATGGTAAAATCAGGAATGAATGCCTTAAAAGATGAAGGTATCAAACAAGGAATAGGAATAGCACAAGACATTTTGCTGCATCGTAAAAATCCTAAAAAAGTTCTCAAGTCACGGGGAAAACAATCCTTGAAACATTTGACAAAAAGATTGCTTTCTAGTATAAATAAAAAAGATTCCACCAAACCACTTCAGTCTCATTCTCGATCTCATCGTGGCAAGATCACATCGAAAAAGCACAGAGTTAAGTCAGCTAGACCATTAGACATTTTTGATTAAATTCTTTGATTAAATTTTTGATTACAATCTTGAGTTCAAACATCAATCAGAAAAATGATGCAAAGTGGATCATGTGAATGCAGTAAAACTGAATTAGATGTAACATCAGTACCACCAACCATGACAAGCATGCAGGAAACACAATGGGTTGAACATTATCCTGTTTCATCAATTGCAAATGATTCACCAATAGAGTTTATGATTCCACCACAAACAGAATTTTGGACAGACTTATCACAGTCCTATTTGTATGTGAAATTCAAGATTGTTCAAGCAGCAGACGGTTCACCTTTAGGAGCTAATGACAATATTGCACCAGTCAATAATTTCTTACATAGCATGTTCAGCAACATTGATCTGTACCTGAATAACAAATTAGTAACCAGTGGAAGTGACAATTATCCCTACAGAGCCTACATTGAAAACCTTCTGTCATATAGTCCAGAGAGCAAAGATACCCATTTAAAAGCAGGAGAACTCTGGATTAAAGACACTGCAGAACATATGAATGATCTTCAAGTCGATGGAGATAATGCTGGGTTAAAGGCACGAAAAGCTGTTATTTCAGAAAGCAAGACTGTGGAATTATTTGGACGTCTTCATCTAGATGTCTTTCTCCAGGAAAAATATCTTCCTAATGGAGTAGAAATCCGACTTAGATTAAACAAAGCACGACCAGAATTCTGCATAACGGGGCATACAGGTGCACCAAGAGTGAAGATCCAGTTTGAAACGGTTAGTTTCCACGTTAGGAATGTTGAACTGTCGCCAGTCGTTGCAAATAACCTGAATCAACTTATTGCACAGAACAACATGAGAATTCCTATTCGTAGAGTAGAAGTTAAAACATTTTCTATCACAGACGGTACTCGATCTAAAGTGGAAGACCATCTATTCCAAGGACAGTTGCCAAAACGTATTTTCATTGGAATGGTAACAAATGGAGCCTTTAATGGAAGTTATACAACTTCACCCATTTCAACGTAACAAAGATAGGTTTATCATGCAACGGTCACAGTATTCATGGTAAACCGTTTCAACCCGACTTCACAAAAGGACTTACACTGAGATCATATTTATCTTTGTTCAATGCCACCAAATCCATTGGAGCTGACAAATCGTTTGGTATAACAAAAGAGGAATATGATGCTGGATTTGCACTGTGGGGGTTTGATCTTACACCAGATCAAGGCAGTGAAGAAGGTCAGCTACATCCTATAAAAACCGGAGGGTTGAGAATAGAGCTTCAGTTTGCAGGCGCCCTTGCAAGAGTCATCAACGTTATTGTGTTTGCTGAATTCGATAATCAAATCGAAATCAACAGTCTCAGAGAAGTTATCACGGATTATTAAAATCATGCTTGGTTACCAGTATGCAATTAAACTGAGGGAAGAAGCAGAAAAGGTGAAATATTCATCAAAGCATGAAACAGTACGCAAAAATGACATTCACAACAGTTTACAGAAGTGTATGGTGAATCAGCTGCAGGAACTTATCATTGAAGAAGTCCATAATAGCTGCAATGGATGTCAGATAGATCATCCTAGTCAAATAGAACATCCTGTCTGCTTATTCATGAATAGGGAAGAACATACAGACTTGTTTATTGGACGAGCAATGATAAACGTAAACCCCTACAAGATCATGGAAACATGGTATCCACAACTTGAAGAATTAAAACTCAACGAGCAGGAATCCGTAGAAGCCTATCGGTTATGGCAAAGTATAAAAAAGAACATTCTGTTTGGATTCACTGATAGTTGGCTAAACCGTTGGTGTGAGAAAGTGAAAGAGTCCTGGAAATAACAATGTACACTGGTGAAATAAAACATGTGTTGGATCATGGAATATGGGTAAAAAGACTTCAAGCAAGAGTATGTGCTAAAGACTTGCTACCAAAACAAAAGCCTTCACATGTAAAGGCATACATCATTAATACAGCAGGATCAGATAAATCAGGAGAACATTGGGTAGCAGTCATATTTTATCCAGATGGAAAAGCAATCTACTTTGACTCTTATGGTCTCCCACCACTTGAAAAGGAAATATTACATTTCATCCGAAATAATTCATGTTCTTGGACTTACAACAAACAGATGATTCAGAGTAGACATGGAAGAGTTTGTGGACAATACTGCATCTTTGCCCTGGATGGAACATCAAGAGGATTTAAGTTACAGAAACTTCTCAGAAAGACATTTGGTACACAGAATCTCAGCAAGAATGATTGTATTGTTGCATCGTGGTTCATACAGACATTTTACAGAATTCTATAGACATTGTGTTATGTAAATATCGTCTTATTGTAAATATGTTCATGTTTTTTTGTTCTCAGTTTCCAGTTCATAGTTCAATAAAATATAGAAAATGAAACATTGGTGTTTTTGTTTTTATTTATTTCCCCAATCTTTCCTTGAATGTTCATGGTAAAGGTAAAAAGAATTGTTTCCATGATAAAGACAGGCTATAATACCCTGATTTCATGCTTTGAGAAAACACGACTTTACATCAAAACGTCCACACTTCTCATGGAAAAGACAAAGTCCATACTACTCATAAAAAGACTAAGTCCACATGAACGCCCCGGTCTAGACATGGATTTTTGTTTGTGGGGACTCAGACTACTTCTCCGTACTCGCGTTTAGTACGTAGAGTCCCGAAAACGCAAAAATCCCATGTACGTGACCCTGCGTACTAAATGCGAGTACGCAGGGTCACGTACATTACTACTACCAGTTAAAAATTGTATCGTTTGTTTATCGGTTAAAGCTGCTCTTGTGTAGAATTTTATAAAAAAGATAATAAATTCCTACACAATGACTCTTTCTGACGCCCCTGGTAATGGGTTAAAGTAGTTTTATTTTCTCAATTCAGGAAAAAAAATCAAACTCAGTAGTTCCGGGAAAGTGTCCATCAAATACAACAAGAGTTTTGCAAAACTTGCTTGATCACCTACCTCGATAAGATCTCCACCTGCTAATGACAGCCACTGTAAATATTCCCCATAGCCTATTTTTATAGATAGATTCTCTAAGATGGGTTAAAGCGGCTCTCGTGAAAATTTGACATAGGTAAGTTATCTGGTTTTCAATAGATATCATGTAATTTTCACTATAACCATTCGTTCTTCGTGTTAAATACACTAAATTCACTACGAATTTTAAGTTCATGAGATATATTCTCTACGTTCTATTTTAAACGTTGGAATTCATCGGGCGGAGTCGTTTGTTTACGGATGATGTCGGTAAGACTATATTGCTAGCGGAAGCTAATGACGTAATTGATACGTCATGGAAAACACAAGTAAGGCAATTTTCGATGCAATCGACAAAAATCGTATTTAGCCGATGAATTCCGGTTCCATTCAAGTTGTACATCGCTGTGTGCCTTGTAACGCCAAATATTTTTGCTTTTCTTTCTTTTATTTTGCAATTAACAGCCATCTTCATTTAAAAGCCGTCTCAATCACTTCCTTACAGATACCCGAAAGGATAACAGTTAGAAACTTTTCGTTCATAATCTGTGCAAGAGCCGCTTTAACGACCCTATAACATTCAACATTCACTACTTTTCGATCTTAAATGTCCAAGCCCATTGCCCCCAAACATGGCAGTTGACCAATCGCTACCCCGACCGCTTACTCCGTTTGTTCCGCCCATTTACTCCAACAGGAAGTTCGGCTTCGATATTTAATTGCGTTATTTTGCAAAATGTGTGGCTAGTATTATGTAACAAAAAAGTAGAGTGGTTGATTGGCGACCTAAACGTGGTGGCTACAGGTTGAATAAGCTGTAGCTACGACGTCCAAGTCGCAAAGCTAACAATTAAGCTGAACAGCGTCTAATATGAGATTTCAAAACTAACTTCTGGTCTGAATGATTGAATTCATTGGTCGACTGATTATTTGATTGACACACGTCATTGGTCAACTCGAAGAATATATCAAACGACATTAGTTTCTATAAATTATGGTCGGGAGCGTGGCAAAATGTATCTATAGTTGTTTAGAGGCCTAAACGTCGTAACTGCAGCTTAATATCATGTAGTAACGATGTTTCAGTCGCAAAACCAACAAGACAAATGATTCGAAGCTTTACGTTCACCTCCGGTCTATATACTGTTTGATTTGTCAGTTGAACTTTTGATCGACGGCGGTTATTCTTTAATTTCACAAGACTACAAAGCTCAGACACTGGATAGCCTGGATCATTTCATAATATTTGCTCCTTTTAATCCATTTCCACACAGTGACGCTTTTAAAAGCCTCCTCAATATAAAGCTTTGAAAAAATTATGGAAAATGAAGAAATTGCTTGTTACAAGCAATTTCTTCATTATCCACAATGTTTTCCATCCAAAAAAGACAATGATTTTAAAGATTCCATCAACTTAAAATTGACGTCTGCAGCTTCCTTGAATTTGAACTGGTCTAAATTTTTATTGTGTCGGAATTGGTGAAAGAAACTTTGATTAAGCAGCCGCCACTTGATCACAAAGTGAAGACATAAAGGATACATTGATTAGTTCTGTGTAAGACCAATATATTTTTCATAGACTGATCGACAAAAGCTATATATAACTTTTTTGTTATTATTATCACAGTGGCGGAGAAAAGATGGATTTTGTTGTTCACGATAGGAAAGATATACCAATCTAACACGAAAAATAAACGATTATTCTATTTTTCTAAAAACCAGGAAGAGACACAATATGATTTGGGTGAGAGAAAATCTCTAGAATTGCGTCATTTTGATTTCCATGGCAATCCAGTGTCTTTAGTGCCTACGTTCAGTGGCGCGTAAATAACGCAAGTAGGGCTAATTCTGATAAAATAGTTGGTATCATTTTGATGGTTTCACATGGTTGTCGATGCATTTATATAGTGATTATCATCCGAGATATCTCGATAATGCCTCGGAAGCAATACAGACTCTGGTCATACTGTATGGATGTACAGAATGATCTGGATCTTCACTTGGCATACGGTCCCGCCCACTGACTCCGCTAGCCACACCCACTGACACCAAAACGCTTTGGCATTTTTAGAATTTTGAAGTCCATTCTTCAAGTTACCTTTCCCCGTGACCGGTCATATATCTGTCCGCAGCGCAGATATCTTACTGATAATAATTCACGTACGATTTTACGGTAAAAGGGTAAAAACAGTGACTCGTTTGTTGAAAGGCAATTGAACGGTCATGGCTCTTCCTAAGAAAAGGGTGCGTACCTGTAATATAACTTATAGTGTTTTGTTAAGGTCTTTGTCTATCAATTGATCAATCGTAGTTGTCATTCAATGAGAATTATTTACCAAATCATACATTTTAACCTGAAGTAAACTTTGAACTCAGACATTGTCCGACATTTATATGAAACACTTCTGTTGGTCTGGCTTAAACAACATAACTACAGCTTTTTTTCAAATTTAAGTTATGTCTTAAGCTCGCCAATAAACAATTTGACGGTAACTAGACATAAATTTTGCAAAATAACGCCGTTTAAGTTGGATGTTCTGTTAAAGCTCAATCGGAGTGTCTAACGGAGTCGGTGGACGGCGCCAGCGATTCGCCAATTACTTTGTTGCGGAATGTGCAATGAAATTTGTTTACCGAGAAGTAGCGTTTTGCGACTGAAACATCGTTCTTACAGATTTAATTGTAGTTACGATGTTCAGTTCGCCAAACAACCATGCCATGTTACTAACCCAAAATTTTGCAAAATAATGCCGTTGAATATTTATATCGAACTTCCTATTGGGGTCAGCTAACGGGGAGATCGATCTGTCATTGTCCTCAGTAATCACACTCCTAGAGAAAGACGTTATGGCCCCTGGTCAGACAATAACGACACCGTGTACAAACGACTGGGCCTGCGGTCATAACGCATTTGATAACGCATTGGACTCACAATCATGAGGTCCCGGGTTCGACTACAGATTTTGGCAAATATCCTTCCCGGCAATTGTCTCCCACCAATGTGTGGATAATCTTATTCCTAACTGGGATGAGCAGCTGGAGGCTTAGAATCTATTAGATTTATTAGAAGGACTGGTGTCCGAAATACCAGCAATCCTTCGTTAGGTGCTACAACCGCCCTGATATGACTGAAATAATGTTTAAAGTGGATTGAAACCCCATGCAAAGAAAGAAAGGTACAGCGACTACGAGTATATCAGTAAAGAACTGATGAAACACTTAAACATATCACTCGCTGTGAGATAGTCTTCTCGAGCGGAAGGAGGGGTCGATTGCTACAGTTATTGTCCGCGTTCAGGGCGCGGGCTTTTAACCCTTTCCTGGTTAATCCCTGGATTTTACGTCCCTGAGTTTTTATACTTGAGAAAATATTGTGGGATAAGAGGAAGTTGCTTGTAACAAGCAATTTCTTCTTATCCCACATTTTTTTACCCTATAGGTTGGTTACTTTTCAAATTGCACTCACTTTTAATTGTTTTCTGCATCTTCTTTGAAATTGGATAAGTCTAAAATTTTGAAAAACGGGAAAGGGTTAAGTCTCTGGTCATTCGACCGATTGCGAATGTCATTAAAATCAGTCGACCAATCAAATCATTCATTTAGACAGGAACGTTGAACCCCAACATTGGCCGACATATTTCACATATACATGCATTACATTATCTTTTTAACAGCTACGTATTACTCTTTACAAGCTGACAAGGCAAAATATTTCAGAAAAGTAACTCGGGTGATATTTCTCTACCCATGTAAAGAAAGACAACTCTGGCTAATTAAAGCGAAGGAAATTATTTTTCTACAATGGATTTATCCCTACGTTTTTTTGTTGTTGTTTGTTTGTTTTGTTTTTTTGTCGGATAGAAAACATTGTGGATAAGAAATACACTCTCCACAATGTTTCCCTTTTTTTTTGGGGGGGGGGGCGTAGAGGAGGTGTGTATGTGTGTGTGTGGGTGGGTGGGGGGGTTTAAGGTGCCCCACATGAATTCTTTTAAATATCCCTCGAAAATGAATGCAAGTCCCGTGATTTTACCTTGAGTAATAAGGCAATTCTTCTTCGAAAGCAAAAGGTCTATTAATTTTTCCATGCATTCTTATCTAATAATTCTCTGCCTTAAACCTAAAGTAATCTTAACTACCTAGTATCAAAATAAGCTCTTTGTTACAAGTTTCTGTATTATACAAAGATATAAAGATGGAAATCTTGAAAAAAAGCATCTTCATCTAAACAGTATGGTCTAGAGCATTCATATTCAAAAAGTCTGAATGCAAAATGGCCTTATAGGCTTTCTAGTCTACGCTCTTTTCGGCTTTAAACTCTTTAAGTATGGATCAGTTCAAATATATCTCTGTCTAGTAATGGGTGTTGGAAATATTTTCACAACTTTATTAAAAAAAAAAAAAAAAAAAAAAATAGACAGCATCTGCAAATTAAAACTGGATTCAAATTGTGTACAATGTACATTTTTAGCTATCAAAGCACCAGCTTTGATAGCTTAAGTAAACAGTCAGAATTTTGAGGTCTTCTCAAAGTTCAGCGAGTGCAAACTGCCACTGGAGGCTTGACCACTAAATCCATTGAATGCCTACGCCAAAAAAAGTAGTTCTCATGTATTTCAGGAATAATGCAAACTCTATTCAAATTGTAGATAAGTCTTTCAAAAGCATGTTATTCAACCCTTCCCAATCAATTTCGCTTTTTAAGCGTCTCAAGAAAAAAGCTTTGGAAAACATTGTGGACAATGAAAAAATTGCCTGTAACACGCAATTTCTTCAATGTCCACATTTTTTTCTACCCAACAAGAGAAAGATTTTCTAAATTCATCCATGCTTTGCTAGCTTACAGTACTTTAAGAACTTTGATTTTATTGAACGGAGGTAATAAAGACTTCTACCTATTACCAGTTAGCAATGTTGTAAACGAAGACGATTAATCACATAGCGCTAAAATTGGGGGAAAAAATGATAAATAGGGTCTGAAGGCATAGTCAGAAATGAATTGTAAAGAGCAATTTCTCCTTTTCCAATAGTTATCAATTATCGTATTTCCCCAGGGTGTCAGCAAACGATTTTGTGTAGTATTGGACTAATTAGTACTAAATGATACAATAAGGGAAATAATTTTGCGGGTTTAAAGATGTGGCAGGTGATTTCTGACTACAGGGAAAAGTATCATCTGCTACTGACATATGCTGGCGTGAATTAGAGGAAAAAGAATGAAAAAAATAAAAATCCAACTTGGTACTACAAATATTTTCAAAATTGCTCAACTTTCACGTTCAGTATATATGTACAAATTTAGAGCCAGAATCGAATAAAAAAAATTTTCTTCAAAACTTCAATGTACCAACCCCTCTTCAACCGATCTTTACTAGCACGGTCAATTACAAGAGGCCAACAGTTTCTGACAAACTAAATCTGTGCAGATAGATTTACAAAATGTACGCAAAAAGTCAAAGTGTGTATCTTTTAAGCCTAAATTAATGCATGCTTGGTCAATCTATGATCACGCAAGCTAAAGTTTTATGGTTGGACCAGATGCTTTTGTATCATTCCAGCAATTAGGCGTTTTTTATTGCTTACACGGCTTCAGGTCGACCTTTAAAACACTAGCTATACCAATCATTTTGAAATATGCAGGACCTTACCAAAGTTGCAGGAACTCTTATGGTACTGTACCGTGGTGCTGTTATTGTCAACCGTCCACAGAGCGACCCTCCTCTCCCTGTCTGTTTCTCTCTGTCTCTCTGTCTCTCCCTCTCTCTTTCTCTCTCTATTTCTTCTCCCTCTCTCTTATACGCAACAAAGTACGAGTTTTTTTGGTAATTGGTTAAAAAGGAATTTTCCAAGTATATTTATGTATATATTTTTTCACGGAAAAGTTTAACACATAAACACTTATTTGTTGTTATTAATCATTACTTATATATCCAATATATTGCTGCTGTTGTTGTTTTTGTGAATTTCATTTTCCGTGTTTAAGAAACAAACTCAATTTTCAATAGAGAATAACAACCATGGCAAAAAAAATACATTTAAATTTTGAAAGAATTTTATGCGTGTAAATCATTGGTGCAATGACCGTGCAATATTATTAAAACAAAGACTTTTACGGAACTCTTAGAGTGACATTCCAGACTTTCTTTTATAAGCATAAGATCCAAATTATTTCGTAATTACTATTTCGTAATTACGAAGTACCCTCTATAATATTCCGTACTTACAAAATAACATTTCGTAATTACGAAATATTTGGAACAACTGATTAAAAACGTGAAAAGTCAACAATGAAAATTAAGGCTGATAATAGCTTTTACTGAAATAGCATCCCGATCTGCCATTTTATATAAGTAATATTTGGCATCAGTTCCTACGGAAGCCCTAAAGTGACATTCCAGACGTTTCTTAATTTGTAAATTACGGAATTAAATGTTAATCCTGCTAAGACGTTTTAATTTCTTTTAAACCTTTACTACACAGCAAAAAGAAGATCCAGAAAACAATTTTAATTTGATGATTTTTTTTTTTATCATTTTTTTTTTTTGTCTTTCGCAGTGGGAAACAATGTAGATAACGAAGAAATTGTTTGTGACAAGCAATTTCTTCATTATCCACAACATTTTCCAAATCTGTTTCATGTTGGGCATAAAAACCAGGATTCTTTGGGACTGGGTTGAGTTACAACGATATACACGAATGCAGACGGATTGGATTATTTACCAGGTACACTTGGTCGGGTGATATGCACAATCATATGTTATTAGAACTTATTAAAATTGTCCATCTTAAATAATGACCGATCGCTGGCCAAACTCACTTACTCCATTTGCCACGCACTTCGACTCCTACAGGAAATCCGGCTTCGATATTAAACGACGTTACTCTTCAAAAAATATGGCAAGTAGCATGAAACAAAAAGGTAGAATAGTTAGTTGGTGATTTAAACTTCGCTGTAAAAAGCTATAGTTATAACGTTGAAGTCGCCACACCAACTAAAAGGTTAACAAACGGCGGCTAATGTCGGAGTTTAAAACTCATTTCTGGTCTAAATTAATGATTTCATTGGTCGACTATGTAGTTGACTGACACCCGCGATTAGTCAATTCTAACAAGAACGAAGGACTTAATACAACTATTTTTATAGTTTTACATTGAGGTCGCTTAATGGAAATATTAGCGCAATAGAGTCGGTCGCTAATCTTTGCGATCCGTCCGTTTCGATATGTGGTTGTTCAACTGTAATGTGGGGTAGAAAAGTGTTTAAATTTCGAAACGTGCTGTATACCCTTTCCCGTACAATCCATGTTTTTACATTCCTGAGAAAACATTATGGAAAAGAAGAAATTGCTAGTAAAAGCATTTTTCTCACAATATTTTCTATCATAAAGGATGGTTATTTTTTGTATTGTGCTTACTTTTAATGTCGTCTGCTACCCCTTTGAATTAGAACATATCTTTTATTTTGAAAAAACATCACATTGTCTGTGCGCTTGTTTAATTTCTTCTTTTTTATGATATCGTGATTTCTAGATACGAAAGAGACGTGTGAGGTCGTAAGTATGTTTATTAATCACAATCACTCTTATATATGAGCTTAAGAGGTCAAGGTCATCCTTATGACCAGTTCGACACTCAAAGACCAACTTTTTAACCTGTACACACTATTCAGAGAATATTATATTAACACACTTAGAAATGTTGAAGGTATTTACGTAATTCACAGACATAAAGAAGGAAATAAAGTTAAATCGGTTAACAAAATTGAGAAAGATTAAGGAATTGACGTATTTAAACGAAAATGGTGACCTTTTACAAAATATATAGTTTTAAAAATATATAGAATTTATGTCATATGAAAGATAAAACCAATACAAAGCAAAACTTTAAACTTGTTTATTGTATATCTATTTCTGATTATTTATTTTTTTTTTTTTGTTGTTGTTGTTGTTTTGTTGTTGTTTTTTCTTGTGAAAGCATCAACATTTAATTTTCAACAATTATTAAAACTCCTTATCTGATATTTTAATTGTTTTAGATCAGCCTTTTAACGATTCAACGCTTGTTTGCCCAGCGGCTGTTTAACCGTCAAGCACACGAACAATCACCATGTGTAGAACAGAATTTTATGATCAGTGTACATAGCATGAGCAATGACTCTAAACATGGTTCAGGCAAAGAAATATTGAATGATTTAGCTACACATAGATGGAAGCCGTAAATTCAGTGATTTTTCCTAATAAGAAAACACTCAAACCCAAAAACGAAGGAGTTTTCACGAATATGCCATGGGCTACACCTTAGCTTGTACGTCTTGAATGAAATTTCTTTGAGACACTTCGGTACAGCGTTTGGAGCAAATTTAGATCTCCGAGATTCATCTGATTTTGACAACTGACCAACCAATGAAAAAAAGCGGCCAACCAAATCATTCATTTTGATCTGAAGAGGTGTTTGAACTAAAACATTGGCCGCCATTTATGTGAAGCATCTTGTTGATTTGGTGACTTAAACGTCGCACCTACAGCTCATAAGAGCTGATGTTACGACGTTTAGGTTGCTAACCATCCATTCTACATTTTTATTAGGTATGAGTATAACTGTAGGTTAAAACTACAGGGTTTCTGTGGATAAAGAATCATGTCTTTTAGAAAACCAATCGCATAAAATCAGATAAAAGATGTAAATAAAAATGTACAGTTACTATTACATAGATCGACATGTATACCCTTCAAATGGTTTTGTTTATATTAAGTTTGTAAACCTTTTGTTTTCTTTTTTTCCCAGATTTTTTCTTAAAATATTCCAACCTTAACTACACTTTGGCTGTTTTACTAAAATAGTCAGCACGTCATTTCCACTTACATAATCGTTTGAATCGATTGTAAATTGATAACCAATTAATTACCAATAGAAAGGCATGAATAATAGGTTGTTTTTCAGGAAATGGTGTTCAATATCAAAATTACTATCTCGTTTTTTCATTAAACCGGTTTTTCAAGACCTTTGTATCCTGCTTAGAAAGAGTATGCAATGAACCCTATCTGAGTCTCAGATTCAAAGTTTTTAAATGATTCCACCATACTTTACATTTATAAAAGCCATGTGTTCTGTTTTTTACCACAACACTGTCTTCCCTACTCATTAGATCGTTGGATAAAGCACTTTTGGTTTAGATAAATAAGGATCATCAAAGAAATTACATCACTACCCAGTAGGGTATCGTCGTTTTTCGATCACACCATATATCAATGGACAGACTTTTCCAAAGAGTAGCCTGATGTATACATTACTGCTCACAAATTTTAACCTCACGTAATCCAATGTTTGACTTTCTCAATCACTGGCCCCTCCCACTAACTCCCCGCCCCACCAAGTCACTCCAACAGGAAGTTCCACTTCGATTTTTTAACGGCGTTATTTTTTCAAAATTAATGACCAGTAGCATGTAACAAAAATGTAAAATAGTTGGTTGGCGACTTAAATGTCGTAGCTGTAGTTACGAAGTGTAAGACGCCAAACCAACATCAAAGACTAACAAAATGGCGGCGAATATCGGAGTTGAAAGATCAGATCCGGGCCGAATAAATGATTTGATTGGTCGGTCGATACGTCCATTTGGGATGTACTTCGCTACTAATTTGTCGTCTTGTAAAATAAATTTTTACTGCTTTTCTTTTTTTTCAAATTTATGAACAGTCATTTTCATTACAAAATCAGCTTAATATTCTTCTTTCAAAAGTCTGAAAGGATTACAGTTAGAATTTTGAAAGTTTAGAGCCGATTTTTTTCTTTCATAATCTGTGAAAGAGCCACTTTAAAAAATTGAAGAAACATTAACAAGAGTACAGCAGTGTATGATAAATCAAAAACATTTGTATGTTCAGTGCTAGCTACGCCTTCGTTTTATGTAGGCTAAGATTTTTAGAGATGAAGGCTAATTATGAACCCTATCAGAATTATTATTTTATTTCACAACATGAAAACGTGAATAGAATGAGAAGAGACCATTTCAACGCCATTGACATCGCCAGAGACCAAATTCGCTCATTTTGTCTGAGAAATAAGTTGGACAGGAGAGACTGATTGTGAACTTTCAAAATGAGTTTTCAAAACATATCCATTCGAAAATGAACAAGCGAATTCTTATTTGCGCTTTAATCATTATTCTGTCAAATGATTAGTACATCAAAATGGTGGTTAAATACCAAAAATAACAGGAAAAAAAACCCGACACTTTTTATTGCAGGGAAGTAATTTGTATATATTACCTTTTTCATCTAAAAGAGTAAATCCATTACCAGACGAAATAATTTTAGACTGACCCAAATTGAAAGAAGTTTCAGACGACAATTGAAAGTTTATGAAATTTTGGATTTTTAAAAGCTTTCTTGGTAGAAACATTGTAGACAATGAAGAAATTGTTAGTAAAAAGCAATTCATTTTCTACAATGTTTTCCAAAGCCTTTTTCATGGGGGCGTCTAAAAGCGTAACTGTGTGGGAATGGGCTAAGATTTCAATTGTATCGTTCTAATCTAATAAGTGATAGCTATCGCTTATATTCTAGATCGCGTGATGACTATGTTTCATTGATGTTTTATCCCCACGAGTTTACCCATTTCTAGACGACAAATTCTTCGACCTTTTACAAAGAATTTCTTCATTATCCAAAATATTTTCTACCTTAAAAGACCAGGAATTTAAAAATTCACAAACCTAAAGTTGTGAGTTGCAAGTTCTTTCAATTTGGACTATTATTAAATTTCATTGTTTTATAGTGGGTCAAACAAGTATTCTTATACAATTCTCGGTATAACAAAGATCAGAATAACACTTTACCAAAATTAAATCAGACTATACGTTGGACTTATAATAAATAACTTTAAATTGTTAGTAATTGCTTGTTACTTTACCCTTTCCAGGACAATCCCTGTTTTTACGTCTCTGTGATAATATACGATGAAAAAACATTGTGGATTAAAAGACAATTTCTTTCCACAATATATTACGTCGTCAGTCACCCCTTTAAATTTTGATAAGTCAAAAATATTGTAAAACAGTAACGGGTTAAGACATCTCACTAACAGCTTTTAGTGAGCATTTTAAAAAAAACAAGTCAAATTTATTATGAATTAACTACCTCCGTAAATACACCAAAATGACGCAAGGTCATACGCCACAATTTTTTGAATTTAGAATATAGTCTAAAACTTAGATATAAAACTACCACTCGAGTCTTAAAAATACTCCAACCTTTAATATTTCAGGACGCATTTATCAAGAAACTTTTTTTAAATATATTTTTATCAAAAGATATTATGTACAAAATTTAAATGAATAAATGATTTATTTTAACTTTTACTATATTTGAAGCGGATTACGTGATTTAACTCGTGATTTCGTTTTCGAATTCTCATCATAAAATTTAAGCAAAAAATAATCTTTCAGATCAGTATACCCATTCCAATATAATGACGCTTTTTGACGCCAGTTAAGAAGAAGGTAATGAAAAACATTGTGGGAGAAAAAAGAAATTGCTTGTCACAAGCAATATCTTCATTTTCAACATTGTTTTCTAGCCCCAAAGACCATTTTGAAAGAAAAGCATAAGCTTAACATTTTCGTCTGTAGCTTGTTTGTTGAGAACATTCTAAAATGTTGGCGTCTCGAAATGGATTAAAATCTGAGTAAATTCTCATATGACTAATATCTCGGTCCCATTTATTTGAACGTTCTTGCACCGTTGAGCCAAAAAAGGATCCCAAGGCAAGTGTGAAAGGTGTCATGCTCATCAGACTGGGCAAACTACGGAGACAAATTCCCTCTCACAAATAGGAATCGTCTCCGAAACATGAATATTATTGACCCTACCAGTATGCCAAGTCTGACCTTGTCGATACTGTTCTCTTTCCTAATGGAATGCTCTTTTAGGAATACTAGCTCTGATTGAAATCTTGCCGATTGTTTTACTTGATGTGTTGTACATTATTCTATATGGTTCCTCTTCCTTTAACATGCCGCGACGGTAACTGAGAACACTTTCATTAACAAAAATTCAAACGAGGAAATATTTCTCTTTTTTGGGGGGATGTTTTAAAACAATGTTTTTGTTTACCGAAATCTTTGTTAGCGCCCGTAAGGCTTAATATTTGTGTGTGCCACGTTGTCATTGTAACGCACAAAAATCCCTTTATCGGGGATAAATGCACACTTTGCGGGTTTATTCAGATAAAGTATTATAAAACATTTTTTTTCTCTCAAAACTTTACGAGGGGTCTGCCTTAACATATATTCATTAGAAAAATATGTTGCTTTTTTTCTCAAAACATTACGAGGGGTTTGCCTTAACATATATTCATTAAAAAAATATGTTGTTTATTTTCTCAAAATATTACGAGGGGTTTGCCTTAACACACATTTAAATGAAACAGTGTATTGTTTACTTAAGATATTGACAAATAAAAGCGTCCCTTTTTGCGCAGAATCGGTTTCGGGTGGTCCCGTATCTATTGAACCCACAGATCTATGTCCTAATGAAATATCGCACATTTATAATACATTTTATGGATGTTTGTTAGGGAATATGAATATTTTTCATTTACTGATGATTGATTCGTTGCCACTGAAACCGGCCGAAAATACCCGCTTATTCAAACTGACCAATTTTGTTCAGCTTTTATGCTGGCCCCAACAAGAAGTTTCACTTCAATACTAAACGGCATTATTCTGCAAAATTTATGGCCAGTAACAGGTAACAAAAAATATAAAATGGTTGTTTGGCGACCTAAACGTCGTAACTACAGCTTGATTAAGCTGTAGCTACGAAGTTTGAGTCACCAAAGCAATAAAAATGTTTCACATAAATGTCGGCATATGCCGCAAATAAAGGTTCACTCCCTGTCTAAAGGAATGGTTTGATTTGTCGTGTTTTCCTTGATTTCCAAAGGCGGTTCGTCATTTCATTCAGCATAAATGTTACTGTTAAATCGAAAATTACAAGAATTTGATTTGTTTGTTTGTTTATATGGGGTTTAACTCCAATTTTAACAGTATTTCAGTTATATCGTCGAGGCTGTAGCACCTAACCATGGATTCCTGGCATTTCTCACACTGCGTCTTTCCCGAGCCTCCAACTTAGGTTTACGAATATCAACCCATTGGCGGGAGACAAATGTCAGAAAGGATATTTTCCGCGACCGGGGATCGGACCCCGCGTTTAAGAGTTCGACTTGCTACCAACGGCCGCGGCAAGAAGGAATTTGAATTAGACCAAGAAAATTCATAGCGACTGTGAATCAGATAACAATTCACTTGTTTAAATCACAGGTGAACTTTGACGTTTTGCAGCATAGGTCTAATCCAAATTCATGTCGGAATTCGATGGGCGTGACCAGCGGTCCGTTAATTCTCTGAAGTTCTCAAAAATCATTTATAACCTCGACTAGACTGTTGAATTCCTGTTCAAATTTTCCTAATCGGGCTTGTAATAGATCTTTCGCCCGTTCTTGCCCAATCCCTTGTTTTTACGACCATGTGTGCTTTTTACTTGAGAAACATTGAGGAAAAAGAATAAATTGCTTGTCACTAGCAATTTCTTTTTTTTCCACAATATTTTCTACCCTACTGAATGGTAATTTTTCATATCAACCTTAAAATGTCGTCTGCATAACTTTTAAATTTGGACAGGTCTAAAATTTCGCAAAAAAGGGAAAGGATTAACTAATAACGAATTGACTAAACTAAAAAAGAAATCGACAGACCAATCAAATCATATATTTAGACCGGAAGAGTATAAAGAGCTCTAACATAGTTCGATATTTATGTGAAGTATAGTTGTTGGTTTGGCGACTTGAGCGTCCTGACTACAGCTCAATAAAGCTATAACTACGACGTTTAGGTCACTAACCAACCACTTTAAGTTACTGATAATAAATTTTGCAAAGTTTTGTCGAGTAGCCTCTTAATCGATCATCTTGTCGGAGCTCTGTGGGCGTGACCAGCGATTCGTCAACTCACAAGAGTTTTATGTTGTTATAGAACAGTTAATTTATGTATAATTATCACCCAATTACCACACAATGGTGAAATTTGACGGCCCTCGAGAAAAGCAATTGCGAAAACAGTTTATAAAATGAAGTACTTGCTTATAACAAGGAATTCTTCCATTTTCCACAACGTCTTCTACTCCGAACGTTTCGAAAATCTAAAATTTCGTCATTTTCAAATTTCCGTCTTTTACTCCCTTCATTTTGGACCATTCTAAAATATTGCCGTCTGGTGATGGGTTTACTCTTTATCATGGCGACGATATACTGGATTAGTCTAAATTACGAAAAAGGATGCAGTTGACCATTAAGAATAATTTTCTAAGCAAGAAAAAAGGGCTGTATACAATAAAAACATTGAGAGAAATAAATTTATTATCAAAATCCGTTTCTCCTTTTATCTCAATATTTCCGAATACGAATTTTCTACAGCAAGTCAAAATAACCTGTAGAAATTTCCGAATATATTTTACCTTTGAGGTATTTAATATAGTAAAAGCCGTTAAGTTTGGACAACTTAACCAGGTTTGATTATGCCGTCTACTTGTCCGAGGTTAGGGAGAAAAATCTGTATTTCCACACCCCTTATTGGACATTGAACGCATGTATACGAGACCTAACCTTTTATATAGGACTGGTTATATACGCTGATATCCAATCATTTTGTCTGGTCAGATAATATTACCATAATAATTCTATACTTATATCTCTATAGTTGCGGATAAATCTGTGATTAATTACTATTCAAAACTAATTCATTTTTTAGGAGTTCGCAACATTTCCGCATTGCTATATGCATTCCTTTGAAAGAATAAGTTAGCTTTTCTTCGTACTAGATCAGATTTACGAGGATAAAAATCAAAATATCTAGATTATCTTGATCTGAAAAAGGTGGACCTGTTGCGCATGCCTATATCTGCATGTACCTTACGTATAAAAAGATCGATTCCTTGAAAATTGACAGAGCAAGACTTGCAGTCGAGAAACGACTACCAGAAAAAGAATAAAGATGGCGATAGAGAAAAAAATTACTATGGAAAATTTTACTATGAAGGTATGGTTTTACAGTTGTTTTCTTTTTAACGGTAACATGTTTTCATGTTTTATGGTGATCTCAAAAAAAGGAATCTATAAAGTAGTGTTGTTGTTGGGTTTGTATGTTTGGGTGTGTCGGTGTAATTGTTTTTCTTGGTGCCTGAACATATTACATTTACAGAATTAATTTTTTTCAAATTCATTATTTATTTTTATTTTTTCTTGCATCTAACGATTTCATTCATATAATCCTTAATAATTACATTATTTTTTTTACAAATAAACATGAAATTACGTAATCACATAAATCACAGTTCAATTATAAGACCTGGATTACATAACATTGACGATTATCAAATGCGACATTTTAAAAAGTGTGATATGTGCGCCTTATGGATACTCAGATCGAAGCCAAATCAGAATTAGTTGAATCTGTCAAAAGCTCGAAGTCTCCATCCACGATCAGCGACTATTTCAGAAGCAATGGGTTGATGTTTATGTTGCCCACTGATAAAAGGGGAAGAGATGGGTATTATTTGACTAAATCGACATTTTTTTCCTTTTGTTACATGTTAATGGCCATAAATTTTGCAAATAACGCCGTTTAAAATCGAGGTGGAACTTCCTGTCAGTGTCAGTGGACGTGGCCAGCGGAGACAGTAGGCGATACGTCAATTATCGGCTCATAGTTAAAGAACTTTAGATAAAAGCGGGTAACACACCATTCAGTCGTCCGTGCGACACTGTCCGAATTACTACCACAATGTAAGACAATGGCCAGTCTGATAAGAATGAAAAGAAGGATGATTTTTAAAAAATCTTGATTATTATTTAACTATTAGCCTATGCAACGGATACACTTTCTTTCAAACCTATCTTTCTAAATCTTTTACAGATCGTAATGACCTTTTCCAGAGTATCTTTGTTTATATTGGTTTTGAGTAAAACTACATGGTCGATACAAGATGTCCAAAATAATTCGGAGGACGAACGAATGACTTTGCCTGACAAGGTGAACGCTATTCATGTTCCAGAAAACGAAATGGATGAAGCAGAACTCGAGTCGTCGACTTTTGTCCATAAGATACACACCATCGATGAGAACAGGGCATTATTTGGGAACGATGTGTTCCACTTGCTCAAAGATCCTTCCAAACATGCTCATCGCAAAAAAGGACATGGTAAACATGACCGCAGACAACGGAGAAAACGTCACCTAACACAGAATCATCATCATGAAGGTCATCCACGAAAATCCTGCAAAACAAAATCAGCTTTTGTCTTTCGATCTGAGGCCATAGATATTTTCGGCAATACGGTCACGCTTCACCCGTCCATCCACGTGGGAGGAGTTGCTATTGATCAGTATTTTTACGAGACCTTTTGCCAGAAAGAAGCTTGCACGTGTACTGGAATTGACGAGAATAATTATCGATCTGCTTGTGAAACAACACATAGTTTTACTTATGCTCGGGTGATCAAACAGGGCGAGATAGGCTGGACGCAAATAATGGTTAGATCCGGATGTAGCTGCGTCATACACAAGCGGAAACCGAAAAGGAGGCTGATTAACATAATGGACGCAATATAGAACTTCAAGATTTGTGAACTTTGATTGGCTTTCTTCCAAAACTAGCCACTAGAGAAGTAGAACCCATAATTGGTCTTGGAATTATTTGGTTTGCTTTAAATACCAAGACAAGCAATAAAAGACTAAGATAGGACATGTTATTGAAGTTTAGTTGTCTTTCTTCAAAAGAAAGGTAATAAATAGCTCAATATAAAGCTTGACACTTATAAGATTTAATCGATTCCCTTCCAAATATGGTCCTTTACGGACATTGGTGAAATCTTTCCTAAAGAAGTGTAAACAACAATATTAACAGATCTGGTTTCTCTAGTCATGATAAGACACTAAGAATGCCTTGTTCCGTGGACAATTTATCCATAATTCTGAGTTGAAGTATGAATTGATGGACGGATGGCTTCACCAGCTTCGAGGGAGATCACTGCAACACACATCGACAGGACAGCTGGCCGAAGATACGACGTTAGTAAACAGTATGGCTATATGCTGTCGTAGACCCTTCGTTGTAGATAAAGGCAAACAGACATTGTTGGTGAGAGACACAAACGTTTTAAAAACAATTTATGATTAATGCTATATATTTTCTTTAACACAAATGCAATCGATATGTATTGTAAATACAACTTATTTTGTTACCTGTATCGTCATTTGTGTCATTTGCAAGGTGGCGTGTTCTCAAAAAGCCCGTTTTGTGGGACCCAAGATTATAAAACTTTTTTTCCTAATCAATTGAAAATTTATTCAAACTTCAAATTTGAATAAATATCTTGTTTTAATTTCAATTGTATATTAGGAGTAATAAGTATCAACCTACAAATATTCTCATCTATTTCCATGCAATTAACATAGGCTCTAAGCAAAAATGTATCTTTAATCCTAATTCGAAGCTTGAGTAAATTCTAATCTGAGTACGAAAATGGTTTTATAATCTCGGGCCCGGATCTTCGTCGATGGTTGATCGTAACAATGGCTTGAATTTGAAGTCGAATGACCAATCAAATCACTCATATATCAGAAGAGAATTCTAAGCTCTGACATGTATGTCAAGCGTTTTTGTTTTGTTGGTTTGGCGACATGAATATCGTAACTACAGCTTATTCAAGCTGTAGTTACGACGTTTAGGTTACCAACCAACGATTAAACTTCACCTTTAAACTAATGTCGTTTGATATCTCAGTCGAGCTTATTTGTCGGATTCAATGGGCGGAGCCAGTAATCCGCCAATTAGCTGGTTATTCGAATTTCGGTCTCCCGCCGTCGTTAAGAATACTAACAATATCATAAAGAAAAAAAATGGTTCCAATATTACCTTCACGAAAAAAAAAAAAAAAAAAAAAATCTTAGATTTTCTTAACCCATTACAAGATGACAAATTTTAAATATTTTAGAAATCATATTAAAAGAAATTGTAGACGACATTCTAGATTGTCTTGAAATAAGAAAAAGGGTGCCAAATAGGGCAGAAACATTGTGAGAAAAGGTGAAATAGCTTGTTACAAATAAATAAATAAATAGAAAAAAAAAAAAATTGATCGGATACGGGATTATGAGTCATTAGAATGGGATAATTCAAAAACCAGTTTATAGCAGAATGGCTATTCAATAATCAGAATCTCTACAACAAACGAACAATTTGACCCTGATGAGCATGTGCTGGCCGCAGACACTTACTGGGTCGATATATTTTGCTCTAACCAGATGGTACTTTTTTGCGCGACGTGTCACAAATATGTTTGACTCGATTCGACTGAAAACAACACTAATACTAAATGCGAGACCGCAGAGATCGGCAATCATTCGTCGAAAGAGTTACCGCAAAGAAGCGATTTGACTGAATACCCACACACAATACAAATTTTATAGTCTGTTTTGTAGAATTAATGATTTGTTTTGTTTTATATTCATGTATATATATGGGGGAGACTATTGTACATAATTAAATTATTTTTACCATTTAAACTTTGTTCGTGTTATTCATTCAAAACCCGAAGATGTGATTCAGGAAAAGGAAAGAGCATCTGTTTCGACAATCGACCAATCAAGACTGCCAATTAAGTAAAAACTCGACCAATGAAATATAATCAGCACGGAATTGATCTTTCAATTCCAAACATTGGCCGTCATTTTTGTGAAACAGTTTGTTGTTTTGGCGACTAAATCGCCGTAACTACAGCTTGAAAAAGTTACGACGTTAAAGTCGCTTACCAACCATTTTTCTTTTTTTGTTGCATTCTACTGGCTATAAATTTTGCAAAATAACGCCGTTAAAAGTCGAAGCGTACCCTTCTGTTTGAGTTAATCCTTGTCATGCTGAATCCGGAATATAAGTGCAGTCTGATCTTTGTCTTCACCTCCTGCTTGTACTTTCCCTGTCATAGTTGCTAATGAAATTGATTTCTAAAAGAAATGCTGATTATTGAAAAACAAATTCTATCAGTGTTTTTTAGCCCTTTGGTTTTAAAGCAACTCAGAAAAGTAATTTATACAGCATGACAAGAGTTAATTGTACGGTCCTAGTTGGTCAGTGGACTGGGCCAGAAATTGGTCAGTTGCCGCAACACAACATGTCTCTTATCTTTATTGGGCAAATAATTCAAATTTAATCTTATATGATATAAATTGACGGAGCCAAGATGTCAATCAAAATATTGATAGACCAATCAAATCCTTTATTTCAACGGGAGATATTAATTTGCATTTTCATTGGTCGATATGTATATGAAGCAATATGTTCGATTATCTAATTAAACGTCGTAACTACAGTTTATTCAAGCTTTTTTTACGATGTTTACGCCGCGAAAAAAATATTACATTTTGGTTCAAGTTATTAGCCATTAATTAGGCATGAGAACGGCGTTTAACCCATTCTCACACAACAAAATCTTAGACTGGTCCAAATTGAAAGAAGCTGCAGACAACAATTTCTAGTTGATTCAGTTTTATTTTATATACTTTTTTTTTGTCATTTTGGATAGAAAAAATTGTGGATAATGAGGAAATTGCTTGATACTAGCAATTTCTTTATTTTCCAGAATGTTTTCCAAAGCTTCCATCTTGACGGGCATACAAAGGAGAGTTTGTGTTGGAATGGGTTAACCCTTTCCTGTCTATCAGAATTTTAGACTTGTCCAATTGACAGAAGTTTCAGACGACAACAAAAAGTGATTGTAATTTGAAAATTAATTAACCTACAGGGTAGAAAATATTGTATGAAAAAAAGAAATTGCTTGTCTCAAGGAATTTCTTCTTTTCCTACAATATTTTCTCAGGTATAAAATCACAGAGATTTAAAAACCAGGGATTGAACAGTAATGGGTTATATCGAAGTAAACGTGGTCACCGATCTGTTAGACACAGTTTTCGTCCCCTTGAATTGACCAACCGCGACTGTCAATTAGGGATTAAACCGGCCAAACAAATAACTTACACAGCCAGGACCTTGGCTTTCAACTCCAACATTGGCCGCCATTTTTGTTTACCTTTATTATGGTTTGGTGACTTAATCAAGCTGTACTTACGACGTTTATGTCACCAACCAATTTTACTTTTTTGTTACACGCTACTGGTCACAAAAATTACAAAATAAAGCCTATAAAAATCGAAGCAGAACTTCCTGTTGGAGTTAATTGGCGTGGCCTAGGGAGTCAGTGGACGTGGTCAGCGATTGGTCAATTCTATTCTAGCAAAAAGTAATCCTCGGGAGCATTATCTATCCCAGGTGACTCATAAACCTTTAACCAGACAACAAGATTTTAGACTGGTCCAAATTCAAAGAAGTTGCGGACGACTATTTTTGTCGACGGAATTTCACAAACCTTTACCCTTTTGGGTAGAAAACATTTTTTGATAAAGAAAAAATTACTTGTAACAAGCAATTTTTGTCGATGGAATTTTAAAAATCTTTACCATTTTGGGTAGAAAACATTTTGGACAATGAATAAATTACTTGTAACAAGTTATATTTGCTTTATTTACAATGTTTTCAAAAGTTTTTACTGGGAGTCGTCCAAAAGCGGGGTCGTGTGGGAATAGGTAGATAAATCCTTTTCAAACCACCTTTTTTATTTCTAATTATGATGTATAAATTACATGAATTATGTTTTATGGTCGTATTACGTACCAATCTAGACTTCATGAGTGTTTAAAATAACCGCCTCTATCAATTTTGTAAAGAAAATATTATTCTCGACGACGCACAGGCAGGATTTAGACGTAATTACTCAACGATAGATCATATTTTACTCTGTCTGCAGCAATACAGAAATACTTGTCCAAACCGGGAGGAAGATTCTATTGTATATTTATCGATTTTTCAAAGGCATTTGACTCCATACAACATGAAGTGTTATGTATTCAATGATGAATAAGAGTATCAATGGGCGTTTCCTAACTGTTTTCAAATCGTTATATGCCAATTTAAAATCATGTATTCGATTACAAAATGGTCTTAGTGACTATTTCCAGTGTACGGTTGGAACCCGACAAGGTTGTGTGTCAAACCCGCTTCTTTTTTGCATAATTATCAACGATCTGGTGGAAAATTTGAAAAATACCTTTCAAAATGGCATATTCATTTCAAAAGATATTTGTGACTTATTTGCACTTTTGTACGCAAATGATGTTGATTATTATGCTTTCAAGCTGTCTAAAGAATTCGCCCAAAGAATAGTATCAATTGTTTTTTCCTTTGTTTATAATCAGCGCTGTTTAGGAACTTGTTAATTTCTGCCCAGAAAAAGAAAGGGTTTTGAAATTTCATGAACCTGCTGTCAGCATTTGCTTTTAAACTTAAGTTATCATATTTCCATAATTTTTCTGTTTTGGCTTTATAAAAAAAGCTTGCAGGGATTATCTAACAATGACTATTTAACAATCGAAAGTTTTTAAAAATTTAGTTTTCACAAAAAGTTGCTTTTTTGTCGGTACCCATGTTGCATCACGGTCTTACGTTCGTGTAAAATAATATTAGTTCTAATTAACATTCACGAAAATATCATACACTAGGATAGAACCTATGTGTTGTGAAAGTAATAGAAATTAAAGTTGTTTTACCCTAATTCTAAAGTCGGAATGCAACGATATGTCCAATTTCTCAGTGACGACCAATTACAGTGCGTACGGCACTTTGATTGTTTATGGAGGACGTTTGCCTCTCTGTACCTTCTACATGACTCAATGTGTGAAATATTGGATAAATTTACTACGAATGGAACGAACTCGCTATCCATTCCATTGTTATCAAATGTTAAAATTACTCGATGAAGCGGGTAGGAAAACATGGGCTAGCAATTTAAAACACCTTTTATTTTCTTTTGGTTTCGGCTATGTGTGGATAGCGCAGGATGAAGGCGATATTGATCATTTTATAGTAACTTTTAAGCGTCGAGTCAACGATATCTATACCCAAAAAATGGCAAGAATGTCTTAACAATATCATTAAAGCAGAAACCTACAGAAGCTTCAAATCTTTACTAAATCCAGAAAAATATCTTTCGATTGAAATTCCATTTCGTTTTAAACAAGCACTTGCACGATTCAGGACATCAAGTCATGATCTTATGATAGAGAAAGGGCGTCATTTAGGCTTAGATCGCCAATTTAGACTATGCAACTTCTGTCTTTCAAAAAACATAGGAAGCATAGAAACCGAATTTCACGTTTTGGCTGAATGTAAGGCATATGACACCCTTAGAAGAAATATTCTGGGTGATTTATTACCTATAGATAGTTATGACAATATCCAAAACTGCATATATCTTATGTCCAGTTCTGATACAAACATTATTCTTAAAGTCGCAAAATTTATATTTCTAGCCTTGGAAGATCGGACTAAATTTAACATTTATAATTCTTGACAAATGGTTCGGTAAAGATGGGATTTTGCTGCAATAGTTGTCGCATTAAACAGAATATATTTACGATATTGATTTAAACGTCTGTATTGTGTCTGTTACGTGTCTTTAGCAAGTAAATGAACGTACAATATAATTGTATAAAAAGCAAAATATGATCTTTAATAATTCAATATTCTATTGTAACTATGCATCTAATATGACGATCCTATTAACCCACATCTACTATTATATCATGTTTTATTTGCAGATCTGCACGGTACCACTTGAATATTTTCATATGCTTATAAATGTTTGTATAATGGGCCAGAGGCCTACAACTACATATTAAACTATTGTATTGTATCTATTGTATCTAGACCAACTAGCTTTGTCAGCTCCATTCTATCTATATCTGTTTATCGTAATTACGAAGATATCTTGTACATAAAAGAGTTCACTTGAACCCTTCCCTGTTTAATCCCTGGTTTTTACGTTCCTGTGATTTTATACTTGAGAAATTATTGTGGAAAAAGAAGAAATTGCTTGTGACAAGCAATTTCTTCTTTTTGCACAATAATTTCTACCCTGCTGAATGTTGTTTTTTTTTCGGATTAAATCCACTTAAATTTTCGTCTGCAAAACCTTGGAATTTGGACAGGTCTAAAATTTTGAAAAAACAGGAAAGGGTTAAGTAATGAAACTCCAGTATAATTGACCAATCGCTGGCCCCGCCAACTTTACTTCTTTGGTCCCGCCCTTTGATTCAGATAGGAAGTTCCACTTCGAAAAAAAACTGCGTTTTTTTGCAAATTTATGTCCAGTCGCATGTAACAAATAATAGAATGGTTGGTTAGCAACCTTACTTCGTAACTACAGCTTGAATAAGCGATATATTGATTATATTGCAACCAAACAACCCGTTCAATCGTTACCTTTTCCTAACGTCTCATCTTTCAACAGAAACAAAACTAGGGAGCCAACCAAGAACTTAGGTCAACCACTTGGTATACCTACATTAGTAAGGAGTATTTCAAAGTCTTTCAAAGTCAGGCAAGTAAAAAAAACGCAGGCTGGTCTTTGTATACGTTTTAATCAGTATATTTGAACACATAAATAGCAATGGGAACAACCGAAGCTCGATAATAGCTCGTTGTTTGTGTGTTGTTGTTTTTTTGTTGTTTTTTTTACCCCAATCCCACAAATATCGGAATATTAGCATATATAAATTAGCATCGAGAATAAACAAATACAAGCCTACATTAGATTACGGTCTGATATTTGTCTCCACCTTTTTCTTTTTTTTTTTTTGCTAATTTATTCATCATGATGAAGATCATACATTTCGACCTGAGGTGAACTTAAAACCCCTACATTGGCCGACTGTTATATTATGTACTTTTGTTGGTTCGGTGACTTAAACCTCGTAATTACAGCTTGATCAAGATGAATTACGATATTTAGGCGGATTTTAACTTTTAGTTACATGTTATTGACCATACATTTTGCAAAATAACTCAGTTCAACATCTAAGTCGAAGTTCTAGCCGGAGGTCGGTTGTCGTGACCACCGATCAGTTAATTCATACTTACCTAGATATAAATCAAAGGACTGATAGCGCCGCGAGTCGCCTGATACATGCGCTGCTGAATTTGTTTTACCCTATGTGACCCTATATTAAACTTACCCAAGAAAAATTTCGGACCGGATTTCAAGACATTTAAGCCAAAATCCAAGTTCTTTTCTCCACGGACAAATCCTATTGGCCTAATTTTAACTGTTGTCATACATGTCTTGGGTATCGTAGCCACTTTCATTTGACAAAGAGGTATAGCTTTTCCCCCTTATAACCCAGTATCGACGTGACTTGTCCGAGATATTATTCACATAAAAACTCTGTACATCTTTCAAGACAAAGAACCAAACTGTGGTCGCTAAACCATGCTCGATCACAAAAGTTAACATTGATTACTTTGAAAGTGATATTATTACATACCGAGTTTTGAGATTTCAAAACGGAAATCAGATGTTTAACAAAAACAACAACATACAATGACATATAGATACATGTACATGGTATAAAAAGTCGTTGTAAACTTAAGTCGAATAGTATGATAGTTTATACTAATTCATTTTAGTTCGATTGCGACGAAAGATTGGCTTAGAGTCGCTCTCGAACACTCACAACCCAGAGAGGCAGTGATTTAAACCCACTGCTACCTAATTCTACCGCCGGGTAGACAAGGGCTGGCTACTAAGAGTTTTGCCAATGAACCCACCCCAATGACGGTGGGACTCGAATTCGCGACTTTTAGATCACGAGTCAAGCACCTATACCACTCGGTCATGGAGAATAGTATATTGGAGGGGCATGGTTTAATCGTACACTAAAACCTGATTCTTTCACCCTTTCCTGTAAAAGCCCTTGTTTTTACGTCCAAGTGATTTTATACTTAAAAACGTTGTGGGAAAAGAAGAAATTGCTTGTAACAATAGTTTCAGCTTTTCCCACAATATCTTATTACGTGTAGGTTGGAAACTTTCCAAATTGAACTGATTTGAATTGTCGTCCGAAACTTCTTTCAAATTAGACCAGTCGAATATTTTTGAAAAATGCATGGTAAAGGTTAAGTTATGACCGATTTTTATTGCTCTGACAGGTTGGCGTAATCAATTTCTGGAGTGAATGAGGCACCAAAATCACTCAATTTCTCAGTAACATACAAGCGTATGTTAGATTCTCCTATTAACATGCAAAAGTTAAATAATTCCTACCAATCTTTTTATAAAATTATCTAAAATCATACCTTATAACCAAAAGTCAATTCACATACATTTTTTTTATTTCTCAATAAAGAAAAAAATTTGTGTAACAGTATAAAATTACACCCGACAAAAATACAAATTTGTCACGAATTTTCAAAGGTTGGGTCTGATACATGTATCATGTGTCGTCTGGTAGCCTTGGTATTGTTTTTCTGCTAATGCATATACTCCAAGAAATGTTCATAAAGTTATAACTGCGTTAATTTGCTGATAAAGCAACAAAGAAAAGAAGGGATAAATAGAGAGAAAAAAACATTATTCAAACGCAGGTAAGTCTTCAACGTTGCATTCCAGTAGTAAATTGGACCATGGAAAATGACAGCCGTTTTCAATTACACACGCAGACTTCAACAGGCAGTCGAATTTAAAATAGGGATGTCATGCATGATGGAAAAAATCACCATTTTAGCTCACCTGAGCACAAAGTGCGAGGTGAGCTATTGTGATCGGTCGTTGTCCGTCGTCCGTCCGTCCGTCTGTCCGTCTCTCCGTCCGTCCACAATTTCTTTAAATATTCTCCTTCTAAACCAGTAGGCCAATCAAGCTGAAACTTTGCAGGGATGTTCCTTGGGTGAAGTTCTTCAAAAGTTGTTAAAAGAATTTAATTTCGATAAAAAACTCAGGTTGCCGCGGCATTTGAAAATGGGAATCTTTAGTAATTCTTTAAATATCTTTAAAAATTTTCTTCTCCTAAACCACTAGTCCAATCAAGCTGAAACTTTGCAGGGATGATCATTGGGTGAAGCTCTTCAAAAGTTGTTAAAAGAATTTAATTCCGTCAAAAACTCTGGTTGCCGCGGCATATCAAAATGGGAATCTTTAGTATTTTTTTAAATATCTTTAAAAATCTTCTTCTCCTAAACCAGTTGGCCAATCAAGCTGAAACTTAGCAGGGATGTTCATTGGGTGAAGCTCTTCAAAAGTTGTTAAAAGAATTTCTTTCCGTCAAAAACTCTGGTTGCCGCGGCATTTGAAAATGTGAATCTTTAGTTATTCTTTAAATATCTTTAAAAAAATTCTTCTCCTTAACCAGTTGGCCAATCAAGCTGAAACTTTTCCTGGATGTTCCTTGGATGAAGCTCTTAAAAAGTTGTTAAAAGAATTTCTTTCCGCGAAAAACTCTGGTTGCCGCGGCATATGAAAATTGGAAATTTTAGTAAATCTTTGATGTTGTTTTTTTTCATAGACTACAAGGCCAAAGGCCTTTATATTTTGTAAAGAGCTTAATCATATGGTTCTCTATCAAGTTTTTAAATATTTAATCTCTGGGGTCAAAAATGGCCCTGCCCCTGAGGTCCGAAGTTTGGAAAAATGCTCAATTAGAGCAATTTCAAAAGGCTTCTCCTCTTAAACTATAAGGTCTAGGATATTCATATTTGGTATGTAGCAAAACTAGATGGTTTTGTACTATATCACAAAAAAGTTTTCATCCAAGGGTCGAAAACGGCCCTGACTAAGGGTCCAAAAATTTGGAAAAAACGCAAAATTTGAGTATGTTGAAAAAAATTCTTCGTTTTAAGGCAGAGGGCATTTATATTTTGAGTGTAGCATAGCCTGGCTATTATCTGTCAATTTTGATTAGGTTATGCCTGTAGGTTAAAAAACACCCCTTCCCTGGGTGTCCAAAGTTCGTAAAAATGCTCAATTAGACCATGTTCAACAGTTTTCTCCTCCTAATCTACAAAGTCTAAGGTATTCATATTTGATTTATAGCATAACCAGATGGTTCTCTACTATGTTAGCTAAAATCTTAGCCCTGGGATAAAATATGGCACTGCCCCAGACGTCCCAAATTTTGGAAAACACCCAATTAGAGCAATTTCAAAAGTATTCTCCTTCTGAAATATAGATGAAGGGCATTCATATTTGGTATGTAGGATGACTAAATAATTTTGTACTATGTTACAGGAAAATATGCATAAATTGCATTGAAAGGATTCTTCTTAAATAGAAATGGAGAAATTGCTTGCTTTCTCACAATGCTTTTTTAAACCTTTTTTCCTGAGGGTGACAAATTCTGGGATAGTTTGGTAATCCATTAAACTATAAAGCCAAAGGAATTCATTTTCATTTTAAAGCATTACTGGATTGTTTTGTACAAAGCCCAAAATCTTATATTTGTTTTATTTATTTTGCTCAAGTTGTGTCTTTTTTATACAAAAAAGTACTATAATTTGCAGATGCCTCAGGTGAGCGATTTAGGACCATCATGGTCCTCTTGTTATATATTAAGACGTAAAAAACGCTTTTTAGTTAAGAGAAAAATTAATGAACTACAAATACGGAAGATCAAATATGGATTAATCAATATGCATGTATTAGAATAACGCTTTTTATTTTTATTTATTTATCTATTTTTTAATAAGTAAATAATTCGACTTTGAAAAACAAGTGTTGTTAACAAAGGATAACTAGCGTCGATACGGAATAATGTTCGATTATAATATTGGGCTTGATCCTACTTTGTAAAATGTTTGAAATAGCAAATAAGATTATGACGGAGATGATTAAGCAAATTCTGTGTATCTTTGAATGTAAAAATTCGATCCGGAAAAAAACTTTGACATTCAATTTGAACCTTGACCTTTTATCGACCTGATGTGTTTCAGTGACATTTCTAGTCACTTTTATAGAGGACACTTGACGAATCGCGGCTGTCAATCAAGGAACAGTCGACCAATTAAATCATTCACTTAGACCAGAAATGAGTTTTGAACTCCAACAATGGCCGCCGATTTTGACAACCTTTTTTGTTGGTTTGGAAACTTTAAAATCGTTACTACAGCTTTTTCAAGTTGTAATTACGACGTTTAAGTCTCATGCAACAAACTATTCTACCATTTTGTTACATGGGACTTGCCAAATAAATTTGCAAAATAACTCCGTATAGACTCGAACCGGAAATTCCTGTTGGAGTCGATAGGCATGGCAAATGGAGTAAGTGGATATGGCCAGCGATTGTTCATTCAAATTAAACCTTATCTACTTAACCAAAAAAATAAATGACTAAAGTAATTGTAAATCAGCGTGTCTGTCCGTAGACAATTTTATCAAAACATTCTTTTTTATCTCCTCATTATATTGTTTGTTTCATTTTCGTGATTTATTTTTACATCGTTCATGTTCGTTTATTAATGAGAGAGAGAGAGCTAGAGCTAGAGAGAGAGAGAGAGAGAGAGAGAATGAGAGAGAGAGAGAGAGAGAGAGAGAGAGAGAGAGGGAGGGAGGGAGGGAGAGAGAGAGAGAGAGAAGGAGAGAGAGAGGGAAAGGAAGGGAGAAAGAGAGAGAGAGGGAGGGAGCGAGAGAAAGAAAGAGAAAGGATGTGAGAGAGAAGAGAGAGAGAAGGCAACATTGTAAAAAAGACATGTTTTATTCATTGTAAATTGAAAATTCTGTCTTAATGATTTACCTTCTTAAAATAAAGTTATTATTATTATTATTTCGAGTTTTTTAAATCAATCTCCAATTGTAAAAAACTATGATCTGCTTATATCTTGTCATGCTGAATTAAAAATCCTATATAGAATTGCTTTAAAATGAAAGGACTGACAGTACTGGAAGGTTAATAGGGTTCAATTGTTCTTGTGAAGTTTGATAGTTTAAACAACTCTGACTAAAAGGGGGCAAGTAGGAGGCGTAGATCAAGATCAAACTGCACTTGTGAGCAGTTTGTTCTTTGTCTATACTTTCTGCCAAAACGGGAATATTCCGAGTTCAGCATGATAAGGGTAAAATTAGAGCGGATTGGCGTACGCACAATCATCAACGTGACAATGTGACAATTATTTCCCGGTCACCTCGACGGAATTTATCAGATAAGATTTATTTTATTCAAACCTCAATACAATGAAATGCCCTGGATAAAACACCATAAGAACTAATCGTTTGGATAAAAATAGTACCGCGGACCGATCATAAAGTGAAAAGTTGTTGCTTTGGGTCGGAAACAAACCCATCATCTATTACGATAACAACGAAGGTGTAACTACCTAAGTAATCAGGTGACTTATCCAAGCTGTAGTAACGACGTTTAGGTCACCAACCAAACATTTTACTTTTTTTACAAGCTATGGCCATAAATTTTGCAAATTCCTGTCGGCGTTGATGGGCGGGGCCTAGGGAGTCAGTGGACGGGGCCAGCGATTGGTCAATTACGAGTCACCCGCCCTAACCAGTGACCAAGGCAAGAATTTAAGTCACAAGTAGTTTTATTCAGTTGACTATCTTATCAAATAATCCATGTAGTTCATTTCAATGCCTACAGAGGGATCCATATCATTCATTAATCTTGTATTATTAACGACAGACTTGTGTTAAATTAATCAAAATATGATATATATGCTTGTGTCGGCGATAATTCTTAATTAGTTTTATAAACTGATAACTTTGTCCCCGGCAGTGTCTTTATACATGTTCTAGTCCTCTTGGGGACCTTAGGTGGGAGCAGATGCCTCGTTTAAGTAATACTTGCCCTTATCGATTCCCTCATATTCACTCCTTTTTACGACCCCCAAGAAGAAAGCTTTGGAAAACATTGTGGAAAATGAAAAAATCGCTTGTATCAAGCAATTTCTTCATTATCCACAATGTCTTCTATCCAAAAATACGAACAAATTTAAATTTCCATCGACTTGATATTGTCGTCTGCAGATTCTTTCATTTTTCGAGGTTTTGCAACGGCCAAGTCGAAGATAGCCCGCTTGGACAATTGGCCAATCGTGTCTGTCAGTGAAATAATCAATCGACTTATATAAATTAGTAATTTAGAACGAAAATGAACTATAAACTCCAACATTGGCCGACATTATGTGAAATATTTCTGTTGATTTTGTGACTAAATGTTGTATTAGTCACCAACCTACCATTTTACTTTTGTTACTGACTACAAACTTTGGTGACCTTAATAGCGGCTGTCAATCAAGGAATTTACCGACCATTGAAATCATTCATTTTAAGCAAAAGTAAATTTTGAACTCCGACATTGGCCGTCACGTTTGTTGACCTTTCCTGTTGGTTTGGCGACTTAAACGTCATAACTACAGGTTAAAAATCGAAGCGGGACGTCCTGTCGGAGTAAGTTGGCCGGGACAACTATCCGTCAATTATAGTTTGAGTTAACAATGATTACAATAGGTTTATTGTTGTTGTTGAATGTTTGTTTGTCGTTTTTCATTCTTTCTTTTAATTTGTCCACTAAAATGAAAGATTAAAAAAGGTTTTAAGCTGGATTCAAAACTTAAATTCGTGAAAACTGAAAACTTAGGTCGGCTGTCCACACGCTATTTTAGAAAACATTGGTTACCAAATTCAAAAGTCAGGATGAGTAACACAAGAAGTCTCTATATCAAAATCCCTCTGATCTCAATTTAAATAGCCATTTTGGAGCTACCAGCATGTCATATAAACTTCTCATAATTCTATCCCAAAGGTGCATTACACAGGTTTCTAAGTACTTGACAGGGTTCCTGTTAGAGAGGCATGGCGTCCTCTTTACAGTCAAACGCTCCCTAGTTTGATTCCCACAAACGGCTGTCGATCTTGGTTCTTTCATTGGCTCATGCATTCATTGCGAGAACTTGTGTATTGTCTGGCCAACAGATTTTGAGAGGGATGAAAATGAAAAAGGTTTGAACCTAGCTTGCTGATGCTTAATAATTGACAAATCGCTGGTCCCGCCCTCTTACTCCGTTGGGCACGCCCACTGAATCTAACAGGAAGTTCCGCTTCCGCGATTTTAAACGGCGTTATTGTCTTGCAAAATTTATGACCAGTAACATGTTACAAAAAGGAGAATGGTCGGTTTGCGACCTAAATGTCGTAAATGCAGCTTGAATAACAGTTGTAAGGCGCTTAACCAACAAAAATACTTCACATAAATAGATGGCAATGTCGTGTTGAAATGTAACTTCAATGAATGATTTATATGGTCGACTGATTATTTGAGTGACAGCCGCGATTGGTCAAATGGTTTATCAGTTCAAGGTCTGCTTATAGTGAAGAACTTTTGTCAGACATCGGGCAAATAAAGAACATTCTGGGAAATTAATTGAATATCATGAAATTTGTCTCATTATATTGTAAAGTTGTTACGAATTTTCACCGAAAACATCTAATTACGTGCTTAAGTCTTAAGTTTACATATAAACATATAGTCAGCAGGGTAACGTTATAAAAGAGGACCTTGATGGTCCTAAATTGCTGACCTGGGTAACAATGTAAAAAATGAAATACAATATATTGGTCTGAAAAGTTATAGTTGTATCTCGGCAGAGACCTAGAAGGACATCACGAACCTTATTTAAACAAATTTTATTTATCGTCGCAGCACGGGCAACATGTTGTAACTACATCTTTAATAAAATTGTGGTTACGACATGTTGCTCCCGCATCGACGATATGGTAATGCCTCATGCATAATACCTTAAGCTCTGTTTGATTATAGAATACATTTCCTTTCTTGTAAGATGTGAAATAAGGTGTGCCCAAGAAAACTTGTGAATTTCATATCCCTTTGCCATATAGACCTCGTTCTTTTTCTAAACTCTTTAGGTTTTCGCTAACTAAAGATTGTAGATAGCCTGTAGCTGAAGTCATGAGCAAAATATCAAACCTCAATGTATTGACGTTGGTCAGCAGAAAATTTCTACTGATTTCATTCTTTATTTATATATTAAAAGAGGCGAATCCAGGAGGCGGTAAAGGTATACCACGTGATAATTCTTTAACCCAATCTCACACAGTTCAGCTTTTTGGCTCCTTAAATAAAGGCCTCTGAGGAAATTATGGAAAATGAAGAAATTTCTTACTACAAGCAGCAATTTCTTAATTATCATCAAAGTCATCTACCCATAAAGACAATGATCTTTTTTTTAATTCCACGAGCTTAAATTTGTTTCTACATGAAAAAGTATAAAACTTACTTTCAGCACTGTCAAGTTCGGCCTTGTTGACGGATCGCTGTCCCCCGCCCACTTACAGCGATTGATCAATTTGCTTAGTGGTTACAGTGGAAGGGTTTTTGAAATTTTGACTCTACGGACAACGGACGGATGATACACAAAGCCTCAAAAAATTGTGCTCGGGTGAACTAGAAAAGAAAACGAAAAACAGAAAAAGAAAAAAAAAACTTTATTTCTTTCGGCGTATTTCTATCTTAGTAGTGCTATCAGTACTTTGATTGTATGTAATCTCACGAAGATCGATACTTCTACGAATTCCCATGTTTGGTTACCTTAATCCTTTCCGAAATATGACACTATGATATATGAATTTGGACAAAACACCACGAATCAAGGAATAGATCTACCAATCACACCATTCATTCAATCCGAAATTTAGATTTGAACTCCGTCATCGGCCGCTATTTGTATGAAACATTTATTTTGGTTTGGCGACTTAAACTTCATAACTACAGCTTATTTAAGCTGTACATACGACGCTTATGTCGCCAATCAACCATTCTACTTTTTGTTACATGTCACTGGCTATAAATTTTGCAAAATAAAGTCTTTGAAAACCGAAGCGGGACTTCCTGTTGGAGTCATAGGGCATGATGAAAGGAGTAAGCGGGCAGGGCAAGCGATTGGTCAATTAAAAAGTCGACTGATATCATACATGACTATTTCAATTTGCTTGTGATTTTTTAGTAGTGAACATCTAACAAAAATAGTCTTATGTATGAAAGGTCGGTGTTACAATAACATATCGTATCCTTTTTTTTAGCGGCATTGGCGCTTCTGTTTTGAGGTGCAGCAAAAACCCAAGAAGAGAGTTTAAGAAATAAAACGAAAAAAAAAAAAAAATACTGTTTTATTGATGCAGCGAATGATGTCAATCTTCCCGCGCCTTTTTTTTGTCTTTCTTCCCTTCATCTTCTTTTTGCCAGATACATAATTATTGTGATGAAACATACACAAGAGGACCAGAAAAGCACTAGTTTGCTCATTTGCCCTAAAAAATAATTGATTAATTAAATAAATAATCAAAACCTCAAAAACTAAAGAGACTTCCTACATCCATCTTACGTGATGATAATAATATTAATGAAATAAGAAAGATTATAAAATATTAAAAGTCACCCAAGGACTTGCTAAATGTAATGATTTCGAATCTGCCATGAGGCTTTAACCCATCAAGAAACGAAAAAATGTTAGAATAATCCGAATAAAAGAAGTTACAGACAGCATTTCAAGTTGAGCTTAAATTGGCAAGTAAGCGCAAAATAGGAAAGATGATATTGTAAGAAAAGGCGAAATTTGTTGTTACAAGCAATTTCTCTTTTTCCCACAAAGTTTTCCATGGTGGTATTTCTTTAGGACGCCAGAAAGAGTCGATGCGTGAAAATGAGTTAAATAATATCGTTAAAATCAAATTGACGTAAAGTTTATTCCTATAGTGGAGAAGTACTTAAGAATGACTTAGAAATTCTTGGATTGGTTGGCCATTCCTTTTACTTACCATTTCAAGTTTTTGAATATTTCAGAACTAAGACGTCAAAGATGCTGCAGTCAATTTAAACATATTCAAATATTCCACATATTAACCCTTGTCATGCTGAGCCCGGAATATTCCAGTTTGGGTAGGAGGTATAGACGAAGATCAGCCTGCACATAAGTGAGGTCTGATCTTGGTCTACACCTCCTGCTTGTATTTTTCCTCCAAGACAAGTTATTAAATTGTTTTTTTAAAGAAATATTGATTATTGAACAACAAGTACCGTCAGTGCTCTCAGTCCTTTGATTTTAATTCATTTCCATAAGGGATTTTATACAGCATGACAAAGGTTAACTTAGCGATGATTGTTTATAGCTCAAAGGTGATATAACGCAGATTAAAAAGTAAACGTTTTATAGCATAAAGATGTATATATTGAAACACTAAAAAAAACATATAGACGCCATTTGGTTATAACAATAAAGTCGCCATTGGGAGATTTAATAGGGTTTTGTTTGTAAACAAAGGCATTTTTATCTCCGATGAAGTATAGGTTGTTCGCAGCTACTCTGATGTCAGATAAGATTTGTTTATATTTGTCTTGAAATATTACCTTATATTATTTGTATTATTACAAAAAAAAATAGGATCAGTTAAGGGATAAGGGTCCTCCTTGGAAGTACAAATGAGCCTGTGCGTGACATTTCCAACAATTTCGCATGTGCGTGACTCGCACACATTGAGCACCCTGGACAGCCATTCGGGGCAAATAGAATATTCGCTGAATTTAAATAGAAGCTTTGCGTCAGTATCTATCTACAGAGCGCTGAGTGAGGACTCTGATCAGACTGTGCGGATGCACAGGCTGATCTGAGGGTTTACTTGGCGCACATGTGTAATTGTTGGAAATGTCACGCATGGGCTCAAATCATATTAACCCTGACTAAACTGCGTGGCCTCGTAGGGCGAAGGCTCGAAAGTTTCCACTCTTTAACAATTTTCTGATTCTAAAAACACCAGCCTACCTAACAAAATACAGTCGATCTTGCTCAAGCGAACACCTCTATTAATCGACCACTTTCATTAAGCGACAACAATCGAAATTCCCTTTTCAAAATTAAAGACTCTCATAGAGAAGTGGTCGTATTCGATTAAAACACATCATTCCTAAATCTATGTTGCTGGAACACATCAGAATCTTCACAGTGAGATGATTCTAATGAGTCTCAACAACACAGGATTTAGAGAGAATTCTGGAATAACTGATGCATACAATCGAATCGATCCTTAATATTTCACAAAACATTCTGAAGTGACCTTTCTCTTTTCCCTATGAGTGGTCGCTTGATACAAGATTTACTATAGTTATTTTCAGAATGCAGATCCAAAATCTGTTTTATGCATTTGTTTTACGGTACTCACAGGAGGCCCGATGGGTCACAGATATCCCCCGCGTTCAAAGGAGTAATGTTAAATGTTAAAACTTAAAAGTTTAAGAAGCCGAAACCTCTCTCTCTCCCTCTCTCTAGTTTTGAATGGTTAACACCAATATAAAAGATGTAGAAATACATTTAACCAAGATCGAGTGAGCCCTGCGCTGATTGACCAATGTCGAAAACCTATCAGACCAAGAGTTCTCAGCGCTTGATTCACGTAAAATGATATCAGAAGGTGTGGTTTCCAAGTAAACGGTTAGTCGAGTTTTTTCTCAAATAGGGAACGAAATCGTCACCTAAGTTTTATTTTTTCCACTCTGGACTTGGAGCGTGAGAGACATGTAAAAAACTGATTTATATTTATCGTCGATTATTGTTGGGCGACACCCACGTTTTCCTGAAAGTGCATTTTCTTTTTGGTAACAGTGAAAAATCATTTCTTGGATTTATTTTGACATCAATATGGCAAGAAGAATTAAACAAGAAATGAAACTGAACCTAACCTATCATTATGTTATACATTTTACACGACAAACATATCGGTGGCTTAGTGCAAAAACAGCATAAGTGTCTATGCAAAGTGAGTTCTAAGGTGGGTCGGACAATGTTTTCTTGTTAACCTTAATTTAAATACTCTAGATTATAGCGTTAAAACCCATACATTTGTTAATAACTTCACCACAGCCTTAGGTCGGTTAAACACCTAAATTAATTAAATTAGAGTTCTCAAAGTAGATTTCGTTTGATTCACGCCTGTCGAGCACGCATTCCTAGAAATTGAATCCGTTGATTAATAAGTACAAAATCATATTTCGAGTTCTGAGACCACCCGTAGAGGATCTTATCCTTTTACGAAACGTAACCATTATCTTGTTTTTACTCATTACCAGACGACGAAATAAAGGAATGGTCCGAATTGAAAAAAAGGGGGGGGGCTGTGTGGGAATTGGTTTCGAATCGCTTTGGCTTTGGTCTCGTTTCTCTTTGGTTTTCAATGAGTACGAAGAAATGTGTTGCTTAATTTGCTAGATTTGTGCTCAAAATGTGTATCTAAAGACATTTTAGCACAAAAAACAAAAACAAAAAAAAAACTCGATTCATTTTATTTTCAATGACGTCAGACGTTTTGCCGGAACGTTAATGTCACCATGTGGGACATGTGATTCAAAATAGTAGAGGTAAACGTTTTGCTATAATAATAATAATAACAACAATAATAATAATAATAATAATAAAATCTTTATTTAAAGAAGGTAGCACATTAAGCTATCATCATATGAAATAATACAATGAAAAAATTATTCACAATGTGGCCCTCTGCAACAAATAAGTTATGATGAGCAATCATAACCTCACAGTTAATAATTTCAATTGAAAAAAAAAAAACAAAAACAAAAACAAAAAAAATGGTGATGAATAAATAGCCTTACCAGTAAAACCCACACAATTGTGAATTAATGATAAATGCTATTCTGAAATAGTGATGATAATGATGAGAAATGATAATGTTAGTTAACAAAAAGGTTATCTCATTTGACATACACACTCCTGAGTGAAGTAATTGTAACTATAATCCGTTACTAGACACCAAATGTTTTTTCAGGGAGCATTTAAAGTAAAATAAATTTGTAACTGTTCGAGGTTTGTTGGTATGGCATTCCAACATTTCATACCGGTGTAAGAAATGGTTTTCTTAAAAAAATCAGTTCTAGGAACACATTTGCGAGATAACTGGTTACCAGACCCTGATCTTAAATTATGGAATTGATTGTTACTGACAGTTACAAATTCGGACATATGCGAGGGAGTTAACCCATGGATCTTCTTATAAACCATTAGAATCGTGTAATATTTACATCGGTTTTCAAAGGATAACCGTTTCAAAGAAATGAAATTTTTCTTAGAACTAGACCTCCTAGGCTGGCATAGAATAATTCGAGCACTTCTTTTTAGGATTTTATTGACTCTTTGAGCTAATTTTTGCTATCAATGTGAATGACGTAACGTCAGCTACTGGAACGAGTTAGCGTCACTTTAGAAAATGTCAATTGCAACACGTAAATAGTTAAATAACGGCATTTCAAAGGTAGTCTATAGAGAGCCCTATTCTCTCGAGTGAAGGATTTAGATCGAAACCCTTGGTACAAGATGCGCGAGCTCTTAGTGGGATTGAAAACGGACACCGTTGTAACTGGTCGATTCGACTCTTTGGCTTTTTGGACCATAGGAGACCTGATCTTAAGAGATCAAAATTCTTTGAAAGAATCTGAAAATGATCATTCCTGTGAAATTGGGTTAGAATCTGTCCATTAATTTTTTTCAAGTAAACACTAATACACAGACGAAAAACAGATAATACGCCTTGACAATGTAGGCTACTGGCTTTCAACCAGTGGAGCTAAATATATACAGGATATGTACATAAAAAAACAATTGATTCTTGTGACAAGCATAATAAGATATGTTATGCTTCAGAGTCTGGAACACTCCACCAGCCTAATTTTATTTATAATGCATTTAGCTTTTCTTTGGTACAGGAGGCAAAATTCATTCAAGAATAACTCTTCTTGGAGAATAAGCCATTGCCAAAAAATCACGACTTTCGACGCCACTCAAAAACCGCTTTGGAAACATTGTAGAAAATGAAGAAATCGCTTTTAATGTAGTGTTTTTTTACCCCCAAAGACAAATATGTTTTAATTTCATTCATCTAAAACTTGTCTTCTGTAATTTTTTTCTTTCAACTTGGACCAGCCTAAAATCTTATTCTTTGGTAATGGACAAAAGGTAGGCAACCTTTTTGAATCAACAAATGCTGTCATTCCAACAATAGTAATTACTTCCCCTATATCATTGAAATAAGGCCAATCCTGAAAGAAATGTTAAGTGCGATCACTAGTGTATTTTGACAATTTGACAAACGACTTAAGAGCAAGTCCAGTGAGAGGTTAAGATTCAGCTATTTTTCAAAAAATCAACTAAATTGAATAAGTAGTAATGGCTATTTAAAACGTTCAATATGTATACTATATGTAAGACTATTAACCCATCCCCTCTCAGTGACGCTTTTAAACGCTTTCAAGGGAAAGGGGCTTTAGAAAACATAGTTAAACATGAAGAAATTGATTGTTACAAGCAATTTCTTCATTTTCAACAATGTTTTCTACCAAAAAAAGCGAAAAAAAAAAAAAAAAAAAAAAAAAAAAAAAAAAAAAACATCAGCATGAAATTGCCGTCTGTGGCTTCTTTCAATTTGTACCGGTCTAAAATTTTGTTTAGTGGGAATGGGTTATGTCAGAACTTAATCAACTTATATTATTCATTTAGTGAACAACACACATTTTAACATTATTTTGTGGAAGAACAAACCTCGGGTAAATTATATTTTTCTAGCTGTCTTCATGCAATTTATTACTTTTATATGGTCATATGAAGAAAGGAAATGTGTATGTTTATGTAAATGTTAAAATGAATTAATTATCATTATGACATTGTAATAAAGCGGCTAACCAAACATTTGTGAAACACCATTTTTTCCCTGAATGTGACCTTAATGAGTGACCTTGATGGATGACCCGAACAAATATTTTGAACAATTTTTGAAATAGCTGATGAAGGGCAAGCAATAGGTCTTTGTCTTAAAATTTAGAGGAAATCAAAGGACATGTTACTGAGGAAAAGACTTTGAAATTCCAACTATACACCACACAATGGAAAATAGCCCCACCCATAGAAACCACGTTTTACAACAGATAAGAAATTCTTTGAAGGAATCTAGTGAAGGGTCATCCAACGATCATTCTCGAGAAATTTGGTTCTAGTTAATTTGGCTTGTTCGAAGATTTTCGAATTTTTGACTACATACCATAAATGCAAATTAACCTTATCATGAAAGACATATTTTTCATCCAAGCTAAATTCGTTGAAGAAAACTGATGAAGCACCACCGAAGAATGAAACCTGTGACTTTTGTCGAAATCCATCGCCTGTTTCTGAAAATATTTTCAAGGATTTCGCCATTTAGCATTAATGAAAATTATTTTCCCCCGAAGAGAAGATTTTTAAAGGTAAAAATTTACCGATGGACGGAAAAAAATATAGACAGACAAAATGCCATTACAGTAGCACATTAGCTTTGAGCTTGAAGTTTGAACTGAAAATGGACCCCCTTGAGAAGAACCTTAACCAAGTCCCACTCAGTCCCGCTTTTTTGACGCATTGTGGAAAATGAATTGATTGTAATAGGCAATATCTTCATTTCCCACAATGTTTTGTACCCAAAAAGATAAAGTTTTTCTTGAAATATAATAAACTAGAAATTGTTGACTGCAGTGTCTATCAATTGAGACCAGTTTAAATTTTGACGTCTGGAAATGGGTTAAAATGAATATCTGGGCAACTGTTTCTAAACAATCACCATAAGTTCACACATAGTTTGATCCAGGGCTTGTGGAGCAATTGACGGATCATTGGCTCCTCTGGCCACTCCCACCGAATTTCGTTTTTAAATGGCGTTATTTTTCAAAATGTATGGCTAACAGCGCGAACCAAATCAAAGCACTGAATGTACCGATGATTCGTGTTGGCATAGTAGAGGGATATGCCCGTTTTGATAAATTGGCAATTTTCATACAGATAATCCTTTTTAGCACAACCCCTCGCCTAGCCTTGCATGAAATACAGGGTGTTTCTATTCTAGAGTCCTGAGCACGATCACAAACTCAGAAAAATATGCCATTGTTACAAACGTCATTTGTCTTTCACCGATGGAAATATGATAAGTAATATGCCCGTTAGGTTGGCTGAGCAGACATTTCACATATAATTAAGACATCATCAAGAAACTTGGACAATATTAGATTAGCAATAACTATTGATGATTATTACCTGTACCTGTAAGAAACAAATAAAAGACTTTGTATATGTTTTAAATCTTCCGAGATCCAGTAGTAGCTTAACTCATTCCGACACAATCAAGCTTATTACGCCCCTGAAGAATTGCATTGTGAGAAAAGGAGAAATTGCTTGTTTTACAATGTTTTCTACCCTATCTAGACCCTCGTTTTAAATCTCGAAGTGATTTGAATTGTCGTCTGTAACTGGTCCAAAATGTTGTCGTTTGATATTGGATTGAAAAGGCTAATTCAAAATAATAATAAACATCTTTTAATATATGTAACTGTATAGGTTATCACTCCTGCGGTATACAGCTGGTATGAAGAGTTCTTGGCGGAGACAGGTTTTGAGCAATAATAAATCGATCCTAACTGGGCACTACTTCTCTTCTAACATATTAACACCCTAATTGATTTTCCAAACTGAGTAACACTTACGGACGGCTACGGAGTCCACCAAAAATGTAAAATGGTCTGTTGGTGACCTAAATGTTGTAACTACAGTTGAATAAGCTGTAGTTACGAATTATAAATCGCCAAACCAACAAAGATGTTTAATCCTTATCATTTCCTATCTGAGTGGTTTGATTGTTTCTTTGATTTACAACTACGATCTATAGTTGGGCCCGAGCTGCACCGAAACGTCAAAACAAATCTTCTCAAAGAGTAGGAACAAATGATCCATTAATGCACAAGATGTTTCCAACCATAAAAGATGACATCTTTATGCCTTATTCGTTTAATTGTAAAATTAAGGTCCCTCGGTGCATTATGCTTCTTCGGTAAGGACCATGAGAAAGGAGTGGAGGCAAGGAGATTCTGGTTCATACGCTAGCTCTTCTACGAAAAGACCTCTTTGGTTCTTTAACATACCCAATGTAAAGCATGCAAAGGTACCTCTGGGTTTCCTACCAGTTCACTTCTAGATAGGCGGGAGACAAAGTGTCCCTGAAAAATCCTGCTACGTCCTCTTACCTCTTCATATCTACATATAGGGTGTGCAGGCCAAAATAATGATTCTGATAATAGGAGGACCATAAGGCCTTATCGGTCACTTAATTAAGGCACAAATAATATAACTAACAAGTAAATTGAAGGAAGGGCTTAAGAAGTTGGACAAAGGTAAAATACAATCACAATAGATCGTCATTAGCACAGTACAGGAGAGTCATTCTGTTATACACAAAGACGTAGATAATGCTTTGCTGGAAAGAAACACCATTGAAGACCTTACAAGTTCCAAATGTATATGCCTATACAAAACAGGGTTCCCACGCTCCGGCAGTTCCAAAATTTCCTGACATTTCCCTGACAAGAAAGTGATTTTTCCCTGACATTTTATCGACGTTTCAACCGATGTTTCCCTCTTCCTTAACAATTTTATCAAAGAATTACCATTGCTATTATGCATATAATAGTTATAGAACTATTATTTTTAACCTACTCATTTTGAACAAACAAAACAAAAATTCATTATCTGCATTTCTAACAAAAAAACTGTAAATAGCGTGTTTCTAAAGAGGTCAGAAGTTCATTGATATTCTAATAATACAATTCAGTGAACAACAAAACTGAAACTATCACAGAAACGACCATACTGCTCAGGAGGCAAGGGGCGCAAATCCCTTCAGTTTATATTATTCTTTTCAAAATAAATATCAAAATTGGAAATCAGTACTTTTAGCAATTTAAGCCAAGAACATAACTAACTGCCTTAGCCCTGAAAACTACTCCAATGAAAAATTCCCTGACAGTCTGTTCAAAATTCCCTGACATTTTGCCTTATTTTTCAAATTTCCCTGACACTCATCAAAATTCCCTGACATTTCCCTGACTTTTACAAAATTCCATTTTTCCCTGACGCGTGGGAACCCTGCAAAACCTTGACTGTTTTCAAGTAATGTGGCATTTATCGGATTTTCTAATTTTTTGGTCCCATCCAAAAAATTCTATGTCTGAAATAATGATTGCTACATTTTCTGAAACTTTCAAATGCACTTGCTTAAACAAAAACTTGACAATTTTCAAGTAAAAAAACATTTTCGGCCATTGCCCTTTGCCCCAGGTACCAAATAATTTTAAGTCAGAAAGAATGGTTGCAACATTTTCTACAACTTTCAAATACATATGCCTGTAATGAAACATGAAGACCATTGGCCCTGGTGCAATCTCCTGAGGTAAAGGCTCTTTTTTCTTTCAATTGTCTAATTTTATATTACCGTATACATCTATAGGCTCTGTACCTCGGGATCCAGTCTTAATGACAAGGCTTTCAAGACTTTGGGACTTATATGAAATGTTAAGAACACTTTCCTCCATTCTGAATCCATTGGTGATAATTTTAGAAATAGGAAAGAATTCAATGAACTGATTGCCATGCTATATATCAAGGCTGGGATGACCAACTAGGTCAAGATGAGATTTTTAAAGAATAAATTTCGTTGCAATGGCAACCAGAGCTTCCATCGGACTTTTATCATTTAAGATATTATGAAAACAAGAGGCCCATGAGGGCCTGAGACGGTCTACTGGTTATAAAGTTTTCCCTTAAAGAAATGTGATATTTAAGGAAGTTAATTACTCAAAGAAGAATGCATAAAGAAAAAAAGGACTTTATCCCCTTAATTATTTTGAGCAAACAATCCTCAAGGCCCCTTTTCCCGTGTTTCATGACGGATCCACTCCATTTCCAAAAGAAAGTTACCTTATGACCCTACAATCATCCTGTGAAATTTTCATCGGAATCTGACAGTAATTGTGGACTTTATCAGGATTGTTTTGAATGAAAATCAATAAGGCCCCTTTTCCTGTGTTTTCTGATGGATTAATTTCATTCCAAAAGGAACTTTCCTTACAACCCTACAATTGTCCTGTGAAATTTTAAAGATTAAAATTTGATAATGATTGTGATCTTCATCACATACACAAGAATGTTTTGAATGATAATCTGTAAGGCCCCTTTTCCTGTGTTTCGATTGCCACAATTATTCCATGTATCTTTGAAGAGAATCCGATAAAACTGTTGAGTTTGTGTTAACAAAGATATTAAAATCAAGTTCTCATAAGGCCCCTTTTCACATGATACTTGATGGATTGCACCCAGTTCTGATAAGAACCATTTAAGTGATTGTACAATCATTCTGTGAAATTTTGAAGTGAATCCGGTGAAATCAAGGGACATCATTGTGTTAACCAGAATATTTAAGAAAGTTTTTCATAAGGTCCCTTTTTAGGAGACACTTGCCATAATCAGATCCACTGTCAAAATCAACAATTGTAATGATGGTACAATCAATCTGTGTAATCTGTGGAATTTATTGTGTTAATGAGTTTATGGTGAGATCTTCATAGGGCCCCTTTTCCCATGATACTTTACAGAACAAACCAAATTTCAAAAGGAACAATTCTAATGAAGGTACAATCATTCTGTAAAAGTTAAAGAGAATCAATGAAAACAGTGGACTAAATTGTGTCAAGAATTTTTGTAATAAAATTTTCATAAGGCCCCTTTTCCTGTGAAACTTAACAAATCAGACCCAATGTACAAAGGAACAATCCTAATGATAGATAGTTTAAAGAAAATGATAAAGACTGAGGTTTTCATTGTGATAATGATGTTTTGTCGTAAAATTTTCATAATTCCCTTTTCTTGTGTCACTTAACCGATCAGACCCAATTTACAAAGGAACAATTCAAATGATGGTACAATCATTCTATTAAAGTTTGAAGAGATTCTGATAAAGACTGAGGATATTCTTGTGTTAATGAGGATTTGGTAATAATTTTCATACAGCCCCTTTTCCTATGATACTAAACAGATCAGACCAAATTCGGAAAGAAACAATCCTAATGTTGGTACAAACATTCTGTGAAAGTTTGAACAGAATCCGATGAAAACTGCGGACTTTATTTTGGTGTAAAGATTTTAAAATAAAATTATCATAAGTCTCCTTTTCCTGTGATACTTGAAGGATCAGGTCTCATGTCAGCATCAACAATCGTATTTATTGTACCATGATTCAGTGAAGGTTTGAAGGAAATCCAATGAAAGCTCTGGACTTGGTTACAAGGATTATAGATAAAATTCTCAAAAGGCCCCATTTCCCATGATAATAGACAGATCAGGCCTAATTAGAAAAGAAAGAATCCTCATGATGGAACAATAATTCTGTGAAAGTTTCAACAAAATCTGATCAAAGCTGTGGGCTTCATTGTGTTAATAGGGATTTTTAATTGAATTCTCATATAGCCATCATTTGGGCCAGTAGAGCTAAAAAAACACCTAAGGCACATTTCTGCCAAATTTAGTTTGAATTGGTCCAATATTTTGGGAGATTTTCAAAAAAAATCCATCTTTATTGCTATATACACCCATCCTTTCCTGTGGTTCCAGCCCTGAGGTTCAGAGGATAATGATTTTAGCAATTTTTAAAGTGGTTAATATTCTGATGTTTCATACAAAATATCAAGGCTCTAAGCCTTCTAGGTCAGGAGATGATTTTAGAAGATTATTTAAAAATTTCATTTTTGTTGCCATAAAAACCAGAGATTTCAATTCTTTTAGCTAATTTTATACGGGGCCACTAAATGAACATTTCTGCCAAGTTGGGTTGAAATTGGTACAATAGTTTTGGAGTAGATGTTCATGAATCCTTATTTCTTTTTTAAACACCCCCGGGCAACCAGAGTTTTCAACTCTTTCAGCTGTTTTTTAAGGGGATCACCTATATAAAATTTCAGCCAAATTTGGTTGAAATTGGCCCAGTGGCTTGGGAGATGTTTGAAGGAAAAGTTGACTGAAGACCAACGCCGGACCAACAAAAGGTGATCACAATCGCTCACAGTGAGCTAAAGAGGCTAGGGTTTTTTCAAGCAAATTTGCACCTTACTGATTTTTCAGCATATTGAAGACCCTAAAACATTATTGTTCCACCTTTTTTCCCCCTTGTACTAACTTTTTAATCCTTGCCCTAAATACAGAAATGTGAATCAAGCCAAACTGTTGTTCATGACTAGAAGATATTTTTTTGATGTACCCAATCTTGCAGCATTTTGGGGTCCCAATGGGAGATAACTCCAAGGCTTTATGATATAATATACAAAATATCAAAGCCCTTCACCTAATCATTTTAGAGAAGAATTTGCAAAGACTTTCTCCTTTGATCCTATGTATAGTGAAGATCCAACCACATTGAGCTAATTTCAAGAATACGGTAATTCTTTGAAGTACTTAAGTAGAGGGTCAATAGGCATTAACCCTTGTCATGCTTAACCCGGAATATTCCGGTATTGGCAGGAGGTGAAGACTAAGATCAGACTGCACTTATGTGCAGGCTGATCTTAGTCTACACTTCCTGCTTGTACTTTTCCTATCAGAGTTGTTTATGAAGTAGATTCCTTAAAGATTTATAAATTTTTGAACAACAAGTTCTATCAGTGCTTTCAGCCCTTTGATTATACAGCGATTCAGTAAGTTAATTTATACAGCATGACAAGGGTTAATACATACCAAATATCAAAGCTCTAGGCCTAATGGTTTAGAAAAAGAACATTTTCTACGATATCCTTCATTGCTTTTTCTGGGATTGCACAGAAAAGGGCTTATTTTCAGAACATAGTAATTCTATGAAGTATTTCAGTACAGGGTCAATAGGTATTATTTCACACTCAACATTAGAGCCCTAGGCCTTATGTTTTGATATATGATGATTTGTATAAAATATCAATGCTCTAGGCCTTATCGTTAGATTTTTTTAGGTTCCGTTTTTTTGTAAAATCAGGGATCACATAGAAAAGGGCTAATTTTCAGAATATGGTAATTCTTTGAAGTATTTTTGTAGAGGGTCAATAGATGATATTTTATATCAAATATCAAGCTCTAGGTCTTATGGTTTGGGAGAAAATTTTTAATGTTTTCCATCTTTAGTTCTATGAAAAACAAGAACCATGTCGGACATGGCCATTCCCCGCCATAAAAGCTTGATAGTAAACTGAAGCTAGTTAGATTTAGGCTTCTTGTACACTGCATTTCTTCTCAATGAGTTCCATAATAGCTATTATGCTTTCAGAGATATGCTCAGGACAAAATCTAAGTCTTTAAAACAACAAAGGGCAATAACTCAAAAAATATGCAAGCAAGAGTTGCTTTTGTGCACTGCACTTCTCCTCAACGATATCTATCCACCTATGAAGTTTCAAGTTAATAGCCATTATACTTTCAGAGATATGCTCCGGACAAAATCTTAGTCTTTAAAACAACAAAGGGCAAAAAACTCCAAAATTATGCAAGCAAGAGTTGTTGTTTTTGTGCACTGCACTTCTCCTTGACGAGATCTATCCACCTATGAAGTTTCAAGTTCTTAGCTATTATACTTTCAGAAATATGCCCCGGATAAAATCATAGTCTTTAAAACAACAAAGGGCAATAACTCCAAAATTATGCAAGCAAGAGTTGTTGTTTCTGTGCACTGCACTTCTCCTTGACGAGAACTATCCACCAATGAAGTTTCAAATTATTAGCTAGTATACTTTCAGAAATATGCCCCGGACAAAATCAGTCTTTAAAACAACAAAGGGCAATAACTCCAAAATTATGCAAGCAAGAGTTGTTGTTTTTGTGCACTGCACTTCTCCTTGACGAGAACTATCCACCAATGAAGTTTCAAATTATTAGCTATTAGCTATTATACTTTAAGAAATATGCCCCGGACAAAATCAGTCTTTAAAACAACAAAGGGCAATAACTCCAAAATTATGCAAGCAAGAGTTATGGTTCTTGTGCACCGACTTCTCCTCAACAAGATCTATCCACATGTGAAGTTTCAAAATAATAGCTATTATACTTTCAGAGATATGCTCCGGATAAAATCAGTCTTTAAAACAATAAAGGGCAATAACTCCAAAATTATGCAAGCAAGAGTTGTGGTTCTTGTGCACTGCACTTCACCTCAATGAGATCTATGACGTATGAAGTTTCAAGTTGATAGCAATTATACTTTCATAGATATGCTCTGGACGGTTTAGTGACGGAAGGATGGAATGACGGAAGGACAGAATGACGGACAGAGACCATTACTATATCCCCTTCGCCGAAACGGCGGGGGATAATAAAGATCGCTCAGAAAAGGGCTAATTTTCAGAATACTGTAATTATTTGAAGTATTTTGGTATAGGTGTAATAGATGATGATTTGTACCAAATTTCAAAGCTCTAGGCCTTACAGCTTTGGAGGAGAAAATCTTTTAAGTTTTTTCACTCCATTGCCATGGCAACCAGAGATCTTCATTGATTTCAATTCTTTGGAGTATTTTGGAAGAGCATGACCTAAGAATCATGTCTGTGAAATTTTATTGAAATTCTATGGTTAGTTTAGGAGGAGAAGAGTTTTTTGTAATTGTGAATGGATGGACAGACAGATGGATAGACTGACGGACAGATGGCGGGACGTCGGACAATGACTGCTCACATTAGCTCACCCAGAGCACTTTGTGCCCAGGTGAGCTAAAAAGAGAAAAGTTAACTGACTATTACTGCAATAGGTCACCATGAATCTCTGTCAGGCGACCTAAAAAGAGGGCCAGGAGGTGATGCCACCTGCAAAATTTGATATCTCTAGCCTAATGGTTTGTTACCAGAAGATTTTGATGATTTTCTTTATTGTTTCAATTGAAAACAAGCGTGTGCCTAGGCTGAACACAAATGTAACCCAAGGGGCATTATAATGTCAACTTTTTTTAACCCTTACTTGGTGATGATGCATACAAAACAAGAGCACTGCCTATGGGTGCCTATGCTCGGCTTTTGGGTGCTGGAAAGTGGATAAAATGCATCTAGTTATCCCCCTTGATAGTATAGGTTGCTTTTTTGATAGTGAACAAGTTTCAAGTGAATGCCTTCAATAGAACCAGAGATAGCACAACATGTCAAAGATTTCGCATGACAACAACAGCATCGACACGAAGGCTATCACAATACCTCAGGTTTTCTCAGAAAACAGCTGGGCTAAAAATATGACGGATCGATAATTTAAAATTTTTAAGAAGATTTTAAAGATTTCATTATTTGTTTTCCTTCTTTGTTTCTGGGTGGAATACAGTGTGCTCTGGCACTGCCCAAGTGGGATCCCAAGGGCATTTTTTTAATAAATTTACTTAAAGATTCACCAGATGATGGTTCATGCAGCATAATAAATCTTTATGATTTTGGTTAATCCAGATTCAAAAAAAAGTTCTTTTTTGTTTAAATGTAGAAATATTTCAACATTTTTTTTGCCATGTCAATCAGAAATTGGTAGAGCTTCACCAAATGAACATCACTGCCATTATTTCAGGCAGAGAAGATTTTTAACAAGAAGATGAGACAGGCAGCCAATGGCTAGTGAGTGATCACAATAGCTCACCTTGAGCACAAAGTGCCAAGGTGAGCTTACCAAGTTACATATTGAAACAAGGAACAAAACAATCATTGTTACATTTTAATGTAGCACAGAATTACAAAAATGACAGATTTCACTATGACTTAACCTCTGCAATTTTCGATTCCTCACAATAGGATTTTTTTCAAAATACCACAATATCCAATTAAAAGTCTGTCAAATGCAAGTGAATAGACCAATAAATCAATCATTTTGACAAGATACACAAATATTGACTTCTGAAGTTTATGTAGAACTTTTTAATGATATGTCTTCATTTTCCAACCTAATGTTGTTTTGATAAAATCTGATAAATTGTCTTTGCAGCAAATGATGCTTTAAATGATGAATGTTTGAAGTCAATCCAAAAAACGATTTACGAACAATTTCCTTCATTTTCACCAGAAGTGAACTTTGAACTCAGGCATTTATGATAAGCATTTTTTGTGTTTGGTAACTTACTCAGTTTAACTACAACTTATTCAAGCTGTTATTATGACAATAAAATTACTAATCATCCATTGTATTTCTATAGCAAGTAAATGACCATAAATTTGCCAAGAAACTTTGTTTCACCAATTCCCACTAAATGACTGTTTTAGAAGCCCCCATGAAGAAAAGCTTTGGAAAACATTGTGGAAAATGAAGAAATTGCTTGTCAAAAAGATTCCAAAATTTCAAATGCCTGAAATTGTAGTCAGCAACTACTTTCAATTTGGATCAGTCTAAAATTGTGCAGTCTGGTAATGGCTTAAAATCCAATTGGAAATTCCTCATGAAATTTAATGGTTCGGGCGAGTAATCTATCACTCACTCTGAACTATTATTTGTAGGTTGCAACTTCTCACATTTCACCTGGTGGAGCCTTGCATTAGTATCAGAAATGCCTGTTTTGAGCTATTGCCTAATTAGTTCTATTTTCATTTTTTCTGCAAGGACATAACGAGTTTTTTCAGCAAGAATTTGGTCAATTTGTGCAAGCTTTATTTGCTTTTATGGTCAGTTCAAATTCAATCAATGGATTGCTTAAGCCAATCAAAAGATTGACCAATGAATTAGCAACTCATTAATTTACCTAAGAAATGAAATGTTGGACTTGCATGCCAAAATTTGTGTAGGTTGGTGACTTAAAAACAGCTTACTCAAGGGTTTAGCCAGACATATTTAGGATATACATTATTGGTTTTGTTTGTTTATGTCCCCCAAAATAAATCAGCATATCTATATTTTCAAATATCTCATGCCAGATGCTATGGCAGAGTTTGAGTAGGTGTAGCCAGTAATCTGTCACATAAAAAGCTGGAGTCACAGAAAGCATTAATTTTAATCAATTGACTCTCACTAAACATCATCTACTGCACTAATTTCAATGCTTTCTCTAATCTATGTTTTCACATATATTCTCATACTTTTTAGCCCTTCACTTCTTGTCTGAAGATCTCTTGCCATTAATTGATTAAAAGGAGAAAGACATGGTGGAGTCTAACAGCTACCCAAACAATCCCTCATTCTGGCCCCATCCAAGAAAAGGGTCTTGGAAAATATTGTGGAAAAATAAAGAAATTGCTAGTAACAAGCAATTTCTAAATTATCCACAATGTTTTCTATTCCATGAAATTGTTGTTTGCTATTTCTTTCAATTCAGACCAGTCTAAAATTATCTCACAGGTTAACTTTGGATGAATAGGATCTTTTTTTTATTATCTAGAATGAGATTTCTAACCCAGTTTGTATAAGATATCTAAACCTGCCAGATATTGTAGTAAAGAAAAAATAATATTTGAAGCCTTAGTTCACCTTAAACAAATTTCGGCTCATCAATTAAATCATGAACTTAAGTCTATTTACAAATGTTTACACATGATTTTGTCAAAACTTAACCCGTTCCCACATGATTCCTCTTTTTTACACCCATTGAGAAAAATGATGTTGAAAACAATGTGGAAAATGAAGACATTGCTTGTTACAAGCAGTTTCTTCATTCTCTGCGATAATTTCTACCTAGAAAGTTGAAAAAATATAAATTTCATCAACTTTTCATTGTTGACTGCAACTCCTTTCATTTTTGACAAGTCTAAAATTTTGCCATCTGGTAATGGGTTAAAGCATAGCTTCAGACATAGGTAATGAAATGTATTTCTGAAATTTATGATTTGTCTATCCAACCAAATGTTGTTTGTACACCTTGGAATCATATCAATGAGAAAAATCCAATGTGTAGATCTACAACAAAGAGATTGGAAGAGAAATAACAGACTTGGACCATTATCAAATCCTTTTTTCTGAAGCTCCGTAAAACAGGTTTTTCTATGAGGTTGTCTGTTCCAATTCTCCAGGAGGGGCATCCTGTTCCTCATCATTATAAATATTTTCAGCCTGAAAAACATAACAAATTTTCCTTATCACAGCGGTGCAAAGTTCACAAATTAATGTTCAAGAATGAGAGCTTTGCTATGTACAATATGACTTGTGTTATACCATTCTCACATAATCCCTCTTTTTAAGACTCTTAGAAATACAGTCCAGAAAAAAGAAGATGTGTTTGTGAAACACAATGCCCCTGCAACAGGACTAAACATGACCTTGACATGAGGAGATGCGTATTATGGAGATGTATCATCATGCCAAATATGAGCTTTGTATCTTGAATAGGCTAGTACAGAGCTACAGATAAATTTTCATGTTAAAGGGTTTTTACCCCCTAAAATTTGCAGTAATGCTGATTTATAAAAAACAATGCTGAAAATATAGGAAAACATGAATTTAAGACATTTATAGTCCTACCTTGTTTTTATTAGGGTCCAACATTCAGAAGTTATGAAAAACATCTATACAGCTTTAATTTTGTTCTTGAAATCTCATGTCTAGTCCCAGTTTAGTAAGAGATTTTTGAAGTTCTGACACTATAGTGTGTGCTTTTCCATCGTCTAATTCTACATTAGCTAAAAATTTAGTAACTGGTTCTCCATCTTTGACATAATGCATACACACTGAAAGATGTTTGTGGATAGCTATGTCTGTACTCTCATCTATCATAATTGCAAAAAAATCACAGTCTTTGATATCATGAATAATTTCTTTCTGGAAAATATTGCTTATACACATCTGAATGTCTGTGCTAGTATCCCAGCTTAAATTTTGATGATCAATTGTTGCCCCATTTGAATCAAACTGTTTATTTGGGATGAAGGTGTTTCAGAATTAGCAGCTTAAAAACAGTACGAAACAAGTTTTTATCAGTCAAACTAACAGAACTGTCATCCTCCTCACCAGAATCTGATAACTGGACATTTGAGGACCAACTACTTTTAGATAGTTCATACTCCGCATGCTGGTGTTCTTTGGATTCAATATGACGTTTGATACTGTTAATTTGGAAATTTGAGGAGCCCTCTTCAGCCCAAATAGTTCTTACTTTTTTCTCACAAATGTGACATTTTAATAAATTGTTATTCCCTTCGCCGATAATCTGAAGCCATTGGAATCGGGATTTACAGCTGTCTACCGTTTTGACGGACACCGAGTCACCCCCGTGTTTCTTGGTCGAAATTTCACAAGAATCAACTGACGAATTAATAATCTCGGTCAAGATAAGTTGAACAATGATTTTTGGCACATCTTCCTCCGACCTTTTGAAAAATTTGAAAAGGCTGGGCGTTTCAGCATCAGTTTTTCGTTTGGAAATTCGCCCCGGTTTAGATGCCATTTCGCTTAGGAATATTTGGCCCCGCTTCAGTAATTATTCGATTACGAAGTAATAAAAAAGACGGGTACCAGTACTAGACGCGTTTGATTAGTTCTATCTAGGAATAAAGAATAATGTTCGGATGCCGCCCGGAACGAAAATACGCGATGGATTTACTCGAAATGCTGATTGTTTATTTGGAATGCGTTTTTTAACCCCCTAAATATTTTTCAAATGCGTTTTTATTGATTTTAAATACGTTTTTACGCAAAAACGCATCTTATCTGTAGCTCTGTAGTAGTAATTGGCAATTTTAAGTTTTGCAGACAGATCTTTAGACAGAAAGACTGAATGACGGACAGACTGAAGGACTGACAGAGGGTAAAACAATATTCCCCCAATCTTAAGATGAGGGGGGATAAAAATTCTATCAATTTAAAACATACCTGAATTCAGACAAGTCTATAATTTCATTGTTAGGTAATGGGTTAAGAAACACGAGAAATAGGTTGTCGAGGGACATCATGTTGAACCCGATGGTTTGTACAGAGAATGTGGTGCATAGAATTTTTTTAAGTGAGACCTTTGACTTCGAACTTTTCGCATGGCACTAGCACTCAACATGTAGACCAATTGTGCCAAGTTATTTTCAAATCCATCCATGAATGTAGTAGTTGAACTCCTGACAAAATTAGAGACGGACCGACGCACATACTATCGCACACAATAACACGAAAGTGAAATTATGTTTTGCTGACCGCATACGGGCTTGACAAAAACAGTCATTTAGGGCAGCGTATGCATGTTTGACTTTAGGAGGAGACATTTAGAAAGGATTATTGAATACCTCTGACACAATCCTGCTTTTTACTTTAAGTGTTGACAGGACTTGTTACAATAGTGTCTCAGTGAGAAGATTAAGAATATGCCAAAACATGAGGTTGTGAGAAAACATGCCATTATAAGCAAGTAAGTTCTCTGGTTTAGCCCATTGTACTTTTACATGTGGAATCCTGGTTATATTTTCACCAAGTTGTCTAAATCAAAATCTTGTCTTTGTAGTTTATAAAGAAGGTTCTAACATTGGCCAAAGTATATTTCCCATCAAATCAGAGCCCTTGATACAAAATTTTCAATTATATTTGGCTATTAGACTGGTTGGCAATTACCAACCCTGGTTTTATAACCAATTCCCACTCAAAACCTTTTGTTAATCTTCTGGAAAAAAAAAAAGATGTGAAAACATTGTCGACAATGAAAAAGTTGCTTGCCGGGGTATACTTCAGTTCTGACCCTTGTTTGACTAGAAATGTGTCACAGACACGGATTCTCCCTAATAATTTGCTGGCTTAGTGTAAAAATATCATAAGTGTCCATATAAAATACAGACACTTATGATATTTTTACACTAAGCGAACAAATTGCTTGTCACAAGACTGAGAGTATCCAGCATATCTTAATGCATCACACTAGTACTCTTCAAGGCAAACAATCGAGCTAAGTAATTTTGAAATCTACCAATAGATGTAGAAGATATGCTCCTGACAAGTATAGAACACACATTTACATGCACACAAACACACCCACTGTCCCACCCCTCTACACACAAACTCACAGTGATAACTCTATATTCCAATCGCCATTAGCCCATTACCAAAAGTCTTAAACTGGTCCAAATTGGAAAGTTGCAGATGACAATTTCAATGGTGGAATTAGGAAATCTTTGTCTTTTAGGATTGAAAACATATCAGACATTGAAGAAATTGCTTGTTACAAGCAATTCTTCATTTTCCACAATGTTTTCTAAAGCTTTTTTTTGGAGATGCATAAAAGAGCCGGATTGTGTGGGATTGAGTTAAATGGTTGGGTAGAAAAATGAAATTTATGGTTGCGGAATAAAATGCCATTAAAAATATTGCTAAAAGATGCATGGACAGAGGTAAACCAGTCTATCCCCTCTTCTATCAAAGTGAGGGTATAATAAAATTAATATTAGCCTTCTTCAAGGGTGCCGTAACAAATCTACTTACCATTTGCCAAACTTGCATGATATTGTCTTCTGATACTGAACAAATTACCCAGGGTTCATTGGGGTTCCAAGAAAAGTCAGATATTTTGGCTGTGTGGCCTCCATGTATAAACTACAAATAAGTAACAGATTGTGTTAAGAGATGTAGTACAATCCCAATCAGTTTTCATATGTAATCCTTGTTAACCTCTTCCCACACAATGATGCTGTTTGACACCCTAAAGAAAGAAAGCTTTGGAAACCATTATTGAAAATGAAGATATTGCTTGTGGCAAATAAATCTGGTCACTAAAATCTTTGAACTTTATCTGGAGAAGCATTTCAAAGTTATCACTGTTCTAAAATAGTCTAGTCTGTTTGTGTAAAATTCATTTGCTAACTTAGATGAAAAGGTATTTACAAAATATTCACTGTTCATCAACTAGATGGTTGTGCAAGGACAACTGTTGTAGAGCCAGCAAAGTTTTGACAATGAACTTGACCTTGACCATCAATTTTAGTGTTTGACCTTGAGCTTTGACCTTGAACTTGAAGCTATCCAAAAAATTTTTTCAAATGGCACATCTACTCATGATGGAGAATAATTGTGCCAATTCATTATGAAATCCATCCATAATTGTAGGAGAAATGCTTTTGAGAATCACAGTTTTAGTGTTTTACCTTGAGCTGTGACCTTGACATAAGAACTATCCCCCAAAAATTCTTTCAAATGGCACATCTACTCATGATGGAGAATAATTGTGCCAAGTTATTTTGAAATCCATCCATAAATGTAGGGGTATTTGTCCGGACAAACACAATTATAGTGTTTGACCTTGAGCTGTGACCTTGACATTAGAACTATCCCAAAAATTCTTTCATATGGCACATCTAATCATGATGAATAATAAATGCTCCATGTTATTTTGAAATCAATCCATAAATGTAGAAGTAATTGTCCTGACAAATTTGGACGGACTAACAGACTAATGTACTAACGCACATACACTGACTAGTCATAGTAACAATTAGGTCTCCCTCACTGCAAGTAGGCTTGACAAAAATGGACATAAGTCATGACAATAACAGCCATGTTTTTCAAGCAATCAAATTTATATCTAGGAATCTGACAAAGTCACCTGATGATCATTCGTGCAATATATGGTTGAAATCCCTCAATAGGGTTCTCAGAAAAACATTTTCCAAATTTTTAGAATATATTCCATATGTGGAAATTAGTTCTCCCCATCTGAAAAGCCATGACTTTTATCCAATCAAATTCATTTTAGAAATCTAATAAAGGGTTGAGAAAGTATAATTCCTGTGAAATTTGGTTGAAATCAATCAGATGGTTTCTGAGAAAAAAAGATATTTAAAGTCATCACTATAAACAATGAATGGAAATTGCCTTTACAACCACTTTTTTCATCTGATCAAAATTCTTAAAAGGAATCTGATTAAGGATCACCCAAGGATGATGACTGTAAAATTTGGTTGAAATCAATCAAATGGTTTGTAAGATGTTTAAAGGTTTCACCATATATGGAAATTAAAGCTATGTTTCATCTGATCAAACTTCTTTGAAGAGTCACCTAATCATTCCTGTAAAATTTGGTTCAAAAACATCCAATGGTTTTTGAGAAGATATTAAAGGGTTTCACCAAATATGGAAATTAGCCAGGCCCATCAATACCTTGTTTTACATATGATCAAACTTCTTTGAAAGAATCTGATAAAGGGTGACCGAAGGATCATTCCTGCAAAAATTTGGTTGAAATCATCAACTGGTTTGCAAATAGAAGATTTGCAAAGGTTTCCCCATTATAAAAAAATATCCAAACCCCTTAAAGCCATTGTTTATCATCTGATCAAAATTCTCTAAAGAATCTGAAAGGGTCACCCAAGGATAATTCTTGTAAAATTTGGTCAAAATCCATCTAATGGCTTCTGAGAAAAAGATTTCTAAAGGTTTCAACATATATGGAAATAGCCCCGCCAATCAAATTCATGGTTTTTCATCTGTTCAAAATTCAGATAAAGGGTCACCCAAAGTTAAATCCTGTAAAATTTGTTGAAATCCATCGACTGGTTTGTGAGAGGAAGATTTTAAAAGATTTCACCATATATGGTATTAGCCACGTCCATTAGTACCTTGTTTTACATCTGATCAAATTTCTTAAAGGAATCTGATAAAGGGTCACTACAGGATCATTTCATTGAATTCCATTTTATACTTTCTGAGAAGGGGTTTTAAGAGTTAAAGTTGACAGACGGGCAAGGACAAGATGGACATATTGCCATGACCATAGCTTTGCTGGCAAAAGGCCAATGGAGCTAAACAGCATTTATTTGTAAAATCAATAAAAGGTAGGGTAGATATACCTTTTTGAATGTAGAATGTCCACCACAATTATGTAAGCAAAATGTATTAAAGAGTCTGTAAAAACTGCATTTTTGAGATAGAAAATAATGCGAGGAAATAAATATTAACTTTAAATCCTTTAACCCCTCACCGAACAACCAAATTTCTGACTGGTCCAAGAAGAAAGAAATTGCAAACAACAATTCATATTTAGAAAAAAAAATTGCCTAATTGGCAAAAAACATTGTGGGAAATGAAGAAACAATTTGTATTTCTATCCCAAATGTTCTCCAAAGTTTCTGCCAAAGTCATTGCCATTTTTTAACATTGTTGCCGTTGATGTCATGCGACGTTGATATCATTATTATCTGTTATTGTTTAAAATGGTATTCTTTGAATAAAGGTTTCTTTACCAAAACTACTCAGGAAATAAAAATTTATCTTGATGTTTGATCTCTATTTTTCATTGTCACCACAATTATGGGAAGTTTTCATTCTTGTGCAATATAAGAATAGCAATCTTTCACCTGGAGTATAATTTGCTTTTTTTCCCCTTTCCCCCAACCACAATCGATTTTCACCCCATGGCAGGCTTGTCAGACGTGGGCTTTTCATGGGCTGTGACCATTTATCAAGGCCACTTGCTTTCTATTCCCGAATATTACTAATTTTTAAATACAAGATACTATAAGTTGTCACTCTGCTATTCAATTGAATGTGGACAAGTCATGAATTTCATTGTCTGATAATGGTATGATAAACCTTAACAACTTACCAGCAATTCTGGTGGTCCGTCTTCTGCATCTTCTGCAGCCTGTTCCTCTCCGATCTTACTCAAATCCCATACATGTAGTCGACGATCTGTTCCACTTGAAGCTAGAATAGTCTCGTTGTGGGGGGACCACTGCACCTGTAGTGGCAATATCAATGAGAAATTTGACCCATTTTGAGGCAAACTGTTAAGCATCTGCTACTTTGCCTCACTCCCTGTGAGAAGGCTATCATTTGTGCTTTAACCCTTTCCTGTTTAATCCCCGGTTTTTACATCCCTGTGTTTTTATACTTGAGAATTTGATTTGTTTTGAATGGGGTTTAACGCCCCTTTTAACAATCTTTCAGTTATATTGCGGCGGCTGGAGCACCTAACAATAGATTCCTGGTATTTCTCGCACCAGTACTACCACTACACCCTTTCCTAGCCTCCAGCTGCTATCCCACATAGGCTTACGATTATCTGCCCATTGGTGGTAGACAAATGTCGGAAAGAGTATTGCCGCCGTCGGGGATCGAACCCGGGACCCTTTGAATGGAATGATAGTCCGACTATACTTGAGAAAACATTGTGGAAAAAGAAGAAATTGCTTGTTTCAAGCAGTTTCTTTTTTTCCACAATATTTTTTACCCTACAGAATGATTATTTTTTATATGAAATCAAATTTAAATTATTGTCTGCAAAACCTTTGAATTTGGACCAGTCTAAAATTTCTGAAAACCGGAAAGGGTTAACACAATATACAAATTAGATTTTAAAATATGACATTGTAATCCTAGCTGAATCAGATAAGTGGCAGTCATTATTTTGAACAAAACTAACTGAATCTTTACTGTTGAAAGGTTAACCATATCTGTGATTTTAATTAGGTAAAATGACATAACTTAAATGGCAAATCAGTGAACAATTGAATGGTAAAAAAGCAAAGATATCAGACTTAAAAATACTTATAGGGTATTGCATAAAAATTATTTTCAAAACAGGTTAAAATGAACTATGAAAGAGAAGGATTGCATGAACGTTTCAAGCTGATCCAAATTAATTCAGACAGTAGCCACTGTGCTCTCCACATTGGGTCCAGAGTTTAAGCCCTGGCTCAGCTAACATTTTACCATTTGACAAAAGCCATTGTAAAAAGCATCTTTTGTCATTCACTGATCGGAAATTAATAAGTATTTTGCATAACTTTGGTAAGAAGCTGTAGGCTTGAATATCTTGGTTGTACTGGACCGTGAAGTGACAGGAAGCCGAGATATTGAGATACAGTTGAAAACTGGAATTAACCCGAAAACAGTCATGACATTTTCTATCTGGATGCAATACTTACTTGGAAGATTTCATCTTTATGAGATTCAAAAGAATGCAGTTTCAGCTTTAAGTTTCTGAGATCCCACAATGCAACAGTCTGAAATTAAAAGAAAAATTCCAAAATGTAATTTCAAGGAAATAATTTACAGCATTCAGCTCTGTATTTATAATCAGGATAATGGAAATATATGAACTGTCAAAATTTTGTTGCTATTTTTAAGAAAGTCTTAATAGCTTTGCAGTAGTAGCCATCTTTAAACTTGTAGCAAAAAAATAAGAGCACAATATATAGGTGCCAACCCTAGACTGTTCTAGCGCTTGATAGGGGTAAAACTTCAAAGTCAAAAAGGGACATATTTTGTTCAAAGGTATGTTTAAAGTTATGTCCCTAGTTGGTATATATTTCTCTTTTGTTAGAAAACATATACTGAATGCGATCAGAAATACCAGAGATATTATAAAGTGTCAAAATTTTCAGACAATGAAGCTGTCTCACTCATCTGACTTGCATTCTTACCTACTTAAGAATATAAGTTTTAGAAATCATGAGGAGAAATCAACAATTTGATTGTTAGAAGCAAAATTTTCTCAATGATTTCTACCCAATATAATTTGAAACAATTGTTGAATATTATTTTAGAAACATTTTCATTTTGGGCCAGTCTAAAAATTTGTTGCCATGACAATAAGTTGTTTTAAGCAAAACAATCACACCTTTTTACACCTCTCAAGAAAAAAATTCAGGAAACATTGTTTAATATAAGAAATTGCTTGTCACAAGTTTTTCATTCAATTTCCGGAATGTTTACTACCCCAAAAGACAGAATTCTTAAAATTTCATCTAATCGAAATTGTTTTCTCCAACTTCTTTGAATTTTGACAGGTCTAAAATTTGTGACATATTCATTTTAGAAACCTCTCGATTAAGCTTCCTGGAGAATACACCAATACTTGCCCTGAATGCGTGGGCCAACCAAAGAACCACAATTGATAGACACTCAGGAATTATTTTTCATACACGTTACCTTTGGATCATGGAGGCAATCCTTTGCCACTGTAACATAGACACCACCATGAAATGCATATCAACTTCACATAAATAATATGCTTTACAGCAGCACAAAACCTTTTGAAATTTTTACTGCTACAAGATACAATTGTCAAGGGGCAATTGCTTGAGGAAAATTTAACCCTTGTCATGCGGAACCTGGAATATTACTGTTTTTGCAGGAGGTGTTGACTAAGATCGGACTGCACATATATGCAGGCTGATCTTAGTCTGCACCTCCTGCTTGTACTTTTCCTGCCACAGCAAGAACTTGATTTCTAAAAGAAATATTGATTTTTGAACAACTTCTATCAGTGTTTTCAGCCCTTTGATTTGACAGCAGTTCAGTAAAGAAATTTCTACAGCATGGCAAGGGTATAGTGTCTGCTGGCAAACTAGAGTTGAACAAGTCAGCATAGAAATTCTACACTCCTGCTGTTGTGCTACTGAATGAACTACCAAGAAAGAAGCAAAGTCAAAGATAAGACAGCATGTACATGCAGGCTTACCTCTATCTCATCACTTGTCAATTCTATTCATAGATCGAGTAATAATGATATCAATTTTCAAAGTGTAAAATTCATTTTTTGACCTTCCTTTGATTTGCTCATCTAGATATTTCCAATGAGTACACACAACAGAGGGTTTGGAAGAGAAATAAAAGAAATAGTATTGATATATTTTTGCCAATTTTCTACAGCACTGCAATTGACATGCTCTTAGTGCGCCATTTCAAACGGCAAATTTACAGATTGATTGTCACGCCCATGAACTCTGCCGACTGAGCTGTGACAGAAAGTTCTAATTTGAATCAATATCATTTTGCAAATTTATGGTCAAGAATATGTAACAAACAAGTAAAATGGTTGTTTGGCAACCTAAATGTTGTAACTACAGCTTTAGTTTTGCATTTAAGGTGCAAAATCAACAAAAATAATTCACATTAATGTCAGCCAATGTTGGAGGTTAAAGTTCACTACTGGTTTATGAAATGAATCAATTGATAGGTCGATTGATTCTTTTGTTCTTTAAAAGCCCCGATCTGTCAGGTGGACGCTCTCAAAACTTATTTCAGAAATCTTGTAGCTTTCAATACATGTAAACTCACTCATTTTATGTTTGAGGAAGACTTTCAATATTTGTCAACTGTTTCCTAGCCTAAAATTAACACCCATCTCCTTTCTTTTGATGGGGGTAATTACAATTCTTTTACAATGCAATTATACAATGACAAAATTTAAGACTGGGTTTTTCAGGAAAGAAATTAAGGAATTGCTTCATTTACAATAATGCTTTCCAAACTTTTCTGTGAAGCTAATAAACAGCAAGATAGTGTGGGAATAGGGTAAAATCATATTTTCAGTTTACTACTTTCTGCAGATCTTGTTTTAATCTAAAATTTCATTAACTTTTAATTGTTGTCTTTAACTCCAATTAATTTGGTCAGGTCTAAAATTTTGTCATCTGGTACAATCTTAAAACAACTGTTCAGTTGTCAACTAGTTTGTCTGCAACTCCTTTCAATTTGGTTTTGTTTGAATGGGGTTTAACGCCGCTTTTAACAATCTTTCAGTTATATCGCGGCGGCTGGAGCACCTAACAATGGATTCCTGGTATTTCTCGCACCAGTACTACCACTACACCCTTTCCTAGCCTCCAGCTGCTATCCCACATAGGCTTACGATTATCTGCCCATTGGTGGAAGACAAATGTCGGAAAGAGTATTGCCGCCGTCGGGGATCGAACCCGGGACCCTTTGAATGATAGTCCGACGCGCTACCAACTGCGCTATGACGGCGGTCTCCTTTCAATTTGGACGGGTCTAAACTATTGGCTTCTGGCAATTGGTTATAACAACTGTTTAGTAGAAGAAAGCACTGACCTTGTCAGCAGATCCAGTTGCCAGGATAAATTCGCTGTAAGGGTTGAAGGATAGACAGTTTACTTCTGCTGTATGGGCATCAACTGTATGGCTTGGTTTACTTGTATTTTTTGATCGGGTATCCCAACTGTCAATTTAAAAACAATTTTGTAACAAGAGGGCCGTTGGCCCTGGGGCGCTCACCTGAGATTTTTCTTTCAACACTCTGATTTCATGTTAAGGTTAGGATTATGATACAAGTGGGCCATACTTCCATATATAGACTATGTACCGAGAGATCCAAAAGTCTAAATTACAAATTCCAAGGCTTAAGGGCAAATTTGAAAGAAGGAAAAAACTTTGTTCTCCTCCTGGATCCATGGGTAATAATTTCAGAAATAAGAAATAAGTCTGTGAACTGACGCTTAATGCCTATAACACCATTCCCCCTCCTGGAGCTCCACCCCTTGGGACCCATGGATCATGATTTTAGCTATTTTGTAAGAGGTCAATATACTGATGTTTCATGCAAAATATCAAGGCTCCACGCCTACTGGGTCAGGAGAAGATTTTTAAAGATTTTAAAATTTCACTTTTGTTGCCATGGCAACCACAGTTTTTAAAGGATTTCAATTCTTTAGGTTTTTTCAAAGGGGACCGCCTAAGTAACAATTCTGCCAAATTTGGTTCAAATTGGCCCAGTGGTTTGGGAGGATATGTGGTTTAAAATTTGTTCTTTATTTCTATATAAACCCCAACCCCCCTGGGGCTCAGCCCCTTGGGACCCGGGGATCATGATATCAGCTATTTTGAAAGAGGTCAATATACTGATGCTTCATTCAAAATATCAAGGATTTGCGCTTTCTGGGTCAGGAGGAAAAGATTTCTAAAGATTATTTTAAAATTACACTTGTGTTGCCATGGCAGAGTTCCCATTCAATATATTTTGGGAGATGCCAAGGGGTAAAATATTTGGAGTGCATCACAAAGTTTTGGAGTGTACTATTATACGGACAGGACTCTTAGTATACCCTTTCCCAAATGATGATAATTGATGTCTTTTGGTGAAACTATTCTGCTAAAGCTCGGGGGAAATATTGAAGAAAACGAAGAAAATGCAGTTAAACAGTAGTTTCTGCCTTTTTTTGTAATAAAGATAATACTTACCAATACTGCCTAGATCTAGTCAAAAAATTCTTCAAGAAAAACTACAGGACATTCATGATTGAAGAATCATTTCAATAAACCATTTACAAGTTATGGTCTTTTTATCTCGTTGAAATGTGATAGCAATTAAGTAAGAGACTGTAAAATTCGAGGGTGAAAATACCAAGTCTGTAAGACGCATTTATTGACCCAAATTACACTGTAACGCAAAACTATACGCTTCAAAGTTCAAAAATGATTATATGACATCTTAAACTTTTCGTAATCATTGTCCTTTTCGGCCTTTTTAAATGCAGGTCAAATAAACCACGTTTGTCTTCAGTCGAGGATTTCTTACTTTTTAGTTCGGCGTCCATGTTTACCAACATGCAAAAAAAATTTCTGATCGTGTATGATTGGATGACTGGTTAAAAGTATTTAGTGATCACCCTCGTAACATTGATAAGCAAATTAGACAGGTTTCGCAGTAAATAAACAAATGGTGCGGTAAAATCTCATAGATGTTGCAGTAAAACTTGTATCAAAAAGAACCGACCAAAAATCGATTTTAACTGATGTTTTACTTCAGCAATCAGCAATTAATGAAAACCCTGATACACATGTAAACAATGGAATGTTGCGCGATACTCTTTCAGATGGGGTTCCAGAGCGTTTATCGCCGACTTTAAAGTATACAAACTTGTAATGATTTTAATAACGCAATTTTAATTTCCCCTCTAACAAATCAGAGCATACATGCACCCGTAGCTTGGAAATTGCATGCGTGAATTATCAATTCTCTACGTGAAATACGCACATATGTAAATGGGACCTCTGCATGGCAACCAGTTTTTACAGATTTCAATTCTTTTAGCTATTTTTAAAGGGGACCACTTAGGGAATGTTTCTACCAAATTTGATTTAAATTGGCCCAGTAGTTTTGATGGAGATGTTGTTTAAAGAAATTGTTTACGGAAGATGCACGATGGAGGGACACCAGACAAAAGGTGATCACAATAACTCACATGAGCACTTCTTGTTCAGGTGAGCCAAAAACAAAGATATTGCAAAATGTCAAAATTCTTCTTGGTAAAACATGAGAGCCATTAGCCCTGGTGCCCTCACTAGAGATAAAGGCTCTTTTTCTTTCTATAGTTGAATTCAATGATAAGGCAATTATTATGATTACAAACCATATTTTATGCATATATTGGCTTTGTACTTGGAGATCCAAAAGTCAAAATTATAACTTTTGTTTAACTATAGTGAAAGAGGAACACCTAAGCAATGTTTTGTCCAGCTTTTATGAGGACTGGACCCTAAAGGGTCCATTCCGTAAATTTAAGAGGGCCCTTTTAGAAATTAGAAGACTCTATTATAAAACTTGTGACGCCCCCTGATTCAGGGCACTTACAAAATCTACTAAATCCCTTTAAATCAAACTTGAAATCTATCTAACAAGTCTGTAAGTAGTAAATGTAGTGGGGAGTCAGTTTAGGTATCAAATACTGGTTTTTGGTCCGATTTTTCTACATTGCTTATTTAATTGATTAATTGGAGTTTAACACCACTTTTAACAGTATTTCTGTCATATCGTGGCGGCTGGAGCACCTGACAATGAATTCCTGGTATTTCTCACACCAGCACTACCACATCCTTTCCTAGCCTCCAGCTGCTATCCCACTTAGGTTTGCGATTCATTAGTTTTGAACATTTTTGTTGGCTGGTGCAGTGATGTTGATGTTAATGGTAGGTGTTTGTCTTTTATTTGCAGTTTGAAAATAATTATGATTCATTTTTGCTGACAAAAACAATATCACAATCGATAGAGTTCAATGTGAAGGCGAAAAACGTACTGCACAGTATGTGTCCCCTTGCTATTGAAATAAGCCAATTTCGTTATTAAAATAAAGTACGTGAAAACACAATCGGAAATGATGATTCAAATACAAATATTGATTATTATATTCTTAGAGAATTTTTCTGTAAACTTGAGGTTGCAGCTTGGTAGTGTTGGATTGATTTTTTTTCTGTACCTAGTCCTCATCATATAGAATTATTAAATAATAACAAATAAATGTCAAGATTACCAGCTATAGAGTTTATAGACTCTAAGGGATGAATGAACAATTATTGATGATAGGTCAATATTTCATTAAGGTCAGCGACTGAAATGAGTCTCGTTTCGATTTAAACAAGAGGGCCGTTGGCCCTGGGGCGCTCACCTGAGATAAAGGCTCTTTTTCTTTCAACAGTCTGATTTCATGTTAAGGTTAGGATTATGAAACAAGTGGGCCACAATTACATATAAACACTAAGAACTTGGGGATCCAAGTCTAAATTACAAATTCCAAGGCTTTAGTGCTGATTTGAAAGAAGGAAAAAACTTTTTCCATGGGTTATAATTTCAGAAATAAGAAAGATGTCTGTGAACTGATGCTTCATGCCTATATCCCCCCCCCCCCTGGGTCGGCCCCTGGAGACCAGAGGATCATGATTTTAGCTATTTTGTAAGAGATCAATATACTGATGCTTCATGCAAAATATATAGGCTCTACACTTTCTGGGTCAGGAGGAAAAGATTCTTAAAGATCATTTTGAAATTTCACTTTTGTTGCCATGGCAACCAGAGTTTGAAATGGATTTCTATTCTTTTAGCTAATTTTAAGGGGGACCATCTAAGGTACATTACTGCCAAATTTGGTTCAAATTTGCCCAGTAGTTTGGGTGAAGGTTGTCATTTAGAAAATCGTTCCTTATTTCAATATAACCCCCCCCCCCCAGGGGCTCTGCCCCTGGGGCCCGAGGATCCTGATTTTAGCTATTTTGAAAGAGGTCAATATACTGATGCTTCATGCAAAATATCAAGGCTCTACGCCTTTTGGGTCAGGAGAAGATTTTTAAAGATTATTCTAAAATTTCACTTTTGTTGCCATAGCAACCACAGTTTTTAACTGATTTCAATTCTTTTAGCTATTTTTGAAGGGGACCACCTAAGCAACATTTCTGCCAAATTTGGTTCAAATTGGGCAAGTGGTTTGGGAGAAGATGTCATTTAAAAAATCGTTCTTTATTTCTATATAAACCTTACCCCCATGGGGCTCTGCCCCTGGGGACCCATGGATCATTATTTTAGCTATTTTGAAAGAGGTCAATAAACTTTTAGCTATTTTTGAAGGGGACCACCTAAGCAACATTTCTGCCAAATTTGGTTCAAATTGGCCCAGTGGTTTGAGAGGATATGTCATTTAAAAAATCGTTCTTTATTTCTATATAAACCCCACCCCCCTGGGGCTCTGCCCCTGGGGACCCATGGATCATTATTTTAGCTATTTTGAAAGAGGTCAATTTACTGATGCTTCATGCAAAATATCAAGGCTCTACGCCTTCTGGGACAGGAGAAGAAGATTTTTAAAGATTATTTTAAAATTTCACTTTTGTTGCCATAGCAACCAGAGTTTTTAACGGATTTTAATTCTTTTAGCTAGTTTTAAAGGGGACCACCTAAGGAACATTTCTGCCAAATTTGGTTCAAATTGGCCCAGTGGTTTTGGAGGAGATGTCGTTTAAAGAAATTGATGACGCACGACGCTGGACAAAAGGCGATCACAATAGCTCACCTGAGCACTTCGTGCTCAGGTGAGCTAAAAAAACACATAAAACAGAAATCTCAGAGGTTGCCAAGACAATCTTCGTTGGAATTTTAACTGTGCCAAAAGGCTCGCATCAAAACCAATTTATTGTTCTAAAAAAGTAAAAACACGGGCTCGAGAAAACACTGTCTAAGGAACATTTCTGCCATAGTCAGTTAAAATTGGAGATGTTTTAAAATCCTCCTTATTCCTATATAGGCCCTCACCCCTGGGGACCTGAAGGTAATGATGTTGACAATTTAGGAAGAGGTCAATGTACTGATCTTTCATGCAAAAAACCAAGGCTCTATGCCTTCTGGCTCAGGAAAGGAAGATATAAAACTTCACAAGATCATTTAAATTTTGTCAACATAGCAACCAGAGTTTTCAACAGATTTCTGTTCTGTAAGCCTTTGAGAAAGAGGACCACCTACTGAACAGTTCTTAAAAATTCGGTGTTAAATTGGCCCAAATGTTTGGGAGGAGATGTCTTTTAACAATCCTTCTAAATTACCATATAGAAACACATTCCCCCGGGGCTCTGCTCCTTGGGACCCCAGATAAATGATTTTAGCTTTTGTGAAAGAGGTCAATATACTGAAGTTTCATGCAAAATATCAAGACTCTAGGCGTTCTGGGTCTAAAGGAGAAGATTTTTAAAGACTCTTTTTTAGTTCCACTTTTGTTGCCATGGAAACCAGAGTTTTCTACTGGTTTATATTCTTAAAGGGGTAACCTAAGGAACATTTCTGCCAAATTTGATTGAAATTGGCCGAGTGGTTTGGGAGGAGATGTTGAAGGACAACAGGGGCCTGATGAAGGGTGATTACAATAGCTGACTTAAGCAATTTGTACTAAGGTGAGCTAAAAAGGGAGGCATAATTAATTCAAAAATGCATTCAGTTATCCCCCTTATTGGCATATATTTCTTTTTTGATAGTGAACATAAATTCTGAGTTTCAAGTGATTGTGTTTTATGATATCAGAGTGTTGTTACACAATCAATTTTTTTCAGAAGACAAGGGCACAGATTCTGACAACGAACTGACCATAGTAATACCTTGAGTTTTTCTCTGAAAACTGTCAAGCTAAAAATCAGCTCAGTATCTACAAGCCTTTACAAATAAGTTCTGTCAACTGATTATTTATAACTTTTTTTTAAAAGTCCAACAGTTCTATTTTTGTCAAAAACCTAAGGACCAAAATGAAAAAATTCTTATCTGCAACTTATCATTGCAAAACCATAAATCAGCTCAACATCTATATGAGTTAAGGGAAAAGTAAACAAGAGCACCGCCCATGGGTGCCAACGTTCGGATGCAGGTGCTGGATAATGCAAAAAATTTTAAGTCGAAAAGGGGCATAACTCTTACAAAAACGCTTTAAGAGTTATCCCCTTTGATAGTCTAGATAATGCTTGTGATGATCAATACACATGCCAAGTTTCATGAGGATATCTTCAATAACAACAGAGATATGACCAAGTTTTTCACGACAGCACTAACGCCGACAAGAACGACGCCAAGGTGATCACAATACCTTGGTTTTTCTCCGACAAAATCTTAGACTGGTCTAAATTGAAAGAAGTTGCAGACAGCAATTTTGAATTGATAAATATTTCAAGATTCTTTGTCTTGTAGGGTAGAAAACATTGTAGACAACAAAGAAATTGCTTGTTACAAGCAATTTCTTTATTGTCTACAATGTTGTTCAAAGCTTTATTCTTAACCCTTTCCCGTTTGCGAATTTTTAGACTAGTCCAAATTGAAAGAGTTTGCAGATGACGATGAAAACTGGATGCCATTTGAAATGAAACCATCCTATGAGGTAGAAAATATTGAGGAAAAAGAGAAATTGCTTGTTACAAGCAATTTCTTCTTTTTCCACAATGTTTTCTCAAGTATAAAATCACAGGAACGTAAAATCCCGTATTTGAACGGGAAAGGGTTAAAGGGCTTAAAAAAGCAGAATTGTGTGGGAAAGGTTCAACAAAAGGGTACTTACATCATTAACTTCTGGTCATCAGCAACAGACCCAAACAAACTTTCATGTAATAAATGCCATGCAACATCCTGAAATAAACACACTGGATTTTAGCATTATTTAGCACTGCAATATCAGTTTCAAACATGCAACACCCTGAAATATATACATTAGATTTTAGCAAAATATAGGTTTATAACAACAGACAAAAACACACTTCCATGTAATAAATGCCAAACTTCATTCTTAGATATTCACATTAATAATAATACAGCATATTCTATAGCACCACATCCAGGACTAACCAGGCTCTTAACACTGTAAAATAATTTAGCACTGTAAAAACAGTAACAAACAGTCTTCCACTAAATCCTGAAATAAGTATATAGACTACAACTCAATTATAGCGCTATTTGCTACAGCACTAAATCCATTATAATGTGGGATCTGCTTGGCTCCTGGAATTTTGGGGAGGTTGAACATTTTTGGTTTCTGACGTAAAGGTTCATGATTCCTGATATAACTGCAATTTTTACCATCTGATTAAAAAAGATGGGAGCCATATAAAAATTGATAATTACCTGAAGCCAGGTATGTATTTCACACCTTAGAGTGGATGGTAGTTTTGATTAATTCCGTAGGTCATAGTTAATTGCTTTGTTAGGTTTATAAATTATTAATATTGATTAGTTAAGCGTAGATTTTTGAAATCTCGCATCATGCACAAATCCATTCTAAAAGGTTTTGCCAGAGAAATATTCTAAATTGAAAGTACCAGTGATAACTTTTTAATTCCATAAATTGAATTATGATGAATACTCCAAAGTGGAACTAGGTATCCAACAATCTCAGAATAATGTTGATTATTGTGACATGAAGAATTATAAGTAAAATTAAGTGTGTTATTTTACCGGTTACAAATTTTACGTTAAATCTGATTTCCCCCATGTGCAGTTGTTTGGCGTAAATTCCAATTTGTAAATGCATGGGTTTAGTTAATTTTAATAACTTTTAACAATGGTCAAGAATTTAGGCTAAGTCCAAGGTCCATCCACATGACCTTTTCCCAACACGTCACTAACACCAGGTTTTCAATTATTCGTCGGTTGAAGACATAGTCAAAAATGATACTAGACATTCTGCCCTCTTGGAATTTTTTGGTTATCATGACCTTAGTTGTATTAAAAGTTACCCATGACAAAGTTTAATCCAGTCTTTACACATGCAGTTGATCAGTCTTAGTTTCTGATTCGTAAATGACTAGGTTAAGATAGAGTTCTTTGTTGTTTAATAATTACCATATCTTTAACCATGATAAAAAAATTTGACCAAGACTATTACTGCGAAAGAGGTTTGAAGGTTGATCCATGTGATCAACGCATCATTAAAGCCAGGTGTCCATCAACTCGTCGGTCTCCAAGGAGACATGGCTATGCGGAATACTTTAACTTGAATTTGAGAAACAGCGCCATAGCATAATATATCTTCTTCCGCTATTTCATTTCTTGGACCCCACTTCTAGCGTTACAGTGTACATATTTCATTTTTCACATGCATAAGCTCCATAGAAAGACACTTCTGTGTAAATTCTAAGCTAAATCCTGAACTATATATGTTCGGGCTTAGTTCAGTGTATTGCTGAAACAAAAGATCAAAGCAAACTTTCATGAAATAAGAGCCATGTTCATCCTGAATTCACATTAGATTTTAGCATAATATTCAACCCATTCCCACACTATCAACCTTTTTGACACACCCCAATAAAGCTTGGGAAAACATGGTGGATAATAAATTGCTTGTAAAAATCTTGTTTTTCTCATACACTTTATGCATTTTCTTGCCCAAAGTACAAAGATTTTTTAAAAATTGTCGTCTGCAGCTTCTTTGAATCTACAAAAGTCTAAAATTTTGTTGTCTGGTAATGGGGTAAGTGATGTAATAACATTAACAGATTATGTTAAATTTGTTACCTATCAGACATAGTTTGACAGTATGGACTCTGGTCACACTGCCTAAATACTGAAAGACTAACCCCTATGACTAGAAACTTGTCTGGTTACAATATGAATCTAATATCTATGCCATCTCGGTCGCAAATGTTACAAACAGATCATCTTTAAAATGAAAAGTCTGAAAGGTTCCTTGTGGCTAACAATGAAGAGTTATTTTTTCTGGTTTTATTTGTGGAAATATCAAATGGCAGTTATGTGTTTTTTGTGTTTCATTGCAAACTATGAAATACTCAAAATTTGCGCAGTAAACTTTGACAAACACCAGGTGGAGCCATTCCCACAATACCTTGCTTTATATACACACCCTTGAAGAAATTGGTAGATAAAGCATTTTTTCATCATTGCAAATGTTTTCATACCACAAAGTCAAAGATTTTTGAAATTCCATAAACTAACTAGATGTGACTGTGAAACATCATGCCCCATTAACCCTAATATTCCGGCTTTGGCAGAAGGTGTAGACAAAGATCAGCCTGCACATAAGTGCAGTCTGATCTTGATCTACACTTCCTGCTTGTACCTTTCCTGCCAGAGTTGTGTACGAAATACATTTTTAAAAGAAATGTTAATTTTTAATCGACAAGATCTATCAGTGCTTTCAGCCCTTTGATTTTACAGCGATTCTGTAAGGTGATTTATACAGCATGACAAGGGTTAACAGCCTTTTTTGTGTTAAGAAACCTAATGGATGACCTAAACCTAATGGATGACCTAAACCTACACCCTACTGATGTCGTTCAATGCAAGGAACCTCAAATATGAGCCATGTATCTTCAACAGTGTTTGAATAACGGTAAAATGGTAAGTTTTTCTGTTAAATTGACAATAATAAGCAGTGCTCCAGATAATTTCAAGAGGCATCAGTACTGTACTGATCCAAATAATTTCAAATCAGTACTTGATATGAGGATCAGTACCAGCATACATTTATTATCAAATAAACAGAAGGAAAATCAAGGGGGGGGGGGTAGAATATATTCAAAAATAATTCAACATTGTTTATTTTGAATTATGTAGTAGATCGGAACAAAAATTAGACAATATGACTTTTTATAAATACGAGTATCTACCGTAGTAGACACCCAAACTCTTCCTTAAAGGGAGGTATCGATGTTTCCGAAACCTAGATAAGAAAAAATACAAAGTGCCGAATAATGCAATCAAACAAACATTTAATACTTTAAGTTGAGTCAGGTATTGTCTTAGATGTAAGCTAATAGGCCCAAAGTGGCTTTTTGTGATTATATCAGAAAGGTTCAGCGGAATTCCAGGTTATTTTTAGATATCACAGAATTTGGCTGTCGACACCGAATTACCTCATTTGCATATGACCCTAAGTCAACTGAAGGTAACTGAAGGTATCAAATTTACTAGCGAAACAGCCAACATCCTAATTCATGTCACAAGAAAGGGTTAGCGCAAAACTACAGTAAGTCTTTATATTCGTAATAACGCTTACGACAGTTTTGGACTGATCTTTACAGAAGTAAAGACCGGCTAGTGAACATAACTCCTGATGACGTAACGATGACGTTTGTGTGATGTAATTTAAACTGAATTCATGGTTCCAAGGGTTATTTGCACCTCGTGAATGATCATATATTATTCGCAACGGTCTAGGATTAATCTAAAAATAGATTAATAGCCTACGTATGCTATTTAGGAAATACCCTGCTTTTTTCTGAAAAGTGACCTCAGATTTTTGCAAAACTGCTTTTCGGCATATTGTGTTCAAATAGTATACGACAGGAAATAGAAAAAATTAAAATCTGTGACATGAAAAAAACATCGATACCTACCTTTAACTTCTATGAATCGTCTGGAATCGATTTTACAATCTACTCAGCAACAAAACTTTTAATTTATTTTCATTTCGATTTTTTATCACAAATTCCATATAAATAAGCAAGAAACCATTTCTATCCAGAATCATCACTGATTCCTTGTTTCAAACAGATGTCCAAACTTGCGAGAACAAAACTGCTGTGAGTGAATCAATGCCTGGAACCGTCCTTGTTGACAAAAATTTTCCCACGGTCTGCATTCCAATGTCACGAAAGAGACGGAAAATCAATCTGTAATTAGGGTATGCAATAACAAAGTAACGGGGATTTTCAGCAAAATAGGAAATAGCCGAGTGATTACATGAAATGCTACAAGAGTAAGTTCCCTTTTGTTTAGGCGTTCGTACCTAATAATGATATACGTAACCAGCAGTGTTAACGAGGATTTTTTCATTAATTTTCTTGAGGCCCCTTTTCCCATGTTTCTTGACAGATCCTACCCAATTTCAAAAGGAATGATCCTTATGATGGTACAATCATTCTGTGAAAGTTTGAAGAGAACCCAATGAAAACTGTGGATTCTAGAGTGTTAACGAGTAATTTTTAAATTTCAATTAGGCCCCATTTCTAGTGTTTCTTGACGGATCTGACCCAATTCGAAAGGAACCATCCTTAAAAGGGAAAAAGCCATCGCGATAGCTCTAGTGGCTAAAAATCAGCTCAATACCTGCAAGCTTTCAGAAAAATAGTCTTGAAAACTCAATTTTTTTGGTAATTTTCTAAGACCAACATCCGTTTCTTCCTCAAAAATCAATGGACTGGAACCAAACATAAACTTGTTCTGTAACTCATTGATGCAGACTCATATACCAAAGATCAGCTTAATATCTCCCAGGTAAGGAAAAAAGTCCTGACAACTGAAATTTCCTGTTAATTTTCCAAGTCCAGCATCCGTATCTTCCACAAAAATCAAGGGACTAGAACCTAACTCGAATTTGTTCTGTAATTAATTGACGCTGACTCACATACTAAAAATCAATATCCCCCAGGGTAAGGAAACAAGAGGACCATGATGGTCCTAAATCGCTCACCTGAGGCATCTCCAAATTACAGTACTTTTTAGTATAAAAAAGGCACAACTTATAAAAGATATATAAGATTTTGGGCTTTGTACAAAACAATCCAGTAATGTTTTACAATAATAATGAATGCCTTTGGCTTTATAGTTTAATCCATTACCAAACTATCCCAGAATTTGTCACCCTCAGGGAAAATAGGTTTGAAAAATACATAGTGAGAAAGGGAGTGAGCAATTTATCCATTTCTCACAGTGTTTTCTACCTGAAATTCTTTGTATTTAGATTTCAATCAAACTCTAATTACTGTCTGCAACTTCAATGGGTGTAATTTTAGCAACCTTGGTAGAGAACAATCTGGATGTACTATACATCAAAATATGAATGCATTACAACTTATACGTGAGGAGTGGAAGATATTTGAACATGCTCTTATTGAGCGTTTTTCATATCTTTGGATGCCTTGGGAAGGGCCATGTTTGTCCAAAGGATATAAACATGGTAGAGAACAATAATGTTATCCTTTGTTTTTAATGTAAATGCTCTAAAGCCAATATTTAAGAAGAGTTCTTTCAATGCAATTTAAGCAATTTTCAACCCAGGAGCAGAGACATTTTTATCCTAAGAGCATATTTTCCTGTTATATAGTACAAAATTATTTAGTCATGCTACATACCAAATATGTATGCCCTTCACCTTATATTTCAGAAGGAGAAGACTTTTGATGTTGCTCTAATTGAGCGTTTTCAAAAAAATTTTACCTCTGGGGCAGTGCCATGTTTTATCCCAGGGCTAACATTTTAGCTAACATGGTAGAGAACCATCTGGTTATGCTATATACAAAATATGAATGCCTTAGACCTTGTAGATTGGGAGGAAAACACTATTGAACACAGTCTAATGGAGCTTTTTTACAAACTTTGGACACCCAGGGAAAGGGTGTTTATTAACCTACAGGCATAATTTGATCAAAACTGATAGATAACAGCCAGGCTATGCTACACACAAAACATAAATGCCCTCCTCCATAAAATGAAGACTTTTTTTTAACATACTCAAATTTTGCGTTTTTCCCAATTTTTGACCCCTAGTGCAGGGCCGTTTTTGACCTGAGAAAGACAACTTTTTGTGATTTAGTACAAAACCATCTAGTTATGCTCAATACCAAATATGAATATCCTAGACCTTATAGTTTAAGAGGAGAAGTCTTTTGAAATTGCTCTAAGAAAGCATTTTTCTAAACTTCGGACCTCTAGGGCGGGGCCATTTGTGACCCCAGAGATTAAATATTTAAAAACTTGGTAGAGAACCATATGATTAAGCTCTATATAAAATATAAATGCCTTTGGCCTTGTAGTCTGTGAGAAAAAAGACAACATAGATTTTCTAAAATTTCCCATTTTCATATGCTCTGGTTACAAGAGTTTTTTGCAGAATTAAATTCTTGTAACAACTTTTGAAGAGCTTCAACCAAGGAACATCCCTGCAAAGTTTCAGCTTGATTGGCCTACTGGTTTAGGAGGAGAAGATTTTTAAAGATTTTTAACAGATTTACTAAAGATTCCCATTTTCACATGCCGCTGCAACCAGAGTTTTTGACGGAATTAAATTCTTTTAACAACTTTTGTAGAACTTCACCCAAGGAACATCCCTGCAAAGTTTCAGCTTAATTGGCCTACTGGTTTAGGAGGAGAAGATTTTTAAAGATTTTAACAGATTTACTTAAGATTCCAATTTTCACATGCCGCGGCAGCCAGAGTTTTTGACGGAATTAAATTCTTTAAACAACTTTTGTAGAACATCACCTAAGGAACATGCCTGCAAAGTTTCAGCTTGATTGGCCTACTGGTTTAGGAGGAGAAGATTTTTAAAGATTTTTACAGATTTACTAAAGATTCCCATTTTCACATGCTGCGGCAGCCAGAGTTTTTGACGGAATTAAATTCTTTTAACAACTTTTGTAGAACTTCACCAAAGGAACATCCCTGCAAAGTTTCAGCTTGATTGGCCTACTGGTTTAGGAGGAGAAGATTTTTAAAGATTTTTACAGATTTAATAAGGATTCCCATTTTTACATGCTGGGGCAGCCAGAGTTTTTGACGGAATTAAATTCTTTTAACAACTTTTGTAGAACTTCACCCAAGGAACATCCCTGCAAAGTTTCAGCTTAATTGGCCTACTGGTTAAGGAGGAGAAGATTTTTAAAGATTTTAACAGATTTACTTAAGATTCCCATTTTCACATGCCACGGCAGCCAGAGTTTTTGACTGAATTAAATTCTTTTAACAACTTTTGTAGAACTTCACCTAAGGAACATGCCTGCAAAGTTTCAGCTTGATTGGCCTACTGGTTTAGGAGGAGAAGATTTTTAAAGATTTTTACAGATTTACTAAAGATTCCCATTTTCACATGGCGCGGCAGCCAGAGTTTTTGACGGAATTAAATTCTTTTAACAACTTTTGTAGAACCTCACCCAAGGAACATCCCTGCAAAGTTTCAGCTTGATTGGCCTACTGGTTTAGGAGTAGAAGATTTTTAAAGATTTTTACAGATTTACTAAGGATTCCCATTTTCACATGGCGCGACAGCCAGAGTTTTTGACGGAATTAAATTCTTTTAACAACTTTTGTAGAACTTCATCCAAGGAACATCCCTGCAAAGTTTCAGCTTGATTGGCCTACTGGTTTAGGAGGAGAAGATTTTTAAAGAAATTGTGGACGGAGGGACAGACGGACGGACGGACGACGGACAACGACCGATCACAATAGCTCACCTCGCACTTTGTGCTCAGGTGAGCTAAAATGTCTGGAAAACTGATACATTCGGACTGATAAACAGACAGAAAGATAGACTGACGGAGCGCTAACCTGAAGTCCCCTTTGGCTTTGCCAGTAGGGGACTAATAAGCCATTAAGCCATGTTTTCATCTGATCAAAATTCTTTGAAGGAATCTGATAGAGGGTCACCAAAAGATCATTTCTGTGAAATTCGGTTGAGATTTGTTCAGTACTTTCAGAGGATAAGATTTTTAAAGGAAAACTGAATGGACGACTGGACGACAGACACCTCGCCATTTTTTGCAAAATAACAGTTTCTCATCCACGTTGAGCTTTCTGTCCAAGACAGAGGGAATGGCCAGCAATCTGCCAATTTGATATACACCAAGTTGTAACAACAATGAAGATGATAACTAACCTCAACAACAGAAGTGTGTCCCGTGAATATGGTAAAAGCATCAATCACCCTGCCTTCTTTAGGGTTTGTGTTGATATCCCATAAACAAATAGTCTGGAAAAAGAAAAAGCAATTTGGTTTTACACCAATATAATCCTAAGAAAAAAATACAAGAGGCCCATGAAGTTCTGAGGGGCTCTACTGGCTATTTAGTTCATTAATTTCTAAAATACAGTGTGAGAGTGTTTAAATCCGCTAACTTGTGTGGGTTTTATTGCTGAAACATGAATATAATGAAGTGAATCCGACAGGCCATTCTCCCCTGCATTTCAAGGAAGTTCATCTTAAATTAAAACAAGAGGGCCATTGGCCATGGGGTGCTCACCTGTGATAAAGGCTATTTATCTTTCAACAGTCTAATTTCATGTTAAGGTTAGGATGATACAGGATGGCCATACTTTATACATATATAGGCTCCGTACCTGGGAATCCCAAAGCCTTTAAGACGAATTCCAAGGCTTTAGGGCTAATTTGAAAGGAGGAGAAAACTTTTTCCTCCCTCTGGATAAATGGGTAATAATTTTTGAAATAAGAAAAAAGTCAATGAACTGATGATTCATGCAAAATATCAAGGCTCTACACCTTCTGGGTGAGGAGAAGATTTTTTGAGATTATTATAGACTGTCATTTTTGTTGCAATTGTAACAATAATTTTAGGTTGCCAAATTTGATCTAATTTGATCCAATGGTTTCTTTTTCTCTTAACTTAGACCTATATTTACACCATTTTCTAATTTTCCAGTTGCAATGTAGGTTGAAGTCTGCTTATTGAGAGGACTGATAATTGCATGAACAATATGTTTTGAGAAAATCTGTATGTTCTCTTTTCCCATGTTGCCTAATAGATTGTCCAATGTCTTGGGGAACATTCCTTAAGATCCTACACAAATCCTGTGCAAATTTAGAGAAATAGTATTCCAAGTATCATTTGAGTGAAGATCTTTGAGTTACTACAACTCCTACAAAATTACAAGACTAAGGTCTAAAGACTGATTTCTATGGGCTAATGACATGGGACTGAAATTAACCATCTGAAGCACTGATCAGATAACATGCAACAGTTATTGTTGTCTGCCACTTCTGCATGAAGTAGGGCAGTCAAACTTTATCACCTAGTACAGGGTTGAGCAAGTCTTCTTCAACAGTTTTCATTTTATTGAATGGAGTTTCTACCATTTAGAACAATCTTTCATATATGAGCCTGTGTGTGACATTTCCAACAATTTCGCATGTGCGTGACTCGTACACATTGAGCACCCTGGATAGCCTTTCGGGGCAATTAGAATATTCGCTGATTGTTTGAAGAAGCTTTGGGCCAGTATCTATCTACAGAGCGCAGAGTGAAGACTCTGATCAGACTGTGCAGATGCACAGGCTGATCTGAGTCTTTACTTGGCGCACATGTGTAATTGTTGGAAATGTCTCGCATGGGCTCATATAATACAGTGTAGTTCCATGATTCTTTAGCTTCTTAGGTTTCACCAGTACTAGTCTGGATACATTTTTGACTAATGAAGTTGCCAGAACTAAAATCTACATTTCACTTCTCCCACAATACGAGTCCACTACTCTACTCTTCTGGCCAAAAAGGTCTTAAATCCGTTTTCAAAAGACCAAGGTCACTTACGTGATCATCTGAAGCACTGAGTAAATGCCCATTCATGTTGGGGTTCCATGACAAACCATAGCCTTCTTTTTGGTGACCCTTTAACCGTAACTCTGGTGTACACTCTCCGCTGGGATCTGCAGTAAAAAAAAAGATACAGTAAATGAGCACATCATTGAAGCGGACTGGTTAGCTGTTAACTGGTCTTGAACAGGAGCTAACCAGTTCCACACAAAATTTTAGACTAGTCCAGTTTAATCCTTTCCTGTTTATCAAAATTTCAGTCTGGTCAAATTTTGAAGAGGTTGCAGACGTTAGCATACACATCCTACTTCAGTGAAGAGTGCTACCACTAGACCAACACCATTCAAATGATATCTAGCCGCCACCATAGCGCAGTCGGTAGCGCATCAGACTCCCTATCTTCAATCATGGGATGTCATGGGTTCGATCCCCAGTGGCAGCACATATCCATTCCAGCATTTGTCTCTAATCAATGGGTGGAAAATCGTAAACCTAAGTGGGATAGCAGCTGGAGGCTAGGAATGGTAGTAGTTGTAGTAATGGTGTGCGAAATACCAGGAATCCATATGACTGAAAAACTGTTAAAAATGACATTAAACCCCATTCAATCAATTAATCAATCAAATGATATCTACAAATTTGTTTTAAAAGCGGCAGCATAAGAACACTAACAGTCTACTTAAACCACATTTTCATTGTCTCAAAAATAATTGTCATCTTTCTGGTCATCATGGAGGCTCAAGTTTATCCTCTTATTAGAGACCGCCTAATATTAAATAACCATTACAACATTTTTTTCAGGCTATCAGCAGTCTTCTCATTATTGTGGGGGAAGAAAGGTGCCTTAGCTGATGATAGCACAGGCGCTTAATGACATAGCCAAATGGGCTCTGCTGATTCCAGTCAGAGAGTGTTCAGGTCCCTCCTACACTTTATGCTTGTCTATGAGCTACACCAACTCCTTGTTCAATTCTACAAATCAAATCTCTGATGTAAATCCTAATAGTATTTTAAAATGTCTTGTGAAACACTTCCAAAATGGCCCTATCTGTTATGCAAAGCCACTACAGTAAAATCTCGTAAAGTTCTGTAAGAACTCGGTTTCATCTTCAACTTGATATCAGAGTGAAACTTGATATCAGAGTGAAATAGGGCAGAACGTAAAACAACAAAAGGAAATTTAAGTTGTTCAGCTACTTTTGGACTTCCAAACAATCTGAGTTTACTGAGGTTTCTATACTGCATTTTCTAAACCGTTTCTGACTACCAAATTGCACCATTTTGTTACTTAATGCTCTGCCATATATACATCCGAGGTCTGTTCCCAAAGTTTACAGGAATGGCCGAGTGTGATCTGATTGTGAGCTAAACCTTCATATTGTGGTATTTATTGTAACTGAAACCAGCGTTTTGATGCCCCTGGTATTACCCTGCATGTGAAATTTCAGATACTGAGCAGGCTGGACATCAATACAGCAGACCAGTGATGACTCCTATCAGACTGCACTGCTGCAAAGGCTAATTGTAGTACAGCAAATCTTGTATTAAACAACCACTCATGGGACAACCCAAAATTGGTAGCTATAAGGAATGGTCGCTTAAACCATTACTAGAAACAAAATTTTAGACTGGTTCATATTGAAAGAAGTTGCAGACAACAATTAAAAGTTTATGAAATTTAAGATTTTTTCAATTTTCTGGTTAGAAAACATTGAAAATGGTCGATTAAGGTTGCCTAACGGAAGTGGTTGCTTAATAGATGTGGTCACTTGAGCAAGATCAACTGTATTCACTGCACACATGTGCAATTGTTCGTAATGTTTTATAAAGTCACTGCACACATGTGCAATTGTTCGTAATGTTTTATAAAGGTTCATATCATATTATCCCGTGACAACACAAACAATATGAAGGACTGGTTTAACCCTTTCCTGTTTTTGGAAATTTTAGACTGGTCCAAATTGAAAGAGGTTGCAGACGACAATGACAACTGGATGCTATTTGAAATGAACCCATCCTATGTGGTAGAAAATATTGTGGAAAAAGGAGAAATTGCTTGTTACAAGCAATTTCTTCTTTTTCCACAATGTTTTCTCAAGTATAAAATCACAGGAACGTAAAATCCCGTATTTGAACCGGAAAGGGTTAAATTGGAAAGAGTTATTGTTGATTTTATTAAAGTAGACAATACTCTGTATTTTGTGTAAAATAGGCTAGAAAATATTGAGAGAAAAGAAGAAAATTCTTGTTGTCGACAATTTCTTCTTTTTATGCATTGATTTTCTTAATTATTTTTCAAAAAACAAGTTGGTGGTAAAGGTTTCAAGCAGTGAGTTCCTGTAAAAATATATTGGAAATGTTGTTGAATATGGTTCAAATAGAGTAAAAATCACTCTAATAAGACCGCTTGCTGTATTCTTAAAGTTGTCTTAATAGCTGGATGGTCTTAATACTGAGGTTTGGTCATATGTTTTGCAATAGTAATTTGTTTGTTTGAATGGGGTTTAACGCCACTTTCAACAATCTTTCAGTTATATCGCGGTGGCTGGAGCACCTAACAATGGATTCCTGGTATTTCTCGCACCAGTACTACCACTACACCCTTTCCTAGCCTCCAGCTGCTATCCCGCTTAGGCTTACGATTATCTGCCCATTGGTGGTAGACAAATGTCGGAAAGAGTTTTGCCGCCGTCGGGGATCGAACCCGGGACCCTTTGAATGATAGTCCGACGCGCTACCAACTGCGCTATGAAGGCGGCTGCAATAGTAATAAAGAATCTAACATTTACCACTGCTTTCTTTAGTAAGTTCTACTTTCCCTTAAACCCTTGTCATGCTAAATAAAACCTTTTCAGAATTTCATAAAAATAAAAGGGATGAGAGCACTGGTAGTACTTGTTCAATGGTCAATACATCTTTCGAAAATTAATTCATGAATGACTCTGGTTAGAAAGAGCAGAAAATAAAGGAGGTGTAGACTAAGATCAGACTGCAATTATTCCGGGTTCAGCATGACAAGGGTTAAAAGTTAGCTCTCTGATTTGGAAGTCCAACCTCAAATCATTATGCAGGTTCATAGCGTAAATTGTTGATATCATATCTCCTTTAATGCAAATAGCAAGCATTAATTAAAGTTGAAATCAAATTTTAAAAGCTAATAAATCCATGTTAAGACTTTACAGAATGCCGTTAACAAACTAATCATAATGGGTACATTTCCATTTCGGTTTTATTACTTAACTGTAATTTCTAAGAATTATTGGCCATTTTAATCTGTATGAAAGTAACAACTGACATAATAAGGGTTCAAATATCACATAATCTAAAATCTGATACTGTATCCAAGAAGCATCCTTACCCATTTAATATCGCTCTTGTCAAGTAGAGCTGTAACGATACACTCGAATATTCGGTGAATCGGATATTTTTTTACCGGCGAGTACGTATCGTATACGTCTGTCTGAGAACCGAATATTGGCGAATACAAAATGTGAAATATTTTTCCGGGATGCAAAGTGCAAAAAAATATCCAAGAGGTCATAGATATCCAACATGCACAAGCTATAACGGCGGTTTCATCAAATTTATGAAGAAAGACGTAAATCCTTAAAGCCTAGGCGGCTCCCGTAGCCGATTGACAGAGGACGCCTCTGGTGCAACTGAATACATTTTCTAGATACTAAATCAAAGAATTTCTATTTCACTGGTGACAGCTATTTATTTGTTGTCTACAAGTGGCATTTTGGGTAGTGAATGATAGATTAACTGGACAATCGACGCATGACTTTGACCGTCAACGGTCAGACCTCTGTTAATACTAACAATCAAAAATCATCTTTTTTAAGTCAGTCTTAGTTCTACTAAACCTTTTAAATCAAGATTTTTAATTCAAATTCTAGTATTTATGGCCTAATTTATTGACCATTAAGTGCAGATTTTGAAGAAATTGAATGACATAATTTTTCCGAGCAAAGACCATTGTCTTCAATTATGCAACATATAAATTACCTCCCTTTAAAAAATAAAAGGTAAGCTATGGCTGCATGTCCAATATACCTTGAATGTTGGCTAAAATTTAAATATTTCGACTTTTCATTATAAGTGATCAATTCTGGTGACAAAAATTTTCATATTAATTGGAAAGTTCGTAACAAATAGAAGTTTACAACATAATTCAAAATATACAAATTTAAAGTACAAATACGTGAAATCCATAATTTTAGGCAAGCAATATGAAATGATCCAGCTTCAAACCATGACGGATCTTGATTCACCCTTTGTTAGGCTTATATTTGCCATGCACTTTTGATTGCTGTTGCAGAAATAATAAAATAATTAACATAAAACAGCTGTCTGTATCACAGATAGGCATAAGTTTGTTTCATTTTTTACTCAAAGAAATATATAGATAAATATGTCTGTTCCTGGAATAAGTTGTATTCATGAATTAATATTCATATTCATGACCCTGTATCGTGATCTGTATTCGTATTCGTCACTTTCTGTATCGTTACAGCCCTATTGTCAAGTGTGAAATTCGAATGGTCTGTCCTAAGATGTGAAGTAACTGCTTGTTTTAGTAGGTGTAAAAAGTGTATTATCTGGAGTTGGTACTGAATTTTATAGTCCTTATTCTAAATAGCAGGGCCCCATTTTAGAGGGTTATGCTACCATAAAGAATAAGAACAAAATCATCGGTTTTGTCAAAATTCGGTCTTACTAGCCGGTGTCTGTATTTCAGGGTGGTCTTAAGGAGAGGTTTTACAGTATAACCTACCTGGTTTTGATGGATGTTTTGTGTAGTCAAATACCAGTACATCACTGGAAGGTGTTTTTGTGGCTATAATACAGGGATTTTGTGGCATGTAACGGGCTCTGTTCACCTCTCCTTCATGGTTGATCTTGATCTCTATCTCTATCTTTCCACTTACTGATCCAAAACCTCCAAACTCTGGGAAAAACACCAAATGCTTTAGTAACTGATGATCCCCACTGACAATCAAAAAATCTGTTGACCAATTAAATCATTCATTTAGACTGATGGTGAACTTTAAACTCCAACAATGTTCAACATTCATATGAGGCATTTTTGTTGGTTTGGCAAACTTAAACTACAGATTAGTCAAGATTTGATTATGACATTTATGTTGACAAACCAATCATTAAACTTTTTTGCATGTGTTAATGACAATGAATTTTGCATAATACCAACATTCTTTTTCAAAATCAAACTTCCTTCTTAGGTTGTGAGTGTGGCCATAAATTGCAATGAATTGGTAAAATTGACCTTGATTGCCTTGTTTGACCTTGTCATTAGCAGATAAACTTTTAGAGAGAAACTTTTATAACAGATTATCATGAGTAGTGTACCTTAACAAGAAGACCACATATGTATGCTGATGCCAAAGCAAGGCCGTTCAAGTAATTGATAGCTGGTGAAATTTCTAAGTGAAAAAGAGGCACAATTCATTAAGCAATGCATTCAGAAATATCCCTCTTGGAATAGATTGCTTTTTTGAAAGTGAACATATATTCTGAGTTTCAAACAAGAGGGCCATATTGGCCCTAAATTGCTCACTTGAATTGAATGTCTTGAATTTTTTTATCTAATTTCATTGATAACAATCGATTGGACAAAAAATTCGGCCTCTAGAGTGCATACAAGGTTTTTCTAAGAGTTGACCATGTGACCTAGTTTTTGACGCTAGTTGACCCAGTTTCGAATTCATACAATATTTTATCACAACAATCATTCTGACCCAATTTCAGGTTGATGGGGCATAAAGTGTGGCCTCCAAAGTGCATGCAAGGTTTTTCTAAGTTTGGACCCTGTGACCTAGTCTTTGACCCCAGTTGACCCAGTTTCAAACTCACACAAGATTTCATCAAGATAATCCTTATGACCAATTTTCAGGTTGATTTAGAAAAAAGAGGCCCAAGAGGGCCTGTACCGCTCTGCTGGCTTTAACATCTCCAGATTTGAAGTCTGTAATTTCAGAACAATGCTTGTAGATGCTGGACAAAGGCAAATCACAATAGAGCATATGATGAAGTGTTCAGATGAGGTAAGAAAGGGTGTATATCATAAAAAAGATGTGTTTTTAAATCACAAATGCCAAGTTTTGACCTTTGACAGATGATTTTGATCTTGTCACATTACTTTGATAGAAAAGTTACGCACAAACGGACAAATGCACACACTGGCGAAACACGCGCGACAGACAACGCCATGAAAATAGCACTCTCACACTTATTTAATTCAAAATTGTTAAATAAATATATTTCTCCCATAACCTGAAAATTTTGGTTTTGTTTAATCTGAATTCCAACAAATTATAGCTACAATGTTTTTGATAACTTATTGCCAGTACATCAAAATGATTTTGTTAGGTATTTTGAATATACAAATCTGTAAGGGAAGTGATAAGAAATAATTCTATAGCTTCCCAAGATGCATTTATCTCCCTTTGATCAATGTTCTAGAAAATGTACCTATTCAGATATTCCTAAACATGCTAATTTACACAATATTTACATCTCTTTGCATTTCCATGTTTAAAATTGATACATTAATATTTCTACAAAATAAAGCTCACTCTGACTGATAACAGCATTTAGAGGTCTCTTTACAACTATATTGTGATGATTTACTGGGTCTGACCCAAATTCTACCCAAATATTTATTTACCCCATACCCGCATACCCTTTACCAATAATACCAACATTTAGGTGATTGCAACAACTAAACTATTCTAAACACATTTTCAGGAACAATTTAAGTAAAGGGTCATTCATGGAACATTCATACCAAGATTCGTTGAAATTAGTCCAATCGATAGGGAGGAGAAGATTTTTTAAGTTTTCAAAGTGAAAATATTTGGCCACACCTTGCCATACCCATAAAAATTTCATGAACAATTTGAGTAAAGGGTCACCTAAGGAATATTGATACCAAATTTCATTGAAATCTGGTAAAATGAGTTGGAAGTAGAATTTTATAGATTTTAGAGTAAAAAAAATCCCACCATACATTGTTCAAATTTAGGGGGCAATCAAAATATCATGAACAATTCAAGTAAAGGGTAACCAAAGGAAAATTCATGCCAAGTATTGTTGAGATTGGTGAAATGGTTTGGGAGGCGAAGATTTTTAAAGATTCATAGTGAAAATAAGTCCTGCCCTGCCACACCCATATTTGGGGTCAAACAAAATTTCTTGAACAATTTAAGTAGAGGGTCACTCAAGGAACAGTGGTTCTGGAGGAGATGTCCTTTTTAAAATCCTTCTTTATTTCTATATAAGCCCTGGGGGCCCCAAGGGTGATGATTTTAGCAATTCTGAAAAAAGGTCAATGTGCTGATGCTTCATGCAAAATATCAAGACTCCAGGCCCTCTAGAATAGGAGGAGATAATTTTAAAAGTTTTTATTTAAATTTCAGTTTAGATACCTTGGCAACCAGAGTTTTTTGCGAATTTCAATTCTTTCACCCATTCCCACAAAGAGAGGCTTTTGAACGCCCCTCAAGAAAAACGATTGTGAAAACATAGTGGGAAATGAAGAAAATGCTTGTTACAAGCAATTACATCTGAAAGCATTGTGGGAAATGAAGAAATTGCTTGTTACAAGCAATTTCTTCATTTTCCACAATGTTTTTCTATCCAGAAAATTGAAAAAATCTAAAACTTCATAAACTTTGAATTGTTGTCTGCAACTCCTTTCAATTTGGACCAGTCTAAAATTTTCTTGTGTGGTAATGGGTTAAGCAATTTTTAAGAGGCACCTCTCAAGGACCATTTCTGCCAAGTTTGGTTGATATCCACCAAGTGGTTTGGGAGGAGATGTCGTTTAAAAATCCTTCTTAATTTCTACATAAGCCCCTTCTCCCTGGGGCTCCGCCTCTGGAAACCCAAGGGTGATGATTTTAGCAATTCTGAAAGAGGTCATTGTACTGATGCTTCATGTCAAATATCAAGGTTCTACGCTTTCTGGGTCAGGAGGAGGTAATTTTTAAAGTTTTTATTAAAATTTCAGTTTTGTTGCAATGGTAACCAGAGTTTTAACCGGTTTCAATTCTTCAAAGGGCACCACCCAAGGAACATTTCTGCTAAAATTTGGTTGAAATCCGCCAACTGGTTTGAGAGGAGATGTTGTTTAAAAATCCTTCTCAATTTCTATATAAGCCCCACCCCCTTGGGACCTGAGGGTGATAATTTGAGCAATTCTGAAACAGGTCATTGTACTGATGCTTCATGCCAAATATCAAGGCTCTACGCCTTCTGGGTAAGGAGAAAATAATTTTTTTAAGTTTTTATTTAAATTTCAGTTTTGTTGCAATAGCAACCAGAGTTATTAACTGTTTTCAATTCTTCTAGCAACCTTCAAAGGGCACCACCCAAGAAACATTCCAGGCAAATTTGGTTGAAATCCGCCAAGTGGTTTGGGAGGAGATGTCATTTTAAGATCGTTGACACATGGTCAATGACGCAAGCCGGCATTCGTGCTCAGGTGAGCTAAAAACACACAATTCCATATAATCAGTAAAACGCTGTATCTCTGAAATTTTATACCCACATGACTATCTCCATGGCAAAGAATCAGACCTATAGCCCTCAACTCATCTAAAATTATAAGTGTCTACCAGTAAAAAGGATTAGCCCACGAGTACTCACCAACAGCAGAATAAACTGAATCCAAGACTGAAATTTATAGATTGGGCCATGGCCCCTAGAGTGCTAACAGGGAAATTTTCATTAAAGCCCTTACTCTCCTGTTTTCCAGCCAAGCATTCCCATTTTTGATAGGGTTCATCATTGTGCTCAAACATTGACCAAATTTCATGAAGATTGGGCCTAAATTGTGGCCCTAGGAGTGCTAACAAGGTAATTGCCATTATGGCTCACTTTCCTGTGTTTTCCAAAAGACTGTTCCCATTTTCAAAAGGGTTCATTCTTGTGGCCAGACAAACTTTCTGCCCCAAGTTTTATGAAAATAAGCCTGAAATTGTGGCCCCCTAGATAGTTAATAAGGAAACCTTTTACAACCCACTTAGACGGCAGACATTCAATGATATCAAAAGCTCACCTTGATAATAACTCACCTCTGAAACTATTGAAGGGTTTAGCTCAAAACTATTGTAAGCACCTATATACCTTAAACCCATTACCAGATGACAAAATTTTATACCGCCCAAATTGAAAAAAGTTGCAGACAACAATTTTATGTTTATGAAATTTTGGATTTTTTAACCTTCTGGTTAGAAAAAATTGTTGCAAATGAAGAAACTGCTTGTAACAAGAAATTTCTTCATTTCCCACATTTTATTTCTAAGCTTTTATCTTTGGGCACCGGTAAAGGCGTCACCAATTGGGAATGGGTTAAACAGTGTGATTGTAAATCCTTCTATCATGAAAAGCGCAAGGAACATTTAGACTTACCACCCTTCTCTCCATCATAATGAGATGCATCAAACTGTGTATAATCATTGGGAAGTTGAACACTTGCTATCAGCAAATGATTTTGTTCTTCAGACCTGTTAAAAATCCCCTAGTTAGTAACTATAGAAAACTGTTTATGTTACAGCCCCATATCATGACTACCCTTCTTTCAAAATTTAGTAGTCCATACCACTCTAACCCTTTCCTGTTCTGCAAAATTTTAGACATATCCAAATTCAAAGGTTTTACAAATAAGAGGCCCATAGGGCCTTATCGGTCACCTGAGTCCAAGGAGCACAAAAACATATAAAAGTCTACCAGATTTTCCTACATACTAAATATCAAAGTTCTAAGCCTTTTAGTTTTGGGGAAGATTTTTAAAAGTTTTCACTCAACAAGCCTATGTTAAACTTGGGACATCTTGGAACAGGCTAATTCTGACCCTGGGACCATAATTGATACAATCTTGATGGAGGTCTACCGAGTGATGCTACATAAAAAATATTAAAGCTCTAGGACCTTCTGTTTGGGAGAAGAAGACTTTTAAATTTTCACTATATAAGCCCTATGTAAAATTTGTGACTTCCGGGAATAGGCTAATTCATAATTCATACAATATTGATTGAGATCCACCAGATAATACTACATACCAAATATCAAAGCTCTATGCCTATCTGTTTGAGAGAAGATTTTTAAAGTTTTCACTATATAAGCCTATGTTAAATTTGTGACATCCGAGAATGGGCTAATTTTAATCCTGAGGCAATAATTTGTACAATCTTGATAAAGGTACACAAGAGGATGTTGTATATCAAATATCAAAATTCTAGGCCCTCTTGTTTGGGAGAAGATTTTTACAAATTTCACCATATAAGCCTATGTTAAATTTGTAACATCCTGAAAATGAGCTAATTTTAATCCTGAGGCAGTAATTTTAACAATCTTGATAGAGGTCCACCAGATGATGCTGTATAACAAATATTAAAGTTCTAGGCCCTCCTGTTTTGGGAAGAAGATTTTTAAAAATTTCACTATATAAGCCCTTTGTAAAACTTGTGACGTCTGGGAATGGACTAATTATGTCTCTGGGGCCATGATTTATACAATCTTGATAGAAATTCACCAGATGATGCTACATACATTATAAAAGCTCTAGGCCCTCAAGTTTGGGAGAAAATTTTTGGAATTTTCAATATATAAGCCTATGTTAAACTTGTGACGTCCGGGAACGAGCTACTTTTGACCCTGGGGTTATAATTTATACAACATTGATAGAGGCCCACTAGAAAAGGATTTTCAAAGTTGTCACTATTTAGCTTATGTAACCCCTCCCCCCCTTGTACAAACTTGATAGTCCATGCCCTAAAGACTCATAATGACAAATGTGAATCTAATCTGACAGCCAGTTCATGACAAGATTTTTAAAGATGTACCCTTTTTTGCCCCTTATAGAGCCCCAAGGGGAGATAACTCCATGACGGGTACAATTCTGAAGCGCCTTCCCATGCTTCCTTTCAAGTTTGGTTGAAATCCATCCAAAGGTTCTTAAGAAGGAGTTGAAAATGTAAAAAGTTAACGTACGACGACGGACAAAATATGATTGCAATAGGTCACCATGTCTTTCGGTCAGGTGACCTAACAAAAATTTAAAGTGGATTTAATTCATAAATAACAATTCAGTAAGGTAGTGTTAATTTCTTCTTTTTCTACAATGTTTTCACAATTGTAAAATCATAGGGACGTAGAAATGGGGGATGAAAAGGAGAGGGTTAAGATATAATGGCTGTGAAAATCCTTGCACAAAAAGAACATGGGGATTGTGAGGTTAGAAAAACTCCATTCCGATAAAAAAAAGAGTGATCATTTGTTTAACATCTCTGTTTGCTGATTGGCACCAAAAAGTGACAAATCAAATGTACTGATTAACTCACATGAGATCTTTTCCTACAAATAAATATGAGAAAAGAGAAACTGCTTGCCAAAAGCATTTTTGTTCTTTTCCTTTTATTTTTCTACAGTTTATGGTACTTATCTTTCAATTTAAAGGAACTTCAAATTCCTGTTTTTTACCTCTTTGAATTAGGGTCCTATTTTTGTTGTCTGCTGATGAATTTAACTTTATAATCTAGAACTTTTGATGCAACATGATTTGATTGGTCAGTTGATTCCTTGATTGACAGCCTGGATTGGTAAATTACGAATCAATGCGGATAATTTGCTTTTTTTCTCTAAAAATCTTGAAAGTCACTTATAGGATTCTGCATGATAGATTTAATGATCTGGTATTTTCTCAAAAGAATTGAGCCTGTGACCTAGACCCAACTTGACCCAGTTTTGAACTTGTACAAGATTTCATCAAGATACTCCTTCCAATTTTCAGGTTGAATGGGAAAAAATGTAGCCTCTAGAGTGCATACAATGTTTTTCTAAGATTTGACACAGTGACCTAGTTTTTGACCCAAGTTGACCTAGTTTCAAACTTGCACAAGATTTCATCAAGACAATCATTCTGACCCATTTTGGGCAAAAAATGTGGCCTTTAGAGTGCATACAAGGTTTTTCTAAGATTTGACCCAATGGCCTAGTTTTTTACCCCAGTTTACCCAGTTATGAACTTGTCCGCAATTTCATCTAGACAATCATTCTGATCAAATTTCAGGCTGATCAGACAAAAATATTCTCTTCATTTCTTATAATTTGATAGCATCGATGGAAAAAGCAAAAACTTTACAAATTTTGATACCTTTTTGTATGGGACTATTTTTTGCCGAATCATACAAAATCACTGCATGCTCAAAATTTTGTTTATAAAAATTCTTTAAAATATTTTTATTTCGACCAATCATCTTGCCCATTTTTGATAGACTAAACTAAAAATAAGATTAATGCCACATGGCAAAACTTTAGGCTGGTCCAAATTGAAAAAAGTTGCAGACAACAATTTATAGTTTATGAAATTTCACATTTGTTTTAACTTTCAGGGTAGAAAATAGTGTGCAAATGAAGAAATCACTTGTTACAAGCAATTTCTTGATTTTTTTCATAATGTTTTCCTGAATGTTTTTTCTTGGGGTAGGACAAAAAGAGGGATTGTGTGGTAATGGGTTGAAGAGGTTACAGAATACTTTTGGGCTTAAATTGAAAAGCAAAGTGTCATAAAGGGTAGAAAATAATAAGTAGAAAATCCTTGTATCAAGAAACTTTTCCTTCTTCCACTATGTTTGCCAAATTATGTCATTCTACATTGCATCAGAATGCAGGATTATATTGTAAGACAAATTTAGAGATATCAAACTTCTGATCACTCCCTTCTATCTCATCTATGACTGGTTCAATGTAATTTTTACCTCCTTTTTCGGTATCATAATGTGAAGCATCAAATTGGGCATTATCATTAGGGAGCTGGACACTGGCTATAAGGAGATGATTTTGTTCATCTGCACGGTTCATACTAGAGGAGTTTGGAATCGTCACACTGAAAGTATAGCAAGCAGATACGCCCCCTTGGCTATTAGCTAGACAGATAAACATATTAACACACTGATCTTTGTTATACATTGGCCATCAACCCAGAACAAGTACCAAAGACATTAAATGGACTATAAAAGGGGCTATTCAGAATTTACAATAGATATATTATTGGTATTGTTAGTTAGAAGTTACTGATAGAAGTGAAGGAACTTAAAAAGTTAAAACAGTGAGTAATTAATTGAATTGGATGAGTTGTAAGGCCACTTTAAACAGTATTTCAGTCATATTGCAACAACTGGAGCACCTAACAATGGATTCCTGGTATTTCTCACACCAGTACTACCACTACACCCTTTCCCATCCTCCAACTGCTATACCACTTAGGTTTACTATTATCAACCCATTCGTGAGAGAATGAGTAACGATTTTATCAAAAAATCTTTGCATAGACTTTTATTTCCTTATCTTTTAACCCATTCCCACACAACAAAATCTGGATTTGTCCAAATTGAAAGAAGCTGCATACAACAATTTATGTTGATGGTTGTTTTGGATAGAAAACAATGTGGATAGGGAAGAATTTGCTTGCAACAAGCAACTTCTTCATTTTCCACAGTGTTTTCAAAAGCCTATTTCTTGAGGGGCATTTAAAAGCGTCATTGTGTTGGAATGGGTGAATGTGTTTTATGATAAAATTTACAATAAATGCACACAGAAATTTACCAAACCATTCTTTTGAATTATCTTTCAGTCAAAGGCCAAACAGGAAAGCCTGTAAGAAGCTTCAATTCAAGGGTTTGGATATTCTTTTCTAGCTGTGATAATAGTTCACTGTTATCACAATGTTATGCCTGCAACTAATGGTTTTGACTGACTCCTTTAACTTGGTAACTGGTACCTACAGGAATCAGTAGCTGCTTAGAAGTAAGTTTAAGACAAGAATGAAATAAAGAACAGTTAGTGAGTCACAGACCATGTGATAACTGGGTTAGTTACAGCATGCAATAGAACCCTTTTCCATGATAATCACAAAAAACATTTTCAAAGTATAGGTACTACAGTCAAAACTGTGTTAGCGGTCACCTGAGAATAGCGGCCTATCTGGGTATAACGGCCATCCCAGGTCCGCCCGTGCAATTTGCTCTTTAAAATTACTGTGAATAGCGGTAATCTGTCGTATGTGGCCAGCGGTCGCCTTTAATTGTCCAATTTGCACTTAATGTATATCCCTTTAAACGGTCACGCGACCCGACTAACTGCTGACAGGTGTCGTGTAAAAAATCAATAATGCGTCTGGCTAATCTTGTGCATAAACTTTTCAACACGTGAGATAAACATGAACACGCCACTAAAAGCTGTACTCTATTTACGCGTGTTTGGTTGAATGCAATAAGTGCCGAGTTATGTTGATTATAATTATTCGAACATAACGGATTTGATATGACGTCTAATTACGTATCCAGTATGTAAGTTTACCACACAGCAAAATTTTAGACTTGTCCAAATTCAAAGAAGTTGTAGTCGTTTTAACTTAATAATAATCGTCTTTTGCGGTAGAAATATTATGGATAATGCTACTTCTTCATTTCCGACAATGTTTTCCAAAGCTTTATTTAGGGGCGTAAAAAAGCGGGATCGCGTGGGAATGGGTGCGGGTCTGGATCCGAATATTCTTTCCAGGCGGTTCATAGACATTATATACCGGTATTTAGAAAACATACGGTCGTAATATATCTAAAATATATTTTTCGGCGAACTTTCGAAGAAAATAAACTCAACGGAACGTCGGTCTCGATCATAAGTCGTTCGACGTTTTATCATGCAACGAAATATCGTACACCGACCGTAATGAACCGTAAATGTTTAACTCTAGACAAACATGTCAATGTTCTTCAGTTTCTTGATCGCGGTCAGTCGTCTCTTCAGAGTTTCGCTTGTGCAAATTAAAAAATGAATGGAAATACTTTATTAAGAATACATAAATATTGGTGTGTTTACTATTCTTTGTTAATTAAAAAAAAATCGTCTTTCTTTATTTTGTACATTTTATATGACCATTCTTATAAGGAGACGCATCATTGCATCATGACTACCTTATGTCAACGGGGTTGTAACCCCCCCCCCCCCCCCAAAAAAAAAAAAAAAAAAAAACCACACAAAAAAACACCTGATCTGTGTTAAGCAGCCAACTGTCTTATGTGGCCAGTTTTGATCTGTCCCTTGGCTGGCTGCATACGACAGGTTCGACTGTATAATGTGTCATCAATGAGAAATATTTACCTTTTGAAGTACACATTTGTTAGTCAATAAAATAGGTTATAGGCACCAAATTACCACATCTTTTTTGTAACTGGATAATTCAATGTCACATTTTATAAAATTATGAGTACATTTCTCCATCCAAGGTTTATCATTTCTTATGTGGAAGTAAGCAAATATTGTTTTAGAGAAGAGGTCTTTTTTCAAATTATTTCTAACTTTGGCATGATAAACTTTCTTCAATAAAGGGCCAAAATCAAGAGGGGAAGTATCTTCTTTGCTATACTTTTAACCCCAGCAGAAAAATGCAAGCTTATATCTATTCTTACAGCCAGTGCCAGACACCTCTCTTACCTGTATGTTAAACTAATACCTTATACCATTCCCACACTGTGACGCTTTTGGAACCCCCCCCCCCCCCCCCCAAGAAAAACAATTCCAAAAACATTGAAGAAATTGCTTCTTTTTCCACAATGTTTTCTACAATGAAAGTTGAAAAAATCTAAAATTCCATAAACTGTAAATTGTCATCTTCAACTCCTTTCAATTAGAAAAAGTCTAAAATTTTGTTGTCCAGTAATGGAAGAAAGCAAGGCTTTGGACAGTTAGAAACTAACTTTTCAGAAAAATATCAAATACAATTCTTTCTATGACAGAAAAATGTCAGATTAAGTATCAGATGCGACTATCAAAGCGAGCTAAATTGAAATAATTCTCAAATTTTTTGTGAGATACTCATAAAATGATCAATCGATGATCGGTCAAAAATGGTCAAGGATGTAATATCTATACTCTTAGATAACAGATCAATGAGTGTTTGAGGTAAGACTTTGATATTGTAAGTTATTGTAGCTTTAACTATGTTTCAAATATTTCTGTAACCACTCCACTTTTTTGGCAAAAGTTCATATTCATCAACAATTTGTAAGGAAAATCCATAACAACACAATCCTGCACTTTAATGAGCCCAAGATAAATTTCTTGAAAACACAGAGAAAAGCTTAAAATCAGGAAGAGATATTTCTAATTCTATCATATTTGCATTTGTATGAATTCTTTTTTAAAATTCAGAATAGGCTCAAATTTTCTCAACTTCCAATGTATTATTTTGGCACATGAATTACATTGCTATATATGTAGTTTTAAAGTCAATGCTATGAATAGTTGCTGAGAAAAGTGTGACGAAAACATACCACTGTTCAAGTCAATGTTCAATTATAAACAAAGTAATAAAATAGGAAGTAGTTAACCTAAATTCTAAATTTAGTAAATTCAGTAAGAGCCATATAGGAACCCTAGCTGAATCTCCATACCAAGTTCATTGGTTACAGATGGACAAACAAGGGTAACCTATTATACTCCCCCTCTTCTTCGATGCAGGTTATAATAATTCATTTACATTGGAAGTGAAAGTTAGCCTCCAACATATGTCAAGTATTACTGTAGGCTAACCCATTAGTGGATGAAAATTTTCTAGACTAGATGAAATTGAAAGGAGTTGCAGAAGACCACTCAAAGTTTATCAAATTTTAGTTGTTTTCAACTTTGTAGGAAGAAATTAATGTCGAAAATGAATAAAAATTTGCTTGTTAGAATGAATTTCTTAAATTTACACAATGCTTTCCCAGTTGATTTTCTTAAGGGGCATATAAGCCATTGTGTGGGAATTGGTTCAGTAACTTACAAATGCTATAACTACAAATTATTACCTTTACATTTAGTTTGCCTATTTGCAATTTGCTTTTTGTTTTTTCCCATGGCCATGTTTTGCAAAATGTCATCGTAATATCAGACAAACTGCCTTATCAGAGTTCAGTGGGTAGCGTTCATTTAACTGACCTATTCCTTGAAGGCCCCAATAGGGACAAAAAGTATGCATAGTACGGAACCATAAAGGTCCTGCACTAAAGATTTGAAAGTCTCTGCATTAACTCATTCCACACAAACCAACCTTTTGCCCCCCCCCCCAAATGACAAGGAGGGGGGACAAAACATTTTTATCTCATGTACAACTAGACATCATAAGGATCCATTGTAGCAAGTTTGAGCCCAACATCGGACATTTAGATAGTTTTGAGAGTCCTGGCTACAAAATTGAGTCTAAAACTTGCATCCATACAAATCCTGAACCACGTCCAGCCCAATCCTATCATTCCCTCAGCATAGGAAAAAAGTTTAAGTTATTAGGTGTACCCTCCACACATAATCTATAAGTTTGAGAGTAAAATATAATACTTACGTGTGTGTTCCTAATATTAATCTGTGAAGCGAGTAGTCTTTGCCTTCTGGTCTATGAAATGAGAAATTAAGCATTAAATATTTTGGTTGCATGAAATTTTTTTGAATAATTCTTAATTTGAAGGGCTCAATCATTTGACGCATGTCTTTGTTTTTAAAATGGCAACTTGTGCCAAAATATCCAGTCATATTAATTCTGTTGCATAAAGACTCAACACATGGTCAGCCTTATGTAGTATACTGTGGCTGATCAGCTTTAATTTAACCCTGTCCTGTTTCTCGAAATTTTAGACTGGTCCAAATTAAAAGAGGTTGCAGACGACAATGAAAACTGGATGCCATTTGAAATGAAACCATCCTATGTAGAAGAAAATATTGTGGGAAAAGGAGAAATTGCTTCTTTTTCCACAATGTTTTCTTGAGTATAAAATCACAGGAACGTAAAATCCCGTATTTGAACGGGAAAGGGTTAATGCATAAACCTGCAATTAAAAACAGCATTCCTCTTATTATAGAGAGCACACAAAAATTACCCTTCAGAACTCTAATCAAAACAGCAAACCCTTGGAAATTTTAGACTTTGGGGCTAGCTGAGGGATGTTTTATATGAATTACAACAATACTCAAAACACTGAAGAACAACTGGATTGCACTGGTGATGTTTATGTTTTTAAGTTTTGTTGTTAATAGACTATCATTTTTCCAATCATGTTGATGGCAGTGGGTTACTTTTCATATCCATTAGGGTTGGATTAGGGTCTTTTTATAAAGTTTGATCTTTTATATAATTCTCATGCAAGTTTTTTTGGTCATCAAGGACTTTTTTGTCTCAGAGGTGCTATAAAAACTATTTGATAACCCTTGGAGCAGGAAGTTTTTAGCTTTTTGGCCATTGTTGCTGACAAATTACAGCAATAGGGATGTGAAAGAAATCATTTCATTGGAAAAAGATTAAGCTAATCACAAACACTGATACATCTTGTAATGCATCGTGACAATCCAGATTTTCGCCCTTAGAAAAATCAGATGAGCCATCAGTGCATCCTTGGGTATTTTTTGGATACATTTACAATTTTTAGCAGCAGTGGCATAAAAACAATTTGTTTGTTTAAATGGGGGTTTACGCCGCTTTCAACAATTTTTCAGTTATATCGTGGCAGCTGGAGCACCTAACAATGGTATCCTGGTATTTCTCACACCAATTCTACCATTACATCCTTTCATAGCCTCGAACCCAGGACCTCTAGATTGACAGCCCGACGCGCTACCAACTGTGCTATGACGGCGGCTGCGGCACAAAAACAAAGCCTTGGCAGTTCTCTTGGAAGATGAAAAACAACTTGATAACAAGAGGACCATGATGGTCCTAAATCGCTCACCTGAGGCATCCGCAAATTACAGTCCTTTTTTGTATAAAAAAGACTTAACTTGAGCAAAATTAATAAAACACTTATAAGATTTCGGGCTTTGTACAAAACAATCCAGTAATGCTTTCAAAAAAAAATCAATGCCTTTGGCTTTATTGTTTAATCCATTACCAAACTATCCCACAATTTGTCACCCTCAGGAAAAAAAGGTTTAAAAAAGCATTGTGAGAAAGGGAGTGACAAGCTATTTCTCCATTTCTATTCAAGAATTCTTTAAATGCGATTTACGCAATTTTTGACCCCAGGAGCAGAGACGTTCTTTATCCTAAGAGCATTTTTTCCTATAACATAGTACAAAATTATTTAGTCATGCTACATACCAAATATGAATGCCATTCACCATATATTTCAGAAGAAGAAGTCTTTCAAAGTTGCTCTAATTGGATGTTTTCCAAAATTTTGGACCTATAGGGCAGTGCCATGTTTTATCCCAGGGCTAAGATTTTAGCTAACATGGTAAAGAACCATCTGTTCATGCTATATACCAAATATGAATGCCTAAGACTTTGTAGATTGGGAGGAGAGGAGAAGACTGTTGAACATGGTCTAATTGAGCATTTTTACGAACTTTGGACACCCAGGGTAAGGGTAACCTACAGGCATGAATTTAATCAAAATTGATAGATAACAGCCAGGCTATGCTACACTCAAAATATAAATGCCCTCAGCCTTAAAATGAAGATTTTTTTTTTTTCAACATACTCAAATTTTACTTTTTCCCAATTTTTGGACCTCTAGTGCAGGGCCGTTTTTGACCCTGGGAGGACAACTTTAAGTGATATAGTACAAAACTATCTAGTTATGCTACATACCAAATATGAATATCCTAGACTTTATAGTTTAAGAGGATAAGTCTTTTGAAATTGCTCTAATTAAGCATTTTTCCAAACTTCGGACTTCAGGGTCGGGGTCATTTTTGACCCAAGAGATTAAATATTTTGAAACTTGGTAGAGAACCATATGATTAAGCTCTATTCAAAATATTAAGGTCTTTGGCCTTGAAGTCTATGAAAAAAACAACAACAAAGTTTTACTAAAATTTCCCATTTTCATATGCCGCGGTTACAACATTTTTTCACGGTATGAAATTCTTTTAACAACTTTTGAAGAGCTTCACCCAAGGAACATCCCTGCAAAGTTTCAGCTTGATTGGCCCACTGGTTTGGGAGAAGAAGATTTTTAATGATATTTAAAGAATTACTAAAGATTCCCATTTTCATATGCCGCGGGTACAACAGTTTTTCATGGAATGAAATTCTTTTAACAACTTTTGAAGAGCTTCACCCAAGGAACATCCCTGCAAAGTTTCAGCTTGATTGGCCTACTGGTTTAGGAGGAGAAGATTTTTAAAGATATTTAAAGAATTACTAAAGATTCCCATTTTCAAATGCCGCGGCAACCAGAGTTTTTGACGGAATTAAATTCTTTTAACAACTTTTGAAGAACTTCACCCAAGGAACATCCCTGCAAAGTTTCAGCTTGATTCGCCCACTGGTTTAGGAGGAGAAGATTTTTAAAGAAATTGTGGACGGACGGACAGACGGACAGACGGACAGACGGACGGACGGACGACGGACAACGACCGATCACAATAGCTCACCTCGCACTTTGTGCTCAGGTGAGCTAAAAATAAGTTTTCTTTTCATTCTGTATACACTTAGCAGTGATGGGCATATGTGACTTTCCTGAAAAGAAACAATGCATTTGAAATACCACCACCTTCCTGTATTCTAGTACTGTATTCACCTTGTTACATCCGGTAGCCACTGAGCTGTTAGACTTGGCCATTCTAGGGCGTGGGTCATTACCAAATCGTACAAAAATGGGGTGTTCTTTTTCCAGATTTTGTACTCCTCATTGATAACTCGTTCTTCCACAGCGTCATCATAGGGCTCTGAAATTTACGAAACATATCTTAACCCATTGCAGAACGACAAAATTTTAGAATGGTCTGAATTGAACAGTATCGCAGACGAAAATTTCAAGTTGATAAAATTTTTAGAAATGGTTGCCTTTCTGGGTAAAAAAAATTGCGGACGCTGAAAGAATTGCTTGTTACAAGCAATTTCTTCATTGCCCCCCATGTTTTCCAAAGCCTTTCTATGAGGTGCATAAATAGCAGGACTGTGTGGGAATGGGTAAAAAGGGACCTTAAAGCAGGGGAGTGGAATTTTCAAGCCCGACTTGTGAACAAGTACATTTTTCAAGGTCAATTATCCAAATATAAGTTAATACTAGGGCAAATCTTGGAATGGTACAAAATAGATGTCAAAGATCTCAAAGATGATTTAGCCTAATGTAAATATTAAAGAGTAGAAAATATTGTTACTAAATAAATGCTGGCTTCCAGCATTTTCTTAATTAACAGCGTTTTCTTAAAATCAATCTATTCACTTTTTAGCAAACAAATTCATTTTGATTATATGCCCCTCAAGGAAAAAGCTTGTGAAAATATTGAGGAAAATGAAGAAATTGATTGTTCTAAGCAATTTCTTCATTTTCCTCATTATAACAAGCAATTTCTTCATTATCCACACTGTTTCCTACCCTGGAAGACCAAAACGACATCAACTCAAAATTGTCTTCTGCAACTTCTTTCAATTTGGACCAGTCGAAAATTTTGCTGGTATTGGCTTAAGGTGTAACTGAGAAGTGACAATAATTGAAGCAACAGTCATGATTTTTTAGACTAAGCCTGTAATAATTTCCTGAAAGTCATCTTAGACAGTTTGCTCATAATTATGAAACAACAGGAGAAAAATATTTTACTACAGAGAAATTGACTTGGATAATAATTCAAAAGAATTCATCGATAGTGAGTAATAATGTGTGAAAACTTTATTTTGTCAATCTATTTCTAGTGCATGAAGCCAATATCTATAAAGTTTAACCTGAAGGCTCCCTGAGACAAAAATGCAGACGATAAAAGTTCAGCTAAACAGTTCCAAGGCTCGGAAGCTTACACTAAATCAAGGGACAATGTGACTGGGGATCTTACAGGAGTTGATAAACAGATCATCAAAATACACTGTAACCGGGATCTTACAGGCCTTGATAAACAGAACATCAAAATACACTGTGTCAAGGATCTTACAGGAGTTGATAAACAAATCATCAAAATACATTGTGTCAAGGATCTTACAGTACTTGATAAACAGATTGTCAAAATACACTGTGTCAAGGATCTTATAGTACTTCATAAACAGATCATCAGATATCATTCGGTGACCTATGATATTATACTCAATGTTAAACACATTTAGACTATTTTGTTTTGCAAAAATTGATAAACACATGACTTAACCCATTCCCGCACATCTAAATTTTAGGCTGGTCTAAATTGAAAGAAGTTGCAGATGACAATTTATAGGTCATAAAATTTTAAATACCAGTCTTTTTGGGTAGAACACATTGTTCATATTGGAAGAAATTTCTTGTAACAAGCAATTTGTTCATTTTCCACAATGTTTTCCGAGCTTTTTTCTTAAGAGGATTAAAAACGCCGTGGGAATGGGTTAATAGATAAAACATGTTACCAAATCATGACAACAACATACTTTAAATTACTGCATCTTGAACTACATTTCCTGATAATAAAGTTAACAAAAAGACCCAAAGGCCAAAGCATAAACCCTGCAGTGTCCAAAGAATCCACTTGTCCACTCACATAATATATTAGTAGCTAATTCCAGAAGACGAGTGAAAATTCAGAGGCAGTCGTCTGCCCAGATGAGTGAAAATTAACCACATTGAATAATTCATTTCAGGATGAATACTCAGGGTTCTCCCCAGAAATTTTTGAAGGCGTAGTGGGAAATGCGCGGTGTGTTGTCTCTTAACGTCTTGGTATGACTATACATAATATAGGTCATTAAAAGTGAAGTGCTTTTAAGCTTGATTATTGAAATCTTGTTTTTTTATTGAGTGTTATTTTTGAATAATATTCTTCAACTTTTTAATTATCATAAGTTGATTTATCTACTCTGAGGCTTATTTTGATACCAACCAATTGTGGCATTACTCAGTTTATTTTACCTCTCTATCCTATTTGTTAGAAAGGGCACTAAATTGTACGATAAACAAGAGGCTCATGAGGGCCTGAGACGCTCTACTGGTTATCAAGTTTTCCGTTAAAGAAATCTGATATTTTAGGAAGTTAATTGCTCAAAGAAGAATGCATAAAGAAAACAGAAGGGCCGTTGGCCCTGGGGCGCTCACCTAAGATAAAGGCTCTTTTTCTTTCAACAGAGAATAAATAAGAAAGAAGTCTGTGAACTGATGCTTCATGCCTATAAAATATCAAGGCTCTACGCCTTATGGGTCAGGAGGAGAAGATTTTTAAAGATTACTTTAAAATTTCACTTTTGTTGCCATGGCAACCAGAGTTTTTAACAGATTTCAATTCTTACAGCTATTTTTGAAGGGGACCACCTAAGCAACATTTCTGCCAAATTTGGTTCAAATTGGCCCAGTGGTTTAGGAGGAGATGTTGTTTAAAGAAATTGACGGACGACGCACGTCGGACGCCGGACAAAAGGGGATCACAATAGCTCTCTTGAGCACTACATGCTCAGGTGAGCTAAAAATAAAGGGCTTTATCCCCTTTATCATTTTAAGCAACAATCCTCAAGGCCCTTTTTCCCATGTTTCATGACAGATCCACTCCATTTCCAAAAGAAAGTTACCTTGTGACCCTACAATCATTCTGTGAATATTTCATCAGAATCTGACAATAATTCTAGACTTTATCACATAAACAGGATTGTTTTGAATGAAAAATCAATAAGGCCCTTTTCCTGTGTTTTATGATGGATCAATTTCATTCCAAAAGGAACTTTCCTTACAACCCGACGATTGTCCTGTGAAATTTAAAAGACAACTTGATAATGATTGGGATCTTCATCACATACACAAGAATGTTTTGAATGATAATCTGTAAGGCCCCTTTTCCTGTGTTTCTAATGCCACAATTATTCCATGCATCTTTGAAGAAAATCCAATAAAACTGTTGACTTTATTGTGTTAACAAAGATATTAAATTCAAGTTCTCATAAGGCCCCTTTTCCCGTGATATTTTACTGGTCGTTTGATCATTCTGTGAAAGTTAAAAGTGAATCCGATGAAATATAGGGAATTCATTGTGTTTACTAGAATATTTAAAAAACAAGAGGGCCGTTGGCCCTGGGGCGCTCACCTGAGATAAAGGCTCTTTTTCTTACAACAGTCTAAGTTCATGTTAAGGTTAGGATTATGAAAAAAGTGGGCCACAATTACATATAAAGACTATGAACCTGGGGATCCAAAAGTCTAAATTACAAATTCCAAGGCTTTTGTGCTGATTTGAAAGAAGGAAAAAAACTTTTTCCATGCATTATAATTTCAGAAATAAGAAAGAAGTCAATGAACTGATGCTTCATGCCTATACCCCCCCCCTCCCCCTGGGTCCGCCCCTGGAGACCCTAGGATCATGATTTTAGCTATTTTGTAAGAGATCAATATATTGATGCTTCATGCAAAATATCAAGGCTCTATGCTTTCTGGGTCAGGAGGAGAAGATTTTAAAAGATTATTTTGAAATTTATCTTTTGTTGCCATAGCAACCAGAGTTTTTAACGGATTTAAATTCTTTTAGCTAATTTCAACGGGGACCACCTAAAGAACATTTCCGCAAAATATGGTTCAAATTGGCCCTGTGAATCGGGAGGAGATGTCATTTAAAAAATCATTCTTCATTTCTATATAAACCCCAACCTCCTGGGGCTCCGCCCCTGGGGACCCGCGAGTCATGATTTTAGCTATTTTGAAAGAGGTCAATATACTGATGCTTCATGCAAAATATCATGGCTCTACGCCTTCTGGGTCAGGCGGAGAAGATTTTTAAAGATTATTTTAAAATTTCGCTTTTGTTGCCATGGCAACCAGAGTTTTTAATGGATTTCAATTCTTTTAGCTATTTTTGAAGAGACCACCTAAGCAACATTTCTGCCAAATTTGGTTCAAATCTGCCCAGTGGTTTGAGAGGAGATGTCATTTAAAAAATCTTTCTTTATTTCTATATAACCCTCCAAGGGGGCTCCGCCCCTGGAAACCCTAGGATCATAATTTCAGCTATTTTTTAAAGAGGTCAATATACTGATGCTTCATGCAAAATATCAATGCTCTACGCCTTATGGGTCAGGAGGTGAAGATTTTTAAAGATTATTTTAAAATTTCACTTTTATTGCCATGGCAACCAGAGTTTTTAACGGAATTCAATTCTTTAAGCTTTTTTTGAAGGGGACCACTTAAGCATCATTTTTGCTAAATTTGCTTCAAATCTGCCTAGTGGTTTGAGAAGACATGTCGTTTAAAAATCATTCTTCATTTCTATATACCCCCCCCCCTGGGGCTCCGCCCCTTGAGACCCGAGGATCATGATTTTAGCTATTTTGAAAGAGGTCAATATACTGATGCTTCATGAAAAATATCAAGGCTCTACGCCTTCTGGGTCAGGAGGAGAAGATTTTTAAAGATTATTTTAAAATTTCACTTTTGTTGCCATGGCTACCAGAGTTTTTAACGGATTTCAATTCCTTTAGCTATTTTTGAAGGGGACCACCTAAGGAACATTTCTGCCAAATTTGGTTCAAATCGGCCCAGTGGTTTGAGAGGAGATGTCGTTTAAAAATTGTTCTTTATTTCTATATAAACCCCACCCACCTGGGACTCCGCCCCTGGGGACCCGAGGATCATGATTTTAGCTATTTTGAAAGAGGTCAATATACTGATGCTTCATGCAAAATATAAAGGCTCTATGCCTTCTGGGTCAGGAGGAGAAGATTTTTTAAGATTATTATAAAATTTCACTTTTGTTGCCATAGCAACCAGACTTTTTAACGTATTTCAATTCTTTTAGCTATTTTTGAAGGGGACCACCTAAGGAACATTTCTGCCAAATCTGGTTCAAATTGGCCCATGGGTTTAAGAGGAGAGGTCATTAAAAGAAATTGTTGACGGACGACGCACGACGGACAACAGACGGACGCCGGACAAAAGGGGATCACAATAGCTCACTTGAGCACTACGTGCTCAGGTGAGCTAAAAAAATCATATGGCCCCTGTTTACATGATACTTGATGGTTTGTACCCAGTTTGGAAAAGAACCATTTAAGTATTTGTACAATCATTCTGTGAAATTTTGAAGTGAATCCGGTAAAATCAAGGAACATCATTGTGTTAACCAGAATATTTAAGAGAGTTTTTCATAAGGCCCCTTTTTATGTGACACTTGCCATAGTCAGATCCACTGTCAAAAATCAACAATTGGAATGATGGTACAATCAATCTGTGTATTCTGTGGAATTTATTGTGTTAATGAGTTTATAATGAAATCTTCATAGGGCTCCTTTTCTCATGATACTTTACAGAACAAACCAAATTTCAAAAGGAACAATTCTAATGAAGGTACAATCATTCTTTAAAAGTTAAAGAGAATCAATGAAAACAGTGGACTGAATTGTGTCAAGAATTTTTGTAACAAGATTTTCATAAGGCCCCTTTTTCCGTGAAACTTAACAAATCAGACCCAATGTACAAAGGAACAATCCTAATGATAGTTTGAAGAAAATGATAAAGACTGAGGACTTTATTGTAATAATGATATTTTGTAATAAAATTTTTATAAGGTCCCTTTTCTTGTGTCACTTAACCAATCAGACCTAATTTACAAAGGAACAATCAAAATGATCGTACAATCATTCTATTAAAGTTTGAAGAGATTCTGATAAAGACTGAGGGTATTGTTGTGTTAATGAGGATTTGGTAATAATTTTTCATACAGCCCCTTTTCCTATGATACTAGACAGACCAGGCCCAATTTGGAAAGAAACAATCCTTATGATGGTACAAACATTCTGTGAAAGTTTGAACAGAATCTGATGAAAACTGCAGACTTTATCTTGGTGTAAAGTTTATAAAATAAAATTTTCATAAGGCTCTTTTTCCTGTGATACTTGAAGGATCAGATCTCATGTCAGCATCAACAATCGTGATTATTGTACAATGATTCTGTGAATTTTTGAATGAAAGCTTTGGACTTGGTTACAAGGATTATTGATTAAATTCTCAAAAGGCCCCTTTTCCCATGATACTAGACAAATCACGCCTAATTTGAAAAGAAAGAATCCTCATGATGGAATAATCATTCTGTGAAAGTTTTAACAGAATCTGATGAAAACTGTTGCTTTTATTGTGGTACAATGATTTTAAAATTAAATTTCATAATGCTCCTTTTCCTGTGATACTTGACGGATCAGGTCTAATGCAAACATCAACAATCATTATTATTGTACAATTATTCTGTGAATGTTTGAAGAAAATCCGATGAAAGCTCTGGACTTGGTAACAAGGATTTATGAATGAAATTTTCATAAGGCCCCTTTTCCTGTGTTTCTTGACAGTTCAAACCCTGTTATGAAAAGAATGATAGCAGTGCTCTCAATAAGGACCAATTTCAGGAATTTTTAAATTCCAAGTTTCAATTTCAGGAAGTTTTCACAAATCAAGGAATTTTCTTTTTTCACCGGACCCCCCCCCCCCAAAAAATGAAATGAAAATATACGTACATTCTTTTCCATCCTTTACTTATAGTCCCTAAATTGCATGTCCCATTGAGTTGAACTAGAGAAAACAATGTGGTAAAATAAGTGTTTCTTGAGAAATTTTTGTCTCTTATAAAAATTTCCCATTTTCTCACAATATTCCCGCCCTTTGAACACTATTATTTTCCAATTTTGGCTGGATGAATTTGGTAATCATTATTTGCAAATCTCTCAGGATTTGAAAATTTCTGATTACTGGATTGTCAGAAAACAGACTGTTTGAGACGTTTTGGGTACGAAAAAATCGAGACTGGATTATTCTGAGGCCGTCTCCGGTCACATCATAGATATCCAAGTGCATACGCCATGAATAACACTTACGTAAATAAAAGTTACAGTACAACAAGAAATGAAACTAGTAGCAGAGTTGCATCTTTTAAGAAATTCCCTGTTTCGTTTCAGCTAGTTGATGTTTACAGACAACACGTGTGACGTCATTTAAAAGGGACCGAACTCTAGCGAGATCAATCGAGTAACTTCGATGTCTCTAGGACGGACGTCATGTCAAGTTACTAAATAATATCCCCAGCGTCATAGACGTATTTAGATACCGTTCTGTATCCGCCGCGAACTTGAAGACGGGACATGACATTTCGGGTGAATTCCGGCCCTGAACTTAGCTTACATAAATTCCACGGAACGGCATCCATGGGCCTGCTTGGTTTTTGCCCGACACGTTATTAATCGAGTGACTTGTTGTCTGCACATTTCATATTTGACAGTATTTGAAAAATGCCACCTATCGGAAGATAACGTTGAGTGACTTCCAAAGAAATGGTGCAAGATGCTGCGACGGCTCGATATAATCGAGTACGCTCTATATAAATTTCCATCTACATCGGTCGTCATGGAGACATTTCGATAAACTCCTTGTGGATTCAATTTTACCCGAGGGTATGGCCAGGATATACATTCTTCAGAAAACGTCCGAGTCATGAAATCAGGACGTTTTCCTAGAATCTCGGACGTTAATTTACGTCCGGGTATGATTTTCTGGACGTTTTTTCTGATTTTCTGGACGTAATATACGTCGACGTCCGCTTATTGAGAGCACTGTGATAGTTATGACCTTCCAATCATTCTGAGAAAGTTTCAACAAAATCTGATCAAAGCTGTGGGCTTCATTGTGTTAACAGGGTTTTATTAATTGAATTTTCATATAGCCCCTTTTCCAATGTTAATTGGTGGATCTGAACCAATTCCAAAGGGAACTCTTCTTACAAAAGTATAATCATTCTGTTTGAGTATAAAGACAACCCCATCTCATCTGTGGACTTACAAGCATTAATTAAGATTTTTTTAATTGAATTTTCCTAAGGCCCCTTTTCCTATGTTTCTCAATGGATCAGACCCAATTTGAAAGGAACAATACTTATGATGGTACAATCATTATGTGAAAGTTTGAAGTCAATCAGGTGAAATCTAGGGCCATTATGTGTTAACTAAGATTTTTTTATTAAATTTTCATAGGGCCCCTTTTCCCATGAAACTTGATGGGTCAAACCGAAAGGAACAATCCATTTAATGTAATAATCATTCTGGGTATGTTTGAAGAGAATTTGTTGAAAACTATTGACTCTATTGTGTTTACGAGGACTTTTTCAATCCAGTTTTTATCGGGCCCCTTTTTCCCGTGTTCCTTGACTGATCATACCAAATTTTGAAAGGAACAATTCTTATGATGGTATAATCATTCTGTAAAAGTTTGTAGTCAATCAGATGAAAACTGTGGACTCTAGAGTTTTAACAAAGATCTTTGAATTAAATTTAAATGAGGCCCCTTTTCCTATGTTTCTTGAGGAATCATATCTGATTCAAAAAGGAACAATCCTTATGATGGTACAATAATTCTGTGAAAGTTTGAAGAGAATCCGTTGAAAATTGTTGGCTCTAGATTATTAATGAGAATTTTTTATTAAATATTTACATAAGGCCCCTTTTTCCTGTGTTTCTTGACGGATCATACCAAATTTCCAAAGTAATAGTACAAGCATTCTGTGAAAGTTTAAAGGGAATCCTATGAAAACTATTGACTCCAGAGTGTTAAAGAGTTTTGCTTAAAAGATTTTTCTATTAAATTTTCATAAGGCCCCTTTTCCTGTGTTTCCTGATGGATCTGACCAAATTCCCACAGTCCTTATGATGGTACAATCATTCTGTGACAGTTTAATTACAATCTGATGAAAACTGTGGACTCTAGAGTGTTAACGAGTATTTTTTTAATAAACTTTTTAAAAAGCCCCTTTTCCCCTGTTTCAAGACAGATCGGACCCATTTTCAAAAGGAACGATCCTTATGATGGTACAATCATTCTGAGAAAGTTTGAAGAGAATCCGATGAAAATTGTGTACTCTATTGCGTAAACGAGGATTTTTAATGGAGTTTTAAATTGAATTTTCATAAGGCCCCTTTTCCCATGTTTCTTGACTGATCATACCCAATTACGAAAGGAACGATCCTTATGATGGTACAATCATTGTGAAAGCTTAAATACAACCTGATGAAAACTGTGGACTTTATATCGCGTAAACGAGGATTTTCTTGTTTTCCCCCGGCGGTGTTTCCGGTGTATAGGTAAATAATTACCCCGTCAAATTGGGACTTAATTTTTTGTTTACGGCTTCATTGCATTCCCTTGACGAATTTTGATCGCTTTTTATTCTTTTTAATAACTGAATTCCTAGTTGATTTGCAATTTGATAGATCATATGCAAGTGAGATAATTATTATTCTGTTGTACTTCCGAATTTCAGTAGTACAGTTTGTTTTAATAACGAGTACTCAATCTAGAAAAAATGGCTGACAAAGATCGTCATTTGGCGGATGAATTCGAATTTATAAAAAATACGAAAGGAAAGAGCGCTGTATGGGCGCATTTTTCTCTGAAAAGAAAGCGAGAGTCCCTAGAGATCGTTGAAAATGTGGCCTACTGTGACAGATGTCACGTTGCAGTGAAATGTGGAGGTGGAACCACAAATCTCAGCACTCATTTGGAAAGACATCATAAAATTTTGAAGACAAGTGCATCCAGGTCAACATGTACTACGTCAACCTTTAAGCAATCAGAACAACCCAAAGTTTATGAATTGTTCCAAAAATCGAGCCTTTACAAGCCATCCTCGGAAAGAGCTAAAATTATTACACAGAAAATTGCAAAATTTATGGTGAAAGATCTTAGACCTTTTAGTGTTGTTAGTAATGAAGGCTTTCGTGAACTTGTTCAGACTCTTGATCCTAAATATGTGCTACCTTCCAGAACTTACTTCTCACAGACAGTTATTCCAGATATGTATGAGCAAAAAAAGTCACAAGTAATAGCAAGTTTGTCTATGGCTGACTTAGTCGCTATCACCACAGATGGATGGACCAGCAGGGCCACTGAATCTTATGTGACAATAACATCATGCCATATTACTGAAGACTGGTGTATTAAAAACTATGTGCTTCAGACTAGATCTCTGCCAATAAGTCACACTGGAAAGAATATTGCCAATGTCTTCCAGCAGGCCATTACAGAATAGGGCTTGCCTGAACACCCTCCCCTTGTGTCGGAAAATGCTGCCAATATGACAGTGGCAGCAAGAGAAGTGGGCAGCAACCCTCACTTGCCATGTTATGCCCATACATTAAATCTGGCAGTTCAAAAAGGACTCAAGATTAACAGCATATCTCGTCTTCTTGGCAGGATCAGAAGAGTTGTAGCCTTCTTTCATAGAAGCACCACAGCCTCAGCTGTGTTAAGGGAAAAACAAAAACTTCTAGGATGTTCCAACCCGCTGGAACTCAGCTGTTGATATGTTTGAGCGCTTCCTCGAGTTACAACCTGCAGTGTATGCAACACATCCGAGCTAAGGAAACTGATGTTGCAACCTTGAATGAGGATGACATTATGCTGTCTGAAAACATAATGACTGTACTCATCCCACTTAGAACAGTGACCACAGCTCTTTGCTCTGAATCTATGCCAACAGCTTCTTTCATTCTCCCTTTACAGAAGAAACTGCTCACTAAGGAACTGGTTTGTAATGAATCTGATCCTGAAGCTGTGAAACACTTGAAGAAAACCATTGGACAAGATCTAAAGCCAAGATACACTGATCAGAAAATCTTTCTGGAAGACACATCTCTACTTGATCCACGATTTAGTGTCTTATCTTACAGACGATGAAGGTTTAGTTGTTACTAGCAGAGTGGTAGCAGATGCAAGTAATATTTCTGCTCTGAGAATTAAACCAGAACCTGGTACTTGCACAACACCTGACCCACCAGTAGAGCCCCCTTTACCAATGCTGGATCTTGCTATTAGTGGAGCTTCCAAGGGACCTAGAGATCATCAGGACAATGAGGAGCTACAGGAAGACATTAAACCTACTGGTCTAGCATCTATCTTAGATTTTGTTTGTTTGAATGGGGTTTTACGCCGCTTTCAACAATATTTCAGTTATATCGCGGCGGCTGGAGCACCTAACAATGGAATCCTGGTATTTCTCACACCGGTACTACCATTACAACCTTTCCTAGCCTCCAGCTGCTATCCTACATAGGTCTAAGATTATCCACCCATTGGTAAGAGATAAATAGTCGGAAAGGATGAGTGCCGCCGTCGGGAATCGAACCTGGGACCTCTAGATTGACAGTCCAATGCGCTACCAACTGTGCTATGACGGCGGCTCGTAAATCATCAAAGCAAGCCGATTGTACTGGCTGGGTTTTGAGAATCCGGGTCCGTTCGCCCTAAAACATGTTCGCCCTAATTACTTTTCGCACCAATTCCCATTCGCCCTGGGTCCATTTGCCCTATATTTTCAATTACAATTTCATCATGAGCTGCCCCGATAAAAAAACTCTTGTTAACGGGAATCCCTAGTTATTATTTCAGGCTTCCCTCCAGATAATCAGGGATCCCTCCTTGATATACTTTAACTCATTTACATGCAATCCTGTCCTTCTAAGCCCAAATGATAAAAGTAAAGCAAACAAAGCTAACATTCAATTCTTTTTGCTTTGAGCAAATTATTTTTACAATTACAATTGAATTACAGTATTACATGTTAGTTTCAAAGATATAAACGAATACGAGAGATAAAAGTGTGTTTTATTCAGTGGGGTTAATCAAGACTAGGGTTGTAACTTTGTTACATATACAGCGTATACAGGGTGTGAATAGACCTTTGCACGCTCTAACAGCGCATGCGTTAAATTAAATCTCGTTTAATGCGATATTTATTCGAGACCAAGTCACGTGATCGATTGCGGGGAGTTGATAAATTATCACTATGTAAACCTATATAAATTGGCTATTTTGAACGAGCTAAAACAAAGGTTAAAAATCAAAATTTGATTGAAAAAAGAGTTTTGTCCTGAGAGCATATATATGCAGACTAGTAGTAACGAGTTATATTGGTGATATTATCGTGTTTTAAAAACAAAATTGAGTTTGAAAAGGCCTGGTATCTAGGGTATATGGAATACAACCGTCCTCGAAAGGAAAAGATATAAAGTAACATTAAACTCTGGGTACAAACACCGAATGGTCACTTTGATTAATTATATTACACAATGAATTACAATAAGTCATTGTGCCGGAAATCAGTGTTTTCTTAATATTTACAACTATCGAAAATAGACATAAGCCATCTGAATTTTTCTGGCACACTTATTGTGAAATTTGTGAACATGCGTCAATCATTGCAGTGCTCCAGATAATTTCAAGAGGCATCAGTACCAGCTTACTTTTAGTATCAAATAAACAGAAGGAATATCAAATTTCATTTCTTTCATTTATTTAGTAACCTTTTAATCAAAACTGAGCTCTTTAACCCAACACAGAGATGGTCAACATTTACATCATAATGTTAGAATATAGCAAGAACGCTAGAACTTTTCTATGTAGCCAATTGATCGCTATCAAAGCAATTGTCCTGATTTTATATTACACTAAAAGTAATTTATATAAACAGGTCAATTGCTCATCAAACATTGAATTACAGTCACTAACTAAAAATCTGAGCTATAGCTATAGCTCTGTTTGAAGAAAATTAGACAATATGACATTTTATAAATACGAGAATCTACCGTAGTAGACACCCGAACTCTTCCTAAACTTCTATGAATCGTCCGGATTCTACTCAACAACAAAGCTTTTAATTTATTTTCATTTTGTTTTTGTATCACAAATTCTATTTAATTAAACAAGAAACCATTTCTATTCAGAATCATCACTGATTTCTCTTTTCATATAGATGTCCAAACCGGCGAGAACGAAACTGCTGTGAGTGAATCAATATATACGTACTACGCCCTAGACTTACCATGCCTTAGAAAATGTTTCTCCACGATGGAGCAAACACTTTTCTCTATAATTGGTCTTATGAATTCTTCTGGCTTTGGTAGACAACTGAAAAAAACATGTCAAAGTTGTCTGTCTCGACAATTTGCAATTTAGTCAGTCTGAACGCCTGGTTTCACATCACTCAGGACATTAAATAAGAAAGAGATTCAATGCCAGGTACCGTCCTTGTTGACAAGAATTTTCCCATGGTCTGCATTCCAATGTCACGGAAAGAGACGGAAAATCGATCGGTAATTAGGGTAGGCAATAACAAACAGGGATTTTTGGCAATATCGGAAATAGCCGAGTGATTACATGAAATGCTACAAGAGTAAGTTCTCTTTTGTTAACGCATTCGTACCTAATAATGTCCGTACACATGATAAACGGTCCGTAACTTGTACAGCAATTTGCTGAAAGATATGCGTGACCAGCCAATGTACGTCCGTAAATTACGGAAAAACGGACCTTATCTGGAGCGCTGCATTGGCACGTCATTCCTTGCAAACCCCACCCTTCACATGTTAGGCCTGATCACAAGTGACAGTAATCCTGATTGACATGATTTACTCAATTTTCTGTTTAATTGTAAATACTATTGACAACATGTCCATCTATGTAGATCTCTCCCCGTCTCTCTCTCTCTCTCTCCCCCTCTCAAGTCTCTCTCTCCTTAATATCGAACACGCCCGCACTACAGCTTGCCAGTTTTTTTTAAAAAATTCGCTGCATTGTAAAAATAGAAATGTGGAGGAAAAAGAGGAAACATTTATTTGATATAAATAATCATTTTTTTTAAAAAAAAAAGTGTAATACAATGAATTAAAAGAACACATTGTAATACAATAACAGGGAGTATTTTCGACAATGAATGGATGACATAGATCACATTGATGATGACGATGTTAAAAGTGCGAAGTTACTGCCAAATACTAATTCCTTGATTGATCAGAGGATGCAACAGGGTGCCGTTTCAATCGGCGCGGTTGTATGACACGGTGTTCATGTTTAAAGCATTTTTACACAATCAATTAAAGTGAATACTTGTATTTTCATTGAATGGATTTAATTTTTTTTTGGGGGGGGGGGGGCTGGTGGATATATTTTGAGGCAGGTTTTCATTTTTAAATATTGATCTTTGATATTTGAAAATCTAGCCATACTAGTAGATCAAAGGACCTATATGTATATTATTACCAGAATATTATCAATAGGCTACCAAAAAGTGGTAAATGCAATTTGAGATAATGGGTAGTAAAACATTTTGGTCACCCAACGACGAAACAATGTCTGAACTATGTTGATCTTTCATTTCATCTTTCTTCGCACAAACTATCATAACTTCTATTTCTGGAGGCAAAGAACATGAGTTCGGGGGGACCCTGGTTATTGCCGGATACTAAACGAGATAATGACCTTTCCATGGTGAATTCATATTCATACATTACGGGCATTTGTTTCAAATTATACAATATACCCTGTTATACATTTTTTTGTATAGGGTGAAAATAGATCATGAAACAAAACACCCTTCATCTATTCCTTAAGGCCGATCAGGGTGCCCATTCACGTACTGCAGTACGTAATTTGCGTACAATTACATCGGTTCACGTACAAATCTTTCACCAAGACGTGCATGAACATACAGAAAAATAAATGAACGTAGAAACAAAAATGCCATTACATGTGTGCATTGAAAAATTATTAGCATCAGGGCTCTGCAGAGTGGGCGACTCAGGCGAAAAAGCAGACATGGCGAAGATCTGGAAATTTCTGTCAGACACTCGGTCTGACAGTGCTAGATAATCTGTCAGACCGAATGAAATTCTGTCAGACCGAAAGATCAGAATAAAAAGACACAATTTGCGATATTTTTCAAAGTATTTATTAACCCTTATGAAGTGAAACATAATTTTCATAATGAAAAATAAGTTATTTAAATCGGTTCTGTCTGAATCAGCTGGCGAAGAGCAAAAGAATAAGTGGCGAACCAAACGGACCGGTGCTCAAAAAACGAACGGCATGAGAAACACGTTATCATAAAAACTATCGCGAGGAATGTTCTAGAAACTGAACCGGGTCAAACTCGATTATACACGTTGCATGCTTTTACAGCCTAGATGTACTTTGTTCGATTAATATTTTCGGTAGTATTTCTTGCTACCAATCAAGTAGGCATATACAAAATAAAAGTAATTTCCGGCGACAGTCTCAAATTTTACTTGGGTAAGTTTTCAGTTCTTCTTAGGTAGATTTGCCGATCTTTTTTATACAGACAATCATAGAAATTATTATCGGACAGTGGGACTGACGGAAAGGAAAAACATGTCGGACATTGTGAAATTTCATCGGACAGGTCCGAAGGTCCGACGGTCTTCGCCATGACTGAAAAAGTCGCCTGGTTTCATAAAACTTCGCCTGATTTGCTGATCAAAGCGAAGTCGAAGTCGCCTGGAATTTCCGGGAAGTCTCCTGGATACGATAGGTGATAACCTAATCTGGCCCAGTGGCTATAAAAGAAGGGGACAGTGTGCAATTATACAACTGTCGGTCGGAAGCCCTTTGATCGTAATTCAAGCATGTATCGATGGTCGCGAGGCCAGCAGATTATCAGAAAGAGGGGTAATACATGCTCGCTTCATTCACACCTACGCTGATTGGCTTTGGCAATGCTTTGTATACTATCGGCACCAGAAATCTTTATTTAAAGTCCTTCCCTTCTTAAGTTTTAATTATTTCTGTAAATTGAGTTATCATCAGTCTATGAGATTTGTTGCTTACTTTAATAATGGCCGACATTTACGGACGTCGTGTCATTTACCAGAAGTAAAAAATTTCCTAAAAATTTGCAATCTTGATGAAAAATAATTCTGCTGAAAATCTACATAGAGTAAAATCATTTTTCATTAGAATCCTTCGATTTGAGTTATCTGCTTCTATTGTAACAAGTGAAGAAAATTATGGCAAACAATTTAAAGGCTGCTACGATCTTTTCCTGAGATTCTTGATATGATACATTCTACCCAAAAACTAAATTTCACTTACTTGTGTTGGTAATAATTCCTTTAAATAACATGTATTCCTATAAACTGGAGCAAATTATCCTGTGTTAACTTTAAACCTCTGCATGTACAGAGGCTGGTTTTGTGTACTGAGCAGTAACCCTTACCCTTTACACACTATAACTGACTTAATCACAGAGGACCTATTTTGACCAATTAATGACAATTTTTATCCATTTATATGTTATCAGGTAAAGTGCACAGACTCTAACTCATTACCACACAATCCCCCATTTTGACATCTTGAAATGTTTTTATGGGAAACTTTGGAAAAAGGAGGAAATGATTGCAGCGAGCAATTTATCCTTTCCTCACATGTTTCTACCCTCTTTGGTACCTTCTTTCTTATTTAAGCTCACTGTGAAATGTCTTATTTAGCTTCTTTCAATTTGTACCAGTCTGAATTTTTTCTTCTGGTAATGGTTTGATTAAATACATGTTGTTACAATAAAATCTTTTCTCATTTTCTGCTTCAAATAGGAACACTGCTCATTTCATTCAGACCGCCTATACACCATTTGCATTTTTTTATTAGTTGACCTTTTTATCATATGTGAATGTATTATGAAATATTAAAAAAAAAATAAATTCAGAATCAAACTCTTGAATTCTCAAACCTAAAAAAAGAACAATACAAAAATATTTGTTCACAGGAACAAGATCTTTATTGAGGAATGAAAGGATAAGCAGTATTTTCTATGTTTATTGCATAATACATAACATTAAGTGCAACTACATGGTTGTATAGCTATTTCATTTTCTGATAGAAATGAGGAATATGCGCAAAAACTTAATTTTTAACGCGATCCACTTCTCCTGAAAGTCTCACCACTTCTCCCCATTTTGAAAAACTTCTCCCAATTCTCAGACTAGTGAGAAGTGACTTCTCCCCAAATTCTGGGAGTCTGCTGAGCCCTGAGCATACAAAACGAGAAACTCTACGTTCGTATTTTTCCCTAAAAACCCAAAAAAATGCAAGCAAAGTAGATCAAAATTGCATCGGACGCAAGTGATTCCCCTTTCATTCAACGAGAACCAGCGCTTCTTTCTGGCCTATTTTCTATACAGAGAACAGGGGAACCAGCAGCTGTAAAATGACGTATAATGCGGAAGCTGATGGCCTGACCACTTTGTTTTGAAATAAGTCCAAAGTTTCGCTTTTTTTCAAACAAAATACAAGATATTTGCGTGTTTTGGGAGGGAAAGTGACAATAATTTCGTACTATAGAATTTGATTTTGAAATGAGTTTCTCTCCTGAGTTCCGTTGTACATGTAAGTCGGGTGTGACAAAATGGAGCCGTTTAATTAACGTTGTATACGAAATTTGCTGTCTGCAAAATGTCACAACAAAACCTATTCTATTTCTCCGCAAATGGTGACTTTTTGACAGTAGTAAGGCCAGTTGATATTTTCTGTACCAGAATTGTTTCATTACCAGTGTTTGAGCTAACAATAAGCTGACATGCCTGGTATGACCGGCTCCAAAATGCCTTCCCCATCCGCGCAATTAACCTGTTAGAGTTGTTTAGCCATCGCTCTCATATCCCATTCAGCCCTTCCAAAATCCAGGAATTAAGAAAAAGTGAATTGTCAAAAATCAGCTTTGCTATCCTTCGCTCTAAATTTATCTGAAACTGGCAGGTGATGTGTTGCACTTATTTACTGATTATTAACAAAGTAGATGTAACTATAACATTGTCATTTGGTAAAGGGTTAAGTTTAGTATGGTGTACCCTTAACTCTGAAAATAACGGGTACACTGTACCCTCAAATTTTTCTTTGTACCCCCATTTCAAAACCTAAGGGGTACATGTACCCCCGAAATGAAAACCCAATGGGCATGCTGCCGATATAATAGGCTACTTTTAATGCTCCTGAAGAACATTACTGGGACATCAGAGAAAAAATATTGTAACAAACAGATGCTACAATCCCACAATATAATCTACATCATTTAACCTAATGCTTTTCATTGTAAAAACTCAAAGAAAGACGTTAAAATGACTGGACGCAATTATACGGCTTTCGAAAGATAAAACCGGAAGTAAATCCTCCCCACAGTGGAAAATTGTTGTTGTTGTTTTTCTTTGAAAGTGTCTAACGGATACAGACTTTTTAGTCAATTGACGCTTTGCGTGAAAAGGTCTATTTGCTCAGTCCTGCCAGGTCAAAACTGACAGAATTATGAGTTTGTTAACATGTATTCACCTACTCCACTAACCACTGACCTAGATTTTATCTTGGAATGCGAGGAGATTATTTATCTCATTAGACAATTTACTATGGATATATACAGTCGAGTTTTAAACCATTTTCCTTGTTATTCATGACTAAAAGGAGGCTGTTGGCATTCAGCTAGTAAGTTATTTTCTTCATCAGCGATGAAGCAAGATGTCAGTAATACCCGAAAGGGGAGTTGGGCAGTGTTTATAGATAGATGGAGGCGATCACATAGATTTTCACTTCCAAGTTTGTGAGCATGCGTGGAAATAAGTGGAAATATCGTGAAAACTTGTTTCCGGTTGATCGATATGAAATACCGGTTTTGTCCTACAAAACCGCTAAAAAAGTGGAGACGGGGACAAATTGAATTAGGGCGAAGTCACCCATAAATTAAGTTCTGGAGTAAGAAAAATTATGAAAGATCCTTATTCCCAAAAGTCTCATGTGCAAGAACTCTACTCTAAACACTACATGTGCCAGTGAGGCCAGAAAACACACACACAGAAAGTCCATGGATAGATGCATGGGGAACTAGAACGACAGAAATTCTTCAACCCAACTGCTATCTAACAAAGGTATTTTGTCAAGAAAAGTTATGAAATCCCTGATTACCGGCATCTTTATCTGTCATTTCTGAAGCTAAGTTTCTTTCTCTCTTTCTCTTAGTCGCCTTTTTCTCCCGCCAACGACCAGTCTATTTGGCCTATATTTACAAAAACTAACACAAAGACCAAAAAGGAAAGAAAGGAAGGCTATTTAATCTGTGCAAAAGAAACTCACCTCTTAATAAGAAGCATAGTTCATTGTTTGCTTTTATCAATCGAAACGACTTCCTTAAGTATTTTAATCACCCCTCTTGTATACAGTAGAAATGATTTGACGAATGTCAATCGGTGGTCATTAAAAAGGGTGATGATGTATATACAGAATGATATAAATCATTAAAAAGAATCGCGTGAACATTCAATGTTATAGGTTATCGAGTGATTATTGTAGATGTAGTAAATTAAGGAAGTTTATCATTTTGGAAAGGGGGAAATGGCTAGTCCGGAAGCCGTAAATGAAATGAGTTTGAAAAATCCCTATTAACAACAGGTTTGTTTTTGGCGATTATGGCCACTTCGAAACGTTGCTCTGTAATTTAATTTAACTTGAATTCGTCATAGATTTGTACATATACGATTCTTGAAAATTCTGCTGAGTATTGGTTGGTTCGAATCTTGGACAATAGCCACTCCGGACAATATCCCCTTTTATGTTTTTTGACAAGGTTGACATTATCCCCTTCCTAAACTAAACAGGGCGGACATTAGCCCCTTCGTCATCCTGACAGGGCGGACAAAATCCCCTTCCTAATATTTACAGGGTGGACATTATTCCCTCGATAGGCGGACACTATCCCCTTTGTAAATCTGCACCAAGTTTCTTCGGACTTAAGTAACGAAACGAACAGTAACCCCTTCCATTCATAAGATTAACATTAATTTTACTCTCTTTTTTTATTGAATAATAAACCGGTGCCCAATTTTTGATTAAACACTTTTGTATATTTACGTGCGAGCGACTCCATAACAATTTATATTCCAGTAAAAGTCATGGTAAATGCAAAGAGCACCCTTTACCACCATGATTCTTCAAAATGAACTTCGTGTCAACTTCAACTATTTACTATTTGAAGACATATAGTGATATGTTGGCCTTCCTGACCCTCGAAGATATAAATCCGACCTAACAATTTAGAATATGCTGAATGTTAGTTGTATTATTACCCTTTCCATATGATCTTATCTTTTTTTTAAATACATGTTGTTGGTATGAAACCAAAAAATCGTAGCTACAATCTTGTATGAGCTGTATTTACAAAGTGTCAGTCGGCAGTAGAATCAGAGTGTATCATTTACTATTATTATAACTATTTTACAATCTTTCTACGTGTATTGAAGTAGACTATTTTCATGTTTCCTTACACACTTTTTACAATCTTATCTAGACAGTGTAAGAGTTTACTCAGCTGCCAAAGGTCCGGACACTTGGGTGGACTGTCGCGTGTTTTAAGAGATATGAAATCCGACTGCGTAAACCGTTGTCCAACATGTTAGTTCATTGCAGTTTTGATTTTACTACTTAAATGTTCCTACACATCGGCTGTACTCTTTTTTTGGCCATGGACGTATGAAATAATAATGGGATACTCGCGCCAATTTCAATAACTCTGTATAATTGAAAGCAATGGACGCAGAATGCCCTGTACATTTGCATTTTAAAGGGGCTTTTGTCCACAGTAGTAAAACGATGAAGGGAATAATGTCCGCCCTGCTAATAGTAGGAAGGGTATTTTGTCAGCCCTGTCAGAATGAATGTCCGCCCTGTTAAATTTAGGAAAGGGACAGTGTCCGCCTTTTAAAACAAGAGTACCAGTGGCCCTGGCGCTCACCTGAGATAAAGCTATTTTTTCTTCAAGGTCTAATACAAACTTGGTCGTCAGAAAACCTCCTTTAACAATTAACTAAAACCTACCAATTTGAATTATATAGGCCAAATATTTTTGAAAGGGATGCCTTCTTTATTTCTATTTAAGCCTAGTCACCCTGTGGCTCTAAAATTTTATCAATTTTGAAAGAGGTCAATGTACTGATGCTTCATGCAAAATTCAAGATTCTTCAACTTCTTGGTTAGGAGGAGGTTTTTTTTTTTTTTTTTTTTTTTCATTTTTTTTTCAATCTTACTATTGTTGTCATAGCAACCAGAGTTTTCAACTGATTACATTCTATGGTTGAAATCAGCCCAGTGGTTTGGGAGGAGATGTCGTTTTAAAAATCCTTCTTGATTTCTATATAAGCCCCGCCCCCCTGGGGCTCCATCCTTGAGGGGGTGAGGTTGGTGATTTGAGCTATTCTGAAAGAGGTCAATGTACTGATGCTTCATGCAGAATATCTAGACTCAAGGCCCTCTGGGTTAGGAGGAGATAATTTTTAAAGTTTTTATTAAAATTCCATTTTTTTGCCATGGCAACCAGAGTTTTAAACTGATTTCAATTTTTTAGCAATTTTTATATGGCTCACCCAAGGAGAATTCCTGCCAAATTTGGTTGAAATCTGCCCAGCATAAGCCCTTCATGCCAAATTTCAAGGCTCTTCGCCTTCTGGGTCAGGAGGAGATAATTTTTAAAGTTTTCATTGAAATGAAATCCGTTGAAATCCGCCCTGTGGATTGGTAGGAGATATCGTTTTAAAATCCTTCTTTATTTCTATTTAAGCCCTACCCACCCCCTGGGTATCCGCCCCTGGGTACCAGAGGATGATGATTTTAGCAATTCTGAAAAAGGTCATTGCACTGATGCTTCATGCCAAATATCAAGGTTCTACACCTTCTGGGTCAGGAGGAGATCCGCTGTGCGGATTTGGTTGAAATCCGCATAGCGGTTTGGGAGGAGATGTCATTTTAAGGTTGTTGACAAACGACGGACGACGGACGCCGGATACAGGACGATCAAAATACCTCAGCATGAGCACTTCGTGCTCAGGTGAGCTAAAAAATAGTAGGGGATATTGTCCGGAGGGGCTATTGTCCGGTTACCGGTTGGTTCGTACCCACCCTATGCTGATTTCTCCCATCACCGGACTACCCGGTGCATAAAGGTGTTTTAGTGAACTTTGCATTAGGCTTTGAACTGGAACTAGTACACATCGATATTTATATACAAATGTACTGTCTGAGACAAATCCCACGAATAACGTCTCCTATATGGATCCATGCATGTTGACGATGCACGATTTTGATGCATTTTCAAAAAATAAAAAAAAATAAAAAATAAAAAAAAGATAGAAGTTAAAGAACTTTCACCCATTAGGGACAGATTATCCGACCAGTGTAGGCGTATCTATTTCCATTCGTCGTACACTAATATAATTGGTTCATGCTTCAAACTGGTTCAAAACAACTATTCGCCGTCTACGATTTGTAACACTATGGTCTATGCCGTCCTACGTCAAAAGTTAATCTGTGGCGAGTCTACAAAATTGCTACAATTCGTCGTCTATATGTACGCAGTGGTTTTGTGATATTATCTTCACAGTATCAATTCAAATTCCAACAAGAGGACCATGGCGGTCCTATATCGCTCCCCGAGTATGATGGCTCAAGGCTTTATGACATGAACTAACTATCAAAGCCCTACACCCAAATATTTTGGAGAATATTTTTTAAAGATTCTCTCCTTTAATCCTATAGATATATTGAAAATCCTACCATTTAGAGCCAATCTTCAGAGACCGACAATTCTATGAAATATTTTGGTAGACGGACAGTTTAGTATGTATCAATGCCTATAGGCATTGATACACACTGAATATCAAAGCTCTAGGCCTAATGGTTTAGGAGGAAAAGATTTTCAAGGATATCATTCTTTATTCCTTTCTAAAATCTTGGATTGCACATAAAATTGCTTATTTTCACGATATGGTAATTCTATGAAGTATTTTGGTAAAGGTTCAATAGGTATTGATACACACCAAATATTAAAGCTTTAAGATCATAGGTCTAAAGATTTTGGAGAAGAAGATTTTAAAGATTTCCTTCCGTGTATTCCAAAGTAAAATTAGGGATCACACAGAAATAGGCTAATTTGCAAAGTGCGGTAATTCTTTGAAGTAATTTGGTAAAGGTCAATAGACATTGATATATACAAACTATTGCAGGTTTAGGCCTATGGCCCTTGAGAAGAAGACTTTTTATTGCTATGTAAAATCGGAGAACACACAGAAAGGTGCTAATTTTTAGAGTACGACAATTCTCTGAAGTAATTTGGTAGAGGATCAATAGATGATGACTTCTACCAAATATCAAAGCTCTGGGTCTAATGATTAAGGAGAAGAAGATTTTAATAAAATTCCTTCTTTAATTCTATGTAAAATCAGGGATCGCACAGAAAAAGACTAATTTTCAAGATACGGTAATTTTTTGTAATAGATGATGATTTATACCAAAGACCAAAGCTCTGGGGGCCCAATGGTTAGGAAGGAGAAGCTTTTTTAGTTTTTTTTTTCATTCAGTTGCCATGGCAACTAAAGTTCTTCATGGATTTTAATTTTTTGAGTATTTGAAAGAAAATGACCTATGGATAATTTCTATGAAGTTTGTTTGAAATTCCATGATTAGTTTGGAGGAGAAGATTTTCTGTAATTGTGAACGCACAGACGGCCATATGGGTGGACGGACGGACGGCGGACGATGACAGATCACATTAGCTCAACCAGAACACTCCGTGCTCAGGTGAGCCAAAGAAACTGAAATAAATAAAATAAAATAATGAAATGCCTTAGCCTAAAAAATATTGGTAACATTATAACAGTCTCAATAAACAAACAAAGAAACAATCACATGAATCTATAAAGTCCTCTAATCATAGATTTATTCTTTTGCAGGGATGTCCTCATAAGCTTTGACTTATCACGCTTCTTCGAGAATGTTGTATATGAAAAAAATACGAGGGTTTGTTACCATGACCTTAAATACTGCAAAAATAGGTAGGGGTGGCTTTACTCTGAACTAAACTAGTCGTGATTTCAATCAAGTTCCTAATTTCTAGATTTCCGAAAATGAACAAGACTTTCCCAGAACGGTTTGGATCAAATAAAAAACAAACTAATTTATTTACTCGTCTATAAGTTGTTCTGATCTGTTCTATTAAGGAAAGATATGCATAAATGACATAATGCCTATTGCGACGACAAGATATAATATTTATAGCCAGTTAGTTTGGTTCTAAGGTAACTATACACCGTTCAGGTGGGCCAATTTAACACGCTTCGGCATTAAGGTAGAAAATAAACTCTTTTTAGCCTGAGATTACGTAGCAATCTGAGGCTAAAGTTACCATGGTAAAATTTCAACCCACGCAGAGTTTATTGTAAACACATCTAACGCAATAAATATAATATTCTACCACGTGGTAAGTAGATCGGACCGAATTACACAACTGCGAGTATGAATTAATACGCCCGATTGAGGCAAGAATGACGAAGGCGAGATATAACTCATTGAAACCCGGCGCTTGATATACAGTACTTTCGAGTAAGTGTTCTGAATTCGGCAAAATTATCAAAAAAATGATGAGTGAATTTACAGAAAAAAGGAAATATATATTATATTTGACAATTTTCAATCATGTAAAATAATATCATCCGTATTAGAAAAAAAGGTATTTGTTTTATTCCAAAATAATATTACTTATTCTAGAGTTACAGTATTGAAACGGTGCGGTTAGACGTTAGAACGGTCCGGTTAGACGAAGATGCTGTATAAAGCTGGTAAGCGAAGCTGCCTGTTTTACACAAGAGTGGAATGTTTAGTTTAATAAATTAATTGGTCATTCATATGATCATATTCCCACTGTCTGCAAACAATTTGGTCGTGCTCGGACATTACATCTCATATATATTTACCTCAAAATTCTACCCATAGGATATAGCAAAAAGGCCTAGTTTACAAAAAAACCCACTATATTCAAATACAGCAAATCGATATTATTCAAATCGATATAATTGTATTTTACTCAACTGATAATAGAATTATGTATATATTAAGAAGTGCATATATTTCAGTAATAATCCTTTCCCAGACAACGATATATGATACTGTACAACGTAGAAAAGAATTATTCAAATTTTATTTACAACACCTTGCTTCCCCAAAAAACATTGCTACAATGACAGGAAACTGTTTTGGGAAAGGATAATATGCTTTTCAGAAGCAATAATACTTTATCATACTTGATTCTTTATGCAAACACCTTTCAACACACTTGATAAATGGATTCACATAAAACTGTCATTCTATAACTGATTATTGAAAAGTGTTTGATTTTGATTCTATACTGGTCAATTCTAAATCAGTTTGAAAATAAAACAAGAGAAATACAAACTGTTATAGTAAAATAATGTCAAATGTTAAGAATGTTAAGATTGGTCATTTTGGTCAGATTTGATAGTGCCAGGCCTTTCTGATCCGGGCCTTTTTGGACCGGGTCTTTTTGGTCAGTTTTAATAGTGGGTCTTTTTGGACTTGGCCCTTTTGGATCTGGCTTTTCTGATACTGAGCCTATTGACCAGACACCCAAATGACCAGTCGACCAATTAAATCATTAGTTTAGAACATAAATGAATTTTGAGCTCCGATATTGGCCGCCGTTTTTGTTAACATTTTATGTTAGTTTGCGACTTAAACATCGTAACTACAGCTTATTCAAGGTCGCCATATTTTTGTTATGCTACTGGCTACGAACTTCCTGTTTGAGTCAATGGGCGGGACTAACGTAGAAAGCGAGAGGGGCCAACGATTGGTCAATTTAGATTATAACAAGAATACTCATGTGTGCTTCGAATTATTGCGTTTTAGGAAGCCTTATCAGAAAAGGAGAGATTAACAGTCTCTTCAGTCCAGCTTTTCAAAATAAATAATTAAAAGAAAATATTCCGAATTATATTGACATTGCATTATCCATATACATAATCGCAATGAGAATTACTATATCCTCACCCTAGACTTTTAGAAGTTATTGTTAGGAAAGAACAAACCGATTGTTAAAAGCAACCTTCCCTTTCTAAAATGTGTTGAAAAGCTACTTTCTTTCAATAATATTACTTTTAAAATTGTCATATATCATCTCTATCAATTCTTTGGGGGGAAATTCCAAGCTATGTAGCTATCATTGGAAGGTCTATAATAAATGATGGAAAACAGGATGATGCATTGTAGACCAGAGGGAAAGGAACCAAGCGTTTTCTTTTGCAGATGGAATTTTGTAGGAATAATGGTGGAAGTAAGCTTTCGATCCCTTTCAATGATTCTGGCAGGTGAAGTGATTGAAACCTTTTGTTCTGAAAGGTCCGCTAGGAAAATATATCAGTTAATGCCTTCAACTTACCCCTCCTCCTATTGAACCGCTGCGTGTGAGTGTCTGTATTATCTGCCATTTAGGCTAAGATACCAGGTATGCCAATGTCATTTCGGTTCTGTAAATTAGGATAGCAAACATTGTTATTTTTGAGTCATGTTAAAGATAATTAGCCAAAAAAATTAAATTTTCATTTTAGGTTGTTTCACCAAATGACCAAACTTCCCTGGATACATATGGTTCATTTATACTTTATACTTTTCCTTTTGCCGAAATAATGTTAAGATTAACCATTCTGACTTTATTTAACATAGAATGCACAAATTTTCCCTCTTGAAAACGTCTTTAACGTACATATTTCATTGGTATTTAGTCCCCTACCGGCGAAGCCGAAGGAGACTTTAGATTTGTACTCCTTCCGACCGTCTGTCCGTCAGTCCGTTAATCAGTTTCCGGACTTTTTTTTCTAAACGTTTGCAGGTATTGAGCTGATGGTATGTGACTCCGCATTAATCAGTTAAAGTTCCTTTTGACCTTTGATGAAGATTCGGATGCTGGACTTTGAAAATTACTGGGAAACTACAGTTTACCGGACTTTTTTTTTTCTAAACGCTTGCAGGTATTGAGCTGACTTTTGATATGTGACTCCGCATTAACTAGTTTTGATTGCGTTTAGGTCCTTTGACTTTTCAGGGAGAATCGGATGCTATACTTTGAAAATTACTAGGAAAGTAAAGTTTTCCGGACTTTTTTTGTAAACGCTTGATGGTATTGAGCAGATATTTGATATGTGAGTTCGAATCAACGAGTTACAGAACCAGATTGGGTTTTATTTTGGTCCATTGATATTGTGGAAGATACAGATGTTGTACTTAGAGAAAATACTGGAAAATTACAACAAGGTTTCCCCCACAATAAATGCTTAATTCTGAAATTGGCATCACACTTGTAAAGTCATGCACAACTTCTTTCTTTTATCCTCGCACTCTTTACTTATAAAGTATGATTTTATAAACAACAAAAACAGAAACATGTTTTGTTTTGTTTTGTTTTGGGGTTTTTTTGTGTGTGCTTGTGCGATTTTTCTATGTTCATCATGTTTTGTGGTTCTTTAATTATTTTTTTTAATTCTCTGCTTATATTAATGAAATAACTTTACAATATTTCCGTGAATTTAACTCACTATTTATTGTATTGGTCTAGTTTACCAATACTTTTCCGTAAAACTGTGTGGCCTCTAGAAGCTATGTATTTTTAACCTGAAGATACTGTTGAGCGACTAAACACATTGTAACTGCAGTCGTTGTTTCAAGTATTTTTTTTTTCGGTTGTGGATTTTCAAATGACGGTAACAAACCAAATAAAACGGAAAACCCCACATTAAAGTAATCGTATATCGTAAACCCAATATCTGCTTGTTAGAAAGAATTCCGGGGAATGGAATAAACAATATCTTCTCTTCCTAATGGGAATTTTCGGAGAGAGAAAGAGGGAGAGAGGGAAGGAGGGGGGGGGGGAAGAAAGGGGTATTCTAAATCTACGGCTTGAATGCTATATAGCAGTTAATTCATACGGATTCAGTCAAAGGCTCGTAACAATCCACAACTTTTAAAGTCATATCTTCCCTCCGAGGAAGGAAAAAAAGTTAAACAATCTATCGTTTACTTGTTCACTAAATAAAACCAGGGCCTTCTTAATATCAACATACAAAAGGAGGGTATGAGCGAATATCTCTGGAAAGAGTATATTGTGTTTTTTCTTACTGATTTCAACTGGCGTTTGTTTACATTTAGAAATCCGGTCAATTGCACCCGATTTTTACCGGAAATATTCGCTAATCTTCGGTATTGACTGTTATATGTCCAAGTGACTTAAATTTACGGACGATTTCGTTTTTCTCCTTGACCTCGTTGTATAACTGACTAGCGAAAGTTTGAACGTCATCGTTGACGTCAAGCGGGCGAAAGACCGCCCATAGGTTACACGTATCAGTCATTCTATAAATAGCGTACATACTGCATCTGTTTTTGTTGAGATAACGAATAATAAAATACCTATACAAAACTGTTTTATATGTTAGTTTCATTTCTTAAAATTTGTAGAGTTAAAATATGATTATTATGGAGAAAAAAAATTACTTTTTGCAACACACTGTCCAGATTATTTTCATTACCGTTACGGATAAATAATTCGATTTTTGTATGTTCTAGACAGTGTGTTTTTCAACAAGAGGACCATGATGGTCCTAGATTGCTCACCTGAACTGTCTGCTGTTAAAAAAAACTAGAGACAAATGACTATAATCAGTTTCATGAAGATTAAGGCAAAACTGTGACTTCTATATTGTAAACAAAGAAATTGTCATTATGGCCCCTTTTCCTGTGCAATCCTATAGAACCTTTCCAAAATCTATAAGGTTCATCTTTATGACATAACAAGTATCCTGACCAAGCTACATGACGATTGAGCTAAAATGATGACCTCTAGCGCATTAACAAAGAAATTGTCATTAAGGCCAATTTTTCTGTGTTTTCCAAAAGTACCTTCCTATAATCAATAGGGTTCATCCTTGTGACTGAACAACTATTCTGGCCAATTTTCATGAAAATTGAGGCAAAATTGTGGTCTCTAGAGTGTAAACGAAGAAATTGTCATTGAGGCACCTTTTCCTGTGTTTTCCAAAAGTACCTTCCTATAATCAATAGGCTTTATCCTCATGCCCTAATAATTATTCTGACAAAGCTTCATGAAGATTAAGCCTAAATTGTGGCCTCTAGACTGTAAACAAAGAAATTGTCATTAAGGCCCTTTTCCTGTGTTTTCCGATAGAACCTTTCCATAATCAATAGGGTTCATCCTCATGACCTAATTATTATTCTGACAAAGTTTCATGAAGATTGGGTCAAAACTGTAGCCTTTAGAGTGTAAACACTTCAATTGTTGACGCCGCACGACGCACGACGGACGACAGACATTCAACGATCACAAAAGTTAACCATGAGCATTTTCTGCTCAGGTGAGCAAAAAATTGAAAATGTATAATATCTTATCTGGCCCGTTTTTTCCCATAATGCAGTAAAATAAATACTCTGGATAGTTTGTACTAAGATGATAACCATTTCATTAAGGAAATGAAAAAAAAAATCCCAAGAAATGTGATATTTACTTTTCTCTAGATACTTTATTATAGGTCGCACTTAGGTAATCTTCATGTTAGTAAGTTTTATACATTACTCTTTCAGTGTTAACAGACAATTAAATTTACATAAGCTTTCACTCTCTTCTAAAATTCACAAACAGGGGGACGTAACGGTAGTGATTTCAGTAACGATAATGTGTCATCGTAACGGTAATGACAAAAAAAAAAAAGAAGTTCTCAACAATTTAAAGGTTGCTTAGAGGCTACTGTTTGACGGAAAGGGTAAATAGTCGTTGAATACGTAAACATATGAAGCCTAACTTGAACTCGTGATACTCTCGTCTTCATGCCCATTGCTATAGCGTTTTTAAACTTGGGTTCACGCGAACCTTGGCTTGAACTGTAGCTTGTATTGTTCTGAGCTATGTTCATACTGACTGCTACAATTATACTAATTCTACCATTACGTCGAAGATGATAATATCAAAGGAGTGTGTTTGCGGCTTTTGTTAACCTTGCATAGCATTTTTAGAACTACAAGCCTTTCACCTATACAGATATATTATATGCAGCATTTACTCACCAACTAATTGGGAGAACCGTCATATTCAAGGTTAGGTCATCAGGGTTGATATCTAAAAAAATCTTAACTAAGAACCATTAACTGATGTGGATTATGAAATTGACAAGCCATGTTTTGCCAATTCTTACTGTAGATCTTCCTTTTTTGAGTCACGGCATAATCACTTGACTAAATTATCTTAACTGCATCATGTACGAAGTTATGATAGCCACCATATATATCAGTTCTTTAGAGCGAACAAGCGCTGCAAAATTGTTTATTTCAAAATGGTGTATGTATAATAAAGCTTATATCAATGAGGATTGAAATGTAACCACTTTTCGGGAATTATGTTGCGATCTCTGCCAGTTAACAGCAATGAATTGCATCTCCATGATACCTGTTACAGCGATAAAGTGCTTCTGCATGGTGGTCTTACAGTGCCCAAAATTTGGAGACGCGCCGTTTTATGTGATATTGACGTATATCATGCTTGTATTGTAAATTTTCTGCAAGCACTATTGCCTCCTTTGTAAATCGAAATCACAGGCGAAGGCTCTTTTGAGAAATAGATATGTCTATTTCAGGGATTCAGTTAGTGATTTGATCCATTATTCGTTATAAGGTTGTCTAAAGTCGGGCTTTAACACAGCCTGCAAGTGGCCATAAGATTTTCCAAGCAGATTGTTTTCACAAATATTTATATATTGTCGTTTGTCGTTTGTCGAGGCATTTTCTTACGGAAATATAACAACTTTCTCCATTTGTAGTTACCGTGCTTTGGTGGCCCATCAACGATGTATGTTAGGCCCAGTAATATGTCGGCGGATTAACAATGAGGCTAACAGCTGCACATACTACAAATACTAACCATATGAAACTGATACTAATACATACAAATTCATTCAGAATAAATCTGAGAATGGAAAATAATCATCAATCATCCATTAAACAGCGTTACTTTTGCAAAAATTATGGCCAGTAACATGTAAAGAAAAAAGTAAAATGATTGGTTGGCGACCTAAACGTCGTAACCACAGTTTGAATAAGTGACAACGTTTAAGTCTCCCAATCAACAAAACGCTCAAATGTCACTTCCGGTCTTGATTCTTGAAATTGACACTCGCGATTGGTCATTTGTCCTCTTCTTTGCATTGAAAGAGGTCGTAAAACAGATTGTCTACAACACCGAGATACCGGTCCAAGATTTCCAATCTTTATTTATAAACAGTAAGATAATTATAAGATACATGAAACTCACAAAATAAATACTTATAGCAGCATAATTTTGAAACGTTAGAAGTAGGGGGTCAATACACATTTGTGACCCATCTGCGCAAACCGTGCAGTCTGATAAGAATCTATTCTCTTCCTTTTTGACAAAGAAATTTGACGAGTAAAATGACTCTTCTACTCTACTTTACTATCTATTTTGAAATATTTTACTATGAACAACCACTGCTGGATCCGGCCTCTACTTTAAATATTTGCTGAAAAAATATTGTAAGGGACCTTTTTACATGACGGGTCACTTTTTCTATTACTTTTCAAAAAGAAATTTGTTATTTAACTTATGATTCCAATCAAATATGACCGAAATGAAACTTATATCGTTCGTTGAGACATTACCGTTTCTTCATCTACATTACCGTTCTGTAGATTAACAGTACCGTTCCGTTACAAAGAAAATAAAGATAATTTCATTGTTTTTCATAAATTTGAAACAGAAAAAAATCCAATATCTTTCATGCTTTTTAATAGTGCCCTTTGTTCTCTATTTCTTTTAAAATTGCCTAACACTTAGTAGATCTAGTATAAGACATTTTTGATGGAAGTTTACAGTACCGTTACGAAAAAATAACTGTACGTTACAAAGAATATTGTAAAACTTGTGTAATGGTACTGTTCGTAACGGTAGCCTATTGTAAAAATCTTATTGTTTTGCTCCTTAGGATCTTCTTCTGATTTTCAATGGAAGGGATATATATTTTTCATATTTTTTATTAGGGAACACATAGAAAACTATAGTAAACGCTATAGCATCCTCAAAACATTCATGCAAAGCCAAATAAGGACAGAACGGTACTGTTATTAGAAATTCATACGCATAGTTTAACCTGTACTAATCTCCAATGTCGACTGGCATCCCAACGATGGGTGTTCGATCGAAAAATGGCGGTAATATAACTTAATATGACGTCATAACAACGTGTACTGTAAAGGCCGATAACCATTTTTTTACAAAAAATGTTTTCCTAACGGTATTGTCCCTTTACACCGGGACACTTATTTTTACCTAAAAATAAAAACAAACAAACAAACAAACAAAAAACAGGTTATACTGAATTAAGTTTTGTTATATGGGCAAGAAAATACCATCGAAATGCACTTGAAAGCAAGTATAAAACTTTTATTTTTTCTCTTTATGCAAGATCGGGACATAGTGAAAACAGGACATTTGAGTAATTTGATAACATATTTTAAGGCAATCCATGTCATGTTCCCGTGTTTATTATTTTTATTTTACTCAAAACAAACTTATATCTATCAGCAATAAGGAAATAATGAAATATTTTTTTTTTGTTCGTCAAAGATATAGCCACTTTTAGAGCAGGGACAGGCTTTGCACATCTTCTATAGAATGGCTGGTATATGTACAAGTCATATACTCATTAAACAATCAAAGGACTGAAAGTACTGAGAAGTTGGAATGCGCTGAAAAGGTCATAACTGTGGAATTCGGTTGAAACTCACTTTCCGAGTAAGCCTCCCTCCTTTAAATTTAAACCAGCATTCCCAATTGTGTACATATGTGCGTGAATAACGCAAAAAACACAAATCCACATACAGAAATCAAAGACTAGCATTGTCTTAACCCATTCTTAGACAGTGACGCTTTGAAATGACCCCGATTATGAAAGCTTTGGAAAACACTGTGGAAAATGAAGAAATTGCTTATTACAAGCAATTTCTCAATTGTCCACAAGGTTTTCTGTCAAAAAAAAAAAAAAAAAAAAAAAAGACCAGGATTTAAAAGATTTCATCAACTGACAATTGTCGTCTGCTACTTCTTTGAATTTGGACTGGTCTAAAATTTTATCGTGTTGGAATGGGTTATAAGCTCGTGTCGCGCACAGCAAAACTAGAATTTTCAAGCATAACATTCTCCTTTTGATCAACTGTAATACTTGAACTCCCTTTAGAATCTTGAAAACAGAGAATAACAGCATCTACAGTAAGAAATCAATGACCTCGATGTTTATTTGACCCTCAACTCGGCCAATTCTGTAACGATCATACTAAACCCACGTAGATTTTCACTTCAGGTTTATGAGTATACGGGGAAATTCGCGGAAATGCTCGGAAACTTGTTTCAGGGTGATCGATTTGAAATACCGGTTTAGACTTAGGAAAAAGAATATTTAAAGCGTTGTGAGTAAAATTCAAAAGAAAAAAAAAGACGTTAACGTTATTGTAACGTTACTGTTTGCACATGGTAGTTTTGCCCTTTTCCTAAAAATTCCTATAATTTGATGAAGATACAGTGAAGTAACAAATTATCTTCGGCGCCCTGTAGTCGCGCGATTTTCTTATTCGTTATTCGGCTTTAGAGCCGTAAACATTCTTAAGTAAAAAGGACCAAGCTGAAAGCTAGATGACACTTGTTAAAGGTTTGGTGTGTTATTAATTTAGACTTGTAAATAACGACATAATAAAGCGTAATAGTTCCATATTATTGTCTTCGGCTACAACTAACTGATTGTCCGTTGCAAGTTGAGATGAGAAGTAACCCGAGGTGTATTCATATCTAAGAGATCACGTGATATGTATTATCAAGAAACCCGAAATGAAATTGTCTTGTGTTCATTTTGCGGTATTGTTAAATTTAAGTTGGAATTGCTCCGCATTCCAACTTAAAAAACGGCCATTTTTTTTCTCCAAAAGAAGCTCCTATGTCAGTCTGGTTCTCAACAACTTCTTCCTCGAAAGAAAAATACGCAGAAAAGCTCGAAAACACTATCAACTTTTCCAGTCTGGTTCTCAACAACTACTTCCTAAATAGAAAAAAAATATATGCATAGAAAATCGTATTCTAAATACAGTCAACTTTTTTTTTCAAGTAAATCTAACGAACAAATTAACAAACCGTAGCATTCGTTTTAAGCATTGGTGATTCAATTGAACTTTATTCTTAACACGTTTGGTCGCAGAAAAATCCAGTAAAAAATGTCAACTTTATCGGTCAAACCTGTGACGTCATGGATTCGTGTATAAATGTCACGCATTACCAAGGTGGCAGTCCGTCCTATTCCAATGACTTCCGGTTATATACTAGAGATCATTAGACAGAGAATATCTTGCCCGCGATATTTACATCGATCGTCCAGGGATTTCCTTTGCGTTCTCAAGAAGGTAAATTTTAAATTGTTTGACCAAAAAAAAATTGTGATATTTTATGATTCTGTTGCATGTGACAAAGGATTAGATTATAAAGTTATCATGGTAGCAACCTAATATTTTTGCTCTCTGGAATACCCTATCTTCAAATATTTAACCCATTACCAGACAACAATTTATTTAAAACTTGGTCAAATTTAAAGATGTGTCCGAAGACGAATTTTAAAAAAGTTAATTATTCGTTTTATTTTCTATTCATCTATTCATTCATATGTCATTTTGTGGTACAAAATATTGTGGATAATGAAGAGATTGTAACAAGGAATTTATTAATTTCCAGAAATGTTTTCCATACCTTTTTTCTTTACGGGAGCATCAAAATGTCTGGGTGTTTGGGAATGGGTTAAGTCATGTTTCATTGTGACAATTTAAAGTGATATAAAGATAATGTACCGAAATTTAATTAATGTGTGTAGTTCTCACGAAATCAATAGGAGGAATTGACCAGAACAGCTGGATAAACCCATCCCACGTGAAAAATTTTATCCTGGTACAAATTCAGAGAAATTGCAGACGAAAATTTTTAGGTGATGAAAAGTTACAAATCTTTTTCTTTTGTGGTAGACAATATTGTAGATAATGAAGAAATTGCTTATAACATGCAATTTCTATATTTTCCCAGATGTTTTCAAAGGCATATTTCTTGAGAGGAAAATCATTTTAAATATAGGGCTATATAAATATCAAAATAAGGCTATATGACAGGCTTTTACAAATTAACAAGCACCTACCTCTTAGGCAGAAGAGCATAGATTTACACTTGTTAATGTAATATTCTTTCATTGTGTTGAAATTCACTCAAATGTACAATTTGCGTACAGGTCTCTACGCCCATCATAAGTTGAAAACAAAATATACCTTCACGCTATTGCAGAATCACTGGAAATTAGAAATTATCCTAACAAGCCAGAGCTTAATAGGTTTTCACCCCATACTTTGTGCGAACAAATGATATTTGTTTCTTGCAGAACTAAGATTGACAAGTATGTGAACTTTCATCAAAATCTGTAAAACTATATCGGATTTTGCATGAAATTAAAAATACAAATAATACGACTCGTGGGAAAATGAACCAAGACAGATAGCACTGCCAAAATGTGTGACTCTGAGAGGACAACTTTCTATGAATAAAAGATATAATTATAGTCTGTCTATATATACAGCTGTGGTACGTGCAATCTGTATAGATAATATTTATGAATGTCTTCAACTATGATGACCAGTTTATTGTTTATGCAATATTATAATTTTCAATACAGTTCAGTCATTTATCAAAAGTGGTTATTTGTGATCGAATGATTTCTGTAGTAAATCTTTATACAGATACAGGGTGCAATTCGGATTTTAGATTTAAATATTTCAACAATGATGCTATTAACCCTATGTTGTACGAGCTCACTTGAACTGTTTCATTAAGACTATTCAAATAAGTATTCACAACATAGAATTTCATTGAGAAATGAGGATTTTAGAATGGTGTAACCCCTTATTATCTAGATCTCTGTTTGAGTCAAGTAAAATGATTTTTTTAAAGGAATTGTTATAAGAAAAAGTATTGATATGTTGCTTTACATCTCGGAATAACTTGCACCTATGGATTCCTCCCCCTTTGGACTCTCTCAAGACCGTCTGTATGATCACTGGAGCTTCGTGAGACTACTTCCACTGATCATAAAATGATGCAGTATAGGTGTTAGTCTCTTTTAATATAATTCTCCCGGCTTTACTGTCAAACCTGTCTCTTGCAACATGTTGAAATCATGTTTATTGTTCTACTTATATATTGTTACCTCTGCAATAAAGGGGATATTTCTGGTATGAACATTATTTAGCATGAACTATGGGATAATGAATCACCTGAAGTAGAATATGAATTTTGTACAGTAAAGTCACAAAATTAAGCCTTAAACGTATATCTATAGTCTGTGATTTCGTGTTGCTCTTTCGCCCGCAACCTAGGCTTTGCCTAATTTTATATTAGTTTTGTGTAAACCTTAAATGGGTCACAATCTAAAATATCAAAACTTTTTTTACGAATTGAAGCCTTGCCACTTAGAATTGTTTTGATCTTATAGTTTCAATCGTCATATTAATCTTTGTTTTTGGGCCTCGAGTATAGCTTTCTTATAAATTTTGTAATGTAATTAATATAGTTTTGCTTAAATCAGAGGCCGTTTATCTGAAAGAAAAAAAGAAAGAAAAAAAATCAAAGTACTCAAAGTACTGTAAGCTAGCAAAGTATGGTTGAATTTAGAAAATCTTTCTCTTGTTTGGTAGAAAGCATTGTGGACATTGAAGAAATTGCTTGTTACAAACAATTTTTTCATTGTCCACAATATTTTCCAAAGCTTTTTGAGATGCTTAAAAAGCGGAATTGAGTGAGAATGGGTTAAATAGCATGCTTTTGACAGAGTTCTCTACAATTTGAATAGAGTTTGCAATATTCCCGAAACACATGAGAACTGTTTTTTATGGCGTAGGCATTTAACGGATTTAGTGGTTAAGCCTCCAGTGGCAGTTTGCACTCTTTGAACTTTGAGACGACCTCAAAATTTTGTCTGTTAACTTAAGCTATCAAAGCTGACGCTTTGCTAGCTAAAAAACACACACACACAAGGGTATTTCCCTAAAAGCCTACGTAGGTTGTTAATCTATTTTTAGATTTAGCCGAGACAGTTCCGAAGAATATTCGGTCATTCACGGGGTGCGTATAACCGTTGGAACCCTGTATTCAGTTTGAATTTACTCAAACAACGTCATCAATACGTCATCAGGAGTTATGTTCGCTAGCCGGTCTTCAATTCTGTAAAAATCAATCCAAAACTGTCGTAAGCGTCAATACGATTATAGACACTTACCATAGTTATGCGCCAACCATTTGATATGACATAACTTAGGACATTGATTGTTTCGCTTGTCAGTTTGTTACCTTACGTTGACTTTGGGCCATATGCAAATGAAGTCATGTGGCGTCGACAACCAAACTCCGTGATATCTAAAAATAACCTAGAATTCCGCTGAACCTTTCCTATATAACCAAAAAAGGCCATTTTAAGCCTATCAGATTGCCGCAAAGACAATATCTGACTCAAATTTAAGTATTAAGCGTCCGTTTTAGCGTATTTTTGGTCTATTGATAAATTCTTCTTATCTAGGTTTCAGGAACATCGATACCTCCCTTTAATATTGGCATTCTGGCTATATTACTGATTACCATGCGGCAAAATTTTTGGCTGGTCCAACCGGATCAATATAAATAAGATAGAATATAGTAGAATACTATACTTTCTCCAAACAAGGGCATGATTTAACAAAAAAAGATATAACATAATAATATAGAGTAGGTGTTGTCGTTTGAAGTAAAACTAGTTGATTAGGAAATTAACCCTACCGCTTACATGTGCGGTACCAACCGCTCACATGTGCGATAAAATAAGGTTATAAATAATAAGATCTTAAATTAGATCAAATATTTAGAAAATATATTTGCTTTTTTTTATCGATATCTAACTTTCGTATTTCTTTGATACCACTTTTCTACACATGTAACACATATAAATCTAAAATTTGAACGTGACTAGAGGTAAGTTAAGCTTGATGTTCATTTTACATTTATCTTCCATTTAATTAACCTCCGAAATAAAGATAAGTCAACACAGAATACCATTCACAATATGTTCGGAATCGCCGAAGCAAAATGGACTATTCAGTTCCGCTAATATTATATTAGATAATATTTTTACCTTCGGTCCATTTCGGACAGACTGGTTATCAATTTGTATTTTTCATGAACTGTTATTAAAATGTTATGATAATGAAGTGGAATTTACACTTACACCGGTTGCTGAAGCTGCGAAGATAGTTCGACGAGAATAGGTAATGATCTTGTGGACATTTTTGTCTTGGGTTCTAGAGTACGAATTATGGATATTTTTTACAAAAATTGAAAGTGCCTGATACGGTCTTAAGTTGGAATACTTACTACCAAAGGCAGAATTTCCAACTAGAAACAGATCGTACACACTCACTTCACCCTAGCTGCGATATCGTAGCCCTACTGTAGGTTCTTTCTGATAATCTGCTGGCGAGCGCTACTACTCCCTCCTTCTTTGCTCTTTGTTACAAGTCCTAATATTGTATGTTTGGTAATGAGCGACTCTTTATGGATCAATTCGTTACATACATTAAAATTATGTACATATTAAATGTATCAATCATTTAATACCGGTTTCTTTTCTGTTCATTAAATATTTTCCTAAGTTTGGTGGCCATGAAATTTGGTTGGTCTATCTATCTATATATACTGCCCAACTCCCCTTTCGTGTATTACTTGCAGGTCATTCGATCTTATTTTTTTTGCCTCACATTGTGTACTAATGTCATGCTGTCAAAGCAGGTGTTCGTAATAAATCACAGGGTTCTCCCCAGGCCCTTATGGCGTATCGCGGTCGATACGCCTTCATAAATTAAGAGAGTTTTCCGATACGCCTTCAGATCGCCGATACGCTTAAATTTGGTCACCGATACAGCTTAATTTCCAGCTGAAGAAAGGGGCAAGTAAACCATTAAAATTGGTTGCAGAAGCCCGACACGACAGGCTCTTTATCTATAGTGTTGTATACCACGTATTACATAACATCTCCATTGATAAGACCCTTACACTCTTACTAATTGGTGATTATTGATTTTTTGTCTCGGGTTTCCCACTGGTACTTCGCTATCAGTCACCAAGGATGATGGATACCAATATGTAAACAATGAATTCAAAATGGCGACTTCGGCTGAGATTGGTCTAGTTAAAAGTAAAAGATGTGGTTATTTGATGTGACAACTATCAAACTAAAGCCATAGTGGTTTAAAATTTAATTTTTTGAAGGAAAGATTACTTGGGTCAGTTTATTTCATACATTGATCGCTGAAAACATACCCTTTTCGCGATGTTTTTTCCTTACGAGAATTTGCCAAAATAAGAAAAACAGATTTGTATAGAAGCCATCCTAGTTACGGTCACACTAAAACAAGCCCTACAGAGATTTCTAGCCCTACAGACGCCCTACAGAATTTGTACACGCCCTACGACTGTAGGACCTATAATAGTGAATAATTTTTAGTTAATAGGATTAAAAATAACACATTTTCTTACTTGAAAAAGAATTCTGTGAATTTTGCTTATTTCTGATGAGGCAACATCTTTCCAATTTTGTCATTGGTATCCATCCTTTTAGCTTCTAGCCTATGCTAAATTGAGTTGCCTCCCTTATCTTTACAATTTTCGGCTTGAAAAATCATTTAAAACCTGAAGATAAGTTCTAATTTTTTTTTTATATCAAAAACCTATTCCTTTTATAACTGAGAGGATGAGTACTTTAATAGAAATTTGACTGTAGAATTGAGGGGCACCCCTCATTTAATGGTCTGAGGTTTCCTCAAGTTACTTCTGGTCAGGTTTCGGCATTTGTAAACATCAAAATCATCATAAATAAGATAATTTCACAGAAAATATTTTGAAATATGCAGAAAAATGTTAATTTCAATCATATTAACTAAAAATTATACACCATTATCGCTCAAATACTCATGGGGCGTGTACAAATTCCGTAGGGCGTCTGTAGGGCTATAAATCTCTGTAGGGCTTGTTTTAGTATGACCCTCCTAGTTATACTAAGCTCTTGTTTTCAACTCAGTTTAATAATTAAACACATGTATCTTCTTGATTAAGTCCATATATTTTTATCCAACATGGAGGGTATTATTTCAAAAATTCGTACCCTGGTTTGTTCAACCCATTTTTCAATAAATTTGTTTTAAAAGTTTGATGAAAAATATTATTATACTTTTAGTAATCATTAAATGATATCTCATCCTCTAATGTTTTTTTTACCCAAAAGAAATAATACCCCCATGAAAAATCCAAGTGCTGAAATCACTTCAAGAAAAGAATGCCTTAGACAAATTAGGGATTTCTTTTAATAAAAAGTAATGGTTTAATAATTATTTAGAATCAGGAAAAGATTATTCACTCTTTAATATTTGGAAAACAAAATCCTCTATCGAAATTCAAAGTGCTGAAATCACTTAAAGAAGAGAAGAGTAAAGACACATGTTTTATAAATTTGATCAAGTTTCCTGTTATAAGTTGAATATTAAGGTAAAGATTGGACACTGCTGATATATTATACATTTTTCATTAACTTATTGAAATCAAAGAGCTGAAAGTACTGTTAGAAGAATAGTTATACTGTCAGACAGTCAAAGGCTTCTGAATGGGCAAATAATGAACATTTCAAATTTTACACAGAGAATCTAATGGAGCGCTTTAACCCTTTCCCGTTTTTGGAAATTTTAGACTGGTCCAAATTGAAAGAGGTTGCAGACGACAATGAAAATTAGATGCAATTTGAAATGAAACCATCCTATACGGTAGAAAATATTGTGGAAAAAGGAGAAATTGCTTGTCACAAGCAATTTCTTCTTTTTTCACAATGTTTTCTCAAGTATAAAATCACAGGAACGTAAAATCCCGTGTTTGAACAGGAAAGGGTTAAGATGCAAAATTTGAAAATGAAACCAGATATTTTACACAGGAACCTTATAAATACATTTTTGAAATTTCTGACAATAATTTCTATTTTTTCCTGATGAAGGGCACCTATGCTTTTTTTAAAGAGTCCTCAAGGATATGATTTTTGGACAGACTTGATAGAATTGCCAAGCATGAAAAGCTAATCCTATCTAATAGACAAGCAGTTGACACTTTTTTTACTCATTCCTTTGAGACTTTTGGGTATATTCTTTCATTATCTTTCACATCCATTTTTTTCTGACAATTTAGTGCCCTTTCTAACAAATAGGATAGAGAGTTAAAATAAGCTGAGTAATGTCACAATTGGTTGGTATCAAAATATGCCTCAGAGTAGATAAATCAACTTATAATGATTAAAAAGTTGAAGAATATTATTCAAGAATAGCTCTCAATAAAACAACAAGATGTCAATAATCAAGCTAAAAAGCACTTTTAATGACCTTTATTATGTATAGTCATACCAAGATGTTAACAGACAACACACGGCGCATTTGCCACTACGCCTTCAAAAATTTGTGGGGAGAACCCTGAATCAGTATCCTTTTTTACATAGGCACTTAGATTAAGGAATTTATAAAAACTTGCTAAAATATCTGTCCTATAAGAATGTGAACAAGGTAGAGCAGCTGCCATTTTTTAAGGCAATGGATGTTTTGACAAGCAAGTATCGTTCCTTATTGGAGCAAGTCAAACATCTCCCATGACGGAACCATTGATGCTTGTCAAAACATCCGTTCCCTTAATAAATGGCAGCTGCACTACAGGGCTCTGCAGACTCCAAGAATTTGGGGAGAAGTCACTTCTCACTAGTCTGAGAATTGGGAGAAGTTTTTCAAAATGGGGAGAAGTGGTGAGACTTTCAGGAGAAGTGGATCGCGTTAAAAATTAAGTTTTTGCGCATATTCCTCATTTCTATCAGAAAATAAAATATCTTTACAACCAAGTAGTTGCATTTTATATTATGTATTATGCAATAAACATAGAAAATACTGCTTTTCCTTTCAGTACTCAATAAAGACCTTATTCCTGTGAACAAATACTTTTGTATTTTTCTATTTCAAGGTTTGAGAATTCAAGAGTAAATTGATTCTGAATTTTTTTAGCTCACCTGAGCACAAAGTGCGAGGTGAGCTATTGTGATCGGTCGTTGTCCGTCGTCCGTCCGTCCGTTTGTCCATCCGTCCACAATTTCTTTAAAAATCTTCTCCTCCTAAACCAGTTGGCCAATCAAGCTTAAACTTTGCAGGGATGTTCCTTGGGTGAAGTTCTTCAAAAGTTGTTAAAAGAATTTCATTCCGTCAAAAACTCTGGTTGCCACGGCATTTGAAAATGGGAATCTTTAGTAATTCTATTAATATCTTTAAAAATCTTCTCCTCCTAAACCAGTGGGCCAATCAAGCTGAAACTTTGCAGGGATGTTCCTTGGGTGAAGTTCTTCAAAAGTTGTTAAAAGAATTTAATTTCGTCAAAAACTCTGGTTGCCACGGCATTTGAAAATGGGAATCTTTAGAAATTCTTTAAATATCTTTAAAAACCTTCTCCTCCTAAACCAGTAGGCCAATCAAGCTGAAACTTTGCAGGGATGTTCCTTGGGTGAAGTTCTTCAAAAGTTGTCAAAAGAATTTAATTCCATCAAAAACTCTTGTTGCCACGGCATTTGAAAATGGGAATCTTAAGTAATTCTTTAAATATCTTTAAAAATCTTCTCCTCCTAAACCAGTAGGCCAATCAAGCTGAAACTTTGCAGGGATGTTCCTTGGGTGAAGCTCTTCAAAAGTTGTTAAAAGAATTTCATTCCGTGAAAAAATGTTGTTACCGCGGCATATGAAAATGGGAAATTTTAGTAAATCTTTGTTGTTGTTTTTTTCATAGACTTCAAGGCCATAGACCTTTATATTTTGTATAGAGCTTAATCATATGGTTCTCTACCAAGTTTTTAAATATTCAATCTCTGGGGTCAAAATGGCCCCACCCCTAAAGTCCGAAGTTTGGAAAAATGCTTAATTAGAGCAATTTCAGGTCCAAAAATTGGGAAAAATGCAAAATATGAGTATGTTAAAAAAAATCTCCATTTTAAGGTGGAGGGCAATTATATTTTGAGTGGAGCATAGCCTGGCTGTTATCTATCAATTTTGATTAAAATCATGCCTGTAGGTTACCCCTTACCTGGGTGTCCAAAGTTCGTAAAAATGCTCAATTAGACCATGTTCAACAGTCTTCTCCTCCCAATCTACAAAGTCTTAGGCATTCATATTTGGTATATAGCATGAACAGATGGCTCTTTATCATGTTAGCTAAAATCTTAGCCCTGTGATAAAACATGGCACTGCCCTATAGGTCCAAAATTTTGGAAAACATCCAATTAGAGCAACTTCAAAAAACTTCTTCTTCTGAAATATATGGTGAAGGGCATTCATATTTGGTATGTAGCATGACTAGATAATTTTGTACTATGTTATAGGAAAAAATGCTCGTAGGATAAAAAACGTCTCTGCTCCTGGGGTCAAAAATTGCATAAATCGCATTGAAAGAATTCTTAAATAGAAATGGAGAAATAGCTTGTCACTCCCTTTCTCACAATGCTTTTTTGAACCTTTTTTTCCTGAGGGTGACAAATTCTGGGATAGTTTGGTAATGGATTAAACAATAAAGCCAAAGGCATTCATTTTTTTTGGAAAGCATTACTGGATTGTTTTGTACAAAATCTTATATTTTGTTTTATTTATTTTGCTCAAGTTAAGTTTTTTTTATACAAAAAAGGACTGTAATTTGCAGATGCCTCAGGTGAGCGATTTAGGACCATCATGGTCCTCTTGTTTTTTTTTTTTAAATATTTCATAATAGATTCATATGATAAAGAAGTCAACTAATAAAAAAATGCAAATAGTGTATAGGTGGTCTGAATGAAATGAGTAGTGTTCCTATTTGAAGCAGAAAATGAGATAAGATTTTATTGTAACAACATGTATTTAATCAAACCATTACCAGATAAAAAAATCAGACTGATACAAATTGAAAAAGGCTAAAAAAGACATTTCTAAGTGAGCTTAAATAAGAAAGAATTTGCCTAAGAGGGTAGAAACATGTGGGGAAAAGATAAAATGCTTGCTGCAATCATTCCCACTTTTTTCCACAGTTTCCCATAAAAACATTTCAAGATGTCAAAATGGGGGATTGTGTGGTAATGAGTTAAAGTCTGTCCACTTTACCTGATAACATATAAATGGATAAATTTTTACTATTGTCATTAATCGGTCAAAAAAGGTCCTCTGTGATTAAGTCAGTGATAGTGTGTAAAGGGTAAGGGTTACTGCTGAGTACAAAAAAAACAGACTGTGTACATGCAGAGGTTTAAAGTTAACACAGGATAATTTGCTCCATTTTGTTATTTAAAGGAACTATTACCAACACAAGTAAGTGAAATTATGTTTTTGGAAAGAATGTATCATAACAAGAAACTCAGGAAAAGATCGTAGCAGCCTTTAAATTGTTTGCCATAATTTTCTTCACTTATTACAATTAAAGCAGATAATTCAAATTGAAGGATTCTAATGAAAAATGAATTGACTGTGCGTAAACTTTCGGCAGAATTATTTTTCATCAAGATTTCAAGTTCTTAACAAAATTTTGACTCCTGGTAAATGACACGGCGTCCGTAAATGTCGGCCATTATTCTCAATATGTGAAAGTAAGCAACAAATCTCGTAGACTGATGATAACTTAATTTACAGAAATAATAAAACTTAAGAAGAGAAAGAATTTAAAATAAAGATTTCTGGTGCCGACAGTATACAAAGCATTGCTGAAACCAATCAGCGTAGGTGTGAATGAAGAAAGCATCTTGACTTATTAGCTGCCAGAACATACCCCTCTTTCTGATAATCTGCTGGCCTCGCGACTATCGATACATGCTTAAATTACGATCAAAGGGCTGTATAATTGCACACTGTCCCCTACTTATATAGCCACTGGGACAGATTTGGTTATCACCTATCGTATCCAGGCGACTTCCCGAAAATTCGAGGCGACTTCGACTTCGCTTTGATCAGCAAATCAGGCGAAGTTTTATAAAAACCAGGCGACTTTTTCGCCTGAGTCGCCCACTCTGCAGAGCCCTGCACTACCTTGTTAATATTTATTATAGAGAGAGGTATTTTTGTAAGTTGCTTTAAATTCCCGAATCCAAGTGCGGGACCCTCCAAGTGCCTATGCTTTTTTACCAACAATTGATAAAATCTTCAAAGAAACTGATTTGTCAATACCTTTATTTTTTCTATCAAAGTCAATTAACTCTTGAATTACTGTCATACAACTTTTTTCCTATTTTCTATTAGAAACTTCTATTTTTAAATCAAAGGACTGAAAGTCCTGAGAGCGGTTTCGCTGGTTTATCAGTAACCGCGCTCTATAATACGAGCATATTTCATCAATATGAGTGAGTAAATCTTACACCTAAGTAGGAGGAGCAGCTGGAGTCTCGATAAGGTTGTAGTGGATGTATTGGTGTATGAACTACCAGGAATCCATGGCTAGGAGCTCAAGCCGCCCCGATATAACTGAAATACTATCAAAAGTTGCGTTAAAGCCTATTCAATCAATCATGACCCATTACTGTTTACCGAAATCGCTATTTTGAATTAATCGCAACGTTTTCTTCTTAAGTGCGTGAAAATTTGTGGTTGGGTGGTAAAAGGTTAAATGATAAAAGGTCAAGAAATCAAAGCTAACATTCAATTCCCTTTACGTTGAGCATATTATTATCACAATTGAAGTAGTTACGTTTCAAAGAATTAGTCGAATTCGAGAGGCTAAAGGGTGTTTTATTCGATGGAGTTCATAGGCGCTTCAATCGCCTCTATAACAGGGTTGTAATGTGTTACATATACTGTGTATACGGGGTGTAAATTTGCCCAGCCCTGCCAGGTCAAATCACTAACAGACAGTTTACATGTATTCGCCTACTCCACCAACCACTGACCTAGATTCTATCTTGAAACGCGAGTAAATTATTTCTCTCATTTTGACTATTCATTAGACAATTTACCAAGGATACATTAAGTTTTAAACCGTTTTCCTGGATATTCATGACTAAAAGGAGGCTGTTGGCATTCAACAAGTAAGTTATTTTCTTCATCAGCGATGAAACAAGATGGAGGCGATCACATAGATTTTCACTACACGTTTATGAGCATGCGTGGAAATGAGCAGGAATGTGTGAGAACTTGTTTCCGGTTGATCGATATGAAATACCGGTTTTTCCTAAAAAAACCGCTAAAAAATACTATGTCTTCCAAATACGGTGACCTAAATTTCCATTTGCTACCATTTTGGTGGGAAGCCCGAGATCTCGTGGGATCTTGCTGTCAAACAGCAAAAATGGCTGACATTTGATTCAGAATGGCCAAAAACTTCGAGTTTCCGATGGTGTAGCAGATAGAGACTTAAAAGCATAAAATATCTGGCTTTTTGCAGATTACATTTATTTAGATGGCAGTGCTCTCAATAAGTGGACATTGATGTATATTACGTCCAGAAAAAACTTGACATGATGTCTGTCGTAGAAACATTGAAGTTACTGATTGATCTCGCTAGAGTTCGGTCCCTTTTCAATGACCTCACACATGTTGTCTGTAACCATCAACTAGTAGAAACGAAACAGGGAATTTCTTAAAAGATGCAACCCTGCTAAAAGTTTCATTTCATTTGTACTGTTTATTTTTATTTGCGCAAGTGTTATTCATGGCGTATGTACTTGGATATCTATGATGTGACTGGAGACGGCCTCAGAATAATCCAGTCTCGAGTTTTTCATACCCAAAATGTTTGAAACAGTCTGTTTTCTGACATTCTACAAATCAGAAATTTTCAAATGCTGAGAGATTTGTAAATAACAATTACCAAATGTATCCACCCACATTTGGAAAACAATAGTGTTTAAGGGGAGGAATATTGTGGGAAAAGGGGAAATTTATGCAAGAAACAAATTTCTCAAGAAAAACTTTTTTAACCACATTGCTTTCTCTAGTTACACTCAATGTGACATGAAATTTAGGGACTATAAGTAAAGGATGGAAAAGAATGTGCTGTATGCTTTATGTACTATCTTTTTTCATTTCATCTTTTTTTATTTCTTTTTATAGGGGGGGGGGTATGGTTGAGGTAGAAAAAAATTCCTTGATTTTGAAAACTTCCTGAAATTGAAACTTGGAATTTTAAAAATTCCTGAAATTGGTCCTTATTGAGAGCACTGGATGGATAGATAAATGGTTAAGGTCCATCGAAAGATGAAATGGGAAAATAATAGTAAACACTTCAAGTCGAATTTTCCTGTTGTATTAACACAAATGGACAAGTTTTTGGTATCACTTACGGTATGATTAAATATCACCTTAGTAGAATAGCACATGGTTAAGGCAGTAGCGTACTGTGATGCAAATTGACAGTGCTTCTAGGGGTTGTCTCATAATGATTTTTAACTGTCAAAAGTTCAAAGTAAAATTATTACCCAATCTATTAATTTAAATGAGCAAAACATAGCGTAAAAAAAGGCGATCCTGCAGAATAGGACAATAAAGTGAAATAATGCTGTGTCATGATGAAAGGGTCACTCTGACATTTTTTTTTCAACTTCAATGCATACTTTGCGATCTTAGAGCAAATTTTGAAGAGAAATCATTATACTATGAGAAACGAGAATAGGTAAAAATGTTCTTAAATTGATTACAAGTAATCATTCTATTCATAAGTTGGTATAGAAACGGGCTGTGCCGTAAACATATATAAATTTTTCTTCGCAGGCGTATTTCCGGGGATACTAACGGTAAAGTAGGGTAGCTCGCAAATTCATGAACTCGCTAGTAAGTCTTTGGGTCCTACTCATGCAAAAAACAAGACGACAGGAAAATTACCCGATTTACAGTATATGATATGTAGTGAACACTTAAAAAAAAGAAAATTCTCAGAAAGCATTTGGTTGGTTTCAACCAAATTTCACAGGAATTATACTTTGGAGACCCTTTATTAGATCTCTTCAATGAATTTGATTAGATAAAAATCAGGGCTTTTTGGTGGGGGAGAACTAATTTCCATATACTGGGTATGGAAATTATCTAGAAAATTTTGAAAATTTTCTAAGAAATCTATTGAGGGATTATAACCTAAAATTAAATGAGTGATCCTCAGCTGACTCTTTGTCAGATTCCGTCATGAATATAAATTTGATGAGTTTAAAAACATGGCTTTTATTGTCATGGCTTAGGTCTGTATATGGTGTACAGCAAACATTTTTAGCTCACCTGAGCGCAAATTGCAAGATGAGCTATTGTGATCGGTCGTTGTCGGTCGTCTGTCTGTCCGTCCGTCCACAATTTCTTTAAAAATCTTCTCCTCCTAAACCAGTAGGCCAATCAAACTGAAACTTTGCAGGGATGTTCCTTGAGTGAAGCTCTTCAAAAGTTGTTAAAAGAATTTAATTTCGTCAAAAACTCTGGTTGCCACGGCATTTGAAAATGGGAATCTTTAGTAATTCTTTAAAAATCTTCTCCTCCTAAACCAGTAGGCCAATCAATCTGAAACTTTGCAGGGATGTTCATTGGGTGAAGCTCTTCGAAAGTTGTTAAAAGAATTTCATTCCGTCAAAAACTCTGGTTGCCGCGGCATTTGAAAAAGGGAATCTTTAGTAATTTTTTAAATATCTTTAAAATTCTTCTCCTCCTAAACCAGTAGGCCAATCAATCTGAAACTTTGCAGGGATGCTCCTTGGATGAAGCTTTTCAAAAGTTGAAAAAAAATTTCATTCTGTGAAAAATTCTTGTAATCACGGCTTATGAAAATGGGAAATTTTAGTTAATTTTTGTTGTTGTTTTCTTCATAGACTACAAGGCCAAAGGCCTTTATATTTTGTATAGAGCTTTATCATATGGTTGTCTACCAAGTTTTGAAATATTTAATCTCTTGGGTCAGAAATGGCCCCGTCTCTGAGGTCCAAAGTTTGGAAAAATGCTTAATAAGAGCAACTTCAAAAGTCTTCTCCTCTTAAACCATAAGGTCTAGGATATTCATATTTGGTATGTAGCATAACTAGATGATTTGTACTATATCACTAAATGTTGTCCTCCATGGCTCAAAAACGGCCCTGCACTAGGGATCCAAAAATTAGGAAAAAATGCAAAATTTGAGTATGTTAAAAAAAAAAATTCTTCATTTTAAGGCAAAGGGCATTTATATCTTGAGTGTAGCATAGCCTGGCTGTTATCTATCAATTTTGATTGAATTATGCCTCTAGGTTAAAAAACACCCCTTCCCTTGATGTCTAGAGTTTGTAAAAATGCTGAATTAGACCATGTTCAACAGTCTTCTCCTCCCAATCTACAGTCTAAGTCTAAGGCATTCGTATTTGATATATAGCATAACCAGATGGTTCTCTACTATGTTAGCTAAAATCTTAGCCCTGGGATAAAACATGGCACTACCCAAGAGGTCCAAAATTTTGGAAAACAGCCAATTAGAGCAACTTCAAAAGTCTTCTTCTTCTGATATATAAGATGAAGGGCATTCATATTTGGTATGTAGCATGACTAAATAATTTTGTACTATGTTACAGGAAAATATGCTCTTAGGATAAAAAATGTCTCTGCACCTGGGATTGAAAATTGCGTAAATCGCATTGAAAGAATTCTTCTTAAATAGAAATGGAGAAATTGCTTGTCACTCCCACAATGCTTTTTTAAACCCTTTTCCCTGAGGATGACAAATTCTGGGATAGTTTGGTAATTGATTAAACTATAAAGCCAAAGGCATTCATTTTTATTGTAAAGCATTACTGGATTGTTTTGTACAAAATCTTATATTTGTTTTATTTATTTTGCTCAAGTTGTGTCTTTTTTAGACTAATAAGTATTGTATTTTGCAGATGCCTCAGGTGAGCGATTTAGGACCATCATGGTCCTCTTGTTCAAATATCTTTTCATCTAAGTTAGTAAATGAATTTTATATAACTGGACTTGACTTTTGTAAGGCAGTGAAAACCTTGATATGCTTCTCTAGAACTATTATTTCAAAGATTTTAGGGACCTAATTTAATTGCTAGATATGGCAAAGACAATTCAGTTTATATTAAATTCCTGTAAACACCATTTGTTCAATCAGTACATTCAGGACTGTGGAGCAATACAGGCCCTCAAGAGCCTCTAGTTGGTAATGGGCATGATTTGGTGCATATTAAAGTATCATGTCCATAGTTAAAAAGAACAGTCTTTGTTTAGTCATTCCCACACTATGAAGCCTGTTGACAACACTCTAGAAAAAAAATTTTGAAAAAACATTGTGGAACATGAAGAAAGTTGAAAAAAAAACCCAGTAATATTTCATAAACTTATAATTGTCATCTGCAACTCCTTTCAATTTAGACCAGTCTTAAATTTTGTCGTCTGGTAAAGGCTTAAAGTGTACATCTATTTGATATGGCTTTGTTTGGATACCCATTCCTTTGACACGCAATTTATGTTTCACATAAGAGAAGATATATAGCATAAGTGTTTTAAATTGAGTCGCATTAACTCTTTCACCATGAAGTTCTAGGGGTCAAAACTGATTTTGAAGAGGTCAGAACAACAAAAAATGCAAATCCCAAGTGTATGAATTTGGAAGTTTACATCCTTATAGACTTTTTCTTGTCAAGATTTGAAGTAAGCAATTGGTTTGTCTGAATTTAAAAAGTACATAAGATGTATCATTACAAAATTGAAGGATCTAAAAGCATTTTTTAGATCCTTAGAAACTTCTCTAATTGGGGTCAAGGAGTTAAAATGACCCCCTTGGTAAAAAATTTTAAGAGTCAATATAGGATATTTTCAGATTTAGAGGGTCAAATAACTTTTTTCAGGTTAACAATGACCCCTTATGAAAATTTGATTGTTTCATAAGGATGAAAAGATAAAGGCGTCTTGATAACAAGTTCTGTGTTTAACACTATCAGGGCTCTATTTTTGGCTCAATCTTGATGAAAAGTTGGCAGAATCAATATTTTCTCTTCATAAGAATGAACTTTACTGCAAATTTGGAAATTCTATTGGAAATCAAGGGAATGCTGCAGAGCCTATAATTTTAAGTACCATCTGATGAAATAAAGTCAGAATGTGTCAGGTCATTAGGATCACCTCTTTGTAGAATGGAAATGTTCAATAGGAAAATGGGTAAAAGTATGAATCAACGCAACATAAAATCTCGGGTTTGTACAGGAAAGGTTTAACACTCTAGAGGTCACAGTTTTGGCGCAATCTTAACCCTTGTCATGCTGAACCCGGAATATTCCGGTTTTGGCAGGAGGTGTAGACTAAGATCAGACTGCACTTATGTGCAGGCTGATCTTAGTCTATACCTCCTGCTTGTACTTTTCCTGTCAGCTTTTTTTATGAAGTTGATTTCTAAAAATAATATTGATTTTTGAACAACGAGTTCTATCAGTTCTTTCAGTCCTTTGATTTGACAGCAATTCAGTAAGGTGATTTATACAGCATGACAAGGGTTAATGAAAGCTTGTCAGAATGTTTGTCTGGTCAGAATGGTGAAGCCCAACTAACTGTTCTATGGGATAAAAACACTAGAAAAGGGGTCTTTCATGGCAATTTCATTGTTTACATTCTAGACGCTGTCATAGCACAGTCGGTAGCACGCCAGACTCCCAATCTTCAATCATGAGATGTCATGGGTTTGATCCCCGGCAGCGCCACATAATATTCTTTCTGACATATGTCTCTCACCACATAAACCTAAGTGGGATAGCAGCTAGAGGCTAGGAAAGGATCTAATGTTAGTACTTTTGTGAGAAATACCAGGAATCCATTGTTAGGTGCTCCAGCCACTGGGATATGACAGAACTACTGTTAAAAATGGCGTTGAACCCCATTCAATCAATAAATCAACTGTTTACATTCTCATAGCTACACTTTTGTCTAAATCCTAATGAAACTTGGTCAGGATGTTTGTAAGGTCATGAGAGCTGCTTCTAGTTAAGATATAACTATACCCTAAAAAAAAAACTAGGTCACTAGATCAAATCAATGATTAATTTCAATTCATTAACCCATTACCACATAGCAAAACTTTAGACTGGTCCAAATTGAAGGAGTTGCAGACAACAATTCAAAGCTTATGAAGTTTGGTTTTTCTTTACCTTTGGGGTAGAAAACATCATGGATAATGAAGAAATTGCTTGTAACATGCAATTTCTTCATTTTCCACAAAGTTTTCCAAAGCTTTTTTTATTGTGGGCGTCTAAAAGCGTAATTGAGTGGGAATGCGTTAAGTCTTGTGTACTGCTTGTATCTTCACAAAAAAAAGCCATTTTTAGCTCACCTGAGCACAAAGTGCGAGGTGAGCTATTGTGATCGGTCGTTGTCCGTCGTCCGTCCGTCTGTCCGTCTATCCGTCTGTCCGTCCGTCCACAATTTCTTAAAAAATCTTCTTCTCCTAAACCTGTAGGCCAATCAAGCTGAAACTTTGCAGGGATGTTCCTTGGGTGAAGTTCTTCAAAAGTTGTTAAAAGAATTTAATTCCGTCAAAAATTCTGGTTGCCGTGGCATATGAAAATGGGAATCTTTAGTAAATCTTCTTCTCCTAAACCAGTTGGCCAATCAAGCTGAAACTTTGCAGGGATGTTCCTTAGGTGAAGTTCTTTAAAAGTTGTTAAAAGAATTTAATTCCTTCAATAACTCTGGTTGCCGCGGCATTTGAAAATGGGAATTTTAGTAATTCTTTAAATATCTTTAAAAATCTTCTCCTCCTGAACCAGTTGGCCAATCAAGCTGAAACTTTGCAGGGATGTTCCTTGGGTGAAGCTCTTCAAAAGTTGTTAAAAGAATTTCATTCCGTCAAAAACTCTGGATGCCGCGGCATTTAAAAATGGGAATCTTTAGTAAATCTTTAAATATCTTTAAAAATCTTCTTCTCCTTAACCAGTAGGCCAATCAAGCTGAAACTTTGCGGGGATGTTCCTTGGGTGAAACTCTTCAAAAGTTGTTAAAAGCTTTTCATTCCGTGAAAAACTCTTTTAATCGCGGCATATGAAAATTGGAAATTTTAGAAAATCTATTTTGTCTTTTTTTTCACAAACTACGAGGCCAAAGGCGTTTATATTTTACATAGAACTTAATCATATGGTTCTCTACCAAGTTTTCAAATATTTAATCTCTGGGGTCAGAAATGGCCCCGTCTCTGAGGTCCAAAGTTTGGAAAAATGCTTAATTTGAGCAATTTCAAAAGACTTCACCTCTTAAACTATAAGGTCTAGGATATTCATATTTGGTATGTAGCATAACTAGATGGTTTTGTACTGTATCACCAAAAGTTGTCTTCCTCAGGTCAAAAACGGCCCTGTACTAGGGGTCCAAAATTGGGAAAAACACAAATTTTGGGTATGCTAAAAAAAAAGGGAAATCTTCATTTTAAGGAGGAGGGCATTTATATGTTGGGTGAAGCATAGCCTGGCTGTTATCTGTCAGTTTTGATTAAATTATGCCTGTAGGTCAATAAACACCCCTTCCCTGGGTGTCCAAAGTTTGTAAAAATGCTCAAATAGCATATCCAGATGGTTCTCTACCATGTTGGCTAAAATCTTAGCCCTGGGATAAAACATGGCACTGTCCCAGAGGTCAAAAATTTTGGAAAACACTCAATTAGAGCAACATCAAAAGTCTTCTCCTTCTGAAATATAAGATGATGGGCATACATATTTGGCATGTAGCATGACTAAATAATTTTGTTCCATGTAACAGGAAAACATGCTCTTAGGATAAAAAATGTCTCTGCTCCTTGGGTCGAAAATTGTGTAAATCGCATTGAAAGAATTCTTGTTCTTAAATATAGGTTCCAGAGCATTTACATTAAAAACATAGGATAACATTATTGTTATCTACCATGTTTACATCCTTTGGACAAACATGGTCCTTCCAAAGTCCTCCAAAGATATGAAAAACGCTCAATAAGAGCATGTTCAAATATCTTCCACTCCTCATGTATAAGTTGTAATGCATTCATATTTTGATTTATAGTACATCCAGATTGTTCTCTACCAAGGTTGCTAAAATTACACCCATTGAAGAATCAGACAGTAATAAGAGTTTGATTGAAATCTAAATACAAAGAATTTCAGGTAGAAAACACTGTGAGAAATGGATAAATTGCTTGTCACTCCCTTTCTCACTATGTATTTTTTTCAAACCTGAGGGTGACAAATTCTTGGATAGTTTGGTAATGGATTAAACTATAAAGCCAAAGGAATTCAATCTTATTGTTAAGCATTACTAGATTGTTTTGTACAAAGCCCAAAATCTTATATTTGTTTTATTTATTTTGCTCAAGTTGTGTCTTTTTTATACTAAAAAGTACTGTAATTTGCAGATGCCTCAGGTGAGCGATTTAGGACCATCATGGTCCTCTTGTTTGAAGTGTTTTATTGAGATCTCCCAAGAGCAATAAAGGGCCATCTTGGACCCCTGTTTTCTTTTAGCAATCAGTTTTGTCCTCAAACCATAAAAGACAGTATATTAGAGCCCCATTTTCTTAAGCAAGCTGTCTTGATCTCAAATTGTTTAAAGCTTTTCTGTTTTTTAGATCACCTGACCAAAGGTCATGGTGACCTTTTGTAATTGTGTTTCATCGGTCGTGCAAACTTTTTACATATTTAACTTCCTCTTAAGAACCCCTGGACGGATTTCAATCAAACTTGATAGGAAGCATCCTTGTGTAGATGCCATGGAATTATCTCCCCTGGGAGTCCCATTAGGGGCCAAAAGGGTACATCTTTGAAAAATCTTCTTGTCATGAACCGGCTGTTGGAGTCTTTAGGGCAAGGACTATCAAGTTTGTACAAGAAAAAAAAATCTGTCAAGAAATGGCCGTACGGGGGGGGGGGGGGGGGGGGTTTGGCAAAGGTTGGGGTGCATAAGCTTACATAGTGTCAATATTGAAAATCTTTTTCTACCAAACCAAAAGATCTGCAGCTCTGATATTTGGTATGTGGCATCATCTGGTGAACCTCAGGCTCAATCAAGATTGTATAAGTTATAACCCCAGGGTCAAAATTAGCCCGTTCCAGGATGTCACAAGTTCAACATAGGCTTATATAGTGAAAACTTTAAAAATCTTCTTCTCCGAAGCAGAAAGGCCTCCAACTTTGATATTTGGTATGTTACATCAATTGGTGGATCTCTATCAAGATTGTATGAATTATGGCTCCAAATTCTTTCTGTAATTTGTACCAGTTTAAATTTTTGTCATTTGGTAATAGGTTAACAAAGGTGAATTTACAGCTGAAAGATATGCAACCAAATAAGAAAACAATCTATGAGGATATCACAGGAGCTGGGGAGCAAATGGGCAGGCTTAAAAGAGAACAATCTTAAGTTTTCAACTTTCTCAATTCTTTCACTATCAGTCTTCCATGAACTCTATATGATGCCATGTTAATGAAATGATCTCACAAACTTCACCCTTTCTATATACTGTATGGTCAGAAGCTTGGACACTGTATCAAACCTTTTGGAACCTTGTTTGCTCTATAGAACCATCGATTTTGCTCAAATGTCTTGGAAACTTGGCCAGAATATTGGCCTCTACGATAGCATGGATAAGTTGTATTTAACTAGGTCACATGTTGTATATAACTAGATCACAGGTTGTATATAACTAGGTCACAGGTTGTATATAACTAGGTCACAGGTTCAAATCTTACTAAAACCAATATACACATGTATATGCTCCATCTTTAGCAAATTATCTTGAAATGGCTCAAGTGTTTGTTTTAGAAATATCTGATACAATTTTAAATCTGAGTCAATAGGTCAAATTATTGAAGAACCTTGTGTACAATCTTGAGTTAAAACCCTAGTTATTTGTCACAGTAATATCTTGAACAACTATGATACTAGATCAACAATGATATCATCAGGTAAAACTTTAGAAAACCTTGTGTTCCTTTTGGAGGCTTCATATTTCAAATCAAATGCCTTGAACTTGGTCATCATTGTCTTGGGCAAGTTAAATATTGCAGCTGTTTGGGTCACATGAGGGTAGAAAACAAGGTCACTTGAATATAATGTAGGGCGATGCTCAGGTCTACCAGTCCTTTGCAGTGGTGTGGAAATACAGATTTTCCCACTTGTCCCTGGACAACAAAAGATATGATATTCTACTTGTCCAAAGTTAAAATGAACCTGTCCTCAAAAAAGTGAAGAGATAAATTTTGAGAAAATATTGTTAATGAAGAGAATGCTGGAACTCAGCATTTTCTGCATTAACCACATTTTCTTCACTTCAAAATAAACATTTATGATTAATTTTCAAATATATAATGATTCATCTTTGAGATCTGTTTTATACCATTCCAGGATTTGCTCTGGTATTCACTTGTCCCCACACATTTGGCCTTGATAAATGTATTTGTCTGCATGTGGAAAAGCCCATGTAGGACATGTTGGGCAGGGGTTTCCACGCCATTCTTTGATTAATCTCTTGCTATGATTAATGTTCTTCATTTCAGATCGAAGTTATGCTGCAGAATTCGTAACCATTTGAGCTGTTAATTAGGCCATTATAACATTCAAAATGGATGTAAGATTTCTGGCAATGCTAATTTATTTAGCTACTACATGTAATGCCCTGGATATAAGGATTGGAGCAGTTTTGAGCCACACAGATAAAATAAATTTCCTCAGAGATTATGTAGACAAAGTGAACAACCGAGATGATGTGAAAGATAAACAATTACGTTTTGACACAGTTAGTTACATCATGGATACTAATCCTATACGATCAGCGATGTCAATTTGTGAAGATGTGATTACAAAAGGTGTGCATGTGATAATAGCAAGCCATCCTCCACTAAAGGCACAGTCTCCTATATCTGTTTCCTATACCTGTGGCTATTATGGAATACCACTGATTGGAATACATGCAAGGGACAGTGCTTTTTCTGACAAGGTAGGTAGCTTTATTTGGTTTTAAATGATACATGTGTGACACAGTGCTCTCATTAAGAACCAATTACAACAAAATCTAGACTGAATTATTCTCAAAATGTCTCCAGTCGTATCATAGATATCCAAGTACATACCACATGAATATCACGTATGTAAATAACAGAAACTGTGTAGAAATTTGGGGACTTTTTCATAAAAACTCCCCTGTTTCATTTCTACAAGATGATATAGGTTTACAGACAACATGCAAGACATCATTGAAAAGGAGAAGAACTTTCAGAAGCTGTGTAGTTAGATCAACAGGGACACTGACGTTTCTAACACTAACATCATTTTACTTGCAAAATAGAATTCCTTGCATCATAAACAAGATAAAATAATTACATTTTTCATTCTCCATTCTGTAACTGCCACAAAGATGGGACTTCACGGTAGGGCGAAGGAATACTGGACCAAATCTAGCTCAGATATCTGGTCACACATCAAGCAAAAAAGAGACGACCTCTTCTCACAGGTTTTCTTGAAGTTGTAGTTATGGTGTGTAGGTCACCAACCTACAACATACGTGTTATTTCATGTATCTGACCTCTATTTTACCTCAATTAGTTGAATTGCCATGTCAAAGGTTGGTGGGCTTAACTAGGGAGATGTCAACCACATCAAATGTGGTTTGAATGAAATACCTAACATTCAATTGCAATACACATGTATTTTTGTTGGGAACAAAAAAAAGACAAATTTTGATTAACAACCTGTAAGTATAGTTTGAATAAGGTGAAGCTGTGGGATTTAACCATTTCCTGCACAATCCCTATTTTTAAGTCATATTGTTGAAACAAGCAATTTCTTCATTATCCACAATGTTTTTTTCCCACAAAGACAAAAAAAAGTGCATCATCTATACTTTGTTGTTTGCAACTTCTTTGAATTCGGACCAATTAATAATTGTCATCTGGAAAAAGGTTGAATGGCCATTTTTGAAAATGTTCTTGTCATTATGTCAGAGGTCATCACTTAATTCACTTCTGTTTTAACCCATTCCCACACAGAGTAATTTTAGACCTGTCCAATTTGAAAGAAGTTGCAGACGACAATTTCAAGTTGATGGAATTTTAAATTGTTTTGTCTTTTTGGAAAGAAAACATTGTGGATAATGAAGAAATTGCTTGATTCAAGCAATTTCTTCATTTTCCACAATGTATTCCAAAGCTTTCTTCTTGAGGGGCGTAAAAAGGAGGGATTGTGTGGGAATGGGTTAAACGAATTTAATTGATAGAAAATAATTGAATGACATAATCTGTCCAAATTTTTATTTATACACAACATCAAAAATGGAAGAGAGTTGCTTATACATGTACTTGTTTTATAGTTGTGAGTGCAATCATTGCAATGCAATTTTTGATCAAAATTGAGACAAATTGCAGGCAACAGTTAGAATTGCACTATAATTAAAATATGATAGCCAGATAGGGTAGAAAGTGTTGTGAGAACAGGAGGAATTGCTCGTTATACAGGCAATTTCTTCTTTTCCCACAAAAATTTCCATGATTGTATTATTTCAGAGCATCAGAAAGTGACATAGTGTGGTAATGGGTTAAAAAGTGAAAATTGCTCATGATATGATTTTTCTTTTCCCACTATGTTTTCTCATGTATAAAAAATTACAATCGTAAAAACAACTGGTTGTACAGGGGAAAAGTTAGGATGCCATAAGATTATAATTCATAAAACTGTACTTGTCCAAATTCAGATCCAAAATAAAGTTTGAAGAAATTTTAAGAAATTTCAATCTAAAAAACAAACAGTTTTAATTGAGGTAGGTTTTGTAAGGCTGAGATTACAAATAAGTAGCAAGGACTCTGACATGAGACATTAGTCCCTCTGGGACCCAAATGAAGTAAAGATTTGATGACCGTGGAATCTCTTTAATGTTTAAATGAGAGACTCCTGAACCTTAACCTATTCCCACACAATGGGGCTCTTTAACATTCCTAAAGAAAAAAGCTTGGAAAATATTGTGAAAGATGAAAAAATTGCTGGTTTCAAGTGATTTGTTAATCATGTACAATATTTTGTTACCCAAGACATAGATTTTTAAAATTTAATTAGCTTAAAATTGTTGTCTACAACTCTTTTAACTTTGGACCCGTGTAAAATCTTGTCATCTAGTAATGGGTTAAGCAAGGACCCTTAGAACACTTACAGTTGAGTCCCAAATTTGTTTGTGTGTCAGAATATTTTCACACATAATTCTTCCTTTTAACGCCCCCCAAGAAAAAAGCCTTGGAAAACATTGTAGTAAATGAAGAAATTATTCGTATCAAGCAATTTCCTCATTACTCACAATGTTTTTTGTCCAAAATTCCATCAACTTGATATTGTTGTCTGCAGCTCCTTTCAATTTCCACCATTCTAGAATTTTGTTGTGTAGGTACTGGTTAACCCATGCCGCATACCCTTTCTATTTTATGCTATTACAGAATGTCCACTCTACATTTATGAGAACTGTGCCACCATATTTTCACCAGGCATCTGTCTGGATCGACATTCTTCTTCACTATGACTGGAGACAGGTCATCTTTATACATGGAATGGATGAAGAGGGCAGGGCAATTTTGTCACGATTTCAGGCTCTTGCAGAAGACAAGGATGTTAAGGTGAGACGGTGCTCAAGAAGGTGGAGCGATTTTAATTTTTTCAACCAATAACAAGACCTCAAAATTTTAGATTGTTCTAAATTGAAAGCAGTTGCATATGACGATTAGAAAATATAGTTTTTTCTAGGTAGAAAACATTGTTGAAAATGGCAAAATTGCTTATTTCTTCAGGCAATTTCTTCATTTTCCTCAACGTTTTCCAGTTGTTTTTCTGGGGCGTGGGGGATCATAAAACGTCATTGTGTTGGAACAGGTAAAGTCATTAAAATTTTAGAGTTGAAAATATGCAGGCAATATTTTTAACCCATTTCTACACAATTATGCTTTTTGATGCGCCTCAAGTTAAAGAAATTCCTTGAACCAAGCAGTTTCATCATGTTCCACAATGTTTTCTAACTAGAAAGTTAAAATAATTTGAAATTTCTTGTGATTTTGACCAGTCTAAAATTTTGCTGTCAGGTAATGGGTTTAATTGCATTTAAATTGAAAATGACTGCAAAGCATGATACAAAGGATTGTTGGAAAAGGCAATTTCTTCTTTTCTTGTATTGCCTTCTACATTTTCTTGAGTAGAGAAAGAAAATATGGTATTTTGTGTTAGTGGGTTAACCTGATATTGTGACCAGAAAAACGTACCATCAGCATTGTGGGAGAATTTACAACCCTTGTCCGACATAAAAAACTTTACCGTCTTACCAGGGTTGACTCTTTTTTCAGAAATGGTTTGTATTGAGCAATCCCCTCTTTTGCCTTAATGTGTTAAGCTCACCTGGGATGAATGTCTCGTAATACAGTTGAAACTGTCGTATGCAGCCAGCCAATGGATCAAAACAGATCAAAACTTACCACATACGACAGTTGGCTGCTTAACACAGATCAGTTTTTCTTTCTGCAGCCCGTGTTGACATAGAGTAGTCATGATACAAGAACATGTCTTCTTATCAGAATGGTCTCCTAAGAATTTACAAAATGCATGGAAAGACAGGTGTTCTAATTAACAAAAAATAGTAAATACACCAATATTTATCTATTCTGAACAAAGTATTTTCCATTTACTTTAATTTGCCAAACCTGGATAAACCTAAGCGAGGGATTTTATGGAGATCTATGAATATTTGCTAAAATCTTGACATTAACCCAATCCCAAACAACAAAATTTCAAACTGGTCTAAATTGAAAGGAGTTGCAGATGTCTATATAAAGTTTATGGAATTTTGATTTTTTTTTACCTTTCTCCATTTTTCACAATGTTCTTCAAAGCTTTTTTTCTTGGGGATGAATAAAAGCTTCACTGTGTGGGAACGGTTTAAGATCCAGAGGAGCAGAGCTAGAGTAGGGGCAAGGCATTATATTTGAATAAAGAATAGTTAGACTTTAACTTGGCATTAACCTACTCCCACACAATCCCTTCTCTTTACCCCCTCAAGTAAATAGATCTGGAAAAACAAATGTGGAAAATGGAGCAATTGCTTGTTACAAGGAAATTCTGCATTTTCCACTTTGTTTTCTACCAAGAGAGACAAAGATTTTAGAAATTTCAACAATTTGAAATTGTTGTCTGCAACTTCTTTCAATTTGGACATGGATTATTCATTTCAAATTTTAGATAGAGAAGATAGTAAAGTTTACAGTAGGGACAGAAGATTTCACAGACTTGTTGTCTGATCTGCCCACATTACAATCTAGAATTATTCTACTGTCCGCTGGGTAAGTCCACTTTATAATTATTCTATACTCATAGGTGGAGGAATACAAATGTATCATTTTGCTCATCAGTCTGTCCATATTCTGTTGAGCTTATTCAGAGCATAAATCTTACATGTATGGAATGAATCCAAATCAAAATTGTTTTCCATATTGTTCAGATTTGCCACTTGAAATATAGTTTGAAATGGATGCAAGTTCAAGAAACATTTGTATCAAGGTCAAAAAATTTAAAATTGTCCAAATTATAAGTCTGACAATTATGGGTGAATTTCAAATTGATCTGCGCACTTCTTTCCAATGATGAACAGATATGGCATTTGAAACAAATTTTTAGATAGGTTTTAGACAATACATCAACAAATAGTAAAATTATTATAGATTTACGTTAAATACCTTGTATGCTCTACAGTTATGCAACTGTTTTTTACTGGTTCAAGACCATAGGTATTGGTAACTCATTTATTTGGTAAAAAATATCTATACTTTGACATCCTTTAAGAAAAAGGAATCGATATGTAATTCTACCCTACTTCTGAGAGGAGGGAGTTATAATGGTTTATCTGTGTCTATTGGTCTATAACCAATATTTTTCTTAGCATTTTTATTAGCAACCAATCATAGCAATGACTTGAAATTTTGGTGTTGAGATTCATCTAGGGTCCTATATGGTTCTTACATAATTTAGGTCTGCAAGTTAACTACTTCCTGTTGACGACATAGTTTTTACCTTGATTTATTTTATTTTGTGACATATATAGATATAGTAGTATATTTTCATCAAATTTTCTATGCAGCTATTGATAAAATTGACTGAAAACTTGACATGGAGGTTCAACTACAGGTCCTACATGGTGTTTATTGAAATTAGGTCAGCAATGTTTACTACTTATGTTTTATTCTCTGGTATTACTGATATAAGGTTATATTTTTGTTGCATTTATCTCAGCGACAATTGATAGCATCCACTTGAAATCGATATGGAGGTTCATCAAGGGGTCCTTCATGGTGCTTACAGAATTTAGGTCCATAAGTTTACTACTTCCTGTTTTATGTCTTGATTCATTCTTTAGGTCATACATTAGTAAAGTTGTATATATTCATCACAGTTTAGCTCACCTTAGCATGAAGTACTCATGTTGAAGTATTTTTATCTGTCTGTCAACTATTGTGTGTCAACAATCTTAAAATAATATCTCCTCCCAGCCCACTGGGTGGATTTCAACCAAATTTGGCAGAAATGTTCCTTAGGTGGTGCCCTTTAAAAAATGCTAAAAGAATTGAAATCTTTTAAAAACTCTGGTTGCCATGGTAACAAAACTGAAATTTAAATAAATTATTTCCTCCTAACCTAGGGGGCTCAGAGTCTTGATATTTTGCATGAAGCATCAGTACATTGACCTTTCTCAGAATTACTAAAATCATCAACCTTGGGCCTTCATGGGGGGGGGGGGGCTTATATAGAAATAAAGAAAGATTTTTAAAATGGCATCTCCTCCCAAACCACTGGGCCAATTTAACCAAAGAATTTAATGAGTTGCTTTGACAACAAAAGTAAATTTGAAAAAAAGAATAAAAATATAAAAAAAACATCTCCTCCTGATACAGAAGATGAAGAATCTTGATTTTTGCATGAAGCATCAGTAACAACCTCTTTCAAAATAGATAGAATTTCAGAGCCAAAGGGTGATTAGTCTAAAAAAGAAATAAAGAAGGCAACCCTTTCAAAAATATCTGGCCAATTTAAACCAAATTTGCGTTAGTTTGCCCCCTTTTGATAATTACTAAAATAGTTGAAATCTGTTGAAAGCATTGGTTGGCATAGTAACATAAGTTGATTTTAGTTAAATGTTAAAGGAGGTCTTCTTCCGACCGAATTTGTATTAGGTCTTCGAGGAAAAAAGAACCTTATCTCAGGTGAGGGCCAGAGCCACTGGCCCTCTTGTACTTAGTAGATATTCTAGCATCATTTGAAATTTGATGTTGAGGATCATCTAGAGATCCTTCATCTCACTTAGTCAATTTAGGTCAGCAAGTAAACTATTTCATGTTTTATGACTTAGATTTTTTTTCATCTTTGACAGATATATAGTGGTATATTTTCATCACATTTTTCTCAGCAAACATTGATAGCATCCACTTCAAACTTGATGTGGAGCTTCATCAAGGGACTACATGGGGCTTACCACATTTTGGTCAGCAATTTAACTTCTATCTGTTTTTGACTCAGTTTATTAATCCGGCATAAACTTGTATAGTGGTATATTTTGTCCCGTAGCAAATATTCATAGCATCAACGTAAATTTTGATGTAGAGTATCATCTAAGGGTCCTTCATGGTGCTTATCAATTTAAGGTCTGCAATTTAACTACTTCCTGTTTTACCACTAGGTTTATTTTAGGGCATTGCCTGGAAATGTTGTATATTTTCACCATATTGTCACAACAACTTTTGATAGTATTAACTTTAATCTTTGTATGAAGATTCTTATTTAATCTTTGTATGAATGCTTAACTAGGGGTCCTCCACGGAGCTTATCAAATTTTGATCTGCATACTTTCTACTTCTTGTTTTCTGACTTAGTTTGTTTTTGTGCAATACTTTATATATGGAATTTACCTGGTAAAGTGGTATTTTTGATGGTTGGTGTGGAGGTGCAGCTAGGTGTCCTACATGGTGCTTACTGATTATGTGCGCTAGGGGCTCTCAATAATTTTCATCCCTTTGAGGTATTGAAACGATATATTTACATGTATATATCGTTACATATTTTTCACCCGATCAAAATGCTTTGAAGGAATCTGATAAAGACCACCCAATGATCATTCCTGTGAATTTTGGTTGAGTTTGGTTGAATTATGTTCAGTACTTTCTGAGAAGAAGATTTTTAAAGTAAAAGTTGACGGACGGACGACGGACACCACATCATGACAAAAGCTCTTGGCTTTCAGCAAGTGGAGCTAGCGAGAGAGAGCTAGAGAGTGAGAGAGATTGGGGAATGGAGCCGACCTAGGAGGCTCTTGCGTGTGATGTGAGTATTCTACCACACTGACCAATTTCGTTATGTAAATATGCGCTTTATAATCTCCAGATAAAAAGAGCGAGAGAGGGCGGGTAGTTGTTTACCAGGTTAACATGATTATGTACACCTCTCAAAAGCGGTATGTAGACGTTGCATCCTTTGGAGGTAAAAATATATAGACACAAAGTCCTAGCACGACCAAACTGTTTTCAGACAGAGCAAATATGATCCTATGAATGACCAATTAATTTGTAAAATAAAACATTCCAATTGTGCGTAAAACCGACAGCTTCGCTTATCAGATTTATACAGCAACTTCGCCTAACCGGACCGTTTTAAAATTGTTACTCTAGAATAATTCATATTATTTTGGTATGAAACAAACACCTTTTTTTTTCTTAACAATATGATATGATTATATATGTTAAATAATTTCCAATATATTGTCTATCTCCTTTCTTTCTTCACTCGTCAAGTTTTGATAATTTTGCCAAATACAGAACACTCACATGAAAGTACTGTACATCAAGCCGACAGCTTTCAATGAGTCATATCTCGCCTTCGTCCTTCTCGCCTCAACCGGGCGTATTTATGGTCAGATCCGATCTACTTTTCATGCGACAGAAGATCACATTGATTGCGGTAGATGTTTTTACATAATTTTTTCTTCTTAAACTCTGCATGGGTTTGAATTTTTAGCATTGTAACTTTAGCCTCAGATTGCTTATGCAATCTCCGGTTGAAAGGTCCATTTTTTGTTACATTTCTGTAGCTTTTTCATGTCCGCTCACTTTCTCTGCAACTATTGGATGGATTTTATTCAAACTTCACTGATATAATCAGTATCAAGCAGACATTGCATATTCTATTTTTGTTACTGTCCATTGATTTTTGACGGAGTTATGGTCCTTTGGTGAAAAATCGTGTCCACTCATTTTCTCAGCAACCATTGGACTGATTCGATTCAAATTTTACAGAAAGACTCGGTATAAGTGCATATCCTATTTTGGTTATGGGCCATTTACTTTTGATGAAGCTATGGCCCTTTAATAAAAAAAGTCTATTTTTTTACATTTCTGTAACACTAAATTTCTCTGCAACTAGTGGACAGATTTTATTCAAACTACACTGATATAATTAGTATCAAGCAGAGATGTGCATTTTCTATTTTGGTTACAGTCCATTGATTTTTGACAGAGTTATGGCCCTTTGGTGAAAAATCCTGTCCGCTTAATTTCTCAGCAAAGATTGGACACATTTGATTCAAATTTCAATGAAAGACTCGGTATAAGTCAAACATGTGCATTTCCTATTTTGGTTATTGTCCATTTAATTTTTACTGAATTATGGCCCTTTAATTGAAAAGTCCATTTTTGCCCTTTGGCAGTTAACACTTGTATATGGCAAACGCTGTTGGGGGGTATTAGTCTGCTTTGCTACAATTTCTAGTTTTTTGCGCGTCCATCTGTCCGTCTGTCAATCTGTCAGCCTGTCCGCCTGTAAACAATTATTAAAAAATCTTCTCCTAAACTATAAGGCCTAGAGCTTTTATATTTGGTACATATCACCTATTGACCCTCTACCAAAATACTTCAAGGAATTACTGTACTCTTAAAATAAGCCCGTTTCTGTGTGATTCCTGATTTTACAAATGAATAATTTGGAAAATCTTCTCCTCCTAAACCATAAGGCCTAGATCTTTGATATGTTTTGAATATCATCACCTATTGACCCTCTACCAAAAGACTTCAAAGAATTATTGTATGCTGAAAATAAGCCCTTTTCTGTGTGATCCCTGATTTTATAAAGGAATAAAAAAGGCAATCTTTGAAAATCTACTTCTCCCAAACAATTACAGCTTTAATATTTGTTATGTATCATCAGCTATTGACTCTCTACCAAAAAACTTCAAAGAATTACCATGTTCTGAAAATAAGCTCTTTTCTGTGCTGCGATCCCTGATTTCTCAAAGGAATAAAGCTCAAAGGCATAAAAGAGGAAATCTTTGAAAATCTTCTTCTCCCTAATGATGAAGCCTAGAACTTTGATATTTTGTACATATCATCAGCTATTGACCCTCTACCAAAAACTACAAAGAATTACCATATTCTGAAAATTAGCTCTTTTCTATGCGATCCCTGATTTTACAAAGGAATAAAGAAGGAAATTTTTGAAAATCTTCCTCTCATAAACAATAAGGCCTAGTGATTTTATATTTGGAACATATCATTGCCTATTGACCCGCTACCAAAAACTTCAAAGAATAAATTGATTCTGAAAAATAGCCCTTTTCAGTGCGATCCCTGATTTCACAAAGGATTAAAGAAGGCAATCTTTGAAAATCATCTTCTCCAAAACAATAGGGCCTAAAACTTTGATATTTGGTTCATATCATCAGCTATTTACCCTCCACCAAAAAACATCAAACAATTACCATATTCTGAAAATTAGCTCTTTTCTGTGCCATCCATGATTTTTCAAAGGAATAAAGAAGGATATATTTGAAAATCTTCTTCTCATAAACAATAAGGCCTAGAGCTTTTATATTTGGAACATATCATCGCCTTTTTACCCTCTACCAAAAAACTTCAAAGATAAATTGATTCTGAAAATTAGCCCTTTTCAGTGCGATATCCCTGATTTTACAAAGGAATAAAGAGGGCAATCTTTGAAAATCATATTCTCCCAAAATGATAGGTCCTAGAACTTTGATATTTGGTTCATATCATCAGCTATTTAGCCTCCACCAAAAATCATCAAACAATTACAATATACTGAAAATTAGCTCTTTTCTGTGCAATCCATGATTTTTCAAAGGAATAAAGAAGGAAATCTTTGAAAATCTACTTCTCCAAAATGATAAGGTCTAAAGCTTTGATATTTGGAACATATTATTGCCTTTTGACTCTCTATGAAAAAAACTTCAAAGAATAAATTGATTCTGAAAATTAGCCCTTTTCAGAGCGATCCCTGATTTTACAAAGGATTAAAGAAGGCAATATTTGAAAATCATCTTCTCCCAGATGACTAGGCCTAGAACTTTGATATTTGGTTCATATCATCAGCTATTTACCCTCCACCAAAATACTTCAAAGAATTACCATATTCTGAAAATTAGCCCTTTCTGTGCGATCCCTGATTTTAGATAGGAATAAAGAAGGATATCTTTGAAAATCTTCTCCTTCTAAACCATTAGGCCTAGAGCTTTGATATTTGGTATGTGTTGATGTCTACTGACCCTCTAACAAAATGCTTCAAAGAATTACCGTATTCAGAAAATTAGCACTATATGGTGGGATTATCAATATACCTAGGATTGAAAGAAAAAATCCTTAAACATCTTCTCCAAAATAATTAGAGAGAGGGCTTTGCTATTTTGTATATAATATAAAGCCATGAACCATCATACTCAGAAGAGTGATTTAGTACCATCATGGTCCTCTTGTTTCACTAATGGGGGAGAAGCATCATGGCAAAATTGCTAAAAGAATTTAAATACGCTGAAAACTCTGGTTTTAATAAAATCTTTAAAAAGTATTTCTTCCTGACCCAGAAGGCCTAGAGCCTTGATATTTTGCATGAAACATAAGTACATCAACCTCTTCCAGAATTACTAAAATCATCACCCTTGGGTCCCCAGTGGCACAGGGGGTGGGACTTATATATAAATAAAGAAGGGTTTTTAAAATGACAGCTCCTCCCAAACTGTAGGGCGGATTTCAACCAAATTTGACTGAAATGATCCTAGGGTGGTGCCCCTTAAAAATTGCTAAAAGAATTAAAATCCATTGAAAAACTCTGGTTGCCATGGCAACAAAACTTAAATTTTAAAATAAACTTTAAAATATATCTCCTCCTGACCCAAAGGGCAAAGAGCCTTGATATTTTGCATGAAGCATCCGTAGTTAAATTTTAACCCATTCCAACTCAATCCCTCCTTTTTACGCCCTTCATGAAAAAAGCTTTGGAAAACATTGTGGAAAATGAAGAAATTGCTTGTATCAAGCAATTTCTTCATTATCCACAATGTTTTCTACCCAATATGACGAAAAAAATCGAAATTCTATCAACTTGAAATTGTCGTCTGCAGCTTCTTTCAATTTGGACCAGTCTAAAATTCAACTGTGTTGGAATGGGTTAAAGGAGATCCTCTCCTAACCCTGTTAGTATTAGGCCTTGAAGAAACAAAGAGCCTTATCTCAGGTGAGCACTGGCCCTCTTGTTTGAGTTATTGGCCTTTTGTTGTTAGGAGAACATATCTCCTAAATTATATGTGCTAGCAACTTTAAATTTTATGCACTTATAGATCACAATGTGGGGAGGTCTCATATACAAGAACCATTAAAATCTTGTCTACCATAATATGTCCAAATTTGGTTAACCCTTTCCCAAACGGCAAAAATTTAGGCTAGGCCAAATTTAAAGCTGCTGCAGATGATAGAATGAATGTTATTTGATAAAGAAATAATGAACATTAAAGTACAGAGTATTGAAGAAAAGGAGAAAATGTTAATTATCAGCATTTTCTTCTTTTCTCTCAATGTTTTCCTAAGCTTACTCTTAGGGATGTCAAAACCAGGTCTTCTTTGGGAAAAGATTAACTTTAAAAAAGACTTCTTTTAATCTGATGGGGTACTCCTGTATTGCATTGCAGTACAACTTGTTATCATAAAACTAAATGTCTTGATATTGAGGCTTGATTTGGATGCTGTGCCAACTGTCTGTACAATGTATAGATTCTTAAAACAGAAAGTAGCCTCACCACTCGATATCCAATAACAGGATCGAGTAATAGGAATCAACTGTGTTGTTCAATACAAAGGAAATAACTTGGTGTCTAGATATATACCAAGCTGTGTTTATTCAAAGACTTCTTTTAATCCGATGGGATACTCCTGTATTGCATTGCAATACGACTTGTTTATAATAAATTTTAAAAATGTTTTAGAAACAAGCATCTTCCTCAATTCAAAAACACCTGTTATGGTGAAACTAAATGTCTTGATATTGAGGCTTGATTTTGATGCTGTGCTTACTGTCTATACAATGTATAGATACTTAGAACAGTATCATAATCAACCCTCAGATCATAATTTTTGGAAAAAAGTCGAAAGTAGCCCCGCCACTCGATATCCCACAACAGGATCGAGTAATGGGAATCAACTGTGTTGTACAATACAAAGGAAATAACTTGATGACTAGATATATACCAAGCTGTGTTTATTCAAAGGAGATTATTGGAGATAATATACAAATATTGACATGGAGGTCTGTTTAGAGCAATTTCTGTGAATTAGATTATTCTGGGCTCCTGTTACAGGATATGGGATATAGATATAAAATCTGAATATACATAATGCTCTTTCTAAATTGTATGCTGTTAGTACTCATTTGAATTGTCATCACAAAATGATTCTAAAGGGTGCCTACATCATAGGGTTTTCAAAAGAAATAATTCATTAAGAAGGCCATTATAATGCATTATCTTAAGTTCTGTTATTGCCAGACAAGATTATTCAGTACAGATGTCAATTTCTGATTATCCATGAATCCCTCAGGGGTCTGGATATTATCTGTGTCTAACTACTATCCCTTTATCAGACCTCCCCCTATTTTTAGGGTCATCAATTTTTGCTAAACATTGTAGAGAAAAAAGTAATTGCTCATCTCTCTAGTCTTACTCATTTCCATAGTAATATTCACATCAAGAGGTCAAAGAATCTTTAAGTTACTCAATGTCCCAAGCTTATACTTCCCTATTTGAGGGAAACATCGGTCAAAGTTGATGATCATTTAACCCATTTCCACACAGTTATGCTTTTTGAAGCCCCTTTAAATTTTTTTCGAAAACATTGTGGAAAATTCCTCATTCACAATGTTTTTCCCTTAAGAAAAAATATCCTTAAAATTTTATCGGCTAACAATAATTGTCGTCTGCAACTTCTTTGAACTTACACCAGTTTAAAATCTAGCTGTCTGGTGATAGGTTTGGGAATTATATCTGTGCTTGAGACCAAGTGACATCCATGATGTAGGATTGTTGCGATGATTGTTGTCCCATTGTTAAGTGGCTTGCATGGTCTTTTAGCTCATCACAAGATGCCAAATTTTAGATTGGTCTGAATTGAAAGAAGTTGCAGATGACAATGTTAGTTGATGGAATCTATGAAATAGTTGTCTCTTTGGTTGGAAAACATTGTTGATAATGGAGAAATTGCTTCTTACAATTTCTTCATTTTCCATAATGTTTTCCAAAGCCTGTTTTCATAGGGCGTGTCAAAAAGGGTCATTGTGTGGAAATCGGTTAACTCATTAAAAGACAACAAAATTTTAGGCGGGTCAAAAACTGAAAGAAGTTGTAATGACAGATCAATTCTTAATATATATATTAGCACCAAAATAGTGTAAAATACACTTTGAGAATATTTTCAGCAGTTTTTTCTTGGGCCTATAAGAATGCCAGTCTAGGTAGGAATCTGTTCAAAAAATACAGTTGGTCTAGATGGGAATGATCGGAATCAGGTTAAAAAATACAGTCGGTCTACATGGAAATCAGTTAAAAATACAGCCGGTATGGGTGGAATCAGTTTAAATGGAATCTGTTAAAAGCTACAGTCGGTCTAGATGGGAAGCTGTTAAAAAAATACAGCTGGTCTAGATGGGAATCAGTTAAAAATACAGCCGGTATGGGTTGAAATCGGTTTAAAATGAATCTGTTAAAAAATATGGCTAGTCTAGGTGGGAATCAGTTAAAAAATACAGCTGATAAAAGATTTACCTTTGCAAAAAACAGAGCCTCAGATCTAAACTGAAATTTAAATGGTTAATGAATATTGATTTCCTGAAGACAAAATGTTCCAGTATTGAAAATCCAGATATTCTTAATTGCTTTATATCAATGCTGCCCTTTAGTCCATAACCCTTGGATTTCATTTGACTACACTAGCAAGGATCCTTGTTGAACCTATTACAACTAAATCCTATATTTTGACTAATTACCAGACATCAGAATTTTAGACTTATACAAATTGAAAGGAGTAGCAGACAACAATTTAACCAATTCCCAGCTGGCAAAATTTAAGACTGGTTCAAATTGAAAAAAAGTTGCAGACAACAATTTAAAACTTATGAAATTTTGGACTTTTTTATGCTTCGGGTAAAAAACATTGTGGATAATGAAGAAATTGCTTTGGACAAGCAATTTCTTCGTTTTCGGCAATTTTTTCCAAAGCTTTTTTTCTTTGGGGCATCTTAAAGCGTCACTGTGTTGGAGGGCTAAAGGTTATGACATTTTAGATTTGTTCAAGTTTCTGGATGAGAAACATTGTCTTAAATGAAGAAATTGCTTGTTCATGAAATTGCTTCATTTTGCACAATTTTTTCCCAATTAGTTTTCTTGTGGGGTGTCAAAAAGCGTCATTGTGTGGGAATGGGTTAATACAATGCAAAAATTGGCCTGAAGTCTGTAGAAAGTGCCTGTAGCTAGCAATTTCTTCTTTTCTCACAAGTTTTGTGGTTTGCAACTACAACTCCATTTGGACCAGTCTAAACTAATTTTGTCTGGACTTACCCAGGAGTAATTCATTAAAATACTCTCCATTCAGTAAATTGACGGCTGCACAGAGAATCAACTACGGTTACAAGGAAGGCTATAAGGTGTCATCAGATGCATGTATTTTGCTATTCACTGCCCTAATCACTTAACCCATTACCAGACAACAAAATTTAGGCTTATACAATTTGAAAGGAGTTGCAGATGACAATTTTTAGTTGATAAGATTTTTTCAACTTTCTGGGAAGAAAACATTGTGCAAAATGAAGAAATTGCTTGTTACGAGCAAATTCTTCATTACAAGCAATTCCTTCATTTTACACAATGTTTTCCCAATTGTTTTTCTAGAGGGGCATCCAAAAGCATCACTGTGTGGGAATTGGTTAACCCATTCCCACACTACCAAATTTCAGACATGGCTAACTTAACGCATTCCCACCCAAGGACACTTTTTACACACCTTAAAGAAAACCTATCATTAAATGAAGAAATTGCTTGTTGCAAGCAATTTCTTCATTTTCTACAATGTTTTCTATCCAGAAAGTTGAAAATTTCACACACTTTTATTTGTCATCTACAATTCCTTTCAATTTGGACCAGTCTAAAATTTTACCCTGTGGTAATTGGATAATACCTGTTGAAGATAACAATTTCAAGTTGTTGATGGGCTAACTATCAATTTTAGACAGTCTAAACAGTCTAGAAATTATTTTCAAAATGAAAATTTTTTGACAATCATGTTTTAATCTTTGTTTCCAAGTAAGAAGTTATTCTGCTCTTCTAAAAACAGTATACCCATTACCAGAAGACAAAATTTCAGACTGGAAGTTGCAGATGACAATTGATATTGCTTGGAATTTTAAATATGGTGTCTCTATCTTTTGGAGTAGAAAACATTAGGAAAATTAGGATATTTCTTATTAAAATTGCTCATACTTCCAATTGTTTTTCATAGCTTTTATCTAGAATGTGATAAAAAGTGGGATTGTGTAGGAATGGGTTAAAAAATTAGAATGATTTCACCAAGATTGTGCCATTTGCTTGATTCCAGATGGTATATGAGTTTTTGTTTAAGCACATGTTTGGGATTATATCATTTGTTGTGCTCCGGTTGTGCTCACTGTTGTGATCATGGCATACCTCTTGCTGTCCATCCCTATGTGGAAAGTCCACAATTACAAAATAAACTTCACCTCCCAAAGTAACATGGGATTTCAGCCGAACTTCACAAGCCTTAAGTAATGCTTTTTCAGTATGCCTTAAAGAGATTATTTATTATCCATAATGTTTTCTCTCCGAAAAGACAAATAAAAAATCTATTTAAAACCAAATTGAAAAGGGAATCAATTCGCTTCTTTTTATTTTGTTCAAGCTAAAGTTATTTCCTTGACAAGATGTTCTGAATTGTATGTCCTATCTTTTGAGATTTGTGGTGTACGTCATGCATGTGTGAGTGCATCCATAAACTTTTACTTTAAAAATCCTTTCCACAGAAAGAACTGAACAGAGCTATTATTTCTATACTTAATATGGTGAAGGCTTTAAAACTTTTCTACCAAGAAACCAATGGGTGAATAGCAACCAAATTTCACAGGAATGATAAATTGGTGACCTTTTATAAGATTGCGTCAAAGAATTTTAATAAGATGAAAAGATTTTGCTTTGATGGGTGGGGTTAATTTCCAATGAATAATCCTTTTGATACCTTTAATCAAATTTCTTAAAAAAATTTGATTTGATGAAAAAATGGCTTCTGTGGATGAGGTCTAAGTTCAATATGTGGTATATACTGAAATCTGAAAATCTTCTCAGAAATCTGATAATAGATTTCAATCGAATTTCACAAGATTGGTCCTTAAGTGACTCTTTGTCAGATTCCTTCTTAGTATTTTGATCCACTCAAAAAACAAGGCTATTATGGGTGTGACTTGTGTCCATATATTGGTATAAATGATTTTTTTTTAAATCTTGCTAATACCTGTACAAATGACTTAGTAAATGAATTTTACATAACATGACTTGACTTTTGTTAAACAATGAAAAGTCTGAAATTCATCTCTAGGATTATTTCAAAGATATTATTGTGGCAAAGATGATTCAGTTTTTATTGAATTTCTGCAAACTGGCATGTCAGTACATTCAAGTTTTTGTTATGTTAATTACCAATATTTAGAAAGACTATTAACAGTATGAAAATACAATTTTTGGTACGGTTTAATGCTGTCGAAAAAAGATTTTTTTGCTCATAACTTCTTTGAACTACCCGCAAACTATCTTCTTCTGAATCATGTGCAGATGCGCCATTTTAATTAAATTGCCATTCTTGAGTAGCAGATTTTTTACGATGGTCTTAGTAGGGTGAACAATATTAAAGAGTATAAAATTTATTATGAGTTTCTTAGACTTCAAGGTTTTGTATACATGGATGGACCAATTAACACCCAATTTCCAAGGAATACTGTTCTGAAAATAGATCTAGAAGATGCAAAATATTAGAAAGTGGTAGAAAAAGGTATAAAGTAGGGTTTTGTCTTAATGGTTACCACTCTTTGATATGGAAGATAATACCCTTTTATTATTTCCAAGGAATGCTGTTGTAACTAAGATTACACTATTTAGTTATTTACAGTAACCTTGAAAGGCATATTTTAAGTCTTCATTTACTTAGAAAAAGTACCCCTCTTTGCAGTTCTGAAAATAGATGTAGAAGATGCAAAATATTAGAAAGTGGTAGAAAAAGGTATAAAGTAGGGTTTTGTCTTAATGGTTACCACTCTTTGATATGGAAGATATTATCAAGGGGAAATGTGGATTATATATTCTAACCAGTTACCAGACAACACAATTTCAGACTGGTTCAAATAGAAAGCATTTGCAGGTAACAATTTCAAGTTGGTGGAATTTAGAATATCTTTGCTTTTAGGATAAAAAACTTTGTGATCAATGAACAAATTGCTTTTAACATGTTAAAGTCGACCCATTAACTCATTACAATACAACAAAATCTTATACTGGCTCAAATTGAAAGAAGTTGCAGACGACAATTTCAAGTTGCAATGTTTTCCAAGGCTTTTTTTCTTAAAAAGCGGGTTTGAGTGGGAATGGGTTAGATAAAAGTGCAGATGCTTGTACTTAATTTGACATGCTTACTTTCAAGTTCCTTAACCTGTCAGTCAAAACTGACATTGTATCAATTGAGATTTTTAGGTCATCTGACCAAAGGTTATGGTGACCTATGGCGATCATGTTTCGTCCGTTGTCATGCATTGTGCGTTTACTTTTTACATTTTTGACCTCTTCTTAAGAACCCATAGACGGATTTCAACCAAACTTGGCAGGAAGCATCCTGATGGGAAGGCACTTCAGATTTGTACAGGTCAAGGAGATATCTCTTCTGGGGGCTCCATAAGGGGAAAAAAAGGGGCTGTTGGATTGAATTCACACTTGATTTTTATAGTCTTTAGGGCAAGGACTATCAAGAATGTACAAGTAAAATAGAATGTCAAAAATGGCTGTGTGGAAAGGGGGGGAGCAAAGGTGAGGGGTGCATTAGCTACATAATGACTACTTTGAAAATCTTTTTCTCCCAAACCAAAAGTCCTAAAGCTGTGATATTTGGTGTTTGGCATGAACTGGTGGACCTCTAGGGTCAAAATTAGCCAGTTCCTGGACATCACAAGTTTAACATAGGCTTTGTAGTGAAAATTTTAAAAATCTTCTTCTCCCAAGGAGAGGGCCTAGAGCTTCGATATTTGGTATTTAGTATCATCTGCTGGACCTCTATCAAGATTGTATAGATTATGGCCTCAGGCTCATGATTAGCCCTTTCACAAGTTTTACTTAGGTTTTATATAGTTAGAATTTTAAAAATCTTCTTCTCCCAAACAGGAGGGCCTAGAGCTATGATATTTGGTATGTAGAATCATCTGGTAGATCTCTATCAAGATAGTATAAATTATGGCCCCAGGACCAAAATTAACTGTTTCTGGACTTCACAAGATTAACATAGGCTTATATAGCGAAAAATTCTAAAATTTTCTTCTGCAAAACAGAAAGGCCATGTAATTTGATACTTGGTAAGAAGCATCATCTGGTTGGCTTTTATCTGTTTTTGTGATCTTTGGACTCAGGTGGCCTATAAGGCCCTATGGTCCTCTTGTTAAGCTTACTGCATAGCCTGTTCCCACATAAGGACTTTTTTGAGGCTTCAGAAAAGCAATATGGGAAACAAATGTGTAAAGTGGAGCATTCCCATAATGTTTTTTACCCAGAAAGTTGAAAAAAATAAACATAAATTGTCATCTGTGACTCCTTTCAATTTGGACCAGTCTAAGATTTGGCCATCTGGTAATAAGTATAAACTCTAAAAGCAAGGATGGTAATTCTTTGATTAATATCAATTCAATTTCAAGGTCATACATTAAGGTCAGAGGTTAAAATTTGTATTATGATTCAAGCTTATTATGACATATCTCTTACTATTAGGAAGGAAAGCCTGTAAAGGAGAATTTGGTACATATGTATATTGGAAATTATATTTAACCCTTGTCCTGATGGATATTTATCCACTTTTTACTAATTTTAAAACGTTGAAATGAATAGATGGATGTTGTGGTCAAAATTTTTTCTATACACAATTAGGACAAACAATAGCATAGGCTGAGATCAGACCTGCCAAAGCATTCCCGCACAATCCCTCCCTTTTATGACCCTCAAGAAAAGAACTTAGGAAACATTGTGGAAAGTGAATAAATTGCTTATATCAAGCAATTTCTTCACTATCCACAATGTTTTCTATCCAAAAAGATGAAAAAGTTCAAAATTCCATCAACTTGAAACTGTCCTCTGCAGCTTCTTTTACTTTTGGAGCAGTCTAAAATTTGTCATGTGGGACAGCATGATTTTCCTACGTCCTAGAAAGTCCCGTAATGTAATTACTTTTTTAGCCAAGAAGATGCGGTGAACCTATTTAACAGTGCCAAAGACTTGAACCTAACTGAGAGTCCAGACACAGAATTTGTATGGATCCTATCAGAACAGGCCCTGAATGCTCACAATAGACCACTAGGTATGTTTCATCTATTAATTACACATATTGTAAAACTACTAATACATCAAAATTTAAGACTGGTCCAAATTAAAAAAAAAAAAAAATAATGCCAACAAATTACACTGCATGGAATTTTTATACTCCCTAAAGGGCAAGCATATTATAGCCTCTGCTTGGTCTGTCTGTCCATCCACCATCCTTGAAATCTCCACAACCCTTGGGCCAGAATGGATGAAAATTCATGTGTGAATTCTTCATGATATTGCGCGAATGCATTTTCCCAATATTTTAGATAGCTTCAATGTCAATGTCACAGTTCAAGGTCAAACATTAAAATTGACCTTGTCCAGAGTATAGCTTCATCAATTATGGATGGATTTCAAAATAACTTGGCACAATAATTGTTCTCCATCATGAGTAGATGTGCCATTCAGAAATAAAATTCAGATAGCTCCAATGTCAAGGTCACAGCTCAAGGTTAAATATTAAATGTAAGCATGTCTTAAACATAGCTCCTAAAAAAATTGATCGATTAGAAATAACTTTGCACCATTGTTCTCTTTCATGAGTATATGCGCCATTAGAAACATTTTTCAGATAGCTCCAAAGTCAAAGCTCTAGGTCATAAGTTACAATTGAACATGTCTGGAATAGCTGTATCTTTATCTGTGAGCCCCTCTGAACCCTACCCCCCTTTATTTCATACTTTTTGTGACAGGGCTATATTTGGGGAGCATAATCTGTCTCTGATGGCTCTTGTTAAATTTCTGTCTTTTGGGGTAGAAAACAGTATGGGAGATAAATTCCTTTTATTTTTTTTTCACATCTATTTTCTTGAGGGTTGAAAAAGTGGGATTGTGGGGGTATGGGATAAGCCATCCAGCAAAGAGTCAACCTAATTGTGGCTAGAAAAATAGTCATCTAAAAGAACTTCTTGTTTACAAAAAGGATCCATCTTACTTTTATTAATCAACAAAGTCTTAGATTGATCCAAAGTCAAAAAAGCTTGCAGACAACAATTTTATATTGGTAGAATGTAAATATCTCTCTTTTTTTTAAAAAAAATGTGGAAAATGAAGAAATCTTTTGTAACAAGCAATTTCTTCATTTTCAAAATGGTTTGCCCAAACTCTTCAAGGGAGGGTTGTGGGATAGCTGGATTGGAAATGAAATTTTCAATGATTCTAATAAACCCCTTCCCAGCTACCAAAATACTTCAGAGAATTACTTTATCTTGAAAACTAGCCCTTTTCAGTTCGATCCCATATTTTACATAGAAATAAAGAAGGAAATCTTTTAAAATCTTCTACTCCCAAACCATAAGGCCAAGAGTCTTGATAAATCATCATCTATTGACCAAAATACTTCAAAGAATAAGAGTACCATGCAGCTCCACTATAACGCTGTTGGTGGGGTCCAAGAAATGAAACAGCGGAAGAAGTGGAGTTATTATGCTATAACGCTGCCCCCCCCCTTTCCTCCCCCCCCCCGCCGTCGTAACTGAAATGTTCAACCGTCGGAATCGGAACTAAACACCCTATAATTCGTGATAAAATTCCTGTAACAAGATTAATTCTATACAAGTTACTAGTCGGGAAATGAAAAACAACAAGATTTTAGCAGAAACCGACGAAATTCAGCGTGTGGAGAATTAAATTCTAACCTTACCTTCCCGGTCTATCAGGATTGAATAATCCGTAAATTTCTACAGGTCTACAAATTGTGGTTCTCTTTCTCCCAATATTAAGAAGCTAGAACTTTTAACCGAAACATGTTTTATTATTTTGATAGTCGTCGGCATTAATCTAATTGAATTTATTTTTACTCAGACGTAAATATTTCCCTCCGTAGACAAAAGGGATAAAATCTAAGTATCTCGCATAGCGACGTCTCCTTGGAGACCGACGAGTTGTTGAACACCTGGGGTTACTGAAGCGTTGAGAAAATGTCGCGTGGATCGACCTTCGAACCTCTTTCGCGGTAATGGACTTGGTCTAATTTCTTTACCATTGTTAAAAAACGGTAACAATAAATAGACAAATAACTCTATCTGAACCTAGTCATTTGCGAATCGGGAATTTAAACCGACCAGTTGCACGTATACATGTAGCGGTTAACTTTTAATCGTAAAAATGAAGGTCATAATAATCGAAAAATATCCGAGACGGTCGAATGTCTGGTTTCATAACGACAATAGTAAAAAATTCGGTCAGGAAGAATTACACGGGGTATGCGTCTGGCACGTGTCAACTCCGGAAACTCTCCCATAAATAGCTGAACATCTGGCGGCGGCGCCTTTGATCACCTTTCCTCCCTCAGAATAAAATAAACTGTACCCGAAAAACCTTTACTTCAAATGTGTCGACGAGCTTTTTGCCGTGTTTGATCATACAGAATGGCATTAAATTTTCGGATTATTGAAAGAAGTTCGGAAAAATAACGGTATTTTATTTTGATCTACTATTATTATATCCCGTTTCGGATGAAAATCTTCTGATATTGTGACATTTACAATTAAAGTTCATGTATTTTCTGAAAACGTCGCAACTACGACTGATTGTTTTCCTAACACACAGTTGCGTTTTTATCTTGAAGCCACTATCCTATACGAGCTCCGGATACCAGCAAACTATGAAGTGAAATAAAAACTAGGCTCAAGTCAATTTGTCTAATTTCACGGTCGCGCATTACTTTAAGAACACGTACTGCTGGGGACTGAAGAAAATTAAGAACGCCGAGAGTGAAACAGTGTGATATTTCAATCGCACCACCTTCAAGGTTTGTAACTAAAGGATACCGAGGAGCGTGCCTATTCACTATTGTTTTAAAAATATCAATGACCCAAGGCATTGATCATCTCAATGTCAAACAGTAAGACCAAACAATAAAAACGATTTTGTAAATTCAAACACTACGCGTGTCATCAATCAAACAAAGCAATTACCTCTGAACTAATGCATTAATGGCCAGGACCGTCCACATAAGGTGTTAAAAACTTACCTGACTTAGGGTAATTATCGATTTTTATGTGCAACCCTTTTTCTTCAGACGGGCCGAAGACGGCATGAAAAAATCGTGGCCAAATCAGGATTAACGTCGTATCTCAGCATCTGCAACCCAAAATGGCCCTCCCCCCTCCAAAATTTTGGGAGCCAAGCGGACCCCGCGTTATAATGGAGTCAGCGCTGTGCCGGGTAGCGTTGTAGAGGAGTTGCAGTGTATCTTGAAAATTAGCCCTTTCCTGTGTGGTCCCTGATTTTACAAATAAATAAAGAAGGAAATCTTTAAAAATCTTCTCCTCCCAAACAATAAGGCTTTGAGCTTTGATATTTGGTATAGATCATCATTTATTGACCTGTAGCATAAATATCTTCATTTTCCACACTGTATTTCAAAGCTTTTTTCATGATATGGGTAAAAAGTGGGATTTACTAGTTAAAGGGGCATAAAAAAGCGGGTTGATTGGGAATGGGTAAAGGAAGGCAAAGAAGGTTTATAAGTGGAAAAGTTTGGGGGGGTGTGTTATTATGGGTTGATTTCATCTTTCATACCTTCAGATATCCACTGAATTAAATTCTTTTGCAGGTGTGGTTGGCTTATTTCTAGCCAATGGAAGTAATGAACAGGCCAATATCCAGGACAGTGTAGAGGTGATTGTACGTGCTGCATTGTCTCAAAACATTACAAGTTTAGCTAACACGCCTCTGAACTGCTCAACCCCCATAGACACGGAGCCAGCATGGGAAGAAGGGACCCAGTTTTTACAGTAGGTTTGCTTAACCAATTCTAAGAATTCTTTAGGTCAGTGGTGGTCGCTAGCCACCCATCAAATATCATTTTACAATCACTTTGAATTGTGTAGTTTTTTTTGTTTAACCTATTCCAGATGACAACATTTTTAACTAGTCCAAATTGGCAGACAATAATTTCAAACTGATAGAATTTCAAATACAGTGGTTCTTTCCAGTATAAAAAAATGTGGAAAATGAAAAAAATACTTGTAAGAGGCAATTTCTTCATTTACAGCTCCACTGGCTGAAAGCCATGGGCTATATTCATCATGTGGTGTCTGTCATCTGTCCATCTGTCTGTTCATCCGTCAACTTTTACTTTAGAAAACCTCTCCTGAGAAAGAACTGAACAGAATTCAACCAAATTCACAGAAATTATCCTTGGGAGACCCTTTATCAGATTCCTTCAAAGAATTTTGATTGGATGAAAGATATGGCTTTAATGGGTGGGCTAATATTCACTATCCCTGTAAGATGATTTGTATTTGCCAACAGATTAACGCATTTCCACACAATAAGGCTTTTTGCTTCCCGAAAGAAAAAAAAGCTTTTGAAAACATTGTGGACAATGAGAAAATTGCTGATTACAAGCAATTTTTTACTGTTCAAATTTAAAAGCTTTCTTTCCAAAAGACAGAATTAATAATGATAATAATAATGATAATAATAATTAAAATTCAACTATTAATTGTCGTGAGCAACTTCTCAATTTTGACTAGTCTATAATATTCCAAATATGGTGAAAGCTTTAAAAATCTTCTGCTAATATCCATATGTTGAATATATTCAGAGAACTTTGAAAATCTTCTCAGAAACTTATATATGTATCTAAGGAATGATCCTCAGATGTCTTTTTGTCAGATTTCTTCACATAATTTTGATCAAATGAAAACAAGGCTTTTATGTATGGGGCTTATGTCAGTATATGGTAAACTGTGAAAATTTTGAAAACTTTGTAAACGCCTTTTCAAATTATTTTAATTTTACATAACTCAACTTGAATTTAGTAAAACAGTGAAAAGTTTGAAATGCTTCACTAGAACTGTTTCAAAGATTTCAGTGACTAGATACTAGAGATGGCTAAGATAACTCAGTTTATATTGAATTTCTGAAAAGGCAATTAGCTTAATCAGTATATTCTAGCCTCTGGAGCGATACAGGGGCTCAAGCACCTCTAGTTGAAATACAATCAGCTTGAATTTGCCACCTGCAAAGTCTTAATTCTGAAATTTTGTCATCTAGTTAAGCCATTTACACACAGGTATGCTTTTTGACACTCCTCAAGAAAAACAATTGGAAAACATTGTGTAAAATGAAGAAATTACTTGCAATAAGTAATTTCTTTATGTTACACAGTCATTTTTATCCAGAAAGTTTAAAAATTTAAAAAAAAAATCATGAACTTTAATTTGTCGTCTGCAATGCCATTCAATTTGGACCTTGGGGAGTCAGTCAATCACAACCATATATGCAGACACTAAGTCTATGAACAATACTAGTTTTGCAGAACTGCATTTCATTATTTACCTTTTCACAGGGAGATGAAATCACAAGATTTTGATGGCTTGACAGGACGGGTAGCGTTTAATGAGGAAGGTGACAGGCTGAATGCAATTTATTACATCAAAAACTATGCCCAGCGTGGGAAAGATCTGACCTATGTTGGTTTTCATGGTAAAAAGTTGGGCAATACAGAGAAACTAGAAATAACAACACCAATTGTGTGGCCAAATTTCCAAACAGATGTCCCAAAAGGAATAAAGATCTCCACTCATCTTCAGGTTAGCTAAATTTTCATACTTTTATAATCTTAACCCATTACAAGATAGCTAGATTTTACATTGAAAGCAGCTGCATGACAACAATTTGAAATTTATGAAATTTCAGATTGTTTAATTTTTTTGTAGAAAACATTGTGGGAAATGAAGAAATTGCTTGTCACAAGCATTATTTCTTTATCTTACATGATGTTTTCACTAATTATTTTTCTTAAGGAATGTCAAAAGAGTCATTGTGTTGGATCCGGTTAACCCATACCTACTCAATGACACTTGTAGATGCCCCCAAGAAAAAAAAGAAAATAATGTAAAAACTGCTTGTTACGAGCAATTTCTTCATAATCTACAATTTTTTTCTTCTACAAAGTAAAAAATTCATAAATTTATTGAGCTTTCAATTTTTGTCTGCAACTCCTTTCAATTTGAGCATGAAATATTCCATCTGATTATTTGTTCAAGAGTTGGCCTACTGAAAATGTATAATGTTACCAATCAACTGGCAGAATACTTGCAATGTCCACACAGCTATGACAGGAAGTGTCACTTTCATAGTAACCCTTTCCTATTCAATTTATAATTGAAAAAATATTGTGGAATAAGAAGAAATTGCTTGTGTGTGCTTACACAGGTAATTTTTGCTGTAATTAGCTTTTGATCCCTGACCTGAAGTCCGTAGTAGCAGCCTTTAATGTAAAAATGGCTGCACAATGTATTTATTGATATATAACAGCATTGTTTAACCCTCTCCCGAACAAACAAGGGATTTTATGTTGCTGTGATTTAGACTTGGGAAAACATTGTGAAAAAAGCAGAAATTGCTTGTAACAAGCGATTTCTTCTTTTCCCACAATATTTTCTATCAAATAGGATGGTTTCATTTCAAATTGCATCCAGGCCAACTTGAAAGACAAATAAATATTCCTTATAAAACACTATTTATTTGATGACCTTTAGCTAACAATGAATTTAAAGCTACTCAAATTAAAAAAAACTTGCAGATGTCAATTTCAAGTTGAACATCTGATAAATATTTCTATCTTTTTTTTGGTAGAAAACAATGTGAAAAAGGAGAAATTGCTTGTAACATGTAATATCTACATTTTATACATTGTTTTCTCAAAGTCTTTTCTTTAGACGCCTTTAAAAGTGGGATTTCTTTCACTGGGTTAATTTATAAGATAATGACCTATCATGTGAAAACAAACTGTATGAAAGTTTGTTTGAAGATTTATTTAACCTATTCCCACACAATCCAACCACTTTACACCCCTGTAGAAAAAGTTAAGAAATAAAGTGAGGAAAATGCAGAAATTGCTTGTTACAAGCAATTTCTGCATTTTCCACATTGTTTTCTATGCAGAATAACACAGATATTTGAAATTTAATCTCTTTGGAATTGTCTAATGCAACTCCTTTGAATTTGGACAAGTTTGTATCTTGGTTGTGTGGGATTGGGTTAATAGATTAAGTTCATCAACCTTATTCCAGACAACCCCACATTTTTACATATCAAAGAAAATTATCAATTTGAAACAGTGTGAGAAAAAAAAGAAATTGCTTGTTACAAGCACTTTCTTCTTTATATGGCACTTAGTTTTAGCTCACATGAACACATGGTGGTATTGGCAAACTATTGTGATCGGGCAGTGTCTTGCATCCGTCGTCTGTTGTTCGTCGTCAACTTTTACCTTGTGGTTACCTGGAGGTCATATTTATTTGCTCAAATGTATTGAAACTTGGTCAGAATGTTTGTCTTCATAATATCTAGAATGGGTTCGAAAATGGGTCATGTGGGGTCAAATCTTAGAAAAACCTTGTGTGCACTCTAGAGGTAACAGTTTTGGCTCAAAGGCATTAAAACTTAGTCAGAATGTTTGTCTACATATCATTTTGGACAAGTTTGAAAATGGTCTTGTGGGCTCAAAAACTAGGTTACCAGGTTAAATATCAGAAAAAACATTGTGTCCATTGTATAGGTCACATTTCAGCACAAATGTCTTGATATTTTTGTCTACATGATATTTCTGATGAGTTTAAAATTAGTTATGTGGGTCAAAAACTAGGTCACCAGGTCAAATTTTAGAATACCTTGTAAGCTCTCTACAGGTCACATTTTTGGCTCAAATGCCATGAAACTTGGTCAGAATGTTTGTCTGTAGGATATCTTAGTAGAGTTCAAAAAAAGGTCAAGTAGGGTCAAAAACTAGGTTTCTAAATCAAATCTTAGGAAAACCTTGTTACTCCATATTTGGTCAGAATGCTTGTCTACATGATATCTCAAAAAAGTTCGAAAATGGATCATGTGGGATCAACAACTAGGTCACTAGGTCAACATTGAGAAAAACCTTGTGTGCACTCTACATTTTTGGCTCAAATGTCTTGAATTGTGGTCAGAATGATTGTCTATACAAGATCTCAGATGAGTTCAAAAATGAGTCATGGGGGTAATTGGCATATTTTAGAAAAACCTTTTGTGCACTGTAGAAGCCCTTTTGTTTGTTTCAAAGGTCTTTGTAATTGTTCAGAATGTTTATTTCGAAGATCTCTTTCTTATTCGATTTTGGATCACATGGTTAATAAAGTAGGTCACTAGGTCAGATCTTATGATAGCCATCTAAGAAGTAACTATGCTTCTGGCATAGATATCTTGAAACATGATAAGAATGTCTTTCTGGTTTAATTGCTGAGACAAGACTTCGGTAACATATCTTGTTAGGAGTAGATAAGTTCACTTGTGCCATTATACTTCTATAGTCATCAACTCAGGTTAGTGCTTTAGGGCAAAAGGCCTCTTGTTCAATTTTACTGTAACTCACTATGACATGTTTTCTTCAACCTCTTTCAATAAGGACCAGTCTATTTTTTTGTTCGGCAATGGGCTAATAATTATGTCTAATTGACATATTCAAGTCAAAGTTTTATAACAAGGACTCAGAGCTGATGAGGTGAATGTCTATAAGAGATGTTGTTATGATATCCAAAGACTTGAGGTTGATTAAGACTGGTTTGTGAATATTGACCCACACTCAGCACCGGTTAGTCTAGTTCCTTGTAGCCTGATTAGAGTTAATCCATTATCAGATGAATAAATTTTAGAACAGTCTAAATGGAAAAGTCTAAATGGAAAAGAGATGCAGACAACTATTTAAAGTTAATAAAATTTTAGTTTTTTCAATTTTCTGGCAATTTCTTCATTATATCCCCCACAACAAGTTAGGGGGGGTATACTGGAATCAGGTTGTCTGTCTGTCTGTCAATCCGTTGGTGGACATAATTTTGTGTCCTCATCTCCTCCCACATTTCCAGTCCAAAATTGCTGAAACTTTACAGAAATCTTTCTTGCAATGGGAACTTGTGCACCTGCAATTTTCTTAATGCTTAATCAACTGGTTCAGGAGTTATGCCCCTTTGATTTATTTTCTTATGAACAATATATAGAAAATAAATCATAACTCCTGTACAGGTTGACAGATTAAAGAAATAAAATTGGTTCACATGTACAAAGTTATGGGGGGGGGGTATACTGAAATAAGGTTGTCCATTAGTCTGTCCTTCTGTCTGTCCATCTGTCCGTCTGTCGGTCCATCCAAGGACATAATTTTGGTCCTCATCTACTCCCACATTTCTAGACCAATTTTGCTGAAACTTTACAGATATCTTCCTTGCAATGGATACTTGTGCACCTGCAATTTTCATAAAGCTTAATCAGCTGTTTCAAGAGTTATGCCCCTTTGATTTGTTTTCTTATATACAATATATAGAGAATAAATCATAACTCCTGTACAGGTTGACAGATTAGAAAAATAAAAGTGGTTCACATGTACAAAGTACATTGTAATACAATATATAGAGAATAAATCATTACTCCTGAACAGATTGACAGATTTAAAAAATAAAAGTGGTTCACATGTATGAAGTTATGGGGGGAGGGGGTATACTGAAATAAGGTTGTCCATTGGTCTGTCTGTCCATCCGTCTGTCCGTCCATCCAAGGACATTATTTTGTGTCCTCATCTCCTCCCACATTTCTAGACCAATTTTGCCTGAAACTTTACAGATATCTTCCTTGCAATGGGAATTTGTGCACCTGCAATTTTCATAATGCTTAATCAGCTATTTCAGGAGTTATGCCCCTTTGATTTATTTCCTTATATACAATATATAGAGAATAAATCATAACTCCTGAACAGGTTGACAGATTAGAAAAATAAAATTGGTTCACATGTTTATTCCAGAACATAAAAGCCATGTTCGACTTTGCATGAAATCCATAATTTTCATCTTCAATGTTGAACAAAATCTCTATTTTTGTACACAGTCATTGCCCCTCATTGACTTAAAATTTTCAAAAAAAATTGTCCACTTGATAAATCATGAATGGCCAACATTCAATGGTTATAATTTGGCCTTGTTTAAAAAGAGGCAGCAGGGGGGGGGGGTATTCATCAGCCCTTACAGGCAACAGTTCTTGTTTATCTTAATATTGTCCCAATGTTTTTTATGGATGTCAAAGAGGGTTATTGTATTAGAATGCATTTATACTGTTTTGAACTATCATTGTCCATTTTTGTGTCCATTTCTCATTTCTGTAGTCTGTGCATTTCAAAACCAGAGTTTATAAAGAATGAGAATTTGTTATTGTAATATAAGGGTATTTGAGTTAATAAGTATTTATATTCTACCTTATGCTTTCAAGTTCTAATCCATTCCCACACAATCCCTCCTTTTAATGCCCCTCAAGGAAAAAGCTCTAGAAAACATTGTGTACTTATAAGAAATTGCTTGATTCAAGCAATTTCTTCAATGTCCACAGTGTTTTCTTCCCCAAAGACAAAGAATATTAGAATATCACAAACCTAAAATTGTCTACATCTTCTTCCAATTTGAACCAGTCTAGAATTTTCTCATGTGGGAATGGGTTAATTGATCTTCTTAGCTCAATATTGTATTTGATGTAATAGATACATTTAGATTAACTCTTTAGCACACAAGAACATTTGAGACTAGTCAGAATTTAATGATGTTTGAGACAAGTTGATGAAATTTTGAAAATACTTGATTTTTAGGTAGAACACATTAGTTTGGTTCACTTCTTCATTTTACACAATGCTTTCCTAAAGCCCTTTTCTCGGTGGCATCAAAAATGGGAATTGGTTAACTACAACGAGCATGTTACAAAGATGCAGAAATGTACCCTGAGACTTTTTTCCATTGTTTTGCAGATTGTCACAATAAGCTCCAAACCATTTGTTTACACATCGGAGATTCTGGATGAAGAAGATGAAGAAAAATGTTTAACAGATAAAGAAAGGATGGGTAGTCGTTGTACACATAGGGATCCAAAAACAAGTGAGTCATCTTGGCATCCCAGTTCTTAAAGATCCTCAGATCCTACATACTTAGGCACTTATGGTCTTTAACCCATTCCCACACAGTGACGCTTCTGGACGCCCCTAAAGAAAAACATTTGCTAAAACATTGTGTAAAATGAAGAAATTGCTTGTAACAAGCAATTTCTTCGTTTTCCACTATGTTTTCTACTAAGTAAGTAGAAAAAATCTGAAATTCAATAAACTTTAAATTGTCGTCTACAAATCCTTTGGAGCAGTCTAAAATTTTGCCGTCTAGGAATGGGTTAAACACTAAGACATTGTTAACCCATTACCAGGGAAAATATTTAGACTGGTTCAAATTGAAAGGAGTTGCAGAAGACAATTTAAAATTTATGAAACTTTTGATTTTTTCAAATATGTGGTTATATTGACAAAGATATAAGTGCAGTCCGATCTAAGCCTACTCCTTTAAAACTAGAAATGTTTTTGGAATCAATTATAAAGAAAAATTAACCTGCAACTAGTGTGAAAGCAAGAGGGCTATGTTCATGGTATTGTGGTCGTCAAACATTTGTCCATTGGTAAACTTTTTCTTTTAACCCATTACCAAACAGCAAAATTTAGGCTGGTCCAAATTAAAAGATGTTGTAGAAGAAAAATTTCAGTTGATGAAATTATGGGCTTTTTCATCATTCTTAATAGAAAAATGAAGCAATTGCTTGTTACAAGTATTTTCTTTATTTCCACAATGTTTCATAGCTTTTTTCTTGAGGGGCATCAAAAGGTATCATTGTGTGAGAATGGGTTAAAAATCTCCATATCAGACTCTGTTCATTTAATTTCAATAAAAAGTCCTTGGGAGACCTTGCTACAAGGGAAGTAACTGTATTTAGAATCATGAAATATTGTATATTGGTTGCTTCTCTTGTTAGCTCACCAGAGCACAAAGTGCTCAAGGTGAGCTTTTATGATCATGCTGTGTCCGGCATTCATCGTCCAGCATCCATCAACATCTTCTGCACTCTAGAGGCAACACAATTTTAGGTCAGATGTCTTGATATTTGGTCAGAATAATATCTCAACCAAGATCAATATTGGCTCACAGGGGGTCAAAAACTAGGTCACAAGGTCAAATCTTAGAAAACGTTATCTGCATTCTAGAGGCCAAACTTTTGGCTAAAATGTCTTGATTTTCGGTAAGAATATTTGTCCCATAAAATCACGGTCAAGGTCGATATTAGGTCACATATTAGGTCAGGCACTAAGTCAAATCTTAGACAAACGTTGTGAGAAATCTGGAGGCCACATTTTTTAGCTCAAATATCTTAACAGAATGTCTTTCCCTATGAAATCTCAGTCAGGTTGAAATCTCAGTCAGGTTCAATATTGGGTCATGGGGTCAAAAAGTAGGTCACTGGGTCAAATCCTCCATAAACCTTTTATGCGACCTAGAGACCACTTTTTAGCTCACCTGAGCACGAAATGCTCAAGTGAGCTATTGTGATCACCATTCGTCCGGCTTCCATTGTCCATTGCCGTCAGTCAACAATTTCTTTAAACATTTCCTCCCAAACTACTGGGCCAATTTGAACCAAAATTGGCAGAAATCTTCCTGATGTGGCCCCCTTTAAAAAGAATTGAAATCCGTTAAAAACTCTGGTTGCCATGGCAACAAAAGTGAAATTTTAAAATAATCTTAAAAAATCTTCTCATGATCCAGAAGGCGTAGAGCCTTGATATTTTGCATATGCGTCGGTATATTGACCGCTTTAAAATACAGTTGAATACCTTTACTTCGAACGTCCCTTAGCTGAAGTTACCCCTACGTCGAAGTTATTCTAAAGTCCGGATCATATTACTCTTTACTTCTACGTATTTTAACCTCCATACGTCGGTCTCTTTGTCTCGTAAACTACCCCTACGTCGAATCACTTACAAAGTCCTGTCACTATTTGTTTAAACGTATTCACACCTCTACAGGACGAACCTTAATCATTAAGGTAGAAATTTGCAATCAACTTAGTTTTTCACATGTTTCCACGTGTCATCTCGGTTAAGAGATAAGTGCATTTCAGTATTGGATATCGATTGCTTACTTGATTTTTTTATTGTTTGTCTGCGATTGGATAATTTCAAAGATTGAGTGAAGTGGAAACAATCTTAAATGGAATTTTACGATGACAAAAGAGGCATCTAACGCCTATAGCAAGCAGGACTTGTTTGGTGTCTAACCTGGTCTACCTAGGGGATGGCTAGCAACTTCGACTGACGTGACTGGCTAAAGGAAGGACCCCGTAACCAATCAGGGTGGATACTTGGGCTATTTCCACAGGAAAGAGAAATTTGTCGAACTACGCAATCGACACGAAGAATAATCAATAATAGAACAAAAAAAAAGCAACAAAGTCTGAACAAAGCTCTATCTACGAGTGATGATAATAACTATTAATAAAAGAAATTAGGATAAATACAACGTCGATATATATTCCGTTCGATTAGATAATCATACTAGTACAAATCATTTATGGCCTTATCTACTAACAGTATTTCGCCACCATTTTTGGTCTAACATGGAAAACCTTCGCCTTTCTACACGTCGAACTATCTCTACGGCGAAGTTTTCTCGTAAGTCCCCTGAACTTCGAGGTATAGGTATTCGACTATACTTAAAATCATGATTCTTGGGTCCCCAGGGGTGGAGCCCAAGTGGGATGGGGTTTATAAAGAAATAAAGAAGGATTTTTAAATGACATCTCCTCCCAAACCACTGGGCCAATTTGAACCAAATTTGGCAGAAATGTCCCCTTTAAAATATGCTCAAAGATCTCAAAATCAATTAAAACTCTAGTTGCCATGGCAACAAAACTGAAATTTTAATATCTCCTCCTCCTGATCAAGAAGGTGTAGAGCCTTGATATTTTGCATGAAGCATCAGTATATTAACCTCTTTCAAAACACTTAAAATCATGATTCTCGGGTCCCCAGGCTCAGAGCCCCAGGGGGAGGGGTTTATGTAGAATTTTAAGTGACATCTCCTCCCAAACCACTGGGTCAATTTTAACCAAATTTGGCAGAAATTTTCCTTAGGTTGTCCCCCTTACAAAATTGCTAATAGAATTGAAATCCGTTAAAACTCTAGTTGCCATGGCAACAAAAGTGAAATTTTAAAATAATCTTTAAAAATCTTCTCCTGATCCAGAAGGGTAGAGCCTTGATATTTTGCATGAAGCATCAGTACATTGACCTCTTTCAAAATACTTAAAATCATGATTCTCGGGTCCCCAGGGGGAGGGGTTTATGTAGAAATCTCATTTTTGACCCTGATCTTTTTTCAGATGTCACAACAACCCATTGTTGCTGGGGTTACTGTATAGACATGCTGAAATACCTGTCTAAAGGAATCAACTTTACGTATGACCTTCACCTTAGTTCTGACCCAGTCTATGGATCCTTTGAAAGGGTAAATGACTCAACTTTAATGAAATATGAAAATATTTACTTTCAATTAAATTATGTTATATTCCAGGCAGTCTAATTATACCCCTGCAAAATGAATGTTTTCAGGGGTATACTGGAATCAGCCTGTCTGTCTGTGTGTCTTTCTGTCTTTGTACAAAATACAACCAATTTTGTGTTGCAAACTCCTTCTTCAGTTCTACTTCAATACCATTGAAACTTTATACAAAGATTAACCACATGTTGAAGTTTTGCAAGACACAATTTTGAAGTCTTTATTCTCCCTGGTTCAATAATCATCTCTCCTTGAACTTAGACATTATTTATTCCTTGTAGACATATACAGCTAATTATACTACCAATTTTGAGACGTGAACTCCTCCTTTCTAGAAACGCAAAGTCAGTAGTTATGTCCTTGTATTGTTAAAGCTCTCATTACACTGAAAGCACTTGCAGGGGTATTAAGTCACATACTGTGACAAGTTCTAGTTAACTCATTACCAAACAAATGAATTTTAGACTTGTACAAATTGAAAGAATGTGCTGACATGAATTTCAAGTTGATGAAATTTTAAAAATCCTTGTCTTTTGGTGCAGAAAACATAGTGAATAATGAAGAAATTGCTAGTTACATGCAATTTCTTTGTTTTACATAATGTTTTTCAAAGCCTATTTCTTAAGGGGCGTCAAATATCTTCATTGTGGGATAATGTGTGAAGATGCTACTAAACATTGCAATGTAATCGGTCATATAATTGTGATTTGAAAAAAAATCACATGAGTTGGAAAAATTGTCAGAATATTAGAATTGACTAATTGATGGTGAACCCTTTCCTGTTTAATCCCTATTTTTTCCTCTCTTTGATTTCATAATTGAGAATTCATTGTAGAAAAAGAAGAAATTGCTTGTAAATGGTTATTTTTCAAGTTATATTAATTTTAAATTTTTGTCCACTTAATCTTTGAATTTAATCACATCAAAAATTTTGCCAAACAGGAAAGGGTTAAAGTAAAGAGGCTGTTCAAATAATTCAATAAAGACTAAGTGAAATGCAGACCCTTGAATTTCATTCAATTTGTTTTTGGTGATAGGTGACCAAAATGTGTTAACTCCAGTTTACTCCAGTTGTACTTAGGAAGTTTAGATCACCAACCAATTATTTACTTTTTACCTCAGCTAATTGTAAGCTTTGTGATCCTTGAATGTTTGATATCAACAGTTTAACTGCCTACACTTTAGAGGGCTAGTTTTTAGCTCTACTGGCCGAAGGCCACTAGAGCTATAGCGATGGCTTTTTCCCGTCCGGCGTCCGTCCGTCCGGCGTCCGTCAAACTTTTCCTTGTTTATGCGATAAAGTCCACAGTTTTCATCGGATTCTCTTCAAACTTTCACAGAATGATTGTACCATCGTAAGGATCGTTCCTTTCGATAATGGGTATGATCCGTCAAGAAACACGGGAAAAGGGGCCTAATTAAAACTTAATTAAAAAATCGTTTTCATCAGATTCCCTTCAAACTTTGACAGAATGATTGTACTATCATAAGGATTATTCCTTTTGAAATTTGGTATGATCCTTCAAGAAATACAGGAAAAAAGGGCCTTATGAAATGTTTGATTAAAAATTCTCATTAATAATCTAGAGCCAACAATTTACAACGGATTCTCTTCAAACTTTCACAGAATGATTGTACCATCATAAGGATTGTACCTTTTGGAATCGGATATGATTCCTCAAGAAACATAGGAAAAGGGGCCTTATTAAAATTTAATTCAAAGATCTTTGTTAACACTCTAGAGTCCACAGTTTTCATCTGATTGACTTCAAACTTTCACAGAATGATTGTACCATCATAACAATTGTTCCTTTCAAAATTTGGTATGATCAGTCAAGGACCACGGGAAAAGGGGCCCGATAAAAACTGGATTGAAAAAGTCCTCGTAAACACAATAGAGTCCATAGTTTTCAACAAATTCTCTTCAAACATTCCCAGAATGATTATTACATTAAATGGATTGTTCCTTTCGGAAGTAGGTTTGATCCATCAAGTTTCATCGGAAAAGGGGCCCTATGAAAATTTAACAAAAAAATCTTAGTTAACATGTAATGGCCCTAGATTTCACCTGATTGACTTCAAACTTTCACATAATGATTGTACCATCATAAGGATTGTTTCTTTCAAATTGGGTCTGATCCATTGAGAAACATAGGAAAAGGGGCCTTAGGAAAATTCAATTAAAAAAATCTTAATTAATGCTTGTAAGTCAACAGATGAGATGGGGTTGTCTTTATACTCAAACAGAATAATTATACTTTTGTAAGAAGAGTTCCCTTTGGAATTGGTTCAGATCCATCAAGTAACATGGGAAAAGGGGCTATATGAAAATTCAATTAATAAAACCCTGTTAACACAATAAAGCCCACAGCTTTGATCAGATTTTGTTGAAACTTTCACAGAATGATTGGAAGGTCATAACTATCATTCTTTTCATAACAGGGTTTGAACTGTCAAGAAGCCCAGGAAAAGGGGCCTTATGAAAATTTCATTTATAAATCCTTGTTACCAAGTCCAGAGCTTTCATCGGATTTTCTTCAAACATTCACAGAATAATTGTACAATGATAATGATTGTTGATGTTTGCATTAGACCTGATTCGTCAAGTATCACAGGAGCATTATGAAATTTAATTTTAAAATCATTGTACCACAATATAGTCAACAGTTTTCATCAGATTCTGTTAAAACTTTCACAGAATGATTATTCCATCATAAGGATTCTTTCTTTTCAAATTAGGCGTGATCTGTCTAGTATCATGGGAAAAGGGGCCTTTAGAGAATTTTATCTATAATCCTTGTAACCAAGTCCAGAGCTTTCATTGGATTTTATTCAAACCTTCACAGAATCATTGTACAATAATCACGATTGTTGATGCTGGCATGAGACCTGATCCTTCAAGTATCAAAGGAAAAGGAGCCTTATGAAAATTTTATTTTAAAAATTTGACACCAAGATAAAGTCTGCAGTTTTCATCAGATTCTGTTCAAACTTTCACAGAATGTTTGTTCCATCATAAGGATTGTTTCTTTCCAAATTGGGCCTGATCTGTCTGGTATCATAGGAAAAAGGGCTTTATGAAAAAGTATTACCAAATCCTCATAAACACAACAATGCCCTCAGTCTTTATCAGAATCTCTTCAAACTTTAATAGAATGATTGTACCATCATTTGGATTGTTCCTTTGTAAATTAGGTCTGATTGGTTAAGTGACACAAGAAAAGGGACCTTATAAAAATTTTATTACAAAACATCATTATTACAATAAAGTCCTCAGTCTTTATCATTTTCTTCAAACTATTATTAGGATTGTTCCTTTGTACATTGGGTCTGATTTGTTAAGTTTCACAGAAAAAGGGGCCTTATGAAAATTTTGTTACAAAAATTCTTGACACAATTCAGTCCACTGTTTTCATTGATTCTCTTTAACTTTTAAAGAATGATTCTACCTTCATTAGAATTGTTCCTTTTGAAATTTGGTTTGTTCTGTAAAGTATCATGAGAAAAGGGGCCCTATGAAGATTTCACTATAAACTCATTAACACAATAAATTCCACAGATTAAACAGATTGTACCATCATTTCAATTGTTGATTTTGACAGTGGATCTGACTATAGCAAGGGTCACATAAAAAGGGGCCTTATGAAAAATTCTCTTAAATATTCTGGTTAACACAATGATGTCCCTTGATTTCACCGGATTCACTTTAAAATTTCACAGAATGATTGTACAAATACTTAGATGGTTCTTTTCAGAACTGGGTACAATCCATCAAGTATCATGTAAAAAGTTGCCATATGATTTTTTTTTTTAAATATTCTAGTAAACATAATGAATTCCAATATTTCATCGGATTCACTTTTAACTTTCATAGAATGATAAAACCAACAGAAAAATATCACGGGAAAAGGGGCCCTATGAGAACTTGAATTAAATATCTTTGTTTACACAATAAAGTCAACAGTTTTATTGGATTCTCTTCAAAGATGCATGGAATAATTGTGGCATTTGATACACAGGAAAACGGGCCTTACAGATTATCATTCAAAACATTCTTGTGTATGTGATGAAGATCACAATCATTATCAAGTTGTCTTTTAAATTTCACAGGACAATTGTCGGGTTGTAAGGAAAGTTCCTTTTGAAATGAAATTGATCCATCAGAAAACACAGGAAAAGGGGCCTTATTGATTTACATTCAAAACAATCCTGTTTATGTGATTAAGTCCACAATTATTTTCAGATTCTGATGAAATATTCACAGAATGATTGTAGGATCATAAGGTAACTTTCTTTTGGAAATGGTGTGGATCCGTCATGAAACATGGAAAAAGGGGCCTTGAGGATTGTTGCTTAAAATGATAAAGGGGATAAAGCCCCTTTTTTTTTCTTTATGCATTCTTCTTTGAGCAATTAACTTCCTTAAATATCAGATTTCTTTAACGGAAAACTTGATAACCAGTAGAGCGTCTCAGGCCCTCATGGGCCTCTTGTTTTTTTTTTCAAACCATTATTCAGGAATGTTAATGGAGGGAATACATGTATTTTGGAACATACTTGTTGGCTGGTTGAGAGGTTTGTCACTTTGTGTGCTCGACTTGTAACCATATGCTCAACTTGTAGGTTCAATTCCACCAGAGGCTGGTAGTATTTTTGGGTTTGTCTCTAAGCTACAGACAAAATCCAAGTCCAACAAGCTGTATAAATGGGTAGAATCAATTGTCTATCTCTTTACCCTGCATGATAACATCGGATTTGAGTTTGAACCATGATAAAAAGAGTTCATCTCTTTTTTCTTGTTTTTTCAAAGTAAAAAGATAAGAAAGCCTCAAAGTTTTGTTACATTACAGAAGGAGAACAGTACAAAAAAGACCTGGAATGGTATGGTAGGTGAGCTGGTGGACGAAACTGCAGACATGATTGTAGCTCCATTGACCATCAATCCTGAGAGGGCCCAACATATTGACTTCTCTAAACCTTTCAAATATCAGGGGCTCACCATCCTTGTGAAAAAAGTAAGTATTTATAGTTATAACCTGCCTCCACAAAGTGGGGGCTGTCCTTCTTCCCTCAGACACAATTCTGCTTGGAAATCTTTCAGTGTTTTAGTCTTTCCTCTGAAATTTAGATAAAAGGGGCAGACCAAAATGAAATTTTCATAATCCTGCTATCATTAGTTGCTGAATTAACTCCCATGAGACTTTTGATTTTTATACGCTTCCTAAGGTGAATGAATATTGATTTCATCTTCTTTGCTTGTCTACCCATCAATCCTGACATCTGTCCATTTGTCCACATATTGTTAACTGTAAATGGGGTTTTAATGGCGAGGGTTTAATATGCTAATATTCGCAAGACAATGAGCTTGCGAATTTAAGAATCTAGCTTATATTGGACCATTTTGTACAGAACAATACGGAGAGGTCCAAAGTAAGCCGGAGACCGACGAAGATCAAATGACAAAATATGTACCTATTTTGGCATCACCCCACTTTATTTCGTTTATATGGGGATTATCACCTCATAAATCAGTTTTGAGAACAGGACTTTAGCAGATGACAATGGAAAGCAGATGAGGTGATAAATTCTAGGACTCATATTTCACAGAAAGACTCGGTATAAGTCAGATATGTGCATATCCTATTTGGTCATGGTCCATTGATTTTTGACTGATTTATGACCCTTTAATTAAAAAGTCCGTTTTTCTTCTGGCCCTTTCAGGGATAACACTTTTACATGGACAAGCGCTGCTGGGGGATATTAGTCCGCTTTGCGACAATGTCTAGTTTGTTTCGTCGCTTGCAAATTCCTGAACTTGTAATAAGTCCTTGCGTCTTTGTTCACACGAAAATAACTCGATGTGAAAATTACCTGATTTACAGTACACATCTTCTCCTACAATTATTGACTAATTTGAATGGAATTTTCACAGAATGTTCCTATATTCCTGTCCTTGCACTTTTTTGCCATTTAGGCTGTGTCACTGAAAAAGGGGCTTAATGCAAAATTTCTTGTCTTGGCTAGTTGGCAGCAATTTGTTCATTATCCACAATCTATTTCAGTCCTAAAAGCAATAATTTTTGATGTTCCACCTAGTTTAAATTGTGGCCTGAACTTATTTGAATTGGGACCAGTCTATATTTTTGTAGTCTGGTGTTGAGTTAAGCACTTCAAAATGCAGGATTGTATGTTAGTGGTTAAGACACTAGGGATTTGCTATGCTAGTGAAAAATTAAGAATGAATTTCAGTTGGATCCTAAAAAATGGTAATTATAGCTTATCCTGTCAAGTTCCATTTGGATACTAAAACATTGTTTTGCAAACATAGAATTCTGTGCTTCCCAAATGCAAGGAAGGCGCACTGGCAGAACATATTACCTTATTCCTTTTATTTCAGACCCAGAAGGACTCCAGTCTGGCCTCCTTTCTCCAGCCCTTCCAGGACACCCTGTGGATATTGGTAGGCTTATCAGTTCATGTTGTTGCCCTAGTTCTCTATCTCCTGGATAGGTTCAGTCCATTTGGTAGATTCAAGCTGGCCAAAAATGAAGATACAGAAGAAGATGCCCTTAACTTGTCTAGTGCTATGTGGTTTGCTTGGGGAGTTTTACTGAACAGTGGAATTGGAGAAGGTATTTTATCAGAAAATGCTATGTATTTTCATTTGCAAAAAGAGAGTCTTCATTGCCTAGATTTTAGCCCTTTTCTCTAGGGAAAAAGCTGTATTGTGTGGAAATGGGTTAAGCTTTTATTTGTATTTTGAAAACTAAAACAATGTGTAATTTCTGATGAAATGATTTATATTCATTTATTTAGTCAAGATGCCTAGTTTGGTAACCCCTTATTTTTCAAGCAATGTGTCTTTTCCTTTCTGTCCAAGTATAAGACTAGCTATTCCCCTAGAGACCGACCATGTTTTGGGGGGGCCAGTGGAGTCAGCTTGACTGTTACTCCTTTGGTTGTTTGTAGCTTTTTCTTGTCTGCCAATTTTCTCCTAAACTACATGATAGATTGTAACAAAATTCCACACAATCACTCAGTAGCAAGATGTGCACATTTGATTTGGGTATGTTCCATCCATTTATAGCTCACATGAGCACAGTGTGCCCAAGAAGAGCTTTTGCATTCATCCTTTGTGTGTTGTCTGTCTGATGGTGTCAACAATCCTGTAAAATCCTCTCCTTTGTAACCATCAAGCCAAATTTCAACCGAACTTGGCAGTAATGTTCTTTGGGTGACCCTTTAAACACTGGTGTGTGAAATTTTTATTTAAAACAATGGGGGCGTGGTGAGGCTTATCATACTTGGAGAAATCATGAGATAAATCTTTAAAAATCTTCTTCTCCAAACCACCGACCAAACTTGGAAAGAATTACCTTTTTAAAATCTAATTTGTGAAATTGTGATAGGTGAATAAATGGAGGTGTGGCAGGTAGAGCTTATCATGATATTGTGAAATGATGGAATAAATCTTCAAAAATCTTCTCCTCCTAAACCATAAGTGCAAACTTGGCAAGAGTGTTCCTCGGATGACCCTTTGTAAAACTTATTCATGAAATTTTGATTCCCATGAAAATGGATGCATGGCAGGGGGGGGTGCTTATCAGACTAAGAGAAGTCATGATATAATTCATTTAAAATCTTCTTCTCCAAATTCACTAAGCCAAGTTAGACCAACCTTTGGTGATCCTTATCAAAACATGTTTGTGAAATCTTTATATGTCAAAAATGGGGATGTGGCAGGGTTTGGCTTTTCAGTATTAGAGACATAATGACATAATTCTTAGGGGAGTAATTTAGTGCAATTTGGCCCTTTTATATAATCCATTACCACATAATGAAGCTTTTTGACACCCTGAAGAAACTAAAGTCATGAAACACTTTGTGGGAAAAGGTAAAATTGCTTGTAACAAATAATTTCTACTCTTCTCACAATGTTTTCTACCTTAATCAGCAGTTATTTTATTTTATCAAAAGGTTTGCCCACTAAATGGATTAGATTAAATTTTATCATTTCTTTTCGTATCAAGCAATGATGTGCAATTCTATTTTTTTCGCAATTCCCTATTTAGTTAGCAAAGCGTGAGCTTTGATAGCTTAAGTTAACAGAGAAAATGTTGAGGTCTTCTCAAAGTTCAAAGGGTGCAAACTGCTACTGGAGGCTTAACCATTAAATCCATTGAATGTCTTCGCCATAAAAAGTAGTTCTTATCTATTTCAGGAATATTGCAAACTCTATTCAAATCATAGAAAACCCTTTTAAATGATGCTATTTAATCCATTCACAATCAATTCTGCTTTGTAAGCAATTCAAGTGAAAAGATTTGGAAAACATTGTGGACATTGAAGAAATTGCTTGTGACAAGCAATTTCTTCAATGTCCACAATGTTTTCTACTCCATAAGAGACAGATCTTCTAAATTCCACCAATTTGAAATCGTCGTCTGCATATTCATTGAATTTGCACCAGTCGAAGATTGTGTTAAGCTGTATTGGGTTTACTCCTGGGTAACTTTAACCTCGATTATTTATCATTATAGCCTTTGACAAAGAAGGTTACTCAACAAAACCATGCTTTGCTAGCTTAAAGAACTTTCAGTACTTTGATTTAACTATGAAATACAGCCCTTCATGAAAAATGGGATAAAAAGCTTAATTTTGGTGACGAAAATGTTTTTTCTGTGACTTGGAGTTGTTGGAGGGGGATATATTCCTTTCAGTGATAGTTTCTAGTGTATCTTAACCCTATCCTGTTTAATCCCTGAATTTTACAATCCTGTGTTTTTATACTTCAAAAAATTTTGTGGAAAAAGCAATTTCTTCTTTTTCCACAATATTTCCTACCATACTGAATGGTAATTTTTTTCAAAACTTTAAATTGCGGTCCGTTGAGTTTTGAACAGGTCAAAAAATTTGAAAAACAAGAAAGGGTTAATCTTTCACTCTATCTTCTGCATTTGTAGGTACCCCAAGAAGTTTCAGTGCTCGTGTTCTAGGTATGGTATGGGCAGGATTTGCTATGATCATTGTAGCATCCTACACTGCCAACTTGGCTGCTTTTCTTGTGTTAGACAGACCTGATGCCTCAATTTCTGGAATTGATGATTCACGGGTATTGTTTTTTTTTCTCCTTTTCTATGACATGTATTTTTTAAAAGTAAGAGTAAGATCTTTGAAGACTCTTGTTAAGTTAAAAAAAGATATTCTTTCCAAAAACTTTTTACCTCAACTATTCAAAGAATAGGGGGCTATTCCAGTCAGCTTGGCTTCGGCGCCTTTGGTAAAACCCTACATGCAAGTGTGATATCTCAGTTTCTACTAATGCTATTGCTCTGAAACTTTGCACATGTTTTTGTGGCAATAAAATCAGCCCCTAGACACAGATTCCATACTCTGACATTCATTTTAGGTGATTTTAATCTTTTTCAGAATTAAAAATTCTTGGTTAAACCTTACATACAGCTTTCATGTATAACTCTCTTTCTACCAATACTATTGCTTTGGAACTTTGCACATGCTTTTGTGACCATCATTTCATCTATTGGGCAAAGATTTATTACAATAACATTTATTATAGTGGAGTTATAAGCCTTAATGGACTTGGGTTAAATCTTGCTTGCAACTGTTATATATCTTTAATAGTTCTCTTACTACCAATGCTTATGCTTTGAAACTTTGCACAATTCTTTGTGACCAGCATATCATCATGGGTATCATGTGGTCAGACTTATTACTTAGACATTAGTGAAATTTTAATACTTTTTTGGACTTAGAAATTCTTTTTTGACTTTAAATTTTAATTGAAAGATTTTTTGTCTCTATTACTACTTAATCATTATGCTGAATGATGACAATGAATTGCTATTACTATCCAGCACTCAGAGCAGTCAAGTATTGCTGTCTTTTTTTTCAGAAACTACAGTGCCAACAGCCTTTATATTTCATATGTAGCTTAATCTTCTGGTTCTCTACCAAGTCTTCAAAAATTAACCCCTTGGGGTAATAATGGCCTTGCCCGAGAGGTCCAAAGTTGGAAAAATGCTCAATTACAACAAGTTTAAAAATCTTTTTCTCCTTGACTATTTGACCTAGGGTATTCAGTCTTGGTATGTAGTATAACTAAATGATTTATACTGTGTTATTTAAAATTATGCCCCTAGGTTTTAAAACTGCCCTTCCCATGGGGTCCAAAAAAGCGAAAAGTGCACAATTTCAGTCAGTTAAAACACAGTAAATGTATTGTTTCCTGTAGGATAATAAACGGTCCCGTAGGATGATAAATGGTCCTTCCCTAGGTGACCAAAGTTAGGAAAATTGCTGAATTAGACCATGCTCAAAAGTCTTCCCCTTACAATATATAAAGTCAAAGGCATTCATGTTTAGTATATAATATAACCAGATTATTCTCTACTATGTTTGTGAAAATTATAGACCTGGTATGAAATATAGCCATATCCCAGAGGTCCAAAGTTTGGAAAAACACTCAGTAATATCTAGAGCAAGTTTAAAAGACTTCTCATGCTGAAATATAAGGTGTAGGACATTTATTTATTGGGTAGCATTAATGGATGATTTCTAGTATGTCTCTAGGGCCCTACATAGATCTATCCCAGGGGCTGAAAATTGGAAAATCACTCAATTAGCGCATGTTCGAAAAGATTATTCTTTATAACTTTTTTATAACTCTATACCCTTTGTATATTAACATATTAGAATAATCAAATACTGGAGTAAAATCTTATGGAATGATATAATGAAATCATCGTACGAACCTTTATTTGTAGTAAAGGCATTAACTGGTGTAACAATCAATGAATAGATGAGTTTAGACAAAGTCTGTAAAACAACATTAATACCAGTCCTGTATAATGTACACATAGATATTTAAAGACCGATTATGATTTATCATTTTATTGAAATGTGCCACCACGAAATTGGAAATTGGGAATAATACATGTACAAATTTAGATTTGCTTCTCATACCCTGTGGATAAAAGCTGGCAGACATAGTCATAACAAGGTTCAAAGAAATTTGCCATTGTGATTAGCCTGCAACATTTAATGAAATTGAAATCCCTTTCATGCCAGAATTAATTATGAAATAATTTTCAAACAAACATTGACTCATAACATGTGCTTCCAGTGCTTTCAGCCCTTTATTTTATGCTGTTCTGAAAATAATTAAATTCATCATGACAAGGGTTAAAGAATATGTATGAGCCATAATGGGTATCAATCTTTTGCAAACCTTTATGAATTTATTAGGAAAATTTGGTTGAATTTAGAAATCAATTTATGCTACATGTGTATATGACAACCTTAACCTGATTTTTATGCCCCCACATCAAAAAATCGCTGGTAGTGTTTTACTGTTATCCATCTGTCTGTCCGTCATTGAGTCTGTCGGTCTGTCTGTTTGTCTGAAAAACTTAACCAAAAAACTTAACATTGCCAATTACTACCAGACTATTCAAGATACAATGCCCATATTTAGAATGATGATACATCACCATAATACGCATCTCCTCATGTCAAGATCAAGGTCATGTGATAAGGTCAAGGTCACATACCAAGGTCAAACACCAAAAAGAAAAAAAACCACATGTATGGCGGGGGCATAGTGTTTCACAAACACATCTTATTTTTTGGGGTGTCAAAAAGTGTTGTGTTGTTGTGTTGTTAACAACACTGATATATATCTCTCATCAAGCTGCGTAAGTAAATGGTCACAATGTAAGAGACATTGTGATAACTCTAATTATACCAATATTCCAGAACTTGATTCTTTCACATGTAGATAATATTAACCCATTCCAATACAATATATATGATGCTTTTTGACGCCTCTCAAGAAAAACATTTGGGAAAACATGGTGTAAAATGAAGAAATTGCTTGTAACCATCTTCAATTTATACCATTTTTTCTACCCAGCAAGTTGAAAAATATCTAAAATTTCATCTGCAGCCCTGTTCAGTTTGTTCTAGTCTAAAGTTTGGTTGAGAAGGAAAGGGTAAGGGTCTTCAAAAATGTGTTCACACCTTGACTTCCTCATACTGCATTTATCCATTTTAAAGCTATCTGTAATTCTGACGCTTTGAATTAAATATCTATTCAAAAATATGTCAGAAGAGGAAAATTTTGCTTATGACAAAATATTTGTTTCTTTCTGACAATGTTTTCTACCCCCTGTGACTTGTAATGAGAGCCCCTGCCAATGAGAGTTGAAGTAGTTTACCTCTCAGTCTGATCATACATCTGTCAGTCTGATTAGACTTTGATGCACAATAGATATAATATTTTTAACTCATTCCCATTCAGTGACGCTTTTAGACACACCTAAGAAAAAAAGGCTTTGGAAAACATTGTGGAAAATGAAGAAGTTGCTTGTTACAAGCAATTTCTTCATTATCCACAATGTTTTCTACCCCAAAAGTAAAAATAAATCCAAAATTTCATAAACTTGGAATTGTCGTCTGTAACTCCTTTCAATTTGGACCAGTCTAGAATTTTGTTGTCTGGTAATGGGTTAATGGGATTTTCGACAAATTTTATACTGCATTTCAACTCTACCACTTTATCAAAACTTTATCATTGTGAAGATTGTCTGTGTATCAGTCATTCTGCCTGTCCAAGCAATATCTCAATTGACCAATCGCAGCCGTCAATCAAAGAAACAGTTGACCAATCAAATGATTAATTCAGTGGAAGAATGAAGTTTGAACTCCAGCATTTGCTGCCATTTTTGTTATACATTTTTACTGCAGTCAGGATACTGACTGCAATCTAGGAATTGGCCAAATTCGCTCTTTGCTTCAAGGAAACTGACGACGACTAGAAAATTTTATCCGTGTCTGTGAATTGATTGATAATTTCTTGTAGTACTATCTGAATATGTATCTTCATTCATAAAAAATGGATGTGAAGAAGCCGAATCACTGATGTGCGCAGTGATTAAGGTCACAACCTCTACAGGTACTTTTTTTTACCATCTACAGTGTTGCATCTAGGCCACTCCATCGAGGGAATCCTCCGGGTTTTTGATTCACTCACGCAACTTTACTAATTTGATAGGGGAGTAATAGCGCAACAATGTTCTCCTGCAGAATCGATTAACCAATGGGGGTATAAAAACCGTGAAAAAAGATGAATTACGATTAACAACAACAGTATGTAGATGGAAGCATACTCAATAAAAATAGTTTTGATCTTTGCTATTCATAACCATTACCACATATCAAAATTTAAACTGGTCCCCGATTTCAAATCGCAATATATCCAATAGGCAGGAAACCAAGCAACAGATCATGCGCAGTACATTTGTTAAAAACAATCATGTCAAACTTGATAAGAAGAAATGATTTAAATCAATCATCATGCCATCAAAAAGCACCACAGACTTTTTAAACCTCGATATCGCTGCTATAACATCATATTCAGTGAAAGCCAATCTAATCAGATCTCAGAGGGCAAAAACCAAACAGACTGTTTCAAAGGCTAAATTACAGAAATCATGGTTGAAAAATTATAAGAGTTTGAAACATGAGGAGAAATCTGGGATGACTATCATTTGTCTTGTGACAAACCTTGTCTTGTGATAAGCCTTCATGTAAGAGTAATCCATTTACTGCCAGATGCACAAAATGCCATACTTGTACAGAAACATTTAGAATCAAAATCCACATTCAGTCTACTACCAAAGTGAGTTTGTCATTTCCAACGCGCTTGATAAAATTCAGTCAAAATTGATTAATTTTTGCTATGAGAACTGCTTAACATCACTATGACAAATACATGTATTGCCATTTTAAATGTTGGACTGTACAAGAATAGAGTGAAGGACTTGAAAGTAGGTGAAATTACTACATATTCATAAGATCTTATTTTTTTGCCCAAATTTTTCCTGTCATACATCTTATATTGTATTAAAAACTAAATGAATTAGTTGGGTTACTTCATATTTCTATGAGAGATTTATCAATGAATCAACGTATTACTTTTTGACCCCCTTGTTAGCATTTGTCACTTCCCCCCATTTCAGTAACTCAATGAGTGTGCTACCCCTTTCAGAAGAAATCCTTGAGGCAACACTGATTCTAACAGATATCTTAGACTGGTATCGCTATGCCTACCAGACTCTGACCTGTCCAAGGTCACAAGTGACACAGAGCTACAGATATGATGCATTTTGCGTGAAAACTCATTGCAAATCACTTCAAACACATTTTGAAAATAATCATTGGGTTAAAACGCATCCAAAATCATTGATAAGCATTTCAAATATTTTCAATGCATATTTCTCAAGGTCCACTAATTCCATTTCAAAAAAGTCCATCACTCAACACATGCATTAGTTTCCTGCTTTACAGATTCCATCAATCATTTTATATAAGAAGCGGGTCGAAAGATTCCCATACAAGATATTGAGAAATTAATGGCTTCTAAACTTTTTGAATTACAAAGTCAAAAATCTACTCAGAAACCTCTATTCATTTGAAATCTTTCAAAAATATAGGAGGGCAATACTCCTAAAACATTTTGTCCAAAATTGACAATTTCACTGTTGATCAAGTCAGTTATGGGGTAGTAAACATGGTGGGGATTCTGTCTCGGAGGAAAAGATAGAAGTCTTCAGATGTGATTTCATAATAATGGAAACTTAACAGACAAATCAGAAAATGTCTTCAATTATTCAAATTATTAACAAACAGTCCTGACTGCATTTGAGGCCATTCAGGCCTTTGATTGTTGGTGTGGGGACTAACACATCGTAACTACAGCTTATTCAAGCTGTAGTTACGTCATTCATGTCACCAACCAACCATTCTTCTTTGTACATGCTACTGGATATAAATATTCTAAAATAACGCCATTTTAAATCAAGCGGGACTTCCTGTTTGAGTTGAGGGGCGGAGCCGAAGGAGTATGTTGGCCTGGCCAGCGTTTGGTCAATTAAGATAACATTATAACACTTCATACATTTGACCTATAGAATAGTGTACTGAAATTTTGTCCCAGTTTTTCCTATTGAGATTTTATATGGCCACTGATAGAGGTCTTTCTCTTTGACAAAAAATGTCTTGTTCCCGAAGTATTTCATGTAGTTTATTTTTTTTTTCCAGTTGCGCAATCCAAATGAGAACTTTCTGTATGCCACAGTGAAACAGAGTGCAGTAGAGATGTACTTTAAGCGTCAAGTAGAGTTGTCCACCATGTATCGTAAAATGGAGGAGTTGAACTACCAAACTGCTGAAGATGCCATACAAGATGTCAAATCTGAGTAAATAACTTTGATTTAATTTAGAAAATTTTGAATATTGTTAAAAAAAGATTTTAATTTTTAACTAACCCTGGATGAATAACTATCAAAATAGCCTGTATATCAAAAGAATACAAAGCATACCCTATAAACCAATTCCTACTCAAGGACACTTTTTGAGGCTCCCAAGAAAAATTTGGAAAAATTGTTGTGTAAAATGAAGAAAGTGCTTGCAACAAGCAATTTCTTTATTTTCCACAATATTATCTACCCAGACAGTTGAAAAAATCTAATATTTCATTGAATTTAACTTGTTTTCTGCAACTTCTTTCAATTTAGACCAGACTTAAATTTTCTCGAGTGGTAATTGGTGAATGAGATTTGTATCAGATGAGGCATATGGCATAATTTGATAACGTGATCTTGCGGTAAACCTAGAAAGGTTTGCTAGTGTTTTCACATGTCTATTTCAAAGATTTCAGTTACTAGATTTATCTGCAAGGTATGGAAAAGGTGAGTTGGATTACATTGAATTCCTGAACATTATTCTCTGAATCAATCAGTTCAGGCCTCAATCCAGTCTAGTGATAATTCTAGTTATTTATTTAATATCTACTTCACTTGAAATGACTCTACTACAAATTTTGGATTATTGTAAAATTTAGCTAGACTATTTGAAGAATAGAGGGACTATAAGTGTCACTCGGTGTGGCATTGGTGTCTACGTTTGCGTAATGATTTTTTTGTGCAACCTTTTAACCCATTCCCACACAACAAATTTTTAGACTGGTCCAAATTGAAAGAAGTTCCAGACGACATTTTCAAGTTGATGGAATTTTATTTTTTTTTACTTTTTGGGTAGAAAACATTGTGAATAATGAAGAAATTGCTTGAGTGGGAATGGGTTGATATCTCTGTTTGTACTAAGGCTATTGCTCTGATACATTGAACATTCTTTTGTGACCATCATATCATCCCCTTAGGGAAGATATGTTAATCTGACAATCATTTTAGTAGAATTATGACCCCATTTTTTACTCAGACATTTGGTTAAAATTTTATTTGCAAGTTTCACATCTCCATTAAATCTCTGTTCCTACATATTCCATTGCTCTGAAACTTTGCATATGCTTTAGTGACTATCATAAAGATTTGTTTCTCTGACATTCATTTTAGTGGAATTTTGACCCTATTTTTGACTCATTTTTCACGTTGAATTGCTGTTATTATCCAGTAATTACTGTCAAGTGCTACTGTCAACTGAAAGCTCTTGTATATAATAACAACAGGATTAAAACTACATTAAATTAGTTGCAAAACAAATTATAATTTCTTTTTTTAAATTTAGAAAACTTCAAGCCTTTATCTGGGATTCCTCAAGACTGGAGTATGAAGCTGCCAATGACTGTGACTTAGTCACAGCTGGAGAACTGTTTGGGCGATCTGGTCTGGGTGTGGGGTTGAGGAAAGGGAGTCCCTGGACACACAAGGTTTCCCTAGAGATACTAGAGTTACATGAAGGAGGAGAGATGGAAAAATTGGATAATAAATGGATTCTTGTAGAGAGTACAGACTGTCCAGAGAGAGACCATACCCCAGCCACACTAGGGCTAACAAATATGGCAGGTAAGATGTGAACAGCATAGAAACTTTGATGGCCAGATATCCATACATCACTCCTTAGAGTCTTGACACAACCTTAGGTTTTATCATTCAGTTTTAAATTTGTGAACATAACTTGTAGCCTCCAGAAAAACTTTCAATACCATATAAAGTTCATGGAGGGTGGGAAATTGGAAATTGAATGTTTATACATTGTGGGATGTACCCTACTGAAAATCAACAAAACTTCAAAACTGCTAAATATGCATCTGTGTCTGTGACATATTTCTAGTTGCATGAAGCATTGCCTTGACCCATTCCCACATAGTGACGCTTTTGAACACCCAGCAGGAAAAAAAAGTTTTGAAAACATTGTGTAAAATGAAGAAATTGCTTGTAACAAGCAATTTCTTCATTTTTCCACATTGTTTTCTACCCAGAAAGTTGAAAAAATCCAAATTTTCATAAACTTTAAATTGTCGTCTGCAACTTCTTTCAAATTGGACCAGTCTAAAATTTCGCAATGTGTAAAGCTTGGGGCTATCAGAAACAGGTGAGTAATCGTTGTCCTCTTGTTTTAATACTTTCCTGTATTTGTAGCCCACCTGAGCACAACTTGCTAAAGGTGTGCTTTTGTGATCCCCCCCATGTCGTGTGTCAACAATTCCTTTAAATTCTTCTTATCTGTAACCATAGAGCCAATTTCAACTAAACTTGGCAGGAATGTTCCTGTGATGACCCTTTCCCAATTTGTTACTAAAATTTTGATTTGCCAAAAGATAAAGGCACAGCAGGGCAGTGCTTATCAAACTCAGAGAAGTCATGGAATTATTCTTTATAAATTGTTTCCTCCTAAACCACAAGGCCAATTTGGACCAAATTTGGCAGGAATGTTCCTCTGGTGACTTTTTTCAAAACATGTTAGTAAAAATTTGATTTTTGAAAAAATATGGGCATTGCTGGGCCAGGCTTGTCAAACTTAGAGATGTCATGAATTAATCCTTTAAAAATCTTCTCCTCAAAAATTTGGCAGATTTGAACAAATTTTGCATGACTTTTCCTTATGTAACCCTTTTCAAAACTTGTTTGTGATATTTTATTTTTGAATAAATAGAGGCATGGTGGGGGGGGGGCTTGTCAAACTTAGAGGAATCATGAAATAATTCATTAGAAATCTTAATCCTCTTAAATTTTGTGGCTGATTTGGACTTTATTTAGCAGGAGTGTTCCTCGGTTGATCCTTTCCGAAACTTGTTTGTGAAATTGTGATTTGCCTTAGAATAGGTGCTTGGCAAGGCAGTTCTCATCAGACTTGGAGATATCATGAAATGATTCTTTAAAAAAAAACGCTGGGCGGATTTGGACCAAATTTGGCAGGAATGTTCCTTGGGTGACCTTTTTCAGAACCAGTTTGTGAAATGTTGATCTTTGAAAAAACAGGGGCATGGCAAAGCAGGGCTTATCTGACTTAGAGATGTCATGAAATAATTCTTTAAAAAATTTTCGCCTCCTTAACAATTTGGCCGATTTGGACCAAGTTTTGTAGGAATATTACTATTGTGACCCTTTTCAAAACTTGTTTGTGAAATTTGATTTTTGAAAAAATGAAGGCATGGTTGGACGGGCTTATCAGACCTAGAGAAATCATGAATTGATTCTTTAGAAATCTTATCCTCTTCTCTATTATTAGGTCAATTTGGATTCCATTTGGTAAAAATCATCCTTGGGTGACCCATCTCAAATGTTGTATCTGAAATTTTGATTTTTGAAAAAATGTGGATGTGGCAGGGCCGGGATTATCAGACTTAGAGATGTCATGAAATAAGTATTTAAAAAGCTTTCCCTTCCTAACCATTTGACCAATTTGGACTAACTTTTTCAGGAATATTCCTTATGTAACCTTTATCAAAAATTGTTTGTGAAATTTTGATTTTTCAAAAAACTAGAGGCGTGGCAGGTTGGGCTTATCAGACTAAGAGAAATCATGGCATATTTCTGTAGAAATTTTACCTCCTAAATTATACGGTCTATTTGGACTAAATTTGGCAGGAATCATCCTTGGGTGACCCTTTTCAAAAGTTGTTTCTGAATTTATTTTTTTTCTAAATTCGGAGGTGGAGAAATCAGACTTAGAGAAATCATCTTTAAAACAAATCGTTTCCTCCAAAACCATTTGGTTATTTGGGACTAAATGTGGTAGGAATATTCCTTGGGTGACCCTCTTCAAAAAATTTACATGAAATCTTGATTTTTGAAAAAACGGGGGCATGACATGGCCGATCTTATCAGAATTTGAAAAATAATGAAATAATTCTTAAAAAATCTTATCCTCTTTAACCTTTTGGCCAATTAAGACCAGTATTTTTCCTAGGATGACCCTTTTCAGAAGTTATTTTTGAAAATTTGATTTGCCAAAATAAAATTTGGTGTGGCAGGGCCAGGCTTATCAGAGAAATCATGGAAATATTCTTTAAAAATCATCTGTATGGCAGGTAGGGCTTAGTTCAAATCATTCTCATTCTCATGTGAGCATTCTCTTGTTTGATTTAGACTGGTCCAAATTGAAAGAGGTTGCAGACAACAATGAGAATTGGATTAAATTTGAAATGAAATCATCCTATGTGGAAGAAAATATTGAAGGAAAAGGAGCAATGTTTTTTCAAGTATAAATTCACAGCAACATATAATCCTAGGTTTGAACATTAAAGGTTTTTTTGATGGACTTTGATTCCCCTTTTCATCTTATATGTTGTCAATTATTCAGTGCATTCCTCTCCTATTTCTACTGTATATTCTTCATTTTTTGAAAGTTTCTCTGGGTTTTTAAAATCAATAATCTGCAATTTTTAGCCATGAGTTTTCTCTAAATTGAAATTAAACCATATTAAAATTTCCAAGGAATCACAGGTGAATAAAGTAATGCAATACCATTCTAGTGATAAAGGGTTTGGCTCCATCTTTCTCAATGTTTGTATTCTCATTAACCCATTACCAGACTGCAAATTTTTAAACTGGTCCAAATTGAAAGGAGTTGCAGACAACAATTTAAACCTAATGAAATTTTAGATTTTTTTTTCAACTTTCTGGGTAGCAAAAATTACTGAAAATGAAGAAATTGCTTGGTTCAAACAATTTCTACATCTTAAACAACGCTTTCATAATCGTTTCTCTAGAAGGACATAAAAAACATCATTGTGTGGGATTGGGTTAAGGCATTGAATATGTTTATATTCCATCAAATATCAAGTAAAAAATAAGGATTCTCAAGATATCATTCAAACTTGCATTCTAAAGCTTAGGTCACAGCAGTTCAAAAGGTCAAATTTTTTACCTTATCTTTATCTCTTTATTCTTTGTCTGATTTTCATTTGATTTTGCAAACTTCTACAGTTGCTCAAGAGCAAGTGAACTGCCCTTGGTTAAGGCTGCTATCCCCAAAGTTGGGGTTACAGCAGACGGTCAAATTTTCACTTTGTCTCAGTTAACATTCTGATTCCCATAATATGTGAATTCAGATTAACAATTTAGGTTTATCATGGCTCTCTGTTAATATAGGTGTCTTCATGATGGTTGCTGGTGGAATTGTGGCCGGGGTGTTCCTGATATTTGTGGAGATACTCTATAAGAGACACAGAGGACTAAAAGAAAAGGAGCTGGAATTGGCTAGGAATGCTGCAGACAGGTGGAGAGGAAATATTGCTGTAAGTATTTGGAATTTTTTAAATACTTGAATATGCGGTAGCTTCAATATTAAGGTCACCAAATCAACAAAATAGTTATCATAATTGTCTGAGATTTAAGTTCACTCTCTGTCTAAATGAATGGTTTGATTGTTCAATGTATTTTTTATTGACCTTGGTTATCCTAATATTTTTCCTCGCATCATTTCCCTCAGCAACTATGTAAGCTTAACCCATTTGGTCTCAAGCCCACTTTTTGACAACCCTCAAGTAAAATACACAGAAAACATAACAGACAATGAAGAGATTGCTTGTCATTGGCATTTCTTCATTGTCTGTTGTGTTTTCTAATACTTTTCTCTTGAGGGGCATAACAAAATTTTGGTTTGTGAGGGATTAGGATTCCAAGATATTCACTTTCAACTTATCATGTAATATATTAGGTATTAACTTTTTCATGTTCTGGTTAGAAGTGAATATAAAGAAACTTACAGGTAAATTATTAAGTAAAAATTCTATAAAACTCTTTTTATATTTATAAAAATGTTTTATATTTCACATATTTATTGATTAAATGACTATTTGATTTACTTATAAATGTTGTACTAGTTGCATGCTGTGTAGAATATGGTATTGTGCATGAATATCTGTGCCTCATTTACCCTTTCCCATAAATTTCTGCTTTTTATGATCCTACTGTGACAAGTTTATTAAAACAAAGCCAAATATGAAGAAATTACTATTTAATAGCAATTTATTGATCTTCCACATTGTTTTCTACTGAAACCTTGAGATATTTAAATTCTATCAACTGCACTTCGAAGAAGAGGGGGATATAATGGTTTACCCTTGACTGCCCTTCTGTAACAATTATTTTTCATTGCATTTTTCTCAGTAACCATTCATAGCATCAACTTGAAACTTAGTGTAGGGGTTTATTTAGGGTCCTTTATGATGCTTAGCAAATTAAGGTCAGTGATTTATAAACTTCCAGTTTTACGACTAAGTTTATTTCTGACATTGACTGATATAGTGGTATATTTTTGTTGCATTTTTCTCAGCAACTATTCATAGCATTGACTTGAAACTTAATATTGAGGTCCAATTAGGGGTTCTACATGGTGCATACTGAGTTAAGGTGCACAATTTATCTACTTCCTGTTTTACGAATTAGTTTATATTCAGATATTGCCTGGTATAGTTGCATATTTAGTTGCATTTTTCTCAGCAACTCTTAATAAGATAGCCTTGGAATGTGGTGTGAAGGTTCAGCTAGGGGTCCTACATGGCACTTACAAAGTTATTGTCAAGTTCAAGTTAAATGCTTCCTGTTTTACAACAAAGTTTATTCCCGGACATTGTCTTGTATTGTTGTATATTTTTTGTTGCATTTCACTTAGCAAGTATTGACCTTAAACCGGTCTATCAAAAGATAATTTCAGAAAACAATTTTGATCCAATGCAGTAACAATACCTGACAGATAGTCCAACTTACTCTTTGCCTTGAATGTGAATATTATCTCAAGTAATGTTTAGCCAAAAAAATCCCTCAAGTATCCATTTTTTTTAAACACAGTCTAAATGAACCCTTTACCCTAAATATATTGTCACAACTAACACTATACCTAAAACATAATATCAACTAACAATTTATTTTAAACAAAGCCTCAAATAAATAGTAAAATGTTATTAGGTCAGCTGACTGAAGGTCATGGTGACCTATTGCAATTGCGTTTAGTTGTGAGTTGTGCATTAACTGTTTACATTTTCAACTTCTTCTTAAGGACCCTTGGGTGAATTTTAACCAAACTTGGCAGGAAGCATCCCCATAGGAAGGCACTTCAGATTTGTACACGTCATGTAGATATTGCCCCTTGGGGCCTTATAAGGGCCCAAAAAGGGTACATCCTTAAAAATCTTCCTGTCATGAACTAGCTGTCAGATTGGATTCACATTTGGTATTAAGAGTCTTTAGGGTAAGGAGTATCAAGTTTGTACAAGAAAAAAAGTTTGTACAAAAAAAAAAAATCTGTCGCGAAATTGCCATGCTATGGGGGAGGCTTGGGGGAAGATCTATAGCTCTGATATACGGTATGTTGCGTCATCTAGTGGACCTCTATCAATATTGTAAAAATTATCAGCCCAGGGACAAACCAGCCTGTTATCAGACGTCACAAGTTTAACATAGGCTTATATAGTGAACATTCCAAAATCTTGTTCTCCCAAATGAGAGGGCCTAGAGCTTTTATATTTGGTATGTTGCATCACCTGGCGGACCTCTATCAAGATTGTATAAATTATGGCCCCAGATACAGAATAAGCCTGTTCCCAGATGTCCCAACTTTAATAAAGGCTTATATAGTGAACATTTCAAAAATCTTCTTTTCCCAAATGAGAGGGCCTAGAGCTTTTATATTTGGTATGTAACATCATCTGGTGGCCCTCTATCCAGATTGTATTAATTAAGGCCCCAGATATAGAAGTAGCCCATTTCCAGATGTCACAAGTTTAGAATAGGTGTATATTGTGAAAATTTCCAATATCTTCTTCTCCCAAACGAGAGGGCATAGTGCTTTGTAATTAAGTACAATGTATATAGCAACATCTGGTGACCCTCTATCAAGGTTGTATAAATTTTAACCTCAGGGTCAAATTAGCCCTTTCCTGGATGTCACAAGTTTAACATAGGCTTATATATAACCCAAAAATTAGTCTCGCCTACTACTGTTTTCTAACGAAATAGTTTCAACTAACAATACTAATTTGGAAATGAATGTTTTCACCAGTTCTTGAGTAATTCAAAAAAAAGAATGCAAAAGACTTACTTTTCTGATTACTTGTACTTCTTACCTCTTCCAGAAAACAAAACAGCTAAGAGAGTCTTGGAAATTCCTGAGGTCCATGAAGGAAAATGGAGACTTATAAAGAAGAATATACATAAAAAAAATGTACCTTAAAAAAAGTGCCTTTTTGAATTATTCTGTTATTTTTTTTTTATTTTTTTTTTTTTTAGGGGGGGGGGTAAATTTTAAGTGCTTAAAGTATTAAGGTTAAGAAATTTGTATGAATGATGGATGGTTAGCCTTATCCACTACACTATGACATGGTAGTTTATGTGATATATGAACAACATTAGTTTCGAAAACTAAATTTTTTAATTCATAAAACAAAATTTTATTGTTGGTTTAACAACCCCCACCCCCCCACCCCCCAAAAAAACCCAGCAGTTAATTGGTTGTTGTCACCAACAAACAAAACTGTCATGAAAGTTAGCCAGTATTGCTTTTTCAGTCTGGATAAATTAATTGATTGTTTAGACGATTAATAGATTGACAGTAGCAGTCTTTTGATAGTTCAAAAACCTTAAGTATCAAATCATATACTGATATAGAATGAACATGTATTTGAAATAGAGCCTGTCCCATACGATCTTTCATTTACACATCTCTAAATGATACATGGTGTGAAAGAACATTGTAGAACAAGAAAAAATGTAACAGGCAATTTCTGCTATTTGTACCTTTTCTACTCTTCAAGACAATTGAACTCGTTTTTTCCATTTACCTTCTTTCTATTTGCCATAATTCATTCAATTTGGGCCAAGCTGAATTGATGATGAATGTAAGAATGCAGATCTCTTCAAGCTGATTTTAATTTTTACGGTGTTTAAGAATGATGTGCTGGTTCTACAGGGTATAAGGGAAATTATGTGCAATGAACAATTACAATACATGTTACAGTTGTTTATAGTATTGTTTTAGGTTTTTTGTTAACATTGTTTTACCGTTACAGTATTTGTGGTCAAATTATTGTTTATTTTTCCTTTATTTTATGCCTATCATTTTGTTTTATATGTAACCTTTGATGTATAAATTATATGTCCACTTTTTGCTGAAATACTCTCAAAGATAATCTAATGGTTCCTTTTTTAGCTCACCTGAGCACAACGTGTTCAAGGTGAGCTTTTGTGATCACCATCTGTCATTCGTGCGCCGTCCGTCAGAAGGCGTCAACAATTCTTTAAACATATTCTCCTCAGTAACAACTGGGCCAATTTCATCCAAACTTGGCTGGAATGTTCCTTGGGTGACCCTTTTTGAAATTTTTCCGCGGAATTTTAATTCACGCCGAAATATGGGCGTGGCAGTGCGTGGCAGTTTTTGACTTAAAATCTTTTAACAACTTCTTCTCAGAAACCAATTGGCCAATTTCAACCAAACTTGGCATGAATGTTCCTAGGGTGACCCTTTTTGAAATTTTTCCGCGGAATTTTGATTCATGCTTTAATATGGGCTTGGCAGGGTGGGGCAGGTTTTTACTTAGAAATCTTTAAACATCTTCTTCTCAGTAACCATTGGGCCAATTTCAACCAAACTTGAAATGAATTTTCCTTGGGGACCCTTTTCAAAAGATGTTGGCTAAATTTTGAATGACACACAAATATGGGCATGGCAGGGTGGCGTATTTTTTTACTTAGAAATCTTTAAACATCTTCTCAGTAACCATTGGGCCAATTTCTACCAAACTTGAACTGAATATTCCTTCGGTGACCCTTTTCAAAGGTTATTCGAAAAATTTTGATTGATACCAAAATATGGGCATGGCTTGGCGGGGCATTTTTGACTTTGAAACTTTTAAACATCTTCTCCTCGGTAACCATTGGGCCAATTTCAACTAAACTTGGCATGAAGGTTCCTTGGGTGACCCTTTTCAATATTAGCATAAGAAATTTTGAATGAAGCCCAAATATGGGCATGGCTGTTTTTGACTTTAAAATCTTCTCCTTCCAAACCATTGGCATGAATCTCACTGACAATGGCCAACGGGGCTATTACCATGCTGTTATGTCTTGGTACATCAGGGCTTCCACCATTGCGAATGAGGAATGCGTGAGACACCCAATCTATAATCATGGTATGTCCAGGGTTCCCAGGCTACTGTAAAAACAGGAAAAAGTCTTGGTTTTGTAATATCTTTAAAAAAAAAAACAGGAAAAACTAGGAAAAAGACAAATCAATTGGATGAAAGATGCAAGACCAAATTAAAGTACATGTTCCAAACAGTTGACAAGTATCCCCCGCCAGTAGGTTTTATCTCGGTGTAAATTACATGGGGTTGCATTATCACCTCACAATGTCTGCTGAGATAGAGAAATTAGTATTTATTTCACCAAAAAATACAAGCATGGTACTTTGTTTTCTGCTAGGAATAGAGGTAGGTGTCCAATTTTACTAAATATATATATGATTAGAGTACTTAAAGCAAATGTTTAGGAGAAAATCCAAAGCAACATCTTAAGTGGACCATTAACATGACATGAATTTAATTTGAATACGAAAGTGATAAATGGCCCCCAATTTAATTCAATGAAAAAGAGAACTCTGGGTAAATAGACATTGAAATTAATTATCATTAACATGATATTGACAATCTACACGTCTAGAAGCAATCAAATTTATCCATTATTTTATATTATTGTAGTTTTCAGGACCAAGTTCAGGGTTTAAGTTTGACATCAATAAAATGGGGCCTCGGGGACTAAACAATCTATGTAATAATAATCCTTTGATTTTTGTCAATGAAAAAGAAGTCTTGAAATTTAGAAAATATACTGGGAAAAGTCTGGAAAAAGTCTTGAAATTTTAAAGCAAAAAATTTTGGGAACCCTGCATGTCGTGGGTTTGAAGCAGCACATATCCTTTACCGCATTTTGTCTACCAATGAGTAGATGATCCTAAACTTAAATTGGATGGCAGATGGAGGCTAGGAAAGGATGTAATGGTAATACTGGTGCGAGAAATACCAGGAATCAATTGATAAATGCTCCGCAATATAACTGAAAAATTGTTAAAAACGACTTAGTCATCTTTCATGGGACATTTGGCACAATCATTGTGACAAGTACCTTTTGCCTGCCACCAATGGGCAAAATACAAGTAGTTTGCACAAGTGAGATGGGTAACTAGGGAGAAGCAACAACTGATCTCCAGTGTTTAGCAAACAGGACTTCAAGTATAGGGCACCATGGGTAGGGTTCTTGTTTGTAGGAATTGTGACAATTTGCTCCACCTACAGTCATGTTAGCAGTCTGCACTTGGTGCTTCTGTTGATTATCAAACATAGATATCTATATTGTATGGATAGATGCAAGGATACATTTAACAATTTGAATTATTCATCCTGGTGTTTTTTCCAAGGTTACTGTAAAGTTAATTCTCATAATAATGCCAGCATTCATTGTATTTTGTTAAGGGTAGTGTATTTTGCTGAGTATTCTTTTCAATAGACAAATTTATTTATTGTAGGTTGCAGCCATAATTTAGTTTGTAGCACATCATACTCTCAATCATGAGGTCCAGGGTTCGATCCCTGGTCATGGCTAATATCCTATCGAATATTTGTCTTCTGACAATGATTGGATAATCATAAACCTAAGTGGGATGAGCAGCTTGAGGCTAGGAAAGGATAAAGTGGTAGTACTTTTATTAGAAATACCAGAAATCCATAGTTAGGTGCTCCAGCCTCAGCAATATTACTGAAATACTGCTAAAAGTGGCATTAAACCCTATTCAAACAAACCAATTTTTCAATGTGAGATTAATAGAAAATTTGTGTTCATTTTCATACCATAATGTTTAAAGGTTTATTTGATGCCAAAAGAATATGTGCCTTACTATTTGTCTTTCTTACTGTCATTATTTCATTTGAGTTTTTAGCTCACCTGAGCTCAAATGCTCTGAGTGAGCTATTGTGATCAGTCATCATCCGGTGTCCTTCTACCTATCTGTCCATTTGTCCATCCATCTATTCACAATTAACAAAAAAATATTCTCCTCCTAAACAAACCATGAAAATTCAACTGACTTCACAAAACTGCTTCTTAGGCCATGCTCTTTCAATATACTTCAAAGAATTGAAATCCATTTAGAACTTTGGTTGCCATGGCAACCAAGTGAAAAAACTTAAGATGTCTTATCTGCCCTAAGGCCTAGAACTTTGCTATTTGGAATAAATCATCATCGATTTACCCTCTGCCAAAATACTTCAAAGATTACCATAGTCTGAAAATTAGCGCTTTTCTGTGGGATCCCTGATTTTACATAGGAGTGAAGAAAGAAATATTTGAAAATCTTCTCTCAAACCATAAGGCCTGTAGCTTTGAATTTGGTAATTATCATTATCTATTGACCCTCTACCAAAATGATTTAAAGAATTACCATACTCTGAAAATTAGCTCTTTTCTGTGCGATCCCTGATTTTACATAGGAATGAAGAAGGAAATTTTTGAAAAATTTTTTCACTCAAACCATATGGCCTAGAACTTTGATATTTAGTATGTATAAAACATATTGACCCTACCAAAATAATTCAAAGTGTAATTGTAGTCTGAAAATTAGCCATGTGCTGTAAAATCCCTGAATTTAGATACGAATAAAGAAGAAAATATTCTCCTCTTAGGCCTAGAGTGTTGATATGTGGCATGAATCTATGCTTATTGACCCTGTACAAAAAAACTGTACGTACACTGAATCTAAGCGTAATATTTGGGGATTAAATATACACCTTGGATTAAAGGAGGAAATCTTTAAAAATCTTCCTCTCAAAAATAATTAGTCGTAGTAACTTTGATATTTTGTATATACATGTATCATAAAGCCTGGGGCTATCATACTCAGGGGAGCAATATAGGACCATAATGGTCCTCTTGTTTTAACTTATTTTCTACTTAATTGTATATCTGAAGCCCTATTGCTTGTTTTTACAAACATAATTATGTTGTGCTGTAGATTTTTTGTTTGTTTTTTAAAATAAATAATATAATAAGGTAAGTTTTTGGCTTTGTTAACTTTAATACCATGAAATAGCCTTTAAGTTCCAAAAATATGGCCTTTAAAAATATCCTTTATCAAAATTTGTGTGAAAATCAAGGAACAATTACTAGTAAGAAGCAAAAATATCTTCATGTTTTTGCCTTTTAGATGCTTTATTTTCATTTTGCATCCTTTTTGAATGCTGTTTACAATTGCCCTCAATTTATATCAGTCTAGAATTTTGTTGTCTAGAAAATCCTTAGTCCCCTACCAAGAACTTGAAAAAAAAACCATAAAAAAAAAAAAAGAGAGACTAAATTTAGCATGACCTTTGTTTTTCATCCATCCTTTGGCAACATCTCTATTTTGTTGCTTTGAACACTAGAAGAGTGGTTAGAGGGGGCAACACCCCCACTTAAATAATTCAATATAGCACAAAGTTCAAGGTCAACAATCAGAGACCTTTAAGACTTATCTCAAATGTTTCCCCTTCAAAAAAATATAGGTATGGTAAATATTGTGGGAAAATGTGGGCATTTCACATTTTACCTCAATTTTTCTACTCTTTCTTGTACAAATTTTACTGAATTAAGTTGTAGTTTACATGTTGCATGAAGCATCTTTTAATCTGGAACAGTCTGTAATTTGTTGTCTACAACTATTGTAACCCATTACCACAAAATCTCACCTTTTGATGCTCTTTAGAAAATAAGTTATAGAAACTTTGTAACAGAAGAAGAAATTTCTCGTAACAAGCCATTTCTCTTTCACTCACAATATTTTTACCATGTTTGTCATTTACTTATAGATTCTAGTGCTAATTGTTTTGTCATTTGTATTTTCTTTCATTTTGCACAGGTGTTAACTTTTGTAAACCATAAATGAGCTCTAAAAATGGCTTAAAATTGTTTTTGAATATCGTAAAAAGGTTTATACTGTCAAGGGATTATATGGTCATGGATTTACACTGCCAAGGGGTTTATCCTATCAAGGGTTTATACTTTCGAGACTTTCAAGCTTCTGATGATTTTTGGTAAGTATTTTTATTTCTTTTGAAACTTACTGTTCCAGTATTGAGCAAATTATTTCTGTTGTAGATTTAAACCAAGCCCATTCCTACACAAGAAAATAGACCCTTAAAATTAAAATGTTGATGCTTGTATTTATGGTAATTTGACTGGCTAACTTTCAAGTTCCTTAACCTGTCAATCAAGCTGACATTGCAGAATTGTGATTTTTAAGCTTATAGATTAACCCATTTCCCACAAAGTGATGCCTTTTGGTCCCCCCCACACACACACACACACCACCCAAAAAAGACAAAAAAATATTGGAAAATAATTGTGCAAAATGAAGCAAATTCTTTATTTCCCCCTTTGTTTTCTACCCAGAATGTTGAAAAAATTAACTTTAAATTGTAGTCTGAAAATCCTTACAATTTGGACAAGTCTAAAATTTGGGCATCTGATAAAGGGTCAAAAATGGAGGTGTAATCTCTAAAATCAAGGTTGGTTACTATCAATTCATTTAAATTGCAATTTTTTCACTCTTTCAACTTATTACTAGCTTCCACTTAGAACTTAACAGCTGAGGTTCAGGCATCTGTACATACAGCTTATGCTGCTAAATAAGTTATTAGAAAACCCAAAGAAAGTTATTGCTATAGTACCCTCATATTTGAATTTCAAACAACTAAAAGGACACAACACTTAACCTATTCCCACACAATCCCGCTTTTTTTATGCCTTTAAAAAAATAAGGAAAACATTGTGAGAAAAGGAGAAATTGCATGTTACAAACAATTTCTTCTTTTATAACAGTGAATTCTACCCTGTTTGACCCATATTTTTAATTAAAAGAATAGAATTATTGTCTTGACTTCTTGCAATTTGGACCAGTCTTATGATAAATTTAAAATTAAATTTCAGTTAATTGGTTAACAGGTAGATGTAACCCAGGTCTAAGGATTTGTATTTCTTCAGCACCTTATATGTGGTCTTAACATTCAAATTGATACTATTTTCAGAACCTTCAACCCTTTGTTTTAAGATTCCATCAAATGAAAATTACAGTCGAATCTGTGTACAGCAGCCAGTCAAGGGAGAGGGCCAAATTGGCTGCTGTACACAGATTGGCTGCTGTTCACAGTATCAATTGGGCGGCCATTTTGTCATACCATTTTGGGTTAGCTCATTAACAGATCACAAAACTTTAGACTACTCCAAATTCTAAGAAATTCTAAACTTACATTTCAAGTGTCTTTTAAAAAAAGAAAAGGCACTTTGTACCATTTGTACCATTTAAGCTAGAAAATATTGTGACAGAAGTGAAAATATCCTTAGAAATTCTCGTTTATGTTTAGCAACATTTTGGACCTGGGTACGACCTACACCAAACTCACTAGCAATAATCCTAGAAGAACGTTCAGAGTCAAGCATACGAACCACTTTCACACGATCCTCTAGAAAGAGGAACTTATGTTTAGAGAGCGACATGATAGCAAGATTTGACAGCAAAAGCAAGTTTTCATCCATTTTAAAGACCTCAAGAAATCGGTTTTCTAAATGTGTAAACAACCTATAATGCTCAAGTTCATTTTATTTAAAGAGACCCGACAACTTAAAAAATTCCGTCTGCTCTGATCAATAATCGTCACTCCAATAGATCAAATCGACCAAATAAATATTAATGGCTAATTACACGTCAATTAATCAACTACACGAGATTAAGTCGATAATTAATTGTTTATATCTTGTACATTACGATAAGGCGACTTCGGCAGTTACTATAGTAGTGATTATCAATTTTCGAACACGACTAATTAAGTCGCGTGTTTTGTTAGATGACCGTTGTTTAGGTGCGATATACTGCTGACAATAGACCAATTAAGGTGACCGCTGGCCGCATTTCAGGAGATCACGCTATTCACAGTGCAATTAAAGAAGGAATTTGCACGGGGGGAACCCGAGTGGCCGCTTTCGGCAGATTGGCCGCTGTGCATAGTTGGCCGCTAACAGAGATTTGACTGTATCTTCTGCAATTTCTTTGAACTTAGACCAGTCTGTTTTCTTGTGTGGTAATGGGTGAAATATGTGTTTCCATTTATCTTTGAACTGTTAACTTATTCTGCTCTATTTTTGCATCTTAGTCTAACTGATATTTGAAAATTAGGTTCCATTTGCTGTTGTTATGGAGTTGTGTCCATGGGGGGTAAACCTATAAATATTTTAGACATCTTCTCATAACCTACTAATTAGATTTCAATCAAATTCCTTTGACCTTTCCAATTCTTTTCATTCCCACATTTTTACAACCCGGTAGAATAAGCTGTAAAAACATTATGGATAAATAGAGAAATCGCTTGTATCAATCCATGTCTTGATATTTTTTCCCTGACTGACAAAAAAGTTTTAACTTTAGCTTATGATCTGCAACTTATTTTACAACTTGGATCATTCTAAAATATTGCTGCCCGGTAATGAGTTAAAAGGATTGTGTCCCATGAAGATCGTCATGAAAGCCAAAAAGAATAAAAGAAACTTCTTAATACTTCTTCTCAAATGGTTCACTTTATATGAAAATTTTAAAAATCTTATTATTTCTAACCCCTCAGAAGATTACTTGTTTTTGACAGGAATGACCCTTTAGTGAAGGTCTTTTCTAATCCTTGAAATATTTTACTGTAGAGGGTAAAATCTACAAGTCTGTCTCTCGCTGATACTGCATGTACTAAATTAATTTCATTGTTACCTATTACAAGGACTTAGCCCATCACTGATGTAAGTGCCTTTATGAATATTGGTACTTACAACAGTGTTTTTCTAAATCCTGGTGCTGTTTTGCAGTACTACTCCTCCGAGGATAAGATTTATCTATGTCCTCTTACAGCAGGATTTCAGATTTCAGAAATAAAAACATGGTTTTTAGCTCTACTGGCCTTTGGCCTGAAGATCTATAGCAATGGCGTTTTCCAGTCATGTTGTCCATCTGTTAACTTTTCCTTGTTAACCCTCTAGAGTCCACAGTTCTCATCAAATTCTCTTCAAATTTTCTCTTGTGCCATCAAAAGGATTGTTCCTTTCGAAATTGTGTCTGATCCTGAAATAAATACAGGAAAAGGGGCTTTATGAAAGTTTGATTAAAAAATCCTCTTTGATGCTCTAGAGACCTCAGTTTTTAGCTCCACTGGCTGAAAGCCAGAGAGCTATTGTCATGGTGTTAAGTCCCTCGTGCGCTTGTACGTCCTTCTGGTTGTCCGTCCTTCTGGTCGTCCGTCCGTTCATAAACTTTTACTTTGAAAATCTTCTCCTCAAAAATGTACTGAACAAATTTCAACAAAATTTCACAGAAATGATCCTTGGGTGACCCTCTATCAGATTCCTTCAAAGAACTTTGATCGGATGAAAAACATGGCTTTAATGGGGGTTAATTTCCATATATGGTGAAAGCTTTGAAAATCTTCTTACCAGTGACCGTTGGATAGATTTCAACCAAAGTTCACAGAAATGGTTCCTTGGACTGACCCTCTATCAGATTCCTTCAAAGAAATTTGATCGGATGAAAAACATGGCTTTAATGGGTTGGGATTATTTCCTTATATGGTAAAAGATTTGAAAATCTTCTCAGAAATCCATGGATAGATTTCAACCAAAGTTCACAGAAATGATCCTTGTGTGAACCTTTATCAGATTCCTTCAAAGAATTTTTATCAGATCCATGAAACCATGAATTTCAACCAAATAGACTGGATCGATCCTTGGGTGACCTTTTATCAGATTTTTTCAAAGAATTTTGATCGGATGAATGATATTGCTTTAATGGGCTGGGCTAATTTCCATAAATGGAATATACTGAGTGAAAACTTTGTAAATTTCTTAGAAGCCCGTTGATGGATTTCAACCAAATTTCAAGGGAATGATAAGCAGATGACTGTTTGTTTACATTATGAATTTTACATAATTTGACTTGAATTTTTTAAAAACAAAAGTTTGAAATGGTTCTCTAGAACTATTTTAAAGATCTACATTTTTTAGATTTATTTTCATTATATTCAGTTTATTTTAAACTAATGAAAAAATTTGCTAAATCAGTACATTCATGTCTGTGGAGCAATAAAGGCGCTAAAGCACCTCTAGTCTTGAGATTCCATTCAAACCTTCACAGAATGTTTGTAATGTTATAAAGATTTTTTCAAAAGTGGGTCTGTTCTTGAAAAGGGGCCTTACAAAGATGTAATGAAAAAAAATTGCCTTAACACAATGGTGTCCCCAATTTTCACTGGATTCACTTCAAACTTTTCACAGAATGATTGTACAATCATAAGGATTGTTCCTTTTGAAATTGGGTCTGTTCTGTCCAGTAACACAGGAAAAGGGGCCTTATGAAAATTAATTTAAAAAATCTTAGTTAATGCATAAAGTCCACAGATTTCATTGGATTTTCTTCATTCTCTCACAGAATAATTAAACTATTGTAAGGATAGTTCCTTTCGAAATTGGGTCTGATCCATCAAATTACACGGGAACAGAGGCTGTATGAAAATTTAATAAAAAAAACCTCTTTAAGGCAATGAAGCCCACATCTGTGTGGAATCGGATTTTGTCAAAACTTTCAGAGACTGATTGTAAGGTTATAACGATTATTCTTTTTGAAATGGGGTCTGAACTGTCAAGAAACACGGGAAGAGTAATATGCATCTCCTCATGTCAATTTCAAGGTTATGTAGTAAGGTCAAGGTCATGTGCCAAGGTCAAACACCAAAAAAATAATAACCCAAAAAATTAACATTTCCAAATACTTCAAGGCTTTTCAAGAATTAATGCTTATATTGTGGGGGCATTGTGATTCACAAACACATCTTGTTTTCAATTCATGCATTCTTCGTCAAACAATTAACTTGCTCAATATCAGATTACTTTAAGGGAAAATTTGATAACCAGTAGAGCATCTCAGACCTCTTGTCATTGGTAGGACATATTCTTTTTTTAAATAAATGGCCTCTTCTTTCCTATCTCAATAGATTTTATTGTATTAGAGGAATGGTCATTGACAAGTTCCTTCCTCCGCTCTACCTACTGATGGAGGATATTTATAAAAACAAAAGGCATAGCTTTCATGGGCATTATATTATATGTTTTACATACATGTACCTTATGTTCTCAAAAAAATTGAAATCCACGGAATTTATGTTCATTAAAAATTGCAACTGCCACTATTGGAGATGTTAACCCTTTACCATTTTTGAAATTTTAGACTAGTCCAAATTGATAGAGGTTGCAGATGACAATGAAAATTGGATGAAATTTCAAATGAAACCATCTTATTTGGAAGCAAATATTGTTGAAAATGGAGAAATTGCTTGTTACAAGTAATTTCTTCTATTTCCACAATGTTTTCTCAAGTATATAATCTCAGAGACATAAAATCCCGGTTTGTACAGGAAAGGCGGTAGAGCGATACAGGCCCTCTTTGGCTTCTTGTTTAGCTCACCAGGGCACAATGCAAACCTTTTCAGCTGATGCAAACCTTTTATTGCTGTGTTCTGACAAAAACTTTTTAGATGTTTACTCTTTAGGGACCACAAATTTGGTTCTAGGAATCTTGTTCAAAATAAATATCATCCTGGTATCTAGTTGAAATTCAATGTGAATGTGGTCAGGTATAAAAGTAGGTCACAAGGTCAAATTTTGCCCAATAACCTGTCTATTCCAAACAGCTCGCATCTTTGGTCAAGCAATGTTTAATTGATCAGATAGTTTAGTTTGATGATAACTAGGTCAAGTTCAAATACTTGTATGGACATGTCAAAAAGTAAGTCTTTATTTAAAAAAAATGCCCACGTGGCTTTAGTTTGGAAACTTGCATAGATTGCAAGAACTAGGTCAAGTTTGAATAAATTTTTTTCCAACAGAAATAGGTTGTATGATAAAATTTTAATATTGTTATCACTCTAGAGGCCTTTTTGGTTCATTCATTGTGAAGATTATTGGGGTCAAAGAAGTCAAGGTTATGTGCAAATTGGAGTTTATTCTGTTCAAAATTAGGTCACTATCTCAAATTATAGGTAAATGTTATTAAAGAAAAACCAGGATCAACAATTTTGGATCAACAATTACCAAACTTACTCAGAATGTTTATTACAACGATAAGAAGCAAATGTTATATATGGGTAAGCTCGCTAAGGAAGAAAATTTCGCGACCAAGTCCATGAAAAATATTAGACTGTTAGATGATTTTCATACTTCTAATATCAGCAGCATTTCCAATTATGATCAGTGTTATATAAATAAATAAATTAAAATCACTGTACACAATAATTTCAAGTTATTCACTGCTTGTTTGTTCAAAAGATGACTGACATGTACTTGCAAATTCTTTTTACTATCTTTAACCTGGGTGAATGATCTAAGACCAGCTTTCAAGGTTCTTTGGTGAGAAGGATAAGTTTCCTTTGGAAGGCTATTATATATTTATTTCTTTAAATTGTCTGTTAACAGTTTTGTACAGCTTTTGTTGACAAATTCCCTAGGCATATCCTTAGTGTTGGTGTTGTTTTTGTTGTCATAAATATTGTCAAGAAAATAGTTACATTTTGTAATAGGCCTGATGTTACAGAAGTAGAATAACTATCCAAAGAATCGGTGGAAGTAACTTCCAATTTTTAGCTCATCTGAGCACAACATGCTCAAGGTAAGCTTTTGTGATCAAGCTGTGTTGTCCATCAACATCTTGTGTGCACTCTAGAGGCCCTAATTTTAGCTGAAAAATTTTGATTTTTGGTCAGAGTGTTTGTCTCCATGAAATCTCTGTCAAGTTCAATATTGGGTTATATGGGGTCAAAAACTAGGTTGCAAGGTCAAATCTTAGCAAAACTTTGTGTGCTCTCTAGAGAAACATATTTGGCTCAAAGGTCTTGATGTTTTTAACAGAATATTTGTCTTCATTAAATCTAGCTCTAGGTTGATATTGGTTACATGAGGTCAAAAACTAGGTCACTAGGTCAAATTTTAGAAAACCTTGTGTGCACTCCAGATGACATATATTTGGCTGAATTGTCTTGATATTTGGTCAGAATTTTGTTTTCATAAAATCTTTGTCAAGTTCGTTAGTGGTTCAAATGGGGGTCAAAAATTAGGCCACAGAGTCAGATCATGGAAAACCATGTGTGCACTGAAGAGGCCACATTTTAAGCTCAAATGTAATGATATTTGGTCAGAATGTAAATGTCTATAAAATCTCAGTGAAGTTTGATATTGTGTCACATGGGGTCCAAAACTAGATCACTAGGTCAAATCTTAGAAGAACATTGTGTGCACTCTAGAGTCCACATTTTTGTTTCTTATGTATTGATTTTGGGTCAGAATATTCGTCTCCATGAAATTTCAGTCAAGATTGATATGGATCACAAGGTCAAATCTTTGAGAAAACTCTAGAGGCCACATGTTTTGCTGAAATGGCTTGATATGTAGTGAGAATGTTTGTCTTTCTGATATCTTGGTCAAGATTATGATTGGGTCACATAGGGTTAAAAACAAGGTCAAATCTTTGAAATACCTTGTGTGCACTTTAGAGGCAAAATTGAGAGCTCAAATGTCCGAATATTTAGTCAGAATATTTGTCTTCATAAAATCTCAGTCAAGTTTAATATTTGGTCACATAGAGTCAAAAACTTGGTCACTAAGTCAAATCTTTTAAAGCCCTTGTATGCACTCTAGAGACCATATTTTTGTCTCAAATGTCTTGATACTTGTTCAGAATGTTTGCATCCATTAGTTCTTGACAGAATTTATATTTGATCATTTGAGGTCAAAAACTAGGTCACTTGGTTAAACATCAAGAAGAGATTGTGTGGCTTGATTGCCTTCATATTGGGTCAAAATGTTTGTTTTTCATATCATAGCCAGGTACACAAAAATTCTGGATCTCTGTAAGATTCTGTTTTGTTTCTCTAATTTCTTAAACAAGAAATTGCTCACAGGTGACTTATGGCCAAAATAAGGTCACTGGCCCTTTGATTACTTCTGCAGTCATTGACTTAGGCAAGTGCTTTAGGGCCGGTAGCCCTCTTGTTTTATTTATTTTTTCTTTCTTTTTCAGAAACGTAGGACTTTGCGCCAAACATTAGCTAATCAGCGTGATGATCAGAACAGAGTTAACTCCCTCGCTAAGATCAGCTCCCCGTCTGACAGTAACTGTACTGTATCTGGGCCTGCTCCAAGTCGATCAAGTCTCAAACAAACAGGTAGAAATAAAAGTAACCCATTCCCACACAACCATGCTTTGTGATGCTCTTCAAGAAAACATTTGAAAACATTTCATAGAATGAAAAAAATAAAATAAAAAAAGATAAAAAAAAAGAAATTCAATAAACTTGAAATTGTCCTCTGCAAAACATTTGACCAGTGGACCAGTCATCCAGTTTGTTTTTGTGGTTATTATGTAGATAATTTTCAGACATAAGCTCCAGGGATCCCCAAATTGAAAGAATCGCCTCTGCATCTTATTTGAACTGGCTCCAGTCTAAAAAATTCCATCTGCTTATGCAACTTATCACAGTCATCTAAAGAATTGTTTAAAAATCATGGTAGATACTCATTGAAATGGGATGTGATTTATAAAGCTAGGTACATGTATTTTATTTATTATTGTTTGGATTTGAAATTAGCTGTAGATCTTTTGCCCTTCGTTTGATATCACATTCAGTGCCAGTGGTAGTGTATACTCCAGGATTCTAGAGAGATTTGTCTAAAGTGTAAGCAATTGCTTTCCAAATGTTGTAAAACCTGCTGTTATATTTCTTTCTTTTGGGGCTATCTGTATGTGGTTCTTTATTCACAGGGTACCATCCAATATTTCCGAAAAATAACTTAAAATATCTAAAAAGGGGGAGATTTTTGATAAGTCATGCCAAAAGAAATAAATTTTGAATGCTACAAAAAATTATATAATAAAAAGTTAAGACCCTGCACAGGTAAGGATTATTCTGTAGTTGAGAAAATTAACAAACTTTTTCTCGTTTTAAGGGTCAAGTCGTCCTTCTCCTCCCATCTCTAAGCCAAGGGTGACCCTGCAGACAGGAAGAGGTGTGGCGCCATCAGCCCCAAGTGTGATGGTCTCCAATCCTGCTTTCTCATCAGCTAACAGATCTGACTTTGTGTGAGTGGGAATAAGAAAAAATTCAATTTTAATTGAACTGATAAAATTCCAAACAAGTTATTAAGTTGAAGATTTAAAGTGAAAGTGAATGGTAGTATTGTACGCTACGAAAGATATGTTTTCTCACTAGGCAAATGACAGCTGTTCTTTCAGCTTGATTGTTTGGACTAATGACTTGTTTGTATAAAATATTTGCTTGATCTAACCTATTACCACATTACATAATTTTAGACTGGTCAGAATGGAGAGAAGTTGAAGATAACCATCTCAAGAGGGTGGAAATTGCGAAAAGCTTTGCTTTATAGGGAAGAAAACATTGTGAAAAATGAAGAAATTGCATGTAACAAGCAATTTCTTAAATTTTCAACAATATTTTCCAATTTTTTAAGGCTTTTTGTAGGATTTGGTTTAGTTATTTTACTTGGCGTTATTTTTAAGATTTTATCTATCATATCTTTATAGCTCTACTAGCTATATGCTTCAAATGCTTGTACTGCCAACTTGTTAAATGTCTTTCTTTTATACTGCTTTCTATTTTACCCATATTCACACAATCCTACTTTGTATGCCCCCATGGAAGTGGCTTTTGAAAACTTTGTTGAAATAAAGAAAATTCTTACAACAAACAATATCATTATTTTCTTTAAGATTTTCTACACAGAGAGAAATAAGTTTTAAAATTACATCAAGTTGAAACTGTCATCTGCAGAATTATTCAATTTGGACAAGTCTAAAAATTGTGTTGTCTTGTAATGGATTTTGACAGGTGAAAATAATCTTTATTTGATATGTACATGTATTACAAAATATTTTTGACCTATCAGGTTAAGAGAGACTTCCATAGTAAACAAATATTTGCAGAGGCAAATCAGGGATATCTAAATACACCTTAAGAGACGTAGACTGATTTAGAAAATCATCAAATACTGAAAACTTTTGATCCCAGTCAGCATTTGAAGAACATGAAGTCTAACAAGGGTTAATACTTTCCTTGGTACCAAAGAGGCCCTTTTTGCTTGATGGATATCATTTGTTACAAACCAAGCACAAAAAGCCCTCCTAGGATGGGTTTCATTTGTTAAAAAAAAACTAGCACAAAACAAAAACTCCCATGGTGGGTCTTATTTGTTACAAAATTGGCACTGAAAGGTCACAGGGTGGGTCTCATTTATCAAAAAACAGGCACAAAACCCTCCGAGATTGGGCAATTTGTAACAAAAATGGCACCAAAAAAAACCTCACAGCATGGGTTTCACTTGTTACAAAACTGGCACTAAAACCCTCGATGAATTGGCTATTTGTAACAAAACTGGCACAAAAACCCTCTCAGGATGGGTCTCAAGCACAAACAAACAAAAAAAACTCACTGGACAGGTCTCATTTGTCACAAAACAGGCACAAAAACCCTCTCAGGATGGGTCTGATTTGTTACAAAACAGGCACAAAAAGCCTTCCAGGGTTTGTACTGTTTGTTACAAAACAGATAAAAATAAACTCCCAGGATGGGTCTCATTTTGTTACAAAACAGGCACAAGAAAACTCCAAAGATATAGTTATACAATCTTAACCCATTCCAACTCAAGCCCTCCTTTTTACGCCCCCAAGAAAAAAACTTTGAAAAACATTGTGGATGATGAAGAAATTGCTTGTATCAAGCAATTTCTTCATCATCCACAATGTTTTTTATCCATAAAGACGAAAGAATTCAAAATTCCATCAACTTAAAATTGTCGTCTGCAGCTTCTTTCAATTTGGACCAGTCTAAAATTTTGCTGTGTTGGTGGGGGTTAACTTAGTTGTATTAAGTTGGATTATGTTACATTCTATAACAGCTATGTGTTGTTGCTATGTTTAACTTTGTTCTTGTTGTTGTGAAATACATATATCAATTGTAGTCTTCCATTTGTCTTCGCCCATTCACAAACAGTGACATTTTAGAATGATCTAAATTCAAAAAAGTTGCAGACAACAATTTTTAGTTGATGAAATTTTAAATATCCCTGCCCTTTTGGTTAGAAAATGTCACAAGCAATTTCTTAATTATCCACAATGTTTTCCAACAGCCTATTTTTGAGGGGGCAAAAAAAGTGGTATTGTGTGGGAATGGATGTTACACTGTGTATTAGCACATAATCAGAAATTACAAAAATAAAACCATTTTCTTAGATTGTTGTTTTGATGCCATGCGTAAGGCCTGAATGATTCCACATTTGTATCATTCAAATATTGAAAGAATTCACACACAACAAATCAGTGTTTTAGTTTGCCTATTCTAATGAAAAAAGCTTTGGAAAACAATGTGACAAGCAATTTCTTCAATGTCCACAATGTTTTCTATCCTAAAAGACAAAGATTTTTAAATTTATATGAAATTGTCATCTGCAAACCTCTTTCATTATGGACCAGTATAAAGTTTTGCCATATGTTAGTGGGTTAACTAAAAACACTTAGGTAAAAGTTGTCTTTTACCAGAATGATTTTGTGATATAGTGTCTAAGAATCATTCAACTCATTACTAGGTAGCAAAATGTTAGACTGGTCAAAATTCAGAGAAGCTACAGACAATTTAAGTTGACAAATTTTTATAAACCTTTGTCTCAAGGGTAGAAAACATTGTGCATAATGAAGAAATTGCATTAGACAAGCAATTTCTTTTCCTCAGTGTTTTCCAAAGCCTTTACTTGAAGGGGATAAAAAGATGGATGGTTTGGGGTTAAACATGTTTTCATTGAGAAAGAGTTTCTGGATATCACAATGTGGATTTCTTCATCCGCAAATATTTCATTTGTGAACATTTTTTGTACCAATTTTGACTCATACCACAAAATTATTTCCTTAACCTTTTCCTATACAACCCCTTGTTTTTATGTCCCTGTGAACTTATCCTTGAGAAAACATTGTGGAAAAAGAAGAAATTGCAATTTCTTCTTTTCCCACAATATTTTCTAACCAGTGGGTTGGTTACTTTTCAAATTTCACCCACTTTTAATTGTCGTCAGCAACTTCTTTCAGATTGGACCATTCTTAAATTTTGAAAAACGGGAAAGGGTTAAAATAAAATCAGTCATACAGAATTTTCTGATATATCAAGTAGTCTGTGTACATGATTTAATGGCCCTTTCCGAAAACGTGGTTTACTTCCCTTTGACTAAAAGTCGTTAGAGTGATTTCCCTTCGTACGGGTAGCAAATTTTGATAGAACTCCGTGAACCACGGAGGATGACGGCTTTTTACCAGACGAAAACATCGACTTTTCAACTTTTAAATTAGCTTTTTGAAGAAATACTTGCGTGCCAGTAATTCAAAAAGAAAACTGAAAACTAAGGTGTTTTTAAACCGACAGCTTAATTTCAAATTATGTGTTTCAACCAATATTGCATAAAAAAATAACCTTGACAGATGTTTATTATGTCAAAGTTTTATTAGAATGAAGTCTTATGTGGAAAGATTATTTATTTTTTCACCAGCCATTTCCCTCAAGATATTTTCCTTAACATAAGTAGATCTAATATTTATCTATAACATAGAAAAAGGAATGGATAAAGAATTATACTTTAGAAAAAAACAAAAAAAAACAACAACAAAAAAAACCCTCTCCTATCTGAAACAGGATTATTATCATCATATTAACATGAAAAAATATGTCCAGCATCATCAAATACACGTACTTGAAATAGATTAACCTATAAATATGTTACCGTTTTGCCAAATTTTAGTCCCGTCTAAAATTCAAAGGCCTTGCAGACGTCAATTCAATTTTATCTTAAAAATATTCATTCAGTAGGATAGAAAATATTCTGGAAAAGGAAGAACGTACAAACACAGGGACGAAAAAACCAGGGATTGAACAGGAAATTGTTAAGGGGTTGCAAATTAAAACAAATATATATCATTGTGAAGCATTGTCGTGTGTCCTATCAGCATGTCATGTGTGTACTTTACTTTGATCATAAGAAGTCATCTCTTTGTCACATCTGCTGTATTTAAGTTTTCTTGGTAAATAATCCTTGCAAACCCTTTGATATTTCCTTGTTTCAGTTTCGTTTAACTTATTTTGGAAACTTGAATGAGAAGTTCATTCTTTTCAAAAATATTTCCATCAAAACTGTATTCATACATTTTTTCTCTTTTATTGAAGATAACTTATTTTGACAAAGGTCTAAATTTTATCTCTCATTTCTTTTCGTTTACTATGATGGATTATGTTATAAATTTCTCTGGGATAACTTTGTGCTTATAAATTTTGAAACAATTTTAAAGAAATAATATGATGTATATTATTTAAAGGGGTATTCAGAAGAAAGTCATCATTAGACTTTGACAACATTTTGTTCAAGTTTAATGTCCAATAATTTCTATATCTCTGCAATGACTTAAGATTTGTTTCGAACATTCGCTCATTTATAATGGGCCTTACAATGCAAGTCAATCTTTTAACCCCTTACCAGGCAAAATCTTAGACTGGTCTTAAATGAAAGTTGCAGAAGGCGATTAATTTCGGGGATGAAAAGAAATTCCTTGCTACAAGTAACTTCTCCTTTTCTCATTATGTTTTCGACAGTTTATGTTCTCTAGTGTGTAGAAAAAAAGAGATGAGGAGGTAATGGGTAAACCAATTCCCACACAATTGCTGCCTTTTGACCCCCTTAAGAAAAGCGATTTAGAGACATTTTGGATAATGAAGAAATTGTTACAAGGTTGGAGCAATTCCTTCATTGTCCATGATGTTTTCTGCCATAAATGAAGAATTATTTAATTTAATCAGCTTAAACTTGTCATATGCATCTCCTTTGAATTGGGACCAGCATATCAATATTTTGTTGTCTAAGAATAGGTTAACCCATTCCCTCACCATCCTGCTTTTGTTATGTGGGAATGTGTTAACTAGCTTCCGCTTATTTACGCCCCTAAAGGAAACATCTTTGGAAAACATTATAGAAAATGGAGAAATTGCTTGAAACAAGCAATTTCTTCATTTTCAACAATGTTTCATACCTTATACGTGAGATATTTAAATTCTATCAATTTAAAGTTGTTATTTGTAACTTCTTTCAATTTGGACCAGTTATATTTTTTAGTAAAGGGAAAGCAAGGATTTATTACCCAGGCAATCATTGGAGTTGAATCTAGTTTTGCTGTTTACTAACAGCTCTTATTTGGTATCTTACAAAAGTTCGTTCACCTCTGAGTGTGATTGCATCTTACCTCTAATAAAATGTGTTTGATCTGAGGAAACATTTTGACTTTTTTACTAACATGCGCATTTCAAAGCATTTCAACACATTGATTACTATATTTCTTTTTTTTTTTTTTTTTTTTCGAAGAAAGCAAAAGATTTGTTATTCAAAACAGATATGGTGTACAAAAATGAAATGTGAACTTCAAACGCTGATTTATATGCAATATAAAGGAAAGTATTTCCTAGGACCATTTTTCAAGTTCACCTATATTACATCTGAAAATGTTGTATGTAACATCAATTTTGACCAGTCTAAAATTGCGTTATTCGGGAATAGGTTAAAGACATGGGACCAATCATTAATAAGGCCTTATTTACTTTATAATCGTTTTCAAAGATAAGTCACTCTGAGAGGAGATCTTTTTGTATATATTTTATTCATTATATATACTCTTTGTCCCTATAAACAGTGGTTACTCTCATCCGAACTAGAGTTTGAAACTCGCTTTCTTTTATTGGCGAGCTTTAGTGATGGTGCCGTGTCCATCGTCTGTCATGATAGATTGGCCATCAACTATTTTCCGTCGATAATTAAAGTATACGGAACAATAAACTCGTTTTTTCTGAGTCGATTTAATTAATGCCTTATTATCTGCCATTTCTTTTATCTACATTTGCTACCCGGAAGTAGAATTGGGACCGTTTTGTAGTTTCACCACGTGGGAGAGTATTCAAGCGCAATAACTCTTTCAACGTATTTTCGGAATGGGCCATTAACCCATTCCGACACAACAAAATTTTAGACCAGTCCAAATTGAAAGGAGTTGCAGATGGCATTTTGAAATTAATCAAATTTTAGATTTTTTCAACTTTCTGGGTGGAAAATATTGTGTAAAATGAAGAAATTGCTTGTCACAAGTAATTTCGTCTTTAAAGACAATGTTTTCTTAATTGTTTTTCTTCAGGGGCTTCCAAAAGCGTCATGGTGTGGGAATGGGTTAAGATTGTTTGATATCAAATACCTGTAACCAGTTGATTGTTTTATATTTGAATAAATCTGCTTTTAAACTTGAATCACAATATTTTCTTTTTAGCTTGGCTATTTTGGGAGAAAAACCCAAGGGATTGCTGTAGCCTGGTTTTTGTCTACATGCAAAATTCGCCGTTTTGCTATATCTTTGTCAATGGAATGAGCTAAAATTCTAAATATATGCGAACTATCAAAAGAGTAATCTGTTTTCAAGAAGGGCAACTCTAAATAATTTTTTGTTAAAATTGGTTGGGGTTTTTTTTCTTTTTTTTTTGATAAACAGATAAATAAACATTTAAAAGAATTTAAAATATTCTCAGGTGGTTCATAATATGGTCTAAATTATAGATAAATTGCATGTTTTGAAAATCTCAGTAAAAGCTGTAAAAATTCATATCTCTGTAGTTTCAATGGATTCTAAACGAGTGTTAAATCTTATCTTTTTGATCTCTTACAAATGACACAGCTCACTTACCCTAAGTTCTAATTACATTATTAGTTCAATGATATTTTTATTTGACCACTACCATGTAATGGCGGAATGGCATAAAGACTTAAGGTAAGCTGATACAATTGGAAAAATTAATTGTTTTAGGAGAAAATATTGACATATAAATTACGTCCCTTTTATAAAAGATATCTGATCAAATATTTTTGGCAGAGTTAGCTATCAATTTTTTAGAGTTCTAAATAGAAAGAATTACAAAAACACAGATTTTCATATCCTATTGTGGTTACCTTCCATTTACTTTTCATGGAATTATGCTCCTTTGATGAATAAATCCTGCTAATTTTTCTGAAACATTTAGACGGATTACATTCTAACTTAAGAGGTAGACTCTATATCAAGCAGAGATGTGCACACTCTATTTTGATTTTGATCCATTTACTTTTTATAGCCATTTGATGAAAAATCTTGTCTGCTCATTTTCTCTAAGACTATTGAATGGATTTCTTTAAATTTCACAGGTAGACTATGTAACAAGTTATGGTGAATATAACCCATTTATGTCTTGGGCCATTTATTTATTACTGAGTAATGACCCTTTGATGAAAATATTTTCATCCAATTTTCTCTAAAGTTAATAATAATTGGATTTGATTCATACTTCACAGGTTGACTCAGTATCAAGTAGAGATGTGCATGTTCCATTTTGGTTATGGACTATTTATTTTAAACATTTATGGCCCTTTGATGAAAAGTCTTGTCTGCTCATTTTCTCTGAAAAGTCCGTTACCTATAAGCCCCCCCCCCTACACACAAACAGCTATATACACATCTGAATTGTCAGAATTGAAGCTGAGAAGACATGTAAATAAATGTCAATTCGTACCTGTAAATAAGGATAGCTAATATCCTTACTTTCTCGCCATATAAAAATTGATAAGCAAAAAAAAGTAAGAGTTGCGTGGTTATATTGTAGCGGTAGGTTGTTTCAACAGCCCCCCCCCCCGGATGGCTTAATTTGCCTGGATACTATTGCCTATTTTATACTGTCTATTTCTTTTGTAGGACTAATTTTCCAATACATGTGTATATCAATTCTTCTTTCCCCACAATGATTTCTAACCTGTAGGTTGGATACTTTTCAAATTCCACCCACTTTTTATTGTCGCCTTCAACTTCTTTAAAATTTAACTAGCCTAAAATTTTGAAACGAAAAAGGGTTAAGCAGGTCTTCCGAAGGAAATAGGTCTGGGTAATAAATTGGTGAAATAGGGCGAGCGGTCGGTCGGATGGTTGGTTTGGCGGGCGTTGACATTACCTTGTGTGCACAACTATTCCTACAATTCTTAACGAATTTTGATGAATTTTTCACCAAATATTTGTCTTTGTGTGATACAGCGCATTGGTATTCAATGCTACCTTATGGAAAGGGGATATTGTAAAATATTTCAAAATGGGATAAAAATGGAAGTCTTTAAAAAATCAGCTAAGAGTTATCGTACTAAGGTGAGCGATACAGGATCACCGTGATCCTTTTGGTTGCTTCATTAGCAGGGAAAGCTATATAATAGAAGGATCGCTGCTAGAATAAAAACATCGATTGATCAGTCAAAGTATTCGTTTACACCAAAAGTGACTGTTGGCCTCCTTTTGTTCGCCTAGCGACTCAAACTTCGTAGCTCAATTTATTCAAGCTATTATTACGATGTTTGGTCGCTAACCAACGAAAACCCTCTTGTTTCATGCCCCTGGCCATATAATTTCCCATTTAACGCATTTGAAAACGATAAACACTTGGACTCGTCCAAATAGAAAGAAGTCGCAGACGACAAAAAAGTTAGTTAAAATCGAAATACAATGGCCATATGAGGTAAAAAACATTGTGAGAAAAGAATAAATTGGTTGTAACAAGCAATTTCTCCTTTTCTCGCAATGTTTTCTTTAAGTATTTTTCTTCAGTGTGTAAAAAGCGGGATAGTGTGGAAATTGGCCAATCTCTGCTGAACTGTCAGAGGGTGATGCCGGCTATCCGTCAATTGTTATTCGGATATATAACTCATGGCATTCGGAAGAGTTAAGGCCCCTTGTAAATGCAAAAATCACAGACGCCGTTTTCAAGACGATAAGACTATAGGGGGGGAACAAAACAAGGGCGCCAAATCTGAAAAATAGGCAAAGCAATGTTTCTGTTGAAGTGTTCTATTTGTCCTTGTCCGCCTATATAATTTCATGTATGACAGTGATATAAGCAGGGTGTAGCCAGAAAGAAGACTTGAAGCTGGGGCTTCTCCACGAACTCTGGAAAGAAATACCATAAGAAACTAATAAATGAAGAAACATTTTAGCTCACCTGAACTGGGTGAGCTATTGTAATCAGTCATCGTTCGGCGTCCATCTTTCCGCCCATCCGTTCACAATTACAAAAAATCGTTTCCTCCTAAAATAACCATGGAATTTCAACCTTTCACAGAAATGATCCTTAGGTCATACTTCAAAGAATTGAAATCCATGAAGAACTTTGGTCGACATGGCAACCGAGTGAAAAAAAGAAAATATTCTCCTCCCAAACCATAAGGCCCAAGGCTTTTATGTTTGGAATAAATCATGATCTGTTGAACCTCTACCAAAATACTTCAGAGTATTACCGAATCTTGAAAATTAACCATTTTCAATGCTATCCCTGATTCTACTTAGAAATTGTGTATATCATAAAGCCTTGAGCCATCATACTCAGTGGAGCGATAGAGGATCATTAGGATCCTCTTGTTGTTGTTGGTTTTTTTTTGTTGTTGTTGTTTTTGTGTTTTGTTTTGATTTTTAATTGAAGTGTGAATATTAACACTTAAACACACTGTGTGAAGACTCGAAACGGATTCATACATTAGTGTGATTACGTTTTAAGGTTCATACCTCATATCTTATTATTTAATACCATCCAGCTAAACAAAGCAAACAACTCACTAATATTGAGTAAAAATGTATGGGTCGTCGTGTACTTTGTGCGCAAGCATACACAATAGTTGCGTACTCAAATTCTTGTTCATTTATAAACAAAAAACATAGCTAACGAAAACGCTTGAATCTTGAGAGACGAAAATGAATTTGAATTTTAAAAAAGAAATGACAATGAATGAATGAATTTATTTTCAAGTACATAAGCACCGGCCCCAAAATACTATACCAAGTTTTAAGAGTTGTACTGAAATTGTAGATTTTATTTTCTACTGGGATTGTTTTTTTTTTTTTTTTTTTATCCTTTTTGCAGTATCCCGGGAATTCTGTCCAGTTCTTGACAATAAAACGTTTATTTGATTTTTTATTCATTATCAAATAAACAAAATGGCAAATTTCTGTATCTTTTTCATTTGCGCTTTGTTTTCATTAAATTATGAAAGTCGTCAAGCATGCTATTTCCATTGTACCAACAATACAATTGAAATCTCTCTCTCGTTTGGATATTTAGCACAAAAAGGCATGGTATCCATCTTCAATATATGAAATATTAAAACGATCTTCACAAAATGCACATATTCTTTCATTTCTTTGGATGTCATTGTGTCAACCAGTTTCAATGCTACGTTTATGGTAAGAACATCTGAATCTTGCAGATGCCTTAAGATGACTATATGGCATGTCTATTGAAGAATATTTTTCTGGTTATAATAATGATGTAAAATATTTATTCGTATCACACCGAGATAACCCGTGTACACTATTTGACCATTCCTGCCGATAACAATATGTAAGTCTTGATTTAAATCGTTGGATAAAAAATTGCCAATATCTTTGCTTAATCACACTATACCAAATCCATATCTGTTAAGTAAACTGATGTCCAATTTGTTATCCCCCCCCCCCTCATCTTGATTTAACATTGTTTAGGATATCTAAAGGATGGCAACAATAGCACTTTACACCAATATTTCATACATCTTACGAAATATTCACAGCATAAATGTAACCTACCACATTCTCCTAAAGCCATGCAATTATTTGTTTGTTTGCCTAATCCAAGATATTCTTTGCCAAATTGAAATTGGACTTGTTCTATGGCATCAGAGTATTCTACAGCCCAAATTTCGCTGCCATATAGAAGTATTGGATTTACCATGGAATCAAAAACTCGAAAGTGAACTTCTTGAGCCTAAAAATTTCTATTTTTTTTCTCAAATGATTTCAAAGCGTAAATTGACTTTTTTGTTTGCGCAGCTAGTTTTTCTTTTGCTTTAGACCAAGATAATTTGGGCGTAAATAAAAGTTCCATGTATTTATAAATAGGGGTTTCTTTTGCAGGCTTTTTATTAAACCAGAGTACTGAAAAGTACTGTAAGTACTGTAAGCATTATATTGCTCAGTAATCTTCTTTGTCAAACGTTATCATGATAACGAATAGAGGTTAAAGTAACCAAGGAGTTAACCCATTCCCGCACAATCAATCCTTTTCAAGTCGCTAAAGAAAATAGTTGTGGAAAACAATGTGGTAAATGAAGAAATTGCTTGTTGCAAGCAATTTCTTCATTTTCCACATTGTTTTATATCTAGAGAGATACATATTTGAAATTGTCGTCTGTGACTTCTTTGAAGACTCTGATCAGAGTCATTTTGAACACGATGTGCTCAAGTGAGCTAGAAATACCTAGGAGATGAACTTGCAAGCAGGGCTTGAAATATTCCTAAAATACATAAGAACTACTTTTTATGGTGTAGGCATTTAACGGTTTTAGTGGTTAAGCCTCCAGGTGCAGTTTGCACCCATTGAACTTTGAGACGACCTCATTTTTTTCTGTTAACTTAAGCTATCAAAGCTGACGCTTTGTTAGCTAAAACATATTTCATTTGCACGGAGCGGCCCGTCATTCCGGAAGAAAATACCTTCAGTTTTATTTTCATTAACCTTCATACCATATTCTAGACAAAAATTAAAAATGCCAATCAGTTGTCGTTGTAACTCTTCAACTGTATCTGAACAATTAGCCATGTCGTCTGCAAAGAAAATACATAGAATATCTGGTATAGATCTTCGGATAATAAAATTCCCCTGTGATTTTGGTCTCTTACGAAGCGAGATAACTCATTCATATAAAGATTAAAAATAAACCGTACTTGTTACATCCCCTTGCTTACTTCCACCGTTGCACATTGTGGGGAAAGAAACATTCAGAATATGAGAGGGTTGTTTATGATATCATAAGATGATTCATCAAATGACATACAAAAGTTCTAAATTATTTCATAATGAAATCATGGCTGCAAGAAGAATAATTTCTATTTTCCAACAACGGTTTCAATAAAACTATGTTAAAAATGAACCAACCAGAGAGCGGACTTTTCAGTGGTCTTGGGAAAAAAAGTCCTTTGTATTCCTATGCATTATTAATAGGGAAATTATAAGTATCGGAATTAAAACACTCATACATGGCCACAACACCACATATATTAAAGCAAGAATTATAGTTTATATGCACTGCATTACTTACATGAAGGTTTATGGTGATAACTATCACGGTTTTGAAAATCAGCTCCAGAAATAGTTCGTTCAAAGTATGACAGTTCAAAACAGGCTTTATTCTACCTGCATTGGCTTCCAATCAAAGAGCGAGTTACCTTTGTAATCTTACATATATGTACGACTGCTCTGTATTGGCCTGATAAGCTCAGTTGGTAGAGCACTTGACTGCAAACCTCAAGATCACGGATTCGAGCCGTGGACTGAACATATCAACTCATTAATTGTTTTTCGAATGAGAGGTTAAATCGAGGTCCCATGTGATTGTTCTATCCATCGGGCACGTTAAAGAAGCAGGCGGGCTCTCAGCAGTTTCGTCCTGTCACCTTGCATTATTCCCTGTAACGAGCCGTTTTCTGAGGGCGTCGCTCATATGGGCCTGTGCTATATTGTAGCGACGACAAATAAACGGAAATACATATACAAGACTGCTTTGATGGCCCTCCTTACTAAACAGAACTTTAGTCCCCAAGAGCTTGTGTTCTTTGTAGTCTTCTTTTTGAATTCTACATTGCTCCTTTTAACCCTTAGCTTTTTTTTTCTTCTTCAAAATTTGGCTTTGCTATATTCAAATAAGTTGCAGGCGATATTATAAAATCAGTATTATTCAAGAGTACCCACCCCATATCACAGAAAATATTGCAGGGAAATAAGAAATTGCTCGTTACAAGTGATTTCTTATTTTTCCACAATGTTTTTTTAAAGTATAATATCACATGGACTTAAAGATCAGGGATTCTACAGGAACGGGTTAGCCCGGACCTAAGCTTTCAACTTCTACATTGACCTCAATTTTTATTAACCTTTTCCATTGATTTGGCGACTTAAACATCGTAAATACAGCTTATTTTAGCTGTAGTTACGACGTTTAAGTCACCAACCAACCATTCAACATTTTTGTTACATGCTACAGGCCATAAATTTTGCAAAGTAACGCCGTTAAAAATCTTAGTGGAACTTCCTGTAGGAGTTCAAGGGCGGGGCCTAGGGAGTAAGTGGGCGGGGCCAGCGATTGGTCAGTTATATTACGCGTACGGCAATATAACAAATATATGACCTTAAACGAAAGTAGGATCTACAAAGTGCGTAGTTTGTCGATAGCCTAAGGAAATCCTGTGCGGACTTGTTTTGATGTTGTGGATAACCCGATACAACAAAAGACTGAAACCTTATGCGCATCTACAAGACATGCATCGCGAAGACAGCTTATTCTTGCTTTCTAAAGCGGGGATATACTGTAAGTAGAATCTTTCCATTTTCAACAGGGTTCATACTTCTGACCAAGTTTCATCAAGATTGACAAAAAGCTATGACCCCTAGAGTGCAATCACTTTAAGCGTTGATGCAGCATGACAGACATTGCACCAAAGTGAGCTTTAAAGGCAGGCATGTACAAGTAGCAAAGGATTAGAACGAACTATATCTTTGTCTTTGCTGTCTGCCATTTTGAGATTAATTTGGAATCAGCGGGACAAGGGCTAAACCAGCCAACAGAATATACAATTTTTGACTGGTCCTCATTGAAAGAATTTGCCGACGACAATTCAATTTGAATTGTAGGGAAAATGAGAGAAAACGGGAAATTGACTCAGACAAGCAATTTCTCCTTGCTCGCGATATTTTTCTATTATAATTCTCAAGTGCGTAAAAATACGCGACTGTGTATAAATTGGTAAAGCTGAATAGCCTTGATGGACTAGGTGAAAAACAAGGAAAACGTCATACAGTTATAGTTTAATCGTTACCGAGACAACTACAATTCGGAATCTGGACCAAACAGAAAGTCATTATACCAGTCTAAAAATCAACTAGAAATGACAGGTTTCATGTCTACATACTTAATCTGTTAACTACATGGATTCTAAGTTTGATCTTTTCAAAGTAAATAGAGTTATTTAAACCTTTTCCGCTCAATCCCTGGTTTTTACGCCCCTGAGAATTTATGATTGAGAAAATAACTGTGGAAAAGAAGCAATTGCTTGTAATAAGCAATTTGTTCTTTTTCCAGAATATTTTCTATCCTATTGAATGATTATTTTTCAAACTAAACCCACTTAAAATTTTTCGTCTGCAAAACCTTTGAAGTTGGACAGGTCTAAATTCGCAAAACAGGAAAGTTTAAATAGGCACCGAAATGTATATTGTTTCGTATAGAGTGGCATTGATAACGCACAGGTATAAAGAGTTGCAATAACGTTATTACGAATTCCAAAGTGACCATTTTAATGAACCTCCAAACAGGCTTATTCGATTACTTTTGACTTTAAAAGCGACCCTAAGAAAAGATGCTGTAGAAATTATTGGGAAGAAATGTTGCTGCATAAGCGATTCTCCTCTTTTTTTAATGTTTTTAATCCACTTTTTTTAACTGGTATTGAAGGTGGAAATTTGCCATCAGCTTTCTAGAAATAGGCTGAAGGATGACGGCATAAGATGTGCGTGTTTTTTTTTATATAACACCCTAATGACGACAAGGTTTCTGTTTTAGATTATTGGTATTTCATTTGTCCGAGTTTTTTTGTATGTGTGTGCCTAAAAATCGACACCCATATAGTTATAGACTAAGTAGGGATATATTTGTTCTATAAAAATGATAAAATTAGTGATTCTGATTCAAATAATTAATTATATACATCGAGAACTGCAATGTGTTCATAGCAAAAGAACAAATAAAGTTTGGAATGATGTGTATTCAATCTCATATTAAATTATTCACAAAAAATTCTTGAACCAAATTCTTTGACAGAAAAGACGTGCCTTTTCGTTACAAACTTTCTTTTCTTAGACTTCGAAACCTGTCATGGCTTTCTAACCTTTCTAAATTACATTTGCAACTGTAAGTGTTTCAAGAATACATTGGATATCAATAATCATGAATATATCATAAATACCAAACGACAGAACATCAGTATTTCAGTCGGGTCAAAATCATATCAATGATAGCGCTAACTAGTAATATCTATGATGTAATATAATGACGTAGAGATTGGGCCATTCGTAACTTCAGAGATTCTACAAATCAATTCAAACTTTTCGCGAATAAGGACCGTCTTCAGGAGTGCGAAAAGTATTGACCTTAGTGAGACTGTACGATCTCGTGACAGATGACAAAAAATTCGCTTATGAAAGTTCCGAGGAAAAATACTAATTCGATTATCTGTCCAATTATGTTTCGAAAGTCCATTTCTGACTGGCCACTGCTGGATCAGACATAATTTAACAAGCAATGGCCGGATGGTCACTTTTCGCGTGTAGGGCAAGATTTTTCATGCAACATTTATGTTTCAATCTGCGCTGATATACAATCATCAGCAACAAGAGCGTCGCACGAGAAAAAATACCGTTCACTAGCAGAAAATGATAAAATGGCACAATTCAAAATAAAAAATATATATTAACCTTTCTTAATTTATAAATCGTTAATACATTTAGGTTGATTTTAACATCGGCAAAGACAGTTTTTATTTTCTCCTTTTATAGAACGATGGCGAAGAAAAGGTCATCGTGATACCCCGATTTTTCAAATGACATCGTTCAAAAGATACTCAAAATACGTATGAATAATCCAAATCAGACATAAAATATTAATTTCATTGTCAGAAACATTAGATGATATGATTTTTACTATATGATTGATTGTAATACGACCCACACTTCGGGAATAAAATGAATCCGTTCAGTATCTTTGATATAACACAAGTGGTAATAAACATTCAAATTAGCTGACGTCACAGTTCATGTTATGACGTCAATAAAACGACGTAGCGCGTTTTGTGGAATATGTACAACTGATTAATCTAAAGAATTTGTCGAATTATAGAAAAAAATAGTGTTATATATAAACTCGCAAATTCGTGTTCATAAAATGCCGAAATTATTTAACTCGACAAAGCCGCGCCTTTATCTCTGTATAACGTAGGATGACTCGTTTAGGCCATTCCTAAACACTCACGCATTATCAATATCAAAGTAATATAGCTAAGGAAAACATTGTGAAAAAGAAGAAATTGCTTGTAAAAAGCACTTTCTTCTTTTCTGACAATGTTTTTATCCTCATTTACCCAATTTTTCTATTTAAACCAACTTTGTTTAGTTGTCTGCAACCGCTGAGAATTTGTCGTTCAGTAATGGGTTGATAAATTCGATAGCCTTTGTCATATTCACTCAATCAATAGCCTAGATAGATCTATATTCAACTTTGAAAAATAAAGTGCAGAGTAATATGAAAGGGGGTGCATCAAGTTCCAAATTATAAGGTTGGAAAAATTTTCAAGACTTATTTTCAAGAATAAATAATAAGGTAGTCGCCGATCAACAGATTATACAGTAAGTCTTTTATTTATTATTGTAATTTTTTTGCTATTGTTGTTGTTGTTATTTTGCCAGAATCCCTTACAGTTTTTAATAACTTGTGCAAGGATTGGTCGGCATATTTCCGGGCTAGTATCATAATTTTACAATGTGTGCGTTTTTTCGTTTGTTTGTTTTTTGAGAAAATGTTCACCGCTAAATTGCTATAGCAAAATACGACTCTATGCGACGAGGTATTTAATTAATGTGGAAAATGTATGTTCGGAAATATCTACCATGCAAGGCTGCTATTAGAATGAATATTCTGTTTGCAGGGGGAACACTTTTCCAGGATTCGATCCACATGCTTTAACTGGATGATTTAGCAGGGTTTCCTGAATTCCATTTTTTAATTTGAAACGACGGCGGCCATAGCACAGTAGTAGCGTGTAGGATTTGTAGTCATGAGTCTAGGGTTCGAGCTCCGGTCGCAGCAAATATCCTTTCCTACATTTCTCTCCCACCGAGTGGTGGATAATCGTACACCTAAATGAGATGAGCTCAGAAAAAGATGAAAAGTTGGTTTGAGCTATGCCAGGAACCCATGTTAGGTGCTCCAGCCGCCTCGATATTACTGAAATACTATTAAAAGAGGCGTAGAACCCCGTTCAATCGACCAAATAATCAATCAATCATTAGATTTGAAACTCGTAAACGTCAGATACCTCAAGTAGAGACGTGTACCTCTTCGTTCGACTCAACATCACGCGGAAAGTCCTACATAAGTATATTGTACTTTCACTATTGGCCATATTGCACCAATTCATCTTTTTATAAGGTAACCAATAGTTTAGATATTTCCCTCCCCCAAACACACACATTCAAAAACTTTTTGAGGATCGTTGCTCTACAAGCAAATTATTTGTAGAAATTTAAGAGAAAAATAGCGTTTTCGCCTAAATTTAATTGGATTTGCCGAAAATTTATTATCCACAAACGTTACTGATCTGTAGCCTTTTATACTGTTAAATGTCATTCGTGCCTTGGATAATAGCAGTCTATGACGTCTATTCTTTGCGTAAAACGTAGTAAACAAATATCAAAAGGTAGGACAGATAATTCACCATATCTTGTCTTGGAAATAACTTTAACTTGAACAAAATCAAAAGAGGGAATTGGTAACCTTTTCAATTCGGTTTTAGATAGATTTTTGACTTTATTTTCTATGTTTGTCCTACCTTTTGGAAAGCGAGGCGCACGTGCCAAAGGGTTGTATGTAATATTAGTAAGAAATCTTTTAAAGGATCGCTGCTATACATGTTTCTAAGGTAAAAGACATATCCGGTATTTTCTCTCTCCAACTACAGGTGATAAAAAGAGGAATTTAGAATCTTAATTCAATACTCCTGCTACACATCACCGCCCTTTTATGTAGCTACTATAGCTTTAACACTTGTCATACTGAACCCGGAATATTCCTGTTTTCACAGGAGGTATAGACAAAGATCAGACTGCATATATGTGCAGTCTGATCTTAGTTTACACCACCTGTTAGTGTTCTTTAAGCTAACTATGTTTATAGAAACTATTCTATAAAATAAATATTGATCCAAAATCAAGTCAACCGTTGCTCTCAGCACTTTGATATTTAATGCAATTCTGAGGTGGATTTCATTCAGCATGACAATACTTAATACTGTTGCAAATGGTTAACATTTTTTTCTTTCGAAATAAAGCCAGTGGGCGAGCAAAGTGTCGTAAATACAGCTTTATTTAAGCTGTATTTACGACATTTTTCCCGCCCACTGACGATAAGCAATAGGTTTGCGGTTTTAATTGCGAAAAATTCTCTAAAACATTCACGAAAAAGTAAAAAGTATTGACACAGGCCGGAGAGTATCCCTAAAATCCCTCATACTTCCGACAAGTGATGATTCAAGAAATCGCGCTTCTCAATTTACAGTGATTTTGATATCACAAGGATGATTTAAAACGTTTAAATATGTAACAGTCGTCAAGCGAAAAGGGACTTTCCGGAGGTTCCGCAAAACAAATAGTTGAAAAAGATATCGAATCCAGCAGATTGCTGGCCCCGCCAACTGATTCCAACAGAAAGTTCAACTTCGATGACTAAACCTCATTATTTTGCAAATTTTTCAAAATTTCCAGTATCTTTACAGATTAAAGGCACAATGGCTCTCATAGGGACATCATTTTCCATCAAGAGGAATCCTAAAATCTCTGATAAAATTGTTCATAGACCCCCCCCCCCTTCAATGATTTCAGTATAGGTCACACACCCCGATATGAAAAGCTTTGCCGAACAGAATACGAAAATAACTTTGAAATAATTATGAAAATTATTTTCGTTTTCTGTTCGGAGAAGTCTTCGATATCGGGCTTGAGTCAAGGGTTCTGTAAACAAGTTTAAATACCTTCTGGTGAGAAATTTTGTCCTAACGAGAGCTCAATAGCCCTTAAAGCATGAAACCATGAAGACAAAATGAAACATATAAATCGGAATGTATTTTGCAAGCATACGGATTGATGTGCTCTTTTGGGCTGGTCAGACGGGGTTTATCCCGTAACCATACAATGACGCTTCTTAACGAATTCAAAATTGCGTCAACTAAAAATAGTCGTCTACACGCCCGGTAATCTCGGGCTCCATCTCTTTTTGGAGAACAGTACAAAAATGAGACAATGATACTTCCGATATGGAGCCAAGGACCGGAACTGAACAGAAAAGGTAAATAAAACAGTTCACCTCGCGTACAATTTGATCTGCTATTGACCTATTATGCATTTTCCCAAGACGTCAAGAGTTTCATACCACATAGAAATGATTATATTATCCGTTGGCGGTGATAGATTTCAAAAATAATTCCGTTTGTGAATAGAAACTTGAATCAAAGTTATGACATCGGACCCGATCAAACACGAAAATGCGTGTTGAAATCGTTAAGTCCATGTTATCAACAATATTGAAAGATTTAAGTGGCGATGACTGTTAAATGAATGATAACGTGTTGGTATGAAATAATGTTACCATAAAGAACTGCGTTTTTCCTACCCCTTTAACGGATTTTCTTAGATGAGAAGGAGACCAGGATGCGGAGCGGGAGACAAGATTCAGAGGGAGAGGCGATGCATATGAAAGAGTACAGTAAATAATTTTCTAGGACTGTAACTTTATGAATATTACAGGACACTGTTTCTTTCCCTTTTACACAGTAAATGTGTCTGTCAGACTCTCTAGAACTGACATATTTATATCAATGTCGCAAGAATCGAGTGACACAACTCACCAATAAATTAATACAGAACCCATGCTTTGAGCTCATTACTTTCAGTCACAACTCTGCTACACGCTGGTTTATTTTCTGCTGACTTGTGTTAACTTTGAGATCACACATTAAGTGAAATGACCATTCAAAATCACTCACACAGCGCTCCAATCACTCATTCCATACACTCACCCAAACCATTGAAAACGCTCAAATTATTTAAAAAACATTTAAAAACCTTCCAAAATGAGCAGCATTTCATTCAAATCGATAACAATTTTCCACAATTTTTATTGGTTGCTTTGGCTTTTAAAGCGTCTTATTGGTCCGTGAAGACAAACAAACACAAAAGCATGTATATTTTAATAAAGGGAGGTAATAAATCTCCATCTATCGATATATACTGCCTTACTCCCCTTTCGGGTATGACTGGAAGGTGCGCGTCTGTGCTGTTAGTCATTGGTTAGGGTGCCATATTTAAAAGTATTGTGAATGTTAGATTAAGAGATCTAATAAAACATATTCTGGTCATTCAGGACAGCTTACTATCTGAAAAGAATCGAGACTCTTTTTGAACGCTGCAATTTCAGGTTGCTGTTTCTGGTAGGCTGTTCCAAAATATCACTGTGTAGGGAAAGAAAGAATATTTAGGGAAGAAAGTATTCGTGTGGATCTGTTTGAAAGATACTGTGTGCATATGTCGGGTGGTCCTAACTGGTCTTTCGAGATAGGCTGGTACGGGCATTGCAACAAAACTATTAACGATTTTATATAACATGGTGACTCTGGAAACGTCTCGTCTATATTAAAGAGTTTGCCAGCCGAGCTCCTTCTGCATGAAAATTATTTTGAACCCTTCTTGCTGCTCTACGTTGTACTTTTCACGTTGATATAGGTTTTTGTGCAAGGGCTCCATACAGTTGATGCGTATTCTACCTGGGTCTGACTAATGTTTTGTACGATGTCTCTCTGATCTTCTAATCTTTGGTCTAGATGTTTCTGCGAATAAAAACCTTAGATTTTATTTGCCTTTGATGTTATATTGTCAATGTGCGTGTTCCATGAAAGATCTCAAGATATTGTAACTCTTAGGTATTTAGCATTGTCCGCAGTCTCTAGCACTTACCCATGTAGCCTGTAATCAAAAGAAATCTTTTTCTTCTTTTTAGTAATATTTAGCATTTGCTGGGATTAAACTCAATTTCCAACTTTTTCTCCCACTGTATTAACTTGTCTAGATCTTCTTGCATGGTGATACAGTCTTGCTTGTTGTTTATAACTAAGTAAACGGCAGTGTCATCTGCAAACAAACGAACTTGGGAGGTGATGGTATAAGGAGGGTCGTTAATATTCAAGAAAAACAGAAGAGGACCAAGCACCGATCCCTGAGGTACTCCAGACGTGACTGGAACTTCGGATGAGCATCCAACTTGTAAGACTACTTTTTGTGTTCTGCCTATAAGAAAAGATTTAATCCACAAAAGGGTAGTATTGTTTAATTCGTGTTCCTGCAGTTATACATAAGTTTAAAGTGGCTAACTTTAATCTAAAGTATTGTTGAAGTCTAACAAAACTAGATAAGTTTGTTTTCCTTAAACAAGGTTTCTGGCAAGGTGGTCGGTCACTTGCAGTCGCTTGGTTTCACATGAACACTTTGCTCTGAAACCATGCTGTAAGTCATAAAGAATATTTTTTTGTCAAAATGTTTAGTTAGATTTGATGCTACAATATTTTTAAGAGCTTTACACAGCATACATGTTAAGGATATAGGTATGTAATTTGCAGGATCTTCTTTGTTTTCTTTCTTGAAAAGTGGTGTCACGTTTGCCTTTGCCCATACCTGGGGGAGGGTGCCTGTGTCAAGGGATTTCTGAAAGAAAATTTAGACGAAATTAGCGATTATGGATTACATTCCTTTAATTTCATCCAAAAGTCGCTCCTCCTACTCATTCAATTTAATTCTGAAATCATCTCAAAATCATGCAAAAATTGTCAATTTCAAGGTGTTATTAAATGAAGCAGTGAATTTGTTTACCTTTTGACATAATCTAGGATACAGCGCCCTCTAAATATAAAGAAAAAACTTTGAGCAAATCAATTATGTAAGCATTGAACATTTGGTTGAGAACAGTTATTTTCGCCTCTATTGAATTCATTGTGGCATTGATTTGTTAGGGTTTTGTGGTTTATTACAGGCTATAAGTTTTCAGAAAATCATGGAAAAGGGGTCGGTTTTGACGTTCGAAGATGGACTGGGGTTACATAAGAGTATGGGGTTCTAAAAGAAGTTTTACAGTACATTTTTATATGCATCGCCTCTCCCTCTGAATCTTGTCTCCCGCACCGCATCCTGGTCTCCATCTCATATAAGAAAATCCGTAAAAGGGGTAGGAAAAACGCAGTTCTTTATGGTAACATTATTTCATATCAACACGTTATCATTCATTTCACAGTCATCGCCACTTAAATCTTTCAATATTGTTGAAAACATAGATTTTTAACGATTTCAACACGCATTTTCGTGTTTGATCGGGTCCGATGTCAAAACTTTGAATCAAGTTTCTATTCACAAACGGAATTATTTTTAAAATCTATCACCGCCAACGGATAATATAATCATTTCTATGTGGTATGAAACTCTTGACGTTTTGGGATAATGTATAATAGGTTAATGGGAGATCATATTGTGCGCGAGGTGCACTGTTTTTCTTACCTTTTCTGTTCAGTTCCGGTCCTTGGCTCCATATCGGAAGTGACATTGTCTCCTTTTTGTACTGTTCTCCAAAACGAGATGGAGCCCGAGATTACCGGGCGTGGTCTACAACATCTGAATTTGAACCAGTCTAAAGTTTCAAAAAAAGGTAAGGATTAAGATCAATACAAATGATTATAGAAGTTGTACGAAACTCAGGCGAACTCAAAATTTTAGATTTTTTTTCATAGTATCATCGATAGACTGCCTTAACATCTTAACTATAGGTTGAAATTCACTTTTACTTGAATATCCGCCTCGTCAGCAAGTGTATTTTTTCTTGACAGGTCACGTGGGCTTAGTTCAAAGAACAGTCTGATTGCAAACGCTTTTTCCTTATCAAGACAATACATGACAATTCTGTTGATAAATAAAGGGAATGTTTTTTTCTTATCTTCAAGAAACTCCGACATCAAACGAAAATAACACAGTGACTTATCTACGCTAACGATAAAACAAACACATTATTGCACAAACTGGGTTTTATGAGTCTATGTTACATAGAAAGCTGCACTTTGGGGCTAAATCTTGAACACAATTAGTGCCGTGTGCAGGGACAAAAAAGTCTTGGTCAAAGTTCCTAGCATATCGCCGGTGCGTTAGCAAAATGCTGTAACAACAGCTTTAATGAAGCTGTAGTTACAACATTTTGCTCGCGCACTGAAGGCATTATTTATTCTTGACCTGTTGATTTGAAAAGATTGACAGCATAGACAAAGCTCGGCTTGCATATGCATGGAGTCTGAGTTTTCCATATACTACTTGCAAGTCAATTCAATTGACGGATCGATTGCCACGTTCACTGGACTCCGACAGGAAATGTGAAATAGATAATCTATAGGAAATATTACAACAGTGTCTTTTTTCTATTTGTCGTTATCGTGTTCGAGAATAGTGTGTAGGTATTTTTATTGGATGAGACCGAAGGCCTTCACACGATTCGAAAACACGATAACAACAAATAGAAAAAAACAACTGTTGTAGTATTCCTTTTATTATACACCTCTTAGGGCATGACATTAAGAAAATTCTCTGAAATGATTAAAAAAAAATACCAACTTTCCGAAAAAAAAAACGAACGTCAATACACAAAAAAAGTAGTCCATGCTCAACAGTACTCGGCGCATACGTTTTTTGGTACACGCTGAATACGGATTTTTTTCTGTCGAGTCGTATAAGATAGCCAGATTTTAACCCAAATCATTTATAGGTATATAATAAACAACGTTATTTTTCAAAATTTGAGGTCAGCAACATGTAATGAAAAAAATAAAAATAAATAAATAAATAAAAAATCGTAGGCGACCTTAACTTCATAATTTTAGCTTAAATAAGCTGAAGCTACGACGTTTAGGTCGAAAGACCAATAAAAAAGTTCAATATAAGAGTCGACCAATGTCAGAATCTAAAGGTCACTTCCGGTCTAAATGTATGATTTGAATGGTAAATTGATTTTTCTTTAATTAACAAACGCGATCTGTCAAATTAAGGATCGCACTTCCAATAAAAAAAATTCATATAGACTGGAAGCGATATGTTAACCTCCAATATTTTTTCAAACATTTTCGTCGGTAAGCGACGTAGACATTGAAAAAAAAACATTCTTATTCTCAGGAATTTATTACAAAAATCTTCGTTCATGGGGGACGTTAACATCGTAACTACAGCTTACTAAACGAGTTGTTTTTTGTTTAACCAAACGTTTTGCATACGATTTTTCTTTGATTTCTCTGCAAAACTATCTTGTTGGAGGTCAGTGGGCGCGGCAAGTAATTCACCTATACGGAAAACAAGGATTGTGTATGCAGATTACCGTGTCGTTATCAATTTTGGGTTAAAACGTTGCTCTGACGATGTACTTTCATTAACCCAAAAAAATTCACTATTTCAGCAACTGAAAGTTAACCAATGTGATTTTTTTATCTGAATAAGTTTGAAATACATACTGTGCATTCTTAATAGGGATAGATACTAATAAAGACAAGGATTCAATACATTCCAGGCTACGGATTCCGTCAGGATCCATATATGTCGCAAGCACAACTGATCTTAATGTATCAACTAATGCTCCTTATTCACCATAGACGTTTCAGTACTCTCTTTGACCAATTACTAGACGATGAAATTTTAGCTTTTTGTTTGTTTGTTTCTTTAAATGGGGTTTAACACCGCTTTTAACATTTTTTCAGTCATTTGCGGCGGCTGGAGCCCTCGCCAATGGATTTCTGGTATATCTCGCACCAGTACCACAGTTACATCCATTCCTAGCCTCCAGCTGTTATCCAACTTTGGTTAACGATTACCCACCTATTGGTGAGCGACAAATGTCGGAAAGGATATGTGCCGCCGCCTGGGATCAAACCGACTTAAGATTGGTAAAATTTCAAATAAATTGCAGAAGAGATTTATAGGTTAATGGAAATCTAGATCTGATTAGTTGTTTTTTTTTCCACAAAACATTGCGGATAGTGAAGATATTTCTTTTTTGCAAGTAATTTCCTCGGCTTTTTCCCTTGTATGGTTTTAGGTGGCACGATTTTTTTAGATTGAGTTAATGTGAATTGAGAAGCGATCCCTGATTATCCGGAGAAACCCCAGAACATTCCTGTGGGATCCGTGGAAACAAATAAAGTGTCGACCCCTGCTTTATGCACATATATAATAGAAGCGTTATTTGCAGAAATTTCATATTGAACACAACACTGTGCACCAAACAGTTTAGACAGTAATAGTTTAGTTCTAATATCCTGATAGGTGTGAAATTCATTTTCACGTTTATGACTTGACACGAAAGAGAGGATATCGTTGGTGCACAACCAAAGCATCGTAAATACACCTTTATTCGAGCTGCATTTACGACATTTTGGTCGCCCAATGACAATATTTAAGCATTGACTGTACTTAGACAGCACTGGCAAGGGAAGGTCAAGATTCTAAGTTAGTGGCTGCTTTACTGAAGTAAGAATCGTACTTCAAGCTTTTTACATCTACTTTTTTATTACAAACCCTATCGAACTGCGCTTGATCCGAGCATTTCTTTAAGAAAGAGCTATTATTGCTGTAAATAAAAAATCGCTTGAACCATCAAACCATTCATTCAGATCTGAAGTGCAATGATCACATCCGATATCTTAATCCAATATCTTCGTTACTGGGTGACTTACACATCGTAACTGCAGCTTATTTGAGCTATGTTTACGGCGTTAAGGCTTTCCACCTAGGCTAGGGTTTTGTTTTATGTCTCCGCCCATCTATAATGTAATTCTATGTCGCTTCATATCTCAGCCAAACTCCCTTGTAGGAATGTAGATGGCATAGATAATAACCTGTCAGATCCGACTTTAACCTTTCGAGTGACGGGTTGTACTTTGAGGTATTAAAATAGTTTTTCGAGTAAAGTGCTTGTAAAACTGCAGTAAATAAAGGAAGAGTCACAGTCAAAAAGAACCTAAAGTTGCTGATACATGTAACGTCGAATATGTTGTTCTTGTGCCATGAAGTTTTTGTGTCCGCATCCATAAATGGTGAAGATTATATACACTTTGAACACATAAATAATAATGATTCACAACCAACCATCTCAGAAACCTGTCAAACAGGAATATCAATAGGTCGGTAAACGGTTGCTTGGCAACACAAACGAAGCACTCACGACTATCACAAGTATTTAACACATTTTATATATCGCGAATCTAATTCTTATTTGGATAAAAACGTCTCCCTTCAAATAATCTCTCAAAGACCACCGTTTGTCGCGATGCGCTTCTCCCAATTCGATGCCAACGGGTAGTTCTCGTGGGAAAGGGGAAATGGGCACCGTTTGCGCGTGCGCCGTAACCAATGGAAATAGATCAGTCGCCATTTAGAAGTCGTTCATGGTTTCAAACTTCGCTACTTTGTACATTCCGAACGTCCAACTCGACCCCTCGTTCTCTTAAAAACGACTGGAATTCTAACATGCTCTTCTCTTCTTTGTCGTTTGGATGAACACTGTTTGCTGTCATGTCCTCCGCGCTCTTTGACCCCGGGAATGTACGAGTCATGCTGTCTTTGGTTGAGCAATAACTCCCCTGAAGGAAGGCACTCGGTCTTCTCCCGTTGGTTTCGTTTATGTTTAAAGAGTTACAGGAAACATGGGCCGAGGGGGCCGGGGAAGAAGCGCGACGTTTTGATGTAATACTGATGGGAGTTAGCCGTGGATCTACTTTACTACCGTCTTTATTGGTATAATTTACTAGACCATGATCAGATATAGATTTAAAGCTAGAACTTGGATTGATTTTTGTTAAAGAAATGGAATTCGTGATTGGATGCGCCGCCTGCGGTTTATTGACAGTATCTTTGATAACGGATGTGTTAGGCCCATCCACGCCATTTTCCACAACCAATTGAAGTCCTTCTGGCTCCTCATTCGAGTCTACACTGTTGATGTGACACGTGACCGTACTTTCTGTGTCGTTATCAGACGTGCTTGTATTGTTGGCACGGTTGCCTAACGGATTCAGATAAGTAGACATTGCCACGTCATTGACGCATATTGGTGGCATCGGGTGCGCCTTTAAAAGATCGGAAATACTGTCATAGTATTCAAAGTCCTCTTCGTTTTCAATGTCATCTGATGTATTAATTGGACTATCCGAGTAGCCCGGAAGTAGGAATGTTTTTCTATGAGCGCCACCTGTGTGATACGTTTTCCGTCTGCGTAGTTCTCCGGTCTTACCGGAATCTGACGAAGCATTTGAAAGTCTTCTTGAGTACCTAACTTTCATACTGCTATTAGGACTGAACTTCACAGAATCTTCGTCGATGGCTTTGGTCCTCTGAATACGCTGGCTATGTCGTCTGCGTAGGTATGGCATATGTAAAATGCTCTTTAGCAAATCAGGGTCCGTTTGGCAGCCAAAATCCTGTTTCTGAAAGGTGACATGTTTGCCCTTTATTTCGTCTGACGCCTCTTTCGAGCTGATCGTACTCAGCCTGTCCTCTTCAGACGTCCCCTTGGCCGCCATCTTGGCCCAGGAGAACGAAGAAGAATTAGCCCCTCGCCCGCTAGTTGCGGGTACATGGAATGAATTTTCTCTTTTGATTTTGGTTGTTGGCTCTCGCTTTTGTATTCTTGGGATTTGCATTTTCTGTTTGCGGCCCTGGTTTGACGTTCCGCCATATTTCAACCTCTGGAAGAGGCTTTTCCGTCTATTGTTTGGAAGAACCAATCCATCTTGCTTTTTGTCTCTGAAATGATTCAGTAAAAAAGAAAAATGATAGAAAATGGTGATTATTATTGAAGATTGTTATTGAAGATAATGGTATACTATCATTTTTTTTTCAAAACAAACACTGACATGGCCTTAAACTGACGGATTGTTGGCAATGAAAGCTCGACTGAAGATGTAAACGACAGTATTTCGTAAAATAAATGTGGACAGAGACATGAAATACAAATAAAATTCGCCGGTTGGCGACCTAAGTGTCGTAACTACAGACTGAATAAATAAATAACAAGCTTAATGTAAGTGTCAGAGTTTAAAGTTAACAGCTTGTCTAATTAAAAAAATTCAATTGGTCAATCGATTCTTTAGATTAACAGATGAACCGTGTATTATGGACACTGTTACAATGACTGACGAAGGTAAAAATAATGATTTTGGTAGATCTTTCAATAGACCTTTTCACGCAAAGCGCCAGATTACTAAAAAGTCTGTATCCGCTTGACGCTTTCAAAGACAAACAACAACAACAAATTTCCATTGCGGGGGGAGATTTACTTCCGGTTGTTTTGGTATTTTTTTTTTTTTTTTTCGAAAGCCTGATACCTAATTCATGTAACCTTCAGGCGATCTGAATATTCTACCAGGTATACAAAGGTAGCACAGAGAAAGATTCGGGGATTCCATGCAATGATGTAGATTTCCAGCTCGATATTTACTCTTCAACGGAAGGAACCTGGGACTGTTCAATCAGTGTAGAATAAAAAAAAAAAGTTGTTTGAATTTTTAAATATTGTACTATCTGGAATATGTGGAGAGACCGACTAAATGTGTCTCATATTCATCATACCAAAAATGAGCATTGTAGGTTTGAAAAGGCTTGAGGTAACTGACCGTGTATTTTGGCAAAGTTTTCCAGAAATTTGTCTTTGACCTTTGTACCAGCAGATACATATCGATAAACTCTAACATCATGCCAAATGTGGGTACTGTATCTTAAAAAGTTACGAAGTTAATTGGAAATGTTTTGTTGTTTTTCTTGTTGTCGTTAAAAATATTGACAGACTGGAAGACAGACAGACTGGTGGACAACGGTAACACAATACACCCCAGGTCTTATCGATGTGGGATGCTAATAAAAAGGAAAGTGATGAGTCGGAAAAGCTTAAATCGAACAAATTGTTTATTCAAATATACACAAAATTTTGTCTCCTAACAGTGCCGCTTATTCGAAAAAATATTGATAAAACGCATATGAACTTATCATTTTAAGATAAGTACTTATGCGATCTACAGCCGGAGCCCTGCAGTGGATTTCATTATCCTCGAGTGTTAAGATAACATCCACATTTTGAGAATCCTTTATTATGATTTCTATGGTCTATAACAAAGAAGTGCCAAGTTAAGCTCAATTCATTGATTCCCAGTGCTTTTCTTAACCAATCAAAGCAATAAACAGAGGATTTTTAAAAAAAAAAAAAATATATATATATATATATATATATAAACATAAAACGTCGCGTGATGTCGGTACAAAACATTTATGCCTTTCAAAAATTCAAATGATGAAATACATGTGAAAATTCACGTAGTGAGGAACACACTGTAAATATTTCATCTTGGTCTGCTCATGTAAGAATAGTTGTGTTGACAAGAAATGCGCTGACCCACGTATTGACAGATGGAGAAGATGATACCAATATACGTCTACTTGTCTACTTTTGGGCTGCGTACAAATATTGCTATTACAGTGTAACTTCGGAACATAAGTACACAGTAAAGTCTGTTTAAGAACTGGAGCTTTATTGGCAATACCCCTCCGTTTCCTTGGGAAAAAAAGGACTATGAAGAAATATTGACTTATATATGATAAAAATTAAACCATTCTTGTTTGCGCTTCTTTAGTATTTAACTATGAATACTTATTTCTATTTAAGTATCTACATTGAGTTTGGTCAAGGTAATCTTTATTGTAAAAAGGCCAATTAGTTAGCTTTGTTGCAGGATTTTCCTCCTTCAGCACTCTCTCTCTCTCACCAATGGGTGGATAATCGTAAACCTAAGTGGGATAGCAGCTGGAGGCTAGGAAAGGATGTAGTGGTAGTACTGGTGTGAGAAATACCAGGAATCCATTGTTAGGTGCCCCATTCTCTGCGAAATGACTGAAATACTGTTAAAAGCGGCGTTAAACCCCATTCAATCAATCAATCCTTCAGCACTCTCAGTGGTTTGATCTTAAAGTCGTTTAAAAAGTTTTAAAAACTAAGTTTCAACAAAACTATTCGAGTGTTCTTTGAAGTGTTGATCCCGTGATTTCCAAATAAGGATACACCAAATCACCAAACAATGTGACTAATACATACTCTTTCGGTTACACCAACCTTTTCCACAATAAGATGGCATGAAAAGTAGTGATCATGTGACGTGTTCTTCGGGAACCCGGGATGAATTTTTCAGTCTCAATTCTCCGGTTTAGTAAGTCTAAGTTGAAAATGTTCGCATTTCAAATTAAAAATAAATTCAATTTGTGGAGGTTTTGATTAAAAAAGAAATGTAGACTATATTTCAAAAGAAATGCCAGGACAAGTGTTTCCAAACAATGATTTCCATATATCATTTATAAGATGTGATAAAGGGTGTACCCAACCGACTCTAATGTGTAATCAAAGCCACATCCCCGCTTTATTCAGTCAAAAATTGATTGATTGAATGGGGTTTAACGCCGCACAGTATTTCAGTCATATCGCGGCGACTGGAGCACCTAACAATGGAATCCTGGTATTTCTCACACCAGTACTACCATTACTTCCCTTCGTAGCCTCCAGCTGCTATCTCACATAGGTCTACGATTATCGACCCATTGGCGAGAGACAAATAGTCGGAAAGGATGAGTGCCGCCGTCGGGAATCGAACCCGGGACCTTTAGATTGACAGTCCGACGCGCTACCAACTGCGCTATGACGGCGGCTCAGTCAAAAATAAAAAATGCCCTAACAATATAAAGAATTATGAAGTGACACAGGTCATCGTTTGGCGAATCAAAAAATCTATATTTTACAGGGCTAGTTTACCGCTTATGAAAAGACAAAAGCATATCATCTTGGGAATAGCAAGGAAATTAGATCAAGTTCAGCATAAAATAATTAGGGAATTATTACTCGTTATACGGAATTAGATTATCGTCGAGAATAGGCGTTAAATGATCTCGGCTAAAAGATTCTGGAGATGATACGAAAAGGGAGAAACGTCTCGCGCACTTTGTCGGAAAAAATTGTATGAAACTTACCTTTCGACCTCTTCCTTTTTCATATTCTAAAAAGTAATGTTTATAGGTTGTGCTAGAATGGACTGCTAAGGTGGCCGAAAGGTAAAAGTGTTTGACTTAGGATCTGGTGGCCACAGGCTCGAGCCTAGTGTTATGTATTGATGGGTAAGACACTTCATAGCCAGTACCAATCTACCCAGCTGTAAAATTGGGCAGAAGCTGGATTGAGCGACTGTCTCTCTCGCTGGGACATAGAACATAGGGATGGAGTGCACGAGAGCGACTGCATAAGCTTTAAACTTTCCTCAAAATCGAACTAAATACGTCAGTATAATTTCAAGTAAAGTATAATGTGAATATAATAGATTGATTGAATTGGGTTTTACGCAACTTTTAACAGTATTTCAGTCATTTCGCAGCGAATGGGGCACCTAACAATTGATTCCTGGTATTTCCCTCACCAATACGACCACTACATCCTTTCCCAGTCTCCAGCTGCTATCCCACTAAGGCTTACGATTATCAACCCATTGGATAGAGACAAATGTTGGAAAGGATATGTGCCGCAGCCGGATATCGAGCCCATGATTCTATAATTAGAGATTGGGAGTCCGATGCGCTACCGACTGCGCTTATACGGCGGTTTAATGTACATATAAACTATATTGTAAATACAAACTATATTGTAAATATAAACTATAGCTTAAACTTCTTTGTTAAATAACAAATTTGTATTGGGGATCTTAACCCATTCCTAAACAATTACGGTTTATTGACGCCCTAGAAGAAAATTTCTTCTTTTTTCACAATGTTTACTATCCTGAAAGTTGAAAAATCCAAAATTTCACGAGTTAAGATGCACTGTTTTCTAAATTAAGTGATGTGTTTGTATTTGAATGATATGAAAATGCCGCTGGATTATCGAACCTGGTGCGATAAGGGGTAATCAATTTCACACTTGTCATGCTGAACCCGGAATATTACTGCTAAAGCAGGAGGTATAGACAACGATCAGCCTGCTCATATGTGCAGTCTGATCTCAGTCTTTATCACTTTTTCACCTGCTTGTCTTTCTAAGCTAGAATTGGTTATAAGATAAATTTTCAATATAGATTTTGACCCATAATTTGGTACGTCTAGTGCTCTCAGACCCTTGATTTTAATGCAAATATTCTGTGAATTTATAATTCTGCATGACAAGGGATAAGCGACCAAATATAATTTCTGTCGGGCATACTGGAACATATGAGAGTGCGCTTTCGTCCCACCCCTACGCCTCCCAAGCCAATGTGAAAGTAACGATACACGCAAATATCAATACGTGATAAAGAGGGTTTAGCATATACATGTATATAATGAAAATGAGCCTTACACATTTCCGCCATTAAACAAGAGGGCCGTTGGCCATTGGGCGCTCACCTGAGATAAAGGCTTTTTTTCTTTCAACAGTCTAATTTCATGGTAAGGTTAGGATAATGAAACAAGTGGGCCACACTTACATATAAAGACTATGAACCTGGGGATCCAAAAGTCTAAATTACAAATTCCAAGGCTTTAGTGCTGATTTGAAATAAAGAAAAAACTTTTTCCTCCCTCTGGATCCATGGGTTATAATTTCAGAAATAAGAATTAAGTCTGTGAACTGATGCTTCATGCCTATACCCCCCTCCCCCGGCTCCGCCCCTGGGGACCTGAGGATCATGATTTTAGCTATTCTGTAAGAGATCAATATACTGATATTTCATGCAAAATATTAAGGCTCCATGCCTTCTGGGTCAGGAGGAGAAGATTTTTAAAGATTATTTTAAAATTTCACTTTTGTTGCCATGGCAAGCAGAGTTTTTAACGGATTTCAATCATTTTACCTATTTTTTAAGGGGGACCACCTAAGGAACATTTCTGCCAAATTTGGTTCAAATCGGCTCAGTGGTTTGGGAGGAGATGTCATTTAAAAATCGTTCTTTATTACTATATGAACCCCTACCCCCTTGGGCTCCGCCCCTGGAGACCCGAGGATATTGATATTAGCTATTCTGAAAGAGGTCAATGTACTGATTCTTCATGAAAAATATCAAGGCTCTATGCCTTCTGAGTCAGGAGGAGAAGATTTTTAAAGATTATTTTGAAATTTCACTTTTGTTGCCATGGCAACCAGAGCTTTTAACGTTTTTCAATTCATTTAGCTATTTTTAAAGGTGACCACCTAAGGAACATTTCTGCCAAAATTGGCTCAAATCGGCCCAGTGGTTTGGGAGGAGATATCATTTAAAAAATCGTTCTTTATTTCTATACAAACCCCAACCCCCTAGGGCCCTGCCCCTGGGAACCCGAGGATCATGATTTTAGCTATTCTGAAAGGGGTCAATTTACTGATGCCCCACGCAAAATATCAAGGCTCTATGCCTTCTGGGTCAGGAGGAGAAGATTTTTAAAGATTATTTTAAAATTTCATTTTTGTTGCGATGGCAACCAGAATTTTAAACGAATTTCAATTCTATTAGCTATTTTTTTAAAGGGGCCACCTAAGGAACATTTTTACCAAATTTGGTTCAAATTGGCCCTGTGGTTTGTGAGGAGATGTCATTTAAAAAATCGTTCTTTATTTCTATATAAACTCCATCCCCCTGGGGCTCCGCCCCTGAGGACCCGAGGATCATGATTTTAGCTTTTTTGAAAGAGGTCAATATACTGATGCTTCATGCAAAATTTCAAGGCTCTACGCCATCTGGGTCAGTAGGAGAAGATTTTTAGAGATTATTTTAAAATTTCACTTTTGTTGCTATGGCAAGCAGAGTTTTTAACGGATTTCAATTATTTTAGCTATTTTTGAAGGGGACCACCTAAGGAACATTTCTGCCAAATTTGGTTCAAATTGGCCCAGTGGTTTTGGAGGAGATGTCGTTTAAAGAAATTGTTGACGGACGCCGGACGACGCACGACGTACGGACGCCGGACGAAAGGGGATCACAATAGCTCACTTGAGCACTACGTGCTCAGGTGAGCTAAAAAGTCTAAAAGACCATTGTCTATGGTTGAGTAAAGAGGTTAAAGCTCTATGAAAATAACCAGATAAATGTTGTTGAGTTTTTGAATATCAACAAAATTGTATGTGTTAAATGATAGTAACACTTCCCCTAAATTTCCATAAATTTAATGTTTATCCAGTTTTTATTTGAGTTTTTTTTAAATACTAGTTACTATATGTTTATTCTCTAGACTTTCATCACAACGTTCGCAATCTTCTGATCTAAAAAAAATCGTTTATCATAATGCATTTTGTTACAAATGGGAGTTCATTGGAGGAAAAAAGTAAAGAAAAATTGTGACAAACAATTTCTGTTGTTTTTTTTATGTATTCTGTATGTCTTTACAGTTTAATCTCTAATAAAAAATGCTTATACAAATAAAAAAGCCATAATCCACACTATTTACTGACCGAAATTCACCATAATACATGCTGGACCACCCAATAAGTATGTTCTAATAATTTTAACACAAGGGTTTTATTTATATATGCTTCAACGATTTTGTTTATTTGTTTCGTTTTAGTCTTTTAATGTTGTTCTTTTGTTGTTGTTGTTGTTGTTGTTGTTGTTGTTGTTGTTGTTGTTGTTGAAATGACACTTATCAAGGGCCAAAGTTTTCGTTTAAGCATAAACGGTTGAAATGTCATGCATTTCTGCAAGTGCCTATTGCAAACTGCATTGAATTAATTTCATCTGATTGGCTAATTTGGTGAGAATGGCATACGTAATTGACAATTATTGAATTATCAGTTAAGAGAATAATCCCGCCCTGGCCCAAAATGGTTTGCATCTAAAAATGAGGCACAGAATCGTGTTCTCTCACACTAATAGTAATGCCGCTACTTAATCATAAGTTCTATCCAGCTAACCGACGGAGAGCTAGCCCTGTCAAGTGAAACCCAACTTGATGTTTGAATTTGGTTTGAAACAAGCAATTTCTTCATTTTCCACAATGTTTTCTACACATAATGTTGAATAAATCTAAAATTTCATGAATTTTGAATTATCCTCTGCAACTCCTTTGAACTAGGACCAGTCTAATATTTTGCAGTCTGGTAAAAGGTTAATTGATGGGGTTTTTTTTTCTTATACTCTAAAACATACATGCAAACTTTTGACAATATTGAGACCAGTTTATCCCGTGAAAACCAAGCAAGCCAGATAAACGTTTTTTTTTCTACAGTTCTCTTTGACGTTTCCTCTTTATAGAAATTACACTTTCGGGAAAGGCTTCGGGCAAAACTTCGGGTAACTTCGGGTAAAAAATATCGACCCAGGGAAAATGTTTGCATTTAAAAAAGAAATAATCATAATGAAAAATTGATAGCACAGCAAAGTAAATTAATGGCTAGTTTACACTGTACATCTCACCGAATTCTATACACTTACAGAATTTGAAGTAATAAAGAATTTTTCTCAACAAAGAGTTTAGTTCAGAAAAAATAGGTTATGATATCAACGGTTTAGAAAGAGTTTTTAGGCCAGAGCCGTTTATAGGATAAATCTCAAAATACGTGTTAATGTTAACCTGCGCTTGGTTTTCTCATTACTTTTAGCACTTTGATTTTAACGCAATTCTGTAGAGGATATTAGACCGGTACCGCCGTCGACTTTAACAAAGCAGGCTTTTGTAAAGTCGACAGTGGTACCAGTCTATAGAGGATATATGATTCAGCGTGTCAAGGGTTAAGATTGACCCCGAAAGCAATGTATATATGCATGTTTCGTCGCGCCAAATTGTTTCACATGTAAATCTAGATAATAATGTTTGTTAGACATGTTTCTGAAAACAGGTCGTGGTTTCTGCCAAACATTTAGCTGGAACCGAAACAAAAAATATGAAATTAAATTACCTGATCAGATCAATACTCTCACCAGAGGCGCATGATATCGACCCAATGTGACATCGGACATCTTTAGAAGTAGTAAACGCACTCCTCGTGTTCTTCTCTGGTGCCCAGATGATGATGTAAACCTTCGGGAAAAATAAGAGAACCAGCGCAACGGAAGCACTCAGTGACACCGATATTGACATTGTGATAACCTTCCGCTCGCTTCCGAAATAGATGGCAAGGAACCCGAGCCATATCACACACGTTGTGTACATTGAAAATCCAATAAATTTGGCTTCGTTGAAGTTTTCAGGTAAATTCCTAGTTTTCACTGCATATAACGTGCACATGATTATGAGAAATAAGTCAAATCCGAGTGGAACGATGATTCCAAGTGTTGTGGTATTACATATTAGTCGGACTCGCCTAGTTTCTGGATAGTCGTATTTAGAATCAGCTGGTTCGATAACCAACATGACTGTAATGACCGCACATTCAACACCAATCAACAGACAAGTTATAATCACTTGTGCGGACGCACTCATGAATTTTGGTTTCTTTGTAATTATTTTCTTAGTTCCTTCAAGAATCCTGGCAATCCTGTTGGTCTTCGTGACCAAAGCACCATATATAAGACTAAATGATAATCCGGGTAGTATCCGAGTGAAGTAACACGGCACAAGTGACGGTTTGGCCACCAGCACAAAGTTGCTGCAGAACGCCATTAAAACTCCTAGCAGTATAATGTAACTGAGTTCTCGGGTTGATGCTTTGACAACCGGGGTGTTGTTATGACGTATAAACACAATCCCGACCCACAAGGTGACAGATATCCCAACACACGCTGTAATTATAGCCACCATCGCTTCCGTGTCAAACCACGTGATGTATTCTATTGGTATCATATCACAATCTGGAATACACATAGGGATAATTATGTTTTACTCTTTAAATGCACAGAGGAAAGGCGAAAAGTAAATCCGATTAAAAAAAAATACAAAAAAAAAACCGTTATATCATTTTTAAAATATCTTGGCGCTGGAACGACTTTTATTACCTTACTTGACCAATCGCATTTCAATCAAAGAACCAAGCGACCTATCAAATCATTCATTTAGACTGAAAGTGAATTTTGAACTCCGGCATTGGCCTGCTTTGATGTGAATTATTTTATTGGTTTGGTGGTTTAAGCGTCGTAACTACAATTTATTCAAGCTGTAGTTATAACGTTTAAGTCGCCAACCAACCACAACCACTTTTTTGTTGCATGTGACTGGCCATAAATTTTCCAAAAAAAAACCCACAAAAACCCGCTGTTTATGACCGATGTGGAACTTCCTGTCAGAGTCAGTGAGCGTTGCCAACGGAGTCATCGGGGGGGAGGGGGGGGGGGGGCTGAACCGGTGATCCGTCCATTAATTTTTGCTTTAGGAAGCAAAGACGAAAAATTAAATATGAGTATGCAGATAGGAAAAAACTAAGTTATTTCATTTTCAGAACGTCTTTGCACTGGAATGATTTTTCAAACCACTATCAGGCAACACAATCTAAGATGATGTAAATTGAAATAAGATGCGAACGATAATCTTTACTTGATGGAATTTTACCCTTTCCTGTTTTGCAAAATTGTAGACCCATCCAAATTGAAAGGTTTTGCAGATGAAAATTTAAAGTTGACTTTATTTGAAAAATAAACATTTAATAGGGGAGAAAATATTGTGGAAAAGAAGAAATTGCTTGTAAAAAGCAATGTCTTCTTTTTCCACAATATTTTCTCAATTATAAAATCACTAGGACGTAAAATCAAGGGTTTAACCAGGAAAGGGTTAGAAGAGATTTGTCTTTTGTGGTGGAAAACGTTGTTGATAATGAAAATATTGCTTGTAATAAGACATTTCTTCATTTTCCATATTGTTGTCTAAAGCTTTACTTTTGTGGGGCGTCAAAAATCTGGGTTGTTCTGGGAATGGGTTAATTACCTGGACTGTTGGATGTAATACCTGGTTGTTACACCCCTATGATTTTATAATTTAGAAAACATTGTATTAAAAGAAGAAATTGCTTGTAACAAGCAATTTCTTCTTTTTCTACAAAGTTTTCTACCCTACTGAATGGTTACTTTTCTGATAAAACACACTTTAAATTTTCGTCTGCAAAACCTTCGAATTTGTACAGCTTTAAAATTTTGCAAAACAGGTAAGGGTTAAAGCAAAACGTAAGTAGGGATACACCAATTACCTGTAAGATTTTCGTTCGGCCAATATCCCAGATCACACGGCTGACACGTCTCGTTCTTCTCTTTGATAAACTCGTTCTCTTTACAGGGCGTACAGACCCAACAACACGCGATATTACCATGAACCTTCTGAAAGGGGTGGTTGAAAAGAGAGTTTGAAATAAATACAGTCAATCTTGCTTAAGCGACCACCTCTATTTACCGACCACTTTGATTAAGCGACGATAATCAGAATAGCCATTCAAAAAAGTGCAAGTTTTTTAAAAGCTGTTAAGAGTTTGCTAAAATTATCATAAACTAAATCCTATGTTATTTGAATCCATTAGAATCGTCTCAATTAGACGATTGTAATGGATTCAAATAACATAGGATTGAGTGAGAATTCTGAATTAACCTACGTATGCACGCAAATCGATCTATAATAATTGTGATACAAAAACGTATTAAGCGACCACTCTCTTCAGCGACCACTTTTTGGTCGTCCCTTGAGTAATTGCTTAACACAAGTTTTAATTTAAGCCTTCTATCAAACATCGATATGCATTCTACTCTCTGCAAATCAAGTAAAACCCTATCCAAATTAATAGACTCTTCCAAACTGACCTGTCCATAATTTACACTTAGTCTAAATCAAACAAACAATAAAATAAGTAGAAGGCCTGTGACCCTGACGCTGACTAAAGATAAGGCTCGTTGTCTTAAAGACCTTTTACAATATGGGTCTTTAGAAGACCTCCTTTAAAATCTAGCTTTCAACAGATTTCAAATCTTTAAGTAATTATTAAAAGGGCGCAACCTACGGGACATTTTTGCCAAACTTGGTTGAAATAAGCCACATAGTTTTAAAGGGTTGACTTCTTTTTTCTATATAGGCCCACCACCCTTGGGTTCTGGTATTTTAGCAATTTTGAAATAGGTCAATGTACTGATGCTTAATGTAAAAAAACATGATTCTTCAGCTTCTGGGTCGAGAGGAAATGATTTTTAAAAAGTTTTGTCTTAATTTTACTCTTGTTGTCATGACAACCACAGCTTTCAATGGATTTCAATTTTTTAGTCAAGTTGGTCCAGTGGTTTCGGAGGAAATGCCGTTCTTAGAATCCTTCTTTATTTCTTTCTAAGCCAACCCCCATGGGCTTCGCCCCTGGCAACTTTGGGCTTCATGCATGCAAAATATCAAGTGCTCTACGCCTTCTAGGTCAGAAGATAATTTTTAAAGATTTTTTTTTAATTTTCAGTTTTGCTGCCATGGCAACTAGAGTTTTGAACAGATTTCAATTTTTTATCAATTTTAAAAGGGCACCACCTAAGGAACATTTCTGCCAAATTTGGTTAAATTGACCAAGTGGTTTGGGAAGAGATGTCGTTTTAAAAATCCTTCTTTATTTCTATATAAGCCCAACTCCCTGGGGCTCCCCCCTAAAGGCCCGAGGGTGATGATTTTGGCAATTCTGAAAGAGGACACCTCATTAGGAACATTTCTGTCAAATTTGGTTGAAATTGGCCCAGCGCTTTGTAAGGAGAAGTTATTTTAAAATTGTTGACACACGACGGACGCCGGATAGAGGGTAATCAAAATACCTCACCATGAGCACTTCGTGATCAAATGAGCTAAAATCAATATGCTTTTAAAGGCGAATAAAACTATTAAAGCATGGTTAAAGGAAGTAAAAAGAGAATTAAGAGTCTACCAGAATTTCAATTAAAAGTTTTAAATAATAAAATCGAGAACGAAAGTGTTCAAAAAAGTTTGGTTTATATATTGACAATTTACTATGTTGGAGGACTGATGTTAACAGCGTTTGCTCAAAGGTATCTTCAAAAGTATAGTTATTGAAAAGCACTTAACCCATTACCACACAACAAAGTTTGAGACTGACAGATTGAAAGGAGTTGCAGACGACATTTTAAAGTTTATGAAATTTTAGATTTTTTCAACTTATGAAGAAATATCTTGAAACAAGCAATTTCTTTTTTTACACAATGTTTTTTTCTGTTGTTTTTCTTGAGAGGCGTCCAGAAGTGTAACCTTGTTGGAATGGGTTAAGCGCGTGTAACGCTCAACATACCTGAATGTACTGATGATTGATTAAATGGGGTTCAACGCCACTTTAAACAGTATTTCAGTCATATCTTGGCGGCTGGAGCACCTAACAATGGATTCCTGGTATTTCTTATACAAGTACTACCACTACATCCTTTGCTAGCTCCAGAATAGTTTGCTGGCTTTCAGCCAGTGGAAATAAAAATCTGTTTTTTATAATTCATATATTGCCCCTTGTTTTGACTATGGCTTTATTTCATGGAGACATTGCAAAAATGATTTTGTTAACAGAAAGACCAAATTACAAAAATAAAGCTGACTTCGTAATTTTGAAAAAATAGCTATAATTAATAAATTAACAAACAACCTGTTCTTAGTCAAATTTCACATCATTAAAATGTCTTCACAAGAAAGGTCACCGAAAATATTTTACAATCCTCATGATAAATGAATTTCTTCTTGGACTAGCGCCGCTTTTATATGCCTGAATTTACAGATTTTAGATGTTGAACAATGTTATTACAAGCGATATGAAACCTGGAACACGGTCCGAGATTAGGAATTTTTCGTACTCAGTTGAGAATTTACTCAAACTTCGATTTGGTTTCTACTTATCTCCCGTGGTAATTGCATGAAAATAAATGAGAATATTTGTAGGTTGTTACTTATTACTCTTAATATACAATTTAACTTAACATAAGATATTTTTCAAACTTTATAACCTCGGGCCCTGAGTTAAGGAAGAGCGCCATTTCCTATATTGGGACACTGGAATGCGATCCCCATAGATATAAGATCTATCAATAATATTGGTTATTTCAAACGAAAATAAAAAGTTTTTCCTTACGTCAGTTGACTTCTAATTAAATGCCTACTCTCTCTAACTATATTTAATATAAAATGATTATTGTCTATGTATGTCTTTGAAAGAAAGAAAGAAAGAGAGACAGAGAGAGAAACAAAACACACAAAGAGAGAGACAGAGGGAGAGAGAATGTGCATGTGTATGTGCATGTGTGCGTGCGTATGAGTGAAGTTTAAATAAATTTTGTTTTTAGGAACAATCTGAATATAAGTATTTTCATGTGCTTTTACTGTATAAAGTTATCTAAATGAAAAACCTTCGTGAGATAAAGATATCGTTAACATTAATTGTATACACACCACTTATCAAAATAGAGAACTGTACCTACATAAGTACATCAACCACTGTTTATTTTTGTTAGTTATATTAAACCAATTCGCACAGTATAACGCTTTTGACGCCTTCAAGAAAAAGCAATTTGGGATATATTGTGTAAAATGAAGGAATTGTTTGTTTCAATAATTTTTTCTACCCGGAAAGGTGAAAAAATCTAAAATTTCATCATTTCAATTTTGATTTTCTCCTGCAACTCCTTTCAATTTGAACCAGTATAAAATTTTGTCGTTTGGTAATGGGTTAAGTTGTAATACACGCGTAGTTTAAATGACAACAAAAAAGAAGCAATATACTATCTCTTCCTCAAATACAAGGCAAACATCAATAGAAGCGAATAGAATCATAGGAATAATCCTCATACTATTTGTATTTTTTAGGAATCCATGGGTAAGTTAGTTTTAGAACTACGAAAATGTTCTCCAAGCATAATCAATATGTGAAAAATCTTAGGTAATTTTGCAAAGCAATAGTATAAACAACACGTTAAAATAATTAACTGCTTTCGTTATACACGTAATAGTGAATGTATATATTAAAGCTCAACCACATATTTTTCGACAGAAGTTGGAATGATTGAGTTCGGAAAGCAAGGTGGCATAAGAAATAATTATTTCAAGTTAGGTTTGATTGAAGCAGTTAACTGTCATAATGAAAACTAGCTTCTTTTAATCCATTCCCAATACAATCCCCTCTTTTACGCCCACCAAGAAAATGTTTTGGAAACAGTATGGAAAATGAAGAGATTGCTTGTATCAAGCAATTTCTTCAGTATCCACTCTAGGTTTTTTTTTATCAAAAAGTCGAGAAAAAAATCATTATCTTGAAATTGTCGTCTGCAGCTTTATCCAAATTGGACCAGTCTAAAATTATAATGTTGGAATGGATTAAACCTACTTGATCTGTTTACTTACTTTTACATGGCCTTTCTCACACTCGTCGCTGCACGTCGACATGGGCACGTGACCCTGGTTGTGCAGGGGCCAATAAATACGGTCGTCCTCCATGGTAAGGTCACCTGTTTCCCATCTCCCTATTTGGTCATACACATAATTTACGCTACCATTCTGATAGACCACCTTCTTGTAATTCATAACGTAATACCTGCAAAATATTTGGCAACTCAGATGAAAAGAGACCTATCGGGTAATTCGTAAAACATTTTTTTTTTAAAAAGTATCCAGTATAACGCCGTTGGACGAGCAAAATGTCGTAAACATAGCTTGAATTAAGCTGTATTTACGACACTTTGCTCCCCCATTTACAATTAATCCACCGGTGCTGGTATTTAAAATTAATTTCTTTGTTTGTTTGAATGGAGTTACAAGCCACTTTTAACAGCATTTTAGTCATAGCGCGGAGGCTGGAACACCTTTCCATATATTCCCGCTATTTTTTAAACCAGCACTACCACGACATCTTTTCCATGCTTCTAGGTGCTTATCCCTTTTAGGTTTTACAATTATCCGTCCATGGGTGATAAACAAATCGAAAATAAACTTATGAACGTTCTAATTCTGAGCGAAAAGAAACGACCCTGGTCAGAAAACGCACGTCTGTTAGCATTTTGCCTTGAATTGACCAATCGCTGTCCCCTCCCACTAAGTTCATTCGCCACGTCCAATGTCTCTTACAGGAAATTGCGCTTCGATTTTTAAAAGTATCATTTTGCTAAATTTATGGCCAGTAGTATGTAACAAAAAAGTAAGATGGTTGGTTGGTGACCTAAATGCCGTAACTACAGCTACAATTAGCTGTAGTTACGACGTTTAAGTCGCCAAACCAACAATTAAAGGTAAACAATGTGGTGGCCAATGTTGGAGCTGATAAACTCAGGTCCGGGCTGAATAAATTATTTGATTGGTCGGTTTATTCCTTGAATGACAGACGCGATTGGTCAACTGTTTCGCCTGCGTGTTAGAGTTGTGTGAAAATGTGGCCGATATTATGTAATGACAGTTTATTTGCATTAAAAGAAAAGTTGAATGACAATTTGTAGCTAAGAAAAAGTATTGACAATCACCAACTGGTGCAAAACGCTCAGGTCTGACCTTGGTCGACACTTGTCTAAATTGTTATTAAGTTACCGATTCCGGTGACTGGACATACATATAACTTTAGAAATGATTTTAAGTTCGTATTCTCTCTTATATGCGTGTTTTATATTAAGTTCATTTTTTACCTTCTTTAATTGACTGATCGCGTACGTAAATCAAAGAAACAATAGACCAATTAAAACATTCACTTACACCGGACGAGAATTTTGAACTGCAACACTGGCCGACATTTATGTAAAGCAAAATAACGCCGGTTAATATATAAGTGAAGCTTCCTGTCGGAGCTCAGTGGGCGTGGTCAGCGGTCAATCACTTACAGAGATATATCTATTTATTTCTTACCTTGGAGGTGGGTCCCCGAACTCGTCAAAATAGATATCTTCAGTCTCATATGTGAAAGAGACATTCATAATATATTCCAGGAAAAGTTTTCCGTCAATGGGGATCATTTTATCGCAGATTCCCGGCAAGCCGTCACACAGGTGTAGGTGCATGTTGTGAAGAGCATAGGCTAACGTATAGATAGCCTGTACCACAAACCCGAGTTTGGCGTCTTGAACAAGGTCATGGATTCTCTCTGAGCCTGGAAAGATAGTCAGTCTTCCATTACACAATAATGCAATTTAAGGTTAAGCTGTCTAGATAAGTTAATTCTTATTGGCCGAAAAAATGAAAAAATAGCAATAAAAACAACAAACAGAATTTCTTGTAGTTATTTGATTTTTATGTTACATTACAAGAAATGTTCGAGAATTTATATAGTGTAATATGGATTTTCGTTTCATTCCTCATCAAAACAATAACATTGTCTTCATCTCTGAACAATAACAAGAAATATGCGAGTCAGAATTCAATGTGTATACTCCCGAATGCACTACCGCATACTACGGTGAAAATGAAATTCTCCCTCAATGGAACATATTCCATCTAGCACGATGTAGGACACCTAGCTGCACCTCCAAATCAAGCATTTAAGTGATACCACTGTACCAGACAATGTCCACAACTATAATATTGGCTAAAAGTAAACTAAGTAAGAAAACGGGAAATAAATAACATGCAGCGCAATGAAGGGCCCTATGATGACCCTCCACACCAAGTTTCAAATGAATACTATGACTAGTTTCTGAGAGAATATACCACTTAACCATCAATGTCCGAGCATAAACCAAGTTATAAAACAGGAAGTAATTGACTTGAGGACCTAAATTCGGTAAGCGCCATGTAGGATTCCTAGATAATTCACCACACCAGGTTTCAAATCAATGCTATGGATAGTTGCAGAGAAAACTGCGACGAAAAAGATACCGCTTTACTATCAATATCCGAATAAGAATGAAGTCGTAAAATCGGAAGTAGTTAGCTTGCAGACATAAATTTTGTGAAAGCTTTGTAGGACCCCTAGATGAAACACCACATCAAGTTTTAAGTCATTGCTATAAACCCCTAGATGAAACACCACATCAAGTTTTAAGTCATTGCTATAAACCCCTAGATGAAACACCACATCAAGTTTTAAGTCAATGCTATAAACCCCTAGATGAAACTCCACATCAAGTTTTAAGTCAATGCTATAAACCCCTAGATGAAACTCCACATCAAGTTTTAAGTCAGTGCTATGAATAGATGCTGAGAGAAATGCGACGAAAATATACCACTATACCATCAATGTCAGAATAACAAAGTTATAAAACACGAAGTATATAACGTGCGGACCAAAATTCGGTAAGCACTATGGAGGGCCCCTAAATGAACCTCCACACCAAGTTACAAGTCAATGCTATGAATAAATGCTGAGAAAAGTGCGACGAAAAGTATACCACTATACTAGTCGATGACCTAGTATAAACGTAGTTGTAAAACAGGAAGCACATGAGTAACGGTCCTAAATTCGGTAAGCGCCATGTAGGACCCCTAGATGAACATCCACACCAAGTTTCAAGTTGATGATATGACTGAGAAAGGTGCGACGAAATATTGGGTACAGCGGGGGGGCGCACAGACGGGCGGATGGACGGACTCAATGACGAAGGGCGGACAGGGTTTCTTCGAAGCGGTGGTATAGTGATATGTAAGGTTAAAAATCGTTCAGACGACCACTTGTGAAACGTATTACCAGATGTCAAAAATGTAGACAGGTCCGCACGACAAAAGTTGCAGACGACAATAACAAGTTGGCATAACTCTACATATATCGTTTTTTTCTGCGTAGAAATCAATGAGGAAAATGAAGATATTGCTGGCAACAAACAATGTCTTTATTTTCCACATCGCATTGTTTAACTCTTTCCTTAATGATTGCAGAAAAGTAGGATGGGGTTGGATCGGGTTATAGAGATTAGTGCCAAGTTTTCAATATGGTCATTTGGTCTCTAAACCACTGAAGCTTTTAAACTTGGAGTTATGGTGTTTTTGCAGATCAACGACAGCATTCTAAGTTAAAGGCTAGAGACAGGAAACCAAAAACCTTTTGATGAAACATAATGTTTAGCTAAAACGAACAAAATCATCTCGTCCCCGAACAATATAATTATTGGGAATACAAGTTTCATCCAAAGACATTTAATGTCACCAAACAAAGGAATGTTCTATATATATGGAAGTACCGTTAAATAAACGAAATCGTAATTAAAATGTCTGACACTCTGATTGTTGTCTACCGAGCCTTTCAACCCTTTCTAATATACTTTTTAACTGGACTATTCGAAGAAAGGGGGCTATTCCAGTCATCCGGGTGTCGGCGTTGGCGCCGGCGCAGTGCTTTGGTTAAAAGTTTTACTTACAACTCTCATATCTCTTTTAGCTCACCTGAGCACAACATGCTCAAGGTGAGCTATTGTGATCGGAAATTGTCCGGCGTCCGTCTGTCCGTCCGTAAACAATTATTATAAAATCGTCTTCTCCTAAACTATAAGGCCTAGAGCTTTGGTATTTGGTACATATAATCACCTATTGACCCTCTACCAAAGTACTTCAAAGAATTACTGTACTCTTAAAATTAACCGTTTTCTTTGCGATCCCTGATTTTACAAAGGAAATCTTTAAAAAAAATTCTGCTCCTAAACCATAAGGCCAAGAGCTTTTATATTTGGTATGTATCATCAGCTATTGAACCTCTACCAAAATACTTCAAAAAATTACTGTATTATGAAAATTAACCCTTTTCTGTGCGATCCCTAATTTTGATAGGAATAAAGAATGATATCTTTGGAAACCTTCTTCTCCTAGGCCTAGAGCTTTTATATTTGGTATATATTGATGTCTATACTTCAAAGCATTGTCTTATTCAGGAAATTAGGGTTATATGGTGGGATCATCAGTATACCTAGGATTAAAAGAGAAAATCCTTAAACATCTTCCTCAAAATAATTAGACAGAGGGCTTTGCTATTTTGTATATATCATATATATTTTGTATATATCCATGAACCATCATACTCAGGGGAGCGATTTAGGACCATCATTGTCCTCTTGTCAATTTTTTTTCAAGCTTCTATTAGGACATTTAGATCGCCAACCGACCATTTTGAAACTGACCATATATTTTGCAAAATAACACCATTTAATATGCAAATCGAACTTCTGGCGGAGTTAGGTGGGCGGGGACAGCGATCCGTCGTTTATAATCAATGAGAAATAGAATAGAATAATTAGACAGAGGGCTTTGCTATTTTATATATATCATAAATCCATGAACCATCATACTCAGAGGAGCGATTTAGGACCATCATGGTCTTCTTCTTTTACAGATGCTATTGCTCTGAAACTTTGCAAATGCCTTGATATCCATCGTGTCATCCTCTAATTAAAGAGTTGTTACTGTGACATTCATGTAAGTGGAATTATCATTCCTTTTTGGACTAAGACATTGGTTAAAGTTTTACTTCAAATCTCAAATCCCTGTTTATTCTAACGTTATTGCTCTGAAACTTTGCATATGTTCTAGTGATTAACATATCTTCTAGGCAAAGATTCATTACTCGGACATTCATTTTAGAGGAACTTTGGCCCTTTTTCGACTAAGAAATTCCTGTTACAGTTTTATGTGTATCTGTCTAATTTCTTTTATATCTGTTATCTCTATACCTACTACTACTATTACTATGAAACTTAGCGAATGCTCTTGTATTCACCATATCATCCAATAGAACTGATTGGTTTCTCTGACATCCATCTTAATTGAATTTTGACCCTTTTCGATTTAGAGAGTTTTGCGTGAATTTCTTTGAAACAATATACATGTCTCTGTGATCATAATATAAACCCCTTGGCAAATAGTCATTTCTCTGATGTACATTTTAAATAGTTTTTACCCTTTTCGACTCAGACTTTTATGTGCAAGATTTTTCATCTCTATTACTTTTTAGGCTTATAGTTTAAAACTTTTAAGATATTTGTTCAGAGTCATTGTTTAAATATTACTTATTATTCTGACATTCATTTTGTTGAATTATGTCTACATGGAATTCCTGTTACTATCCGGCACTCAGAATAGTCGGGCGCAACTGTCAACTGACAGCTTTTGTTTAATCAGTGGTGTAGAGGGAACAAGCAATCGGCATTTTAGAAAAGGATTTATTAAAATTTCGAAGAACTAATGGCAGAAAATAATATACCTCATTCATTATTCATAGGCCAGTATTTAATGTGCTCCTAGCGTGAAACGTTAACATATAGAATTTTAGAATGCGCCTTTGAATAGACCTATATATTACAAGAAGGCATATTAAAATTATTCAAACAGGATGCAGAATGAATTGTAAGAAAAACATCCCTCCGTCCGTCAGTTAAACCCTTCGCTTTCCAATGCATTCATGTTTCAATATATTAGTCCATATGTCAATCGATCCTTCTGCCCGCCTATCCTTAATATTTCCATCAAACTCACGAACCAAGGTTTCGGATCAGCCAATTAGAAATCCACCCGTGTCCTCGTTAATCGACCTTTCCATCCATTCATTGTTCATCTATCCATGTATACACCAATTAACGTTGCATTCATTCAGCGTTCCACACAAAAACTAAAAAACAAAAATATATCTATCCATCGATCAAGCCTAGATCCATCTTTCCTTCCACTTAACATCCAACAAAAATAAGTCCAACTTTCTTTCAACTATCTATCCATCCATCCATCCATCGATACAACCATACATTCATCAACCCAACCATCCTTTCTTCCATCCACCCGTTCATCTGTTCATCCACCCATCCATCCACATGTACACAATATTCATCCATCTGTCCGTCCGTCCTTTCTTACATCCATCCATCCATCAATCCAACCACCCACTCACCCACTCTTTTTTTCATCTTATCATCCACCCGTCCATCCGTCCGTCCGTCTGTTGATCCATCCATCCATCAATTTATTGATCCATCCATTCATCCTTCCTCCCTTCCTTCTTTCCCCTTTTCCTTCCTTCCAGTATGCACATTTATCTATCTACGTGAATGATCGTGTTAATCGTAAAATATTTGTTATTTTGAACTATCAAATAACTGTTTAACTACTATACTTGACGGTGACATTTTAGGCTGGTCCAAATTTAAAAAAAAAAAGCTAAAAACTACAATTTTTAGTTGATGAAATTTTCAAATTTTGGTCGTTTGGATTAGACAACAGTGTGGATAGTAATAATCGATTTCTTCATTTTCCACAAAGTTTTCCTTTTTTTCCTTTTTGGCGTCGAATAGCGGGATTATGTAGGAATCCTTCAAAATTAATTATCTAACTATTATTCTGGCGTATAGTCAAAGATGAACATATTATTAGCCTTTAGGAGTGCCATTTTTCGTTTACAGTAACATATAAAGTGCTAAAAAAATCGTCCGGGTTATTTGTTACCAGGACAAGGTTTACGTGCAAAATCGCTTATAATTCTTTCCATTTTTTTAAAGTATTAGACTGGTGCAAATTGAAGGTGATTGTAGACGACAATGATATTTGGATGCAATTAGAAATGAAACCATCCTTTTTGGTAGAAAATATTGTCGGAAAAGGAGAAATTGCTTGTTACAAGCAATTTCTCCTTTGCCCACAATATATTCTCAAGTGTAGAATCACAGCGACGTAAAATTCCTATTTCGTACATGAAAGGGTTAAATAGGAGACTCCATAATGTATGGGAGGCCACTGTTTCTTCTCTGTCAGTTCATAGTAAAGTTGAATCTGCCCGACAAAACCTCTGGAGGACCAACTTGATGTTATATCATGTAGGATTGTCATGAAAAGAAAACGAATCCATCAAACTGTTCAATATGTTCCCATATATGTGTCCGTTTTACAATTGGTCTTGTCAAAGACGATAAGTTTATTGTATGTAAGTCATGTGGGTCTGTTACTTCTCTAGAACTTTTCTAGAAACAGTGTTATTATTGTGATTGTTTATTTAAGGATATACATGAAAGAGATATTTCATAAAAGGACCAAGAAAGCACTTTTTTAACTTCTTCGTGAATTCTTCTCGATATATAAATAATAATTGTGTTTGTTTTGTAAAAGAAAAACAAATCGAGTTTCACTCATCCATCCATGCTTCCGTACTCATATACAAACATAAACACATACATGCATTAATACATACACATGAATACACACATACATACATACATACATACATACATACATACATACATACATACATACATACATACATACATACATACATACATACATACATACATACATACATACATACACTCACACATTCATATTCACACGCACATATACATGTATTCATAAATACATTGATCAATACATACACACACTTATACATACATACATTCAAACATGCATGCTTACATGCATACATTCAAATAACACCCATACACACTTTTATGCATACGTACATACATAAATACATCATACATACATTCATACATGCATACATACATGCATACATATATACACATATACATACATGTATACACATACACCATACATGTGCATATATACATATACATCATATACATATATACATTATACATACATTCATACGTACGTACATTCATAACGCACTCATACATATAGTCATCTATCCAACCCTACCATATCCACCCTACATCCATCAACCAGTCAAACAAAAATCAATAATTTCAACAATCCATCCAATTTTGAAAATAAGCTGACAGATCTGCTTGTGTCAATAGAAGACGCGAAGAGGTCTTGGCATTCGAACATTGTTTTTATGGTCCAAATTCAAAGTAGCTGCAGACGACAATTCTTAGTTGGTGTAAATTTAAAAATAACATTATTATAGGGTAGAAGTCCTTGAGGGTAATGAAAAAGTTATTTGTAACAAGTTTATTGCATGCTTTCCACAATGTTTAAAAAGCTATTTCACGAGGTGCATAAAAAGCGGGATTATGTTAGAAGGGGTTTTAAAAAACGTTAGCCAGTGTCCATATATTGAGTATAAATCTTGATCAGACTCCATAGATGATATGGTCCAGTACTTGGTACTAACGAGTATTTGCAAACCCTTTCGTTAAATATTCGGAAGAGATAGGCCCCCACCCCCTTCCCCCTTGAAAGTCCTAGAATATCTAAACTTGAATGAAAGAGATTATTTAAGAGATTGTTACTAAAACTAGAAACAATCTTTGCATATGCGTGTCTCGCTTATCAAAATGTAGAACAATAAAAGATTTCTTATCTTATGATTACTATGGTAGAAATGGAAGCCAACGCAAATTTGATTTAAGACCGAATGAAAAAGGGAATTAGCTCGCTTTTATTCATCATGTTCAAAATAAAGCCGTTTTTCAGGATCATGTTAATATATAAACATGTGATTTTTCTGGCGAAAGGGAATTTAAAACTGATCTCGCATAACGGGTTCTTGCACGTGGTCTAGAGAAAGAGTGAAAAAGTTAAAACGTTCGACAAAGCTTATATTGAATTACTAAGTTAATACTGTTTACGGGATATAAGTACTTTTCAAAGACAGTTATCAAAGGTTTATGAAGGAATATTCCGGGTACAACATGACAAGGGTTAATGGGTCTTGACTGTTCTTTTCTTTACATTCGTTAATATAAATAGAAATTTCTATTCTTTATTGAGAAAAGGCTAATCGGAGGAGCTAATTATAGAGCTGAATGACGTCATGGCCCATCGATTACAGTGATAAGTCTAGCGCCTTTTTCTCAAACTACGTGGGATTTCCTATTTACAGAAATTAATCCTTTACAACTGCTATCAACTTATTGGTAAATATCTTGGGAATTCAATTGCCCTTTGAACATCGTTTCCTTCGTTTCTATTTCTCATTGATTATAACTGACGGATCACTGTCCCCGCCCACTGAACTTCGACAGAAAGTTCGACTTGCATATTAAACGGTGTTATTTTGCAAAATATATGGTCAGTTACATGTAACAAAAATAGAATGGTCGGTTGGCGATCAAAATGTCCTAACAGAACATTGAAAATGATTAATATAAACTGCATGATGTTGGAATTCAATGTACTTTTCCGGCCCAAATGTATGATTTGATTGGTGTATCAATTTTTTGATAAAAAGTCGCGATCCCTCTATTTCATATTTAATGCATGGATCAGATTTTTATCTGTAGTTTTGAGTCGCGGATAACATAATATCAGCCAGCATACGGTTGAAAGTAACTAACAACAGCACTCATGCTTTATAATCCATTTTCTGATATTACCTTTCTTACTTCTTACAAACTTTTCAGCAAAACCAAGAGTTTAAAAACCTTCCAACTTAAACTTTTCATATCTAATTCATACATATCAGTAAATCTGGGAGCCGGTCTTAAAAAAATGCAACACTGAGGTTTTTACTCGAGGACTTTGAAAAGGCAAAGTTAAGAAAGACGGATAAATCTTTTGAAAAACATTAAAATGTCAGGCAGTTTTTTAGAATTCGTTATTTTATTTACTCGAGCCAGCTTTAACGAACAAGATTTAAAAAAAATGCACACATACGCATTCAATCTACACGGGTTTGCAAATAAGTTATCCCAATTTGTATAATGATGTGTTTCTCCATTATGAATTCTGAGTTTGATCGCAAACGATTGATTCTTTCAAGAAACTGCGATTAAATAATGTATCAAAACCTGACCAATTTTTATTTCCCAAATGATATCGGTTGGCACATATTAACCAGACAGGAATGAGTCATAGCATGTTCTATGATACAAATCGATAGGTCAGCGTGAAACAGTTGTTCCTGCTTATATGCTTATAAGAAGTTACAGCAGTTTCGCATTGATCCATCGAAATACATTATCACTCTTTTTTAGCGCACCATTGGCACAACGAGATCACTTTTGTGATCCTCGAATGTTTGTCGTGAGTCGATGTCAATAAATCTATAAGTGTAAACACTCTATGGTCGAATTTGTTTTTACAGTCTTGAAACTTGGTTAGAATGATTCTTAGGTAATGAGAATAAACCCAACTCAAAATGGAGAGGTTCCACTTGGAACACAGGAAATGCTTAATGAGAGTTTACTTGTTAACACTATAGGGGCCACCGATTTTCTACAGTCCCGATGAAACTTGGTTAATATAATTGTTAAGTCATGAGGATAAACCCTTATGGAAATTCGGGGGTTTCATTCAAAAACACAAGCAAAGATGCCTTAATGTCATTTCATATTTTTCCCAAATTTTGGCCAATTTGTGTTGAAACTTGGTCAAAATAATCTTTAGGTGATTACGGTTAACCCTATTGTAAATGGGAATGTTTTCTTTGAAACACTGGAAAGGGGTTTTAATGACACTTTCTTTGTTAACACTCTATTGACCACAATTTTGATCCCGTTTTAATGAAACTTGGTTAGAAGGATTAAGTCATATGGATGGATCATGTTTATAATTGGATAGATTCATTGAAAAGTAAGGGAAAGGAGATTTATTAACATTTTTGTTTACACTCAAGGGGCTCTTACCCAACGTCATAGAAATAAACCCTACTGAAAAATGGGAATGTTCCTTAAAAAACGGAAAAGAGCCGCCTTAATAACAATTTTTTGTCTACATTTTCGGCTCAAACTTGAATAACATAATCTGATTCTTTTTCAGGTCATAGGAACGAGCTCAAATGAAGGTTTTTGACTGTTTTGTTTGAAAATAAGGAAAAGGGACCAAACGAGCCTATTGTACACTGGACCGTTACGTTTGATATTTTGACCGAGAGAAAGGTAACGCCTAGAGTGTCAAAAATGTTTCATACGTGTTGACCTAGTTTTTAATCAAATTAATCCATTATTCAATTATATCAAGATTTTATCAAGACAAACTTTTAGATCAATTATCAGTTGACTGCAAAAAAAACTGTGGCGTTTAGAGTGTCCGAAAATGTCTTGTGTTTTTTTCTTGGAATTGAGCTAGTGACCTAATTCTTTACCCATCATGACCCAATGTGATACTTATCTAAGATTTAGTCTACACATACTTTCTGACCATTTATCAGATTGAATGAATAGAAACCACGTCCTCTAAAGTTTGTGCACGGTTTTGCCGAGAATTGACAGAGAGACCTAGTTGTTTTTTTTTTAAATTAACTACTTTTAAAAATTGTCCAAGGTAGCACCATGACAAAAATTCCGACCAAATTCCATATTCATTGAGCAGCATGAACAAAAAAGGTTTACTTTAAAGGATGTCTACACGTTTTGTCTTAGAACTGACCCAGTGGCCCTACTTTTGGCATGAGGTGACCCAATTATGAAACATTTTCAAAGATTTTTTAAAGACAAATTATTAGGTTGATTGTGCAAACACTGGCCTACAAGTGTCTACAAGGGTTAATAAGAATCCCCTTAGTGACCTATTTTTTAAGTGTTCATATTCTTTAATGTTGATGGTTATCTTAATAATTTGCGAACAGATTAGTCAGGACTCGGACCATAAAGTGAGATTTCCTGGCCAGGATCTACCTCTATGATAGAAAATAAAAGTTTGTGTTAAAAAGACATGCGATCAGATCGTGTAAAAATATTATTACGTGTTACATTTTCACACATTCTGGTTCCAAATAGTTTCTTACCTGTGCACTTTTCATTATAGTTCTCCCCGTCCTCTTCCGCTGTCATACCCGGAAGTCGACATTTGAATTTCCATTCCCAGAATTCACCGAACCAAGGATTTCGGGTATTCTCTTCCGGTCTAAGAGACCGGAAATACGTGTCAAAAGATTGAATGTGGTTTGACATGAGCTTCATGGTAATGGCGCCTGTCGCAGTGTCCTCGATACTGTGTACGACATCTGGCCTGTCAGCCCAACCGTCACTGAGGGAATGTAAAAATAAACGTCATACTTTACGAACTATAGTCGCCTATAAAGAAAGCTAACCTTTTTTTCACTCCAGTGAAAATTGGCTGAAATCCATCCTAAGACAATATTTCGATCTTTACACTTTATGCCACATTTTGAGCCATGTTTTGTAACCGAAAAAATACCATTTTTAGGAATCTGGAAAAGGGTCGCCAACGGTTCGTTCCTGAGAAATTATAATTGAAGTCCTGGTTTCTCAGAAGAAGATTTTCGCAGTTTTCACTATACCCCATATATGGAGTTAAGCCCTCAAATTTAAGCCATGTTTTTAATCTGACCAAAGTTCTGTACATGAATATGATATCTACTCACACAAAAATAACTCCTGTAAAAATTTAATGAAATCTGTCAATTAGATTTTGAAAAGAGGACTTTCAAAGTGTCCAGTAAACACAATGTATACAAATTAGCCTCGCCCTTAGGTGCTGTGTTTTTAACTGTTTTTGAAGGAATCTGATAAAGTGTCACCAAAGGATCTTTCCTGTGAAATTGGTTGAAACCGATCCACTAATTTCTGAAAAGAAGATTTTTTAAGTTTTCCCTATACACCCTATATGAAAATTACCCGCAAAATAAAGCCATGTTTCGATCCAACCAACATTTTTTGGACGAATCTGTTTAAAGTGTCATCTAGGGATCCTTTCTGAAATTTTGTTGGAATCTGTGCAACACTTTCTGGGAAAAAGACCTTTAAATAAAAGTTTACGGACGGACGGACACGCGGACGAGTGCATTGGCGCACAGACAGACTCGTGACGCTTTTATCCCGTGAAGCTAAACGTGAAAAAGTTATGGTCAGTGATATGCTACAAAACAGTTACATGGATGTTTGTCGGTTAAGCGGCGTAACTACAGCTCGAAATGGTGTTGTTGCGACGTTTAAGTCGCGAAACCATCAAAAATACTTAACATATACGTTGGAGTTCATAGTTCATTTCCGGACGAAAAAGATAATTTGAATGGTAGATCAATTTGTTTATAGGTAGTACCAATAAGTTTTGTCCGTCCCAAAAATAAGAGACTAAACTTTCAAAGTTTTCAAAGATACTCAAGAATTTAAGAGAATATTGGAGCCAAAGATAGGATTCAGACAGAAGTATGATTAAAGCTTTATTTTCACCCCTCAATGAAAGCAATAAATATTCTCTTTATTTCTTTTAATGCAATATTATCAAGGCATGCACCACGAAAAATGACATTAATGAAAAAGATTTTACCGTTTTTAAACATTTTTATTGAACTATTTTGTGCTAGAGGATGCAAAATATTAAACTCTTTTAGCCGTTCAGAATTAACCAAATCCGGTAGACATAACTAAAATTAGATTACAAGAGGGTCATTGGTCCTGAAGCGCTCTCCTAACTGAAAGCTTAGAAATGTTAAATAATGGACAATATTAAGAGTAACCCGTTGATTTCAGCATGGGAAATCTTGAAGCTTCATGATTAGCCAAAGAAGATCTTGAATAATGTTTATTCTTTTTTTCTATGTTAGTTTAGGTAGAGGCCAAATATAACTCTAGTAGCGTAATATGAACACATTTGGAAGATATCTACTGAGAGATGATATAATCAAGTACCAATACTCTAGACATTCAGTCCAAATATTACCAAATGGGCATCGCAGGAACAAACTTTATAGAAGAAATTAAGTAGCAGATTTATAGCCAAAAAAACATTTTTAAGTGCTCAGATTATTGAGAAGATTTCTTAAGATATCATGCTTTGTCTCAATGATAAAATAGGATGCGATCGGGTGAAACCTAACCATAATCCAAGGGGAAACACACGATCAAACTTTGAAGAGGTCTACTAAAATATGCTATACGTACCAAAAATCAATGCTAATTGCTTTTTGGTTCTATAGAGAAGAAGATTTTTCCATGTTCTCCTTCTTTGGTTCTCTATTAAAATAAGATTAGTCTGGGCAGAGCAAACATACAACCAAACGGCCTCACAAGAATGGAGTTTGTAGGGGTTATTTGAGAGGTTCTACATCACAAGTATCAATGATCTGCATGGGCTTTCTAGTTTCCCAGATGTTTTAAAGTTATCCGTCTTTATCTCAAGGTAAAAAAGGTCGGTGGAGTCTAAATATGACCAAAGGAGAATCATATGTTGACATACGCATGTCGCCGCATGGACGGTCACAATAGCTCACCTTGAACTATGTATGTGTGCTTTGGCGAGCTAATTAGACAATGGCGCAATAAATGTTTCTGGTTATAATGTTATTCAGATGACATGACATCATGGTTACATGCTATCCTCTTTTCCCTTAATATAGCACCAAGGGTCAAAACACAGTAAAGAAAAATGCAAAGAAAAATGTGATTATTAACAGCATATGCGGAAAACTCTACCTTGCAACCAGCTGAAAGAAACTCCTTCCTTGTTGAGAACGTTTCATTGCCATCATAAGCCGCCTGACCGCCATACCTTCGCAAAAACACACAATAACTCGCGCTCGTTTGGAGAGCAAGAGGTTCTTTATTATGGTATCAAACGCTTTGTCATCTTCAACGTTAGGTGCTGTTTCCCCGTTAGCAATACAGATACCTTGACTCTTGGCGAGGGTCCGGAAAACATCGATACCACGTTCACCGTAATTACCTGAAAGGATACGAAGTCAGATACATCATGACCGGGTATCACAATTTTACACATGCCAATGATGAACGAGGTTGTAGATGGCATTTCAAACTGTTTTTAGATTAAAAATAAAATAGCATAAGATTGTGTAAAAACATTTTCATAAAAGGATATGCTGACAGGCAATTTCTCCTCTTCCCACGATGCTTTCTTCAAACAGTTCTGTAGATCCGTAAAATTTAGGGATAATGTTTGAATGGATTAAACCTTTATTGGTCGTATTGACGATGCACGGGCAAAATGTCGTAACTAAAGCTTTATTAAAGCTGTATGTACGACATTTTGATCGTGCACCGACCGTATACTTTCACGTATAGTAAAACTTATGTTATGGTACCACTCAAGGGACGACCATAATAAACTAAACTAAATAAACTAAACTAAATACTTAATTCCTGATGGGACGATTCTAATGAGATCAACAATATAGTGACCATACAGTGGATGAAATTTCTTCTGTTCCTAAGAGTCATAGATATTGCTTTTAAAACGGATATAAAATCCTAATCGTTTAATGTGAATTGTCGCTTGACCTTTTCCCTGCATATATGAGGCATTATTTAACCCTCAAGACCATTTGCTCTTATGCGAACCAGTGAAACAGAATCGTGTGATTGGTTTGTTGTTATTGTTGTTGTTGTTTCAGTCTTCCGTCTCCATGGCTCATGGTACCGGTTGGTCATGAGCATGAAGCGGGAATCTTACGTGATAATGTCCTTTCAAAGGTGCACCTTTGTTTGGGGGTATTTACAGAATACCAAAAGGGCCATCACGGTTTTCTGTGTAAAATTGGAACGAGAGTACGACAAGAAGAACACAAGAGTACCACTATGAGTACTCTAGAATACGAGGGACCGACGACAAGAATACTACGACGAAAACACGATAGTATGACAATCAGAATACGAGAGTACCACTATGAGAACTCAAGAATACGAGGGACCGACGGAAAGAATACTACGACGAAAACACGAGAGTACGACAACAAGAACACGAGAGTACCACTATGAGAACTCTAGAATACGAGGGACCGACGACAAGAATACTACGACGAAAACACGAGAGTACGACAACAAGAACACGAGAGTACCACTATGAGAACTCTAGAATACGAGGGACCGACGACAAGAATACTACGACGAAAACACGAGAGTACGACAATCAGAATACGAGAGTGCGACGATGAGAACACGAGAGTACGAGAACAATCATCATCGTTATTTCGTGTCCTCACAGTCGTACTCTCGTGTTCTCGTTGTCGTGATATCAAGATCGTATTTCGTGTTCTCGTCGCCGTACTCTCGTGCCTCGCGTTCCATTTTTTCCATTTTAACGCAGAAAATCGCGATGGCTCTGACGGTATCCATAGGTAATTAATTATTAAAACGCAATTCAGAACGAACGTTTGAAAACATGAAATTCTAATGACGCAACAGAAATTATCGAAGTAAAGCCGCACTCTTTGAGCATCATTCAAATCTGCGTTTTATAAGAACACTTTGAAAGACGGATCGGGACAGTCAATCAAAGAATGATTTGACCAATTAAATTCTCCATCTAGTCCGAAAATGAATTTTGAACTCCGACATTTTTGCCGACATTTATGTGAGCATTTCTGTGGGATTGGCGACCTAAACACCGTCACTACAGCTTATTCTAACTTGTAAATAGGCTCTGACATGAAGTCATTTCGGCCGTATAAGATATTACTCGAACGATCAAATCATACATTTAGATCGGGAGTACACTAACGACATATTAAAGTTACTTTCTCCCGGCTATACACTAAAGGAGGGCCTAATTCTTATAAAGTGATGAAGCTAGAGAAGTGAGGCGATGTCTGTATACATCATATTGACCGATCGCGAAGGTCGAATAAAGACTCAATCGACCAAGGATATAATTCATTTACACCGGAAATGAACCCTGAACTCCGACATAGACCGACATGTATTTGAAACCTTTTTGTTGATTTGGCGACTAAAACGTCGTAACAACAGCTTATAGAAGGTGTAGTTACGACGTTTCGGTCGCCGACCGACTTTCTTGTTACATGTTACTAGCCACACACTATGCAAAATGACGCCGTTTGATATCGAAATGAAACTTCTTGTCGACGTCGTTGAGCGTCAGTGGGCGGGGCCAGCGATCCGTTCATTATATTGCTTCCAAGTTTGGCATAAACATTATCCATTACAACGTGGGATGTTTCTGGGCGATACCATTGTTCTTTCATAATAGACTTTCCAATCATAATTTGTAACCGAATCACCCTATGGAAGACCCATTTTATCGATGCCAGAAGTATCGTAGAGACGCACTTTATCGTTCTGACATGACAGTGGCTGTAAAGTTGTTCTGTGGGAGTCTTACACACTCATAATTTTTAAATCCATTCATAAATTTTTCAATCATAACGCGGCGGCTGAAGCACCTAAAAATGGAGATTAGGAGTCTGATACGCTACCAACTGCGCTATGACGGCAGCCCTCAAGGATATGGTCTGGGAAAAGTTTTTTTAGCCTAAAAGATTAAGATATTTGAAATTTCACCCATTTGAATAATCGTCCGCATACCCTTCATTTTGGACCAGTCCAAATGTTAATCGTTTGGTAATAGGTTTAATGGTTAAATTTTTTTATCAAAATATTTAGCGAAAGGATTGGTTGATTGGTTGATTGGGGTTTAACGCCGCTTTTAACAGTATTTCAGTCATATCGCGGCGGCTGGAGCACCTAACAGTGGATTCCTGGTATTTCTCTCACCAGTACTACCACTACATCCTTTCCTAGCCTCCAGCTGCTATCCCACTTAGGTTTACGATTATCTACCCATTGGTGAGAGACAATTGTCGGAAAGCATATTTGCCGCCGCCGGGGATCGAACCCATGACCCCCATGATTGAAGATTAGGAGTCCGGCGCGCTACCGACTGCGCTATGGAGGCGGAAAAAGTTTTAAGTTTCTATAACCCTTTTCTGTACAATCCCTGGTTTTTACGTCTTTTTGATTTCATACTTGATACATTATTATTTGAAAAGTAAAAAATGCTTATAACAAGCAATTTCTTCTTTTCCCACAATATTTACTACGCTGTAGGTTGGTTACTCACTAATCATTATCGTGTGCCACCTCTTTGAATTTTGACAGGTCTAAATTCTGAAAAACAGTATAGGGTTGAAGTCCTCTTAACAAGGGGCATCTCCAGGAGGAAAAACGTACTAATTTAGAATATAGCTAGTACATGGCAGATATAGCTTCTAGGATAACTTTCTCGCCCTAAAGTCTGTCAGAGCTTAAGAATTTAATCACCACAAGTTTAATAGGCGTTAAAGCTTTTAGCGACAATAAATAAAAGCAGTGATTCAGTGTAAACTTGGCAATGAAAATGTCAAGAAAATCCAATTGTGTTCTTTTTCTTTGGGGAATTTTCAGCTCTGAAGTATCAGCAGAGTTTTAGAACACAAAGACCGTCGACATCCTAGGAGAAATGATTCTATCCTACAGACTATGTATTTGGAGCTAACATGTATAGATGAAGAGTGTATTGTAGCTAGTACCTACAACATGTTCATCGGAGTACATCAGAGTCGAACAATTAACCATTCCCACAAAATACCGCTTTTGGACACCCCTCAAGACAAATAATTAAGAAAAAAATGTGGAAAATGAAGAAATTGCCTGTAACAAGTAATTTCTTCATTTTCCAGAATGCCTTCTACCAAGAGCTGAAAAATCTAAACTTTCATAGTTTTCAATTCCTTAATGGTTTTGCTGTCTAGGAATGGGCTAACTACTGGCATGTTCAAACCGACGTTAATCGGTTTAACGCATTCATGCACAATGACGCTTTTTGATGCCCACAAGAAAGAAAAAAAAGCAAAATAATGTGGAAAATGAAGTAATTGCTTGTCATAAGTAATTTCTTCATTATCCACAATATTTGCTACCTAAAAGGCAGAGATCTTTGAACTTTCATCAACAAAGTATTGCTGAATGCAGCTTCTTTTAATTTGGACCAGTGTCAAGCTCTGTCGTCTGTAAACTGGTTAACTGATCCAACATACATATGCAAGATAAAAACATCATAACTTTGACAATATGTATCCCTCTTGCCATTACTCAGAATTCGGAAACAGAGACAATGTACAGGAAACATGATCTGATTCGATAAACACAAATACACAATTAAACAAAGAAACACCCATTAACCCTTGTCAGTTTGTGAGAATGTCTTAACCTATTCTCACACAATAACGCCTTTTGACACCCTAAGAATAAAAACTTCGGAAACATTGCGGATGATAAATAAATTGTTTCTTACAAGCAATGTCTTCATGATCCACAATATATTCTTCCCATAACGACCGACCAGGAATTCTTAAATGTCACCATCAAATAATTGTCGTCTGGAACATCTTTGAATTCGTAGCAGTCTAAAATGTTATCGTCTGGTAATGGGTTATGAGGTTTAAGTCGATCAGGTAGACTGTACCTTAGTACAAGCTCACTCATATACCGCTACGAGTCAATGCGGTACTTAAAAGCCTACACTCGGTAAAGGATGATGTTACACCAGGGCGACGTTTTTACTATAATAGGACACAGAAAGATCAAAGCGAAATCAAGGCGAATTTTAGTTTCAGAAAAAACGCCATGCACCGTATAATCATGTGGAATAAAACTCCAATAGACTTCAACATGAAAGAAAATAGAGGGATGGTATTCTGCCTAAATATGAGAAATAAAATGAGATAGCTTTTACCCTTGTCTTTGAGAATATATATCGTGATATATAGTATATTAACGATTATATAATTATCTCTAAGTCGTTTGTAATGACCTCGAACACATGCGGAGGCTTATGGGACACTTATGGCTGTTTCCTTCCTTTTTTGTAATCATGTAGCAGCGATCGTTTAACCTATTACCATACGACAAAACTTTAGACTGGTCCAAATTCAAAGAAGTTGCAGACAACAACTTTAATTTGATAAATCTTTATAATCTTTGTCTTTTGGGGCAGAAAACATGGTGGGCATTGAAGAAATTGCTTGTAACAAGCTTGTAACAAGCATTTTTTTTCATTTTCCACAAAGTTTTCAAAAGCTTTTATATTGAAAGTTTCACTGTGTAGGAATTGGTTAAGAAATTTGTTATTAATATTAGAAACAACCTTTTCCTCGCTTTCTAAAAAGTATTACAAATCATGTAAAGAGTCTCCTAACATTTAATTATTATAATATGTATGGAAACTCAAGTTAAAAATCTTTTTAAAACCAACTTGAAAAGAAAAAAAATCAATTTTGACTATGTCATTTCTAAGACGAGATATGCTGAATTGTATGGCCTACCTTTGAGATTTATCTACTACGTTTCACGCAAAGCATATATTACTTACGTCATATGATCGCTGCTATTGTTTTCATGTTTGACCATACTGTATGTTAACCCTTTCCTGTTTTTAAAAATATTAGACCTGTCCAAATTCAAAGGTTTTTCAGACGAGTGTTCAAAGTTGATTTTATTTGAAAATAATCATTCTGTAGGTTAGAAAAAAATGTGGAAAAAGAAGAAATTGTTCTTTTTCCACAATGATTTCTCAAGCATGAAATGCAGAGACGTAAAAACCAGGGATTGTACAGGAAAGGGTTAACATACGTTGTCTGAATTATCAGTAGAAGAGACCTCGTACCAACCGAAGACATGGCTATACATGTAAAGCTAAATATCACTTCGTTTTTGTCTGACGGCAGGCAGAGTAACTATCGTCGCTGGCTGTGCAAAACGTCGAAACTACAGCTTTATTGAAGTTGTAGTCACGACATTTTCCACGCATAACGACGATATTCTAGTGTCATTTTATCTAAATACCCACGTGGGACACATGTTGGCTAAACGACTTATTACCAGATCTCGTTAGATCGTTTTAAACTTCAACGGGCAAACCAAAATTTTGTGTTTAATCGTAAAGTAATAAAATGTTAAACTATGCGAGATCTACATTTTCTGTGAAACAGGGGGGTCGCCTACACCAGTCAAGAAGTCGATTGACCAATTAAAATAATTCGTTTGGGCGGAAGTGAACACTGAACCCCGACCTTATGTTAACCATTTATGTTGGTTTATTTATGACCAAACCGTCTTAAGGACAACTTATTCAAGCTGTTTTTATGACACTTTGGTCATAAAAAACACATTTTGATAATTTGTTACATGCTACTGACCATCAATTTTGAAAAATACAGCCTTGTTATATCTAAGTCGAACATCATTTTGGAAAATAGCTGGCGTTTTCTATGATCCGTCATTTTTTTTTTTTTTTTTTTTTTTTTTTTTTTTTATAAGGATATCATGGATGTGTTGCAAGACTGTCAATAGTAAGGATGTCGTAGAAATGTGTTGAAAGACTGTCAATAAAAAGACCAGTCATTGTCAGAGTGTTACATCATCGAAGTATTTCCGAGAAACGACGTGATTAAATTCGTTTTGATTGACAGCTGGTAATTGACACGTTTGTCTCACGTGGGTATTCAAAATTCAACTACTGTGACATAATAAAAACATTTCCTAATTAGATCCTCAGCTAGCGCAGCTCTAAGAATCTGAGATTGAATACGTGGATTTTTCCAATGAGCCTAACCTTGATGGCAGACACAACATTAGTGTTAATAACTTGTAAATTCACGGATCGCTACTGTCAATCAAAATATCGATAGACCAATCAAATCATTTATTTAGAACTTTGAATTGAGTCATTGGTCGATATCTGTGTGAAGTGTTTTTGTTGGTTTGGCGACATAAACGACTTACAGCTTGAATAAGCTGTAGTTACGACGTTTAGATCGCCAGTCAACTAGATTACTGTTTTCTACAAATTACCGACCATGAATTACGTAAAATGATGTCACTTAATACCTTAAGTGAACTTCCTGTTGGAGGTCACTGGATGGGGCCAGCGATCCGTAAATTTCTGGGCGATTGCTTTACGTTTATATCTTCTTGCAATATATTCAATTGGCGTAAATATACTATGCAGTCAAGAAACCATCTATATTTCACAATAATGTCATTAATTAACCCATTCCAACACAGCAAAATTTTAGACTGGTCCAAATTGAAAGAAGCTGCAGACGACAATTTCAACTTGATGGAATTTTGAACTTTTTTGTTGTTTTGGATAGAAAACCTTGTGGAGAATGAAGAAATTGCTTGATACAAGCAATTTCTTCATTTTCCACAAAGTTTTCAAAAGCTAGTTTCTTGAGGGGCGTAAAAAGGAGGGATTGAGTTGGAATGGGTTAAAAAGCGCTGTGACAGAATTTGCTGAAGATATTTATAGTATTACATGATCAAAGTGCCGATTTACTGAAGGCCAAAAAAATCTGAAAATCGTAGGATACAACTAAAAGGAGTTGTTAAATTGAAGTAACACAACCCAGAAGAGTGAAATATTTGTAATTTCCGTTATCCCCTTCATACACAGTCCCTCGTTTTTCGTCCATGCGAATACCTATACCTCGAAGTTCAGGGGACTTAAATGAAAACTTCGACAAAGAGATAGTTCGACGTGTAGATAGTCGGAGTTTTTTCATGTACGCCCAAACTATGGTGGCGAAATACCGTTAGTAAATAAGGCCACAAATGATTTGTACTAGTATGCTTCTCTAATCGAACGAAAGATATAACGACGTTGTATTTATCGTAACTTCTTTTATTAATATTCTAATTATCATCACTAGTAGCTAAAGCTTTGTACTCACTTTTCAGTGCAGTCTGCAACATGTTTTCAATTGGACTAGTCTAAGATTTCGAAAAACAGAATTGTTTTATGCCAAATACACCTTTCGCTACAGACGACAATCTTAAGTTGTTTTAAGTGAAAAATAATCAGTGGGGTAGAAAATATTGTGGGGAAAGAAGAAATTGCTCGTTTCAAGCCATTTCTTCTTTTTCAACAATGTTTTCCAAAGTAGGAAAACGCAGGGACGTTAAAATCAGAGATTGAACAGGAAAGGGGTAAAGCAGTAGCTTTTAAGAAGTAGAGGCATTTTGCTGATAAGTCAAATCATAACTAAGTCCTATGTTGTAGAAATACATTAGAATTATCTCAATGAGACGATTGTAATGAGTCTCAAAAACATAACGATTAAGAGAGAATTTTCTTAACATTTTTGTCATCATCCAATTCAAATCAATCTTCCATATCTTTCGCAAAATAGTGCATTAAGTGACTATTCTTTTAAGCGACCACTTGAGTCTAATTAGTAGTCGCTTAATACAAGATTAACTGTATCACATGAGGTGTTCTCGAGTACAGAATACCAGTCTCATCCAACAGTGCTTGCCTTAAAGGTATATTGAGTAAAACATTGAACAACCATCAACCCAGTGCGACAAGCAAAAATTGGGAGAATGTTTTAAGACAGTTCTGTAGGAGCAAAAACCGAAGACTAGCCCAATGTCTCATGGTTACATTTTCATTCGGATTCAAATTCCAATATATTTATAAAGAATATCAACAAAGAGTTTACGGTTGCTACTGGTCGATAAAAAACCAGCAACATCGTTTGGTGTAATGTAACTACATTATACTTCTTAATTTCTGCTGTTTTGACGCTTAAACTATTTCAGGATATTTACTCTGACAGTGGATTTGATTGTAAACCAAGTGACGGATGGCCACTGTTAATCAAAGAATATATCGACCAATCAATTCATTTTAGTCTGAAAGTAACTATGATCCACGACAATGGCCTACATCTATGTGAAGAAATTTAGCTGGTTTTACGACTTAAACTTCGAAACTACAGATTATTCAAATTGTAGTTACGACGTTTTGATCGCCAACCGGCGTTTTACATTGTTCGTATATATTGTTAAATAACGCCTTTTGATATTGAAGTGGAAGTCCCTGTCGCAGCTCAGTGGGCGTTGCCAACGATCCATCAGTTATATAAGAAAGTTCAATAGTTTTCTAATATTTCACATGTCCAAAGCTATGATAATAGGCAGTCGGGAAGTCAAAACTATACTTCTAGATCGTCGCTTGTAGTCCATAGAAAATTTCAGAATGGCCAATCGTAAAGACTCAGATCAAAATTGTTTAGATGCACAGGCTGATCTGAGTCTTTACATGACTAAGAAATATTCGTTTAAAATACCATGTACAAGCTCATATCAAAGTTGTGTACATTATTATTATTTTTTCCTGGGGATTTAAAAGTAGAAAACAAGGGTGCAATAGCACAATATACGCCGCCACATAAAGGACCCCTTTCCTGTCATGCAGCCTAGAATATTAACCCTTGTCATGCTATATAAATTACATTACTGAATTGCTGTAAAATCAAGGGGCTGAAAGCACTGGAAGAAATTGTGGTTCAAAAATCATTATTTCTTTTAGAAATCAATTTCATAAACAAATCTGGTAGGAAAAGTACAAGCAGAAGGTGTAGACCAAGATCAGACTGCACTTATCTTGGTCTACACCTCCTGCATAAATCAGAAAATTTCGGGTTCAACATGACAAGGGTTAAAGACTTGGTAATATGCAAAAGGTCAGGTGATATGAACTATTTTATAAAAATTGCACACGGTATTGTCCAGAAAAGGAGGAGGAGGAGTTGAGTTAAAAAGAATTTTTTCATTAAACCACTTTTTTCTGTAACGCAACCTATATGCGCAAGATCGGGTGACTAGGATAATTTTGTGAAAATTCCATTCAAATTAGTTCATGAATGTAGATAGAGATGTATTTATAAGATGTGGATGTAGGGACGGATGGACGGACGGACGGATAGTAGGACGCTGTAAATGACAGACTGGGGAGATAATACTAATATAACGACCATCTTCGGCGGCATGTAAAAATGGAATGTCGTAACATCGAAGTGTATAAAAATGTAGAACGATCAAGTCATTTTGTGTACAGAATTGTCAGAAAATCACGCGATAAAATAATGGAAATACGAAAACTATGAAATTAGGCGCGTGGGCCTTCTCGTTAACTACAAATGGAATTTCATTGAATCTGCTGGGATTATTTGGTTCATTACGTATCATGGCGACCGTCGTAATGTCAATATCCATATATAATCTGGGTGCAGCTCTTCCTGATACAGTTACCTTTGCTGAGATTTTAGAACAAACCAAATAAAATTGTCGCGTAACTATTAACCATTTTATAACAAAATCCCGACTCCTAACAAGCTTAAAGTATACAGTTTTTGAAACAATTTAAACAACAAAACTATACGACGGCTTACATTTCGTCATCTTTCGAAGATTCACATTAAATCTTATGATTATAATATCATCGTTGGGCATGCAAAATGTCGTAACTACAGCTTGAATAAAGCTGTAGTTACGATACTTTGCACGCCAACGGAGGATATAACGACACACTAAAAGTTAAACAAAGCCTAAGAATTTTGCTTCCTTTGTAAAATCCCTATAACGGAGAACATTTAAATAGCAGATAAAGGCTGATTTTTTTGTGGGGGTATATTATCTATATAGCATGAAATGGGACATTAGTAAATGGCCGAAACTCAAGCTAACTTTAGTATTACATATGTCTAGCAGCCAGCATGACTGTTTTAACTTGATATGTGAGATCGGAACCGGTCCCAAACAGTCACACTAACCTTATGTCTGCTCCGTTTGTGACATACATGTATTGGCAATTTGTGATAGTTGAAATGATGTACTGCATCTCTTAGCAATATGCTAGCATTCCATTGGCTTTTTGACGTTTTTCTAGCCACAAAATCAGTCCACCTCTAATAACGTTTTTTTTTTTTAAACATTTAAGATTTGTAATATCAAAAAGAAATACTGTGCATATAGCGTAGGGGGTTTCCGCTTATCTAGATTGTGTTCGCTGGTCAGGAAAGAAATTCAGCTATTTTTCATTTGCTATTTGCGTGTCCCTGATTAATTGGTATTCGGGGTAGAATATTCCCGAGATAGACTTAGCCTCTTTGCCCTGAAGAACTGGTATTTTGAGGCCTCTGGACGAACGTGGGATTCTAGAATCTAACACACGTTAAGGACATATTACACAATGATGTCTCAACCTATACCGACATGCAAATTTGGGAAAAAATTGTACATTCATTTAAACAATGTTCTCTACCCAAAAATAAAAAAAAAAAAAAAAAAAAAAACATCTAAAATTTCACAAACTTTGAATTGTCGTCAGCAACTTATTCTAATTTGGACCAGTCTTGAATTTTGTCGTCTAGAAATGGGTTAAAGAATTGAGTCTGTCGAACAATAAGGGTTAAGTAATTCAAGAAATTGCAGTCGCGGCAAAGTTCCATTCACAAATCACTGCACGCGAATTGAATAATCTATTGAATACGATTTGATAACAATATTTCACGACTCGTCTGCTCTTGGACAATGAAAAATCGTTTTTGTATCGGCAATATGTGAACTCACGTTTGAGACGAGATCTTATCCGAGATGGCAATATCCAGCATATGGCATATTTCTTTACATAATTGAACCGTTGAATTGCCAGCTTAAATTTAAAAAAATGTCGTTAAAGCGGTATTTACGATGCTTTTCAAACCAACCGAGAACATGACAAATCGTCGGTGCGAGGGCAAAATGTCGTAGCTACAGCTTTAATAAATCTGTAGTTACGATATTTTGTCCGTGTACCGACGAAATGTAGGTTGGATATCTCTGCATTATTAGCCTTTAAAGTTGATTCCGATTACAAACATTCAAATTATAGGAAACAAAGTGTGTGGAAGATAACCGCTAAGCCAAATGGAGTTGTCGTTTTGCAATGTTGACAGGTCATAGATACTCGTCAATCAGACAAAGTCATGTTTCTTGACTGATTATTTAACCGACCTACATGCCAGACCTGATGCCTGGATTGGGCCGAATGAGTTCCGAATGAAACTACTCTCAGAATTCAAAATTTGACAGAGGAGCGAAACTTATAGACGCCAGTTTAGATTAAATCAAATTCAAAAGAGAAAAGAATTATTTTAAATAGAAAAACTATAAACAAAGAAGAAAGTATTTGTGCTTATTTTCACCGTCTTCATCTCATAACGTTACAATTTAAACTGTTCAGATAACCGTCAATTGTTGAAGAACGATACAAGTTCGCAATGCAAAAAAGAAAAATGCGATTCATTAGGTGGGTTATTTGTGTATCTGTGCGTATTCATATATGTTCTTTCAATTTGAGTAAATGAAAAAATGTTAGAGTGTCGTTAGAATGTATGTGTGTGTTTGTATGTGTGTGCGTGCGTATCTGTGTGTGATAAGCAAACGCGTATTGCATGATTTATTATTACAAGGCCGTTTTGAAAATAAGCTTTGTTGTCTAACACGTTTACTTCTATGAATAATACTGTTATAATCATTATTATTATCCTAAGATTTGAAATCAAAAACTTGCTGTGGATTTTCAATTCTGAATATAATTTCTTATTCTTTCGTAGTTCCTTTTTGCTTGACAATTATATAACAGTACCTCTATACAGATGACCGGGGGTGGGTAAATTTACTATGCATCGATTCTTTTGAAAAAGGCATATGTTGTGGGTACTCATTCGAATCATATCGACATGACAATTCACGAATCGCTGGCCTCGCCCAAAAAGCTCAAACAGGAAGTCAGCCTTAGATATTCAAAGGCGTTATTTTAAAAATTTCATCGTCAGTAACATATGACGTAAAAACAAAAGACTGGTTGGCAAGTTCAAGTTCCAAACCAACAAAAATATGTATCATGAATGTCAAACACGCTCGGATTTCAAAGTTCAGTTCCGATATGTATATATGTTTTGATTGGTCAATCGATATTTTAATTGACGGCGGCGTTCTGTCAATTGACGGATCGGCGCAGTCAATCAAATAATCAAAAGACTTATAAAATATCATTCAGTCATACCGAAAGTGAAAGTTGAACTCCAACATTTATAATAAGCATTTCTGTTCATTTGGAGGCTTAAACGTTAAATCTACTACTAATTCAAGCTGTAGTTACAGCTTTTAGGTCAACTACACCTTTTTCAATAATGTAGTTACCACGTTCATGTAGGCCATCACCGACTTGCTTTTTGTTTTATATTCAAGAGCCTATTATTTTACGCTATAAATCAGTTAGATATCTCAGCCAAGTTTCCGCCTCGGAGGTCAGTGGGCGTGGTCAGCGATCTTTTAGCTCCAAAAAGGAACCAAAAGTAGGGCTTATTGTCATTTATGAATAGAAATATTTAAATCTGAAATCTAAATCACACGTTGTATCTGTACCTGTACCGGACATTTCGCATATATCCTTACATTTGTACTCTACCAAAACAATCTCAACCAGTGTCATGCTGTACCCGAAATATTCCTGTTTGTGCATGAGATGTAGACAAAGATCAGACTGCAAATAAGCCATATATATATATATATATATATTCAGCATGACAAGGGTTAAAGCGAAGAGAGAAACAATCTTTCAACAATCAGACCTGTCTATATCAAGTCTGCGCAAAACTAATAAATTTTGAAAGAAATGGGTCTTTCTATGAGAAAATACAACAAAGCACCAGATTGTAGATGGAAATTTGATATGTATCTTACAGGAAGCATGAATAAACATTGTAGTGAGTGCATTGATTACATTTTGTCTACAAGAAAATGTCGGTGCTATGTGACAGTTCGTTTTGACGGTGCGTGATCATGGCTCGAAAGGGGCCAATCCAGGTAAAATAAAAAAAAGTGGGCTCACATTGGTAAATAAAACATGCGACACAAGGAGAGGTAATCGTCTAATAATCTAGACTCGTGATAAACGCTCTAATAAGGGTTTTGGCCCTTCAAATTTGAAAATAATCAATTTTGACCCTTAGAAATTTCTCCAAAAGGAGCCATTATGCCCCGCCTAATGTTCGCCCACCGACGATATGTGATTGAACAAAATCTAAAGGGTCTATGGGCACATACATCTTCACATTCACACTAGGGACTTACCCTTTCTGTTGTTTTGACCCTTTTAACCCATTCCAGCTCAAGCCCTCCTTTTTACGCCCAACAAGAAAAAAGCTTTGGAAAACATTGTGGACAATGAAGAAATTGCTTGTGTCAAGCAATTTCTTCATTATCCACAATGTTTCTATCCAAAATGATGAAAAAATTTTAAGATTTCATCAACTTGAAATTGTTGTCTGCAGCTTCTTTCAATTTGGACCAGTCTAAAATTTTGCTGTGTGGGAATGAGATAAAATAAGCTATGCCCCGAAGCAAAAAGTTCATGACTCCTCAGAAATTAAGGCTAGCACAATCCCCAATGAGCATCAAGCACATAGGGTAAAATTACTATAAGTACATCAAGATAGGAGTTTAATCGAGAGTTTTTAGATTTTAGAAAACGTTGTTTAAACCTTTCATGTACAAACCTGGTATTTGACATCCCTGTGATTAAATACTTGAGAAAACATTGTGGAAAAAGAAGAAATTGCTTGCAATAAGAAATTTCTCCTTTTCCCACAATATTTTCTAGGACATAGGAGGGTTTCATTTTAAATTGCACCCAACTTTCATTATCGGCTGCAACCTCTTTCAATTTTGACCAAACTAAATTTTCAAAATGGAGGAAAGGGTTAAATCGTTATTACTTAATTTCGAACTTTGACAGCCCCAAGGAAATATATTAAGGGAAGTATCGTAAAAATGTGAATTGCTTTGAACAAGAAATTTCCAATTTACTCACACGTTTTTATCCCAATGTGACACTCTGGTTTCAATTTTGATGCGACTTGAAATACTGTCTAGAAATTCTTTCAATTTAGACAGATTCAAAATTGTTCTGTGTCGTCTGATAATAGGTCCATCGTGGCCGCTTACTGCAAACGGTCGTCTGATGGAGCTGGTCTCTTAACCACGTCCAAACAACACAATTTTGGCCTAGAAGTTTAAGACGACATTTCAATGTGTGCGTAATTCGAGATAAAATGGCTTGGTATGGAAGAAAACATTGTGGTAAAAGGAGAAGTGGCTTGTACAAACCATTTCTCCTTTTCCAACAATGTTTTGCTTAGTTTTATTTTACAGGGGCATCAAAAGGCGTAGTGAACTGGTAATTGGTCGAGATAGATTGTGAGGTTCGCCGTTTGTAATGTACAAAAAGAGAATTTTAACAAGTTTTCGCTATGTATGGTCTATTTCGTGATCATCAACAGTACAAGAACCATTCTATCTAACATTCACGGTAAAAATTATATCAAATAATCAGGTTACATAACTAAAACACACATTTTGACAAGAAATCTGAAATTTACACGTTTTGAATGACATTTCTGAAAATGAAATTTGACAGGCACGCATCTACTCGAAAATAGTTTTCACTCACGAATCAGTTTTGCGTTGTATAATTTAAATCTCTTTCGTGGTCGACATTTGTCACAGGATAAAAAGTACGAAAACTTCAAAAAAAGGACGACGGTTGTGACACTATTTAATTTGAATGCCGTCAAGCGAAAGGGAAACATCTTTCGCGTGTGAAGAGTGCAAACATAAGCCAGACTGTTTATATTGCGAGAACAATTGTCGGATCGCTGACCCCGCCCACTGAGCTCCGACAGGAAGTTTCAAAAGTCCTATCGCGGATAAATCAGTTAAATAACCAGTCATTCCAATGAAATCATTGATATAGACTGGAAGTTAAATTTGAACTCCAACACGACCGCCATTTATATAAAGCGTTGTTGTTGGCTTGGCGACTTTGAGCTTATCCAGGCTAGGTCACCCACTAACCGTCCCAATTTTTGTTACATGCTACTGGCCATAAATTTTGTAAAATAACAGCGTAAAATATCGAAACTAAACTTCATGTTGGTGTCAATGATCGGTGCCAACGGTAGAAGTCGGTGGGTCCAGCGTTTTGTCAATTAGATGATAAAATGGTGTTATTTTGCAAAGTTTATAGCCGGTAACATGTGCAAAATAACAATGAGAGGTTGGCGACATAAATGTCGTAACTACTACTGCTATTGTTACCATGTTTAAGTCGCCAAACTTAAAAATTAATAATAATAATAAAAATAAAATAGTCAACCAATGTCAGAGTTCAGTGTTCACTTTCATTCTAAATAATTGATTTGATGGATCGATTCGTTGATTTAAAGATGCAATCCGTCAATTATCAAAAGACGGTGGATATCTTTTGACATCTGCGACACGTATCCTGTCACCTTCGTTCCGCAAAATGAAATTGCAGATACAATGAACGTGGGACTGCAATTGGTTATACTAATACCTCGATACCGAACAATACAAGGTCTCTCAGGCAAATGATTATCTTTCAAAGTCTTCTGTAAATCTAGTGAAATAGAAGCCTTTAGAAAGAACAAAAAAATGCATACATTAATCTTGTGAGTGTATAATAAAAAAGAAACGGACGTTCGACTCGGCTGTAAGGCGCCTCTTGGATGAATCTAAGTTGGAAGCCGAGGTGCTGTTCTATGGTTGCATTTAATAAGAAAACTCCCACAGAGTATTGATAGACAAGATTGAAATAGGACTCAACAAACGTTCTGTATATCATCTGTGCGCGAGCAAAATATCGTAACTAAAGCTTTGATAAGCTGCAGTTACGATATATTGCTCGCGCTGCGACTATATGTTCTGAATGTTTTGATAGATAACCGAACTTTTTAAACATCGCTTTGCTTTTTCTGGAACCTGTTATAGCTATCGACTGCAACCAAAGAACACTGCATTCAGGATTCCAAACGATGCCTTGTAGACGATGTGCTGTCTTTTGCTTTTTGGATAATTGAAAAAAGCAGGATTAAAGAAGTAGTCATTCAAATAAAACTGATATCCTGAATAGAGCAAAATGTTTTGATGTGATAGAAAAATTAGCTGGGCTACTGCTTTTTATCCTGTTTTAATTACCTAACTGGCTTTTTAAAATCTCGGGTGTTTCTCATGAGAGAGCAAATAATCCCTGGCAAAATTATGTCTTCTATTTACGTGTCCCATGTCGAATTGCGAAAGAATCTTAAAGGTCATACCAACATGCTAAGATAATAAGATGAAAAAAGACTTTGGCCTAATGGTCAACGACTTTAGTAATAACCTCTAGAGTCCAGTAAACCTTTTTTCAATGATAACGTTTTTGGTCTCGGTGCTGGAATTTCGAGATTATGAAAGATTAAGTCGAATAATGGAGGTCTTAAATATAGCTATGGATTGGTGAAAAAATAGTGGGCTTTAGGGTCTGTATCGCTCCACAGGCCTGAATGTGTCGGTGATTTAGAAAATGGTGTTAAATCTAGTTGCTTAAATCTTTCAAAAAAAGTTCTAGAGAACAATTTCAACCATCTCATATGGCGTGGTAATAACAAGCAATTTCAATTATTTCCCTTGCATCGCTATGTAATAGCAACCTGAAATTTGACAACTGCACGTAAGATTTATTGTCACATCCAATGAAATTTCTTTTTCGTGGAAATTGAAGAAATTGCTTGAAATTTCTTGGGCTCCTTTTGCATTGATACCTTTTAGAATAACTTTATTCAACAGAGATCTTCCGTATGAATATTCGAATAATTTAAGGTCGTTTAAGAAAGTTTGACTTAGTGAATTGTTGATGATGTATGACGCACGCCTGACGACGATCATTCCAGTAACATAAAGCTCATTATAAGCACGACGAGCTAAAGAGTCATTGCGACATTAGTAAAAAGTTTAAACCGTTACGATTCAATACCCTATACTCTAGAGAAAATTAATAATAAAAACTTTGTGAGAAAATGAGAAATTGCTTGTAGTACGAAAACTCGGGTGTTAAAATAATTTCAATCATCATGTTGTCTGTCGTGTTAAATGTCGCGTTAAAACTAGCCATTACCGCTGTCATAGCGCAGTTGGTAGCGCGTCGGACTGTCAATTTAGAGGTCCCGGGTTCGATCCCCGACAGCGGCACTCATCCTTCCGACTATTTGTCTCTCACCTATGGGTTGATAATCGTAGACCTATGTGGGATAGCAGCTAGAGGCTAGGAAGGGATGTAATGGTAGTACTGTTGTGAGAAATACCAGGATTCCATTGTTAGGTGCTCTAGCCGCCGCGATATAACTGAAAGATTGTTAAAAACGGCGTAAACCCCATTCAAAACAAACAAACAAACAAACAAAATAAAACTAGCTAGCAACATTCAACAAACATTTCAAAAGAGATCGCATTCAGCAAAGGTCCGTTCTAGCGTGACGCATAACAGTCACAAATTTCATTATCATATGTGGCACGAGTTAAATAAATCTAACATATCACTTGGCTTGTCTTGTTAAATTAACCTAGAAAAGGCCACAATTCACTAACAGCTCCTAATGACCATTTATGGCAAATGAACAATCGTGCTTTCTCATTGGTCATCATCAAATTTGACATTTTATGGAACAAACCGATCCATGTAAATGTGTGGTATAGATAGGTCAACTATTGCAGTATCACCAAAGAATTAAAGTATCCACTGAAACGACTGCTTATATTTCGTTACAATAATAATTATGCTGGTGATGATATAAAAAGACTAGTAATACGTCAGTGTAGTTCTGAAACCTCGTAACTACAGCTTTATTAAAGCTGTAGTTACGAGGTTTTAGAATTACACCGACGAATGGACATAATGGTAAAATTGATTGATTTATCGTTGATAGATAGATTGATTGATTGATCGTAGATAGATAGATAGATAGATAGATAGATAAATAGATAGATAGATAGATAGATAGATAGATAGATAGATAGATAGATAGATAGATAGATAGATAGATAGATAGATAGATAGATAGATAGATAGATAGATAGATAGATAGATAGATAGATAGATAGATAGATAGATAGATAGATAGATAGATAGATAGATAGATAGATAGATAGATAGATAGATAGATAGATAGATAGATAGACTAATTGATTGATTGATTGATTGATTGATTGATTGATTGATTGATTGATTGATTGATTGTTTGTTTGTTTGTTTGTTTGTTGATTGGTTGGTTTGTTGATTGGTTGGTTTGTTGAATGATTGATTGATTGATTGATTGTTTGTTTGTTTGTTTGTTTGTTTGTTTGTTTGTTTGTTTGTTTGATTGATTGATTGATTGATTGATTGATTGATTTATTGACTGACAGATTTTCAGTCATCTCTTGGCGGTTTGAGAACCTAGCCATGAGTTCCTACTATTTTTCACATTAGTAATACCACGATATCTTTTCCGAATTTCTAGTAGCTCTTCCCAATTAGGTTTACGATTATCTACCCATTGATAGGAGCATAATAATAAAGAGCCAAGTCAGAGACCCACTTTTTTGCCGATTATGTATTTACGTTATAAAAATGCCTGATATAAAGTTTGGGTCTGCTACATATCAATGAAGGTATTTTATAATTCAGATATAGTTGGGTCACATTTATGAAAAACGTCCAGGAACGAAACAGTTTCGACCCTTATCGGTAAACTTAGTCCATATAATTGACCAATCGCTGGTCCCGCCCACTTACTCCATTTGTCATGCCCATCGACTTCGACAGGAAGTCCCGCTTCGATTATAAACGTCGTTAAAATAGCAAGTGGCATGTAACTAAAAGGTAGAATAGTTGATTGGCGACTTGAAAAAGCTGTAGTTACGACGTTTAAATCGCAAACCAACAATAAAAGGTTAACAAAAATGGCGGTCAATTTCTGGTCTCAATTAATAATTTCATTGGTCGATTGGCTATTTAATTGACCGCCGCGATTTGTCAATTTATTAGAGATGCACTCTTTTCGTCCAGACTCTCAAGATTCTTATCAAATCGGTCTTTGCATTAAGATTTTCTAAGCCGCTAAATAAGAATCTTATGAATTCTTAAGTAATTTAAGCGTAGTCAGCATTGACTTAAACGAGTAACCTTGGCCACGTCGAATGTTTTCATTCAAAATAACAAAACTCGTTCTTTAGGGTACCTCGAAAATATTCGTTAGTGGCTTCGTTAATTTTCGACGAATGAACTCACATCATGACTTAATTGTTACGAAAACTTGTCTCTTGTCTTGCTACGTGTTAAAGATTTTCAAAATGAGGAATTGTTTATATACAAAAACAGGAAAGGAAGAAAATCAAAGTGCTGAAAGCACTGTATGCTAGCAAAGCATGGTTGAATTTAGAAAACTTTCCCTTGTTTGATTGAAAACATTATGGACATTGAAGAAATTGCTTGTACAAGCAATTTCTTCATTGTCCACAATGTTTTCTAAAGCTTTTTTTCAAAATGCTTAAAAGGCGGAATTGACTGGGAATGGATTAAATAGCGTGCGTTTGACACAGTTTACTACAATTCGAATAGAGTTTGCAATATTCCTGAAATACATTAAGAACTACTTTTAATGGCATTTAACGGAATTAGTGGTTAAGCCTCCAGTGGTAGTTTGCACTCGTTGAACTTTGAGACGACCTCAAAATTTCGTCTGTTAACTTAAGCTATCAAAGCTGACGCTTTGCTACCTAAAAACAGTATTTGATCTTTACGGCGAACAGACACAAACTACAAAGAGCGGAATCATTAAACCAGAAGAAGACAGGGAATCCAGAGGCTGATTAGGATCAAATCTCTTCGTCTTGGTAGAATTTGTTAATGTAAACGGTCACTTACCAATTACCAGACGATAAAATTGTAAACTAGTTCAAATTGAAATTTGTCACAGACGATATTTCAAAGAATGTTCGAAATTTAGAAATAAGTGTGGTGACTTTGTCGCAGATTTCATCAATACTACTATTCTGACCAATTTTCAGTTTGATTGAGCTACAAATAAGGCCTCTTGAGTGTCTACAAGGTGGTTCTAAAAATTGACTCAGTGACCTAGTTTTTGGCTGCTAATGTGAAATAATCTTGCAATTTCTTTTCGCTTTCGGCTTCAGTTCGCTGAGGCTTTTTTAGCGAGCGTTGACCTATTCGGAATTTCGATTGGGGGGGGGGGGGTCTTTAAACAATTGACCAATCGCTTGTCCCACCCACTTACGTCGTTCGTCACGCCCACCGACTTCGAAAGGAAGTCCCGCTTCGATTTTTAACGGCCTTATTTTGCGAAACATATGGCCAGTAGCAAGTAACAAAAAAAATGAATATTTGGTTGGTGACCTAAACTTCGTAGCTACAGCTTGAATAATGTTGGAGTTGAAAAGCTCAGGTCCGGACTGAATAGATTATTCGATTGGTCGGTTTATTCCTTGATTGACATTCGCGATTGGTCAATTCTAACGACCGTTCTATCATTCCTTCTTATGAGACCGTTTGTCCAAATGAGAGCCATAGGTCCTTTAAATAAGACTTAAATAACCAATAAATCTTATTTCCGCATTTAATTATGCTTTCAATATTTTTTCTACGTAGGATTGTCGCATATAATCAATATATAAAATCATTGACAAAAAATAAGTTAAATAATACCTGAAGTGAAATGTGGAAGTCTAGCATAAATGTAAACATTTTTGTTTGTGTGCGAGTTAAACGTGGTAGCTACAGTTTTAAAGTTCAAACTTCGGCGTTTAGGTCGCCAACAAACGATCCTTTCGTTGTATCATCGGTGCGCGAGCAGAATGTCGAAACCAAAGTTTTATCAAAGCTGTAGTTACTATATTTTGCTCGCCCACCAACGTTATATCTCTGACCATATGATTCGCAAACATGAGAATTTTGACTTCTTAATCGAACAGTCGCGACGCAGGTCAGCGTGCGTGGATAGTCATTCGTTAGTTGACACCGTCACATCCGAAAGACAAATAGTTTGTTAGTTTGGTCAGCCCAGGGCTCGAAACCGTGATCTTGAGGTTTGACGCCAAGAGCTCTACAAACTTGGCTAATCGGGCTGTCGTATTGTCGGCTGTCAGATAAGTAAGATTGTCGTGCCTTTCTATGTTTTGAAATCCTGCAACCCGCTTTACGCGGGAATCGGAAGAAAGTCGTGTGCCTAGAGGACTGTTTCTCCTGTATAAAGCGGTTGTTGTAATTAACTCGGCACTATAAATAAAACAAACACGAAATATTACGTGAGATCAATACAGTAATCAGTGCTCAAATTATCCCACCCTTATCTTCCAAAACACGAACCATGTTATAGAAATCATTACTAAAAATGTAGAGACTTTTTGTTTGTTTTGTTTTTCACTGAGGTAAGAACGAAAAACTTAATCACACTAATGTATGAATCCTCTTCGAGGACCAAGCTACTTATAGACAAACAACAACAAAATTCAGCTGAAACAAACAAAAAAAAAATAAATTATCGAAACTCTATGGTACTACCTTTTACCAAAGTATTTCCTCCTGATACCAATTCATGATTTACAAGCAAAATGATCCTTTTGACTCAAGTTAGATATCTACGCGTTGCGAATCTCTGACTGAAAGCGCTCTTTCAAAAACAACTTTGTGAAAGTACAATTTTAATCGCGTACTGTCCAAGGTACCTAGCAAAGATTTGTTTTCAACGTTTTAGCCCATTCCCACTTAATCTCGCTTTTTACAAAGCTTTTGAAAACATAAATAACAGGCTTTTTTCCAATATGCACACTGTTTTATATCCTTGAAGGCATAGAATGCCACCAACTTGAAATTGTCTTCTGCAACTTGCTTTAATTTGGACTAGTCTAAAATTTTCTTGGGGGTAGTAATGGGTTTAAAGGTATAACTGATATAAAGAGGAGAGAAATGTGAAAAGTAATCCTGGTCCTGTTTGTTGGTTTGAAAAGACTATTCTTGCTACAATATCTTCATTTCTCTTACGTTTCGGTAACCCAAATTTTTCAACAAAAAAAGAATTAGATTCGTGAGGGTATTCGAACCCGGGGCCTCTATTTTTTACATTTATTGTTATAAAAGGTAAAGGTAAACCGATTGCTTTGGGTGTGATTAATTGACATTCACGTGTCAAAGTAGACTGGTACTACCGTCGAGTTTAGGTCGTCAGCGGCACCAGTCTAGCTTCAGAGTATACGGGTTTCTGATAGGCTACAAGACACGATAGTACAATTATCTCTTACACACTACCCGGCTACACTAATCTAATACCCTGACGACGTCTCCTTGACAGAAGGGGGTTGGTCTATTTCATTGTGGTGTCTATTATTTGACAGGGCAAGTTGAGGTAAGACAGCTTTTCTCATATCAAGAGAAAGCATCTTCTATAGCGGCGATCCTCTATGACGTAGCCAATATATGCTTTGCGTACACAAATCTCAAAGGGTAAGACAAACAATTCAACATATCTAGTCTTCGAAATAACTTTAGCTTGAACAAAATCAAAAGAAGCGAAAGGTTTCCTTCTTTTCATTTTTGTTTGAAACAGATTTTTACTTGAGTTTGATAACATGGTAGGACGTTCTTTGTTTGTCTTGCCTTCTGGAAAGCGAGACCCACGCGCGCAAAGATTTTTCTTATAACAGTAATAAATCTATAAAACGATCGCTGCTTTTCATATCTAACACCCTCTCAACTCTATGCGCAACTATTCCTTCATATTTTTCATCTTTTAAGGTTCATTGATTATATAACAGATTTCGTGTTGAGGATTTTGTAAAATACTGATCGAATGTATGCCTTAACAAAGGCACGAAAGATCCCAATTCACCTTTGTAATGGGCACAGTTAAAAGTCTGCCAATACGTTATCTTTTCGTCACATGATTTCAATTTAAAACATGAAGCATGAATATGAGATCTTTTTCCGTTTGAATTTCAAACGGTTTTATAACAAAAGTAGTTCGATGGTTTAAAGGTAAATTATCAAGATTTAATGTCCACATTATTATTATTATCTTGAAATACAATTTTCAAGTCCTAAACGTTTTATTCCTTGCAAAACAACAGAAAAGTAAAATGTATTTCGTTCCTTGATTTGACAAGAATCTTGTCATTTAGCCCATTGCAGAGGTGTTTGGTGAGAGTAACGAACGACAACTCATCTTGGAGATTAGAACGACCCATTCCCGTTCAAATGAAAAATACACTGGCCAAATCACGTCGATAGATCATGTATCCACTCCCTGTCAGGTAAAAAATAACAGAAATATAACTAACAGCATAGTTGATATTACGTACTGTATATGAATATCACACCACACAGACAAATAAGTATATATATTCCGTGTATGTTTCAAATCTACCGTTCGGATGTTTAGATACAATAGTCAAAACATTCGAGCCATCGCAAAAACGTGTATAATAGTTTCCGACTGCTTCCGAGCTATGAACTAACGGACCACTGGCCACGCCCATTTAACTATTAAACGCCGTTATTTTGCAAGATTCATGGACAGTGCATGACAACAAACAAAACAATAAAAAGGTTGGTTGGCGACCTAAACGTCGTAACTACAGCTTTAAAAAAGCTGTAGTTACGACGTTTAAGTCGCCAACCTAATAGAATTGCTTCACACAGCTAATGCCGGATTTCAAAGTTCACTTCCGATCTAAATATATAATTTGATTAGTCGATTGATTATTTGATAGACAATCGCCTCATTTAGTTATGTTTTACTATAGTAACATAATTATTAGTTGACTGAACGCGATGATGAGTTTTGTACTAAAGTACACAGTTTATATCATCTACCATGTTCTCATATTATTACAGATTTTGAGGGTCTAAGTGCCCCAAAGCAGTCTAACCTTCCGTATACGTGCTATATTTAGTGAAACAATTTATTGCCGGTGCCCATTATTTCGAGATTACCATCTTACTCTATACATAATTAATGGAAACCAGAGTGTAGGGACTGCTTCCCGATGTCTAAGGAATCAATTATATAATGTATCAGTCCGCCCAAGAAAAAGTAGTACCTCGTTTACAAGGTGTCTAGAACATTCCTCTTATACGATTGTTACGAAGTAGGAGAATGAAAATAATGCTATATCTTTTGTAAATATCGATAATGGAATTAGATCTTCGATGCGCGAGCAAAATATCGTAACTACAGTTTAATAAGGTTATAGTTACGACATTTTTCTCGCACACCGACGATGTATAGAATGATATATAGTAAAGAGGGAAAATGAAAATTATGTTAAGCTAGTTACAAGTTATCTTAGATATTTTGTAATTCCTTTATTGAAGGTCTGATACTGTAGGATCTCAACAAAACACCAACCAGTGAAAAATCCCACGATGTCGATTTTGTTATCCGGGTGTCTTCATGTATACTATTGTGTTCATAGTGGTAGAATGTCTTGTCAGAAATGAGGAAACACTTACCAGTACTTGATTCTTAAAACCTACTGTTGACAAAAGCGCAAGACAAAGATGGGAACTGAATTCAAAGGATAAGCGAGCGTTTGTCTTCCTGAACGTGGGACTTATGTTCATATCTTTTGCTATTCGATAGTCTTTTGTTAAAGATATTTTATTTTATATTAACATACAGATACTACAAAGAACATGTTTTTAAAGCAAATATTACACACATATGTAGCAAAGTTCTTCCAATTTGAACTGGCCTCTCTGTTAAGACATAAGTGGAATACAAAAATTCAGCTTAAAAGATATTACCTGCCTATCGGTTGCATAAAAGTCAAAAGATCAATATTTTCATACTTACTTAGTCCGATGATTATCTTATATTAGAAGAAAAATTTCGACGTTTTCATTGCAATGCAAATTTTACTGGCAAAAAATTCATTAACATTTAACTGATCATGAATGGTCAGCAGAGCAACGTTTTCTGAAAGAAAGAGGACCATGCAATTTACGGATCGCTGTTGTAGGTAAGATGGCTTTATTCAATCTGTAGTTACGACGTTTAAGTCACACAATTACATTATTATCTACTTTATATTCCTGCTCATATATTATAGAAACTAACTTCCACAATAAACTTGCATCTATGGGATGGTCTAAACACTCGTAGACGTGGAAGACATCTCATTACTATTGTGGCCAGATACAGCCTGATCCTAAACCAATTACCTGACGGAAAATTGTAGACTGGTCCAATTTGAAAGGAGTAGTAGACTACAATTAAAAATATATGGACTTTTATATTTTTCAAATTTCTGGGTTGAAAACAATTTTTTCCTAAATATCTCATTGTGTGGGATGGGTCAAGTATAAACTGGGGCCATAGATGAATTCAGCCATCGTCGCTCTAAAAAAATTATGTCGTGATAAAATGCTCACAAAATCTGATGAGACAATCGAAAGCAATTGTAGGAAGACAACTGTATCAACGGTGTCTAAATTTAAAACCAAACATTTACACAGAAATGATGTCACAAAAAATGGATAATTGATTTTTCAACAAAGATATCAAATCAGATATAATGGAAAAAATAATCTTCACGTTGCTTTATCTTTTAGTAAACTCGTGTATAGTAACACTATTTAAAACACCACACGGAAGGAAAAAAAATAATTTCTTCTCCGAATATTCAGAAAAGTCTGTGTATTTTTATAGCAATAAAGTAAAACAGTACTCGGCAGAAGTAAAATCGTAATATCCCCCAAATGTTTTACGATCCGTTCGCCTTCAGCCATTTTCTTGTCGCTCGTTTTAATTGGGCTACTCTTTAGTAAAGGAGTCGTTTTAAATGTCGTCCAGGGACAAATGGCGCACGTCAAACTGATTTATTGGCTGCTAGAAAATCTCATTTCAGACGAGAGGAGAACATTTTTGACGTGAACGTTACTATTTTAGAGAAACTCCGGGGGAGACAAAAATCATTCGGATTTGAGAAACATTTATCGATTCTTATATGAAAATCACGACAAAAAGTATTTCATAGTTTTTGGTGAATATTCAAACAGGAAGTCGTGTCTTTTTGAATGTCGTTTCAGTTATTTTTGACAGAAATATGATAATCGTTAAAAGAATTGAAAAATCACCACTGCCAATCACACAACCGGGGGAACATATCAAATCGTTCATTTAGATCGGAAATAACTTCCACATAACTGGCCAGAATTTTTATCGCTTTTGCGACTTGAACTGAGTGACTATAGCTTATTAAAGGTGTAGTTATGACGTTTAGGTAGCCAACTAAAGGTTTGCCTTTCAATTTGCCTTACAAGATAATGTCATTTATTATGTCAATTGATCAATCGCGGCTGTCAATTACATGATAGGTCGACCAATGAAATCATTCATTGATATCAGATAAGAGTTTTGATCTACGACATTGGCCGCCATTTTTGTTAACTTTTTTTGGTTGGTTTGGCGACTTAAACTTCGTAACTCAGCTTGAATAAGCTGCAGTTACAACGTTTTAGTCGCCAACCAACTACACTACCTTTTCGTCACATGCTACTTGCCATACATTTTTTTCAAATAACACCGTTTAAAATCAAAGCGGCTTCCTGTCGGGGTCAATGGGTGGGGCAAACGGAGCAAGTGGGCAGAGCCAGCGATTTGTCAATTGGACTACAATGTCGGATTTTATGGGGAATGACAAGCGATCCGTCAGTTATAACCACATGAAAATATTATAGGGGTGATAGGCTCATTAGGGTCTGGCACAGCCTTCTCTATGTATATTTTCGACGGAAAAGTTTCAAAATTTATCTTTTAAAATAAGATTCAAATTATCAGAGTCGAAAGAAAACTATATATAACAAAATGAAATGCATGTCAAAATATGCTTTTTAGCCCCCTTTTCAACACAGCCTCCATTTCTAGGTTAATATTTCTTATGTTAAGGCAAACACCCTTTGGAAGTTTCTACAAGTATTCTGTGTAATACTGTATACTGTGTAATATTCTTTGACGACGAACAGACAGACAACAGACAGACTGACGCGAACTAGTTCATCGTCAAAACTCTACTGATCTTGGACTAGACGAATCAAAAATAAATGTTATACCAAAGTCAGGATGTTATTTTATGACTTTTGAATAGATGAGCGAAAATTTGGTGAGAAGTTTTCAGTCAGTTCTTTGAAGCACTAGTGCCTCAGTGATTGCATACTTTTGATGTCTTACCTTAACCCAATACCGAACAGTCCTGTTTCTCACGCCGGGAATAAGCATGTCTTTGGGCAAAAATGTGGGAAAAGGAGAAATTGCTTGTTTTCAAGCATTTTCTCTATTTTTCTTATAATACTTTCTGCCTTATATGACATTTTCAAAATTTAGCCCACATATATTTGTTCTGCAGCTACTTTCGATTTAGACTAATCTAAAGTTTTGTCGTCTAGTATTGGATTAAATTTGTCGGATACTATTGACCTATAGTGAATGCACCTTTATGCCATTGCAAAAACACCTTAACACCTATAATACATTACAAGACGTAAATAGTATTAAGCTGAATTAATTTCGTTCATATAGACAAATGTCTACATAGTCGACCTCAAGATATTTCTAATTTGGAACCGTTAAGATTGGAGTTTACGTAGTCGTGAAAAACAGATAGAGAAAGAGTCCCAAGACAGGAGAGTCAGAAGTGTTTCTTCTCTCTCATTGAAATGACGAATGTTGCCGTCTCAGTGATCTGACCTGCCAATCTATATAAATTACACAGGCCTGTTTAAGGACCATACAAAAACAATGAACAAATACTATGAGAGTGAGAGGGCGCTTAATGCGTTAATCAGTCGAGAAAATAGCTACTTCCAGGGATTCCAGGGATTCTAGGATTTAGTAAAATAAGTTAAAATGGAACAACCAAATGTTTCTTTTATACACCAATAATTTATCACATAGTTTCTTTCTATACCGAACAACTATAAAGAATTTCCTTATCATACACATGTGAAGAATCACGTTTTTTAGTGATGTCATCTAACCGATTTTTTTTTTTTTTTTTTTTTATTTATTTTATTTTCCTCCGAGATATAAAGATTATTTTTGAACCCATAAAACTCTCAAATAAACACACACACACATAACAGATTCGATTTTCCATACACTCGTCCTAACCTTGACTTGAATAGAAAAGTTATAAAGCTTGTCAAGTCTCGCTTAATATCTTGTTGTATTCCGAACGAGGCTAAGAAAATCTCAGTGCAGATCCTATTTAAATCTATCTAGTGAACAGAAACAGGGCTCGAGTTAGCGTTTTGAATTGAGGGATCTTTGACTCCTTGACCATGAAACTCTAAGAATTAAAACTGATTTTGAAGGATTCAAAACAACAAAAAGAATCAATCATGATCATAATTTGAAGGAGTAACTGCCATCTGACTTTTTCTTGTTTTCTTTTTGAAACTATGTCAGCTATTGATATATGCTAACGTCAGTAAGATAATGACGTTACAAAGCAGTAAAATAAATTAAATTCGCATTTTATGATAATAATAATATGGTGATATCAAAGTTTGATATTAGAATCAGTTATTGTAGTTGTTGTATTGGCAAGAGTAGAATTGGTAATAATTGATAATAGAAATATCGTTATGACGCTACATAAATTAATCATAAACATGAACGAGAGCTCGACTAATCAAAGCGAGTCTACATATCGTACAAATAATTACCTTTTTCAATATGGGTACCAACTCATTTAGAAACTATTACTTCTTTTGCAATTCACTTCAACTTTCTTGAACGTAAACGTGCACTGAGTCAAGTAGAATAAAGTACCTCCCTTCTATCAATAAGTGATTTCTAACTGAAATTATGCTCATCTTCAAAAGCTATAGCATAAAAATATCAAAATAAATCCAAGAAATTTGATATTGGATCATCAAAAAATTATTTCTAGGCAATTTAATTGAAATCGAAGTCGTTACAGTTTCCGAGAAGGTACTAAAACTTTCAACGTTTGCCATTTATTGAAATAAGCCCCGCCAATAAAAGCCAATTTGCTGATCCGATCCAAATTCTGTTAGAAAGTCGTCCAATGATCGTTTCGGCGAAAATTGGTTGATATCTAGACACTAGGTTTTGAGGAAAAGATTTTCAAAGTTTTCGCTGTATACCATTTTTGGAAATTAGCCCCAACCATGAAGCAATGTTTTCCACACAATCAAAATTTATTGGTCACTTACGGTTCATTCCTGTGAAGTTTGGTTGATATCGATCAAGTACTTTCCACGAAGAAAGTTTTCAAAGTTTTTTCTGTTTACCATATATGGAAATGAGCTTCGTCCGTTAAAGAAAAATATCTGTTTTTAGATCTCAACAAATCAGATAAAGAGCCACCAAATGAAAATTTCTGTAAAATTGGCTTATCATCCAGACAAGAGTTTACAAGCAGCTTTTTTTTAAAATCAATGTATACAATATTTGGAAAATAGTCCCGCCTATTAAAGCAAAGTTTTTCACCGAATTAAATTGCTTTGGAGGAAAGTGATAGAGAGACACCAAAAGATCATTCTTGTGAATCTCTGTTGAAATTCATTTACTTTCTTCTGAGAGGAAGATTTTTCAAAGTGATTTTTTTTGTTCCGGATGAAATAAGTGCATTAATACCAACGAAATTTTTTTCTAATGACCCCTCTGACCCTATCTTGGATCGTTTTATCCGAAAGGTTGGGGTTATTAGCCCAATCCCACACAATATTTTCTACGCAGAAAGTTTAAAAGAAAATGAAAATTCAATAAAATTTAAATTGTCGTCTGCAACACCTTTGAATTTAGACCAGTCTAACTGGTGCCGTGTGGTAATGGGTTAAAGTACATTTGTTAAGGAAATTATCCTGATTTCAACACATTTGAAACTTGTTGTATCAGGATCGAAAATAACTAAGGATAAATTTTTTATCAAAAAAATCCAAATAAGAAGTCCCTTTGTTTTTCGGGAGATTTTGATACTAGTACCTAAATAAAAATGGTCGCTAAACGTGGTCGCTAGTAAGATTGACTGTAGCTATGTGTTAACCCATTCCAACTCAACAAAATTTTAGACTGGTCCAAATTGCAAGAAGCTGCAGACGATATTTTCAAGTTGGTGGAATTAAAATGTTCTTTGTCGTTTTGGATAGAAAACATTGTGGATAAGCAATTTCTTCATTTTCCACAATGTTTTCTAAAGCTTTTTTTCTTGAGGGGCGTAAAAGGAGGGATTGAGTTGGAATGGGTTAATGTCTTTCTTCTTATATTTGTCAGATCAGCGTGATGGAAGCGTGAAGAAGTTCTAAGACCTATTTTTAATTCGAAATTCAAATCGAGGCATTTCCCTTCTGTATAGTAACGGATTTGGTTCGTGGTACAGTTTATAACGCCATTTATTTTGTTTCCTACAAAACAAATCAATTACCTAAAGAATTTCCTGGGAGAATTCGTGCAGAAATAAAAGTTAAAAAAAACTTACCCTATCATTTAACTCTTCTTCAGTTCAATCTCTTGGTTTCACGACCGATTTGATGTTGTACAATAGCAAACATTCTGGTTGAAAGAGAAACGGTGTTTTACAAGCAATTTCTTCTGTTTCTTTAATTTACTCTGAAAGATGTCTTGTTTTCAATTTGACGAATTTGTATTCAATCTCTTCTAGTTTAGATCAGTTTTGTCGTTTTGTTATGATCTTTGTCATTACCCTAAGGCAAAACTGTGGACAGATTAAAACAAGAAACTATTTACCCATTACCACACAATCCTACCTTATACTTAAGAAATAAAGAAATAAAGCTTAAGAAAAATTAATGACAAAAAGAGAATTGCTTGTAACAAACAATTTCTTCTTTAATCACAATGTTCATACCTCATACAGTCATTGCTTTTCAACTAGGGTCAACTTTGTTTTGTAATCTGCAACCTGTTTCAGTTTGTATAATATTTTGTCGTTTCAGAATGAGTTAAGAAACGATAATTGTCTTTTGTTTTGGCCCTTCTTCTTGGCCAATTTCTTGACAAATCCGAAAGCTTCAATCCCAAAAAATCAAGAGTTAATAAGAAAGAATCTTTTACTCATACTCTGGAAAGGGATTTGACTATTTCATTCTTAATTCTTTTTAAGAAAATTACAGTTCTGGCGAAAGTATCTAGGCAAGAAAAAAATCAAACTTATCATCTTAAGAATTGGACTTTCATAGTAACAAGAATACCATAATGGTACTAAATGCTCGAGCTAAACGTGTTTAAATGGATTTGCTTGTAATTGACACAGTGACCTTTTTGACCCAATTTAAATATGTTTTCATTACGTCTGGAATTTCACCAGTGATTAAATTCTTTAACCAAAAAGAACTTGTCTATGACTTTACCAAGACAAATATTCTTTGCGTTTTTCAGGCCGATTAGACAAAAAAAAGAGACATCTAGAGTGTTTACAATGTTTTGCTTTGTTTTGTATTTCCTAGGAATTGTCCAAGAGATCTCGGATTTGAAAGTTCAGGTCCGGGCTGGATAAATGATTTGATTGGTCGTTTAATTCCTTGATTGATAGCCGCGATTTGTCAATTATTGAACGATAATGAATTTTAATCTTTAAAGGAGTCACGCACCTTAAAGTTGTTATATACGCAAGCCCAAACCCCTTCTAAATATCGGTTCCTCCAAAGTAAACTTTGATTCTACGAGGGGTTTTTTTTTGGGGGGGGGGTGTTTGTTTTGTTTTGTTTTGTTTTGTTTTTGTTTTTTTAGAAATCCATAAATACTAATTGGAAAATTCCGATGTTTTGGTTGCGTCACTATTATCTGGTTACTGCTACTTCAATTTAAAAAAAAAACCTTTGGAAACCATTGATGGGAATGGAGAAATTACTTGACACAAGCAATGTTTTCTGTACAAAGACACAGATTTTAAAATTTTCATCAACTATAAAAACTTTTTTTATTGTTGTTGTTTTTTAATCAGACTGACTTTCCTGGATAAGCGATCATATAACTTAGGCTTAGTGTGATGAGAAAAAAACAAGACAAAAGTTACAGCTTCAATAAGCTGTGGTTCCGGTGTTAAACCCATTATCCAATGACGCTTTTTGACGCCCCTCAAGAAAAGCAGTTGGGAAAACATACTGTTAAATGAAGAAATTGCTTGCAACAAGCAACTTCTCCATTTTACACAATGTTTTTTTACACAAAAAGTTGAAAAAATATAAAAGTTCACAAATAAAAATTGTCAGTAGCAAGTCCTTTCAATTTGGACCAATCTATAATTTTGCCATCTGGTAATGGGTATAGTCACCGAACCAACAAAATGGTAGGTATAAAAGTCAAGGGCCAACATTCAAAACATGTCTAAATGGATAATACTATTAGTCAATCGATTTTGATTGACAGCGGCGATTTGTTAATTGTACTATCAGAAGTATGGGTCCCTTTAAGGTTGGAACTGTCGCAGGAAGTTGATACTTAGGAAGAGTAGAGAGCCAGTCGAGTGTTTCAGGCTGATACTATGTTTTATTACGATTTTTTAGAATATCATGCTCTATTACTGATTTAAAACTGTTCGAATATGTCCCCTTGCTCGAAGAATTATAGTCGCTTTCATAGACTGCTATGTATATTTATCTTAGAAATAATCCGACATGAAGGTGATTCGGCTCTGAGAAAAAAAAATCTTACACTGAAACGTATGAAGTTGAAAATCACCGGAAATGTACAAAAATAGCAAAAGATTTCACATAGATTTTTCTGAAACGAGATCTCGCTAGTTCTCGAGCTATAATCATGCGTCCCGGTCAATACAAAGTAGAGTTCGTAGAGGCGGTAACCAGTAATTAAGCGGAAATGAATGGGCCCGGTTTGATCACTAATAACAGTGCAGACGGTTAGCTAGAATTATCTAACATTTAAAAGACGAGCTGCAGTGGAAAACAGGAGCCAGAATGCAAGACTGATACTAGACGGAGCTTGAAACTAGTTTATAAATCGACCATAGGCACGCTGCATTGAATGCTTCGAAATTTGCATATTTCTAGACAGGGGTCAGAATCATCAATTATTATTAAAACGTTTGTAACAAGACTAATGTCGAAGGAGTAGCCTAAAAACGATTACTCCCCTCCCCCGACGAATTTTGTTTACAGTACACAGGTTATAAAACACTAGTGTTATAATCAAGCCTGTGGTTATAGTTTTATATACCGTAATAATGACGTCGTTGTACAAACGGCGTTACAACTTTACCTTGTGCTCAGATGAGCTAAAAAATAAGACAACGATTTTAAGCTGATAGGTTTTATCTAATTATTTATTTATTAATTGTCGTTCTGTGTAGAAAACTTTGAGGAACATAACGCAATCAGTTTCTACGTTTTTCACATTGTTCAACCTAAGCTTTTCTCTCGCTGTCGTAGAGAGGGCAACAAACTGTGTAACTATTAACAAATCTCTATTGGTCCCTATATGAAACATGAAAATGACTAATTTCTTACCTATCCTTCATATGTGACATTCTAATGTATTTCATATTAAATTAGGAATTTAAATTTAACGTGTCTTGAGATATAAAACTGCGACAAAAATCGATCACTTAAGAATTATTAACTTTCTGACTATAAATATTGCTGCATTTGGATGCGGAACTAGCCGTGCGAAATAGGACTTCGAAATTTCGAATACGGTTGCGATACCCGGCCGGGTTTTCCTAATTTAAGTATAACTTAAAGTGTCATATAGTTTCTATTTATTTCTATTTCCCAATCCTTATGCTTGTGTCAAATCACGCGAAATGGGCTTATCCGGGAATTTTCGTGAAAAAAAATGTAAAAAAAGAGATGGAAATCTTAAGAGATTGATCAGGATTTGTTTGTTTGTTTGTTTGTTTGAATGGGATTTTACGCCACTTTTAACAGTATTTCTGTTATATCGCGGCTGCTGGAGTATCTAACCATGGATTCCTTGTATTTCTCACACCAGTACATCCCCTCCGAGCTTCCAGGTGCTAATCCCACTTACGGTTACGATCATCCACCCATTGGTGCGAGACAAATGTCGGAAACGATATTTGCAGCGACCGAAGTTCAAGCCGGGACTCCCTGTTTGGGCAACTCATGATGATACAGTTATAATATCTATGCTAATCTAAGCTAATAGCAGTCGTGATTGTCAAAACCTTACTTTATTTGGGGAAACAGGCTTTCAAATTTACCGATGAGATTTTCTACAGCTGATATTTTCACCCAAATCAAGGTGTTTTAAAATGGCCTCTTTTCGTACCCAAGGACTTGTAACTGTTATATTTTCTGTTGGCACCATTTTATACCCGTAACATTATTAGTGGGGAGTTAAAACGGATTCCGAAAAAACTAAAATGGTTGTCAAGGGACATCTTGTAACTAGCCCGTAATGATTTAACCGTCAGCTGTGACCTTAACCTTGAACTTGAACATATCTTTAAAACGGCATATGCACACATGATAGAGAACGTTCCCTCTGATTATTTTGAAATCCATCTAAAACTTTTGTTTCAGACATAACCAGACAGACGGTCGCACTAACGCACATAAATCGAACTGTCAATGTGAATATGTCCCACTAACGGGCTTGACAAAATCAAATGAAGCTAAGGTGAGCTATTTTGATAGCAACCCCATCATTTTGAACCAAGTCTATAGATTATCGGTTACTATGGGAACAGTATCGCAAAAGGCCAAGAAAATTATAGGGATCCAAATTTGAAACTAGTTAAATGAAAGAGAACTTTTTCACTCGCTTGGCATCAACGAAATCTTGTTAACCTAACAAACTGAACATTTAAACTCCACCGTTCCATCCACCCACGAGCCCTTCCGATGCCGGTTAATCCTGTCGGTAACACCACGAGGTATGCATTTAACCCTTGTCATGTTGAACCTGTAATATTCCTGTTCTTGCAGCAGGTATAGACCTAGATCAGCCTGCACATAAGTGCAGCCTGATCTTAGTCTTCACCTCCTGGTTGCCTGTCCTAAATCAGAGTTGTTTATAAAAATGATTTTTTTTAAAAATGTATCGACTCTTACTTAATAAGGTCTTTTGTTGCTCTCAGTCCTTTGATCTAGATACAACTCTGGAAAGTATCTATCCTTATATTCATACAGCGCGATTAAGATTTATGGCTCATACTTAAATGAAAACAAAAATATTTTCTTGATTTCTTATATATATATATACACTTTGTTATAACCTGAAATGACCTTTATGTATAGCTTGTAACAAGCAAGTTACTCTTTGTCACTTGTGGTTTCAATCATACAACATCTCAAGGTCTTGAAAATAAGAGATTCAACAGTAAAGGGTTAAACCTTATTCCTAGTTAGTGAGAATTAATCTGATTAGGTTAAGAAAGAATCCAATTTGGTCTTGGATTTGTGAACCCTTAAGCGGAAGTTGAACGTTATGCATGAGAAAATGCTAAACAAATGGTAGTAACGCGATAATAGATTTACAGGATCAAACTAAAAAAATTAAGATAGTATTACAATCATAGAAGGCACAAATTGAATTGTAGGTATGCCAGGTACTTTGTGGGGTTTCGGAAGTGGTGCAGTTATGGAGGGCTTTATCATTATTGTTATCATTATTATATAGAAATTGTTATTTTTCATAACACCATTTTTTATTTACCACAGCTTACGATTCGAATAAAATTACACAGAACTTCTGTAGTCCAAATCAATACAAAGGCAATTTTTCTTTCGTTATCTGCACGTAGAAGAAATTTGATTTTGATTTTTAGAATGCAAAGTATCAGTAAAATTCTATTGAGTTTGCAACATTCCTGAAATAAATAGGAAATACTTTTTTGGTAAGGGTATTCAATGGAAATTTAGTATACGCCTGCATGTTTATCGCCTAGGTATTTTAGCTCACTTGAGTATATCATGTTCAAAATGAGTCTGCTTTGTATGGCCACATCAATTAACTCTTTTCAAATTGTAGAGAACTCCTTGAAAACATGCTATTTAACCCATTCCCACTCAATCCAGCTTTTATAGGTATCTTCAGAAAAAAAACTTTGGGAAACATTTAGGTTAATGAAGAAATTGTTATCTGCAACTTCTTTCAATTTGAACCAGTCTAATGTTTTGTCGTGTTGTAATGGGTTAACTCATTGGTTATTTTAAACTGGTTTATTTATCATGATAACCTTTGGCAAGGAAGATTACTAAACAAAACTATGCCTTGCTAGCTTAAAGTACTTTTAGCACTTTGATTTCTTATACCTGTATAAACATCTTTTTCAATACAAGCAGGTATAAATCTCGAAAAACAATCCATCCACTTTCTCATTTAGACCAAGTTTATCCAATGTAAATAGTATAATGCTCTGTGCGTGGAAAAAAATACATTGAAAAACAATAATTGTAATTCACGTATCCTTGAAAAAAGTCCAAACGTAGTATCTGAAAACCGTTGAGTGACGTCCCCTGTCACCTCTCCTGTCTCGTAATTTAATAGGATAGACAGACTGCCATTCGTCATGATGCCTGGTCTGTAACGTCATGCTGTGACACGAACACGATTCGGGATATTGGAGACATTTCACAGACCGTAAAACTTTTACGTTCATGAAACATTGATTGAAATGAGATTTGACACATAACCTAGAACCAACGTGGTACGAAGGGTGTCCTACGAATTTGTAATACTTTCGCCATACTTTGAAAAAGGTTTCGTGACTGATAAAAAACAGCAACAACAATGTCATGTAAGTCCGGTATTTAGTAATCCATTGTAACATTATATAATCAGTACATGGAGACGATCTAATTGCAGTTTCCTAAAAAAAAAAAAACACTTCGAAATGGCACACACTTCTTTTGTTGGATGTTCCACGTATTAAAACGGATCTTATCCGGTGGCCTCCGGATCAAATCGTGTCGTTCTTTGTCTTTGGCAAGTGATGTTTTACGTGTGTGCGGTAAGAATAATCGCTTTGTTCGCTCGTTATGCAAAACAAGTGAAGTTGTGTCGTTATGTGAGAAAAATCGATCCATGTTAGGAATGCGCGTGTTATACATGTACATGAGTTCATTCGTAGACATTTTGTTTTAAAACCTGCCTAACATCAGATTTTGAATAAAAAGAGAATGTTCTATAAATAGTTAAATGTCCACCGCTTTAACAGAAATGCCCGAAATGTTAGGAGAAAATTACGGGTTTGAACTGAAAAAGAGTTTTAGGAAAATGAAACACTTGCTACGAAGGTATTGAACTATCAAAGGTATAAAAGCCAAATATGTAATTACGAGGTTTTAGAATTACATCGACGAAATACTAGTAGCTTATAAAGATATTGAATGTTAGTCACCATAAAATATTACATAATATAATTAAGAGATGAAGAGAATAATATGCTTTTGTTTTTGTTATTTTCATCGTGTATTCATACAGTGTGATTAGTCTTTCGGTTTCGGTCAAACCTCCATGAAACAAAACAAAATTCTCTTCGTTTATTATAATTTAAAGCATCAAGCGAAAAAAGCAAAACTTTACACATTTTGATACTTTTTTGTAGGGAACTATTTTATGCGGAAGCATACAAAAATGGCCGCATATTCAAAATTTTGTTCATGAAGGCACCAATCAGAACACCCGTTTTTGATAGACTTAAATAGGAATTACATTATTAGGCCATAGATACTTTATATTTTCTAAATCTTACAATTTATCATATTGTCTCTAAAAACCGTATCTTCAATTAAGAAATATGAAATGAAACAATCACGTAAACATTATTAGGATGATATGAAAAGCATTT